>CAXKTH010000067.1:0-1315000 GCA_964056705.1 Troilus luridus
AATCCCTCTAGGGACATAGAAATCCCTCTAGGGACATAGAAATCTATCCCTCTAGGGACCTAGAAATCCCTCTGGGACATAGAAATCCCTCTAGGGACCTAGAAATCCCTCTAGCGACATAGAAATCCCTCTAAGGACATAGAAATCTCTCTCTCTAGGGACCTAGAAATCCCTCTAGGGACATAGAAATCCCTCTAGGGACATAGAAATCTATCCCTCTAGGGACATAGAAATCCCTCTTGGGACATAGAAATCCCTCTAGGGACATAGAAATCCCTCTAGGGACATAGAAATCTATCAATCTAGGGACATAGAAATCCCTCTAGGGACCTAGAAATCCCTCTAGGGACATAGAAATCTATCCCTCTAGGGACATAGAAATCCCTCTAGGGACATAGAAATCCCTCTTGGGACATAGAAATCCCTCTTGGGACATAGAAATCCCTCTAGGGACATTGAAATCCCTCTAGGGACATAGAAATCTATCCCTCTAGGGACATAGAAATCCCTCTTGGGACATAGAAATCCCTCTTGGGACATAGAAATCCCTCTAGGGACATAGAAATCCCTCTAGGGACATAGAAATCTATCCCTCTAGGGACATAGAAATCCCTCTAGGGACATAGAAATCCCTCTTGGGACATAGAAATCCCTCTTGGGACATAGAAATCCCTCTAGGGACATTGAAATCCCTCTAGGGACATAGAAATCTATCCCTCTAGGGACATAGAAATCCCTCTTGGGACATAGAAATCCCTCTTGGGACATAGAAATCCCTCTAGGGACATAGAAATCTATCCCTCTAGGGACATAGAAATCCCTCTAGGGACATAGAAATCCCTCTTGGGACATAGAAATCCCTCTAGGGACATAGAAATCCCTCTAGGGACATAGAAATCTATCCCTCTTGGGACATAGAAATCCCTCTAGGGACATAGAAATCTATCCCTCTAGGGACATAGAAATCCCTCTAGGGACATAGAAATCCCTCTTGGGACATAGAAATCCCTCTAGGGACATAGAAATCCCTCTAGGGACATAGAAATCTATCCCTCTAGGGACATAGAAATCCCTCTTGGGACATAGAAATCCCTCTAGGGACATAGAAATCTATCCCTCTAGGGACATAGAAATCCCTCTAGGGACCTAGAAATCCCTCTTGGGACATAGAAATCCCTCTTGGGACATAGAAATCCCTCTAGGGACATTGAAATCCCTCTAGGGACCTAGAAATCCCTCTAGCGACATAGAAATCCCTCTTGGGACATAGAAATCCCTCTAGGGACATAGAAATCTATCCCTCTAGGGACCTAGAAATCCCTCTAGGGACATAGAAATCCCTCTAGCGACATAGAAATCCCTCTAGGGACATATAAATCCCTCTTGGGACATAGAAATCTATCCCTCTAGGGACATAGAAATCCCTCTAGGGACATAGAAATCTATCCCTCTAGGGACATAGAAATCCCTCTAGCGACATAGAAATCCCTCTAGGGACATAGAAATCCCTCTTGGGACATAGAAATCCCTCTAGGGACATAGAAATCCCTCTAGGGACATAGAAATCTATCCCTCTAGGGACATAGAAATCCCTCTTGGGACATAGAAATCCCTCTAGGGACATAGAAATCCCTCTAGGGACATAGAAATCTATCCCTCTAGGGACCTAGAAATCCCTCTTGGGACATAGAAATCCCTCTTGGGACATAGAAATCCCTCTAGGGACATTGAAATCCCTCTAGGGACATAGAAATCTATCCCTCTAGGGACATAGAAATCCCTCTTGGGATATAGAAATCCCTCTTGGGACATAGAAATCCCTCTAGGGACATAGAAATCTATCCCTCTAGGGACCTAGAAATCCCTCTAGGGACATAGAAATCCCTCTAGCGACCTAGAAATCCCTCTAGCGACATAGAAATCCCTCTAGGGACATAGAAATCTATCCCTCTAGGGACATAGAAATCCCTCTTGGGACATAGAAATCCCTCTAGCGACCTAGAAATCCCTCTAGCGACATAGAAATCCCTCTAGGGACATAGAAATCCCTCTAGGGACATAGAAATCTATCCCTCTAGGGACATAGAAATCCCTCTTGGGACATAGAAATCCCTCTAGGGACATAGAAATCCCTCTAGGGACATAGAAATCTATCCCTCTAGGGACATAGAAATCCCTCTAGGGACCTAGAAATCCCTCTAGGGACATTGAAATCCCTCTAGGGACATAGAAATCTATCCCTCTAGGGACATAGAAATCCCTCTAGGGACATAGAAATCCCTCTTGGGACATAGAAATCCCTCTTGGGACATAGAAATCCCTCTAGGGACATTGAAATCCCTCTAGGGACATAGAAATCTATCCCTCTAGGGACATAGAAATCCCTCTAGGGACATAGAAATCCCTCTTGGGACATAGAAATCCCTCTTGGGACATAGAAATCCCTCTAGGGACATTGAAATCCCTCTAGCGACCTAGAAATCCCTCTAGCGACATAGAAATCCCTCTAGGGACATAGAAATCTATCCCTCTAGGGACATAGAAATCCCTCTAGGGACCTAGAAATCCCTCTAGGGACATTGAAATCCCTCTAGGGACATAGAAATCCCTCTAGGGACATAGAAATCTATCCCTCTAGGGACCTAGAAATCCCTCTAGCGACATAGAAATCCCTCTAGGGACATAGAAATCCCTCTAGGGACATAGAAATCTATCCCTCTAGGGACCTAGAAATCCCTCTAGGGACATAGAAATCCCTCTAGGGACATAGAAATCTATCCCTCTAGGGACATAGAAATCCCTCTAGGGACCTAGAAATCCCTCTAGGGACATTGAAATCCCTCTAGCGACCTAGAAATCCCTCTAGCGACATAGAAATCCCTCTAGGGACATAGAAATCTCTCTCTCTAGGGACATAGAAATCCCTCTAGGGACCTAGAAATCCCTCTAGGGACATAGAAATCCCTCTAGGGACATAGAAATCTATCCCTCTAGGGACATAGAAATCCCTCTTGGGACATAGAAATCCCTCTAGGGACGTAGAAATCCCTCTAGGGACCTAGAAATCCCTCTAGGGACATAGAAATCCCTCTAGGGACCTAGAAATCTCTCTAGGGACATAGAAATCCCTCTAGGGACATAGAAATCTATCTCTCTAGGGACCTAGAAATCCCTCTAGGGACCTAGAAATCCCTCTAGGGACATAGAAATCCCTCTAGGGACATAGAAATCCCTCTAGGGACCTAGAAATCCCTTCTAAAACTCCAGATATCCCTCTCAAAACCCAAGATAACAGTTACATTTCTACCAGTTACCTTGGATAACCTTACATTTTTGACAGACATCATTGTTTGTTTACTAGTCTGTTCGAGCGTTGTTGTGTTTGTTGCTCAGTTGTTCTTTGTTAATAATACAAGATAATGTCGATATTTTGTTGTTTGGTGTTTCTTAGTTATACGACAATGCTTATTTGGGATTTGGCAAGAACCGAGGAAGATGCAATTCATTTTTGCCAGGAGAAAAACATTTTGCAGAAAAATAGGAAATGTAGGGATAGAGACTCTTTTCAATCCATGTTGAACTGTATAGCAACCCATTTTCCACCGAAATGCGATTGAATGTTAAGTTTTTAAATAATTTTTTGAATTTTAAATATTTTATATATGTTGCATTATTTTACATCCTACACTTATTATTTATGATTAAATATACTTATTATTTATTTATTATACTTTATACTAGTTTTAGATAATTATTTTAATTTTAAATCGTTTATATATTGGAGTATTTATTGATCTCATTATTTTATTTATTTACATTATATACCAAATTATTTTATAATATGTTATATATTCAATTATATTGTTATTACTTCGATTTATGTATTTCCATTATTATTACTCTATTTATTGATCTCGTTATTATATTTATTTACATTATATACAACATTATTTTATAACATGTTATATATTTAATTATATTGTTATTACTTCGATTTATTTATTTCCAATATTATTACATTCCTATTTTGAAAGGTTATCCAAGGTAACCGTCTCTAGGGACATAGAAATCCCTCTAGGGACATAGAAATATATCCCTCTAGGGACATAGAAATCCCTCTTGGGACCTAGAAATCCCTCTAGGGACATAGAAATCCCTCTAGGGACATAGAAATCCCTCTAGGGACATAGAAATCTATCCCTCTAGGGACATAGAAATCCCTCTAGGGACATAGAAATCCCTCTAGGGACATAGAAATCTATCCCTCTAGGGACATAGAAATCCCTCTAGGGACCTAGAAATCCCTCTGGGACATAGAAATCCCTCTAGGGACCTAGAAATCCCTCTAGCGACATAGAAATCCCTCTAAGGACATAGAAATCTCTCTCTCTAGGGACCTAGAAATCCCTCTAGGGAAATAGAAATCCCTCTAGGGACATAGAAATCCCTCTTGGGACCTAGAAATCCCTCTAGGGACATAGAAATCCCTCTAGGGACATAGAAATCCCTCTAGGGACATAGAAATCTATCCCTCTAGGGACATAGAAATCCCTCTAGGGACATAGAAATCCCTCTAGGGACATAGAAATCTATCCCTCTAGGGACATAGAAATCCCTCTAGGGACCTAGAAATCCCTCTGGGACATAGAAATCCCTCTAGGGACCTAGAAATCCCTCTAGCGACATAGAAATCCCTCTAAGGACATAGAAATCTCTCTCTCTAGGGACCTAGAAATCCCTCTAGGGACATAGAAATCCCTCTAGGGACATAGAAATCTATCCCTCTAGGGACATAGAAATCCCTCTTGGGACATAGAAATCCCTCTAGGGACATAGAAATCTATCCCTCTAGGCACATAGAAATCTATCCCTCTAGGGACATAGAAATCCCTCTAGGGACCTAGAAATCCCTCTGGGACATAGAAATCCCTCTAGGGACATAGAAATCCCTCTAGGGACATAGAAATCTATCCCTCTTGGGACATAGAAATCCCTCTAGGGACATAGAAATCTATCCCTCTAGGGACATAGAAATCCCTCTAGGGACATAGAAATCCCTCTTGGGACATAGAAATCCCTCTAGGGACATAGAAATCCCTCTAGGGACATAGAAATCTATCCCTCTAGGGACATAGAAATCCCTCTAGGGACCTAGAAATCCCTCTTGGGACATAGAAATCCCTCTTGGGACATAGAAATCCCTCTAGGGACATTGAAATCCCTCTAGGGACATAGAAATCTATCCCTCTAGGGACATAGAAATCCCTCTTGGGACATAGAAATCCCTCTTGGGACATAGAAATCCCTCTAGGGACATAGAAATCTATCCCTCTAGGGACCTAGAAATCCCTCTAGGGACATAGAAATCCCTCTAGCGACCTAGAAATCCCTCTAGCGACATAGAAATCCCTCTAGGGACATAGAAATCCCTCTAGGGACATAGAAATCCCTCTAGGGACATAGAAATCTATCCCTCTAGGGACATAGAAATCCCTCTAGGGACCTAGAAATCCCTCTAGGGACCTAGAAATCCCTCTAGGGACATAGAAATCCCTCTTGGGACATAGAAATCCCTCTAGGGACATAGAAATCCCTCTTGGGACATAGAAATCCCTCTTGGGACATAGAAATCCCTCTAGGGACATTGAAATCCCTCTTGGGACATAGAAATCCCTCTTGGGACATAGAAATCCCTCTAGGGACATAGAAATCCCTCTAGGGACATAGAAATCTATCCCTCTAGGGACATAGAAATCCCTCTAGGGACATAGAAATCCCTCTAGGGACCTAGAAATCCCTCTAGGGACATAGAAATCCCTCTAGGGACCTAGAAATCTCTCTAGGGACATAGAAATCCCTCTAGGGACATAGAAATCTATCTCTCTAGGGACCTAGAAATCCCTCTAGGGACCTAGAAATCCCTCTAGGGACCTAGAAATCCCTCCTAAAACTCCAGATATCCCTCTCAAAAACCAAGATAACAGTTACATTTCTACCAGTTACCTTGGATAACCTTACATTTTTGACAGACATCATTGTTTGTTTACTAGTCTGTTCGAGCGTTGTTGTGTTTGTTGCTCAGTTGTTCTTTGTTAATAATACAAGATAATGTCGATATTTTGTTGTTTGGTGTTTCTTAGTTATACGACAATGCTTATTTGGGATTTGGCAAGAACCGAGGAAGATGCAATTCATTTTTGCCAGGAGAAAAACATTTTGCAGAAAAATAGGAAATGTAGGGATAGAGACTCTTTTCAATCCATGTTGAACTGTATAGCAACCCATTTTCCACCGAAATGCGATTGAATGTTAAGTTTTTAAATAATTTTTTGAATTTTAAATATTTTATATATGTTGCATTATTTTACATCCTACACTTATTATTTATGATTAAATATACTTATTATTTATTTATTATACTTTATACTAGTTTTAGATAATTATTTTAATTTTAAATCTTTTATATATTGGAGTATTTATTGATCTCATTATTTTATTTATTTACATTATATACCAAATTATTTTATAATATGTTATATATTCAATTATATTGTTATTACTTCGATTTATGTATTTCCATTATTATTACTCTATTTATTGATCTCGTTATTATATTTATTTACATTATATACAACATTATTTTATAACATGTTATATATTTAATTATATTGTTATTACTTCGATTTATTTATTTCCAATATTATTACATTCCTATTTTGAAAGGTTATCCAAGGTAACCGTCTCTAGGGACATAGAAATCCCTCTAGGGACATAGAAATATATCCCTCTAGGGACATAGAAATCCCTCTTGGGACCTAGAAATCCCTCTAGGGACATAGAAATCCCTCTAGGGACATAGAAATCCCTCTAGGGACATAGAAATCTATCCCTCTAGGGACATAGAAATCCCTCTAGGGACATAGAAATCCCTCTAGGGACATAGAAATCTATCCCTCTAGGGACATAGAAATCCCTCTAGGGACCTAGAAATCCCTCTGGGACATAGAAATCCCTCTAGGGACCTAGAAATCCCTCTAGCGACATAGAAATCCCTCTAAGGACATAGAAATCTCTCTCTCTAGGGACCTAGAAATCCCTCTAGGGACATAGAAATCCCTCTAGGGACATAGAAATCCCTCTTGGGACCTAGAAATCCCTCTAGGGACATAGAAATCCCTCTAGGGACATAGAAATCCCTCTAGGGACATAGAAATCTATCCCTCTAGGGACATAGAAATCCCTCTAGGGACATAGAAATCCCTCTAGGGACATAGAAATCTATCCCTCTAGGGACATAGAAATCCCTCTAGGGACCTAGAAATCCCTCTGGGACATAGAAATCCCTCTAGGGACCTAGAAATCCCTCTAGCGACATAGAAATCCCTCTAAGGACATAGAAATCTCTCTCTCTAGGGACCTAGAAATCCCTCTAGGGACATAGAAATCCCTCTAGGGACATAGAAATCTATCCCTCTAGGGACATAGAAATCCCTCTTGGGACATAGAAATCCCTCTAGGGACATAGAAATCCCTCTAGGGACATAGAAATCTATCCCTCTAGGCACATAGAAATCTATCCCTCTAGGGACATAGAAATCCCTCTAGGGACCTAGAAATCCCTCTGGGACATAGAAATCCCTCTAGGGACCTAGAAATCCCTCTAGCGACATAGAAATCCCTCTAAGGGCATAGAAATCTCTCTCTCTAGGGACCTAGAAATCCCTCTAGGGACATAGAAATCCCTCTTGGGACATAGAAATCCCTCTAGGGACATAGAAATCCCTCTAGGGACATAGAAATCTATCCCTCTAGGGACATAGAAATCCCTCTAGGGACCTAGAAATCCCTCTAGGGACCTAGAAATCCCTCTAGGGACATAGAAATCCCTCTTGGGACATAGAAATCCCTCTAGGGACATTGAAATCCCTCTAGGGACATAGAAATCTATCCCTCTAGGGACATAGAAATCCCTCTTGGGACATAGAAATCCCTCTTGGGACATAGAAATCCCTCTAGGGACATAGAAATCCCTCTAGGGACATAGAAATCTATCCCTCTAGGGACATAGAAATCCCTCTAGGGACATAGAAATCCCTCTTGGGACATAGAAATCCCTCTTGGGACATAGAAATCCCTCTAGGGACATTGAAATCCCTCTAGGGACATAGAAATCCCTCTAGGGACCTAGAAATCCCTCTAGCGACATAGAAATCCCTCTAAGGACATAGAAATCTCTCTCTCTAGGGACCTAGAAATCCCTCTAGGGAAATAGAAATCCCTCTAGGGACATAGAAATCCCTCTTGGGACCTAGAAATCCCTCTAGGGACATAGAAATCCCTCTAGGGACATAGAAATCCCTCTAGGGACATAGAAATCTATCCCTCTAGGGACATAGAAATCCCTCTAGGGACATAGAAATCCCTCTAGGGACATAGAAATCTATCCCTCTAGGGACATAGAAATCCCTCTAGGGACCTAGAAATCCCTCTGGGACATAGAAATCCCTCTAGGGACCTAGAAATCCCTCTAGCGACATAGAAATCCCTCTAAGGACATAGAAATCTCTCTCTCTAGGGACCTAGAAATCCCTCTAGGGACATAGAAATCCCTCTAGGGACATAGAAATCTATCCCTCTAGGGACATAGAAATCCCTCTTGGGACATAGAAATCCCTCTTGGGACATAGAAATCCCTCTAGGGACATTGAAATTCCTCTAGGGACATAGAAATCTATCCCTCTAGGGACATAGAAATCCCTCTTGGGATATAGAAATCCCTCTTGGGACATAGAAATCCCTCTAGGGACATAGAAATCTATCCCTCTAGGGACCTAGAAATCCCTCTAGGGACATAGAAATCCCTCTAGCGACCTAGAAATCCCTCTAGCGACATAGAAATCCCTCTAGGGACATAGAAATCTATCCCTCTAGGGACATAGAAATCCCTCTTGGGACATAGAAATCCCTCTAGCGACCTAGAAATCCCTCTAGCGACATAGAAATCCCTCTAGGGACATAGAAATCCCTCTAGGGACATAGAAATCTATCCCTCTAGGGACATAGAAATCCCTCTTGGGACATAGAAATCCCTCTAGGGACATAGAAATCCCTCTAGGGACATAGAAATCTATCCCTCTAGGGACATAGAAATCCCTCTAGGGACCTAGAAATCCCTCTAGGGACATTGAAATCCCTCTAGGGACATAGAAATCTATCCCTCTAGGGACATAGAAATCCCTCTAGGGACATAGAAATCCCTCTTGGGACATAGAAATCCCTCTTGGGACATAGAAATCCCTCTAGGGACATTGAAATCCCTCTAGGGACATAGAAATCTATCCCTCTAGGGACATAGAAATCCCTCTAGGGACATAGAAATCCCTCTTGGGACATAGAAATCCCTCTTGGGACATAGAAATCCCTCTAGGGACATTGAAATCCCTCTAGCGACCTAGAAATCCCTCTAGCGACATAGAAATCCCTCTAGGGACATAGAAATCTATCCCTCTAGGGACATAGAAATCCCTCTAGGGACCTAGAAATCCCTCTAGGGACATTGAAATCCCTCTAGGGACATAGAAATCCCTCTAGGGACATAGAAATCTATCCCTCTAGGGACCTAGAAATCCCTCTAGCGACATAGAAATCCCTCTAGGGACATAGAAATCCCTCTAGGGACATAGAAATCTATCCCTCTAGGGACCTAGAAATCCCTCTAGGGACATAGAAATCCCTCTAGGGACATAGAAATCTATCCCTCTAGGGACATAGAAATCCCTCTAGGGACCTAGAAATCCCTCTAGGGACATTGAAATCCCTCTAGCGACCTAGAAATCCCTCTAGCGACATAGAAATCCCTCTAGGGACATAGAAATCTCTCTCTCTAGGGACATAGAAATCCCTCTAGGGACCTAGAAATCCCTCTAGGGACATAGAAATCCCTCTAGGGACATAGAAATCTATCCCTCTAGGGACATAGAAATCCCTCTTGGGACATAGAAATCCCTCTAGGGACGTAGAAATCCCTCTAGGGACCTAGAAATCCCTCTAGGGACATAGAAATCCCTCTAGGGACCTAGAAATCTCTCTAGGGACATAGAAATCCCTCTAGGGACATAGAAATCTATCTCTCTAGGGACCTAGAAATCCCTCTAGGGACCTAGAAATCCCTCTAGGGACATAGAAATCCCTCTAGGGACATAGAAATCCCTCTAGGGACCTAGAAATCCCTTCTAAAACTCCAGATATCCCTCTCAAAACCCAAGATAACAGTTACATTTCTACCAGTTACCTTGGATAACCTTACATTTTTGACAGACATCATTGTTTGTTTACTAGTCTGTTCGAGCGTTGTTGTGTTTGTTGCTCAGTTGTTCTTTGTTAATAATACAAGATAATGTCGATATTTTGTTGTTTGGTGTTTCTTAGTTATACGACAATGCTTATTTGGGATTTGGCAAGAACCGAGGAAGATGCAATTCATTTTTGCCAGGAGAAAAACATTTTGCAGAAAAATAGGAAATGTAGGGATAGAGACTCTTTTCAATCCATGTTGAACTGTATAGCAACCCATTTTCCACCGAAATGCGATTGAATGTTAAGTTTTTAAATAATTTTTTGAATTTTAAATATTTTATATATGTTGCATTATTTTACATCCTACACTTATTATTTATGATTAAATATACTTATTATTTATTTATTATACTTTATACTAGTTTTAGATAATTATTTTAATTTTAAATCGTTTATATATTGGAGTATTTATTGATCTCATTATTTTATTTATTTACATTATATACCAAATTATTTTATAATATGTTATATATTCAATTATATTGTTATTACTTCGATTTATGTATTTCCATTATTATTACTCTATTTATTGATCTCGTTATTATATTTATTTACATTATATACAACATTATTTTATAACATGTTATATATTTAATTATATTGTTATTACTTCGATTTATTTATTTCCAATATTATTACATTCCTATTTTGAAAGGTTATCCAAGGTAACCGTCTCTAGGGACATAGAAATCCCTCTAGGGACATAGAAATATATCCCTCTAGGGACATAGAAATCCCTCTTGGGACCTAGAAATCCCTCTAGGGACATAGAAATCCCTCTAGGGACATAGAAATCCCTCTAGGGACATAGAAATCTATCCCTCTAGGGACATAGAAATCCCTCTAGGGACATAGAAATCCCTCTAGGGACATAGAAATCTATCCCTCTAGGGACATAGAAATCCCTCTAGGGACCTAGAAATCCCTCTGGGACATAGAAATCCCTCTAGGGACCTAGAAATCCCTCTAGCGACATAGAAATCCCTCTAAGGACATAGAAATCTCTCTCTCTAGGGACCTAGAAATCCCTCTAGGGAAATAGAAATCCCTCTAGGGACATAGAAATCCCTCTTGGGACCTAGAAATCCCTCTAGGGACATAGAAATCCCTCTAGGGACATAGAAATCCCTCTAGGAACATAGAAATCTATCCCTCTAGGGACATAGAAATCCCTCTAGGGACATAGAAATCCCTCTAGGGACATAGAAATCTATCCCTCTAGGGACATAGAAATCCCTCTAGGGACCTAGAAATCCCTCTGGGACATAGAAATCCCTCTAGGGACCTAGAAATCCCTCTAGCGACATAGAAATCCCTCTAAGGACATAGAAATCTCTCTCTCTAGGGACCTAGAAATCCCTCTAGGGACATAGAAATCCCTCTAGGGACATAGAAATCTATCCCTCTAGGGACATAGAAATCCCTCTTGGGACATAGAAATCCCTCTAGGGACATAGAAATCTATCCCTCTAGGCACATAGAAATCTATCCCTCTAGGGACATAGAAATCCCTCTAGGGACCTAGAAATCCCTCTGGGACATAGAAATCCCTCTAGGGACATAGAAATCCCTCTAGGGACATAGAAATCTATCCCTCTTGGGACATAGAAATCCCTCTAGGGACATAGAAATCTATCCCTCTAGGGACATAGAAATCCCTCTAGGGACATAGAAATCCCTCTTGGGACATAGAAATCCCTCTAGGGACATAGAAATCCCTCTAGGGACATAGAAATCTATCCCTCTAGGGACATAGAAATCCCTCTAGGGACCTAGAAATCCCTCTTGGGACATAGAAATCCCTCTTGGGACATAGAAATCCCTCTAGGGACATTGAAATCCCTCTAGGGACATAGAAATCTATCCCTCTAGGGACATAGAAATCCCTCTTGGGACATAGAAATCCCTCTTGGGACATAGAAATCCCTCTAGGGACATAGAAATCTATCCCTCTAGGGACCTAGAAATCCCTCTAGGGACATAGAAATCCCTCTAGCGACCTAGAAATCCCTCTAGCGACATAGAAATCCCTCTAGGGACATAGAAATCCCTCTAGGGACATAGAAATCCCTCTAGGGACATAGAAATCTATCCCTCTAGGGACATAGAAATCCCTCTAGGGACCTAGAAATCCCTCTAGGGACCTAGAAATCCCTCTAGGGACATAAAAATCTATCCCTCTAGGGACATAGAAATCCCTCTAGGGACATAGAAATCCCTCTTGGGACATAGAAATCCCTCTTGGGACATAGAAATCCCTCTAGGGACATTGAAATCCCTCTTGGGACATAGAAATCCCTCTTGGGACATAGAAATCCCTCTAGGGACATAGAAATCCCTCTAGGGACATAGAAATCTATCCCTCTAGGGACATAGAAATCCCTCTAGGGACATAGAAATCCCTCTTGGGACATAGAAATCCCTCTTGGGACATAGAAATCCCTCTAGGGACATTGAAATCCCTCTAGGGACATAGAAATCTATCCCTCTAGGGACATAGAAATCCCTCTAGGGACCTAGAAATCCCTCTAGGGACATAGAAATCCCTCTAGGGACATAGAAATCTATCCCTCTAGGGACATAGAAATCCCTCTTGGGACATAGAAATCCCTCTAGGGACGTAGAAATCCCTCTAGGGACCTAGAAATCCCTCTAGGGACATAGAAATCCCTCTAGGGACCTAGAAATCTCTCTAGGGACATAGAAATCCCTCTAGGGACATAGAAATCTATCTCTCTAGGGACCTAGAAATCCCTCTAGGGACCTAGAAATCCCTCTAGGGACCTAGAAATCCCTCCTAAAACTCCAGATATCCCTCTCAAAAACCAAGATAACAGTTACATTTCTACCAGTTACCTTGGATAACCTTACATTTTTGACAGACATCATTGTTTGTTTACTAGTCTGTTCGAGCGTTGTTGTGTTTGTTGCTCAGTTGTTCTTTGTTAATAATACAAGATAATGTCGATATTTTGTTGTTTGGTGTTTCTTAGTTATACGACAATGCTTATTTGGGATTTGGCAAGAACCGAGGAAGATGCAATTCATTTTTGCCAGGAGAAAAACATTTTGCAGAAAAATAGGAAATGTAGGGATAGAGACTCTTTTCAATCCATGTTGAACTGTATAGCAACCCATTTTCCACGGAAATGCGATTGAATGTTAAGTTTTTAAATAATTTTTTGAATTTTAAATATTTTATATATGTTGCATTATTTTACATCCTACACTTATTATTTATGATTAAATATACTTATTATTTATTTATTATACTTTATACTAGTTTTAGATAATTATTTTAATTTTAAATCTTTTATATATTGGAGTATTTATTGATCTCATTATTTTATTTATTTACATTATATACCAAATTATTTTATAATATGTTATATATTCAATTATATTGTTATTACTTCGATTTATGTATTTCCATTATTATTACTCTATTTATTGATCTCGTTATTATATTTATTTACATTATATACAACATTATTTTATAACATGTTATATATTTAATTATATTGTTATTACTTCGATTTATTTATTTCCAATATTATTACATTCCTATTTTGAAAGGTTATCCAAGGTAACCGTCTCTAGGGACATAGAAATCCCTCTAGGGACATAGAAATATATCCCTCTAGGGACATAGAAATCCCTCTTGGGACCTAGAAATCCCTCTAGGGACATAGAAATCCCTCTAGGGACATAGAAATCCCTCTAGGGACATAGAAATCTATCCCTCTAGGGACATAGAAATCCCTCTAGGGACATAGAAATCCCTCTAGGGACATAGAAATCTATCCCTCTAGGGACATAGAAATCCCTCTAGGGACCTAGAAATCCCTCTGGGACATAGAAATCCCTCTAGGGACCTAGAAATCCCTCTAGCGACATAGAAATCCCTCTAAGGACATAGAAATCTCTCTCTCTAGGGACCTAGAAATCCCTCTAGGGACATAGAAATCCCTCTAGGGACATAGAAATCCCTCTTGGGACCTAGAAATCCCTCTAGGGACATAGAAATCCCTCTAGGGACATAGAAATCCCTCTAGGGACATAGAAATCTATCCCTCTAGGGACATAGAAATCCCTCTAGGGACATAGAAATCCCTCTAGGGACATAGAAATCTATCCCTCTAGGGACATAGAAATCCCTCTAGGGACCTAGAAATCCCTCTGGGACATAGAAATCCCTCTAGGGACCTAGAAATCCCTCTAGCGACATAGAAATCCCTCTAAGGACATAGAAATCTCTCTCTCTAGGGACCTAGAAATCCCTCTAGGGACATAGAAATCCCTCTAGGGACATAGAAATCTATCCCTCTAGGGACATAGAAATCCCTCTTGGGACATAGAAATCCCTCTAGGGACATAGAAATCCCTCTAGGGACATAGAAATCTATCCCTCTAGGCACATAGAAATCTATCCCTCTAGGGACATAGAAATCCCTCTAGGGACCTAGAAATCCCTCTGGGACATAGAAATCCCTCTAGGGACCTAGAAATCCCTCTAGCGACATAGAAATCCCTCTAAGGGCATAGAAATCTCTCTCTCTAGGGACCTAGAAATCCCTCTAGGGACATAGAAATCCCTCTTGGGACATAGAAATCCCTCTAGGGACATAGAAATCCCTCTAGGGACATAGAAATCTATCCCTCTAGGGACATAGAAATCCCTCTAGGGACCTAGAAATCCCTCTAGGGACCTAGAAATCCCTCTAGGGACATAGAAATCCCTCTTGGGACATAGAAATCCCTCTAGGGACATTGAAATCCCTCTAGGGACATAGAAATCTATCCCTCTAGGGACATAGAAATCCCTCTTGGGACATAGAAATCCCTCTTGGGACATAGAAATCCCTCTAGGGACATAGAAATCCCTCTAGGGACATAGAAATCTATCCCTCTAGGGACATAGAAATCCCTCTAGGGACATAGAAATCCCTCTTGTGACATAGAAATCCCTCTTGGGACATAGAAATCCCTCTAGGGACATTGAAATCCCTCTAGGGACATAGAAATCCCTCTAGGGACCTAGAAATCCCTCTAGCGACATAGAAATCCCTCTAAGGACATAGAAATCTCTCTCTCTAGGGACCTAGAAATCCCTCTAGGGAAATAGAAATCCCTCTAGGGACATAGAAATCCCTCTTGGGACCTAGAAATCCCTCTAGGGACATAGAAATCCCTCTAGGGACATAGAAATCCCTCTAGGGACATAGAAATCTATCCCTCTAGGGACATAGAAATCCCTCTAGGGACATAGAAATCCCTCTAGGGACATAGAAATCTATCCCTCTAGGGACATAGAAATCCCTCTAGGGACCTAGAAATCCCTCTGGGACATAGAAATCCCTCTAGGGACCTAGAAATCCCTCTAGCGACATAGAAATCCCTCTAAGGACATAGAAATCTCTCTCTCTAGGGACCTAGAAATCCCTCTAGGGACATAGAAATCCCTCTAGGGACATAGAAATCTATCCCTCTAGGGACATAGAAATCCCTCTTGGGACATAGAAATCCCTCTAGGGACATAGAAATCTATCCCTCTAGGCACATAGAAATCTATCCCTCTAGGGACATAGAAATCCCTCTAGGGACCTAGAAATCCCTCTGGGACATAGAAATCCCTCTAGGGACCTAGAAATCCCTCTAGCGACATAGAAATCCCTCTAAGGACATAGAAATCTCTCTCTCTAGGGACCTAGAAATCCCTCTAGGGACATAGAAATCCCTCTTGGGACATAGAAATCCCTCTAGGGACATAGAAATCCCTCTAGGGACATAGAAATCTATCCCTCTTGGGACATAGAAATCCCTCTAGGGACATAGAAATCTATCCCTCTAGGGACATAGAAATCCCTCTAGGGACATAGAAATCCCTCTTGGGACATAGAAATCCCTCTAGGGACATAGAAATCCCTCTAGGGACATAGAAATCTATCCCTCTAGGGACATAGAAATCCCTCTAGGGACCTAGAAATCCCTCTTGGGACATAGAAATCCCTCTTGGGACATAGAAATCCCTCTAGGGACATTGAAATCCCTCTAGGGACATAGAAATCTATCCCTCTAGGGACATAGAAATCCCTCTTGGGACATAGAAATCCCTCTTGGGACATAGAAATCCCTCTAGGGACATAGAAATCTATCCCTCTAGGGACCTAGAAATCCCTCTAGGGACATATAAATCCCTCTAGCGACCTAGAAATCCCTCTAGCGACATAGAAATCCCTCTAGGGACATAGAAATCCCTCTAGGGACATAGAAATCCCTCTAGGGACATAGAAATCTATCCCTCTAGGGACATAGAA
Source organism: Troilus luridus (assembly GCA_964056705.1). NCBI lineage: Eukaryota > Metazoa > Arthropoda > Insecta > Hemiptera > Pentatomidae > Troilus > Troilus luridus. Next base: position 16,674 of record CAXKTH010000067.1, read on the forward strand.
ATCCCTCTAGGGACCTAGAAATCCCTCTAGGGACCTAGAAATCCCTCTAGGGACATAGAAATCTATCCCTCTAGGGACATAGAAATCCCTCTAGGGACATAGAAATCCCTCTTGGGACATAGAAATCCCTCTTGGGACATAGAAATCCCTCTAGGGACATTGAAATCCCTCTTGGGACATAGAAATCCCTCTTGGGACATAGAAATCCCTCTAGGGACATAGAAATCCCTCTAGGGACATAGAAATCTATCCCTCTAGGGACATAGAAATCCCTCTAGGGACATAGAAATCCCTCTTGGGACATAGAAATCCCTCTTGGGACATAGAAATCCCTCTAGGGACATTGAAATCCCTCTAGGGACATAGAAATCTATCCCTCTAGGGACATAGAAATCCCTCTAGGGACCTAGAAATCCCTCTAGGGACATAGAAATCCCTCTAGGGACATAGAAATCTATCCCTCTAGGGACATAGAAATCCCTCTTGGGACATAGAAATCCCTCTAGGGACGTAGAAATCCCTCTAGGGACCTAGAAATCCCTCTAGGGACATAGAAATCCCTCTAGGGACCTAGAAATCTCTCTAGGGACATAGAAATCCCTCTAGGGACATAGAAATCTATCTCTCTAGGGACCTAGAAATCCCTCTAGGGACCTAGAAATCCCTCTAGGGACCTAGAAATCCCTCCTAAAACTCCAGATATCCCTCTCAAAAACCAAGATAACAGTTACATTTCTACCAGTTACCTTGGATAACCTTACATTTTTGACAGACATCATTGTTTGTTTACTAGTCTGTTCGAGCGTTGTTGTGTTTGTTGCTCAGTTGTTCTTTGTTAATAATACAAGATAATGTCGATATTTTGTTGTTTGGTGTTTCTTAGTTATACGACAATGCTTATTTGGGATTTGGCAAGAACCGAGGAAGATGCAATTCATTTTTGCCAGGAGAAAAACATTTTGCAGAAAAATAGGAAATGTAGGGATAGAGACTCTTTTCAATCCATGTTGAACTGTATAGCAACCCATTTTCCACCGAAATGCGATTGAATGTTAAGTTTTTAAATAATTTTTTGAATTTTAAATATTTTATATATGTTGCATTATTTTACATCCTACACTTATTATTTATGATTAAATATACTTATTATTTATTTATTATACTTTATACTAGTTTTAGATAATTATTTTAATTTTAAATCTTTTATATATTGGAGTATTTATTGATCTCATTATTTTATTTATTTACATTATATACCAAATTATTTTATAATATGTTATATATTCAATTATATTGTTATTACTTCGATTTATGTATTTCCATTATTATTACTCTATTTATTGATCTCGTTATTATATTTATTTACATTATATACAACATTATTTTATAACATGTTATATATTTAATTATATTGTTATTACTTCGATTTATTTATTTCCAATATTATTACATTCCTATTTTGAAAGGTTATCCAAGGTAACCGTCTCTAGGGACATAGAAATCCCTCTAGGGACATAGAAATATATCCCTCTAGGGACATAGAAATCCCTCTTGGGACCTAGAAATCCCTCTAGGGACATAGAAATCCCTCTAGGGACATAGAAATCCCTCTAGGGACATAGAAATCTATCCCTCTAGGGACATAGAAATCCCTCTAGGGACATAGAAATCCCTCTAGGGACATAGAAATCTATCCCTCTAGGGACATAGAAATCCCTCTAGGGACCTAGAAATCCCTCTGGGACATAGAAATCCCTCTAGGGACCTAGAAATCCCTCTAGCGACATAGAAATCCCTCTAAGGACATAGAAATCTCTCTCTCTAGGGACCTAGAAATCCCTCTAGGGACATAGAAATCCCTCTAGGGACATAGAAATCCCTCTTGGGACCTAGAAATCCCTCTAGGGACATAGAAATCCCTCTAGGGACATAGAAATCCCTCTAGGGACATAGAAATCTATCCCTCTAGGGACATAGAAATCCCTCTAGGGACATAGAAATCCCTCTTGTGACATAGAAATCCCTCTTGGGACATAGAAATCCCTCTAGGGACATTGAAATCCCTCTAGGGACATAGAAATCCCTCTAGGGACCTAGAAATCCCTCTAGCGACATAGAAATCCCTCTAAGGACATAGAAATCTCTCTCTCTAGGGACCTAGAAATCCCTCTAGGGAAATAGAAATCCCTCTAGGGACATAGAAATCCCTCTTGGGACCTAGAAATCCCTCTAGGGACATAGAAATCCCTCTAGGGACATAGAAATCCCTCTAGGGACATAGAAATCTATCCCTCTAGGGACATAGAAATCCCTCTAGGGACATAGAAATCCCTCTAGGGACATAGAAATCTATCCCTCTAGGGACATAGAAATCCCTCTAGGGACCTAGAAATCCCTCTGGGACATAGAAATCCCTCTAGGGACCTAGAAATCCCTCTAGCGACATAGAAATCCCTCTAAGGACATAGAAATCTCTCTCTCTAGGGACCTAGAAATCCCTCTAGGGACATAGAAATCCCTCTAGGGACATAGAAATCTATCCCTCTAGGGACATAGAAATCCCTCTTGGGACATAGAAATCCCTCTAGGGACATAGAAATCTATCCCTCTAGGCACATAGAAATCTATCCCTCTAGGGACATAGAAATCCCTCTAGGGACCTAGAAATCCCTCTGGGACATAGAAATCCCTCTAGGGACCTAGAAATCCCTCTAGCGACATAGAAATCCCTCTAAGGACATAGAAATCTCTCTCTCTAGGGACCTAGAAATCCCTCTAGGGACATAGAAATCCCTCTTGGGACATAGAAATCCCTCTAGGGACATAGAAATCCCTCTAGGGACATAGAAATCTATCCCTCTTGGGACATAGAAATCCCTCTAGGGACATAGAAATCTATCCCTCTAGGGACATAGAAATCCCTCTAGGGACATAGAAATCCCTCTTGGGACATAGAAATCCCTCTAGGGACATAGAAATCCCTCTAGGGACATAGAAATCTATCCCTCTAGGGACATAGAAATCCCTCTAGGGACCTAGAAATCCCTCTTGGGACATAGAAATCCCTCTTGGGACATAGAAATCCCTCTAGGGACATTGAAATCCCTCTAGGGACATAGAAATCTATCCCTCTAGGGACATAGAAATCCCTCTTGGGACATAGAAATCCCTCTTGGGACATAGAAATCCCTCTAGGGACATAGAAATCTATCCCTCTAGGGACCTAGAAATCCCTCTAGGGACATATAAATCCCTCTAGCGACCTAGAAATCCCTCTAGCGACATAGAAATCCCTCTAGGGACATAGAAATCCCTCTAGGGACATAGAAATCCCTCTAGGGACATAGAAATCTATCCCTCTAGGGACATAGAAATCCCTCTAGGGACCTAGAAATCCCTCTAGGGACCTAGAAATCCCTCTAGGGACATAGAAATCTATCCCTCTAGGGACATAGAAATCCCTCTAGGGACATAGAAATCCCTCTTGGGACATAGAAATCCCTCTTGGGACATAGAAATCCCTCTAGGGACATTGAAATCCCTCTTGGGACATAGAAATCCCTCTTGGGACATAGAAATCCCTCTAGGGACATAGAAATCCCTCTAGGGACATAGAAATCTATCCCTCTAGGGACATAGAAATCCCTCTAGGGACATAGAAATCCCTCTTGGGACATAGAAATCCCTCTTGGGACATAGAAATCCCTCTAGGGACATTGAAATCCCTCTAGGGACATAGAAATCTATCCCTCTAGGGACATAGAAATCCCTCTAGGGACCTAGAAATCCCTCTAGGGACATAGAAATCCCTCTAGGGACATAGAAATCTATCCCTCTAGGGACATAGAAATCCCTCTTGGGACATAGAAATCCCTCTAGGGACGTAGAAATCCCTCTAGGGACCTAGAAATCCCTCTAGGGACATAGAAATCCCTCTAGGGACCTAGAAATCTCTCTAGGGACATAGAAATCCCTCTAGGGACATAGAAATCTATCTCTCTAGGGACCTAGAAATCCCTCTAGGGACCTAGAAATCCCTCTAGGGACCTAGAAATCCCTCCTAAAACTCCAGATATCCCTCTCAAAAACCAAGATAACAGTTACATTTCTACCAGTTACCTTGGATAACCTTACATTTTTGACAGACATCATTGTTTGTTTACTAGTCTGTTCGAGCGTTGTTGTGTTTGTTGCTCAGTTGTTCTTTGTTAATAATACAAGATAATGTCGATATTTTGTTGTTTGGTGTTTCTTAGTTATACGACAATGCTTATTTGGGATTTGGCAAGAACCGAGGAAGATGCAATTCATTTTTGCCAGGAGAAAAACATTTTGCAGAAAAATAGGAAATGTAGGGATAGAGACTCTTTTCAATCCATGTTGAACTGTATAGCAACCCATTTTCCACCGAAATGCGATTGAATGTTAAGTTTTTAAATAATTTTTTGAATTTTAAATATTTTATATATGTTGCATTATTTTACATCCTACACTTATTATTTATGATTAAATATACTTATTATTTATTTATTATACTTTATACTAGTTTTAGATAATTATTTTAATTTTAAATCTTTTATATATTGGAGTATTTATTGATCTCATTATTTTATTTATTTACATTATATACCAAATTATTTTATAATATGTTATATATTCAATTATATTGTTATTACTTCGATTTATGTATTTCCATTATTATTACTCTATTTATTGATCTCGTTATTATATTTATTTACATTATATACAACATTATTTTATAACATGTTATATATTTAATTATATTGTTATTACTTCGATTTATTTATTTCCAATATTATTACATTCCTATTTTGAAAGGTTATCCAAGGTAACCGTCTCTAGGGACATAGAAATCCCTCTAGGGACATAGAAATATATCCCTCTAGGGACATAGAAATCCCTCTTGGGACCTAGAAATCCCTCTAGGGACATAGAAATCCCTCTAGGGACATAGAAATCCCTCTAGGGACATAGAAATCTATCCCTCTAGGGACATAGAAATCCCTCTAGGGACATAGAAATCCCTCTAGGGACATAGAAATCTATCCCTCTAGGGACATAGAAATCCCTCTAGGGACCTAGAAATCCCTCTGGGACATAGAAATCCCTCTAGGGACCTAGAAATCCCTCTAGCGACATAGAAATCCCTCTAAGGACATAGAAATCTCTCTCTCTAGGGACCTAGAAATCCCTCTAGGGACATAGAAATCCCTCTAGGGACATAGAAATCCCTCTTGGGACCTAGAAATCCCTCTAGGGACATAGAAATCCCTCTAGGGACATAGAAATCCCTCTAGGGACATAGAAATCTATCCCTCTAGGGACATAGAAATCCCTCTAGGGACATAGAAATCCCTCTAGGGACATAGAAATCTATCCCTCTAGGGACATAGAAATCCCTCTAGGGACCTAGAAATCCCTCTGGGACATAGAAATCCCTCTAGGGACCTAGAAATCCCTCTAGCGACATAGAAATCCCTCTAAGGACATAGAAATCTCTCTCTCTAGGGACCTAGAAATCCCTCTAGGGACATAGAAATCCCTCTAGGGACATAGAAATCTATCCCTCTAGGGACATAGAAATCCCTCTAGGGACATAGAAATCCCTCTAGGGACATAGAAATCTATCCCTCTAGGGACATAGAAATCCCTCTAGGGACCTAGAAATCCCTCTGGGACATAGAAATCCCTCTAGGGACCTAGAAATCCCTCTAGCGACATAGAAATCCCTCTAAGGACATAGAAATCTCTCTCTCTAGGGACCTAGAAATCCCTCTAGGGACATAGAAATCCCTCTAGGGACATAGAAATCCCTCTTGGGACCTAGAAATCCCTCTAGGGACATAGAAATCCCTCTAGGGACATAGAAATCCCTCTAGGGACATAGAAATCTATCCCTCTAGGGACATAGAAATCCCTCTAGGGACATAGAAATCCCTCTAGGGACATAGAAATCTATCCCTCTAGGGACATAGAAATCCCTCTAGGGACCTAGAAATCCCTCTGGGACATAGAAATCCCTCTAAGGACCTAGAAATCCCTCTAGCGACATAGAAATCCCTCTAAGGACATAGAAATCTCTCTCTCTAGGGACCTAGAAATCCCTCTAGGGACATAGAAATCCCTCTAGGGACATAGAAATCTATCCCTCTAGGGACATAGAAATCCCTCTTGGGACATAGAAATCCCTCTAGGGACATAGAAATCCCTCTAGGGACATAGAAATCTATCCCTCTAGGCACATAGAAATCTATCCCTCTAGGGACATAGAAATCCCTCTAGGGACCTAGAAATCCCTCTGGGACATAGAAATCCCTCTAGGGACCTAGAAATCCCTCTAGCGACATAGAAATCCCTCTAAGGACATAGAAATCTCTCTCTCTAGGGACCTAGAAATCCCTCTAGGGACATAGAAATCCCTCTTGGGACATAGAAATCCCTCTAGGGACATAGAAATCCCTCTAGGGACATAGAAATCTATCCCTCTAGGGACATAGAAATCCCTCTAGGGACCTAGAAATCCCTCTAGGGACATAGAAATCCCTCTTGGGACATAGAAATCCCTCTAGGGACATTGAAATCCCTCTAGGGACATAGAAATCTATCCCTCTAGGGACATAGAAATCCCTCTTGGGACATAGAAATCCCTCTTGGGACATAGAAATCCCTCTAGGGACATAGAAATCCCTCTAGGGACATAGAAATCTATCCCTCTAGGGACATAGAAATCCCTCTAGGGACATAGAAATCCCTCTTGGGACATAGAAATCCCTCTTGGGACATAGAAATCCCTCTAGGGACATTGAAATCCCTCTAGGGACATAGAAATCTATCCCTCTAGGGACATAGAAATCCCTCTAGGGACCTAAAAATCCCTCTAGGGACATAGAAATCCCTCTAGGGACATAGAAATCCCTCTAGGGACATTGAAATCCCTCTAGGGACATAGAAATCTATCCCTCTAGGGACATAGAAATCCCTCTTGGGACATAGAAATCCCTCTTGGGACATAGAAATCCCTCTAGGGACATAGAAATCTATCCCTCTAGGGACATAGAAATCCCTCTAGGGACATAGAAATCCCTCTTGGGACATAGAAATCTCTCTAGGGACATAGAAATCCCTCTAGGGACATAGAAATCTATCCCTCTTGGGACATAGAAATCCCTCTAGGGACATAGAAATCTATCTTTCTAGGGACATAGAAATCCCTCTAGGGACATAGAAATCCCTCTTGGGACATAGAAATCCCTCTAGAGACATAGAAATCCCTCTAGGGACATAGAAATCTATCCCTCTAGGGACATAGAAATCCCTCGTGGGACATAGAAATCTATCCCTCTAGCGACCTAGAAATCCCTCTAGGGACATAGAAATCCCTCTAGGGACATAGAAATCTATCCCTCTAGCGACATAGAAATCCCTCTAGGGACATAGAAATCTATCCCTCTAGGGACATAGAAATCCCTCTAGGGACCTAGAAATCCCTCTAGGGACATTGAAATCCCTCTAGGGATGTAGAAATCCCTCTAGGGACATAGAAATCTATCCCTCTAGGGACCTAGAAATCCCTCTAGCGACATAGAAATCCCTCTAGGGACATAGAAATCCCTCTAGGGACATAGAAATCTATCCCTCTAGGGACCTAGAAATCCCTCTAGGGACATAGAAATCCCTCTAGGGACATAGAAATCTATCCCTCTAGGGTCATAGAAATCCCTCTAGGGACCTAGAAATCCCTCTAGGGACATTGAAATCCCTCTAGCGACCTAGAAATCCCTCTAGCGACATAGAAATCCCTCTAGGGACATAGAAATCTCTCTCTCTAGGGACATAGAAATCCCTCTAGGGACATAGAATTCCCTCTAGGGACATAGAAATCCCTCTAGGGACATAGAAATCTATCCCTCTAGGGACATAGAAATCCCTCTTGGGACATAGAAATCCCTCTAGGGACATTGAAATCCCTCTAGGGACATAGATATCTATCCCTCTAGGGACATAGAAATCCCTCTTGGGACATAGAAATCCCTCTTGGGACATAGAAATCCCTCTAGGGACATAGAAATCTATCCCTCTAGGGACCTAGAAATCCCTCTAGGGACATAGAAATCCCTCTAGCGACCTAGAAATCCCTCTAGCGACATAGAAATCCCTCTAGGGACATAGAAATCCCTCTTGGGACATAGAAATCTATCCCTCTAGGGACATAGAAATCCCTCTTGGGACAGAGAAATCCCCCTAGCGACCTAGAAATCCCTCTAGCGACATAGAAATCCCTCTAGGGACATAGAAATCCTTCTAGGGACATAGAAATCCCTCTAGGGACATAGAAATCTATCCCTCTAGGGACATAGAAATCCCTCTAGGGACCTAGAAATCCCTCTAGGGACCTAGAAATCCCTCTAGGGACATAGAAATCCCTCTTGGGACATAGAAATCCCTCTAGGGACATTGAAATCCCTCTAGGGACATAGAAATCCCTCTAGGGACATAGAAATCCCTCTAGGGACATAGAAATCTATCCCTCTAGGGACATAGAAATCCCTCTAGGGACATAGAAATCCCTCTAGGGACATAGAAATCTATCCCTCTAGGGACATAGAAATCCCTCTAGGGACCTAGAAATCCCTCTGGGACATAGAAATCCCTCTAGGGACCTAGAAATCCCTCTAGCGACATAGAAATCCCTCTAAGGACATAGAAATCTCTCTCTCTAGGGACCTAGAAATCCCTCTAGGGAAATAGAAATCCCTCTAGGGACATAGAAATCCCTCTTGGGACCTAGAAATCCCTCTAGGGACATAGAAATCCCTCTAGGGACATAGAAATCCCTCTAGGGACATAGAAATCTATCCCTCTAGGGACATAGAAATCCCTCTAGGGACATAGAAATCCCTCTAGGGACATAGAAATCTATCCCTCTAGGGACATAGAAATCCCTCTAGGGACCTAGAAATCCCTCTTGGGACATAGAAATCCCTCTTGGGACATAGAAATCCCTCTAGGGACATTGAAATCCCTCTAGGGACATAGAAATCTATCCCTCTAGGGACATAGAAATCCCTCTTGGGACATAGAAATCCCTCTTGGGACATAGAAATCCCTCTAGGGACATAGAAATCTATCCCTCTAGGGACCTAGAAATCCCTCTAGGGACATATAAATCCCTCTAGCGACCTAGAAATCCCTCTAGCGACATAGAAATCCCTCTAGGGACATAGAAATCCCTCTAGGGACATAGAAATCCCTCTAGGGACATAGAAATCTATCCCTCTAGGGACATAGAAATCCCTCTAGGGACCTAGAAATCCCTCTAGGGACCTAGAAATCCCTCTAGGGACATAGAAATCTATCCCTCTAGGGACATAGAAATCCCTCTAGGGACATAGAAATCCCTCTTGGGACATAGAAATCCCTCTTGGGACATAGAAATCCCTCTAGGGACATTGAAATCCCTCTTGGGACATAGAAATCCCTCTTGGGACATAGAAATCCCTCTAGGGACATAGAAATCCCTCTAGGGACATAGAAATCTATCCCTCTAGGGACATAGAAATCCCTCTAGGGACATAGAAATCCCTCTTGGGACATAGAAATCCCTCTTGGGACATAGAAATCCCTCTAGGGACATTGAAATCCCTCTAGGGACATAGAAATCTATCCCTCTAGGGACATAGAAATTCCTCTAGGGACCTAGAAATCCCTCTAGGGACATAGAAATCCCTCTAGGGACATAGAAATCTATCCCTCTAGGGACATAGAAATCCCTCTTGGGACATAGAAATCCCTCTAGGGACGTAGAAATCCCTCTAGGGACCTAGAAATCCCTCTAGGGACATAGAAATCCCTCTAGGGACCTAGAAATCTCTCTAGGGACATAGAAATCCCTCTAGGGACATAGAAATCTATCTCTCTAGGGACCTAGAAATCCCTCTAGGGACCTAGAAATCCCTCTAGGGACCTAGAAATCCCTCCTAAAACTCCAGATATCCCTCTCAAAAACCAAGATAACAGTTACATTTCTACCAGTTACCTTGGATAACCTTACATTTTTGACAGACATCATTGTTTGTTTACTAGTCTGTTCGAGCGTTGTTGTGTTTGTTGCTCAGTTGTTCTTTGTTAATAATACAAGATAATGTCGATATTTTGTTGTTTGGTGTTTCTTAGTTATACGACAATGCTTATTTGGGATTTGGCAAGAACCGAGGAAGATGCAATTCATTTTTGCCAGGAGAAAAACATTTTGCAGAAAAATAGGAAATGTAGGGATAGAGACTCTTTTCAATCCATGTTGAACTGTATAGCAACCCATTTTCCACCGAAATGCGATTGAATGTTAAGTTTTTAAATAATTTTTTGAATTTTAAATATTTTATATATGTTGCATTATTTTACATCCTACACTTATTATTTATGATTAAATATACTTATTATTTATTTATTATACTTTATACTAGTTTTAGATAATTATTTTAATTTTAAATCTTTTATATATTGGAGTATTTATTGATCTCATTATTTTATTTATTTACATTATATACCAAATTATTTTATAATATGTTATATATTCAATTATATTGTTATTACTTCGATTTATGTATTTCCATTATTATTACTCTATTTATTGATCTCGTTATTATATTTATTTACATTATATACAACATTATTTTATAACATGTTATATATTTAATTATATTGTTATTACTTCGATTTATTTATTTCCAATATTATTACATTCCTATTTTGAAAGGTTATCCAAGGTAACCGTCTCTAGGGACATAGAAATCCCTCTAGGGACATAGAAATATATCCCTCTAGGGACATAGAAATCCCTCTTGGGACCTAGAAATCCCTCTAGGGACATAGAAATCCCTCTAGGGACATAGAAATCCCTCTAGGGACATAGAAATCTATCCCTCTAGGGACATAGAAATCCCTCTAGGGACATAGAAATCCCTCTAGGGACATAGAAATCTATCCCTCTAGGGACATAGAAATCCCTCTAGGGACCTAGAAATCCCTCTGGGACATAGAAATCCCTCTAGGGACCTAGAAATCCCTCTAGCGACATAGAAATCCCTCTAAGGACATAGAAATCTCTCTCTCTAGGGACCTAGAAATCCCTCTAGGGACATAGAAATCCCTCTAGGGACATAGAAATCCCTCTTGGGACCTAGAAATCCCTCTAGGGACATAGAAATCCCTCTAGGGACATAGAAATCCCTCTAGGGACATAGAAATCTATCCCTCTAGGGACATAGAAATCCCTCTAGGGACATAGAAATCCCTCTAGGGACATAGAAATCTATCCCTCTAGGGACATAGAAATCCCTCTAGGGACCTAGAAATCCCTCTGGGACATAGAAATCCCTCTAGGGACCTAGAAATCCCTCTAGCGACATAGAAATCCCTCTAAGGACATAGAAATCTCTCTCTCTAGGGACCTAGAAATCCCTCTAGGGACATAGAAATCCCTCTAGGGACATAGAAATCTATCCCTCTAGGGACATAGAAATCCCTCTTGGGACATAGAAATCCCTCTAGGGACATAGAAATCCCTCTAGGGACATAGAAATCTATCCCTCTAGGCACATAGAAATCTATCCCTCTAGGGACATAGAAATCCCTCTAGGGACCTAGAAATCCCTCTGGGACATAGAAATCCCTCTAGGGACCTAGAAATCCCTCTAGCGACATAGAAATCCCTCTAAGGACATAGAAATCTCTCTCTCTAGGGACCTAGAAATCCCTCTAGGGACATAGAAATCCCTCTTGGGACATAGAAATCCCTCTAGGGACATAGAAATCCCTCTAGGGACATAGAAATCTATCCCTCTAGGGACATAGAAATCCCTCTAGGGACCTAGAAATCCCTCTAGGGACCTAGAAATCCCTCTAGGGACATAGAAATCCCTCTTGGGACATAGAAATCCCTCTAGGGACATTGAAATCCCTCTAGGGACATAGAAATCTATCCCTCTAGGGACATAGAAATCCCTCTTGGGACATAGAAATCCCTCTTGGGACATAGAAATCCCTCTAGGGACATAGAAATCCCTCTAGGGACATAGAAATCTATCCCTCTAGGGACATAGAAATCCCTCTAGGGACATAGAAATCCCTCTTGGGACATAGAAATCCCTCTTGGGACATAGAAATCCCTCTAGGGACATTGAAATCCCTCTAGGGACATAGAAATCTATCCCTCTAGGGACATAGAAATCCCTCTAGGGACCTAAAAATCCCTCTAGGGACATAGAAATCCCTCTAGGGACATAGAAATCCCTCTAGGGACATTGAAATCCCTCTAGGGACATAGAAATCTATCCCTCTAGGGACATAGAAATCCCTCTTGGGACATAGAAATCCCTCTTGGGACATAGAAATCCCTCTAGGGACATAGAAATCTATCCCTCTAGGGACATAGAAATCCCTCTAGGGACATAGAAATCCCTCTTGGGACATAGAAATCTCTCTAGGGACATAGAAATCCCTCTAGGGACATAGAAATCTATCCCTCTTGGGACATAGAAATCCCTCTAGGGACATAGAAATCTATCTTTCTAGGGACATAGAAATCCCTCTAGGGACATAGAAATCCCTCTTGGGACATAGAAATCCCTCTAGGGACATAGAAATCCCTCTAGGGACATAGAAATCTATCCCTCTAGGGACATAGAAATCCCTCGTGGGACATAGAAATCTATCCCTCTAGCGACCTAGAAATCCCTCTAGGGACATAGAAATCCCTCTAGGGACATAGAAATCTATCCCTCTAGCGACATAGAAATCCCTCTAGGGACATAGAAATCTATCCCTCTAGGGACATAGAAATCCCTCTAGGGACCTAGAAATCCCTCTAGGGACATTGAAATCCCTCTAGGGACATAGAAATCCCTCTAGGGACATAGAAATCTATCCCTCTAGGGACCTAGAAATCCCTCTAGCGACATAGAAATCCCTCTAGGGACATAGAAATCCCTCTAGGGACATAGAAATCTATCCCTCTAGGGACCTAGAAATCCCTCTAGGGACATAGAAATCCCTCTAGGGACATAGAAATCTATCCCTCTAGGGTCATAGAAATCCCTCTAGGGACCTAGAAATCCCTCTAGGGACATTGAAATCCCTCTAGCGACCTAGAAATCCCTCTAGCGACATAGAAATCCCTCTAGGGACATAGAAATCTCTCTCTCTAGGGACATAGAAATCCCTCTAGGGACATAGAATTCCCTCTAGGGACATAGAAATCCCTCTAGGGACATAGAAATCTATCCCTCTAGGGACATAGAAATCCCTCTTGGGACATAGAAATCCCTCTAGGGACATTGAAATCCCTCTAGGGACATAGAAATCTATCCCTCTAGGGACATAGAAATCCCTCTTGGGACATAGAAATCCCTCTTGGGACATAGAAATCCCTCTAGGGACATAGAAATCTATCCCTCTAGGGACCTAGAAATCCCTCTAGGGACATAGAAATCCCTCTAGCGACCTAGAAATCCCTCTAGCGACATAGAAATCCCTCTAGGGACATAGAAATCCCTCTTGGGACATAGAAATCTATCCCTCTAGGGACATAGAAATCCCTCTTGGGACAGAGAAATCCCTCTAGCGACCTAGAAATCCCTCTAGCGACATAGAAATCCCTCTAGGGACATAGAAATCCTTCTAGGGACATAGAAATCCCTCTAGGGACATAGAAATCTATCCCTCTAGGGACATAGAAATCCCTCTAGGGACCTAGAAATCCCTCTAGGGACCTAGAAATCCCTCTAGGGACATAGAAATCCCTCTTGGGACATAGAAATCCCTCTAGGGACATTGAAATCCCTCTAGGGACATAGAAATCTATCCCTCTAGGGACATAGAAATCCCTCTTGGGACATAGAAATCCCTCTTGGGACATAGAAATCCCTCTAGGGACATAGAAATCCCTCTAGGGACATAGAAATCTATCCCTCTAGGGACATAGAAATCCCTCTAGGGACATAGAAATCCCTCTTGGGACATAGAAATCCCTCTTGGGACATAGAAATCCCTCTAGGGACATTGAAATCCCTCTAGGGACATAGAAATCTATCCCTCTAGGGACATAGAAATCCCTCTAGGGACCTAGAAATCCCTCTAGGGACATAGAAATCTATCCCTCTAGGGACATAGAAATCCCTCTTGGGACATAGAAATCCCTCTTGGGACATAGAAATCCCTCTAGGGACATTGAAATCCCTCTAGGGACATAGAAATCCTTCTAGGGACATAGAAATCCCTCTAGGGACATAGAAATCTATCCCTCTAGGGACATAGAAATCCCTCTAGGGACCTAGAAATCCCTCTAGGGACCTAGAAATCCCTCTAGGGACATAGAAATCCCTCTTGGGACATAGAAATCCCTCTTGGGACATAGAAATCCCTCTAGGGACATTGAAATCCCTCTAGGGACATAGAAATCCTTCTAGGGACATAGAAATCCCTCTAGGGACATAGAAATCTATCCCTCTAGGGACATAGAAATCCCTCTAGGGACCTAGAAATCCCTCTAGGGACCTAGAAATCCCTCTAGGGACATAGAAATCCCTCTTGGGACATAGAAATCCCTCTAGGGACATTGAAATCCCTCTGGGGACATAGAAATCTATCCCTCTAGGGACATTGAAATCCCTCTAGGGACATAGAAATCCCTCTTGGGACATAAAAATCCCTCTTGGGACATAGAAATCCCTCTAGGGACATTGAAATCCCTCTAGGGACATAGAAATCCTTCTAGGGACATAGAAATCCCTCTAGGGACATAGAAATCTATCCCTCTAGGGACATAGAAATCCCTCTAGGGACCTAGAAATCCCTCTAGGGACCTAGAAATCCCTCTAGGGACATAGAAATCCCTCTTGGGACATAGAAATCCCTCTAGGGACATTGAAATCCCTCTAGGGACATAGAAATCTATCCCTCTAGGGACATAGAAATCCCTCTTGGGACATAGAAATCCCTCTTGGGACATAGAAATCCCTCTAGGGACATAGAAATCCCTCTAGGGACATAGAAATCTATCCCTCTAGGGACATAGAAATCCCTCTAGGGACATAGAAATCCCTCTTGGGACATAGAAATCCCTCTTGGGACATAGAAATCCCTCTAGGGACATTGAAATCCCTCTAGGGACATAGAAATCTATCCCTCTAGGGACATAGAAATCCCTCTAGGGACCTAGAAATCCCTCTAGGGACATAGAAATCCCTCTAGGGACATAGAAATCCCTCTAGGGACATTGAAATCCCTCTAGGGACATAGAAATCTATCCCTCTAGGGACATAGAAATCCCTCTTGGGACATAGAAATCCCTCTTGGGACATAGAAATCCCTCTAGGGACATAGAAATCCCTCTAGGGACATAGAAATCCCTCTTGGGACATAGAAATCCCTCTAGGGACATAGAAATCCCTCTAGGGACATAGAAATCCATCCCTCTTGGGACATAGAAATCCCTCTAGGGACATAGAAATCTATCTTTCTAGGGACATAGAAATCCCTCTAGGGACATAGAAATCCCTCTTGGGACATAGAAATCCCTCTAGGGACATAGAAATCCCTCTAGGGACATAGAAATCCCTCTAGGGACATAGAAATCCCTCTTGGGACATAGAAATCCCTCTAGGGACATAGAAATCCCTCTAGGGACATAGAAATCTATCCCTCTAGGGACATAGAAATCCCTCTAGGGACATAGAAATCCCTCTTGGGACATAGAAATCCCTCTTGGGACATAGAAATCCCTCTAGGGACATTGAAATCCCTCTTGGGACATAGAAATCCCTCTTGGGACATAGAAATCCCTCTAGGGACATAGAAATCCCTCTAGGGACATAGAAATCTATCCCTCTAGGGACATAGAAATCCCTCTAGGGACATAGAAATCCCTCTTGGGACATAGAAATCCCTCTTGGGACATAGAAATCCCTCTAGGGACATTGAAATCCCTCTAGGGACATAGAAATCTATCCCTCTAGGGACATAGAAATTCCTCTAGGGACCTAGAAATCCCTCTAGGGACATAGAAATCCCTCTAGGGACATAGAAATCTATCCCTCTAGGGACATAGAAATCCCTCTTGGGACATAGAAATCCCTCTAGGGACGTAGAAATCCCTCTAGGGACCTAGAAATCCCTCTAGGGACATAGAAATCCCTCTAGGGACCTAGAAATCTCTCTAGGGACATAGAAATCCCTCTAGGGACATAGAAATCTATCTCTCTAGGGACCTAGAAATCCCTCTAGGGACCTAGAAATCCCTCTAGGGACCTAGAAATCCCTCCTAAAACTCCAGATATCCCTCTCAAAAACCAAGATAACAGTTACATTTCTACCAGTTACCTTGGATAACCTTACATTTTTGACAGACATCATTGTTTGTTTACTAGTCTGTTCGAGCGTTGTTGTGTTTGTTGCTCAGTTGTTCTTTGTTAATAATACAAGATAATGTCGATATTTTGTTGTTTGGTGTTTCTTAGTTATACGACAATGCTTATTTGGGATTTGGCAAGAACCGAGGAAGATGCAATTCATTTTTGCCAGGAGAAAAACATTTTGCAGAAAAATAGGAAATGTAGGGATAGAGACTCTTTTCAATCCATGTTGAACTGTATAGCAACCCATTTTCCACCGAAATGCGATTGAATGTTAAGTTTTTAAATAATTTTTTGAATTTTAAATATTTTATATATGTTGCATTATTTTACATCCTACACTTATTATTTATGATTAAATATACTTATTATTTATTTATTATACTTTATACTAGTTTTAGATAATTATTTTAATTTTAAATCTTTTATATATTGGAGTATTTATTGATCTCATTATTTTATTTATTTACATTATATACCAAATTATTTTATAATATGTTATATATTCAATTATATTGTTATTACTTCGATTTATGTATTTCCATTATTATTACTCTATTTATTGATCTCGTTATTATATTTATTTACATTATATACAACATTATTTTATAACATGTTATATATTTAATTATATTGTTATTACTTCGATTTATTTATTTCCAATATTATTACATTCCTATTTTGAAAGGTTATCCAAGGTAACCGTCTCTAGGGACATAGAAATCCCTCTAGGGACATAGAAATATATCCCTCTAGGGACATAGAAATCCCTCTTGGGACCTAGAAATCCCTCTAGGGACATAGAAATCCCTCTAGGGACATAGAAATCCCTCTAGGGACATAGAAATCTATCCCTCTAGGGACATAGAAATCCCTCTAGGGACATAGAAATCCCTCTAGGGACATAGAAATCTATCCCTCTAGGGACATAGAAATCCCTCTAGGGACCTAGAAATCCCTCTGGGACATAGAAATCCCTCTAGGGACCTAGAAATCCCTCTAGCGACATAGAAATCCCTCTAAGGACATAGAAATCTCTCTCTCTAGGGACCTAGAAATCCCTCTAGGGACATAGAAATCCCTCTAGGGACATAGAAATCCCTCTTGGGACCTAGAAATCCCTCTAGGGACATAGAAATCCCTCTAGGGACATAGAAATCCCTCTAGGGACATAGAAATCTATCCCTCTAGGGACATAGAAATCCCTCTAGGGACATAGAAATCCCTCTAGGGACATAGAAATCTATCCCTCTAGGGACATAGAAATCCCTCTAGGGACCTAGAAATCCCTCTGGGACATAGAAATCCCTCTAGGGACCTAGAAATCCCTCTAGCGACATAGAAATCCCTCTAAGGACATAGAAATCTCTCTCTCTAGGGACCTAGAAATCCCTCTAGGGACATAGAAATCCCTCTAGGGACATAGAAATCTATCCCTCTAGGGACATAGAAATCCCTCTTGGGACATAGAAATCCCTCTAGGGACATAGAAATCCCTCTAGGGACATAGAAATCTATCCCTCTAGGCACATAGAAATCTATCCCTCTAGGGACATAGAAATCCCTCTAGGGACCTAGAAATCCCTCTGGGACATAGAAATCCCTCTAGGGACCTAGAAATCCCTCTAGCGACATAGAAATCCCTCTAAGGACATAGAAATCTCTCTCTCTAGGGACCTAGAAATCCCTCTAGGGACATAGAAATCCCTCTTGGGACATAGAAATCCCTCTAGGGACATAGAAATCCCTCTAGGGACATAGAAATCTATCCCTCTAGGGACATAGAAATCCCTCTAGGGACCTAGAAATCCCTCTAGGGACCTAGAAATCCCTCTAGGGACATAGAAATCCCTCTTGGGACATAGAAATCCCTCTAGGGACATTGAAATCCCTCTAGGGACATAGAAATCTATCCCTCTAGGGACATAGAAATCCCTCTTGGGACATAGAAATCCCTCTTGGGACATAGAAATCCCTCTAGGGACATAGAAATCCCTCTAGGGACATAGAAATCTATCCCTCTAGGGACATAGAAATCCCTCTAGGGACATAGAAATCCCTCTTGGGACATAGAAATCCCTCTTGGGACATAGAAATCCCTCTAGGGACATTGAAATCCCTCTAGGGACATAGAAATCTATCCCTCTAGGGACATAGAAATCCCTCTAGGGACCTAAAAATCCCTCTAGGGACATAGAAATCCCTCTAGGGACATAGAAATCCCTCTAGGGACATTGAAATCCCTCTAGGGACATAGAAATCTATCCCTCTAGGGACATAGAAATCCCTCTTGGGACATAGAAATCCCTCTTGGGACATAGAAATCCCTCTAGGGACATAGAAATCTATCCCTCTAGGGACATAGAAATCCCTCTAGGGACATAGAAATCCCTCTTGGGACATAGAAATCTCTCTAGGGACATAGAAATCCCTCTAGGGACATAGAAATCTATCCCTCTTGGGACATAGAAATCCCTCTAGGGACATAGAAATCTATCTTTCTAGGGACATAGAAATCCCTCTAGGGACATAGAAATCCCTCTTGGGACATAGAAATCCCTCTAGGGACATAGAAATCCCTCTAGGGACATAGAAATCTATCCCTCTAGGGACATAGAAATCCCTCGTGGGACATAGAAATCTATCCCTCTAGCGACCTAGAAATCCCTCTAGGGACATAGAAATCCCTCTAGGGACATAGAAATCTATCCCTCTAGCGACATAGAAATCCCTCTAGGGACATAGAAATCTATCCCTCTAGGGACATAGAAATCCCTCTAGGGACCTAGAAATCCCTCTAGGGACATTGAAATCCCTCTAGGGACATAGAAATCCCTCTAGGGACATAGAAATCTATCCCTCTAGGGACCTAGAAATCCCTCTAGCGACATAGAAATCCCTCTAGGGACATAGAAATCCCTCTAGGGACATAGAAATCTATCCCTCTAGGGACCTAGAAATCCCTCTAGGGACATAGAAATCCCTCTAGGGACATAGAAATCTATCCCTCTAGGGTCATAGAAATCCCTCTAGGGACCTAGAAATCCCTCTAGGGACATTGAAATCCCTCTAGCGACCTAGAAATCCCTCTAGCGACATAGAAATCCCTCTAGGGACATAGAAATCTCTCTCTCTAGGGACATAGAAATCCCTCTAGGGACATAGAATTCCCTCTAGGGACATAGAAATCCCTCTAGGGACATAGAAATCTATCCCTCTAGGGACATAGAAATCCCTCTTGGGACATAGAAATCCCTCTAGGGACATTGAAATCCCTCTAGGGACATAGAAATCTATCCCTCTAGGGACATAGAAATCCCTCTTGGGACATAGAAATCCCTCTTGGGACATAGAAATCCCTCTAGGGACATAGAAATCTATCCCTCTAGGGACCTAGAAATCCCTCTAGGGACATAGAAATCCCTCTAGCGACCTAGAAATCCCTCTAGCGACATAGAAATCCCTCTAGGGACATAGAAATCCCTCTTGGGACATAGAAATCTATCCCTCTAGGGACATAGAAATCCCTCTTGGGACAGAGAAATCCCTCTAGCGACCTAGAAATCCCTCTAGCGACATAGAAATCCCTCTAGGGACATAGAAATCCTTCTAGGGACATAGAAATCCCTCTAGGGACATAGAAATCTATCCCTCTAGGGACATAGAAATCCCTCTAGGGACCTAGAAATCCCTCTAGGGACCTAGAAATCCCTCTAGGGACATAGAAATCCCTCTTGGGACATAGAAATCCCTCTAGGGACATTGAAATCCCTCTAGGGACATAGAAATCTATCCCTCTAGGGACATAGAAATCCCTCTTGGGACATAGAAATCCCTCTTGGGACATAGAAATCCCTCTAGGGACATAGAAATCCCTCTAGGGACATAGAAATCTATCCCTCTAGGGACATAGAAATCCCTCTAGGGACATAGAAATCCCTCTTGGGACATAGAAATCCCTCTTGGGACATAGAAATCCCTCTAGGGACATTGAAATCCCTCTAGGGACATAGAAATCTATCCCTCTAGGGACATAGAAATCCCTCTAGGGACCTAGAAATCCCTCTAGGGACATAGAAATCTATCCCTCTAGGGACATAGAAATCCCTCTTGGGACATAGAAATCCCTCTTGGGACATAGAAATCCCTCTAGGGACATTGAAATCCCTCTAGGGACATAGAAATCCTTCTAGGGACATAGAAATCCCTCTAGGGACATAGAAATCTATCCCTCTAGGGACATAGAAATCCCTCTAGGGACCTAGAAATCCCTCTAGGGACCTAGAAATCCCTCTAGGGACATAGATATCCCTCTTGGGACATAGAAATCCCTCTTGGGACATAGAAATCCCTCTAGGGACATTGAAATCCCTCTAGGGACATAGAAATCCTTCTAGGGACATAGAAATCCCTCTAGGGACATAGAAATCTATCCCTCTAGGGACATAGAAATCCCTCTAGGGACCTAGAAATCCCTCTAGGGACCTAGAAATCCCTCTAGGGACATAGAAATCCCTCTTGGGACATAGAAATCCCTCTAGGGACATTGAAATCCCTCTGGGGACATAGAAATCTATCCCTCTAGGGACATAGAAATCCCTCTTGGGACATAGAAATCCCTCTTGGGACATAGAAATCCCTCTAGGGACATAGAAATCCCTCTAGGGACATAGAAATCTATCCCTCTAGGGACATTGAAATCCCTCTAGGGACATAGAAATCTATCCCTCTAGGGACATAGAAATCCCTCTAGGGACCTAGAAATCCCTCTAGGGACATAGAAATCTATCCCTCTAGGGACATAGAAATCCCTCTAGGGATATAGAAATCCCTCTTGGGACATAGAAATCCCTCTTGGGACATAGAAATCCCTCTAGGGACATAGAAATCCCTCTAGGGACATAGAAATCCCTCTTGGGACATAGAAATCCCTCTAGGGACATAGAAATCCCTCTTGGGACATAGAAATCCCTCTTGGGACATAGAAATCCCTCTAGGGACATTGAAATCCCTCTAGGGACATAGAAATCTATCCCTCTAGGGACATTGAAATCCCTCTAGGGACATAGAAATCCCTCTTGGGACATAAAAATCCCTCTTGGGACATAGAAATCCCTCTAGGGACATTGAAATCCCTCTAGGGACATAGAAATCCTTCTAGGGACATAGAAATCCCTCTAGGGACATAGAAATCTATCCCTCTAGGGACATAGAAATCCCTCTAGGGACCTAGAAATCCCTCTAGGGACCTAGAAATCCCTCTAGGGACATAGAAATCCCTCTTGGGACATAGAAATCCCTCTAGGGACATTGAAATCCCTCTAGGGACATAGAAATCTATCCCTCTAGGGACATAGAAATCCCTCTTGGGACATAGAAATCCCTCTTGGGACATAGAAATCCCTCTAGGGACATAGAAATCCCTCTAGGGACATAGAAATCTATCCCTCTAGGGACATAGAAATCCCTCTAGGGACATAGAAATCCCTCTTGGGACATAGAAATCCCTCTTGGGACATAGAAATCCCTCTAGGGACATTGAAATCCCTCTAGGGACATAGAAATCTATCCCTCTAGGGACATAGAAATCCCTCTAGGGACCTAGAAATCCCTCTAGGGACATAGAAATCCCTCTAGGGACATAGAAATCCCTCTAGGGACATTGAAATCCCTCTAGGGACATAGAAATCTATCCCTCTAGGGACATAGAAATCCCTCTTGGGACATAGAAATCCCTCTTGGGACATAGAAATCCCTCTAGGGACATAGAAATCTATCCCTCTAGGGACATAGAAATCCCTCTAGGGACATAGAAATCCCTCTTGGGACATAGAAATCCCTCTAGGGACATAGAAATCCCTCTAGGGACATAGAAATCTATCCCTCTTGGGACATAGAAATCCCTCTAGGGACATAGAAATCTATCTTTCTAGGGACATAGAAATCCCTCTAGGGACATAGAAATCCCTCTTGGGACATAGAAATCCCTCTAGGGACATAGAAATCCCTCTAGGGACATAGAAATCTATCCCTCTAGGGACATTGAAATCCCTCTAGGGACATAGAAATCTATCCCTCTAGGGACATAGAAATCCCTCTAGGGACCTAGAAATCCCTCTAGGGACATAGAAATCTATCCCTCTAGGGACATAGAAATCCCTCTAGGGACATAGAAATCCCTCTTGGGACATAGAAATCCCTCTTGGGACATAGAAATCCCTCTAGGGACATAGAAATCCCTCTAGGGACATAGAAATCCCTCTTGGGACATAGAAATCCCTCTAGGGACATAGAAATCCCTCTTGGGACATAGAAATCCCTCTTGGGACATAGAAATCCCTCTAGGGACATAGAAATCTATCCCTCTAGGGACATAGAAATCTATCCCTCTAGGGACATTGAAATCCCTCTAGGGACATAGAAATCCCTTTTGGGACATAAAAATCCCTCTTGGGACATAGAAATCCCTCTAGGGACATTGAAATCCCTCTAGGGACATAGAAATCCTTCTAGGGACATAGAAATCCCTCTAGGGACATAGAAATCTATCCCTCTAGGGACATAGAAATCCCTCTAGGGACCTAGAAATCCCTCTAGGGACCTAGAAATCCCTCTAGGGACATAGAAATCCCTCTTGGGACATAGAAATCCCTCTAGGGACATTGAAATCCCTCTAGGGACATAGAAATCTATCCCTCTAGGGACATAGAAATCCCTCTTGGGACATAGAAATCCCTCTTGGGACATAGAAATCCCTCTAGGGACATAGAAATCCCTCTAGGGACATAGAAATCTATCCCTCTAGGGACATAGAAATCCCTCTAGGGACATAGAAATCCCTCTTGGGACATAGAAATCCCTCTTGGGACATAGAAATCCCTCTAGGGACATTGAAATCCCTCTAGGGACATAGAAATCTATCCCTCTAGGGACATAGAAATCCCTCTAGGGACCTAGAAATCCCTCTAGGGACATAGAAATCCCTCTAGGGACATAGAAATCCCTCTAGGGACATTGAAATCCCTCTAGGGACATAGAAATCTATCCCTCTAGGGACATAGAAATCCCTCTTGGGACATAGAAATCCCTCTTGGGACATAGAAATCCCTCTAGGGACATAGAAATCTATCCCTCTAGGGACAGAGAAATCCCTCTAGGGACATAGAAATCCCTCTTGGGACATAGAAATCCCTCTAGGGACATAGAAATCCCTCTAGGGACATAGAAATCTATCCCTCTTGGGACATAGAAATCCCTCTAGGGACATAGAAATCTATCTTTCTAGGGACATAGAAATCCCTCTAGGGACATAGAAATCCCTCTTGGGACATAGAAATCCCTCTAGGGACATAGAAATCCCTCTAGGGACATAGAAATCTATCCCTCTAGGGACATAGAAATCCCTCGTGGGACATAGAAATCCCTCTAGGGACATAGAAATCCCTCTAGGGACATAGAAATCTATCCCTCTAGCGACCTAGAAATCCCTCTAGCGACATAGAAATCCCTCTAGGGACATAGAAATCCCTCTAGGGACATAGAAATCTATCCCTCTAGCGACATAGAAATCCCTCTAGGGACATAGAAATCTATCCCTCTAGGGACATAGAAATCCCTCTAGGGACCTAGAAATCCCTCTAGGGACATTGAAATCCCTCTAGGGACATAGAAATCCCTCTAGGGACATAGAAATCTATCCCTCTAGGGACCTAGAAATCCCTCTAGCGACATAGAAATCCCTCTAGGGACATAGAAATCCCTCTAGGGACATAGAAATCTATCCCTCTAGGGACCTAGAAATCCCTCTAGGGACATAGAAATCCCTCTAGGGACATAGAAATCTATCCTTCTAGGGTCATAGAAATCCCTCTAGGGACCTAGAAATCCCTCTAGGGACATTGAAATCCCTCTAGCGACCTAGAAATCTCTCTAGCGACATAGAAATCCCTCTAGGGACATAGAAATCTCTCTCTCTAGGGACATAGAAATCCCTCTAGGGACATAGAATTCCCTCTAGGGACATAGAAATCCCTCTAGGGACATAGAAATCTATCCCTCTAGGGACATAGAAATCCCTCTTGGGACATAGAAATCCCTCTAGGGACATTGAAATCCCTCTAGGGACATAGAAATCTATCCCTCTAGGGACATAGAAATCCCTCTTGGGACATAGAAATCCCTCTTGGGACATAGAAATCCCTCTAGGGACATAGAAATCTATCCCTCTAGGGACCTAGAAATCCCTCTAGGGACATAGAAATCCCTCTAGCGACCTAGAAATCCCTCTAGCGACATAGAAATCCCTCTAGGGACATAGAAATCCCTCTTGGGACATAGAAATCCCTCTTGGGACATAGAAATCCCTCTAGGGACATAGAAATCTATCCCTCTAGGGACCTAGAAATCCCTCTAGGGACATAGAAATCCCTCTAGCGACCTAGAAATCCCTCTAGCGACATAGAAATCCCTCTAGGGACATAGAAATCCCTCTTGGGACATAGAAATCTATCCCTCTAGGGACATAGAAATCCCTCTTGGGACAGAGAAATCCCTCTAGCGACCTAGAAATCCCTCTAGCGACATAGAAATCCCTCTAGGGACATAGAAATCCTTCTAGGGACATAGAAATCCCTCTAGGGACATAGAAATCTATCCCTCTAGGGACATAGAAATCCCTCTAGGGACCTAGAAATCCCTCTAGGGACCTAGAAATCCCTCTAGGGACATAGAAATCCCTCTTGGGACATAGAAATCCCTCTAGGGACATTGAAATCCCTCTAGGGACATAGAAATCTATCCCTCTAGGGACATAGAAATCCCTCTTGGGACATAGAAATCCCTCTTGGGACATAGAAATCCCTCTAGGGACATAGAAATCCCTCTAGGGACATAGAAATCTATCCCTCTAGGGACATAGAAATCCCTCTAGGGACATAGAAATCCCTCTTGGGACATAGAAATCCCTCTTGGGACATAGAAATCCCTCTAGGGACATTGAAATCCCTCTAGGGACATAGAAATCTATCCCTCTAGGGACATAGAAATCCCTCTAGGGACCTAGAAATCCCTCTAGAGACATAGAAATCTATCCCTCTAGGGACATAGAAATCCCTCTTGGGACATAGAAATCCCTCTTGGGACATAGAAATCCCTCTAGGGACATTGAAATCCCTCTAGGGACATAGAAATCCTTCTAGGGACATAGAAATCCCTCTAGGGACATAGAAATCTATCCCTCTAGGGACATAGAAATCCCTCTAGGGACCTAGAAATCCCTCTAGGGACCTAGAAATCCCTCTAGGGACATAGAAATCCCTCTTGGGACATAGAAATCCCTCTAGGGACATTGAAATCCCTCTGGGGACATAGAAATCTATCCCTCTAGGGACATAGAAATCCCTCTTGGGACATAGAAATCCCTCTTGGGACATAGAAATCCCTCTAGCGACCTAGAAATCCCTCTAGGGACATAGAAATCCCTCTAGGGACATAGAAATCTATCCCTCTAGCGACATAGAAATCCCTCTAGGGACATAGAAATCTATCCCTCTAGGGACATAGAAATCCCTCTAGGGACCTAGAAATCCCTCTAGGGACATTGAAATCCCTCTAGGGACATAGAAATCCCTCTAGGGACATAGAAATCTATCCCTCTAGGGACCTAGAAATCCCTCTAGCGACATAGAAATCCCTCTAGGGACATAGAAATCCCTCTAGGGACATAGAAATCTATCCCTCTAGGGACCTAGAAATCCCTCTAGGGACATAGAAATCCCTCTAGGGACATAGAAATCTATCCCTCTAGGGTCATAGAAATCCCTCTAGGGACCTAGAAATCCCTCTAGGGACATTGAAATCCCTCTAGCGACCTAGAAATCCCTCTAGCGACATAGAAATCCCTCTAGGGACATAGAAATCTCTCTCTCTAGGGACATAGAAATCCCTCTAGGGACATAGAATTCCCTCTAGGGACATAGAAATCCCTCTAGGGACATAGAAATCTATCCCTCTAGGGACATAGAAATCCCTCTTGGGACATAGAAATCCCTCTAGGGACATTGAAATCCCTCTAGGGACATAGAAATCTATCCCTCTAGGGACATAGAAATCCCTCTTGGGACATAGAAATCCCTCTTGGGACATAGAAATCCCTCTAGGGACATAGAAATCTATCCCTCTAGGGACCTAGAAATCCCTCTAGGGACATAGAAATCCCTCTAGCGACCTAGAAATCCCTCTAGCGACATAGAAATCCCTCTAGGGACATAGAAATCCCTCTTGGGACATAGAAATCTATCCCTCTAGGGACATAGAAATCCCTCTTGGGACAGAGAAATCCCTCTAGCGACCTAGAAATCCCTCTAGCGACATAGAAATCCCTCTAGGGACATAGAAATCCTTCTAGGGACATAGAAATCCCTCTAGGGACATAGAAATCTATCCCTCTAGGGACATAGAAATCCCTCTAGGGACCTAGAAATCCCTCTAGGGACCTAGAAATCCCTCTAGGGACATAGAAATCCCTCTTGGGACATAGAAATCCCTCTAGGGACATTGAAATCCCTCTAGGGACATAGAAATCTATCCCTCTAGGGACATAGAAATCCCTCTTGGGACATAGAAATCCCTCTTGGGACATAGAAATCCCTCTAGGGACATAGAAATCCCTCTAGGGACATAGAAATCTATCCCTCTAGGGACATAGAAATCCCTCTAGGGACATAGAAATCCCTCTTGGGACATAGAAATCCCTCTTGGGACATAGAAATCCCTCTAGGGACATTGAAATCCCTCTAGGGACATAGAAATCTATCCCTCTAGGGACATAGAAATCCCTCTAGGGACCTAGAAATCCCTCTAGGGACATAGAAATCTATCCCTCTAGGGACATAGAAATCCCTCTTGGGACATAGAAATCCCTCTTGGGACATAGAAATCCCTCTAGGGACATTGAAATCCCTCTAGGGACATAGAAATCCTTCTAGGGACATAGAAATCCCTCTAGGGACATAGAAATCTATCCCTCTAGGGACATAGAAATCCCTCTAGGGACCTAGAAATCCCTCTAGGGACCTAGAAATCCCTCTAGGGACATAGAAATCCCTCTTGGGACATAGAAATCCCTCTTGGGACATAGAAATCCCTCTAGGGACATTGAAATCCCTCTAGGGACATAGAAATCCTTCTAGGGACATAGAAATCCCTCTAGGGACATAGAAATCTATCCCTCTAGGGACATAGAAATCCCTCTAGGGACCTAGAAATCCCTCTAGGGACCTAGAAATCCCTCTAGGGACATAGAAATCCCTCTTGGGACATAGAAATCCCTCTAGGGACATTGAAATCCCTCTGGGGACATAGAAATCTATCCCTCTAGGGACATAGAAATCCCTCTTGGGACATAGAAATCCCTCTTGGGACATAGAAATCCCTCTAGGGACATAGAAATCCCTCTAGGGACATAGAAATCTATCCCTCTAGGGACATTGAAATCCCTCTAGGGACATAGAAATCTATCCCTCTAGGGACATAGAAATCCCTCTAGGGACCTAGAAATCCCTCTAGGGACATAGAAATCTATCCCTCTAGGGACATAGAAATCCCTCTAGGGACATAGAAATCCCTCTTGGGACATAGAAATCCCTCTTGGGACATAGAAATCCCTCTAGGGACATAGAAATCCCTCTAGGGACATAGAAATCCCTCTTGGGACATAGAAATCCCTCTAGGGACATAGAAATCCCTCTTGGGACATAGAAATCCCTCTTGGGACATAGAAATCCCTCTAGGGACATTGAAATCCCTCTAGGGACATAGAAATCTATCCCTCTAGGGACATTGAAATCCCTCTAGGGACATAGAAATCCCTCTTGGGACATAAAAATCCCTCTTGGGACATAGAAATCCCTCTAGGGACATTGAAATCCCTCTAGGGACATAGAAATCCTTCTAGGGACATAGAAATCCCTCTAGGGACATAGAAATCTATCCCTCTAGGGACATAGAAATCCCTCTAGGGACCTAGAAATCCCTCTAGGGACCTAGAAATCCCTCTAGGGACATAGAAATCCCTCTTGGGACATAGAAATCCCTCTAGGGACATTGAAATCCCTCTAGGGACATAGAAATCTATCCCTCTAGGGACATAGAAATCCCTCTTGGGACATAGAAATCCCTCTTGGGACATAGAAATCCCTCTAGGGACATAGAAATCCCTCTAGGGACATAGAAATCTATCCCTCTAGGGACATAGAAATCCCTCTAGGGACATAGAAATCCCTCTTGGGACATAGAAATCCCTCTTGGGACATAGAAATCCCTCTAGGGACATTGAAATCCCTCTAGGGACATAGAAATCTATCCCTCTAGGGACATAGAAATCCCTCTAGGGACCTAGAAATCCCTCTAGGGACATAGAAATCCCTCTAGGGACATAGAAATCCCTCTAGGGACATTGAAATCCCTCTAGGGACATAGAAATCTATCCCTCTAGGGACATAGAAATCCCTCTTGGGACATAGAAATCCCTCTTGGGACATAGAAATCCCTCTAGGGACATAGAAATCTATCCCTCTAGGGACATAGAAATCCCTCTAGGGACATAGAAATCCCTCTTGGGACATAGAAATCCCTCTAGGGACATAGAAATCCCTCTAGGGACATAGAAATCTATCCCTCTTGGGACATAGAAATCCCTCTAGGGACATAGAAATCTATCTTTCTAGGGACATAGAAATCCCTCTAGGGACATAGAAATCCCTCTTGGGACATAGAAATCCCTCTAGGGACATAGAAATCCCTCTAGGGACATAGAAATCTATCCCTCTAGGGACATTGAAATCCCTCTAGGGACATAGAAATCTATCCCTCTAGGGACATAGAAATCCCTCTAGGGACCTAGAAATCCCTCTAGGGACATAGAAATCTATCCCTCTAGGGACATAGAAATCCCTCTAGGGACATAGAAATCCCTCTTGGGACATAGAAATCCCTCTTGGGACATAGAAATCCCTCTAGGGACATAGAAATCCCTCTAGGGACATAGAAATCCCTCTTGGGACATAGAAATCCCTCTAGGGACATAGAAATCCCTCTTGGGACATAGAAATCCCTCTTGGGACATAGAAATCCCTCTAGGGACATTGAAATCCCTCTAGGGACATAGAAATCTATCCCTCTAGGGACATTGAAATCCCTCTAGGGACATAGAAATCCCTCTTGGGACATAAAAATCCCTCTTGGGACATAGAAATCCCTCTAGGGACATTGAAATCCCTCTAGGGACATAGAAATCCTTCTAGGGACATAGAAATCCCTCTAGGGACATAGAAATCTATCCCTCTAGGGACATAGAAATCCCTCTAGGGACCTAGAAATCCCTCTAGGGACCTAGAAATCCCTCTAGGGACATAGAAATCCCTCTTGGGACATAGAAATCCCTCTAGGGACATTGAAATCCCTCTAGGGACATAGAAATCTATCCCTCTAGGGACATAGAAATCCCTCTTGGGACATAGAAATCCCTCTTGGGACATAGAAATCCCTCTAGGGACATAGAAATCCCTCTAGGGACATAGAAATCTATCCCTCTAGGGACATAGAAATCCCTCTAGGGACATAGAAATCCCTCTTGGGACATAGAAATCCCTCTTGGGACATAGAAATCCCTCTAGGGACATTGAAATCCCTCTAGGGACATAGAAATCTATCCCTCTAGGGACATAGAAATCCCTCTAGGGACCTAGAAATCCCTCTAGGGACATAGAAATCCCTCTAGGGACATAGAAATCCCTCTAGGGACATTGAAATCCCTCTAGGGACATAGAAATCTATCCCTCTAGGGGACATAGAAATCCCTCTTGGGACATAGAAATCCCTCTTGGGACATAGAAATCCCTCTAGGGACATAGAAATCTATCCCTCTAGGGACATAGAAATCCTCTAGGGACATAGAAATCCCTCTTGGGACATAGAAATCCCTCTAGGGACATAGAAATCCTCTAGGGACATAGAAATCTATCCCTCTTGGGACATAGAAATCCCTCTAGGGACATAGAAATCTATCTTTCTAGGGACATAGAAATCCCTCTAGGGACATAGAAATCCCTCTTGGGACATAGAAATCCCTCTAGGGACATAGAAATCCCTCTAGGGACATAGAAATCTATCCCTCTAGGGACATAGAAATCCCTCGTGGGACATAGAAATCCCTCTAGGGACATAGAAATCCCTCTAGGGACATAGAAATCTATCCCTCTAGCGACCTAGAAATCCCTCTAGCGACATAGAAATCCCTCTAGGGACATAGAAATCCCTCTAGGGACATAGAAATCTATCCCTCTAGCGACATAGAAATCCCTCTAGGGACATAGAAATCTATCCCTCTAGGGACATAGAAATCCCTCTAGGGACCTAGAAATCCCTCTAGGGACATTGAAATCCCTCTAGGGACATAGAAATCCCTCTAGGGACATAGAAATCTATCCCTCTAGGGACCTAGAAATCCCTCTAGCGACATAGAAATCCCTCTAGGGACATAGAAATCCCTCTAGGGACATAGAAATCTATCCCTCTAGGGACCTAGAAATCCCTCTAGGGACATAGAAATCCCTCTAGGGACATAGAAATCTATCCTTCTAGGGTCATAGAAATCCCTCTAGGGACCTAGAAATCCCTCTAGGGACATTGAAATCCCTCTAGCGACCTAGAAATCTCTCTAGCGACATAGAAATCCCTCTAGGGACATAGAAATCTCTCTCTCTAGGGACATAGAAATCCCTCTAGGGACATAGAATTCCCTCTAGGGACATAGAAATCCCTCTAGGGACATAGAAATCTATCCCTCTAGGGACATAGAAATCCCTCTTGGGACATAGAAATCCCTCTAGGGACATTGAAATCCCTCTAGGGACATAGAAATCTATCCCTCTAGGGACATAGAAATCCCTCTTGGGACATAGAAATCCCTCTTGGGACATAGAAATCCCTCTAGGGACATAGAAATCTATCCCTCTAGGGACCTAGAAATCCCTCTAGGGACATAGAAATCCCTCTAGCGACCTAGAAATCCCTCTAGCGACATAGAAATCCCTCTAGGGACATAGAAATCCCTCTTGGGACATAGAAATCCCTCTTGGGACATAGAAATCCCTCTAGGGACATAGAAATCTATCCCTCTAGGGACCTAGAAATCCCTCTAGGGACATAGAAATCCCTCTAGCGACCTAGAAATCCCTCTAGCGACATAGAAATCCCTCTAGGGACATAGAAATCCCTCTTGGGACATAGAAATCTATCCCTCTAGGGACATAGAAATCCCTCTTGGGACAGAGAAATCCCTCTAGCGACCTAGAAATCCCTCTAGCGACATAGAAATCCCTCTAGGGACATAGAAATCCTTCTAGGGACATAGAAATCCCTCTAGGGACATAGAAATCTATCCCTCTAGGGACATAGAAATCCCTCTAGGGACCTAGAAATCCCTCTAGGGACCTAGAAATCCCTCTAGGGACATAGAAATCCCTCTTGGGACATAGAAATCCCTCTAGGGACATTGAAATCCCTCTAGGGACATAGAAATCTATCCCTCTAGGGACATAGAAATCCCTCTTGGGACATAGAAATCCCTCTTGGGACATAGAAATCCCTCTAGGGACATAGAAATCCCTCTAGGGACATAGAAATCTATCCCTCTAGGGACATAGAAATCCCTCTAGGGACATAGAAATCCCTCTTGGGACATAGAAATCCCTCTTGGGACATAGAAATCCCTCTAGGGACATTGAAATCCCTCTAGGGACATAGAAATCTATCCCTCTAGGGACATAGAAATCCCTCTAGGGACCTAGAAATCCCTCTAGGGACATAGAAATCTATCCCTCTAGGGACATAGAAATCCCTCTTGGGACATAGAAATCCCTCTTGGGACATAGAAATCCCTCTAGGGACATTGAAATCCCTCTAGGGACATAGAAATCCTTCTAGGGACATAGAAATCCCTCTAGGGACATAGAAATCTATCCCTCTAGGGACATAGAAATCCCTCTAGGGACCTAGAAATCCCTCTAGGGACCTAGAAATCCCTCTAGGGACATAGAAATCCCTCTTGGGACATAGAAATCCCTCTAGGGACATTGAAATCCCTCTGGGGACATAGAAATCTATCCCTCTAGGGACATAGAAATCCCTCTTGGGACATAGAAATCCCTCTTGGGACATAGAAATCCCTCTAGGGACATAGAAATCCCTCTAGGGACATAGAAATCTATCCCTCTAGGGACATTGAAATCCCTCTAGGGACATAGAAATCTATCCCTCTAGGGACATAGAAATCCCTCTAGGGACCTAGAAATCCCTCTAGGGACCTAGAAATCCCTCTAGGGACATAGAAATCTATCCCTCTAGGGACATAGAAATCCCTCTTGGGACATAGAAATCCCTCTTGGGACATAGAAATCCCTCTAGGGACATTGAAATCCCTCTAGGGACATAGAAATCTATCCCTCTAGGGACATTGAAATCCCTCTAGGGACATAGAAATCTATCCCTCTAGGGACATAGAAATCCCTCTTGGGACATAGAAATCCCTCTTGGGACATAGAAATCCCTCTAGGGACATTGAAATCCCTCTAGGGACATAGAAATCCTTCTAGGGACATAGAAATCCCTCTAGGGACATAGAAATCTATCCCTCTAGGGACATAGAAATCCCTCTAGGGACCTAGAAATCCCTCTAGGGACCTAGAAATCCCTCTAGGGACATAGAAATCCCTCTTAGGACATAGAAATCCCTCTAGGGACATTGAAATCCCTCTAGGGACATAGAAATCTATCCCTCTAGGGACATAGAAATCCCTCTTGGGACATAGAAATCCCTCTTGGGACATAGAAATCCCTCTAGGGACATAGAAATCCCTCTAGGGACATAGAAATCTATCCCTCTAGGGACATAGAAATCCCTCTAGGGACATAGAAATCCCTCTTGGGACATAGAAATCCCTCTAGGGACATAGAAATCTATCCCTCTAGGGTCATAGAAATCCCTCTAGGGACCTAGAAATCCCTCTAGGGACATTGAAATCCCTCTAGCGACCTAGAAATCCCTCTAGCGACATAGAAATCTTTCTAGGGACATAGAAATCTCTCTCTCTAGGGACATAGAAATCCCTCTAGGGACATAGAATTCCCTCTAGGGACATAGAAATCCCTCTAGGGACATAGAAATCTATCCCTCTAGGGACATAGAAATCCCTCTTGGGACATAGAAATCCCTCTAGGGACATTGAAATCCCTCTAGGGACATAGAAATCTATCCCTCTAGGGACATAGAAATCCCTCTTGGGACATAGAAATCCCTCTTGGGACATAGAAATCCCACTAGGGACATAGAAATCAATCCCTCTAGGGACCTAGAAATCCCTCTAGGGACATAGAAATCCCTCTAGCGACCTAGAAATCCCTCTAGCGACATAGAAATCCCTCTAGGGACATAGAAATCCCTCTTGGGACATAGAAATCTATCCCTCTAGGGACATAGAAATCCCTCTTGGGACAGAGAAATCCCTCTAGCGACCTAGAAATCCCTCTAGCGACATAGAAATCCCTCTAGGGACATAGAAATCCTTCTAGGGACATAGAAATCCCTCTAGGGACATAGAAATCTATCCCTCTAGGGACATAGAAATCCCTCTAGGGACCTAGAAATCCCTCTAGGGACCTAGAAATCCCTCTAGGGACATAGAAATCCCTCTTGGGACATAGAAATCCCTCTAGGGACATTGAAATCCCTCTAGGGACATAGAAATCTATCCCTCTAGGGACATAGAAATCCCTCTTGGGACATAGAAATCCCTCTTGGGACATAGAAATCCCTCTAGGGACATAGAAATCCCTCTAGGGACATAGAAATCTATCCCTCTAGGGACATAGAAATCCCTCTAGGGACATAGAAATCCCTCTTGGGACATAGAAATCCCTCTTGGGACATAGAAATCCCTCTAGGGACATTGAAATCCCTCTAGGGACATAGAAATCTATCCCTCTAGGGACATAGAAATCCCTCTAGGGACCTAGAAATCCCTCTAGGGAC
This sequence comes from Troilus luridus, assembly GCA_964056705.1. Classification (NCBI taxonomy): domain Eukaryota; kingdom Metazoa; phylum Arthropoda; class Insecta; order Hemiptera; family Pentatomidae; genus Troilus; species Troilus luridus. The sequence continues at coordinate 51,192 of CAXKTH010000067.1, forward strand.
ATAGAAATCTATCCCTCTAGGGACATAGAAATCCCTCTTGGGACATAGAAATCCCTCTTGGGACATAGAAATCCCTCTAGGGACATTGAAATCCCTCTAGGGACATAGAAATCCTTCTAGGGACATAGAAATCCCTCTAGGGACATAGAAATCCCTCTAGCGACCTAGAAATCCCTCTAGCGACATAGAAATCCCTCTTGGGACATAGAAATCCCTCTAGGGACATTGAAATCCCTCTGGGGACATAGAAATCTATCCCTCTAGGGACATAGAAATCTATCCCTCTAGGGACATAGAAATCCCTCTAGGGACCTAGAAATCCCTCTAGGGACATAGAAATCCCTCTAGGGACATAGAAATCCCTCTAGGGACATTGAAATCCCTCTAGGGACATAGAAATCTATCCCTCTAGGGACATAGAAATCCCTCTAGGGACCTAGAAATCCCTCTAGGGACCTAGAAATCCCTCTAGGGACATAGAAATCTATCCCTCTAGGGACATAGAAATCCCTCTAGGGACATAGAAATCCCTCTTGGGACATAGAAATCCCTCTAGGGACATAGAAATCCCTCTAGGGACATAGAAATCTATCCCTCTTGGGACATAGAAATCCCTCTAGGGACATAGAAATCTATCTTTCTAGGGACATAGAAATCCCTCTAGGGACATAGAAATCCCTCTTGGGACATAGAAATCCCTCTAGGGACATAGAAATCCCTCTAGGGACATAGAAATCTATCCCTCTAGGGACATAGAAATCCCTCGTGGGACATAGAAATCCCTCTAGGGACATAGAAATCCCTCTAGGGACATAGAAATCTATCCCTCTAGCGACCTAGAAATCCCTCTAGGGACATAGAAATCCCTCTTGGGACATAGAAATCTATCCCTCTAGGGACATAGAAATCCCTCTTGGGACAGAGAAATCCCTCTAGCGACCTAGAAATCCCTCTAGCGACATAGAAATCCCTCTAGGGACATAGAAATCTATCCCTCTAGGGACATAGAAATCCCTCTTGGGACATAGAAATCCCTCTTGGGACATAGAAATCCCTCTTGGGACATAGAAATCCCTCTAGGGACATTGAAATCCCTCTAGGGACATAGAAATCCTTCTAGGGACATAGAAATCCCTCTAGGGACATAGAAATCCCTCTAGCGACCTAGAAATCCCTCTAGCGACATAGAAATCCCTCTTGGGACATAGAAATCCCTCTAGGGACATTGAAATCCCTCTGGGGACATAGAAATCTATCCCTCTAGGGACATAGAAATCTATCCCTCTAGGGACATAGAAATCCCTCTAGGGACCTAGAAATCCCTCTAGGGACATAGAAATCCCTCTAGGGACATAGAAATCCCTCTAGGGACATTGAAATCCCTCTAGGGACATAGAAATCTATCCCTCTAGGGACATAGAAATCCCTCTTGGGACATAGAAATCCCTCTTGGGACATAGAAATCCCTCTAGGGACATAGAAATCTATCCCTCTAGGGACATAGAAATCCCTCTAGGGACATAGAAATCCCTCTTGGGACATAGAAATCCCTCTAGGGACATAGAAATCCCTCTAGGGACATTGAAATCCCTCTAGGGACATAGAAATCTATCCCTCTAGGGACATTGAAATCCCTCTAGGGACATAGAAATCTATCCCTCTAGGGACATAGAAATCCCTCTTGGGACATAGAAATCCCTCTTGGGACATAGAAATCCCTCTAGGGACATTGAAATCCCTCTAGGGACATAGAAATCCTTCTAGGGACATAGAAATCCCTCTAGGGACATAGAAATCTATCCCTCTAGGGACATAGAAATCCCTCTAGGGACCTAGAAATCCCTCTAGGGACCTAGAAATCCCTCTAGGGACATAGAAATCCCTCTTGGGACATAGAAATCCCTCTAGGGACATTGAAATCCCTCTAGGGACATAAAAATCTATCCCTCTAGGGACATAGAAATCCCTCTTGGGACATAGAAATCCCTCTAGGGACATAGAAATCCCTCTAGGGACATAGAAATCTATCCCTCTTGGGACATAGAAATCCCTCTAGGGACATAGAAATCTATCTTTCTAGGGACATAGAAATCCCTCTAGGGACATAGAAATCCCTCTTGGGACATAGAAATCCCTCTAGGGACATAGAAATCCCTCTAGGGACATAGAAATCTATCCCTCTAGGGACATAGAAATCCCTCGTGGGACATAGAAATCCCTCTAGGGACATAGAAATCCCTCTAGGGACATAGAAATCTATCCCTCTAGCGACCTAGAAATCCCTCTAGCGACATAGAAATCCCTCTAGGGACATAGAAATCCCTCTAGGGACATAGAAATCTATCCCTCTAGCGACATAGAAATCCCTCTAGGGACATAGAAATCTATCCCTCTAGGGACATAGAAATCCCTCTAGGGACCTAGAAATCCCTCTAGGGACATTGAAATCCCTCTAGGGACATAGAAATCCCTCTAGGGACATAGAAATCTATCCCTCTAGGGACCTAGAAATCCCTCTAGCGACATAGAAATCCCTCTAGGGACATAGAAATCCCTCTAGGGACATAGAAATCTATCCCTCTAGGGACCTAGAAATCCCTCTAGGGACATAGAAATCCCTCTAGGGACATAGAAATCTATCCTTCTAGGGTCATAGAAATCCCTCTAGGGACCTAGAAATCCCTCTAGGGACATTGAAATCCCTCTAGCGACCTAGAAATCCCTCTAGCGACATAGAAATCCCTCTAGGGACATAGAAATCTCTCTCTCTAGGGACATAGAAATCCCTCTAGGGACATAGAATTCCCTCTAGGGACATAGAAATCCCTCTAGGGACATAGAAATCTATCCCTCTAGGGACATAGAAATCCCTCTTGGGACATAGAAATCCCTCTAGGGACATTGAAATCCCTCTAGGGACATAGAAATCTATCCCTCTAGGGACATAGAAATCCCTCTTGGGACATAGAAATCCCTCTTGGGACATAGAAATCCCTCTAGGGACATAGAAATCTATCCCTCTAGGGACCTAGAAATCCCTCTAGGGACATAGAAATCCCTCTAGCGACCTAGAAATCCCTCTAGCGACATAGAAATCCCTCTTGGGACATAGAAATCTATCCCTCTAGGGACATAGAAATCCCTCTTGGGACAGAGAAATCCCTCTAGCGACCTAGAAATCCCTCTAGCGACATAGAAATCCCTCTAGGGACATAGAAATCCTTCTAGGGACATAGAAATCCCTCTAGGGACATAGAAATCTATCCCTCTAGGGACATAGAAATCCCTCTAGGGACCTAGAAATCCCTCTAGGGACCTAGAAATCCCTCTAGGGACATAGAAATCCCTCTTGGGACATAGAAATCCCTCTAGGGACATTGAAATCCCTCTAGGGACATAGAAATCTATCCCTCTAGGGACATAGAAATCCCTCTTGGGACATAGAAATCCCTCTTGGGACATAGAAATCCCTCTAGGGACATAGAAATCCCTCTAGGGACATAGAAATCTATCCCTCTAGGGACATAGAAATCCCTCTAGGGACATAGAAATCCCTCTTGGGACATAGAAATCCCTCTTGGGACATAGAAATCCCTCTAGGGACATTGAAATCCCTCTAGGGACATAGAAATCTATCCCTCTAGGGACATAGAAATCCCTCTAGGGACCTAGAAATCCCTCTAGAGACATAGAAATCTATCCCTCTAGGGACATAGAAATCCCTCTTGGGACATAGAAATCCCTCTTGGGACATAGAAATCCCTCTAGGGACATTGAAATCCCTCTAGGGACATAGAAATCCTTCTAGGGACATAGAAATCCCTCTAGGGACATAGAAATCTATCCCTCTAGGGACATAGAAATCCCTCTAGGGACCTAGAAATCCCTCTAGGGACCTAGAAATCCCTCTAGGGACATAGAAATCCCTCTTGGGACATAGAAATCCCTCTAGGGACATTGAAATCCCTCTGGGGACATAGAAATCTATCCCTCTAGGGACATAGAAATCCCTCTTGGGACATAGAAATCCCTCTTGGGACATAGAAATCCCTCTAGCGACCTAGAAATCCCTCTAGGGACATAGAAATCCCTCTAGGGACATAGAAATCTATCCCTCTAGCGACATAGAAATCCCTCTAGGGACATAGAAATCTATCCCTCTAGGGACATAGAAATCCCTCTAGGGACCTAGAAATCCCTCTAGGGACATTGAAATCCCTCTAGGGACATAGAAATCCCTCTAGGGACATAGAAATCTATCCCTCTAGGGACCTAGAAATCCCTCTAGCGACATAGAAATCCCTCTAGGGACATAGAAATCCCTCTAGGGACATAGAAATCTATCCCTCTAGGGACCTAGAAATCCCTCTAGGGACATAGAAATCCCTCTAGGGACATAGAAATCTATCCCTCTAGGGTCATAGAAATCCCTCTAGGGACCTAGAAATCCCTCTAGGGACATTGAAATCCCTCTAGCGACCTAGAAATCCCTCTAGCGACATAGAAATCCCTCTAGGGACATAGAAATCTCTCTCTCTAGGGACATAGAAATCCCTCTAGGGACATAGAATTCCCTCTAGGGACATAGAAATCCCTCTAGGGACATAGAAATCTATCCCTCTAGGGACATAGAAATCCCTCTTGGGACATAGAAATCCCTCTAGGGACATTGAAATCCCTCTAGGGACATAGAAATCTATCCCTCTAGGGACATAGAAATCCCTCTTGGGACATAGAAATCCCTCTTGGGACATAGAAATCCCTCTAGGGACATAGAAATCTATCCCTCTAGGGACCTAGAAATCCCTCTAGGGACATAGAAATCCCTCTAGCGACCTAGAAATCCCTCTAGCGACATAGAAATCCCTCTAGGGACATAGAAATCCCTCTTGGGACATAGAAATCTATCCCTCTAGGGACATAGAAATCCCTCTTGGGACAGAGAAATCCCTCTAGCGACCTAGAAATCCCTCTAGCGACATAGAAATCCCTCTAGGGACATAGAAATCCTTCTAGGGACATAGAAATCCCTCTAGGGACATAGAAATCTATCCCTCTAGGGACATAGAAATCCCTCTAGGGACCTAGAAATCCCTCTAGGGACCTAGAAATCCCTCTAGGGACATAGAAATCCCTCTTGGGACATAGAAATCCCTCTAGGGACATTGAAATCCCTCTAGGGACATAGAAATCTATCCCTCTAGGGACATAGAAATCCCTCTTGGGACATAGAAATCCCTCTTGGGACATAGAAATCCCTCTAGGGACATAGAAATCCCTCTAGGGACATAGAAATCTATCCCTCTAGGGACATAGAAATCCCTCTAGGGACATAGAAATCCCTCTTGGGACATAGAAATCCCTCTTGGGACATAGAAATCCCTCTAGGGACATTGAAATCCCTCTAGGGACATAGAAATCTATCCCTCTAGGGACATAGAAATCCCTCTAGGGACCTAGAAATCCCTCTAGGGACATAGAAATCTATCCCTCTAGGGACATAGAAATCCCTCTTGGGACATAGAAATCCCTCTTGGGACATAGAAATCCCTCTAGGGACATTGAAATCCCTCTAGGGACATAGAAATCCTTCTAGGGACATAGAAATCCCTCTAGGGACATAGAAATCTATCCCTCTAGGGACATAGAAATCCCTCTAGGGACCTAGAAATCCCTCTAGGGACCTAGAAATCCCTCTAGGGACATAGAAATCCCTCTTGGGACATAGAAATCCCTCTTGGGACATAGAAATCCCTCTAGGGACATTGAAATCCCTCTAGGGACATAGAAATCCTTCTAGGGACATAGAAATCCCTCTAGGGACATAGAAATCTATCCCTCTAGGGACATAGAAATCCCTCTAGGGACCTAGAAATCCCTCTAGGGACCTAGAAATCCCTCTAGGGACATAGAAATCCCTCTTGGGACATAGAAATCCCTCTAGGGACATTGAAATCCCTCTGGGGACATAGAAATCTATCCCTCTAGGGACATAGAAATCCCTCTTGGGACATAGAAATCCCTCTTGGGACATAGAAATCCCTCTAGGGACATAGAAATCCCTCTAGGGACATAGAAATCTATCCCTCTAGGGACATTGAAATCCCTCTAGGGACATAGAAATCTATCCCTCTAGGGACATAGAAATCCCTCTAGGGACCTAGAAATCCCTCTAGGGACATAGAAATCTATCCCTCTAGGGACATAGAAATCCCTCTAGGGACATAGAAATCCCTCTTGGGACATAGAAATCCCTCTTGGGACATAGAAATCCCTCTAGGGACATAGAAATCCCTCTAGGGACATAGAAATCCCTCTTGGGACATAGAAATCCCTCTAGGGACATAGAAATCCCTCTTGGGACATAGAAATCCCTCTTGGGACATAGAAATCCCTCTAGGGACATTGAAATCCCTCTAGGGACATAGAAATCTATCCCTCTAGGGACATTGAAATCCCTCTAGGGACATAGAAATCCCTCTTGGGACATAAAAATCCCTCTTGGGACATAGAAATCCCTCTAGGGACATTGAAATCCCTCTAGGGACATAGAAATCCTTCTAGGGACATAGAAATCCCTCTAGGGACATAGAAATCTATCCCTCTAGGGACATAGAAATCCCTCTAGGGACCTAGAAATCCCTCTAGGGACCTAGAAATCCCTCTAGGGACATAGAAATCCCTCTTGGGACATAGAAATCCCTCTAGGGACATTGAAATCCCTCTAGGGACATAGAAATCTATCCCTCTAGGGACATAGAAATCCCTCTTGGGACATAGAAATCCCTCTTGGGACATAGAAATCCCTCTAGGGACATAGAAATCCCTCTAGGGACATAGAAATCTATCCCTCTAGGGACATAGAAATCCCTCTAGGGACATAGAAATCCCTCTTGGGACATAGAAATCCCTCTTGGGACATAGAAATCCCTCTAGGGACATTGAAATCCCTCTAGGGACATAGAAATCTATCCCTCTAGGGACATAGAAATCCCTCTAGGGACCTAGAAATCCCTCTAGGGACATAGAAATCCCTCTAGGGACATAGAAATCCCTCTAGGGACATTGAAATCCCTCTAGGGACATAGAAATCTATCCCTCTAGGGACATAGAAATCCCTCTTGGGACATAGAAATCCCTCTTGGGACATAGAAATCCCTCTAGGGACATAGAAATCTATCCCTCTAGGGACATAGAAATCCCTCTAGGGACATAGAAATCCCTCTTGGGACATAGAAATCCCTCTAGGGACATAGAAATCCCTCTAGGGACATAGAAATCTATCCCTCTTGGGACATAGAAATCCCTCTAGGGACATAGAAATCTATCTTTCTAGGGACATAGAAATCCCTCTAGGGACATAGAAATCCCTCTTGGGACATAGAAATCCCTCTAGGGACATAGAAATCCCTCTAGGGACATAGAAATCTATCCCTCTAGGGACATTGAAATCCCTCTAGGGACATAGAAATCTATCCCTCTAGGGACATAGAAATCCCTCTAGGGACCTAGAAATCCCTCTAGGGACATAGAAATCTATCCCTCTAGGGACATAGAAATCCCTCTAGGGACATAGAAATCCCTCTTGGGACATAGAAATCCCTCTTGGGACATAGAAATCCCTCTAGGGACATAGAAATCCCTCTAGGGACATAGAAATCCCTCTTGGGACATAGAAATCCCTCTAGGGACATAGAAATCCCTCTTGGGACATAGAAATCCCTCTTGGGACATAGAAATCCCTCTAGGGACATTGAAATCCCTCTAGGGACATAGAAATCTATCCCTCTAGGGACATTGAAATCCCTCTAGGGACATAGAAATCCCTCTTGGGACATAAAAATCCCTCTTGGGACATAGAAATCCCTCTAGGGACATTGAAATCCCTCTAGGGACATAGAAATCCTTCTAGGGACATAGAAATCCCTCTAGGGACATAGAAATCTATCCCTCTAGGGACATAGAAATCCCTCTAGGGACCTAGAAATCCCTCTAGGGACCTAGAAATCCCTCTAGGGACATAGAAATCCCTCTTGGGACATAGAAATCCCTCTAGGGACATTGAAATCCCTCTAGGGACATAGAAATCTATCCCTCTAGGGACATAGAAATCCCTCTTGGGACATAGAAATCCCTCTTGGGACATAGAAATCCCTCTAGGGACATAGAAATCCCTCTAGGGACATAGAAATCTATCCCTCTAGGGACATAGAAATCCCTCTAGGGACATAGAAATCCCTCTTGGGACATAGAAATCCCTCTTGGGACATAGAAATCCCTCTAGGGACATTGAAATCCCTCTAGGGACATAGAAATCTATCCCTCTAGGGACATAGAAATCCCTCTAGGGACCTAGAAATCCCTCTAGGGACATAGAAATCCCTCTAGGGACATAGAAATCCCTCTAGGGACATTGAAATCCCTCTAGGGACATAGAAATCTATCCCTCTAGGGACATAGAAATCCCTCTTGGGACATAGAAATCCCTCTTGGGACATAGAAATCCCTCTAGGGACATAGAAATCTATCCTTCTAGGGACATAGAAATCCCTCTAGGGACATAGAAATCCCTCTTGGGACATAGAAATCCCTCTAGGGACATAGAAATCCCTCTAGGGACATAGAAATCTATCCCTCTTGGGACATAGAAATCCCTCTAGGGACATAGAAATCTATCTTTCTAGGGACATAGAAATCCCTCTAGGGACATAGAAATCCCTCTTGGGACATAGAAATCCCTCTAGGGACATAGAAATCCCTCTAGGGACATAGAAATCTATCCCTCTAGGGACATAGAAATCCCTCGTGGGACATAGAAATCCCTCTAGGGACATAGAAATCCCTCTAGGGACATAGAAATCTATCCCTCTAGCGACCTAGAAATCCCTCTAGCGACATAGAAATCCCTCTAGGGACATAGAAATCCCTCTAGGGACATAGAAATCTATCCCTCTAGCGACATAGAAATCCCTCTAGGGACATAGAAATCTATCCCTCTAGGGACATAGAAATCCCTCTAGGGACCTAGAAATCCCTCTAGGGACATTGAAATCCCTCTAGGGACATAGAAATCCCTCTAGGGACATAGAAATCTATCCCTCTAGGGACCTAGAAATCCCTCTAGCGACATAGAAATCCCTCTAGGGACATAGAAATCCCTCTAGGGACATAGAAATCTATCCCTCTAGGGACCTAGAAATCCCTCTAGGGACATAGAAATCCCTCTAGGGACATAGAAATCTATCCTTCTAGGGTCATAGAAATCCCTCTAGGGACCTAGAAATCCCTCTAGGGACATTGAAATCCCTCTAGCGACCTAGAAATCTCTCTAGCGACATAGAAATCCCTCTAGGGACATAGAAATCTCTCTCTCTAGGGACATAGAAATCCCTCTAGGGACATAGAATTCCCTCTAGGGACATAGAAATCCCTCTAGGGACATAGAAATCTATCCCTCTAGGGACATAGAAATCCCTCTTGGGACATAGAAATCCCTCTAGGGACATTGAAATCCCTCTAGGGACATAGAAATCTATCCCTCTAGGGACATAGAAATCCCTCTTGGGACATAGAAATCCCTCTTGGGACATAGAAATCCCTCTAGGGACATAGAAATCTATCCCTCTAGGGACCTAGAAATCCCTCTAGGGACATAGAAATCCCTCTAGCGACCTAGAAATCCCTCTAGCGACATAGAAATCCCTCTAGGGACATAGAAATCCCTCTTGGGACATAGAAATCCCTCTTGGGACATAGAAATCCCTCTAGGGACATAGAAATCTATCCCTCTAGGGACCTAGAAATCCCTCTAGGGACATAGAAATCCCTCTAGCGACCTAGAAATCCCTCTAGCGACATAGAAATCCCTCTAGGGACATAGAAATCCCTCTTGGGACATAGAAATCTATCCCTCTAGGGACATAGAAATCCCTCTTGGGACAGAGAAATCCCTCTAGCGACCTAGAAATCCCTCTAGCGACATAGAAATCCCTCTAGGGACATAGAAATCCTTCTAGGGACATAGAAATCCCTTTAGGGACATAGAAATCTATCCCTCTAGGGACATAGAAATCCCTCTAGGGACCTAGAAATCCCTCTAGGGACCTAGAAATCCCTCTAGGGACATAGAAATCCCTCTTGGGACATAGAAATCCCTCTAGGGACATTGAAATCCCTCTAGGGACATAGAAATCTATCCCTCTAGGGACATAGAAATCCCTCTTGGGACATAGAAATCCCTCTTGGGACATAGAAATCCCTCTAGGGACATAGAAATCCCTCTAGGGACATAGAAATCTATCCCTCTAGGGACATAGAAATCCCTCTAGGGACATAGAAATCCCTCTTGGGACATAGAAATCCCTCTTGGGACATAGAAATCCCTCTAGGGACATTGAAATCCCTCTAGGGACATAGAAATCTATCCCTCTAGGGACATAGAAATCCCTCTAGGGACCTAGAAATCCCTCTAGGGACATAGAAATCTATCCCTCTAGGGACATAGAAATCCCTCTTGGGACATAGAAATCCCTCTTGGGACATAGAAATCCCTCTAGGGACATTGAAATCCCTCTAGGGACATAGAAATCCTTCTAGGGACATAGAAATCCCTCTAGGGACATAGAAATCTATCCCTCTAGGGACATAGAAATCCCTCTAGGGACCTAGAAATCCCTCTAGGGACCTAGAAATCCCTCTAGGGACATAGAAATCCCTCTTGGGACATAGAAATCCCTCTAGGGACATTGAAATCCCTCTGGGGACATAGAAATCTATCCCTCTAGGGACATAGAAATCCCTCTTGGGACATAGAAATCCCTCTTGGGACATAGAAATCCCTCTAGGGACATAGAAATCCCTCTAGGGACATAGAAATCTATCCCTCTAGGGACATTGAAATCCCTCTAGGGACATAGAAATCTATCCCTCTAGGGACATAGAAATCCCTCTAGGGACCTAGAAATCCCTCTAGGGACCTAGAAATCCCTCTAGGGACATAGAAATCTATCCCTCTAGGGACATAGAAATCCCTCTTGGGACATAGAAATCCCTCTTGGGACATAGAAATCCCTCTAGGGACATTGAAATCCCTCTAGGGACATAGAAATCTATCCCTCTAGGGACATTGAAATCCCTCTAGGGACATAGAAATCTATCCCTCTAGGGACATAGAAATCCCTCTTGGGACATAGAAATCCCTCTTGGGACATAGAAATCCCTCTAGGGACATTGAAATCCCTCTAGGGACATAGAAATCCTTCTAGGGACATAGAAATCCCTCTAGGGACATAGAAATCTATCCCTCTAGGGACATAGAAATCCCTCTAGGGACCTAGAAATCCCTCTAGGGACCTAGAAATCCCTCTAGGGACATAGAAATCCCTCTTAGGACATAGAAATCTATCCCTCTAGGGACATAGAAATCCCTCTTGGGACATAGAAATCCCTCTTGGGACATAGAAATCCCTCTAGGGACATAGAAATCCCTCTAGGGACATAGAAATCTATCCCTCTAGGGACATAGAAATCCCTCTAGGGACATAGAAATCCCTCTTGGGACATAGAAATCCCTCTAGGGACATAGAAATCTATCCCTCTAGGGTCATAGAAATCCCTCTAGGGACCTAGAAATCCCTCTAGGGACATTGAAATCCCTCTAGCGACCTAGAAATCCCTCTAGCGACATAGAAATCTTTCTAGGGACATAGAAATCTCTCTCTCTAGGGACATAGAAATCCCTCTAGGGACATAGAATTCCCTCTAGGGACATAGAAATCCCTCTAGGGACATAGAAATCTATCCCTCTAGGGACATAGAAATCCCTCTTGGGACATAGAAATCCCTCTAGGGACATTGAAATCCCTCTAGGGACATAGAAATCTATCCCTCTAGGGACATAGAAATCCCTCTTGGGACATAGAAATCCCTCTTGGGACATAGAAATCCCACTAGGGACATAGAAATCAATCCCTCTAGGGACCTAGAAATCCCTCTAGGGACATAGAAATCCCTCTAGCGACCTAGAAATCCCTCTAGCGACATAGAAATCCCTCTAGGGACATAGAAATCCCTCTTGGGACATAGAAATCTATCCCTCTAGGGACATAGAAATCCCTCTTGGGACAGAGAAATCCCTCTAGCGACCTAGAAATCCCTCTAGCGACATAGAAATCCCTCTAGGGACATAGAAATCTATCCCTCTAGGGACATAGAAATCCCTCTTGGGACATAGAAATCCCTCTTGGGACATAGAAATCCCACTAGGGACATAGAAATCAATCCCTCTAGGGACCTAGAAATCCCTCTAGGGACATAGAAATCCCTCTAGCGACCTAGAAATCCCTCTAGCGACATAGAAATCCCTCTAGGGACATAGAAATCCCTCTTGGGACATAGAAATCTATCCCTCTAGGGACATAGAAATCCCTCTTGGGACAGAGAAATCCCTCTAGCGACCTAGAAATCCCTCTAGCGACATAGAAATCCCTCTAGGGACATAGAAATCCTTCTAGGGACATAGAAATCCCTCTAGGGACATAGAAATCTATCCCTCTAGGGACATAGAAATCCCTCTAGGGACCTAGAAATCCCTCTAGGGACCTAGAAATCCCTCTAGGGACATAGAAATCCCTCTTGGGACATAGAAATCCCTCTAGGGACATTGAAATCCCTCTAGGGACATAGAAATCTATCCCTCTAGGGACATAGAAATCCCTCTTGGGACATAGAAATCCCTCTTGGGACATAGAAATCCCTCTAGGGACATAGAAATCCCTCTAGGGACATAGAAATCTATCCCTCTAGGGACATAGAAATCCCTCTAGGGACATAGAAATCCCTCTTGGGACATAGAAATCCCTCTTGGGACATAGAAATCCCTCTAGGGACATTGAAATCCCTCTAGGGACATAGAAATCTATCCCTCTAGGGACATAGAAATCCCTCTAGGGACCTAGAAATCCCTCTAGGGACATAGAAATCTATCCCTCTAGGGACATAGAAATCCCTCTTGGGACATAGAAATCCCTCTTGGGACATAGAAATCCCTCTAGGGACATTGAAATCCCTCTAGGGACATAGAAATCCTTCTAGGGACATAGAAATCCCTCTAGGGACATAGAAATCTATCCCTCTAGGGACATAGAAATCCCTCTAGGGACATAGAAATCCCTCTAGCGACCTAGAAATCCCTCTAGCGACATAGAAATCCCTCTTGGGACATAGAAATCCCTCTAGGGACATTGAAATCCATCTGGGGACATAGAAATCTATCCCTCTAGGGACATAGAAATCCCTCTTGGGACATAGAAATCCCTCTTGGGACATAGAAATCCCTCTAGGGACATAGAAATCCCTCTAGGGACATAGAAATCTATCCCTCTAGGGACATTGAAATCCCTCTAGGGACATAGAAATCTATCCCTCTAGGGACATAGAAATCCCTCTAGGGACCTAGAAATCCCTCTAGGGACCTAGAAATCCCTCTAGGGACATAGAAATCTATCCCTCTAGGGACATAGAAATCCCTCTAGGGACATAGAAATCCCTCTTGGGACATAGAAATCCCTCTTGGGACATAGAAATCCCTCTAGGGACATTGAAATCCCTCTAGGGACATAGAAATCTATCCCTCTAGGGACATTGAAATCCCTCTAGGGACATAGAAATCTATCCCTCTAGGGACATAGAAATCCCTCTTGGGACATAGAAATCCCTCTTGGGACATAGAAATCCCTCTAGGGACATTGAAATCCCTCTAGGGACATAGAAATCCTTCTAGGGACATAGAAATCCCTCTAGGGACATAGAAATCTATCCCTCTAGGGACATAGAAATCCCTCTAGGGACCTAGAAATCCCTCTAGGGACCTAGAAATCCCTCTAGGGACATAGAAATCCCTCTTGGGACATAGAAATCCCTCTAGGGACATTGAAATCCCTCTAGGGACATAAAAATCTATCCCTCTAGGGACATAGAAATCCCTCTTGGGACATAGAAATCCCTCTAGGGACATAGAAATCCCTCTAGGGACATAGAAATCTATCCCTCTTGGGACATAGAAATCCCTCTAGGGACATAGAAATCTATCTTTCTAGGGACATAGAAATCCCTCTAGGGACATAGAAATCCCTCTTGGGACATAGAAATCCCTCTAGGGACATAGAAATCCCTCTAGGGACATAGAAATCTATCCCTCTAGGGACATAGAAATCCCTCGTGGGACATAGAAATCCCTCTAGGGACATAGAAATCCCTCTAGGGACATAGAAATCTATCCCTCTAGCGACCTAGAAATCCCTCTAGCGACATAGAAATCCCTCTAGGGACATAGAAATCCCTCTAGGGACATAGAAATCTATCCCTCTAGCGACATAGAAATCCCTCTAGGGACATAGAAATCTATCCCTCTAGGGACATAGAAATCCCTCTAGGGACCTAGAAATCCCTCTAGGGACATTGAAATCCCTCTAGGGACATAGAAATCCCTCTAGGGACATAGAAATCTATCCCTCTAGGGACCTAGAAATCCCTCTAGCGACATAGAAATCCCTCTAGGGACATAGAAATCCCTCTAGGGACATAGAAATCTATCCCTCTAGGGACCTAGAAATCCCTCTAGGGACATAGAAATCCCTCTAGGGACATAGAAATCTATCCTTCTAGGGTCATAGAAATCCCTCTAGGGACCTAGAAATCCCTCTAGGGACATTGAAATCCCTCTAGCGACCTAGAAATCCCTCTAGCGACATAGAAATCCCTCTAGGGACATAGAAATCTCTCTCTCTAGGGACATAGAAATCCCTCTAGGGACATAGAATTCCCTCTAGGGACATAGAAATCCCTCTAGGGACATAGAAATCTATCCCTCTAGGGACATAGAAATCCCTCTTGGGACATAGAAATCCCTCTAGGGACATTGAAATCCCTCTAGGGACATAGAAATCTATCCCTCTAGGGACATAGAAATCCCTCTTGGGACATAGAAATCCCTCTTGGGACATAGAAATCCCTCTAGGGACATAGAAATCTATCCCTCTAGGGACCTAGAAATCCCTCTAGGGACATAGAAATCCCTCTAGCGACCTAGAAATCCCTCTAGCGACATAGAAATCCCTCTAGGGACATAGAAATCCCTCTTGGGACATAGAAATCTATCCCTCTAGGGACATAGAAATCCCTCTTGGGACAGAGAAATCCCTCTAGCGACCTAGAAATCCCTCTAGCGACATAGAAATCCCTCTAGGGACATAGAAATCCTTCTAGGGACATAGAAATCCCTCTAGGGACATAGAAATCTATCCCTCTAGGGACATAGAAATCCCTCTAGGGACCTAGAAATCCCTCTAGGGACCTAGAAACCCCTCTAGGGACATAGAAATCCCTCTAGGGACATTGAAATCCCTCTAGGGACATAGAAATCTATCCCTCTAGGGACATAGAAATCCCTCTTGGGACATAGAAATCCCTCTAGGGACATTGAAATCCCTCTAGGGACATAGAAATCTATCCCTCTAGGGACATAGAAATCCCTCTTGGGACATAGAAATCCCTCTAGGGACATAGAAATCCCTCTAGGGACATTGAAATCCCTCTAGGGACATAGAAATCTATCCCTCTAGGGACATAGAAATCCCTCTTGGGACATAGAAATCCCTCTAGGGACATTGAAATCCCTCTAGGGACATAGAAATCTATCCCTCTAGGGACATAGAAATCCCTCTTGGGACATAGAAATCCCTCTTGGGACATAGAAATCCCTCTAGGGACATAGAAATCCCTCTAGGGACATAGAAATCTATCCCTCTAGGGACATAGAAATCCCTCTAGGGACATAGAAATCCCTCTTGGGACATAGAAATCCCTCTTGGGACATAGAAATCCCTCTAGGGACATTGAAATCCCTCTAGGGACATAGAAATCTATCCCTCTAGGGACATAGAAATCCCTCTTGGGACATAGAAATCCCTCTAGGGACATTGAAATCCCTCTAGGGACATAGAAATCTATCCCTCTAGGGACATAGAAATCCCTCTTGGGACATAGAAATCCCTCTAGGGACATAGAAATCCCTCTAGGGACATTGAAATCCCTCTAGGGACATAGAAATCTATCCCTCTAGGGACATAGAAATCCCTCTTGGGACATAGAAATCCCTCTAGGGACATTGAAATCCCTCTAGGGACATAGAAATCTATCCCTCTAGGGACATAGAAATCCCTCTTGGGACATAGAAATCCCTCTTGGGACATAGAAATCCCTCTAGGGACATAGAAATCCCTCTAGGGACATAGAAATCTATCCCTCTAGGGACATAGAAATCCCTCTAGGGACATAGAAATCCCTCTTGGGACATAGAAATCCCTCTTGGGACATAGAAATCCCTCTAGGGACATTGAAATCCCTCTAGGGACATAGAAATCTATCCCTCTAGGGACATAGAAATCCCTCTAGGGACCTAGAAATCCCTCTAGGGACATAGAAATCTATCCCTCTAGGGACATAGAAATCCCTCTTGGGACATAGAAATCCCTCTTGGGACATAGAAATCCCTCTAGGGACATTGAAATCCCTCTAGGGACATAGAAATCCTTCTAGGGACATAGAAATCCCTCTAGGGACATAGAAATCTATCCCTCTAGGGACATAGAAATCCCTCTAGGGACCTAGAAATCCCTCTAGGGACCTAGAAATCCCTCTAGGGACATAGAAATCCCTCTTGGGACATAGAAATCCCTCTAGGGACATTGAAATCCCTCTGGGGACATAGAAATCTATCCCTCTAGGGACATAGAAATCCCTCTTGGGACATAGAAATCCCTCTTGGGACATAGAAATCCCTCTAGGGACATAGAAATCCCTCTAGGGACATAGAAATCTATCCCTCTAGGGACATTGAAATCCCTCTAGGGACATAGAAATCTATCCCTCTAGGGACATAGAAATCCCTCTAGGGACCTAGAAATCCCTCTAGGGACCTAGAAATCCCTCTAGGGACATAGAAATCTATCCCTCTAGGGACATAGAAATCCCTCTAGGGACATAGAAATCCCTCTTGGGACATAGAAATCCCTCTTGGGACATAGAAATCCCTCTAGGGACATTGAAATCCCTCTAGGGACATAGAAATCTATCCCTCTAGGGACATTGAAATCCCTCTAGGGACATAGAAATCTATCCCTCTAGGGACATAGAAATCCCTCTTGGGACATAGAAATCCCTCTTGGGACATAGAAATCCCTCTAGGGACATTGAAATCCCTCTAGGGACATAGAAATCCTTCTAGGGACATAGAAATCCCTCTAGGGACATAGAAATCTATCCCTCTAGGGACATAGAAATCCCTCTAGGGACCTAGAAATCCCTCTAGGGACCTAGAAATCCCTCTAGGGACATAGAAATCCCTCTTAGGACATAGAAATCCCTCTAGGGACATTGAAATCCCTCTAGGGACATAGAAATCTATCCCTCTAGGGACATAGAAATCCCTCTTGGGACATAGAAATCCCTCTAGGGACATAGAAATCCCTCTTGGGACATAGAAATCCCTCTAGGGACATAGAAATCCCTCTAGGGACATAGAAATCCCTCTTGGGACATAGAAATCCCTCTAGGGACATAGAAATCTATCCCTCTAGGGTCATAGAAATCCCTCTAGGGACCTAGAAATCCCTCTAGGGACATTGAAATCCCTCTAGCGACCTAGAAATCCCTCTAGCGACATAGAAATCCCTCTAGGGACATAGAAATCTCTCTCTCTAGGGACATAGAAATCCCTCTAGGGACATAGAATTCCCTCTAGGGACATAGAAATCCCTCTAGGGACATAGAAATCTATCCCTCTAGGGACATAGAAATCCCTCTTGGGACATAGAAATCCCTCTAGGGACATTGAAATCCCTCTAGGGACATAGAAATCTATCCCTCTAGGGACATAGAAATCCCTCTTGGGACATAGAAATCCCTCTTGGGACATAGAAATCCCTCTAGGGACATAGAAATCTATCCCTCTAGGGACCTAGAAATCCCTCTAGGGACATAGAAATCCCTCTAGCGACCTAGAAATCCCTCTAGCGACATAGAAATCCCTCTAGGGACATAGAAATCCCTCTTGGGACATAGAAATCTATCCCTCTAGGGACATAGAAATCCCTCTTGGGACAGAGAAATCCCTCTAGCGACCTAGAAATCCCTCTAGCGACATAGAAATCCCTCTAGGGACATAGAAATCCTTCTAGCGACATAGAAATCCCTCTAGGGACATAGAAATCTCTCTCTCTAGGGACATAGAAATCCCTCTAGGGACATAGAATTCCCTCTAGGGACATAGAAATCCCTCTAGGGACATAGAAATCTATCCCTCTAGGGACATAGAAATCCCTCTTGGGACATAGAAATCCCTCTAGGGACATTGAAATCCCTCTAGGGACATAGAAATCTATCCCTCTAGGGACATAGAAATCCCTCTTGGGACATAGAAATCCCTCTTGGGACATAGAAATCCCTCTTGGGACATAGAAATCCCTCTTGGGACATAGAAATCCCTCTAGGGACATAGAAATCCCTCTAGGGACATAGAAATCTATCCCTCTAGGGACATTGAAATCCCTCTAGGGACATAGAAATCTATCCCTCTAGGGACATAGAAATCCCTCTAGGGACCTAGAAATCCCTCTAGGGACCTAGAAATCCCTCTAGGGACATAGAAATCTATCCCTCTAGGGACATAGAAATCCCTCTAGGGACATAGAAATCCCTCTTGGGACATAGAAATCCCTCTTGGGACATAGAAATCCCTCTAGGGACATTGAAATCCCTCTAGGGACATAGAAATCTATCCCTCTAGGGACATTGAAATCCCTCTAGGGACATAGAAATCTATCCCTCTAGGGACATAGAAATCCCTCTTGGGACATAGAAATCCCTCTTGGGACATAGAAATCCCTCTAGGGACATTGAAATCCCTCTAGGGACATAGAAATCCTTCTAGGGACATAGAAATCCCTCTAGGGACATAGAAATCTATCCCTCTAGGGACATAGAAATCCCTCTAGGGACCTAGAAATCCCTCTAGGGACCTAGAAATCCCTCTAGGGACATAGAAATCCCTCTTGGGACATAGAAATCCCTCTAGGGACATTGAAATCCCTCTAGGGACATAAAAATCTATCCCTCTAGGGACATAGAAATCCCTCTTGGGACATAGAAATCCCTCTAGGGACATAGAAATCCCTCTAGGGACATAGAAATCTATCCCTCTTGGGACATAGAAATCCCTCTAGGGACATAGAAATCTATCTTTCTAGGGACATAGAAATCCCTCTAGGGACATAGAAATCCCTCTTGGGACATAGAAATCCCTCTAGGGACATAGAAATCCCTCTAGGGACATAGAAATCTATCCCTCTAGGGACATAGAAATCCCTCGTGGGACATAGAAATCCCTCTAGGGACATAGAAATCCCTCTAGGGACATAGAAATCTATCCCTCTAGCGACCTAGAAATCCCTCTAGCGACATAGAAATCCCTCTAGGGACATAGAAATCCCTCTAGGGACATAGAAATCTATCCCTCTAGCGACATAGAAATCCCTCTAGGGACATAGAAATCTATCCCTCTAGGGACATAGAAATCCCTCTAGGGACCTAGAAATCCCTCTAGGGACATTGAAATCCCTCTAGGGACATAGAAATCCCTCTAGGGACATAGAAATCTATCCCTCTAGGGACCTAGAAATCCCTCTAGCGACATAGAAATCCCTCTAGGGACATAGAAATCCCTCTAGGGACATAGAAATCTATCCCTCTAGGGACCTAGAAATCCCTCTAGGGACATAGAAATCCCTCTAGGGACATAGAAATCTATCCTTCTAGGGTCATAGAAATCCCTCTAGGGACCTAGAAATCCCTCTAGGGACATTGAAATCCCTCTAGCGACCTAGAAATCCCTCTAGCGACATAGAAATCCCTCTAGGGACATAGAAATCTCTCTCTCTAGGGACATAGAAATCCCTCTAGGGACATAGAATTCCCTCTAGGGACATAGAAATCCCTCTAGGGACATAGAAATCTATCCCTCTAGGGACATAGAAATCCCTCTTGGGACATAGAAATCCCTCTAGGGACATTGAAATCCCTCTAGGGACATAGAAATCTATCCCTCTAGGGACATAGAAATCCCTCTTGGGACATAGAAATCCCTCTTGGGACATAGAAATCCCTCTAGGGACATAGAAATCTATCCCTCTAGGGACCTAGAAATCCCTCTAGGGACATAGAAATCCCTCTAGCGACCTAGAAATCCCTCTAGCGACATAGAAATCCCTCTAGGGACATAGAAATCCCTCTTGGGACATAGAAATCTATCCCTCTAGGGACATAGAAATCCCTCTTGGGACAGAGAAATCCCTCTAGCGACCTAGAAATCCCTCTAGCGACATAGAAATCCCTCTAGGGACATAGAAATCCTTCTAGGGACATAGAAATCCCTCTAGGGACATAGAAATCTATCCCTCTAGGGACATAGAAATCCCTCTAGGGACCTAGAAATCCCTCTAGGGACCTAGAAATCCCTCTAGGGACATAGAAATCCCTCTAGGGACATTGAAATCCCTCTAGGGACATAGAAATCTATCCCTCTAGGGACATAGAAATCCCTCTTGGGACATAGAAATCCCTCTAGGGACATTGAAATCCCTCTAGGGACATAGAAATCTATCCCTCTAGGGACATAGAAATCCCTCTTGGGACATAGAAATCCCTCTAGGGACATAGAAATCCCTCTAGGGACATTGAAATCCCTCTAGGGACATAGAAATCTATCCCTCTAGGGACATAGAAATCCCTCTTGGGACATAGAAATCCCTCTAGGGACATTGAAATCCCTCTAGGGACATAGAAATCTATCCCTCTAGGGACATAGAAATCCCTCTTGGGACATAGAAATCCCTCTTGGGACATAGAAATCCCTCTAGGGACATAGAAATCCCTCTAGGGACATAGAAATCTATCCCTCTAGGGACATAGAAATCCCTCTAGGGACATAGAAATCCCTCTTGGGACATAGAAATCCCTCTTGGGACATAGAAATCCCTCTAGGGACATTGAAATCCCTCTAGGGACATAGAAATCTATCCCTCTAGGGACATAGAAATCCCTCTTGGGACATAGAAATCCCTCTAGGGACATTGAAATCCCTCTAGGGACATAGAAATCTATCCCTCTAGGGACATAGAAATCCCTCTTGGGACATAGAAATCCCTCTAGGGACATAGAAATCCCTCTAGGGACATTGAAATCCCTCTAGGGACATAGAAATCTATCCCTCTAGGGACATAGAAATCCCTCTTGGGACATAGAAATCCCTCTAGGGACATTGAAATCCCTCTAGGGACATAGAAATCTATCCCTCTAGGGACATAGAAATCCCTCTTGGGACATAGAAATCCCACTTGGGACATAGAAATCCCTCTAGGGACATAGAAATCCCTCTAGGGACATAGAAATCTATCCCTCTAGGGACATAGAAATCCCTCTAGGGACATAGAAATCCCTCTTGGGACATAGAAATCCCTCTTGGGACATAGAAATCCCTCTAGGGACATTGAAATCCCTCTAGGGACATAGAAATCTATCCCTCTAGGGACATAGAAATCCCTCTAGGGACCTAGAAATCCCTCTAGGGACATAGAAATCTATCCCTCTAGGGACATAGAAATCCCTCTTGGGACATAGAAATCCCTCTTGGGACATAGAAATCCCTCTAGGGACATTGAAATCCCTCTAGGGACATAGAAATCCTTCTAGGGACATAGAAATCCCTCTAGGGACATAGAAATCTATCCCTCTAGGGACATAGAAATCCCTCTAGGGACCTAGAAATCCCTCTAGGGACCTAGAAATCCCTCTAGGGACATAGAAATCCCTCTTGGGACATAGAAATCCCTCTAGGGACATTGAAATCCCTCTGGGGACATAGAAATCTATCCCTCTAGGGACATAGAAATCCCTCTTGGGACATAGAAATCCCTCTTGGGACATAGAAATCCCTCTAGGGACATAGAAATCCCTCTAGGGACATAGAAATCTATCCCTCTAGGGACATTGAAATCCCTCTAGGGACATAGAAATCTATCCCTCTAGGGACATAGAAATCCCTCTAGGGACCTAGAAATCCCTCTAGGGACCTAGAAATCCCTCTAGGGACATAGAAATCTATCCCTCTAGGGACATAGAAATCCCTCTAGGGACATAGAAATCCCTCTTGGGACATAGAAATCCCTCTAGGGACATAGAAATCTATCCCTCTAGGGACATAGAAATCCCTCTTGGGACATAGAAATCCCTCTAGGGACATTGAAATCCCTCTAGGGACATAGAAATCTATCCCTCTAGGGACATAGAAATCCCTCTTGGGACATAGAAATCCCTCTTGGGACATAGAAATCCCTCTAGGGACATAGAAATCCCTCTAGGGACATAGAAATCTATCCCTCTAGGGACATAGAAATCCCTCTAGGGACATAGAAATCCCTCTTGGGACATAGAAATCCCTCTTGGGACATAGAAATCCCTCTAGGGACATTGAAATCCCTCTAGGGACATAGAAATCTATCCCTCTAGGGACATAGAAATCCCTCTTGGGACATAGAAATCCCTCTAGGGACATTGAAATCCCTCTAGGGACATAGAAATCTATCCCTCTAGGGACATAGAAATCCCTCTTGGGACATAGAAATCCCTCTAGGGACATAGAAATCCCTCTAGGGACATTGAAATCCCTCTAGGGACATAGAAATCTATCCCTCTAGGGACATAGAAATCCCTCTTGGGACATAGAAATCCCTCTAGGGACATTGAAATCCCTCTAGGGACATAGAAATCTATCCCTCTAGGGACATAGAAATCCCTCTTGGGACATAGAAATCCCTCTTGGGACATAGAAATCCCTCTAGGGACATAGAAATCCCTCTAGGGACATAGAAATCTATCCCTCTAGGGACATAGAAATCCCTCTAGGGACATAGAAATCCCTCTTGGGACATAGAAATCCCTCTTGGGACATAGAAATCCCTCTAGGGACATTGAAATCCCTCTAGGGACATAGAAATCTATCCCTCTAGGGACATAGAAATCCCTCTAGGGACCTAGAAATCCCTCTAGGGACATAGAAATCTATCCCTCTAGGGACATAGAAATCCCTCTTGGGACATAGAAATCCCTCTTGGGACATAGAAATCCCTCTAGGGACATTGAAATCCCTCTAGGGACATAGAAATCCTTCTAGGGACATAGAAATCCCTCTAGGGACATAGAAATCTATCCCTCTAGGGACATAGAAATCCCTCTAGGGACCTAGAAATCCCTCTAGGGACCTAGAAATCCCTCTAGGGACATAGAAATCCCTCTTGGGACATAGAAATCCCTCTAGGGACATTGAAATCCCTCTGGGGACATAGAAATCTATCCCTCTAGGGACATAGAAATCCCTCTTGGGACATAGAAATCCCTCTTGGGACATAGAAATCCCTCTAGGGACATAGAAATCCCTCTAGGGACATAGAAATCTATCCCTCTAGGGACATTGAAATCCCTCTAGGGACATAGAAATCTATCCCTCTAGGGACATAGAAATCCCTCTAGGGACCTAGAAATCCCTCTAGGGACCTAGAAATCCCTCTAGGGACATAGAAATCTATCCCTCTAGGGACATAGAAATCCCTCTAGGGACATAGAAATCCCTCTTGGGACATAGAAATCCCTCTTGGGACATAGAAATCCCTCTAGGGACATTGAAATCCCTCTAGGGACATAGAAATCTATCCCTCTAGGGACATTGAAATCCCTCTAGGGACATAGAAATCTATCCCTCTAGGGACATAGAAATCCCTCTTGGGACATAGAAATCCCTCTTGGGACATAGAAATCCCTCTAGGGACATTGAAATCCCTCTAGGGACATAGAAATCCTTCTAGGGACATAGAAATCCCTCTAGGGACATAGAAATCTATCCCTCTAGGGACATAGAAATCCCTCTAGGGACCTAGAAATCCCTCTAGGGACCTAGAAATCCCTCTAGGGACATAGAAATCCCTCTTAGGACATAGAAATCCCTCTAGGGACATTGAAATCCCTCTAGGGACATAGAAATCTATCCCTCTAGGGACATAGAAATCCCTCTTGGGACATAGAAATCCCTCTAGGGACATAGAAATCCCTCTTGGGACATAGAAATCCCTCTAGGGACATAGAAATCCCTCTAGGGACATAGAAATCCCTCTTGGGACATAGAAATCCCTCTAGGGACATAGAAATCTATCCCTCTAGGGTCATAGAAATCCCTCTAGGGACCTAGAAATCCCTCTAGGGACATTGAAATCCCTCTAGCGACCTAGAAATCCCTCTAGCGACATAGAAATCCCTCTAGGGACATAGAAATCTCTCTCTCTAGGGACATAGAAATCCCTCTAGGGACATAGAATTCCCTCTAGGGACATAGAAATCCCTCTAGGGACATAGAAATCTATCCCTCTAGGGACATAGAAATCCCTCTTGGGACATAGAAATCCCTCTAGGGACATTGAAATCCCTCTAGGGACATAGAAATCTATCCCTCTAGGGACATAGAAATCCCTCTTGGGACATAGAAATCCCTCTTGGGACATAGAAATCCCTCTAGGGACATAGAAATCTATCCCTCTAGGGACCTAGAAATCCCTCTAGGGACATAGAAATCCCTCTAGCGACCTAGAAATCCCTCTAGCGACATAGAAATCCCTCTAGGGACATAGAAATCCCTCTTGGGACATAGAAATCTATCCCTCTAGGGACATAGAAATCCCTCTTGGGACAGAGAAATCCCTCTAGCGACCTAGAAATCCCTCTAGCGACATAGAAATCCCTCTAGGGACATAGAAATCCTTCTAGCGACATAGAAATCCCTCTAGGGACATAGAAATCTCTCTCTCTAGGGACATAGAAATCCCTCTAGGGACATAGAATTCCCTCTAGGGACATAGAAATCCCTCTAGGGACATAGAAATCTATCCCTCTAGGGACATAGAAATCCCTCTTGGGACATAGAAATCCCTCTAGGGACATTGAAATCCCTCTAGGGACATAGAAATCTATCCCTCTAGGGACATAGAAATCCCTCTTGGGACATAGAAATCCCTCTTGGGACATAGAAATCCCTCTTGGGACATAGAAATCCCTCTAGGGACATAGAAATCCCTCTAGGGACATAGAAATCTATCCCTCTAGGGACATTGAAATCCCTCTAGGGACATAGAAATCTATCCCTCTAGGGACATAGAAATCCCTCTAGGGACCTAGAAATCCCTCTAGGGACCTAGAAATCCCTCTAGGGACATAGAAATCTATCCCTCTAGGGACATAGAAATCCCTCTAGGGACATAGAAATCCCTCTTGGGACATAGAAATCCCTCTTGGGACATAGAAATCCCTCTAGGGACATTGAAATCCCTCTAGGGACATAGAAATCTATCCCTCTAGGGACATTGAAATCCCTCTAGGGACATAGAAATCTATCCCTCTAGGGACATAGAAATCCCTCTTGGGACATAGAAATCCCTCTTGGGACATAGAAATCCCTCTAGGGACATTGAAATCCCTCTAGGGACATAGAAATCCTTCTAGGGACATAGAAATCCCTCTAGGGACATAGAAATCTATCCCTCTAGGGACATAGAAATCCCTCTAGGGACCTAGAAATCCCTCTAGGGACCTAGAAATCCCTCTAGGGACATAGAAATCCCTCTTGGGACATAGAAATCCCTCTAGGGACATTGAAATCCCTCTAGGGACATAAAAATCTATCCCTCTAGGGACATAGAAATCCCTCTTGGGACATAGAAATCCCTCTAGGGACATAGAAATCCCTCTAGGGACATAGAAATCTATCCCTCTTGGGACATAGAAATCCCTCTAGGGACATAGAAATCTATCTTTCTAGGGACATAGAAATCCCTCTAGGGACATAGAAATCCCTCTTGGGACATAGAAATCCCTCTAGGGACATAGAAATCCCTCTAGGGACATAGAAATCTATCCCTCTAGGGACATAGAAATCCCTCGTGGGACATAGAAATCCCTCTAGGGACATAGAAATCCCTCTAGGGACATAGAAATCTATCCCTCTAGCGACCTAGAAATCCCTCTAGCGACATAGAAATCCCTCTAGGGACATAGAAATCCCTCTAGGGACATAGAAATCTATCCCTCTAGCGACATAGAAATCCCTCTAGGGACATAGAAATCTATCCCTCTAGGGACATAGAAATCCCTCTAGGGACCTAGAAATCCCTCTAGGGACATTGAAATCCCTCTAGGGACATAGAAATCCCTCTAGGGACATAGAAATCTATCCCTCTAGGGACCTAGAAATCCCTCTAGCGACATAGAAATCCCTCTAGGGACATAGAAATCCCTCTAGGGACATAGAAATCTATCCCTCTAGGGACCTAGAAATCCCTCTAGGGACATAGAAATCCCTCTAGGGACATAGAAATCTATCCTTCTAGGGTCATAGAAATCCCTCTAGGGACCTAGAAATCCCTCTAGGGACATTGAAATCCCTCTAGCGACCTAGAAATCCCTCTAGCGACATAGAAATCCCTCTAGGGACATAGAAATCTCTCTCTCTAGGGACATAGAAATCCCTCTAGGGACATAGAATTCCCTCTAGGGACATAGAAATCCCTCTAGGGACATAGAAATCTATCCCTCTAGGGACATAGAAATCCCTCTTGGGACATAGAAATCCCTCTAGGGACATTGAAATCCCTCTAGGGACATAGAAATCTATCCCTCTAGGGACATAGAAATCCCTCTTGGGACATAGAAATCCCTCTTGGGACATAGAAATCCCTCTAGGGACATAGAAATCTATCCCTCTAGGGACCTAGAAATCCCTCTAGGGACATAGAAATCCCTCTAGCGACCTAGAAATCCCTCTAGCGACATAGAAATCCCTCTAGGGACATAGAAATCCCTCTTGGGACATAGAAATCTATCCCTCTAGGGACATAGAAATCCCTCTTGGGACAGAGAAATCCCTCTAGCGACCTAGAAATCCCTCTAGCGACATAGAAATCCCTCTAGGGACATAGAAATCCTTCTAGGGACATAGAAATCCCTCTAGGGACATAGAAATCTATCCCTCTAGGGACATAGAAATCCCTCTAGGGACCTAGAAATCCCTCTAGGGACCTAGAAATCCCTCTAGGGACATAGAAATCCCTCTAGGGACATTGAAATCCCTCTAGGGACATAGAAATCTATCCCTCTAGGGACATAGAAATCCCTCTTGGGACATAGAAATCCCTCTAGGGACATTGAAATCCCTCTAGGGACATAGAAATCTATCCCTCTAGGGACATAGAAATCCCTCTTGGGACATAGAAATCCCTCTAGGGACATAGAAATCTATCCCTCTAGGGTCATAGAAATCCCTCTAGGGACCTAGAAATCCCTCTAGGGACATTGAAATCCCTCTAGCGACCTAGAAATCCCTCTAGCGACATAGAAATCCCTCTAGGGACATAGAAATCTCTCTCTCTAGGGACATAGAAATCCCTCTAGGGACATAGAATTCCCTCTAGGGACATAGAAATCCCTCTAGGGACATAGAAATCTATCCCTCTAGGGACATAGAAATCCCTCTTGGGACATAGAAATCCCTCTAGGGACATTGAAATCCCTCTAGGGACATAGAAATCTATCCCTCTAGGGACATAGAAATCCCTCTTGGGACATAGAAATCCCTCTTGGGACATAGAAATCCCTCTAGGGACATAGAAATCTATCCCTCTAGGGACCTAGAAATCCCTCTAGGGACATAGAAATCCCTCTAGCGACCTAGAAATCCCTCTAGCGACATAGAAATCCCTCTAGGGACATAGAAATCCCTCTTGGGACATAGAAATCTATCCCTCTAGGGACATAGAAATCCCTCTTGGGACATAGAAATCCCTCTTGGGACATAGAAATCTATCCCTCTAGGGACCTAGAAATCCCTCTAGGGACATAGAAATCCCTCTTGGGACATAGAAATCTATCCCTCTAGGGACATAGAAATCCCTCTTGGGACAGAGAAATCCCTCTAGCGACCTAGAAATCCCTCTAGCGACATAGAAATCCCTCTAGGGACATAGAAATCCTTCTAGGGACATAGAAATCCCTCTAGGGACATAGAAATCTATCCCTCTAGGGACATAGAAATCCCTCTAGGGACCTAGAAATCCCTCTAGGGACCTAGAAATCCCTCTAGGGACATAGAAATCCCTCTAGGGACATTGAAATCCCTCTAGGGACATAGAAATCTATCCCTCTAGGGACATAGAAATCCCTCTTGGGACATAGAAATCCCTCTAGGGACATTGAAATCCCTCTAGGGACATAGAAATCTATCCCTCTAGGGACATAGAAATCCCTCTTGGGACATAGAAATCCCTCTAGGGACATAGAAATCCCTCTAGGGACATTGAAATCCCTCTAGGGACATAGAAATCTATCCCTCTAGGGACATAGAAATCCCTCTTGGGACATAGAAATCCCTCTAGGGACATTGAAATCCCTCTAGGGACATAGAAATCTATCCCTCTAGGGACATAGAAATCCCTCTTGGGACATAGAAATCCCTCTTGGGACATAGAAATCCCTCTAGGGACATAGAAATCCCTCTAGGGACATAGAAATCTATCCCTCTAGGGACATAGAAATCCCTCTAGGGACATAGAAATCCCTCTTGGGACATAGAAATCCCTCTTGGGACATAGAAATCCCTCTAGGGACATTGAAATCCCTCTAGGGACATAGAAATCTATCCCTCTAGGGACATAGAAATCCCTCTTGGGACATAGAAATCCCTCTAGGGACATTGAAATCCCTCTAGGGACATAGAAATCTATCCCTCTAGGGACATAGAAATCCCTCTTGGGACATAGAAATCCCTCTAGGGACATAGAAATCCCTCTTGGGACATAGAAATCCCTCTAGGGACATTGAAATCCCTCTAGGGACATAGAAATCCTTCTAGGGACATAGAAATCCCTCTAGGGACATAGAAATCTATCCCTCTAGGGACATAGAAATCCCTCTAGGGACCTAGAAATCCCTCTAGGGACCTAGAAATCCCTCTAGGGACATAGAAATCCCTCTTAGGACATAGAAATCCCTCTAGGGACATTGAAATCCCTCTAGGGACATAGAAATCTATCCCTCTAGGGACATAGAAATCCCTCTTGGGACATAGAAATCCCTCTAGGGACATAGAAATCCCTCTTGGGACATAGAAATCCCTCTAGGGACATAGAAATCCCTCTAGGGACATAGAAATCCCTCTTGGGACATAGAAATCCCTCTAGGGACATAGAAATCTATCCCTCTAGGGTCATAGAAATCCCTCTAGGGACCTAGAAATCCCTCTAGGGACATTGAAATCCCTCTAGCGACCTAGAAATCCCTCTAGCGACATAGAAATCCCTCTAGGGACATAGAAATCTCTCTCTCTAGGGACATAGAAATCCCTCTAGGGACATAGAATTCCCTCTAGGGACATAGAAATCCCTCTAGGGACATAGAAATCTATCCCTCTAGGGACATAGAAATCCCTCTTGGGACATAGAAATCCCTCTAGGGACATTGAAATCCCTCTAGGGACATAGAAATCTATCCCTCTAGGGACATAGAAATCCCTCTTGGGACATAGAAATCCCTCTTGGGACATAGAAATCCCTCTAGGGACATAGAAATCTATCCCTCTAGGGACCTAGAAATCCCTCTAGGGACATAGAAATCCCTCTAGCGACCTAGAAATCCCTCTAGCGACATAGAAATCCCTCTAGGGACATAGAAATCCCTCTTGGGACATAGAAATCTATCCCTCTAGGGACATAGAAATCCCTCTTGGGACAGAGAAATCCCTCTAGCGACCTAGAAATCCCTCTAGCGACATAGAAATCCCTCTAGGGACATAGAAATCCTTCTAGCGACATAGAAATCCCTCTAGGGACATAGAAATCTCTCTCTCTAGGGACATAGAAATCCCTCTAGGGACATAGAATTCCCTCTAGGGACATAGAAATCCCTCTAGGGACATAGAAATCTATCCCTCTAGGGACATAGAAATCCCTCTTGGGACATAGAAATCCCTCTAGGGACATTGAAATCCCTCTAGGGACATAGAAATCTATCCCTCTAGGGACATAGAAATCCCTCTTGGGACATAGAAATCCCTCTTGGGACATAGAAATCCCTCTTGGGACATAGAAATCCCTCTAGGGACATAGAAATCCCTCTAGGGACATAGAAATCTATCCCTCTAGGGACATTGAAATCCCTCTAGGGACATAGAAATCTATCCCTCTAGGGACATAGAAATCCCTCTAGGGACCTAGAAATCCCTCTAGGGACCTAGAAATCCCTCTAGGGACATAGAAATCTATCCCTCTAGGGACATAGAAATCCCTCTAGGGACATAGAAATCCCTCTTGGGACATAGAAATCCCTCTTGGGACATAGAAATCCCTCTAGGGACATTGAAATCCCTCTAGGGACATAGAAATCTATCCCTCTAGGGACATTGAAATCCCTCTAGGGACATAGAAATCTATCCCTCTAGGGACATAGAAATCCCTCTTGGGACATAGAAATCCCTCTTGGGACATAGAAATCCCTCTAGGGACATTGAAATCCCTCTAGGGACATAGAAATCCTTCTAGGGACATAGAAATCCCTCTAGGGACATAGAAATCTATCCCTCTAGGGACATAGAAATCCCTCTAGGGACCTAGAAATCCCTCTAGGGACCTAGAAATCCCTCTAGGGACATAGAAATCCCTCTTGGGACATAGAAATCCCTCTAGGGACATTGAAATCCCTCTAGGGACATAAAAATCTATCCCTCTAGGGACATAGAAATCCCTCTTGGGACATAGAAATCCCTCTAGGGACATAGAAATCCCTCTAGGGACATAGAAATCTATCCCTCTTGGGACATAGAAATCCCTCTAGGGACATAGAAATCTATCTTTCTAGGGACATAGAAATCCCTCTAGGGACATAGAAATCCCTCTTGGGACATAGAAATCCCTCTAGGGACATAGAAATCCCTCTAGGGACATAGAAATCTATCCCTCTAGGGACATAGAAATCCCTCGTGGGACATAGAAATCCCTCTAGGGACATAGAAATCCCTCTAGGGACATAGAAATCTATCCCTCTAGCGACCTAGAAATCCCTCTAGCGACATAGAAATCCCTCTAGGGACATAGAAATCCCTCTAGGGACATAGAAATCTATCCCTCTAGCGACATAGAAATCCCTCTAGGGACATAGAAATCTATCCCTCTAGGGACATAGAAATCCCTCTAGGGACCTAGAAATCCCTCTAGGGACATTGAAATCCCTCTAGGGACATAGAAATCCCTCTAGGGACATAGAAATCTATCCCTCTAGGGACCTAGAAATCCCTCTAGCGACATAGAAATCCCTCTAGGGACATAGAAATCCCTCTAGGGACATAGAAATCTATCCCTCTAGGGACCTAGAAATCCCTCTAGGGACATAGAAATCCCTCTAGGGACATAGAAATCTATCCTTCTAGGGTCATAGAAATCCCTCTAGGGACCTAGAAATCCCTCTAGGGACATTGAAATCCCTCTAGCGACCTAGAAATCCCTCTAGCGACATAGAAATCCCTCTAGGGACATAGAAATCTCTCTCTCTAGGGACATAGAAATCCCTCTAGGGACATAGAATTCCCTCTAGGGACATAGAAATCCCTCTAGGGACATAGAAATCTATCCCTCTAGGGACATAGAAATCCCTCTTGGGACATAGAAATCCCTCTAGGGACATTGAAATCCCTCTAGGGACATAGAAATCTATCCCTCTAGGGACATAGAAATCCCTCTTGGGACATAGAAATCCCTCTTGGGACATAGAAATCCCTCTAGGGACATAGAAATCTATCCCTCTAGGGACCTAGAAATCCCTCTAGGGACATAGAAATCCCTCTAGCGACCTAGAAATCCCTCTAGCGACATAGAAATCCCTCTAGGGACATAGAAATCCCTCTTGGGACATAGAAATCTATCCCTCTAGGGACATAGAAATCCCTCTTGGGACAGAGAAATCCCTCTAGCGACCTAGAAATCCCTCTAGCGACATAGAAATCCCTCTAGGGACATAGAAATCCTTCTAGGGACATAGAAATCCCTCTAGGGACATAGAAATCTATCCCTCTAGGGACATAGAAATCCCTCTAGGGACCTAGAAATCCCTCTAGGGACCTAGAAATCCCTCTAGGGACATAGAAATCCCTCTAGGGACATTGAAATCCCTCTAGGGACATAGAAATCTATCCCTCTAGGGACATAGAAATCCCTCTTGGGACATAGAAATCCCTCTAGGGACATTGAAATCCCTCTAGGGACATAGAAATCTATCCCTCTAGGGACATAGAAATCCCTCTTGGGACATAGAAATCCCTCTAGGGACATAGAAATCTATCCCTCTAGGGTCATAGAAATCCCTCTAGGGACCTAGAAATCCCTCTAGGGACATTGAAATCCCTCTAGCGACCTAGAAATCCCTCTAGCGACATAGAAATCCCTCTAGGGACATAGAAATCTCTCTCTCTAGGGACATAGAAATCCCTCTAGGGACATAGAATTCCCTCTAGGGACATAGAAATCCCTCTAGGGACATAGAAATCTATCCCTCTAGGGACATAGAAATCCCTCTTGGGACATAGAAATCCCTCTAGGGACATTGAAATCCCTCTAGGGACATAGAAATCTATCCCTCTAGGGACATAGAAATCCCTCTTGGGACATAGAAATCCCTCTTGGGACATAGAAATCCCTCTAGGGACATAGAAATCTATCCCTCTAGGGACCTAGAAATCCCTCTAGGGACATAGAAATCCCTCTAGCGACCTAGAAATCCCTCTAGCGACATAGAAATCCCTCTAGGGACATAGAAATCCCTCTTGGGACATAGAAATCTATCCCTCTAGGGACATAGAAATCCCTCTTGGGACATAGAAATCCCTCTTGGGACATAGAAATCTATCCCTCTAGGGACCTAGAAATCCCTCTAGGGACATAGAAATCCCTCTTGGGACATAGAAATCTATCCCTCTAGGGACATAGAAATCCCTCTTGGGACAGAGAAATCCCTCTAGCGACCTAGAAATCCCTCTAGCGACATAGAAATCCCTCTAGGGACATAGAAATCCTTCTAGGGACATAGAAATCCCTCTAGGGACATAGAAATCTATCCCTCTAGGGACATAGAAATCCCTCTAGGGACCTAGAAATCCCTCTAGGGACCTAGAAATCCCTCTAGGGACATAGAAATCCCTCTAGGGACATTGAAATCCCTCTAGGGACATAGAAATCTATCCCTCTAGGGACATAGAAATCCCTCTTGGGACATAGAAATCCCTCTAGGGACATTGAAATCCCTCTAGGGACATAGAAATCTATCCCTCTAGGGACATAGAAATCCCTCTTGGGACATAGAAATCCCTCTAGGGACATAGAAATCCCTCTAGGGACATTGAAATCCCTCTAGGGACATAGAAATCTATCCCTCTAGGGACATAGAAATCCCTCTTGGGACATAGAAATCCCTCTAGGGACATTGAAATCCCTCTAGGGACATAGAAATCTATCCCTCTAGGGACATAGAAATCCCTCTTGGGACATAGAAATCCCTCTTGGGACATAGAAATCCCTCTAGGGACATAGAAATCCCTCTAGGGACATAGAAATCTATCCCTCTAGGGACATAGAAATCCCTCTAGGGACATAGAAATCCCTCTTGGGACATAGAAATCCCTCTTGGGACATAGAAATCCCTCTAGGGACATTGAAATCCCTCTAGGGACATAGAAATCTATCCCTCTAGGGACATAGAAATCCCTCTTGGGACATAGAAATCCCTCTAGGGACATTGAAATCCCTCTAGGGACATAGAAATCTATCCCTCTAGGGACATAGAAATCCCTCTTGGGACATAGAAATCCCTCTAGGGACATAGAAATCCCTCTAGGGACATTGAAATCCCTCTAGGGACATAGAAATCTATCCCTCTAGGGACATAGAAATCCCTCTTGGGACATAGAAATCCCTCTAGGGACATTGAAATCCCTCTAGGGACATAGAAATCTATCCCTCTAGGGACATAGAAATCCCTCTTGGGACATAGAAATCCCTCTTGGGACATAGAAATCCCTCTAGGGACATAGAAATCCCTCTAGGGACATAGAAATCTATCCCTCTAGGGACATAGAAATCCCTCTAGGGACATAGAAATCCCTCTTGGGACATAGAAATCCCTCTTGGGACATAGAAATCCCTCTAGGGACATTGAAATCCCTCTAGGGACATAGAAATCTATCCCTCTAGGGACATAGAAATCCCTCTAGGGACCTAGAAATCCCTCTAGGGACATAGAAATCTATCCCTCTAGGGACATAGAAATCCCTCTTGGGACATAGAAATCCCTCTTGGGACATAGAAATCCCTCTAGGGACATTGAAATCCCTCTAGGGACATAGAAATCCTTCTAGGGACATAGAAATCCCTCTAGGGACATAGAAATCTATCCCTCTAGGGACATAGAAATCCCTCTAGGGACCTAGAAATCCCTCTAGGGACCTAGAAATCCCTCTAGGGACATAGAAATCCCTCTTGGGACATAGAAATCCCTCTAGGGACATTGAAATCCCTCTGGGGACATAGAAATCTATCCCTCTAGGGACATAGAAATCCCTCTTGGGACATAGAAATCCCTCTTGGGACATAGAAATCCCTCTAGGGACATAGAAATCCCTCTAGGGACATAGAAATCTATCCCTCTAGGGACATTGAAATCCCTCTAGGGACATAGAAATCTATCCCTCTAGGGACATAGAAATCCCTCTAGGGACCTAGAAATCCCTCTAGGGACCTAGAAATCCCTCTAGGGACATAGAAATCTATCCCTCTAGGGACATAGAAATCCCTCTAGGGACATAGAAATCCCTCTTGGGACATAGAAATCCCTCTTGGGACATAGAAATCCCTCTAGGGACATTGAAATCCCTCTAGGGACATAGAAATCTATCCCTCTAGGGACATTGAAATCCCTCTAGGGACATAGAAATCTATCCCTCTAGGGACATAGAAATCCCTCTTGGGACATAGAAATCCCTCTTGGGACATAGAAATCCCTCTAGGGACATTGAAATCCCTCTAGGGACATAGAAATCCTTCTAGGGACATAGAAATCCCTCTAGGGACATAGAAATCTATCCCTCTAGGGACATAGAAATCCCTCTAGGGACCTAGAAATCCCTCTAGGGACCTAGAAATCCCTCTAGGGACATATAAATCCCTCTTAGGACATAGAAATCCCTCTAGGGACATTGAAATCCCTCTAGGGACATAGAAATCTATCCCTCTAGGGACATAGAAATCCCTCTTGGGACATAGAAATCCCTCTAGGGACATAGAAATCCCTCTTGGGACATAGAAATCCCTCTAGGGACATAGAAATCCCTCTAGGGACATAGAAATCCCTCTTGGGACATAGAAATCCCTCTAGGGACATAGAAATCTATCCCTCTAGGGTCATAGAAATCCCTCTAGGGACCTAGAAATCCCTCTAGGGACATTGAAATCCCTCTAGCGACCTAGAAATCCCTCTAGCGACATAGAAATCCCTCTAGGGACATAGAAATCTCTCTCTCTAGGGACATAGAAATCCCTCTAGGGACATAGAATTCCCTCTAGGGACATAGAAATCCCTCTAGGGACATAGAAATCTATCCCTCTAGGGACATAGAAATCCCTCTTGGGACATAGAAATCCCTCTAGGGACATTGAAATCCCTCTAGGGACATAGAAATCTATCCCTCTAGGGACATAGAAATCCCTCTTGGGACATAGAAATCCCTCTTGGGACATAGAAATCCCTCTAGGGACATAGAAATCTATCCCTCTAGGGACCTAGAAATCCCTCTAGGGACATAGAAATCCCTCTAGCGACCTAGAAATCCCTCTAGCGACATAGAAATCCCTCTAGGGACATAGAAATCCCTCTTGGGACATAGAAATCTATCCCTCTAGGGACATAGAAATCCCTCTTGGGACAGAGAAATCCCTCTAGCGACCTAGAAATCCCTCTAGCGACATAGAAATCCCTCTAGGGACATAGAAATCCTTCTAGCGACATAGAAATCCCTCTAGGGACATAGAAATCTCTCTCTCTAGGGACATAGAAATCCCTCTAGGGACATAGAATTCCCTCTAGGGACATAGAAATCCCTCTAGGGACATAGAAATCTATCCCTCTAGGGACATAGAAATCCCTCTTGGGACATAGAAATCCCTCTAGGGACATTGAAATCCCTCTAGGGACATAGAAATCTATCCCTCTAGGGACATAGAAATCCCTCTTGGGACATAGAAATCCCTCTTGGGACATAGAAATCCCTCTAGGGACATAGAAATCTATCCCTCTAGGGACCTAGAAATCCCTCTAGGGACATAGAAATCCCTCTAGCGACCTAGAAATCCCTCTAGCGACATAGAAATCCCTCTAGGGACATAGAAATCCCTCTTGGGACATAGAAATCTATCCCTCTAGGGACATAGAAATCCCTCTTGGGACAGAGAAATCCCTCTAGCGACCTAGAAATCCCTCTAGCGACATAGAAATCCCTCTAGGGACATAGAAATCCTTCTAGGGACATAGAAATCCCTCTAGGGACATAGAAATCTATCCCTCTAGGGACATAGAAATCCCTCTAGGGACCTAGAAATCCCTCTAGGGACATAGAAATCCCTCTAGCGACCTAGAAATCCCTCTAGCGACATAGAAATCCCTCTAGGGACATAGAAATCCCTCTTAGGACATAGAAATCCCTCTAGGGACATTTAAATCCCTCTAGGGACATAGAAATCTATCCCTCTAGGGACATAGAAATCCCTCTTGGGACATAGAAATCCCTCTAGGGACATAGAAATCCCTCTTGGGACATAGAAATCCCTCTAGGGACATAGAAATCCCTCTAGGGACATAGAAATCCCTCTTGGGACATAGAAATCCCTCTAGGGACATAGAAATCTATCCCTCTAGGGTCATAGAAATCCCTCTAGGGACCTAGAAATCCCTCTAGGGACATTGAAATCCCTCTAGCGACCTAGAAATCCCTCTAGCGACATAGAAATCCCTCTAGGGACATAGAAATCTCTCTCTCTAGGGACATAGAAATCCCTCTAGGGACATAGAATTCCCTCTAGGGACATAGAAATCCCTCTAGGGACATAGAAATCTATCCCTCTAGGGACATAGAAATCCCTCTTGGGACATAGAAATCCCTCTAGGGACATTGAAATCCCTCTAGGGACATAGAAATCTATCCCTCTAGGGACATAGAAATCCCTCTTGGGACATAGAAATCCCTCTTGGGACATAGAAATCCCTCTAGGGACATAGAAATCTATCCCTCTAGGGACCTAGAAATCCCTCTAGGGACATAGAAATCCCTCTAGCGACCTAGA
The DNA here is from genome assembly GCA_964056705.1 of Troilus luridus. Lineage (NCBI taxonomy): Eukaryota > Metazoa > Arthropoda > Insecta > Hemiptera > Pentatomidae > Troilus > Troilus luridus. The sequence goes on from CAXKTH010000067.1 coordinate 88,769, forward strand.
AATCCCTCTAGCGACATAGAAATCCCTCTAGGGACATAGAAATCCCTCTTGGGACATAGAAATCTATCCCTCTAGGGACATAGAAATCCCTCTTGGGACAGAGAAATCCCTCTAGCGACCTAGAAATCCCTCTAGCGACATAGAAATCCCTCTAGGGACATAGAAATCCTTCTAGCGACATAGAAATCCCTCTAGGGACATAGAAATCTCTCTCTCTAGGGACATAGAAATCCCTCTAGGGACATAGAATTCCCTCTAGGGACATAGAAATCCCTCTAGGGACATAGAAATCTATCCCTCTAGGGACATAGAAATCCCTCTTGGGACATAGAAATCCCTCTAGGGACATTGAAATCCCTCTAGGGACATAGAAATCTATCCCTCTAGGGACATAGAAATCCCTCTTGGGACATAGAAATCCCTCTTGGGACATAGAAATCCCTCTAGGGACATAGAAATCTATCCCTCTAGGGACCTAGAAATCCCTCTAGGGACATAGAAATCCCTCTAGCGACCTAGAAATCCCTCTAGCGACATAGAAATCCCTCTAGGGACATAGAAATCCCTCTTGGGACATAGAAATCTATCCCTCTAGGGACATAGAAATCCCTCTTGGGACAGAGAAATCCCTCTAGCGACCTAGAAATCCCTCTAGCGACATAGAAATCCCTCTAGGGACATAGAAATCCTTCTAGGGACATAGAAATCCCTCTAGGGACATAGAAATCTATCCCTCTAGGGACATAGAAATCCCTCTAGGGACCTAGAAATCCCTCTAGGGACCTAGAAATCCCTCTAGGGACATAGAAATCCCTCTTGGGACATAGAAATCCCTCTAGGGACATTGAAATCCCTCTAGGGACATAGAAATCTATCCCTCTAGGGACATAGAAATCCCTCTTGGGACATAGAAATCCCTCTTGGGACATAGAAATCCCTCTAGGGACATAGAAATCCCTCTAGGGACATAGAAATCTATCCCTCTAGGGACATAGAAATCCCTCTAGGGACATAGAAATCCCTCTTGGGACATAGAAATCCCTCTTGGGACATAGAAATCCCTCTAGGGACATTGAAATCCCTCTAGGGACATAGAAATCTATCCCTCTAGGGACATAGAAATCCCTCTAGGGACCTAGAAATCCCTCTAGGGACATAGAAATCTATCCCTCTAGGGACATAGAAATCCCTCTTGGGACATAGAAATCCCTCTTGGGACATAGAAATCCCTCTTGGGACATAGAAATCTATCCCTCTAGGGACATAGAAATCCCTCTTGGGACAGAGAAATCCCTCTAGCGACCTAGAAATCCCTCTAGCGACATAGAAATCCCTCTAGGGACATAGAAATCCTTCTAGCGACATAGAAATCCCTCTAGGGACATAGAAATCTCTCTCTCTAGGGACATAGAAATCCCTCTAGGGACATAGAATTCCCTCTAGGGACATAGAAATCCCTCTAGGGACATAGAAATCTATCCCTCTAGGGACATAGAAATCCCTCTTGGGACATAGAAATCCCTCTAGGGACATTGAAATCCCTCTAGGGACATAGAAATCTATCCCTCTAGGGACATAGAAATCCCTCTTGGGACATAGAAATCCCTCTTGGGACATAGAAATCCCTCTAGGGACATAGAAATCTATCCCTCTAGGGACCTAGAAATCCCTCTAGGGACATAGAAATCCCTCTAGCGACCTAGAAATCCCTCTAGCGACATAGAAATCCCTCTAGGGACATAGAAATCCCTCTTGGGACATAGAAATCTATCCCTCTAGGGACATAGAAATCCCTCTTGGGACAGAGAAATCCCTCTAGCGACCTAGAAATCCCTCTAGCGACATAGAAATCCCTCTAGGGACATAGAAATCCTTCTAGGGACATAGAAATCCCTCTAGGGACATAGAAATCTATCCCTCTAGGGACATAGAAATCCCTCTAGGGACCTAGAAATCCCTCTAGGGACATAGAAATCCCTCTAGCGACCTAGAAATCCCTCTAGCGACATAGAAATCCCTCTAGGGACATAGAAATCCCTCTTAGGACATAGAAATCCCTCTAGGGACATTTAAATCCCTCTAGGGACATAGAAATCTATCCCTCTAGGGACATAGAAATCCCTCTTGGGACATAGAAATCCCTCTAGGGACATAGAAATCCCTCTTGGGACATAGAAATCCCTCTAGGGACATAGAAATCCCTCTAGGGACATAGAAATCCCTCTTGGGACATAGAAATCCCTCTAGGGACATAGAAATCTATCCCTCTAGGGTCATAGAAATCCCTCTAGGGACCTAGAAATCCCTCTAGGGACATTGAAATCCCTCTAGCGACCTAGAAATCCCTCTAGCGACATAGAAATCCCTCTAGGGACATAGAAATCTCTCTCTCTAGGGACATAGAAATCCCTCTAGGGACATAGAATTCCCTCTAGGGACATAGAAATCCCTCTAGGGACATAGAAATCTATCCCTCTAGGGACATAGAAATCCCTCTTGGGACATAGAAATCCCTCTAGGGACATTGAAATCCCTCTAGGGACATAGAAATCTATCCCTCTAGGGACATAGAAATCCCTCTTGGGACATAGAAATCCCTCTTGGGACATAGAAATCCCTCTAGGGACATAGAAATCTATCCCTCTAGGGACCTAGAAATCCCTCTAGGGACATAGAAATCCCTCTAGCGACCTAGAAATCCCTCTAGCGACATAGAAATCCCTCTAGGGACATAGAAATCCCTCTTGGGACATAGAAATCTATCCCTCTAGGGACATAGAAATCCCTCTTGGGACAGAGAAATCCCTCTAGCGACCTAGAAATCCCTCTAGCGACATAGAAATCCCTCTAGGGACATAGAAATCCTTCTAGCGACATAGAAATCCCTCTAGGGACATAGAAATCTCTCTCTCTAGGGACATAGAAATCCCTCTAGGGACATAGAATTCCCTCTAGGGACATAGAAATCCCTCTAGGGACATAGAAATCTATCCCTCTAGGGACATAGAAATCCCTCTTGGGACATAGAAATCCCTCTAGGGACATTGAAATCCCTCTAGGGACATAGAAATCTATCCCTCTAGGGACATAGAAATCCCTCTTGGGACATAGAAATCCCTCTTGGGACATAGAAATCCCTCTAGGGACATAGAAATCTATCCCTCTAGGGACCTAGAAATCCCTCTAGGGACATAGAAATCCCTCTAGCGACCTAGAAATCCCTCTAGCGACATAGAAATCCCTCTAGGGACATAGAAATCCCTCTTGGGACATAGAAATCTATCCCTCTAGGGACATAGAAATCCCTCTTGGGACAGAGAAATCCCTCTAGCGACCTAGAAATCCCTCTAGCGACATAGAAATCCCTCTAGGGACATAGAAATCCTTCTAGGGACATAGAAATCCCTCTAGGGACATAGAAATCTATCCCTCTAGGGACATAGAAATCCCTCTAGGGACCTAGAAATCCCTCTAGGGACCTAGAAATCCCTCTAGGGACATAGAAATCCCTCTTGGGACATAGAAATCCCTCTAGGGACATTGAAATCCCTCTAGGGACATAGAAATCTATCCCTCTAGGGACATAGAAATCCCTCTTGGGACATAGAAATCCCTCTTGGGACATAGAAATCCCTCTAGGGACATAGAAATCCCTCTAGGGACATAGAAATCTATCCCTCTAGGGACATAGAAATCCCTCTAGGGACATAGAAATCCCTCTTGGGACATAGAAATCCCTCTTGGGACATAGAAATCCCTCTAGGGACATTGAAATCCCTCTAGGGACATAGAAATCTATCCCTCTAGGGACATAGAAATCCCTCTAGGGACCTAGAAATCCCTCTAGGGACATAGAAATCTATCCCTCTAGGGACATAGAAATCCCTCTTGGGACATAGAAATCCCTCTTGGGACATAGAAATCCCTCTAGGGACATTGAAATCCCTCTAGGGACATAGAAATCCTTCTAGGGACATAGAAATCCCTCTAGGGACATAGAAATCTATCCCTCTAGGGACATAGAAATCCCTCTAGGGACCTAGAAATCCCTCTAGGGACCTAGAAATCCCTCTAGGGACATAGAAATCCCTCTTGGGACATAGAAATCCCTCTAGGGACATTGAAATCCCTCTGGGGACATAGAAATCTATCCCTCTAGGGACATAGAAATCCCTCTTGGGACATAGAAATCCCTCTTGGGACATAGAAATCCCTCTAGGGACATAGAAATCCCTCTAGGGACATAGAAATCTATCCCTCTAGGGACATTGAAATCCCTCTAGGGACATAGAAATCTATCCCTCTAGGGACATAGAAATCCCTCTAGGGACCTAGAAATCCCTCTAGGGACCTAGAAATCCCTCTAGGGACATAGAAATCTATCCCTCTAGGGACATAGAAATCCCTCTAGGGACATAGAAATCCCTCTTGGGACATAGAAATCCCTCTTGGGACATAGAAATCCCTCTAGGGACATTGAAATCCCTCTAGGGACATAGAAATCTATCCCTCTAGGGACATTGAAATCCCTCTAGGGACATAGAAATCTATCCCTCTAGGGACATAGAAATCCCTCTAGGGACCTAGAAATCCCTCTAGGGACCTAGAAATCCCTCTAGGGACATAGAAATCCCTCTTGGGACATAGAAATCCCTCTAGGGACATTGAAATCCCTCTGGGGACATAGAAATCTATCCCTCTAGGGACATAGAAATCCCTCTTGGGACATAGAAATCCCTCTTGGGACATAGAAATCCCTCTAGGGACATAGAAATCCCTCTAGGGACATAGAAATCTATCCCTCTAGGGACATTGAAATCCCTCTAGGGACATAGAAATCTATCCCTCTAGGGACATAGAAATCCCTCTAGGGACCTAGAAATCCCTCTAGGGACCTAGAAATCCCTCTAGGGACATAGAAATATATCCCTCTAGGGACATAGAAATCCCTCTAGGGACATAGAAATCCCTCTTGGGACATAGAAATCCCTCTAGGGACATAGAAATCCCTCTTGGGACATAGAAATCCCTCTTGGGACATAGAAATCCCTCTAGGGACATTGAAATCCCTCTAGCGACCTAGAAATCCCTCTAGCGACATAGAAATCCCTCTAGGGACATAGAAATCTCTCTCTCTAGGGACATAGAAATCCCTCTAGGGACATAGAATTCCCTCTAGGGACATAGAAATCCCTCTAGGGACATAGAAATCTATCCCTCTAGGGACATAGAAATCCCTCTTGGGACATAGAAATCCCTCTAGGGACATTGAAATCCCTCTAGGGACATAGAAATCTATCCCTCTAGGGACATAGAAATCCCTCTTGGGACATAGAAATCCCTCTTGGGACATAGAAATCCCTCTAGGGACATAGAAATCTATCCCTCTAGGGACCTAGAAATCCCTCTAGGGACATAGAAATCCCTCTAGCGACCTAGAAATCCCTCTAGCGACATAGAAATCCCTCTAGGGACATAGAAATCCCTCTTGGGACATAGAAATCTATCCCTCTAGGGACATAGAAATCCCTCTTGGGACAGAGAAATCCCTCTAGCGACCTAGAAATCCCTCTAGCGACATAGAAATCCCTCTAGGGACATAGAAATCCTTCTAGGGACATAGAAATCCCTCTAGGGACATAGAAATCTATCCCTCTAGGGACATAGAAATCCCTCTAGGGACCTAGAAATCCCTCTAGGGACCTAGAAATCCCTCTAGGGACATAGAAATCCCTCTTGGGACATAGAAATCCCTCTAGGGACATTGAAATCCCTCTAGGGACATAGAAATCTATCCCTCTAGGGACATAGAAATCCTTCTTGGGACATAGAAATCCCTCTTGGGACATAGAAATCCCTCTAGGGACATAGAAATCCCTCTAGGGACATAGAAATCTATCCCTCTAGGGACATAGAAATCCCTCTAGGGACATAGAAATCCCTCTTGGGACATAGAAATCCCTCTTGGGACATAGAAATCCCTCTAGGGACATTGAAATCCCTCTAGGGACATAGAAATCTATCCCTCTAGGGACATAGAAATCCCTCTAGGGACCTAGAAATCCCTCTAGGGACATAGAAATCTATCCCTCTAGGGACATAGAAATCCCTCTTGGGACATAGAAATCCCTCTTGGGACATAGAAATCCCTCTAGGGACATTGAAATCCCTCTAGGGACATAGAAATCCTTCTAGGGACATAGAAATCCCTCTAGGGACATAGAAATCTATCCCTCTAGGGACATAAAAATCCCTCTAGGGACCTAGAAATCCCTCTAGGGACCTAGAAATCCCTCTAGGGACATAGAAATCCCTCTTGGGACATAGAAATCCCTCTAGGGACATTGAAATCCCTCTGGGGACATAGAAATCTATCCCTCTAGGGACATAGAAATCCCTCTTGGGACATAGAAATCCCTCTTGGGACATAGAAATCCCTCTAGGGACATAGAAATCCCTCTAGGGACATAGAAATCTATCCCTCTAGGGACATTGAAATCCCTCTAGGGACATAGAAATCTATCCCTCTAGGGACATAGAAATCCCTCTAGGGACCTAGAAATCCCTCTAGGGACCTAGAAATCCCTCTAGGGACATAGAAATCTATCCCTCTAGGGACATAGAAATCCCTCTAGGGACATAGAAATCCCTCTTGGGACATAGAAATCCCTCTTGGGACATAGAAATCCCTCTAGGGACATTGAAATCCCTCTAGGGACATAGAAATCTATCCCTCTAGGGACATTGAAATCCCTCTAGGGACATAGAAATCTATCCCTCTAGGGACATAGAAATCCCTCTTGGGACATAGAAATCCCTCTTGGGACATAGAAATCCCTCTAGGGACATTGAAATCCCTCTAGGGACATAGAAATCCTTCTAGGGACATAGAAATCCCTCTAGGGACATAGAAATCTATCCCTCTAGGGACATAGAAATCCCTCTAGGGACCTAGAAATCCCTCTAGGGACCTAGAAATCCCTCTAGGGACATAGAAATCCCTCTTAGGACATAGAAATCCCTCTAGGGACATTGAAATCCCTCTAGGGACATAGAAATCTATCCCTCTAGGGACATAGAAATCCCTCTTGGGACATAGAAATCCCTCTAGGGACATAGAAATCCCTCTTGGGACATAGAAATCCCTCTAGGGACATAGAAATCCCTCTAGGGACATAGAAATCCCTCTTGGGACATAGAAATCCCTCTAGGGACATAGAAATCTATCCCTCTAGGGTCATAGAAATCCCTCTAGGGACCTAGAAATCCCTCTAGGGACATTGAAATCCCTCTAGCGACCTAGAAATCCCTCTAGCGACATAGAAATCCCTCTAGGGACATAGAAATCTCTCTCTCTAGGGACATAGAAATCCCTCTAGGGACATAGAATTCCCTCTAGGGACATAGAAATCCCTCTAGGGACATAGAAATCTATCCCTCTAGGGACATAGAAATCCCTCTTGGGACATAGAAATCCCTCTAGGGACATTGAAATCCCTCTAGGGACATAGAAATCTATCCCTCTAGGGACATAGAAATCCCTCTTGGGACATAGAAATCCCTCTTGGGACATAGAAATCCCTCTAGGGACATAGAAATCTATCCCTCTAGGGACCTAGAAATCCCTCTAGGGACATAGAAATCCCTCTAGCGACCTAGAAATCCCTCTAGCGACATAGAAATCCCTCTAGGGACATAGAAATCCCTCTTGGGACATAGACATCTATCCCTCTAGGGACATAGAAATCCCTCTTGGGACAGAGAAATCCCTCTAGCGACCTAGAAATCCCTCTAGCGACATAGAAATCCCTCTAGGGACATAGAAATCCTTCTAGCGACATAGAAATCCCTCTAGGGACATAGAAATCTCTCTCTCTAGGGACATAGAAATCCCTCTAGGGACATAGAATTCCCTCGAGGGACATAGAAATCCCTCTAGGGACATAGAAATCTATCCCTCTAGGGACATAGAAATCCCTCTTGGGACATAGAAATCCCTCTAGGGACATTGAAATCCCTCTAGGGACATAGAAATCTATCCCTCTAGGGACATAGAAATCCCTCTTGGGACATAGAAATCCCTCTTGGGACATAGAAATCCCTCTAGGGACATAGAAATCTATCCCTCTAGGGACCTAGAAATCCCTCTAGGGACATAGAAATCCCTCTAGCGACCTAGAAATCCCTCTAGCGACATAGAAATCCCTCTAGGGACATAGAAATCCCTCTTGGGACATAGAAATCTATCCCTCTAGGGACATAGAAATCCCTCTTGGGACAGAGAAATCCCTCTAGCGACCTAGAAATCCCTCTAGCGACATAGAAATCCCTCTAGGGACATAGAAATCCTTCTAGGGACATAGAAATCCCTCTAGGGACATAGAAATCTATCCCTCTAGGGACATAGAAATCCCTCTAGGGACCTAGAAATCCCTCTAGGGACCTAGAAATCCCTCTAGGGACATAGAAATCCCTCTTGGGACATAGAAATCCCTCTAGGGACATTGAAATCCCTCTAGGGACATAGAAATCTATCCCTCTAGGGACATAGAAATCCCTCTTGGGACATAGAAATCCCTCTTGGGACATAGAAATCCCTCTAGGGACATAGAAATCTCTCTAGGGACATAGAAATCTATCCCTCTAGGGACATAGAAATCCCTCTAGGGACATAGAAATCCCTCTTGGGACATAGAAATCCCTCTTGGGACATAGAAATCCCTCTAGGGACATTGAAATCCCTCTAGGGACATAGAAATCTATCCCTCTAGGGACATAGAAATCCCTCTAGGGACCTAGAAATCCCTCTAGGGACATAGAAATCTATCCCTCTAGGGACATAGAAATCCCTCTTGGGACATAGAAATCCCTCTTGGGACATAGAAATCCCTCTAGGGACATTGAAATCCCTCTAGGGACATAGAAATCCTTCTAGGGACATAGAAATCCCTCTAGGGACATAGAAATCTATCCCTCTAGGGACATAGAAATCCCTCTAGGGACCTAGAAATCCCTCTAGGGACCTAGAAATCCCTCTAGGGACATAGAAATCCCTCTTGGGACATAGAAATCCCTCTAGGGACATTGAAATCCCTCTGGGGACATAGAAATCTATCCCTCTAGGGACATAGAAATCCCTCTTGGGACATAGAAATCCCTCTTGGGACATAGAAATCCCTCTAGGGACATAGAAATCCCTCTAGGGACATAGAAATCTATCCCTCTAGGGACATTGAAATCCCTCTAGGGACATAGAAATCTATCCCTCTAGGGACATAGAAATCCCTCTAGGGACCTAGAAATCCCTCTAGGGACCTAGAAATCCCTCTAGGGACATAGAAATCTATCCCTCTAGGGACATAGAAATCCCTCTAGGGACATAGAAATCCCTCTTGGGACATAGAAATCCCTCTTGGGACATAGAAATCCCTCTAGGGACATTGAAATCCCTCTAGGGACATAGAAATCTATCCCTCTAGGGACATTGAAATCCCTCTAGGGACATAGAAATCTATCCCTCTAGGGACATAGAAATCCCTCTAGGGACCTAGAAATCCCTCTAGGGACCTAGAAATCCCTCTAGGGACATAGAAATCCCTCTTGGGACATAGAAATCCCTCTAGGGACATTGAAATCCCTCTGGGGACATAGAAATCTATCCCTCTAGGGACATAGAAATCCCTCTTGGGACATAGAAATCCCTCTTGGGACATAGAAATCCCTCTAGGGACATAGAAATCCCTCTAGGGACATAGAAATCTATCCCTCTAGGGACATTGAAATCCCTCTAGGGACATAGAAATCTATCCCTCTAGGGACATAGAAATCCCTGTAGGGACCTAGAAATCCCTCTAGGGACCTAGAAATCCCTCTAGGGACATAGAAATATATCCCTCTAGGGACATAGAAATCCCTCTAGGGACATAGAAATCCCTCTTGGGACATAGAAATCCCTCTTGGGACATAGAAATCCCTCTAGGGACATTGAAATCCCTCTAGGGACATAGAAATCTATCCCTCTAGGGACATTGAAATCCCTCTAGGGACATAGAAATCTATCCCTCTAGGGACATAGAAATCCCTCTTGGGACATAGAAATCCCTCTTGGGACATAGAAATCCCTCTAGGGACATTGAAATCCCTCTAGGGACATAGAAATCCTTCTAGGGACATAGAAATCCCTCTAGGGACATAGAAATCTATCCCTCTAGGGACATAGAAATCCCTCTAGGGACCTAGAAATCCCTCTAGGGACCTAGAAATCCCTCTAGGGACATAGAAATCCCTCTTAGGACATAGAAATCCCTCTAGGGACATTGAAATCCCTCTAGGGACATAGAAATCTATCCCTCTAGGGACATAGAAATCCCTCTTGGGACATAGAAATCCCTCTAGGGACATAGAAATCCCTCTTGGGACATAGAAATCCCTCTAGGGACATAGAAATCCCTCTAGGGACATAGAAATCCCTCTTGGGACATAGAAATCCCTCTAGGGACATAGAAATCTATCCCTCTAGGGTCATAGAAATCCCTCTAGGGACCTAGAAATCCCTCTAGGGACATTGAAATCCCTCTAGCGACCTAGAAATCCCTCTAGCGACATAGAAATCCCTCTAGGGACATAGAAATCTCTCTCTCTAGGGACATAGAAATCCCTCTAGGGACATAGAATTCCCTCTAGGGACATAGAAATCCCTCTAGGGACATAGAAATCTATCCCTCTAGGGACATAGAAATCCCTCTTGGGACATAGAAATCCCTCTAGGGACATTGAAATCCCTCTAGGGACATAGAAATCTATCCCTCTAGGGACATAGAAATCCCTCTTGGGACATAGAAATCCCTCTTGGGACATAGAAATCCCTCTAGGGACATAGAAATCTATCCCTCTAGGGACCTAGAAATCCCTCTAGGGACATAGAAATCCCTCTAGCGACCTAGAAATCCCTCTAGCGACATAGAAATCCCTCTAGGGACATAGAAATCCCTCTTCGGACATAGAAATCTATCCCTCTAGGGACATAGAAATCCCTCTTGGGACAGAGAAATCCCTCTAGCGACCTAGAAATCCCTCTAGCGACATAGAAATCCCTCTAGGGACATAGAAATCCTTCTAGCGACATAGAAATCCCTCTAGGGACATAGAAATCTCTCTCTCTAGGGACATAGAAATCCCTCTAGGGACATAGAATTCCCTCTAGGGACATAGAAATCCCTCTAGGGACATAGAAATCTATCCCTCTAGGGACATAGAAATCCCTCTTGGGACATAGAAATCCCTCTTGGGACATAGAAATCCCTCTTGGGACATAGAAATCCCTCTAGGGACATAGAAATCTATCCCTCTAGGGACCTAGAAATCCCTCTAGGGACATAGAAATCCCTCTAGCGACCTAGAAATCCCTCTAGCGACATAGAAATCCCTCTAGGGACATAGAAATCCCTCTTGGGACATAGAAATCTATCCCTCTAGGGACATAGAAATCCCTCTTGGGACAGAGAAATCCCTCTAGCGACCTAGAAATCCCTCTAGCGACATAGAAATCCCTCTAGGGACATAGAAATCCTTCTAGGGACATAGAAATCCCTCTAGGGACATAGAAATCTATCCCTCTAGGGACATAGAAATCCCTCTAGGGACCTAGAAATCCCTCTAGGGACCTAGAAATCCCTCTAGGGACATAGAAATCCCTCTTGGGACATAGAAATCCCTCTAGGGACATTGAAATCCCTCTAGGGACATAGAAATCTATCCCTCTAGGGACATAGAAATCCCTCTTGGGACATAGAAATCCCTCTTGGGACATAGAAATCCCTCTAGGGACATAGAAATCCCTCTAGGGACATAGAAATCTATCCCTCTAGGGACATAGAAATCCCTCTAGGGACATAGAAATCCCTCTTGGGACATAGAAATCCCTCTTGGGACATAGAAATCCCTCTAGGGACATTGAAATCCCTCTAGGGACATAGAAATCTATCCCTCTAGGGACATAGAAATCCCTCTAGGGACCTAGAAATCCCTCTAGGGACATAGAAATCTATCCCTCTAGGGACATAGAAATCCCTCTTGGGACATAGAAATCCCTCTTGGGACATAGAAATCCCTCTAGGGACATTGAAATCCCTCTAGGGACATAGAAATCCTTCTAGGGACATAGAAATCCCTCTAGGGACATAGAAATCTATCCCTCTAGGGACATAGAAATCCCTCTAGGGACCTAGAAATCCCTCTAGGGACCTAGAAATCCCTCTAGGGACATAGAAATCCCTCTTGGGACATAGAAATCCCTCTAGGGACATTGAAATCCCTCTGGGGACATAGAAATCTATCCCTCTAGGGACATAGAAATCCCTCTTGGGACATAGAAATCCCTCTTGGGACATAGAAATCCCTCTAGGGACATAGAAATCCCTCTAGGGACATAGAAATCTATCCCTCTAGGGACATTGAAATCCCTCTAGGGACATAGAAATCTATCCCTCTAGGGACATAGAAATCCCTCTAGGGACCTAGAAATCCCTCTAGGGACCTAGAAATCCCTCTAGGGACATAGAAATCTATCCCTCTAGGGACATAGAAATCCCTCTAGGGACATAGAAATCCCTCTTGGGACATAGAAATCCCTCTAGGGACATAGAAATCTATCCCTCTAGCGACCTAGAAATCCCTCTAGCGACATAGAAATCCCTCTAGGGACATAGAAATCCCTCTAGGGACATAGAAATCTATCCCTCTAGCGACATAGAAATCCCTCTAGGGACATAGAAATCTATCCCTCTAGGGACATAGAAATCCCTCTAGGGACCTAGAAATCCCTCTAGGGACATTGAAATCCCTCTAGGGACATAGAAATCCCTCTAGGGACATAGAAATCTATCCCTCTAGGGACCTAGAAATCCCTCTAGCGACATAGAAATCCCTCTAGGGACATAGAAATCCCTCTAGGGACATAGAAATCTATCCCTCTAGGGACCTAGAAATCCCTCTAGGGACATAGAAATCCCTCTAGGGACATAGAAATCCCTCTAGGGACATAGAAATCTATCCCTCTAGGGTCATAGAAATCCCTCTAGGGACCTAGAAATCCCTCTAGGGACATTGAAATTCCTCTAGCGACCTAGAAATCCCTCTAGCGACATAGAAATCCCTCTAGGGACATAGAAATCTCTCTCTCTAGGGACATAGAAATCCCTCTAGGGACATAGAATTCCCTCTAGGGACATAGAAATCCCTCTAGGGACATAGAAATCTATCCCTCTAGGGACATAGAAATCCCTCTTGGGACATAGAAATCCCTCTAGGGACATTGAAATCCCTCTAGGGACATAGAAATCTATCCCTCTAGGGACATAGAAATCCCTCTTGGGACATAGAAATCCCTCTTGGGACATAGAAATCCCTCTAGGGACATAGAAATCTATCCCTCTAGGGACCTAGAAATCCCTCTAGGGACATAGAAATCCCTCTAGCGACCTAGAAATCCCTCTAGCGACATAGAAATCCCTCTAGGGACATAGAAATCCCTCTTGGGACATAGAAATCTATCCCTCTAGGGACATAGAAATCCCTCTTGGGACAGAGAAATCCCTCTAGCGACCTAGAAATCCCTCTAGCGACATAGAAATCCCTCTAGGGACATAGAAATCCTTCTAGGGACATAGAAATCCCTCTAGGGACCTAGAAATCCCTCTAGGGACATAGAAATCCCTCTTGGGACATAGAAATCCCTCTAGGGACATTGAAATCCCTCTAGGGACATAGAAATCTATCCCTCTAGGGACATAGAAATCCCTCTTGGGACATAGAAATCCCTCTTGGGACATAGAAATCCCTCTAGGGACATAGAAATCCCTCTAGGGACATAGAAATCTATCCCTCTAGGGACATAGAAATCCCTCTAGGGACATAGAAATCCCTCTTGGGACATAGAAATCCCTCTAGGGACATTGAAATCCCTCTAGGGACATAGAAATCCTTCTAGGGACATAGAAATCCTTCTAGGGACATAGAAATCCCTCTAGGGACATAGAAATCTATCCCTCTAGGGACCTAGAAATCCCTCGAGGGACCTAGAAATCCCTCTAGGGACATAGAAATCCCTCTTGGGACATAGAAATCCCTCTAGGGACATTGAAATCCCTCTGGGGACATAGAAATCTATCCCTCTAGGGACATAGAAATCCCTCTTGGGACATAGAAATCCCTCTTGGGACATAGAAATCCCTCTTGGGACATAGAAATCCCTCTAGGGACATAGAAATCTATCCCTCTAGGGACCTAGAAATCCCTCTAGGGACATAGAAATCCCTCTAGCGACCTAGAAATCCCTCTAGCGACATAGAAATCCCTCTAGGGACATAGAAATCCCTCTTGGGACATAGAAATCTATCCCTCTAGGGACATAGAAATCCCTCTTAAGACAGAGAAATCCCTCTAGCGACCTAGAAATCCCTCTAGCGACATAGAAATCCCTCTAGGGACATAGAAATCCTTCTAGCGACATAGAAATCCCTCTAGGGACATAGAAATCTCTCTCTCTAGGGACATAGAAATCCCTCTAGGGACATAGAATTCCCTCTAGGGACATAGAAATCCCTCTAGGGACATAGAAATCTATCCCTCTAGGGACATAGAAATCCCTCTTGGGACATAGAAATCCCTCTAGGGACATTGAAATCCCTCTAGGGACATAGAAATCTATCCCTCTAGGGACATAGAAATCCCTCTTGGGACATAGAAATCCCTCTTGGGACATAGAAATCCCTCTAGGGACATAGAAATCTATCCCTCTAGGGACCTAGAAATCCCTCTAGGGACATAGAAATCTATCCCTCTAGGGACATAGAAATCCCTCTAGGGACCTAGAAATCCCTCTAGGGACCTAGAAATCCCTCTAGGGACATAGAAATCCCTCTTGGGACATAGAAATCCCTCTAGGGACATTGAAATCCCTCTGGGGACATAGAAATCTATCCCTCTAGGGACATAGAAATCCCTCTTGGGACATAGAAATCCCTCTTGGGACATAGAAATCCCTCTAGGGACATAGAAATCCCTCTAGGGACATAGAAATCTATCCCTCTAGGGACATTGAAATCCCTCTAGGGACATAGAAATCTATCCCTCTAGGGACATAGAAATCCCTCTAGGGACCTAGAAATCCCTCTAGGGACCTAGAAATCCCTCTAGGGACATAGAAATCTATCCCTCTAGGGACATAGAAATCCCTCTAGGGACATAGAAATCCCTCTTGGGACATAGAAATCCCTCTAGGGACATAGAAATCTATCCCTCTAGCGACCTAGAAATCCCTCTAGCGACATAGAAATCCCTCTAGGGACATAGAAATCCCTCTAGGGACATAGAAATCTATCCCTCTAGCGACATAGAAATCCCTCTAGGGACATAGAAATCTATCCCTCTAGGGACATAGAAATCCCTCTAGGGACCTAGAAATCCCTCTAGGGACATTGAAATCCCTCTAGGGACATAGAAATCCCTCTAGGGACATAGAAATCTATCCCTCTAGGGACCTAGAAATCCCTCTAGCGACATAGAAATCCCTCTAGGGACATAGAAATCCCTCTAGGGACATAGAAATCTATCCCTCTAGGGACCTAGAAATCCCTCTAGGGACATAGAAATCCCTCTAGGGACATAGAAATCCCTCTAGGGACATAGAAATCTATCCCTCTAGGGTCATAGAAATCCCTCTAGGGACCTAGAAATCCCTCTAGGGACATTGAAATTCCTCTAGCGACCTAGAAATCCCTCTAGCGACATAGAAATCCCTCTAGGGACATAGAAATCTCTCTCTCTAGGGACATAGAAATCCCTCTAGGGACATAGAATTCCCTCTAGGGACATAGAAATCCCTCTAGGGACATAGAAATCTATCCCTCTAGGGACATAGAAATCCCTCTTGGGACATAGAAATCCCTCTAGGGACATTGAAATCCCTCTAGGGACATAGAAATCTATCCCTCTAGGGACATAGAAATCCCTCTTGGGACATAGAAATCCCTCTTGGGACATAGAAATCCCTCTAGGGACATAGAAATCTATCCCTCTAGGGACCTAGAAATCCCTCTAGGGACATAGAAATCCCTCTAGCGACCTAGAAATCCCTCTAGCGACATAGAAATCCCTCTAGGGACATAGAAATCCCTCTTGGGACATAGAAATCTATCCCTCTAGGGACATAGAAATCCCTCTTGGGACAGAGAAATCCCTCTAGCGACCTAGAAATCCCTCTAGCGACATAGAAATCCCTCTAGGGACATAGAAATCCTTCTAGGGACATAGAAATCCCTCTAGGGACATAGAAATCTATCCCTCTAGGGACATAGAAATCCCTCTAGGGACCTAGAAATCCCTCTAGGGACCTAGAAATCCCTCTAGGGACATAGAACTCTCTCTTGGGACATAGAAATCCCTCTAGGGACATTGAAATCCCTCTAGGGACATAGAAATCTATCCCTCTAGGGACATAGAAATCCCTCTTGGGACATAGAAATCCCTCTTGGGACATAGAAATCCCTCTAGGGACATAGAAATCCCTCTAGGGACATAGAAATCTATCCCTCTAGGGACATAGAAATCCCTCTAGGGACATAGAAATCCCTCTTGGGA
The DNA here is from genome assembly GCA_964056705.1 of Troilus luridus. Lineage (NCBI taxonomy): Eukaryota > Metazoa > Arthropoda > Insecta > Hemiptera > Pentatomidae > Troilus > Troilus luridus. Next base: position 105,407 of record CAXKTH010000067.1, read on the forward strand.
CATAGAAATCCCTCTTGGGACATAGAAATCCCTCTAGGGACATTGAAATCCCTCTAGGGACATAGAAATCTATCCCTCTAGGGACATAGAAATCCCTCTAGGGACCTAGAAATCCCTCTAGGGACATAGAAATCTATCCCTCTAGGGACATAGAAATCCCTCTTGGGACATAGAAATCCCTCTTGGGACATAGAAATCCCTCTAGGGACATTGAAATCCCTCTAGGGACATAGAAATCCTTCTAGGGACATAGAAATCCCTCTAGGGACATAGAAATCTATCCCTCTAGGGACATAGAAATCCCTCTAGGGACCTAGAAATCCCTCGAGGGACCTAGAAATCCCTCTAGGGACATAGAAATCCCTCTTGGGACATAGAAATCCCTCTAGGGACATTGAAATCCCTCTGGGGACATAGAAATCTATCCCTCTAGGGACATAGAAATCCCTCTTGGGACATAGAAATCCCTCTTGGGACATAGAAATCCCTCTAGGGACATTAAAATCCCTCTAGGGACATAGAAATCTATCCCTCTAGGGACATTGAAATCCCTCTAGGGACATAGAAATCTATCCCTCTAGGGACATAGAAATCCCTCTAGGGACCTAGAAATCCCTCTAGGGACCTAGAAATCCCTCTAGGGACATAGAAATCTATCCCTCTAGGGACATAGAAATCCCTCTAGGGACATAGAAATCCCTCTTGGGACATAGAAATCCCTCTTGGGACATAGAAATCCCTCTAGGGACATTGAAATCCCTCTAGGGACATAGAAATCTATCCCTCTAGGGACATTGAAATCCCTCTAGGGACATAGAAATCTATCCCTCTAGGGACATAGAAATCCCTCTTGGGACATAGAAATCCCTCTAGGGACATTGAAATCCCTCTAGGGACATAGAAATCCTTCTAGGGACATAGAAATCCCTCTAGGGACATAGAAATCTATCCCTCTAGGGACATAGAAATCCCTCTAGGGACCTAGAAATCCCTCTAGGGACCTAGAAATCCCTCTAGGGACATAGAAATCCCTCTTGGGACATAGAAATCCCTCTAGGGACATTGAAATCCCTCTAGGGACATAGAAATCTATCCCTCTAGGGACATAGAAATCCCTCTTGGGACATAGAAATCCCTCTTGGGACATAGAAATCCCTCTAGGGACATAGAAATCCCTCTAGGGACATAGAAATCTATCCCTCTAGGGACATAGAAATCCCTCTAGGGACATAGAAATCCCTCTTGGGACATAGAAATCCCTCTTGGGACATAGAAATCCCTCTAGGGACATTGAAATCCCTCTAGGGACATAGAAATCTATCCCTCTAGGGACATAGAAATCCCTCTAGGGACCTAAAAATCCCTCTAGGGACATAGAAATCCCTCTAGGGACATAGAAATCCCTCTAGGGACATTGAAATCCCTCTAGGGACATAGAAATCTATCCCTCTAGGGACATAGAAATCCCTCTTGGGACATAGAAATCCCTCTTGGGACATAGAAATCCCTCTAGGGACATAGAAATCTATCCCTCTAGGGACATAGAAATCCCTCTAGGGACATAGAAATCCCTATTGGGACATAGAAATCTCTCTAGGGACATAGAAATCCCTCTAGGGACATAGAAATCTATCCCTCTTGGGACATAGAAATCCCTCTAGGGACATAGAAATCTATCTTTCTAGGGACATAGAAATCCCTCTAGGGACATAGAAATCCCTCTTGGGACATAGAAATCCCTCTAGGGACATAGAAATCCCTCTAGGGACATAGAAATCTATCCCTCTAGGGACATAGAAATCCCTCGTGGGACATAGAAATCTATCCCTCTAGCGACCTAGAAATCCCTCTAGGGACATAGAAATCCCTCTAGGGACATAGAAATCTATCCCTCTAGCGACATAGAAATCCCTCTAGGGACATAGAAATCTATCCCTCTAGGGACATAGAAATCCCTCTAGGGACCTAGAAATCCCTCTAGGGACATTGAAATCCCTCTAGGGACATAGAAATCCCTCTAGGGACATAGAAATCTATCCCTCTAGGGACCTAGAAATCCCTCTAGCGACATAGAAATCCCTCTAGGGACATAGAAATCCCTCTAGGGACATAGAAATCTATCCCTCTAGGGACCTAGAAATCCCTCTAGGGACATAGAAATCCCTCTAGGGACATAGAAATCTATCCCTCTAGGGTCATAGAAATCCCTCTAGGGACCTAGAAATCCCTCTAGGGACATTGAAATCCCTCTAGCGACCTAGAAATCCCTCTAGCGACATAGAAATCCCTCTAGGGACATAGAAATCTCTCTCTCTAGGGACATAGAAATCCCTCTAGGGACATAGAATTCCCTCTAGGGACATAGAAATCCCTCTAGGGACATAGAAATCTATCCCTCTAGGGACATAGAAATCCCTCTTGGGACATAGAAATCCCTCTAGGGACATTGAAATCCCTCTAGGGACATAGAAATCTATCCCTCTAGGGACATAGAAATCCCTCTTGGGACATAGAAATCCCTCTTGGGACATAGAAATCCCTCTAGGGACATAGAAATCTATCCCTCTAGGGACCTAGAAATCCCTCTAGGGACATAGAAATCCCTCTAGCGACCTAGAAATCCCTCTAGCGACATAGAAATCCCTCTAGGGACATAGAAATCCCTCTTGGGACATAGAAATCTATCCCTCTAGGGACATAGAAATCCCTCTTGGGACAGAGAAATCCCTCTAGCGACCTAGAAATCCCTCTAGCGACATAGAAATCCCTCTAGGGACATAGAAATCCTTCTAGGGACATAGAAATCCCTCTAGGGACATAGAAATCTATCCCTCTAGGGACATAGAAATCCCTCTAGGGACCTAGAAATCCCTCTAGGGACCTAGAAATCCCTCTAGGGACATAGAAATCCCTCTTGGGACATAGAAATCCCTCTAGGGACATTGAAATCCCTCTAGGGACATAGAAATCCCTCTAGGGACATAGAAATCCCTCTAGGGACATAGAAATCTATCCCTCTAGGGACATAGAAATCCCTCTAGGGACATAGAAATCCCTCTAGGGACATAGAAATCTATCCCTCTAGGGACATAGAAATCCCTCTAGGGACCTAGAAATCCCTCTGGGACATAGAAATCCCTCTAGGGACCTAGAAATCCCTCTAGCGACATAGAAATCCCTCTAAGGACATAGAAATCTCTCTCTCTAGGGACCTAGAAATCCCTCTAGGGAAATAGAAATCCCTCTAGGGACATAGAAATCCCTCTTGGGACCTAGAAATCCCTCTAGGGACATAGAAATCCCTCTAGGGACATAGAAATCCCTCTAGGGACATAGAAATCTATCCCTCTAGGGACATAGAAATCCCTCTAGGGACATAGAAATCCCTCTAGGGACATAGAAATCTATCCCTCTAGGGACATAGAAATCCCTCTAGGGACCTAGAAATCCCTCTGGGACATAGAAATCCCTCTAGGGACCTAGAAATCCCTCTAGCGACATAGAAATCCCTCTAAGGACATAGAAATCTCTCTCTCTAGGGACCTAGAAATCCCTCTAGGGACATAGAAATCCCTCTAGGGACATAGAAATCTATCCCTCTAGGGACATAGAAATCCCTCTTGGGACATAGAAATCCCTCTAGGGACATAGAAATCTATCCCTCTAGGCACATAGAAATCTATCCCTCTAGGGACATAGAAATCCCTCTAGGGACCTAGAAATCCCTCTAGGGACCTAGAAATCCCTCTAGGGACCTAGAAATCCCTCTTGGGACATAGAAATCCCTCTAGGGACATTGAAATCCCTCTAGGGACATAGAAATCTATCCCTCTAGGGACATAGAAATCCCTCTTGGGACATAGAAATCCCTCTTGGGACATAGAAATCCCTCTAGGGACATAGAAATCCCTCTAGGGACATAGAAATCTATCCCTCTAGGGACATAGAAATCCCTCTAGGGACATAGAAATCCCTCTTGGGACATAGAAATCCCTCTTGGGACATAGAAATCCCTCTAGGGACATAGAAATCCCTCTAGGGACATAGAAATCCCTCTAGGGACATAGAAATCTATCCCTCTAGGGACATAGAAATCCCTCTTGGGACATAGAAATCCCTCTTGGGACATAGAAATCCCTCTAGGGACATAGAAATCTATCCCTCTAGGGACCTAGAAATCCCTCTAGGGACATAGAAATCCCTCTAGCGACCTAGAAATCCCTCTAGCGACATAGAAATCCCTCTAGGGACATAGAAATCCCTCTAGGGACATAGAAATCCCTCTAGGGACATAGAAATCTATCCCTCTAGGGACATAGAAATCCCTCTAGGGACCTAGAAATCCCTCTAGGGACCTAGAAATCCCTCTAGGGACATAGAAATCTATCCCTCTAGGGACATAGAAATCCCTCTAGGGACATAGAAATCCCTCTTGGGACATAGAAATCCCTCTTGGGACATAGAAATCCCTCTAGGGACATTGAAATCCCTCTTGGGACATAGAAATCCCTCTTGGGACATAGAAATCCCTCTAGGGACATAGAAATCCCTCTAGGGACATAGAAATCTATCCCTCTAGGGACATAGAAATCCCTCTAGGGACATAGAAATCCCTCTTGGGACATAGAAATCCCTCTTGGGACATAGAAATCCCTCTAGGGACATTGAAATCCCTCTAGGGACATAGAAATCTATCCCTCTAGGGACATAGAAATCCCTCTAGGGACCTAGAAATCCCTCTAGGGACATAGAAATCCCTCTAGGGACATAGAAATCTATCCCTCTAGGGACATAGAAATCCCTCTTGGGACATAGAAATCCCTCTAGGGACGTAGAAATCCCTCTAGGGACCTAGAAATCCCTCTAGGGACATAGAAATCCCTCTAGGGACCTAGAAATCTCTCTAGGGACATAGAAATCCCTCTAGGGACATAGAAATCTATCTCTCTAGGGACCTAGAAATCCCTCTAGGGACCTAGAAATCCCTCTAGGGACCTAGAAATCCCTCCTAAAACTCCAGATATCCCTCTCAAAAACCAAGATAACAGTTACATTTCTACCAGTTACCTTGGATAACCTTACATTTTTGACAGACATCATTGTTTGTTTACTTGTCTGTTCGAGCGTTGTTGTGTTTGTTGCTCAGTTGTTCTTTGTTAATAATACAAGATAATGTCGATATTTTGTTGTTTGGTGTTTCTTAGTTATACGACAATGCTTATTTGGGATTTGGCAAGAACCGAGGAAGATGCAATTCATTTTTGCCAGGAGAAAAACATTTTGCAGAAAAATAGGAAATGTAGGGATAGAGACTCTTTTCAATCCATGTTGAACTGTATAGCAACCCATTTTCCACCGAAATGCGATTGAATGTTAAGTTTTTAAATAATTTTTTGAATTTTAAATATTTTATATATGTTGCATTATTTTACATCCTACACTTATTATTTATGATTAAATATACTTATTATTTATTTATTATACTTTATACTAGTTTTAGATAATTATTTTAATTTTAAATCTTTTATATATTGGATTATTTATTGATCTCATTATTTTATTTATTTACATTATATACCAAATTATTTTATAATATGTTATATATTCAATTATATTGTTATTACTTCGATTTATGTATTTCCATTATTATTACTCTATTTATTGATCTCGTTATTATATTTATTTACATTATATACAACATTATTTTATAACATGTTATATATTTAATTATATTGTTATTACTTCGATTTATTTATTTCCAATATTATTACATTCCTATTTTGAAAGGTTATCCAAGGTAACCGTCTCTAGGGACATAGAAATCCCTCTAGGGACATAGAAATATATCCCTCTAGGGACATAGAAATCCCTCTTGGGACCTAGAAATCCCTCTAGGGACATAGAAATCCCTCTAGGGACATAGAAATCCCTCTAGGGACATAGAAATCTATCCCTCTAGGGACATAGAAATCCCTCTAGGGACATAGAAATCCCTCTAGGGACATAGAAATCTATCCCTCTAGGGACATAGAAATCCCTCTAGGGACCTAGAAATCCCTCTGGGACATAGAAATCCCTCTAGGGACCTAGAAATCCCTCTAGCGACATAGAAATCCCTCTAAGGACATAGAAATCTCTCTCTCTAGGGACCTAGAAATCCCTCTAGGGACATAGAAATCCCTCTAGGGACATAGAAATCCCTCTTGGGACCTAGAAATCCCTCTAGGGACATAGAAATCCCTCTAGGGACATAGAAATCCCTCTAGGGACATAGAAATCTATCCCTCTAGGGACATAGAAATCCCTCTAGGGACATAGAAATCCCTCTAGGGACATAGAAATCTATCCCTCTAGGGACATAGAAATCCCTCTAGGGACCTAGAAATCCCTCTGGGACATAGAAATCCCTCTAGGGACCTAGAAATCCCTCTAGCGACATAGAAATCCCTCTAAGGACATAGAAATCTCTCTCTCTAGGGACCTAGAAATCCCTCTAGGGACATAGAAATCCCTCTAGGGACATAGAAATCTATCCCTCTAGGGACATAGAAATCCCTCTTGGGACATAGAAATCCCTCTAGGGACATAGAAATCCCTCTAGGGACATAGAAATCTATCCCTCTAGGCACATAGAAATCTATCCCTCTAGGGACATAGAAATCCCTCTAGGGACCTAGAAATCCCTCTGGGACATAGAAATCCCTCTAGGGACCTAGAAATCCCTCTAGCGACATAGAAATCCCTCTAAGGACATAGAAATCTCTCTCTCTAGGGACCTAGAAATCCCTCTAGGGACATAGAAATCCCTCTTGGGACATAGAAATCCCTCTAGGGACATAGAAATCCCTCTAGGGACATAGAAATCTATCCCTCTAGGGACATAGAAATCCCTCTAGGGACCTAGAAATCCCTCTAGGGACCTAGAAATCCCTCTAGGGACATAGAAATCCCTCTTGGGACATAGAAATCCCTCTAGGGACATTGAAATCCCTCTAGGGACATAGAAATCTATCCCTCTAGGGACATAGAAATCCCTCTTGGGACATAGAAATCCCTCTTGGGACATAGAAATCTATCCCTCTAGGGACATAGAAATCCCTCTTGGGACATAGAAATCCCTCTTGGGACATAGAAATCCCTCTAGGGACATAGAAATCCCTCTTGGGACATAGAAATCCCTCTAGGGACATAGAAATCCCTCTAGGGACATAGAAATCTATCCCTCTAGGGACATAGAAATCCCTCGTGGGACATAGAAATCTATCCCTCTAGCGACCTAGAAATCCCTCTAGGGACATAGAAATCCCTCTAGGGACATAGAAATCTATCCCTCTAGCGACATAGAAATCCCTCTAGGGACATAGAAATCTATCCCTCTAGGGACATAGAAATCCCTCTAGGGACCTAGAAATCCCTCTAGGGACATTGAAATCCCTCTAGGGACATAGAAATCCCTCTAGGGACATAGAAATCTATCCCTCTAGGGACCTAGAAATCCCTCTAGCGACATAGAAATCCCTCTAGGGACATAGAAATCCCTCTAGGGACATAGAAATCTATCCCTCTAGGGACCTAGAAATCCCTCTAGGGACATAGAAATCCCTCTAGGGACATAGAAATCTATCCCTCTAGGGTCATAGAAATCCCTCTAGGGACCTAGAAATCCCTCTAGGTACATTGAAATCCCTCTAGCGACCTAGAAATCCCTCTAGCGACATAGAAATCCCTCTAGGGACATAGAAATCTCTCTCTCTAGGGACATAGAAATCCCTCTAGGGACATAGAATTCCCTCTAGGGACATAGAAATCCCTCTAGGGACATAGAAATCTATCCCTCTAGGGACATAGAAATCCCTCTTGGGACATAGAAATCCCTCTAGGGACATTGAAATCCCTCTAGGGACATAGAAATCTATCCCTCTAGGGACATAGAAATCCCTCTTGGGACATAGAAATCCCTCTTGGGACATAGAAATCCCTCTAGGGACATAGAAATCTATCCCTCTAGGGACCTAGAAATCCCTCTAGGGACATAGAAATCCCTCTAGCGACCTAGAAATCCCTCTAGCGACATAGAAATCCCTCTAGGGACATAGAAATCCCTCTTGGGACATAGAAATCTATCCCTCTAGGGACATAGAAATCCCTCTTGGGACAGAGAAATCCCTCTAGCGACCTAGAAATCCCTCTAGCGACATAGAAATCCCTCTAGGGACATAGAAATCCTTCTAGGGACATAGAAATCCCTCTAGGGACATAGAAATCTATCCCTCTAGGGACATAGAAATCCCTCTAGGGACCTAGAAATCCCTCTAGGGACCTAGAAATCCCTCTAGGGACATAGAAATCCCTCTTTGGACATAGAAATCCCTCTAGGGACATTGAAATCCCTCTAGGGACATAGAAATCCCTCTAGGGACATAGAAATCCCTCTAGGGACATAGAAATCTATCCCTCTAGGGACATAGAAATCCCTCTAGGGACATAGAAATCCCTCTAGGGACATAGAAATCTATCCCTCTAGGGACATAGAAATCCCTCTAGGGACCTAGAAATCCCTCTGGGACATAGAAATCCCTCTAGGGACCTAGAAATCCCTCTAGCGACATAGAAATCCCTCTAAGGACATAGAAATCTCTCTCTCTAGGGACCTAGAAATCCCTCTAGGGAAATAGAAATCCCTCTAGGGACATAGAAATCCCTCTTGGGACCTAGAAATCCCTCTAGGGACATAGAAATCCCTCTAGGGACATAGAAATCCCTCTAGGGACATAGAAATCTATCCCTCTAGGGACATAGAAATCCCTCTAGGGACATAGAAATCCCTCTAGGGACATAGAAATCTATCCCTCTAGGGACATAGAAATCCCTCTAGGGACCTAGAAATCCCTCTGGGACATAGAAATCCCTCTAGGGACCTAGAAATCCCTCTAGCGACATAGAAATCCCTCTAAGGACATAGAAATCTCTCTCTCTAGGGACCTAGAAATCCCTCTAGGGACATAGAAATCCCTCTAGGGACATAGAAATCTATCCCTCTAGGGACATAGAAATCCCTCTTGGGACATAGAAATCCCTCTAGGGACATAGAAATCTATCCCTCTAGGCACATAGAAATCTATCCCTCTAGGGACATAGAAATCCCTCTAGGGACCTAGAAATCCCTCTGGGACATAGAAATCCCTCTAGGGACCTAGAAATCCCTCTAGCGACATAGAAATCCCTCTAAGGACATAGAAATCTCTCTCTCTAGGGACCTAGAAATCCCTCTAGGGACATAGAAATCCCTCTTGGGACATAGAAATCCCTCTAGGGACATAGAAATCCCTCTAGGGACATAGAAATCTATCCCTCTTGGGACATAGAAATCCCTCTAGGGACATAGAAATCTATCCCTCTAGGGACATAGAAATCCCTCTAGGGACATAGAAATCCCTCTTGGGACATAGAAATCCCTCTAGGGACATAGAAATCCCTCTAGGGACATAGAAATCTATCCCTCTAGGGACATAGAAATCCCTCTAGGGACCTAGAAATCCCTCTTGGGACATAGAAATCCCTCTTGGGACATAGAAATCCCTCTAGGGACATTGAAATCCCTCTAGGGACATAGAAATCTATCCCTCTAGGGACATAGAAATCCCTCTTGGGACATAGAAATCCCTCTTGGGACATAGAAATCCCTCTAGGGACATAGAAATCTATCCCTCTAGGGACCTAGAAATCCCTCTAGGGACATAGAAATCCCTCTAGCGACCTAGAAATCCCTCTAGCGACATAGAAATCCCTCTAGGGACATAGAAATCCCTCTAGGGACATAGAAATCCCTCTAGGGACATAGAAATCTATCCCTCTAGGGACATAGAAATCCCTCTAGGGACCTAGAAATCCCTCTAGGGACCTAGAAATCCCTCTAGGGACATAGAAATCTATCCCTCTAGGGACATAGAAATCCCTCTAGGGACATAGAAATCCCTCTTGGGACATAGAAATCCCTCTTGGGACATAGAAATCCCTCTAGGGACATTGAAATCCCTCTTGGGACATAGAAATCCCTCTTGGGACATAGAAATCCCTCTAGGGACATAGAAATCCCTCTAGGGACATAGAAATCTATCCCTCTAGGGACATAGAAATCCCTCTTGGGACATAGAAATCCCTCTTGGGACATAGAAATCCCTCTAGGGACATAGAAATCCCTCTAGGGACATAGAAATCTATCCCTCTAGGGACATAGAAATCCCTCTAGGGACCTAGAAATCCCTCTAGGGACATAGAAATCCCTCTTGGGACATAGAAATCCCTCTAGGGACATTGAAATCCCTCTAGGGACATAGAAATCTATCCCTCTAGGGACATAGAAATCCCTCTAGGGACCTAGAAATCCCTCTAGGGACATAGAAATCCCTCTAGGGACATAGAAATCTATCCCTCTAGGGACATAGAAATCCCTCTTGGGACATAGAAATCCCTCTAGGTACATTGAAATCCCTCTAGCGACCTAGAAATCCCTCTAGCGACATAGAAATCCCTCTAGGGACATAGAAATCTCTCTCTCTAGGGACATAGAAATCCCTCTAGGGACATAGAATTCCCTCTAGGGACATAGAAATCCCTCTAGGGACATAGAAATCTATCCCTCTAGGGACATAGAAATCCCTCTTGGGACATAGAAATCCCTCTAGGGACATTGAAATCCCTCTAGGGACATAGAAATCTATCCCTCTAGGGACATAGAAATCCCTCTTGGGACATAGAAATCCCTCTTGGGACATAGAAATCCCTCTAGGGACATAGAAATCTATCCCTCTAGGGACCTAGAAATCCCTCTAGGGACATAGAAATCCCTCTAGCGACCTAGAAATCCCTCTAGCGACATAGAAATCCCTCTAGGGACATAGAAATCCCTCTTGGGACATAGAAATCTATCCCTCTAGGGACATAGAAATCCCTCTTGGGACAGAGAAATCCCTCTAGCGACCTAGAAATCCCTCTAGCGACATAGAAATCCCTCTAGGGACATAGAAATCCTTCTAGGGACATAGAAATCCCTCTAGGGACATAGAAATCTATCCCTCTAGGGACATAGAAATCCCTCTAGGGACCTAGAAATCCCTCTAGGGACCTAGAAATCCCTCTAGGGACATAGAAATCCCTCTTTGGACATAGAAATCCCTCTAGGGACATTGAAATCCCTCTAGGGACATAGAAATCCCTCTAGGGACATAGAAATCCCTCTAGGGACATAGAAATCTATCCCTCTAGGGACATAGAAATCCCTCTAGGGACATAGAAATCCCTCTAGGGACATAGAAATCTATCCCTCTAGGGACATAGAAATCCCTCTAGGGACCTAGAAATCCCTCTGGGACATAGAAATCCCTCTAGGGACCTAGAAATCCCTCTAGCGACATAGAAATCCCTCTAAGGACATAGAAATCTCTCTCTCTAGGGACCTAGAAATCCCTCTAGGGAAATAGAAATCCCTCTAGGGACATAGAAATCCCTCTTGGGACCTAGAAATCCCTCTAGGGACATAGAAATCCCTCTAGGGACATAGAAATCCCTCTAGGGACATAGAAATCTATCCCTCTAGGGACATAGAAATCCCTCTAGGGACATAGAAATCCCTCTAGGGACATAGAAATCTATCCCTCTAGGGACATAGAAATCCCTCTAGGGACCTAGAAATCCCTCTGGGACATAGAAATCCCTCTAGGGACCTAGAAATCCCTCTAGCGACATAGAAATCCCTCTAAGGACATAGAAATCTCTCTCTCTAGGGACCTAGAAATCCCTCTAGGGACATAGAAATCCCTCTAGGGACATAGAAATCTATCCCTCTAGGGACATAGAAATCCCTCTTGGGACATAGAAATCCCTCTAGGGACATAGAAATCTATCCCTCTAGGCACATAGAAATCTATCCCTCTAGGGACATAGAAATCCCTCTAGGGACCTAGAAATCCCTCTGGGACATAGAAATCCCTCTAGGGACCTAGAAATCCCTCTAGCGACATAGAAATCCCTCTAAGGACATAGAAATCTCTCTCTCTAGGGACCTAGAAATCCCTCTAGGGACATAGAAATCCCTCTTGGGACATAGAAATCCCTCTAGGGACATAGAAATCCCTCTAGGGACATAGAAATCTATCCCTCTTGGGACATAGAAATCCCTCTAGGGACATAGAAATCTATCCCTCTAGGGACATAGAAATCCCTCTAGGGACATAGAAATCCCTCTTGGGACATAGAAATCCCTCTAGGGACATAGAAATCCCTCTAGGGACATAGAAATCTATCCCTCTAGGGACATAGAAATCCCTCTAGGGACCTAGAAATCCCTCTTGGGACATAGAAATCCCTCTTGGGACATAGAAATCCCTCTAGGGACATTGAAATCCCTCTAGGGACATAGAAATCTATCCCTCTAGGGACATAGAAATCCCTCTTGGGACATAGAAATCCCTCTTGGGACATAGAAATCCCTCTAGGGACATAGAAATCTATCCCTCTAGGGACCTAGAAATCCCTCTAGGGACATAGAAATCCCTCTAGCGACCTAGAAATCCCTCTAGCGACATAGAAATCCCTCTAGGGACATAGAAATCCCTCTAGGGACATAGAAATCCCTCTAGGGACATAGAAATCTATCCCTCTAGGGACATAGAAATCCCTCTAGGGACCTAGAAATCCCTCTAGGGACCTAGAAATCCCTCTAGGGACATAGAAATCTATCCCTCTAGGGACATAGAAATCCCTCTAGGGACATAGAAATCCCTCTTGGGACATAGAAATCCCTCTTGGGACATAGAAATCCCTCTAGGGACATTGAAATCCCTCTTGGGACATAGAAATCCCTCTTGGGACATAGAAATCCCTCTAGGGACATAGAAATCCCTCTAGGGACATAGAAATCTATCCCTCTAGGGACATAGAAATCCCTCTTGGGACATAGAAATCCCTCTTGGGACATAGAAATCCCTCTAGGGACATAGAAATCCCTCTAGGGACATAGAAATCTATCCCTCTAGGGACATAGAAATCCCTCTAGGGACCTAGAAATCCCTCTAGGGACATAGAAATCCCTCTTGGGACATAGAAATCCCTCTAGGGACATTGAAATCCCTCTAGGGACATAGAAATCTATCCCTCTAGGGACATAGAAATCCCTCTAGGGACCTAGAAATCCCTCTAGGGACATAGAAATCCCTCTAGGGACATAGAAATCTATCCCTCTAGGGACATAGAAATCCCTCTTGGGACATAGAAATCCCTCTAGGGACGTAGAAATCCCTCTAGGGACCTAGAAATCCCTCTAGGGACATAGAAATCCCTCTAGGGACCTAGAAATCTCTCTAGGGACATAGAAATCCCTCTAGGGACATAGAAATCTATCTCTCTAGGGACCTAGAAATCCCTCTAGGGACCTAGAAATCCCTCTAGGGACCTAGAAATCCCTCCTAAAACTCCAGATATCCCTCTCAAAAACCAAGATAACAGTTACATTTCTACCAGTTACCTTGGATAACCTTACATTTTTGACAGACATCATTGTTTGTTTACTAGTCTGTTCGAGCGTTGTTGTGTTTGTTGCTCAGTTGTTCTTTGTTAATAATACAAGATAATGTCGATATTTTGTTGTTTGGTGTTTCTTAGTTATACGACAATGCTTATTTGGGATTTGGCAAGAACCGAGGAAGATGCAATTCATTTTTGCCAGGAGAAAAACATTTTGCAGAAAAATAGGAAATGTAGGGATAGAGACTCTTTTCAATCCATGTTGAACTGTATAGCAACCCATTTTCCACCGAAATGCGATTGAATGTTAAGTTTTTAAATAATTTTTTGAATTTTAAATATTTTATATATGTTGCATTATTTTACATCCTACACTTATTATTTATGATTAAATATACTTATTATTTATTTATTATACTTTATACTAGTTTTAGATAATTATTTTAATTTTAAATCTTTTATATATTGGAGTATTTATTGATCTCATTATTTTATTTATTTACATTATATACCAAATTATTTTATAATATGTTATATATTCAATTATATTGTTATTACTTCGATTTATGTATTTCCATTATTATTACTCTATTTATTGATCTCGTTATTATATTTATTTACATTATATACAACATTATTTTATAACATGTTATATATTTAATTATATTGTTATTACTTCGATTTATTTATTTCCAATATTATTACATTCCTATTTTGAAAGGTTATCCAAGGTAACCGTCTCTAGGGACATAGAAATCCCTCTAGGGACATAGAAATATATCCCTCTAGGGACATAGAAATCCCTCTTGGGACCTAGAAATCCCTCTAGGGACATAGAAATCCCTCTAGGGACATAGAAATCCCTCTAGGGACATAGAAATCTATCCCTCTAGGGACATAGAAATCCCTCTAGGGACATAGAAATCCCTCTAGGGACATAGAAATCTATCCCTCTAGGGACATAGAAATCCCTCTAGGGACCTAGAAATCCCTCTGGGACATAGAAATCCCTCTAGGGACCTAGAAATCCCTCTAGCGACATAGAAATCCCTCTAAGGACATAGAAATCTCTCTCTCTAGGGACCTAGATCTCCCTCTAGGGACATAGAAATCCCTCTAGGGACATAGAAATCCCTCTTGGGACCTAGAAATCCCTCTAGGGACATAGAAATCCCTCTAGGGACATAGAAATCCCTCTAGGGACATAGAAATCTATCCCTCTAGGGACATAGAAATCCCTCTAGGGACATAGAAATCCCTCTAGGGACATAGAAATCTATCCCTCTAGGGACATAGAAATCCCTCTAGGGACCTAGAAATCCCTCTGGGACATAGAAATCCCTCTAGGGACCTAGAAATCCCTCTAGCGACATAGAAATCCCTCTAAGGACATAGAAATCTCTCTCTCTAGGGACCTAGAAATCCCTCTAGGGACATAGAAATCCCTCTAGGGACATAGAAATCTATCCCTCTAGGGACATAGAAATCCCTCTTGGGACATAGAAATCCCTCTAGGGACATAGAAATCCCTCTAGGGACATAGAAATCTATCCCTCTAGGCACATAGAAATCTATCCCTCTAGGGACATAGAAATCCCTCTAGGGACCTAGAAATCCCTCTGGGACATAGAAATCCCTCTAGGGACCTAGAAATCCCTCTAGCGACATAGAAATCCCTCTAAGGACATAGAAATCTCTCTCTCTAGGGACCTAGAAATCCCTCTAGGGACATAGAAATCCCTCTTGGGACATAGAAATCCCTCTAGGGACATAGAAATCCCTCTAGGGACATAGAAATCTATCCCTCTAGGGACATAGAAATCCCTCTAGGGACCTAGAAATCCCTCTAGGGACCTAGAAATCCCTCTAGGGACATAGAAATCCCTCTTGGTACATAGAAATCCCTCTAGGGACATTGAAATCCCTCTAGGGACATAGAAATCTATCCCTCTAGGGACATAGAAATCCCTCTTGGGACATAGAAATCCCTCTTGGGACATAGAAATCTATCCCTCTAGGGACATAGAAATCCCTCTTGGGACATAGAAATCCCTCTTGGGACATAGAAATCCCTCTAGGGACATTGAAATCCCTCTAGGGACATAGAAATCTATCCCTCTAGGGACATAGAAATCCCTCTAGGGACCTAAAAATCCCTCTAGGGACATAGAAATCCCTCTAGGGACATAGAAATCCCTCTAGGGACATTGAAATCCCTCTAGGGACATAGAAATCTATCCCTCTAGGGACATAGAAATCCCTCTTGGGACATAGAAATCCCTCTTGGGACATAGAAATCCCTCTAGGGACATAGAAATCTATCCCTCTAGGGACATAGAAATCCCTCTAGGGACATAGAAATCCCTCTTGGGACATAGAAATCTCTCTAGGGACATAGAAATCCCTCTAGGGACATAGAAATCTATCCCTCTTGGGACATAGAAATCCCTCTAGGGACATAGAAATCTATCTTTCTAGGGACATAGAAATCCCTCTAGGGACATAGAAATCCCTCTTGGGACATAGAAATCCCTCTAGGGACATAGAAATCCCTCTAGGGACATAGAAATCTATCCCTCTAGGGACATAGAAATCCCTCGTGGGACATAGAAATCTATCCCTCTAGCGACCTAGAAATCCCTCTAGGGACATAGAAATCCCTCTAGGGACATAGAAATCTATCCCTCTAGCGACATAGAAATCCCTCTAGGGACATAGAAATCTATCCCTCTAGGGACATAGAAATCCCTCTAGGGACCTAGAAATCCCTCTAGGGACATTGAAATCCCTCTAGGGACATAGAAATCCCTCTAGGGACATAGAAATCTATCCCTCTAGGGACCTAGAAATCCCTCTAGCGACATAGAAATCCCTCTAGGGACATAGAAATCCCTCTAGGGACATAGAAATCTATCCCTCTAGGGACCTAGAAATCCCTCTAGGGACATAGAAATCCCTCTAGGGACATAGAAATCTATCCCTCTAGGGTCATAGAAATCCCTCTAGGGACCTAGAAATCCCTCTAGGGACATTGAAATCCCTCTAGCGACCTAGAAATCCCTCTAGCGACATAGAAATCCCTCTAGGGACATAGAAATCTCTCTCTCTAGGGACATAGAAATCCCTCTAGGGACATAGAATTCCCTCTAGGGACATAGAAATCCCTCTAGGGACATAGAAATCTATCCCTCTAGGGACATAGAAATCCCTCTTGGGACATAGAAATCCCTCTAGGGACATTGAAATCCCTCTAGGGACATAGAAATCTATCCCTCTAGGGACATAGAAATCCCTCTTGGGACATAGAAATCCCTCTTGGGACATAGAAATCCCTCTAGGGACATAGAAATCTATCCCTCTAGGGACCTAGAAATCCCTCTAGGGACATAGAAATCCCTCTAGCGACCTAGAAATCCCTCTAGCGACATAGAAATCCCTCTAGGGACATAGAAATCCCTCTTGGGACATAGAAATCTATCCCTCTAGGGACATAGAAATCCCTCTTGGGACAGAGAAATCCCTCTAGCGACCTAGAAATCCCTCTAGCGACATAGAAATCCCTCTAGGGACATAGAAATCCTTCTAGGGACATAGAAATCCCTCTAGGGACATAGAAATCTATCCCTCTAGGGACATAGAAATCCCTCTAGGGACCTAGAAATCCCTCTAGGGACCTAGAAATCCCTCTAGGGACATAGAAATCCCTCTTGGGACATAGAAATCCCTCTAGGGACATTGAAATCCCTCTAGGGACATAGAAATCTATCCCTCTAGGGACATAGAAATCCCTCTTGGGACATAGAAATCCCTCTTGGGACATAGAAATCCCTCTAGGGACATAGAAATCCCTCTTGGGACATAGAAATCCCTCTAGGGACATTGAAATCCCTCTAGGGACATAGAAATCTATCCCTCTAGGGACATAGAAATCCCTCTAGGGACCTAGAAATCCC
Organism: Troilus luridus; assembly: GCA_964056705.1. Classification (NCBI taxonomy): domain Eukaryota; kingdom Metazoa; phylum Arthropoda; class Insecta; order Hemiptera; family Pentatomidae; genus Troilus; species Troilus luridus. The sequence continues at coordinate 122,881 of CAXKTH010000067.1, forward strand.
TCTAGGGACATAGAAATCTATCCCTCTAGGGACATAGAAATCCCTCTTGGGACATAGAAATCCCTCTTGGGACATAGAAATCCCTCTAGGGACATTGAAATCCCTCTAGGGACATAGAAATCCTTCTAGGGACATAGAAATCCCTCTAGGGACATAGAAATCTATCCCTCTAGGGACATAGAAATCCCTCTAGGGACCTAGAAATCCCTCTAGGGACCTAGAAATCCCTCTAGGGACATAGAAATCCCTCTTGGGACATAGAAATCCCTCTTGGGACATAGAAATCCCTCTAGGGACATTGAAATCCCTCTAGGGACATAGAAATCCTTCTAGGGACATAGAAATCCCTCTAGGGACATAGAAATCTATCCCTCTAGGGACATAGAAATCCCTCTAGGGACCTAGAAATCCCTCTAGGGACATAGAAATCCCTCTTGGGACATAGAAATCCCTCTAGGGACATTGAAATCCCTCTGGGGACATAGAAATCTATCCCTCTAGGGACATAGAAATCCCTCTTGGGACATAGAAATCCCTCTTGGGACATAGAAATCCCTCTAGGGACATAGAAATCCCTCTAGGGACATAGAAATCTATCCCTCTAGGGACATTGAAATCCCTCTAGGGACATAGAAATCTATCCCTCTAGGGACATAGAAATCCCTCTAGGGACCTAGAAATCCCTCTAGGGACATAGAAATCTATCCCTCTAGGGACATAGAAATCCCTCTAGGGACATAGAAATCCCTCTTGGGACATAGAAATCCCTCTTGGGACATAGAAATCCCTCTAGGGACATAGAAATCCCTCTAGGGACATAGAAATCCCTCTTGGGACATAGAAATCCCTCTAGGGACATAGAAATCCCTCTTGGGACATAGAAATCCCTCTTGGGACATAGAAATCCCTCTAGGGACATTGAAATCCCTCTAGGGACATAGAAATCTATCCCTCTAGGGACATTGAAATCCCTCTAGGGACATAGAAATCCCTCTTGGGACATAGAAATCCCTCTTGGGACATAGAAATCCCTCTAGGGACATTGAAATCCCTCTAGGGACATAGAAATCCTTCTAGGGACATAGAAATCCCTCTAGGGACATAGAAATCTATCCCTCTAGGGACATAGAAATCCCTCTAGGGACCTAGAAATCCCTCTAGGGACCTAGAAATCCCTCTAGGGACATAGGAATCCCTCTTGGGACATAGAAATCCCTCTAGGGACATTGAAATCCCTCTAGGGACATAGAAATCTATCCCTCTAGGGACATAGAAATCCCTCTTGGGACATAGAAATCCCTCTTGGGACATAGAAATCCCTCTAGGGACATAGAAATCCCTCTAGGGACATAGAAATCTATCCCTCTAGGGACATAGAAATCCCTCTAGGGACATAGAAATCCCTCTTGGGACATAGAAATCCCTCTTGGGACATAGAAATCCCTCTAGGGACATTGAAATCCCTCTAGGGACATAGAAATCTATCCCTCTAGGGACATAGAAATCCCTCTAGGGACCTAGAAATCCCTCTAGGGACATAGAAATCCCTCTAGGGACATAGAAATCCCTCTAGGGACATTGAAATCCCTCTAGGGACATAGAAATCTATCCCTCTAGGGACATAGAAATCCCTCTTGGGACATAGAAATCCCTCTTGGGACATAGAAATCCCTCTAGGGACATAGAAATCTATCCCTCTAGGGACATAGAAATCCCTCTAGGGACATAGAAATCCCTCTTGGGACATAGAAATCCCTCTAGGGACATAGAAATCCCTCTAGGGACATAGAAATCTATCCCTCTTGGGACATAGAAATCCCTCTAGGGACATAGAAATCTATCTTTCTAGGGACATAGAAATCCCTCTAGGGACATAGAAATCCCTCTTGGGACATAGAAATCCCTCTAGGGACATAGAAATCCCTCTAGGGACATAGAAATCTATCCCTCTAGGGACATAGAAATCCCTCGTGGGACATAGAAATCCCTCTAGGGACATAGAAATCCCTCTAGGGACATAGAAATCTATCCCTCTAGCGACCTAGAAATCCCTCTAGCGACATAGAAATCCCTCTAGGGACATAGAAATCCCTCTAGGGACATAGAAATCTATCCCTCTAGCGACATAGAAATCCCTCTAGGGACATAGAAATCTATCCCTCTAGGGACATAGAAATCCCTCTAGGGACCTAGAAATCCCTCTAGGGACATTGAAATCCCTCTAGGGACATAGAAATCCCTCTAGGGACATAGAAATCTATCCCTCTAGGGACCTAGAAATCCCTCTAGCGACATAGAAATCCCTCTAGGGACATAGAAATCCCTCTAGGGACATAGAAATCTATCCCTCTAGGGACCTAGAAATCCCTCTAGGGACATAGAAATCCCTCTAGGGACATAGAAATCTATCCTTCTAGGGTCATAGAAATCCCTCTAGGGACCTAGAAATCCCTCTAGGGACATTGAAATCCCTCTAGCGACCTAGAAATCTCTCTAGCGACATAGAAATCCCTCTAGGGACATAGAAATCTCTCTCTCTAGGGACATAGAAATCCCTCTAGGGACATAGAATTCCCTCTAGGGACATAGAAATCCCTCTAGGGACATAGAAATCTATCCCTCTAGGGACATAGAAATCCCTCTTGGGACATAGAAATCCCTCTAGGGACATTGAAATCCCTCTAGGGACATAGAAATCTATCCCTCTAGGGACATAGAAATCCCTCTTGGGACATAGAAATCCCTCTTGGGACATAGAAATCCCTCTAGGGACATAGAAATCTATCCCTCTAGGGACCTAGAAATCCCTCTAGGGACATAGAAATCCCTCTAGCGACCTAGAAATCCCTCTAGCGACATAGAAATCCCTCTAGGGACATAGAAATCCCTCTTGGGACATAGAAATCTATCCCTCTAGGGACATAGAAATCCCTCTTGGGACAGAGAAATCCCTCTAGCGACCTAGAAATCCCTCTAGCGACATAGAAATCCCTCTAGGGACATAGAAATCCTTCTAGGGACATAGAAATCCCTCTAGGGACATAGAAATCTATCCCTCTAGGGACATAGAAATCCCTCTAGGGACCTAGAAATCCCTCTAGGGACCTAGAAATCCCTCTAGGGACATAGAAATCCCTCTTGGGACATAGAAATCCCTCTAGGGACATTGAAATCCCTCTAGGGACATAGAAATCTATCCCTCTAGGGACATAGAAATCCCTCTTGGGACATAGAAATCCCTCTTGGGACATAGAAATCCCTCTAGGGACATAGAAATCCCTCTAGGGACATAGAAATCTATCCCTCTAGGGACATAGAAATCCCTCTAGGGACATAGAAATCCCTCTTGGGACATAGAAATCCCTCTTGGGACATAGAAATCCCTCTAGGGACATTGAAATCCCTCTAGGGACATAGAAATCTATCCCTCTAGGGACATAGAAATCCCTCTAGGGACCTAGAAATCCCTCTAGGGACATAGAAATCTATCCCTCTAGGGACATAGAAATCCCTCTTGGGACATAGAAATCCCTCTTGGGACATAGAAATCCCTCTAGGGACATTGAAATCCCTCTAGGGACATAGAAATCCTTCTAGGGACATAGAAATCCCTCTAGGGACATAGAAATCTATCCCTCTAGGGACATAGAAATCCCTCTAGGGACCTAGAAATCCCTCTAGGGACCTAGAAATCCCTCTAGGGACATAGAAATCCCTCTTGGGACATAGAAATCCCTCTAGGGACATTGAAATCCCTCTGGGGACATAGAAATCTATCCCTCTAGGGACATAGAAATCCCTCTTGGGACATAGAAATCCCTCTTGGGACATAGAAATCCCTGTAGGGACATAGAAATCCCTCTAGGGACATAGAAATCTATCCCTCTAGGGACATTGAAATCCCTCTAGGGACATAGAAATCTATCCCTCTAGGGACATAGAAATCCCTCTAGGGACCTAGAAATCCCTCTAGGGACCTAGAAATCCCTCTAGGGACATAGAAATCTATCCCTCTAGGGACATAGAAATCCCCCTAGGGACATAGAAATCCCTCTTGGGACATAGAAATCCCTCTTGGGACATAGAAATCCCTCTAGGGACATTGAAATCCCTCTAGGGACATAGAAATCTATCCCTCTAGGGACATTGAAATCCCTCTAGGGACATAGAAATCTATCCCTCTAGGGACATAGAAATCCCTCTTGGGACATAGAAATCCCTCTTGGGACATAGAAATCCCTCTAGGGACATTGAAATCCCTCTAGGGACATAGAAATCCTTCTAGGGACATAGAAATCCCTCTAGGGACATAGAAATCTATCCCTCTAGGGACATAGAAATCCCTCTAGGGACCTAGAAATCCCTCTAGGGACCTAGAAATCCCTCTAGGGACATAGAAATCCCTCTTAGGACATAGAAATCCCTCTAGGGACATTGAAATCCCTCTAGGGACATAGAAATCTATCCCTCTAGGGACATAGAAATCCCTCTTGGGACATAGAAATCCCTCTTGGGACATAGAAATCCCTCTAGGGACATAGAAATCCCTCTAGGGACATAGAAATCTATCCCTCTAGGGACATAGAAATCCCTCTAGGGACATAGAAATCCCTCTTGGGACATAGAAATCCCTCTAGGGACCTAGAAATCCCTCTAGGGACATAGAAATCCCTCTTGGGACATAGAAATCCCTCTAGGGACATTGAAATCCCTCTGGGGACATAGAAATCTATCCCTCTAGGGACATAGAAATCCCTCTTGGGACATAGAAATCCCTCTTGGGACATAGAAATCCCTCTAGGGACATAGAAATCCCTCTAGGGACATAGAAATCTATCCCTCTAGGGACATTGAAATCCCTCTAGGGACATAGAAATCTATCCCTCTAGGGACATAGAAATCCCTCTAGGGACCTAGAAATCCCTCTAGGGACCTAGAAATCCCTCTAGGGACATAGAAATCTATCCCTCTAGGGACATAGAAATCCCCCTAGGGACATAGAAATCCCTCTTGGGACATAGAAATCCCTCTTGGGACATAGAAATCCCTCTAGGGACATTGAAATCCCTCTAGGGACATAGAAATCTATCCCTCTAGGGACATTGAAATCCCTCTAGGGACATAGAAATCTATCCCTCTAGGGACATAGAAATCCCTCTTGGGACATAGAAATCCCTCTAGGGACATTGAAATCCCTCTAGGGACATAGAAATCCCTCTAGGGACATAGAAATCTATCCCTCTAGGGACCTAGAAATCCCTCTAGCGACATAGAAATCCCTCTAGGGACATAGAAATACCTCTAGGGACATAGAAATCTATCCCTCTAGGGACCTAGAAATCCCTCTAGGGACATAGAAATCCCTCTAGGGACATAGAAATCTATCCTTCTAGGGTCATAGAAATCCCTCTAGGGACCTAGAAATCCCTCTAGGGACATTGAAATCCCTCTAGCGACCTAGAAATCTCTCTAGCGACATAGAAATCCCTCTAGGGACATAGAAATCTCTCTCTCTAGGGACATAGAAATCCCTCTAGGGACATAGAATTCCCTCTAGGGACATAGAAATCCCTCTAGGGACATAGAAATCTATCCCTCTAGGGACATAGAAATCCTTCTAGGGACATAGAAATCCCTCTAGGGACATAGAAATCTATCCCTCTAGGGACATAGAAATCCCTCTAGGGACCTAGAAATCCCTCTAGGGACCTAGAAATCCCTCTAGGGACATAGAAATCCCTCTTAGGACATAGAAATCCCTCTAGGGACATTGAAATCCCTCTAGGGACATAGAAATCTATCCCTCTAGGGACATAGAAATCCCTCTTGGGACATAGAAATCCCTCTTGGGACATAGAAATCCCTCTAGGGACATAGAAATCCCTCTAGGGACATAGAAATCTATCCCTCTAGGGACATAGAAATCCCTCTAGGGACATAGAAATCCCTCTTGGGACATAGAAATCCCTCTAGGGACATAGAAATCTATCCCTCTAGGGTCATAGAAATCCCTCTAGGGACCTAGAAATCCCTCTAGGGACATTGAAATCCCTCTAGCGACCTAGAAATCCCTCTAGCGACATAGAAATCCCTCTAGGGACATAGAAATCTCTCTCTCTAGGGACATAGAAATCCCTCTAGGGACATAGAATTCCCTCTAGGGACATAGAAATCCCTCTAGGGACATAGAAATCTATCCCTCTAGGGACATAGAAATCCCTCTAGGGACATAGAAATCTATCCCTCTAGGGACATAGAAATCCCTCGTGGGACATAGAAATCCCTCTAGGGACATAGAAATCCCTCTAGGGACATAGAAATCTATCCCTCTAGCGACCTAGAAATCCCTCTAGCGACATAGAAATCCCTCTAGGGACATAGAAATCCCTCTAGGGACATAGAAATCTATCCCTCTAGCGACATAGAAATCCCTCTAGGGACATAGAAATCTATCCCTCTAGGGACATAGAAATCCCTCTAGGGACCTAGAAATCCCTCTAGGGACATTGAAATCCCTCTAGGGACCTAGAAATCCCTCTAGCGACATAGAAATCCCTCTAGGGACATAGAAATCCCTCTAGGGACATAGAAATCTATCCCTCTAGGGACCTAGAAATCCCTCTAGGGACATAGAAATCCCTCTAGGGACATAGAAATCTATCCTTCTAGGGTCATAGAAATCCCTCTAGGGACCTAGAAATCCCTCTAGGGACATTGAAATCCCTCTAGCGACCTAGAAATCTCTCTAGCGACATAGAAATCCCTCTAGGGACATAGAAATCTCTCTCTCTAGGGACATAGAAATCCCTCTAGGGACATAGAATTCCCTCTAGGGACATAGAAATCCCTCTAGGGACATAGAAATCTATCCCTCTAGGGACATAGAAATCCTTCTAGGGACATAGAAATCCCTCTAGGGACATAGAAATCCCTCTAGGGACATTGAAATCCCTCTAGGGACATAGAAATCTATCCCTCTAGGGACATAGAAATCCCTCTAGGGACCTAGAAATCCCTCTAGGGACATAGAAATCTATCCCTCTAGGGACATAGAAATCCCTCTTGGGACATAGAAATCCCTCTTGGGACATAGAAATCCCTCTAGGGACATTGAAATCCCTCTAGGGACATAGAAATCCTTCTAGGGACATAGAAATCCCTCTAGGGACATAGAAATCTATCCCTCTAGGGACATAGAAATCCCTCTAGGGACATAGAAATCCCTCTAGCGACCTAGAAATCCCTCTAGCGACATAGAAATCCCTCTTGGGACATAGAAATCCCTCTAGGGACATTGAAATCCCTCTGGGGACATAGAAATCTATCCCTCTAGGGACATAGAAATCCCTCTTGGGACATAGAAATCCCTCTTGGGACATAGAAATCCCTCTAGGGACATAGAAATCCCTCTAGGGACATAGAAATCTATCCCTCTAGGGACATTGAAATCCCTCTAGGGACATAGAAATCTATCCCTCTAGGGACATAGAAATCCCTCTAGGGACCTAGAAATCCCTCTAGGGACCTAGAAATCCCTCTAGGGACATAGAAATCTATCCCTCTAGGGACATAGAAATCCCTCTAGGGACATAGAAATCCCTCTTGGGACATAGAAATCCCTCTTGGGACATAGAAATCCCTCTAGGGACATTGAAATCCCTCTAGGGACATAGAAATCTATCCCTCTAGGGACATTGAAATCCCTCTAGGGACATAGAAATCTATCCCTCTAGGGACATAGAAATCCCTCTTGGGACATAGAAATCCCTCTTGGGACATAGAAATCCCTCTAGGGACATTGAAATCCCTCTAGGGACATAGAAATCCTTCTAGGGACATAGAAATCCCTCTAGGGACATAGAAATCTATCCCTCTAGGGACATAGAAATCCCTCTAGGGACCTAGAAATCCCTCTAGGGACCTAGAAATCCCTCTAGGGACATAGAAATCCCTCTTGGGACATAGAAATCCCTCTAGGGACATTGAAATCCCTCTAGGGACATAGAAATCTATCCCTCTAGGGACATAGAAATCCCTCTTGGGACATAGAAATCCCTCTAGGGACATAGAAATCCCTCTAGGGACATAGAAATCTATCCCTCTTGGGACATAGAAATCCCTCTAGGGACATAGAAATCTATCTTTCTAGGGACATAGAAATCCCTCTAGGGACATAGAAATCCCTCTTGGGACATAGAAATCCCTCTAGGGACATAGAAATCCCTCTAGGGACATAGAAATCTATCCCTCTAGGGACATAGAAATCCCTCGTGGGACATAGAAATCCCTCTAGGGACATAGAAATCCCTCTAGGGACATAGAAATCTATCCCTCTAGCGACCTAGAAATCCCTCTAGCGACATAGAAATCCCTCTAGGGACATAGAAATCCCTCTAGGGACATAGAAATCTATCCCTCTAGCGACATAGAAATCCCTCTAGGGACATAGAAATCTATCCCTCTAGGGACATAGAAATCCCTCTAGGGACCTAGAAATCCCTCTAGGGACATTGAAATCCCTCTAGGGACATAGAAATCCCTCTAGGGACATAGAAATCTATCCCTCTAGGGACCTAGAAATCCCTCTAGCGACATAGAAATCCCTCTAGGGACATAGAAATCCCTCTAGGGACATAGAAATCTATCCCTCTAGGGACCTAGAAATCCCTCTAGGGACATAGAAATCCCTCTAGGGACATAGAAATCTATCCTTCTAGGGTCATAGAAATCCCTCTAGGGACCTAGAAATCCCTCTAGGGACATAGAAATCCCTCTTGGGACATAGAAATCCCTCTAGGGACATTGAAATCCCTCTAGGGACATAGAAATCTATCCCTCTAGGGACATTGAAATCCCTCTAGGGACATAGAAATCTATCCCTCTAGGGACATAGAAATCCCTCTTGGGACATAGAAATCCTTCTAGGGACATAGAAATCCCTCTAGGGACATAGAAATCTATCCCTCTAGGGACATAGAAATCCCTCTAGGGACCTAGAAATCCCTCTAGGGACCTAGAAATCCCTCTAGGGACATAGAAATCCCTCTTGGGACATAGAAATCCCTCTAGGGACATTGAAATCCCTCTAGGGACATAGAAATCTATCCCTCTAGGGACATAGAAATCCCTCTTGGGACATAGAAATCCCTCTAGGGACATAGAAATCCCTCTAGGGACATAGAAATCTATCCCTCTTGGGACATAGAAATCCCTCTAGGGACATAGAAATCTATCTTTCTAGGGACATAGAAATCCCTCTAGGGACATAGAAATCCCTCTTGGGACATAGAAATCCCTCTAGGGACATAGAAATCCCTCTAGGGACATAGAAATCTATCCCTCTAGGGACATAGAAATCCCTCGTGGGACATAGAAATCCCTCTAGGGACATAGAAATCCCTCTAGGGACATAGAAATCTATCCCTCTAGCGACCTAGAAATCCCTCTAGCGACATAGAAATCCCTCTAGGGACATAGAAATCCCTCTAGGGACATAGAAATCTATCCCTCTAGCGACATAGAAATCCCTCTAGGGACATAGAAATCTATCCCTCTAGGGACATAGAAATCCCTCTAGGGACCTAGAAATCCCTCTAGGGACATTGAAATCCCTCTAGGGACATAGAAATCCCTCTAGGGACATAGAAATCTATCCCTCTAGGGACCTAGAAATCCCTCTAGCGACATAGAAATCCCTCTAGGGACATAGAAATCCCTCTAGGGACATAGAAATCTATCCCTCTAGGGACCTAGAAATCCCTCTAGGGACATAGAAATCCCTCTAGGGACATAGAAATCTATCCTTCTAGGGTCATAGAAATCCCTCTAGGGACCTAGAAATCCCTCTAGGGACATTGAAATCCCTCTAGCGACCTAGAAATCCCTCTAGCGACATAGAAATCCCTCTAGGGACATAGAAATCTCTCTCTCTAGGGACATAGAAATCCCTCTAGGGACATAGAATTCCCTCTAGGGACATAGAAATCCCTCTAGGGACATAGAAATCTATCCCTCTAGGGACATAGAAATCCCTCTTGGGACATAGAAATCCCTCTAGGGACATTGAAATCCCTCTAGGGACATAGAAATCTATCCCTCTAGGGACATAGAAATCCCTCTTGGGACATAGAAATCCCTCTAGGGACATAGAAATCTATCCCTCTAGGGACCTAGAAATCCCTCTAGGGACCTAGAAATCCCTCTAGGGACATAGAAATCCCTCTAGCGACCTAGAAATCCCTCTAGCGACATAGAAATCCCTCTAGGGACATAGAAATCCCTCTTGGGACATAGAAATCTATCCCTCTAGGGACATAGAAATCCCTCTTGGGACAGAGAAATCCCTCTAGCGACCTAGAAATCCCTCTAGCGACATAGAAATCCCTCTAGGGACATAGAAATCCTTCTAGGGACATAGAAATCCCTCTAGGGACATAGAAATCTATCCCTCTAGGGACATAGAAATCCCTCTAGGGACCTAGAAATCCCTCTAGGGACCTAGAAATCCCTCTAGGGACATAGAAATCCCTCTTGGGACATAGAAATCCCTCTAGGGACATTGAAATCCCTCTAGGGACATAGAAATCTATCCCTCTAGGGACATAGAAATCCCTCTTGGGACATAGAAATCCCTCTTGGGACATAGAAATCCCTCTAGGGACATAGAAATCCCTCTAGGGACATAGAAATCTATCCCTCTAGGGACATAGAAATCCCTCTAGGGACATAGAAATCCCTCTTGGGACATAGAAATCCCTCTTGGGACATAGAAATCCCTCTAGGGACATTGAAATCCCTCTAGGGACATAGAAATCTATCCCTCTAGGGACATAGAAATCCCTGTAGGGACCTAGAAATCCCTCTAGGGACATAGAAATCTATCCCTCTAGGGACATAGAAATCCCTCTTGGGACATAGAAATCCCTCTTGGGACATAGAAATCCCTCTAGGGACATTGAAATCCCTCTAGGGACATAGAAATCCTTCTAGGGACATAGAAATCCCTCTAGGGACATAGAAATCTATCCCTCTAGGGACATAGAAATCCCTCTAGGGACCTAGAAATCCCTCTAGGGACCTAGAAATCCCTCTAGGGACATAGAAATCCCTCTTGGGACATAGAAATCCCTCTAGGGACATTGAAATCCCTCTGGGGACATAGAAATCTATCCCTCTAGGGACATAGAAATCCCTCTTGGGACATAGAAATCCCTCTTGGGACATAGAAATCCCTCTAGGGACATAGAAATCCCTCTAGGGACATAGAAATCTATCCCTCTAGGGACATTGAAATCCCTCTAGGGACATAGAAATCTATCCCTCTAGGGACATAGAAATCCCTCTAGGGACCTAGAAATCCCTCTAGGGACCTAGAAATCCCTCTAGGGACATAGAAATCTATCCCTCTAGGGACATAGAAATCCCTCTAGGGACATAGAAATCCCTCTTGGGACATAGAAATCCCTCTTGGGACATAGACATCCCTCTAGGGACATTGAAATCCCTCTAGGGACATAGAAATCTATCCCTCTAGGGACATTGAAATCCCTCTAGGGACATAGAAATCTATCCCTCTAGGGACATAGAAATCCCTCTTGGGACATAGAAATCCCTCTTGGGACATAGAAATCCCTCTAGGGACATTGAAATCCCTCTAGGGACATAGAAATCCTTCTAGGGACATAGAAATCCCTCTAGGGACATAGAAATCTATCCCTCTAGGGACATAGAAATCCCTCTAGGGACCTAGAAACCCCACTAGGGACCTAGAAATCCCTCTAGGGACATAGAAATCCCTCTTAGGACATAGAAATCCCTCTAGGGACATTGAAATCCCTCTAGGGACATAGAAATCTATCCCTCTAGGGACATAGAAATCCCTCTTGGGACATAGAAATCCCTCTAGGGACATAGAAATCCCTCTTGGGACATAGAAATCCCTCTAGGGACATAGAAATCCCTCTAGGGACATAGAAATCCCTCTTGGGACATAGAAATCCCTCTAGGGACATAGAAATCTATCCCTCTAGGGTCATAGAAATCCCTCTAGGGACCTAGAAATCCCTCTAGGGACATTGAAATCCCTCTAGCGACCTAGAAATCCCTCTAGCGACATAGAAATCCCTCTAGGGACATAGAAATCTCTCTCTCTAGGGACATAGAAATCCCTCTAGGGACATAGAATTCCCTCTAGGGACATAGAAATCCCTCTAGGGACATAGAAATCTATCCCTCTAGGGACATAGAAATCCCTCTTGGGACATAGAAATCCCTCTAGGGACATTGAAATCCCTCTAGGGACATAGAAATCTATCCCTCTAGGGACATAGAAATCCCTCTTGGGACATAGAAATCCCTCTTGGGACATAGAAATCCCTCTAGGGACATAGAAATCTATCCCTCTAGGGACCTAGAAATCCCTCTAGGGACATAGAAATCCCTCTAGCGACCTAGAAATCCCTCTAGCGACATAGAAATCCCTCTAGGGACATAGAAATCCCTCTTGGGGCATAGAAATCTATCCCTCTAGGGACATAGAAATCCCTCTTGGGACAGAGAAATCCCTCTAGCGACCTAGAAATCCCTCTAGCGACATAGAAATCCCTCTAGGGACATAGAAATCCTTCTAGGGACATAGAAATCCCTCTAGGGACATAGAAATCTATCCCTCTAGGGACATAGAAATCCCTCTAGGGACCTAGAAATCCCTCTAGGGACCTTGAAATCCCTCTAGGGACATAGAAATCCCTCTTGGGACATAGAAATCCCTCTAGGGACATTGAAATCCCTCTAGGGACATAGAAATCTATCCCTCTAGGGACATAGAAATCCCTCTTGGGACATAGAAATCCCTCTTGGGACATAGAAATCCCTCTAGGGACATAGAAATCCCTCTAGGGACATAGAAATCTATCCCTCTAGGGACATAGAAATCCCTCTAGGGACATAGAAATCCCTCTTGGGACATAGAAATCCCTCTTGGGACATAGAAATCCCTCTAGGGACATTGAAATCCCTCTAGGGACATAGAAATCTATCCCTCTAGGGACATAGAAATCCCTCTAGGGACCTAGAAATCCCTCTAGGGACATAGAAATCTATCCCTCTAGGGACATAGAAATCCCTCTTGGGACATAGAAATCCCTCTTGGGACATAGAAATCCCTCTAGGGACATTGAAATCCCTCTAGGGACATAGAAATCCTTCTAGGGACATAGAAATCCCTCTAGGGACATAGAAATCTATCCCTCTAGGGACATAGAAATCCCTCTAGGGACATAGAAATCCCTCTAGCGACCTAGAAATCCCTCTAGCGACATAGAAATCCCTCTTGGGACATAGAAATCCCTCTAGGGACATTGAAATACCTCTGGGGACATAGAAATCTATCCCTCTAGGGACATAGAAATCCCTCTTGGGACATAGAAATCCCTCTTGGGACATAGAAATCCCTCTAGGGACATAGAAATCCCTCTAGGGACATAGAAATCTATCCCTCTAGGGACATTGAAATCCCTCTAGGGACATAGAAATCTATCCCTCTAGGGACATAGAAATCCCTCTAGGGACCTAGAAATCCCTCTAGGGACATAGAAATCCCTCTAGGGACATAGAAATCTATCCCTCTAGGGACATAGAAATCCCTCTAGGGACCTAGAAATCCCTCTAGGGACATAGAAATCCCTCTAGGGACATAGAAATCCCTCTAGGGACATTGAAATCCCTCTAGGGACATAGAAATCTATCCCTCTAGGGACATAGAAATCCCTCTTGGGACATAGAAATCCCTCTAGGGACATAGAAATCTATCCCTCTAGGGACATAGAAATCCCTCTAGGGACATAGAAATCCCTCTTGGGACATAGAAATCCCTCTAGGGACATAGAAATCCCTCTAGGGACATAGAAATCTATCCCTCTTGGGACATAGAAATCCCTCTAGGGACATAGAAATCTATCTTTCTAGGGACATAGAAATCCCTCTAGGGACATAGAAATCCCTCTTGGGACATAGAAATCCCTCTAGGGACATAGAAATCCCTCTAGGGACATAGAAATCTATCCCTCTAGGGACATAGAAATCCCTCGTGGGACATAGAAATCCCTCTAGGGACATAGAAATCCCTCTAGGGACATAGAAATCTATCCCTCTAGCGACCTAGAAATCCCTCTAGCGACATAGAAATCCCTCTAGGGACATAGAAATCCCTCTAGGGACATAGAAATCGATCCCTCTAGCGACATAGAAATCCCTCTAGGGACATAGAAATCTATCCCTCTAGGGACATAGAAATCCCTCTAGGGACCTAGAAATCCCTCTAGGGACATTGAAATCCCTCTAGGGACATAGAAATCCCTCTAGGGACATAGAAATCTATCCCTCTAGGGACCTAGAAATCCCTCTAGCGACATAGAAATCCCTCTAGGGACATAGAAATCCCTCTAGGGACATAGAAATCTATCCCTCTAGGGACCTAGAAATCCCTCTAGGGACATAGAAATCCCTCTAGGGACATAGAAATCTATCCCTCTAGGGTCATAGAAATCCCTCTAGGGACCTAGAAATCCCTCTAGGGACATTGAAATTCCTCTAGCGACCTAGAAATCCCTCTAGCGACATAGAAATCCCTCTAGGGACATAGAAATCTCTCTCTCTAGGGACATAGAAATCCCTCTAGGGACATAGAATTCCCTCTAGGGACATAGAAATCCCTCTAGGGACATAGAAATCTATCCCTCTAGGGACATAGAAATCCCTCTTGGGACATAGAAATCCCTCTAGGGACATTGAAATCCCTCTAGGGACATAGAAATCTATCCCTCTAGGGACATAGAAATCCCTCTTGGGACATAGAAATCCCTCTTGGGACATAGAAATCCCTCTAGGGACATAGAAATCTATCCCTCTAGGGACCTAGAAATCCCTCTAGGGACATAGAAATCCCTCTAGCGACCTAGAAATCCCTCTAGCGACATAGAAATCCCTCTAGGGACATAGAAATCCCTCTTGGGACATAGAAATCTATCCCTCTAGGGACATAGAAATCCCTCTTGGGACAGAGAAATCCCTCTAGCGACCTAGAAATCCCTCTAGCGACATAGAAATCCCTCTAGGGACATAGAAATCCTTCTAGGGACATAGAAATCCCTCTAGGGACATAGAAATCTATCCCTCTAGGGACATAGAAATCCCTCTAGGGACCTAGAAATCCCTCTAGGGACCTAGAAATCCCTCTAGGGACATAGAAATCCCTCTTGGGACATAGAAATCCCTCTAGGGACATTGAAATCCCTCTAGGGACATAGAAATCTATCCCTCTAGGGACATAGAAATCCCTCTTGGGACATAGAAATCCCTCTTGGGACATAGAAATCCCTCTAGGGACATAGAAATCCCTCTAGGGACATAGAAATCTATCCCTCTAGGGACATAGAAATCCCTCTAGGGACATAGAAATCCCTCTTGGGACATAGAAATCCCTCTTGGGACATAGAAATCCCTCTAGGGACGTTGAAATCCCTCTAGGGACATAGAAATCTATCCCTCTAGGGACATAGAAATCCCTCTAGGGACCTAGAAATCCCTCTAGGGACATAGAAATCTATCCCTCTAGGGACATAGAAATCCCTCTTGGGACATAGAAATCCCTCTTGGGACATAGAAATCCCTCTAGGGACATTGAAATCCCTCTTGGGACATAGAAATTCCTCTAGGGACATTGAAATCCCTCTAGGGACATAGAAATCCTTCTAGGGACATAGAAATCCCTCTAGGGACATAGAAATCTATCCCTCTAGGGACATAGAAATCCCTCTAGGGACCTAGAAATCCCTCTAGGGACCTAGAAATCCCTCTAGGGACATAGAAATCCCTCTTGGGACATAGAAATCCCTCTAGGGACATTGAAATCCCTCTGGGGACATAGAAATCTATCCCTCTAGGGACATAGAAATCCCTCTTGGGACATAGAAATCCCTCTTGGGACATAGAAATCCCTCTAGGGACATAGAAATCCCTCTAGGGACATAGAAATCTATCCCTCTAGGGACATTGAAATCCCTCTAGGGACATAGAAATCTATCCCTCTAGGGACATAGAAATCCCTCTAGGGACCTAGAAATCCCTCTAGGGACCTAGAAATCCCTCTAGGGACATAGAAATCTATCCCTCTAGGGACATAGAAATCCCTCTAGGGACATAGAAATCCCTCTTGGGACATAGAAATCCCTCTTGGGACATAGAAATCCCTCTAGGGACATTGAAATCCCTCTAGGGACATAGAAATCTATCCATCTAGGGACATTGAAATCCCTCTAGGGACATAGAAATCTATCCCTCTAGGGACATAGAAATCCCTCTTGGGACATAGAAATCCCTCTTGGGACATAGAAATCCCTCTAGGGACATTGAAATCCCTCTAGGGACATAGAAATCCTTCTAGGGACATAGAAATCCCTCTAGGGACATAGAAATCTATCCCTCTAGGGACATAGAAATCCCTCTAGGGACCTAGAAACCCCACTAGGGACCTAGAAATCCCTCTAGGGACATAGAAATCCCTCATAGGACATAGAAATCCCTCTAGGGACATTGAAATCCCTCTAGGGACATAGAAATCTATCCCTCTAGGGACATAGAAATCCCTCTTGGGACATAGAAATCCCTCTAGGGACATAGAAATCCCTCTTGGGACATAGAAATCCCTCTAGGGACATAGAAATCCCTCTAGGGACATAGAAATCCCTCTTGGGACATAGAAATCCCTCTAGGGACATAGAAATCTATCCCTCTAGGGTCATAGAAATCCCTCTAGGGACCTAGAAATCCCTCTAGGGACATTGAAATCCCTCTAGCGACCTAGAAATCCCTCTAGCGACATAGAAATCCCTCTAGGGACATAGAAATCTCTCTCTCTAGGGACATAGAAATCCCTCTAGGGACATAGAATTCCCTCTAGGGACATAGAAATCCCTCTAGGGACATAGAAATCTATCCCTCTAGGGACATAGAAATCCCTCTTGGGACATAGAAATCCCTCTAGGGACATTGAAATCCCTCTAGGGACATAGAAATCTATCCCTCTAGGGACATAGAAATCCCTCTTGGGACATAGAAATCCCTCTTGGGACATAGAAATCCCTCTAGGGACATAGAAATCTATCCCTCTAGGGACCTAGAAATCCCTCTAGGGACATAGAAATCCCTCTAGCGACCTAGAAATCCCTCTAGCGACATAGAAATCCCTCTAGGGACATAGAAATCCCTCTTGGGGCATAGAAATCTATCCCTCTAGGGACATAGAAATCCCTCTTGGGACAGAGAAATCCCTCTAGCGACCTAGAAATCCCTCTAGCGACATAGAAATCCCTCTAGGGACATAGAAATCCTTCTAGGGACATAGAAATCCCTCTAGGGACATAGAAATCTATCCCTCTAGGGACATAGAAATCCCTCTAGGGACCTAGAAATCCCTCTAGGGACCTAGAAATCCCTCTAGGGACATAGAAATCCCTCTTGGGACATAGAAATCCCTCTAGGGACATTGAAATCCCTCTAGGGACATAGAAATCTATCCCTCTAGGGACATAGAAATCCCTCTTGGGACATAGAAATCCCTCTTGGGACATAGAAATCCCTCTAGGGACATAGAAATCCCTCTAGGGACATAGAAATCTATCCCTCTAGGGACATAGAAATCCCTCTAGGGACATAGAAATCCCTCTTGGGACATAGAAATCCCTCTTGGGACATAGAAATCCCTCTAGGGACATTGAAATCCCTCTAGGGACATAGAAATCTATCCCTCTAGGGACATAGAAATCCCTCTAGGGACCTAGAAATCCCTCTAGGGACATAGAAATCTATCCCTCTAGGGACATAGAAATCCCTCTTGGGACATAGAAATCCCTCTTGGGACATAGAAATCCCTCTAGGGACATTGAAATCCCTCTAGGGACATAGAAATCCTTCTAGGGACATAGAAATCCCTCTAGGGACATAGAAATCTATCCCTCTAGGGACATAGAAATCCCTCTAGGGACATAGAAATCCCTCTAGCGACCTAGAAATCCCTCTAGCGACATAGAAATCCCTCTTGGGACATAGAAATCCCTCTAGGGACATTGAAATACCTCTGGGGACATAGAAATCTATCCCTCTAGGGACATAGAAATCCCTCTTGGGACATAGAAATCCCTCTTGGGACATAGAAATCCCTCTAGGGACATAGAAATCCCTCTAGGGACATAGAAATCTATCCCTCTAGGGACATTGAAATCCCTCTAGGGACATAGAAATCTATCCCTCTAGGGACATAGAAATCCCTCTAGGGACCTAGAAATCCCTCTAGGGACCTAGAAATCCCTCTAGGGACATAGAAATCTATCCCTCTAGGGACATAGAAATCCCTCTAGGGACAAAGAAATCCCTCTTGGGACATAGAAATCCCTCTTGGGACATAGAAATCCCTCTAGGGACATTGAAATCCCTCTAGGGACATAGAAATCTATCCCTCTAGGGACATTGAAATCCCTCTAGGGACATAGAAATCTATCCCTCTAGGGACATAGAAATCCCTCTTGGGACATAGAAATCCCTCTTGGGACATAGAAATCCCTCTAGGGACATTGAAATCCCTCTAGGGACATAGAAATCCTTCTAGGGACATAGAAATCCCTCTAGGGACATAGAAATCTATCCCTCTAGGGACATAGAAATCCCTCTAGGGACCTAGAAATCCCTCTAGGGACCTAGAAATCCCTCTAGGGACATAGAAATCCCTCTTGGGACATAGAAATCCCTCTAGGGACATTGAAATCCCTCTAGGGACATAGAAATCTATCCCTCTAGGGACATAGAAATCCCTCTTGGGACATAGAAATCCCTCTTGGGACATAGAAATCCCTCTAGGGACATAGAAATCCCTCTAGGGACATAGAAATCCCTCTTGGGACATAGAAATCCCTCTTGGGACATAGAAATCCCTCTAGGGACATTGAAATCCCTCTAGGGACATAGAAATCTATCCCTCTAGGGACATAGAAATCCCTCTAGGGACCTAGAAATCCCTCTAGGGACATAGAAATCCCTCTAGGGACATAGAAATCCCTCTAGGGACATTGAAATCCCTCTAGGGACATAGAAATCTATCCCTCTAGGGACATAGAAATCCCTCTTGGGACATAGAAATCCCTCTTGGGACATAGAAATCCCTCTAGGGACATAGAAATCTATCCCTCTAGGGACATAGAAATCCCTCTAGGGACATAGAAATCCCTCTTGGGACATAGAAATCCCTCTAGGGACATAGAAATCCCTCTAGGGACATAGAAATCTATCCCTCTTGGGACATAGAAATCCCTCTAGGGACATAGAAATCTATCTTTCTAGGGACATAGAAATCCCTCTAGGGACATAGAAATCCCTCTTGGGACATAGAAATCCCTCTAGGGACATAGAAATCCCTCTAGGGACATAGAAATCTATCCCTCTAGGGACATAGAAATCCCTCGTGGGACATAGAAATCCCTCTAGGGACATAGAAATCCCTCTAGGGACATAGAAATCTATCCCTCTAGCGACCTAGAAATCCCTCTAGCGACATAGAAATCCCTCTAGGGACATAGAAATCCCTCTAGGGACATAGAAATCTATCCCTCTAGCGACATAGAAATCCCTCTAGGGACATAGAAATCTATCCCTCTAGGGACATAGAAATCCCTCTAGGGACCTAGAAATCCCTCTAGGGACATTGAAATCCCTCTAGGGACATAGAAATCCCTCTAGGGACATAGAAATCTATCCCTCTAGGGACCTAGAAATCCCTCTAGCGACATAGAAATCCCTCTAGGGACATAGAAATCCCTCTAGGGACATAGAAATCTATCCCTCTAGGGACCTAGAAATCCCTCTAGGGACATAGAAATCCCTCTAGGGACATAGAAATCTATCCCTCTAGGGTCATAGAAATCCCTCTAGGGACCTAGAAATCCCTCTAGGGACATTGAAATTCCTCTAGCGACCTAGAAATCCCTCTAGCGACATAGAAATCCCTCTAGGGACATAGAAATCTCTCTCTCTAGGGACATAGAAATCCCTCTAGGGACATAGAATTCCCTCTAGGGACATAGAAATCCCTCTAGGGACATAGAAATCTATCCCTCTAGGGACATAGAAATCCCTCTTGGGACATAGAAATCCCTCTAGGGACATTGAAATCCCTCTAGGGACATAGAAATCTATCCCTCTAGGGACATAGAAATCCCTCTTGGGACATAGAAATCCCTCTTGGGACATAGAAATCCCTCTAGGGACATAGAAATCCCTCTAGGGACATAGAAATCTATCCCTCTAGGGACATTGAAATCCCTCTAGGGACATAGAAATCTATCCCTCTAGGGACATAGAAATCCCTCTAGGGACCTAGAAATCCCTCTAGGGACCTAGAAATCCCTCTAGGGACATAGAAATCTATCCCTCTAGGGACATAGAAATCCCTCTAGGGACATAGAAATCCCTCTTGGGACATAGAAATCCCTCTTGGGACATAGAAATCCCTCTAGGGACATTGAAATCCCTCTAGGGACATAGAAATCTATCCCTCTAGGGACATTGAAATCCCTCTAGGGACATAGAAATCTATCCCTCTAGGGACATAGAAATCTATCCCTCTAGGGACCTAGAAATCCCTCTAGGGACATTGAAATCCCTCTAGGGACATAGAAATCCTTCTAGGGACATAGAAATCCCTCTAGGGACATAGAAATCTATCCCTCTAGGGACATAGAAATCCCTCTAGGGACCTAGAAATCCCTCTAGGGACCTAGAAATCCCTCTAGGGACATAGAAATCCCTCTTGGGACATAGAAATCCCTCTAGGGACATTGAAATCCCTCTAGGGACATAGAAATCTATCCCTCTAGGGACATAGAAATCCCTCTTGGGACATAGAAATCCCTCTTGGGACATAGAAATCCCTCTAGGGACATAGAAATCCCTCTAGGGACATAGAAATCTATCCCTCTAGGGACATAGAAATCCCTCTAGGGACATAGAAATCCCTCTTGGGACATAGAAATCTCTCTTGGGACATAGAAATCCCTCTAGGGACATTGAAATCCCTCTAGGGACATAGAAATCTATCCCTCTAGGGACATAGAAATCCCTCTAGGGACCTAGAAATCCCTCTAGGGACATAGAAATCTATCCCTCTAGGGACATAGAAATCCCTCTTGGGACATAGAAATCCCTCTAGGGACCTAGAAATCCCTCTAGGGACATAGAAATCTATCCCTCTAGGGACATAGAAATCCCTCTAGGGACATAGAAATCCCTCTTGGGACATAGAAATCCCTCTAGGGACATTGAAATCCCTCTAGGGACATAGAAATCTATCCCTCTAGGGACATTGAAATCCCTCTAGGGACATAGAAATCTATCCCTCTAGGGACATAGAAATCCCTCTTGGGACATAGAAATCCCTCTTGGGACATAGAAATCCCTCTAGGGACATTGAAATCCCTCTAGGGACATAGAAATCCTTCTAGGGACATAGAAATCCCTCTAGGGACATAGAAATCTATCCCTCTAGGGACATAGAAATCCCTCTAGGGACCTAGAAATCCCTCTAGGGACCTAGAAATCCCTCTAGGGACATAGAAATCCCTCTTGGGACATAGAAATCCCTCTAGGGACATTGAAATCCCTCTAGGGACATAGAAATCTATCCCTCTAGGGACATAGAAATCCCTCTTGGGACATAGAAATCCCTCTTGGGACATAGAAATCCCTCTAGGGACATAGAAATCCCTCTAGGGACATAGAAATCCCTCTAGGGACATAGAAATCCCTCTTGGGACATAGAAATCCCTCTTGGGACATAGAAATCCCTCTAGGGACATTGAAATCCCTCTAGGGACATAGAAATCTATCCCTCTAGGGACATAGAAATCCCTCTAGGGACCTAGAAATCCCTCTAGGGACATAGAAATCCCTCTAGGGACATAGAAATCCCTCTAGGGACATTGAAATCCCTCTAGGGACATAGAAATCTATCCCTCTAGGGACATAGAAATCCCTCTTGGGACATAGAAATCCCTCTTGGGACATAGAAATCCCTCTAGGGACATAGAAATCTATCCCTCTAGGGACATAGAAATCCCTCTAGGGACATAGAAATCCCTCTTGGGACATAGAAATCCCTCTAGGGACATAGAAATCCCTCTAGGGACATAGAAATCTATCCCTCTTGGGACATAGAAATCCCTCTAGGGACATAGAAATCTATCTTTCTAGGGACATAGAAATCCCTCTAGGGACATAGAAATCCCTCTTGGGACATAGAAATCCCTCTAGGGACATAGAAATCCCTCTAGGGACATAGAAATCTATCCCTCTAGGGACATAGAAATCCCTCGTGGGACATAGAAATCCCTCTAGGGACATAGAAATCCCTCTAGGGACATAGAAATCTATCCCTCTAGCGACCTAGAAATCCCTCTAGCGACATAGAAATCCCTCTAGGGACATAGAAATCCATCTAGGGACATAGAAATCTATCCCTCTAGCGACATAGAAATCCCTCTAGGGACATAGAAATCTATCCCTCTAGGGACATAGAAATCCCTCTAGGGACCTAGAAATCCCTCTAGGGACATTGAAATCCTTCTAGGGACATAGAAATCCCTCTAGGGACATAGAAATCTATCCCTCTAGGGACCTAGAAATCCCTCTAGCGACATAGAAATCCCTCTAGGGACATAGAAATCCCTCTAGGGACATAGAAATCTATCCCTCTAGGGACCTAGAAATCCCTCTAGGGACATAGAAATCCCTCTAGGGACATAGAAATCTATCCCTCTAGGGTCATAGAAATCCCTCTAGGGACCTAGAAATCCCTCTAGGGACATTGAAATTCCTCTAGCGACCTAGAAATCCCTCTAGCGACATAGAAATCCCTCTAGGGACATAGAAATCTCTCTCTCTAGGGACATAGAAATCCCTCTAGGGACATAGAATTCCCTCTAGGGACATAGAAATCCCTCTAGGGACATAGAAATCTATCCCTCTAGGGACATAGAAATCCCTCTTGGGACATAGAAATCCCTCTAGGGACATTGAAATCCCTCTAGGGACATAGAAATCTATCCCTCTAGGGACATAGAAATCCCTCTTGGGACATAGAAATCCCTCTTGGGACATAGAAATCCCTCTAGGGACATAGAAATCTATCCCTCTAGGGACCTAGAAATCCCTCTAGGGACATAGAAATCCCTCTAGCGACCTAGAAATCCCTCTAGCGACATAGAAATCCCTCTAGGGACATAGAAATCCCTCTTGGGACATAGAAATCTATCCCTCTAGGGACATAGAAATCCCTCTTGGGACAGAGAAATCCCTCTAGCGACCTAGAAATCCCTCTAGCGACATAGAAATCCCTCTAGGGACATAGAAATCCTTCTAGGGACATAGAAATCCCTCTAGGGACATAGAAATCTATCCCTCTAGGGACATAGAAATCCCTCTAGGGACCTAGAAATCCCTCTAGGGACCTAGAAATCCCTCTAGGGACATAGAAATCCCTCTTGGGACATAGAAATCCCTCTAGGGACATTGAAATCCCTCTAGGGACATAGAAATCTATCCCTCTAGGGACATAGAAATCCCTCTTGGGACATAGAAATCCCTCTAGGGACATAGAAATCCCTCTAGGGACATAGAAATCTATCCCTCTAGGGACATAGAAATCCCTCTAGGGACATAGAAATCCCTCTTGGGACATAGAAATCCCTCTTGGGACATAGAAATCCCTCTAGGGACATTGAAATCCCTCTAGGGACATAGAAATCAATCCCTCTAGGGACATAGAAATCCCTCTAGGGACCTAGAAATCCCTCTAGGGACATAGAAATCTATCCCTCTAGGGACATAGAAATCCCTCTTGGGACATAGAAATCCCTCTTGGGACATAGAAATCCCTCTAGGGACATTGAAATCCCTCTAGGGACATAGAAATCCTTCTAGGGACATAGAAATCCCTCTAGGGACATAGAAATCTATCCCTCTAGGGACATAGAAATCCCTCTAGGGACCTAGAAATCCCTCTAGCGACCTAGAAATCCCTCTAGCGACATAGAAATCCCTCTAGGGACATAGAAATCTCTCTCTCTAGGGACATAGAAATCCCTCTAGGGACATAGAATTCCCTCTAGGGACATAGAAATCCCTCTAGGGACATAGAAATCTATCCCTCTAGGGACATAGAAATCCCTCTTGGGACATAGAAATCCCTCTAGGGACATAGAAATCCCTCTAGGGACATAGAAATCCCTCTTGGGACATAGAAATCCCTCTTGGGACATAGAAATCCCTCTAGGGACATTGAAATCCCTCTAGGGACATAGAAATCTATCCCTCTAGGGACATTGAAATCCCTCTAGGGACATAGAAATCTATCCCTCTAGGGACATAGAAATCCCTCTTGGGACATAGAAATCCCTCTAGGGACATTGAAATCCCTCTAGGGACATAGAAATCCTTCTAGGGACATAGAAATCCCTCTAGGGACATAGAAATCTATCCCTCTAGGGACATAGAAATCCCTCTAGGGACCTAGAAATCCCTCTAGGGACCTAGAAATCCCTCTAGGGACATAGAAATCCCTCTTGGGACATAGAAATCCCTCTAGGGACATTGAAATCCCTCTAGGGACATAGAAATCTATCCCTCTAGGGACATAGAAATCCCTCTTGGGACATAGAAATCCCTCTTGGGACATAGAAATCCCTCTAGGGACATAGAAATCCCTCTAGGGACATAGAAATCTATCCCTCTAGGGACATAGAAATCCCTCTAGGGACATAGAAATCCCTCTTGGGACATAGAAATCCCTCTTGGGACATAGAAATCCCTCTAGGGACATTGAAATCCCTCTAGGGACATAGAAATCTATCCCTCTAGGGACATAGAAATCCCTCTAGGGACCTAGAAATCCCTCTAGGGACATAGAAATCCCTCTAGGGACATAGAAATCCCTCTAGGGACATTGAAATCCCTCTAGGGACATAGAAATCTATCCCTCTAGGGACATAGAAATCCCTCTTGGGACATAGAAATCCCTCTTGGGACATAGAAATCCCTCTAGGGACATAGAAATCTATCCCTCTAGGGACATAGAAATCCCTCTTGGGACATAGAAATCCCTCTAGGGACATAGAAATCTATCCCTCTAGGGACATAGAAATCCCTCGTGGGACATAGAAATCCCTCTAGAGTAGTTATAAACGACGGGTTGTAGCATTGGAAACTGTGGACTTGACCTTGACAAGGCGAGGGGAAGGGTGCGGGGGGGAAGCCTTGGAGGTCTGAATGCCACATTTGGCAACGTCGCAAGGAATGTGCAAGATTTGGCAACATCGCTTTGTTTACATTAGTGTTATAGTAGAGGTGCAAATGACCTTGTGACGTCACGGGGGCATTGACCCTCTGACGTCATCGAGGGGCCGGGGGTTCCTTTATCAGAATTTTTTTTTTTTTTTAATATTTTATCTATATAGTGTGTAAAACTGTGACGGGGGGGCATTGACCCTCTGACGTCATCGAGGGGCCCCGGGGTTCCTTTATCAGATTTTTTTTTTTAAATATTTTATCTGTATAGTGTGTAAAACTGACCTTGTGACGTCAGTTCCATCAGAGCATGAGTCATTGATGGCCTAGCGCTGCCCGGGTATGCTTGATCGGCAGTTTATATTTTATCTCACGGACGAATACGGGGTTCCTTTATCAAATTTTTTTTTTAATATTTTATCTGTATAGTGTGTAAAACTGACCTTGTGACGTCAGTTCCATCAGAGCATGAGTCATTGAGGGGGGCTAGCGCTGCTCCCGGGTATGCTTGATCGGCAGTTTATATTTTATCTCA
Organism: Troilus luridus; assembly: GCA_964056705.1. Lineage (NCBI taxonomy): Eukaryota > Metazoa > Arthropoda > Insecta > Hemiptera > Pentatomidae > Troilus > Troilus luridus. The sequence continues at coordinate 148,799 of CAXKTH010000067.1, forward strand.
CGGACGAAAAGGTTGACATTGTGTGTGTGTGTGTGTGTAAAACTGACCTTGTGACGTCAGTTCCGTACGAGCAGGTCTTATCACTCCTATATACCTCAGCAGTTCATACTCCTTTATAAGCTTTTCCTCTCCAGCCCCTGGCACACAGTTATTCCGTGTTCTACCTGTATATAAACTCTGTGTTGTTTTACATTTTTGAATACGTTCCTCGCCTGTGTGTCTGAGTAACTGCAGGTCATTGTTAACCAGTCCACTACAATGGTACGGCAGACAAGTAGGGACCTGAGGTATGAGAAAGACCGCCTGTCGACATTTGTCGGGTGGACATCGCCAGTGAGTGTTGTGAAGTTGGCCGCAGCAGGATTGTATTACTTGAAAGTCTCTGACCATACAAGGTGTCCATTTTGCGGAATAATATTGAATCAATGGGAATTATATGACGATCCTTTTTTAGAACACAAGAAATGGTCTGAAAATTGTCCATTTATCAAATATTTGGATCAACTGGAGAGTTTACCGATAAAAATAGGTGTTGTGGATGAGATTGATAGTGGAGTTTGCCAATAAAAATAGATGTTGAGAATGAAGTTGATTGCGAAGAGGGGGAAAAAAAATAAATGTGAAAACAAAAGGTATGTATGTTGCTGTGATATGTGCAGAAGACTTGGAATCTTTATTAATCAACTCCAGGTTTTGAAAACTCATATATCCTTGTATGAAATAAAAAGAAATGAAATAAATCAACTAATAAAGAATCTAGAAAAACTTCATCTTTCCCCCTCCACTCTGCGGAAATCTTACAGTGTCCACGTTGAATCCTTGTGAGATGGTCGCTCCGAGACGATTGGAACTAGTTACTGATCACCCCATCACAAGTAGCAAACTAGTTCGAGTTGGTCTTTGCGATTATGAGCCGACTATCGCCATCATCGCCAAGAAGACGAGCATCTATATGGACACGGAGGAGTGGAGATTCCTCACAGACCAGATTCCTAGGTTGCTGTCTCTTTTGCAGTGCAAACGCGGCAAGAGCGTGGTGGGCGTTGAAGACCGGGTGAGGTGTAAAAATGTGCTCTGTTTATTTTCTATGAGGGGTAGAAACAGGGTAATGAAGATAGAACAAGTGTACCATTGTTTTGCAATGTTCAATCAAAGTCCGCTAACCCTTGAGATGAAATCTCCATCGACATGTTTCAGCAGGAATGAAACGGTGAAGCTTTGTTCCAGTATTGAAAAAATAAACGACTCTCTGGACTTGCTAACCAAGATGGTCGACATTTACAAGAAAGAAACAGAAAATGAACTCACACAACCTGTGGAATGTGTACCGTTAGAGTTCAATATTAATACTAATACTCTCTTTAACAATTTAAATGAACTCAACAATATGTAATAATAGCCACGCAACTTGTAATTTGAACTATATTCAATAAATACTTTTTATATTTTATGTCTGTGAATTTTATTTAATGAACCTTTCCCTAAATAAAAAGAAGGAGGAAAAAAAAAAAACAAGATGTAAAATATGTATAGTTTATTTAAAAAAACAAAGATTGACAAACATTTCAAGCATAATAATATAATTAATAGTTAATATATTCATTTAGTAGCAAAGTCTTCGTTTCTGGATACATGTTCCTCGTCTTCTTGCAACCCATTTCTTCTTCAGGTGTAATTGTTCCAGATGTAGTCTAATGCGTAGTCAAAAAGGTATAGACCAAAGACCGAGGTAAAATACTCAATTCTTCAGTGCTCAGTGGTTTCAATGCCTTCCTCTCCTAAACGTTGTATAACTGACTCCATGCTGATACCACATGTTTCCGAGTAGATTCAAAAGTACTCTTCTTCCTTAAACCATAAACATTGAGGACTATTCGCTTTATGGTACTTGATTGGATTGATGAGCGATTGTTTGTCATATAACAGTCCACAATATATGCATTTGACCGTATCTTTTACTCCTCTTACAAATCCGGCGAATGAGAGCAGATTATGAGGAGGAGAGATAATATTTACAAATGTATGCTTACGAACGTCTTCTTTTTTAAAGTTTACTGCTTCATCATTTTTTCTGACCCATGATGCTAAACGGTGTGCCTGATTTAGTGAACAGACAAAAGACGAGTTTAAATGAAAATGACATACCATCTTGCAATTTTCTAATTGTTTTAAGTTAGGACAACCGAATTCATGTAGATCATAGACCGGTTTACCAATAAGATCTTCAATAAACTTGCACTTTTCCATTCCTTTCCCCCATAATATGTCAAAGTTCTCAGTGGCGTGTTGTAATAAATATCTCATATCCTCATATAATACATCACCATAGTCCCATCCCATTCCATGAATATGTTTCTTAACCCAAAGGTTTGTCTTTGAATGAACAACATCTTCAGCATCTCGAGGTGGATTGAAACACCAATGCCACGATGAGCCGTGACTAATAGAGACTACAGATAATTCTTTAACAATCAATGAGTTAGAAGCCGTGCGATACCCCTGAAAATCAATTGCCGCTGAACGCATCGTATGTTTTAGTCGGTGAACAACGGAGAAGTGATATTATTATAGCCGCTACAGCAGCTTTATATATGCATCATCAGTACATTTTACGAACCAAACCGGTTCCTACTTCGTATTCTACTACTTTATCGTGAAGGATAAGACAGTATGCCCTAGTATTAGGCGGGAAGTTCTCACTCGCCTCTAGCTGTACGCGAATATCGATAGTCGTACTTTTTATTGCCTCGGATTGTTTAGAACAATCTATGACGACTATAGGTGCGAAGGTCTCAAAATCGGATCGTGACAACAGGGGTTGTGAATGTCTATTACCATAATAACTCGTTTGAAACTCGTTATACATTTCATATAGGAGAGCTACTTTTCCTAGTGCAAAATCTAGATTCAAATCGTCATAAGGATATTGTTCGCTATTCAGATAGAGTTTCAAATTTTTTATTTTACAACTATCGAATTGACTTATATCTTTGGTAGCATTTCTCATTCTATCAGTTTGAAATGCTATAATAACATAGCGAGGCTTTTCTAAATTTGTGGATGTTTTTACAGTCCAATTTTCTTGCTGTGATGCTGGTAAATTAGGGTATTCGTAAAGATCCCACGATCTGAATGGAATAGAAATGACCTTGTTTTTATCCACCATTTTTAACAACTTTAGACGTTCTTGATCAGAAACACGAATATGAGGCATCCTCCAAACCACTTTATCTAATTTTATTTGTACATCATCACTACCCTTTACACAGTTCAAGTCAGTACTCGATCTGATCAAAACGAGTTCTTGCTTAAGATTAATTAAAATTTTTCGATAGTCTTCACATATCCCTAAGAGAATATCCAATGGCAGACATACGCTAAAAAAACCGTTTTTATCTATTGAAACTGTTTTATCAACACCTGGGATTATCCACCCGGCATTTTCTAGTCCTTTGACTTGATTGGGTGAAAACGATGTATGACCTTTAAGCGTTGTAGTTATTCCGGGGTTTCTCACTCTATCGACTTCAATACCATTCAATTCATATCTTATCTCATCAAACAAAAACGCAAACGCGTTATTAGTGAATTTTGAAGTTGTTCCGTCAGTCCCATCCTTTTTAGAAATTCGTCCTTCCAGATAAACAAAACTTAAAGAAGGAAACGTATAAGCATCTTGTTGATGGATTGGTATTCTGATTTCGTCAGAATTGTTAAGAGTGTTCCCCGCATACGGCTGATGTGAATGATATTGGAATTGTGTAAGAGAATCATCAAATTTTACATCTGATGTAACGTTTAGTATGTTATGCATTTTGTTCTTTTTTTTTTTTTAATCGAAACCCACACTGTTTTAAAAAGTTGACGTTTGCAGTTGTTAGCCGTCTCGTCGACTTAGGTTTACTAATTCTTACCATGGCATGACATCCCCTTTTATAAAAAAAAGCGTGATGAGTACCACGATTCTCACCGGTACAAAAATCAATCCCCATTGTTCTTCAAATGTATTCTCAATGTAACAGTTTCCCCCCTAAAGTCAATAAGCGCACCGTCTTGATCCACTAAACGAACGGTAATATTGTCAACAGTCCTCGCGTTAGTTGGAAAGTAAATGACAGGATTCGGGGTTTCTATTATTTTATATCCTGGTTCTACAGCCGGAAAGAATTGATGTATGCTATGATCCGGATCCCCATTCAGATAAGACCCTGATGCGATGTTACAATGAATCGAAATAGTGTTTACAGAAAGAATTTTCACAATGCCATCGGATTCGCTGTACCGATGCAATGGGTCAATGACTTGATTAGGACGATGAAAACCCAACAGTGGGCCAATAGAATGGGGCTTGTCGGGGAAGTTGAAGTAGACCGGTTTCGTTGTTCTAAGTTCGGCCTTTAAAGTACTCTCATTTCCTCGAAGCATAAACCCACCACTAGGTTCCTGGTGAGCAATTTCTTCGCGAAGAAAAGAATTTAGTGCATCGATATCATACGATCCTTCAGGTATCTGAATCGTCAGATTTCCAAAGTAAAACTTATCGTTAACATCTTTCCTGATATTAGGTATAGTATTATATGAGTCAAAAGATAATAACCCAACGGTATAACTTGAGCCTAATTCCAGCGGAGGTAAAAAGTTCGCATGGAGAACACTAGAATTCCCCGTCAACGTTACTGTGTAGCTCATGATTATGAATGATCAAAATTTGCTAGAAACATCTGCTAAATACGCTAAGCAGAGATGTCCACAAATCGGTGTATCCCACTTTTGATAACGACGTCTGTTGTAAATTATTTCTGAACCCTTAAAGTACTCAAGTAACTGTGGAGGTGGTTTTAAATTTCCAAAGGAATCAAAGTATTTCACTAGACTATCTTTTTTTACATAGCACACCCAATGAGAACCGGGTTCTGAACTCGTATGCAAATTTACAATAGCGGCCTCATGTTTTTTTGGGTATATAGGAAGACTATCAATCATAAATACTCCACGAAAATTTTTAATATTTAAAAGTTTAGACATATAATTTAATTCAATATCGGTCAATGGTTTATTTGGTAGTCATATTTTTCCAAGTCTTTTTTCTCGGTTTATAAACAGAGCGTAACCGTTCCTATGTGGTTTCAAATAAAGTCCTTCGCCAACTTTTCGACCTTCCATTGCCAAATTATGCCTCTTTTGCTCTTCTAATTTTAGTTTGGCCTGTTTCACCTCGTTAATCGCTTTCGCCACACTCGAAGCTCCTCCTGCTAAAGATCCCACAGCGGAAAGTCCTGCCATCAACGGTACAAGAAATTGGAGGAAGCCTCCCTCCTTTGGCAGCGGGAGAACTCTAGGCAGTGAAGGTTTCGTCTTACCGCGCAAATGCATTTTAGCCTTCTTGTATGCCGCTTTTGATGCGCTCAGAATCGATGATACATCATCTACCTTTGACGATTTAACCAAGTTAATAAAACTAATCTTCTTTTTCTTTTTTTTCTTATTATTGATACCCGAACCAAGTTTTCCTTTCGCTTTCATGACATTTGTAACTAACCAAGCAGCGGCTTTTTCTCCCCATGTTGAATCTGAAGCTTTAACTCGTTTCCAAGCATTATCAGCTAGGATCTTGTCCGCTTGTTTACGACTATCCATATCCGTATTTTGGCTATAAGCTATATCGTGTTCCTTACAAGCTCTGTCAAGCTGGTTTATTCCTCTATCGCCCGCAATTAATCGTTTTTCTAATTTCGTGCCCGGTCCGCAATACTGATATCCTGGTATGTGTAATTCAATTGGTAACTTGTTTATAAGCCTGTTCACCAAACCTCTTCCTTTTCGAACCCTGCGAGTCATACTGCACTTGGAAAATGAAGAACTGAGATATATATATACGGAGGAATAATGATGTTGTTCGCATTCAGGATGAAATTAGTTAAACAAGTACAACGTTTCTCTACCACAGACTTTTCACCTGTCAAGTGCGATTCAGAGGGGAGGCACAGTTCATTATTACCGAGCACTATAAGATCATCAATTTGTGGACCGAGCGGATGTGGAAAGACTAATATTATGATTGGTCTTTTATTAAATCCGAATGGTTTAAAATTTAAAAATGTGTATCTTTTCGGAAAAACATTGCATCAACGGAAATACCAGTATTTAAAAAGTATCGTAAATCTTGTCCCTGAAATAGGGTTATATGAATTTGAAGATGCGAAAGAATTGCCACAAGAAGTTGAATCCAATTCGGTCTGTATATTTGATGACGTCACTATGGAAGACCAGGACATAATTAAACGATACTTTAGTTATGGTCGTCATATGAATCTTGATTGTTTCTATTTAACACAGAGTTATGTTTGTATCCCGAGACATCTTATCAGATGTAACTTTAACTTTTTAATAGTATTTCCTCAAGATGAATTAAATTTGAAACATATTTACGAGGAACATGTAAGCACTCCAGATTTAAGTTTTCCACTTTTTAAAGACATGTGTTCTTTATGTTGGGAAGAACCATTTAGTTACCTCGTCATTGACAAAAGTAGAGACCTGAATAATGGACGTTTTAGAAAAGGAATTGATACGTTCATTGTAGATATATAAAGAACAGTCATGACAATAATTGAGCATTAGCGATCATGGACCCAAAAGTCACTCGCGAGATTATAAAAACTAGTGAAATTTTGAAAAACAAATTTCAATCGTTGAAACGCGGTCTCCAGGATATCGAGGAAGGTCGAAAAGCGTTTTTTACACCCGTGCTAAAACCTCTCGAGGACATTAAACAATCTGTACAATTAAGTAATAAAGAGACCAAATCGGAACCCGCATTGACGTCTAGAAAAGTAAAAAGAATTGTCACTACTAATGTTTGGGGCGAATCGCCTGATAAAAGCGAGTTAGAGTCTGCTAGTATTTACAGAAAATCAACATTAATGCCGAAAACATCACTTCATCGCAAAAAAGTTACACAAATTTCATCTGACGTTCCAAGTACTGCGCTAACACCATTATCTCACTTATCAAATCCCCATCATGAGTTCATGTCACCAGAAGTAGAAATGGATGAGTATGTGACAGGCGATCCACTATCAGAACAAGTCAAAGAATACGCTAAAACTCCACAAGGAGAAGCCGAATTTAAGGAACATCTCGCCTCATTTGGAAACCTGCAAAGAGAATACTTGGATAAGTTGTTAAAAGGTGATAAGGCACATGACTCTCGTTACGGCATTCGAGTAATGCCTTCTGGAGGATTGGCTATTGGTGACTCGACCGATGTTCAGCTTTTTGAAAACAGTGATGATATTTCTATAAACAACATAGTGTATGAAGGAACTCCTGGATTGTTGCAGCTACTCTACTTGAAAAATCCTAAATATTATACCGAGTCAGACTTGGATAATTATAAGAATATTTTACTTTCGACCAATGCTCACAAAAAAGGCTATAGTGAGGAACAAGGAGTGTCCGGAAATAGATCTGAGAAGTATAGAAATATAATATCGAAGTTATTCCCAACACAATCTTTAAAACCCCGCCCTCCTTCCTCAGCATCAGCAGCTTCGAGCAGGCTAACTTCACTCCGTTCCCACTCTTACAAACGGGGCACTGGACTTATGAGCGTCGATAAACCTCTGTACGAGCGTTGGAATGACCCAAACGAACTAGTCGATCGCCTTAGGCTGCTAATGTCTTCAACTTATGCCGGGCATGAAGGACATCAAAATGAAATAGAATCTATAATTGAAGAACTACGAGAAGAAAATATAATATATTAATGCCCACATTTTTATATTTAGATTCAGTACAAACATGACAATAAACAAGTTCGGATCTCACATAGCAAAAAAGCATACAAAATACAAAAAACGTTATTTTCCATTCAGCTTATTAAAGTCTGAAAAGGACATTGATGCACATCATTTAAGGATCGTCAATATTGCAAATCCAGTCGCTGCTCATGACGCTGCAAATAAAGTATATTGTGATACACTAGCACTGACCTACACTGATTTAAAGAATTGGCCGGGTAGCTATATAGATGGAAAAAGAAAAAGACTTGTCAATTTCGCTCCACCTATAAATAACTATGATGTTGTTACAAAAGAATTCTTCGACAGAGTTGCTTTGACTCTAGTTGACAATATATATGATTGTCTCGGGAAAAGAATAACAAACATCGGTGAGCCCGTAGAGGAATCTGACGCAGTCACACTCGGCTATCTTAACAAAGTACTTAAAAAAGAAAATTATAGATGGATTCATCAATAATAAAAACAACAATCGTAAATGAATTACATAAGCCAGCTCGCAAGATATACCCTAGAAGAAAGACTGTTTTGAAAGGGATAAATGACTTGTGGCAAATAGATCTAGTAGAAATGATACCTTATGCTCGAGAAAATAAAGGATACAAATATTTATTAACAGTTATAGACTGCTTTACTAAATATGCATGGGCCGTACCAATAAAGAAGAAATCTGCTGATGATGTAACTAAGGCAATGGAGAGCGTGTTTCGTTCGAGCAAACAAACACCGAGAAATATTCAAAGCGATCAAGGAAAAGAATTTTATAATTCCAAGTTTAAATCTCTAATAAAACAGTACTATATTAATCATTATTCGACCTTTTCTAATATGAAAGCTTCCATTGTAGAAAGGTTTAATAGAACTTTAAAAGCGAAAATGTGGAAAGCATTTAGCTTGGGTGGAAATTACAAGTTTTTAGATATATTACCTCAGATTCTACATGATTATAACTCATCATTCCATACAACAATAGGTATGAGACCAATTGATGCCCATAATAAAAAATCAGAAAACTACTTGCTAAACAAAGTGTATTCTTCTTCTTCTGTTCGTTCCAAATCAAAAGTGCGAAAGCAGAAGTTTGAAGAGGACGATTTTGTGAGGATATCTAAGCAAAAAACAGCATTTTCAAAAGGCTACAAGCCAAATTGGTCAAGCGAAATATTTAAAGTAATCAAGATTCAGAAGACGGATCCATATACATATTTACTTGAAGATCTCAAAAGTCAACCTATCAGTGGCTCCTTTTATGCTGAAGAGCTTCAAAAAGTAAAACATCCAGATGTTTATCTCATCGAAAAGATTTTGAAAAGGAAAGGAAATAAGTTGTATGTGAAATGGTGGGGGCTAAAAGAAAGCAGCTGGATTGACAGGAAGGATATCGCATAGTGGTGTGAAAAGAATAATGCACTTTTGTAATGAATGTATTTATTTGTAGCTTTATAACACATGTATTTATACATATCATTGATGAAATTAGACACTAAGTTTTTATTACTTATTATCATATTTCAAATAAAACATTTTTGATTGCTACTATTCTGTTTATTTTTTCTTTTCTAATCTCAGATATAATTAGTTCATAAAATAAACAATTTAATTACATTACAAAACATTTGCTTTACTTATGTAGCGACAATGCATAATGGCCATAAGGAAGTGTATCTCTTGCGTTATCTAAGGTATGCCGTTTATCATCATATGGACAAAGAGACTTTTTATTGATTAAAACTGTTTGCACTTGATGTCTTTTTGATTGAATGATCTGAAATTGGCTGTACATCGACTCATAATTTCTTAAAGTATCTAAGTAATTTTGGAACGTGAATTCTTTAACCGCACATTTTTTAACCCCTTTGGATCGTTTTATCAATAAACCACTTTTGGTTATAAATGAATACATTTTTGGCCTTAGGCCAACATATTCAACGATTGGATCGCCAGCAGTTTCATCTTTGAGCATTCCTACTATTTTTTTGTTTTCTTCAGAATAACAGCGATGTTTTGTTGGAAAATTACTGGTATCAAAATAGTCTTTTAAATCATAATTTATATCATCGTATATATCTTTTGTATTTACTAGGTATAAAAATGAATCAGTATCCATATAACAGAGGTTTATATTTTTCGGACCATATTTTTTTAAAAATATGTTATAATGTAATTCGTACATTAAAACTTTTGATAGTTCCAATATACTAAAACCAACATAAAGAGGTTTATCAAATACAATTTTATTCTTCTCTAACTGAACGGAAACTACATTTTCAGTGAAAATTATTCTTTCTTTGAAATTTGGCTTTTTAACTAGTTTGTTCAATGATTTTTTATTTGTAACAAGTTTTAAATCTATTCGTTTTCTAACGTTTTCCATAAATTTACCAAAACAGGAGTTGTTCATGAGTTTAAAAAAATCCGATTCAAAAGGATTGGTTGACTTAGCTCTATGTTGGGTATTTAAATTTATGTATGGTGACAACCAATTTTTTTGCTTAAATTTTAAAATCCTATGAATTTTGGTTAATTTAACGCCAAGATTTAGTGCTTGTTTCAAATTGACATAATGAACAATATAACGGGTTTTTGGTGTGAGTGTAGTAAGTAACTTTTCTGTTGTTTTATCACTGTCAGGCGATTTTAATTTATCAGGTAATAAAGGTAGTTGACAGTGCATATCGTGTATGGCTTCAGGGTAATCAATGTCTACATCGAGTATATAACCAACTTCAGAGTTGTCAGGAACTTTTAACACATCTAAATCTTCATTATGCCATTCAAAGTCACAATATGGAAGGAAACAGTTCATTGCATAGCCGTATAAATTATTTACATCTGCGTAAATTAAGTAGTTAATGGGCTGATTTGGATCGTAATCATCTACATAATAATTATTTGCTTTGGCATAACGTTTGACAACTTGTGTAATACCTCCTCGAATGCCTTTTTCGATAAATAATACCATATCCATGTCTTTAATAACGTCCAATTCAATATTTGTCGTTTTTAACATTGCTTCGTAACTGAGGCCTGGAAGAGACATAAAATGGGCAGGATCTAGTGAATATATATCCATAGAGAGATTACGAAATTTTTCAAATATTTCACATAATAAAATTACGTCTGTTTGTATATACATTTCGGTATATTCTTTTAAGTTATTTATATTAAAAGTATTCCAAATGTTTTGCGCATGCTTATAATCAGACTCGGAAATATTTTCTGCAGTTAAGTTGTTGTAAAATTTACTTATTACAGGCAACTGAGTTTCTTCTAACCGCAGTAATGAATCTATGTAAGAGTAAGGGTAAATTCCCTTTCTCGTTAACAATTCAACTTTCGTTTCGTCGGGAATTAACTGATGCAAATGAGGGAATGTAATTGAAAGACTTGAAGAACCTTTTTTCATGTTTTGCACTAGGGTATCAAGCCCCGCAGCTAAAAATTTATAACTATCTACAAATCTTATTTTAGTTTTGCAATCTTTAAATGTTTTGGTAAAACTTATGTATTTTTCTGTATTACTTGGAACTACGGAAACATCTCCTTCATGGTTTGCTAAAAACGGAACAATAAAGTGCGAGTCATAACCCTGAAAGTTATGCATAAATACTGGAATGAAATTGGGTGTTTTTGCTTGTAAATTGCAATTAGAATGAGCCGCTCCAATGAACTTAGATGACACATGATCATGATGATGCACCTTCTCATCCTCATTTAAAGTTTTCAGACAGATAACACATACATGGGTACACTGATAAATTATCTTTTCTTCCTCCGTCATTTCAGACATAGGCTCAACTTTACCATATATTTCATCAGCTTTTTTAGCCAAATCATGTAGTCCTTCCATGAACATTAGCATACATTTTTCACCGGTAAAAATTAATGGCTGTTGTAATTTAAATTGAGGTATATCCGTTTTGACCATAAGTGAAGCACAAAAAATTTTATGGTTTTGAACTGATTTGGTCCAAGAAATTGATGGATTTTGGGAAGGACCTGCAATTGGTTCCAGATATGATTCAAAGTCTGCGTAAGCAACAATTTTAATTTTTTGGGTGGATTCGAATTTTTTAAATTTGATTTTATCATCTGCAGGAAAATCTGTCCTAACTGGTTTATGCGCACCGCAAAATAATAAATGTTCCTTTAATCGTTCTTCCGCGTTTTTTCCACTTTTTGTTTTGTATCTCCAGGAAATAGATGTTAAACACCTGTGGCAAATTTCTTTAGCGGATTTGTCACCTGATATTTGACTACCAACAAGCCTGCTTAAATTTGTGATATAACAATAGTGTGAGTTTATTTCATTTTGAAGAAACAAAAGGTCAAATCTCTCGTTATATGTTTCCTTTTTGCTTATTCTTAAGGGAAATATATTGTTTTTTTCATCTAAACCGTACACATTAATTAAAACATTGTTTACTTCCTCGAATTTTTTAATATCTTTAAATGAAGTAGGATATGAAATACAATCGAATTGATAATGGGTTTCTAAATTTTCGTACAATGTAGGATCGTTCGAACCAACTGTTTTGCTCAGTATTGCTAAACGAAAACAGTCGTTGTTTATATTTTTTACATTAATAACAGCATGTTTGTTTTTTATACCTTTTGGCAAATTAATAAATTGTTTTCCGCTCAGAGGTGTATATTTGGTAAAATGCAAACATAGAAAGTTGCAAGAAACAAAGGTCCAACCAGAACCTTTGGCTTCAAAGGAATCTAATTCCATAATTAATTTTTCGTATGACTCTTTCAAATAATTGTGCAAATCGGTTGATGAATCTATGATGTTCTGACTAGTCTTAAAATTCATATTGGACTTTTCCTCGTTGTTATGATTTATTTTTTTGTATGTACAATCTAAGTGTAAATTAATTTTAAATATGTTCCATTGTGTCAAATATGAAGTTAAAATCTCAATAAGTTTTTCTTTATTGATTTCTAAAAAAATTTTTGGAGTAGTTTTATTATTATGATTTTCAAAATAAAAGTCTATCACCGAATTACCAAATGCAGCCTTTTTAATTCCTTGTTCATATGTGATTAACCTATCAAGTTGTTCCTTATTATAAAGTTTATATTTTTTTGGAGAACTAATTCCTTTTTCTACAATATTAGTGTTGTAGAAAGGTGGAATGTTCGAATGTATCCGTTTTTTGAATGGTAAATGCGATTGAGAACTGGAAACAGATTGTTTTAAAGAGGGTCCAGCCGGAGTTTGGAAATTTTCCATTGTTATCGATTGACTAGTATTACCGACTAATGCTTGAAGGGGACTGATGTGCTTTTTATTTTTACAGGTAATTATATGTCGTGTACAGCTACCTTTCGAATTAAATTCACGTCTACAATATGTGCACACATGAAATTGCCATTTGCATTTATGTGCGTTTAATGTTTTCAATAAAAGCCCACATTTTGAACACAAAACATCCATACCTTTTTAAAATTAATATTTTCCTATGACCATTATGTTCGCTGCTAATATATATTTATTCGCTAAAAGTTATTATATATGAATTTCTCTGCTTTCCCTTGTATGTCATCTTCAATGATCCTACGATAAAGAAAACAATCTTACTTTTTTTTCTAACAATCAGGTATTAACATTGTTTGAAATGAAGCAATTGATAATATGAAAACTCACCATTATAATGTTCGATCTCCGCATCAGTGAAACATTCACTGTACCTCTTGGGAAGAAAGGTCCTAAAGCGCTCTCCTCCTCTTTCAGCCTCTATAATAGCCTCCACCCCTTGGCCGTGTTCAGTTGTTTTAAACCGCAACTCCAATATTGAATAGCATACCCCCTCATGCAACTCTCCTATGGTTTTATAGGATGTAAGACCGTTTAATCTATTCAAAAGGGACATCTGCAATGTTTATAACAATCAGATTGTTGTAATTATGTTAAGATTAGTTAAAACAAGTAGCAATAACAACTTACGTTTAAGCAGTGATTAGAGACGGTGGACAGCACAACACGCAGACGAGACGGAGTGACGGAGTGCCAGTGGGCCGAAGAGGGAACGTTTATAAAGGGAGTATGGACTGATGAGCTAGGCAAAGTGTGAATAGGAGGTATCATGACCATATATGGGCATGGGAATATAGAGAACTGCGAATGTGACTATTTAACTGACGGTCCAGATATTAATCGTGTATGAACTGATGAGCTAGGCATACTGGGAATAGGAGGTATTACGACCCATATATGGACATGGAAATATAGAGAACTGTGAATGAATTGGTTAATGTAACTCACAGACAAGGTGATTATTTAAGTTTATATTGCATCCGTAAGACAATCTCACTTATCTTATTTTGTCCTGTCGTCTGCTATAGTTCAATGTCAACCTTTTCGTCCGTGAGATAAAATATAAACTGCCGATCAAGCATACCCGGGCAGCGCTAGGCCATCAATGACTCATGCTCTGATGGAACTGACGTCACAAGGTCAGTTTTACACACTATACAGATAAAATATTTAAAAAAAAAAATCTGATAAAGGAACCCCGGGGCCCCTCGATGACGTCAGAGGGTCAATGCCCCCCCGTCACAGTTTTACACACTATATAGATAAAATATTAAAAAAAAAAAAAAATTCTGATAAAGGAACCCCCGGCCCCTCGATGACGTCAGAGGGTCAATGCCCCCGTGACGTCACAAGGTCATTTGCACCTCTACTATAACACTAATGTAAACAAAGCGATGTTGCCAAATCTTGCACATTCCTTGCGACGTTGCCAAATGTGGCATTCAGACCTCCAAGGCTTCCCCCCCGCACCCTTCCCCTCGCCTTGTCAAGGTCAAGTCCACAGTTTCCAATGCTACAACCCGTCGTTTATAACTACTCTCTAGGGACATAGAAATCCCTCTAGGGACATAGAAATCTATCCCTCTAGCGACCTAGAAATCCCTCTAGCGACATAGAAATCCCTCTAGGGACATAGAAATCCCTCTAGGGACATAGAAATCTATCCCTCTAGCGACATAGAAATCCCTCTAGGGACATAGAAATCTATCCCTCTAGGGACATAGAAATCCCTCTAGGGACCTAGAAATCCCTCTAGGGACATAGAAATCTCTCTCTCTAGGGACATAGAAATCCCTCTAGGGACATAGAATTCCCTCTAGGGACATAGAAATCCCTCTAGGGACATAGAAATCTATCCCTCTAGGGACATAGAAATCCCTCTTGGGACATAGAAATCCCTCTAGGGACATTGAAATCCCTCTAGGGACATAGAAATCTATCCCTCTAGGGACATAGAAATCCCTCTTGGGACATAGAAATCCCTCTTGGGACATAGAAATCCCTCTAGGGACATAGAAATCTATCCCTCTAGGGACCTAGAAATCCCTCTAGGGACATAGAAATCCCTCTAGCGACCTAGAAATCCCTCTAGCGACATAGAAATCCCTCTAGGGACATAGAAATCCCTCTTGGGACATAGAAATCTATCCCTCTAGGGACATAGAAATCCCTCTTGGGACAGAGAAATCCCTCTAGCGACCTAGAAATCCCTCTAGCGACATAGAAATCCCTCTAGGGACATAGAAATCCTTCTAGGGACATAGAAATCCCTCTAGGGACATAGAAATCTATCCCTCTAGGGACATAGAAATCCCTCTAGGGACCTAGAAATCCCTCTAGGGACCTAGAAATCCCTCTAGGGACCTAGAAATCCCTCTAGGGACATAGAAATCCCTCTTGGGACATAGAAATCCCTCTAGGGACATTGAAATCCCTCTAGGGACATAGAAATCTATCCCTCTAGGGACATAGAAATCCCTCTTGGGACATATAAATCCCTCTTGGGACATAGAAATCCCTCTAGGGACATAGAAATCCCTCTAGGGACATAGAAATCTATCCCTCTAGGGACATAGAAATCCCTCTAGGGACATAGAAATCCCTCTTGGGACATAGAAATCCCTCTTGGGACATAGAAATCCCTCTAGGGACATTGAAATCCCTCTAGGGACATAGAAATCTATCCCTCTAGGGACATAGAAATCCCTCTAGGGACCTAGAAATCCCTCTAGGGACATAGAAATCCCTCTTGGGACATAGATATCCCTCTTGGGACATAGAAATCCCTCTAGGTACATTGAAATCCCTCTAGGGACATAGAAATCCTTCTAGGGACATAGAAATCCCTCTAGGGACATAGAAATCTATCCCTCTAGGGACATAGAAATCCCTCTAGGGACCTAGAAATCCCTCTAGGGACCTAGAAATCCCTCTAGGGACATAGAAATCCCTCTTGGGACATAGAAATCCCTCTAGGGACATTGAAATCCCTCTGGGGACATAGAAATCTATCCCTCTAGGGACATAGAAATCCCTCTTGGGACATAGAAATCCCTCTTGGGACATAGAAATCCCTCTAGGGACATAGAAATCCCTCTAGGGACATAGAAATCTATCCCTCTAGGGACATTGAAATCCCTCTAGGGACATAGAAATCTATCCCTCTAGGGACATAGAAATCCCTCTAGGGACCTAGAAATCCCTCTTGGGACCTAGAAATCCCTCTAGGGACATAGAAATCTATCCCTCTAGGGACATAGAAATCCCTCTAGGGACATAGAAATCCCTCTTGGGACATAGAAATCCCTCTTGGGACATAGAAATCCCTCTAGGGACATTGAAATCCCTCTAGGGACATAGAAATCTATCCCTCTAGGGACATTGAAATCCCTCTAGGGACATAGAAATCTATCCCTCTAGGGACATAGAAATCCCTCTTGGGACATAGAAATCCCTCTTGGGACATAGAAATCCCTCTAGGGACATTGAAATCCCTCTAGGGACATAGAAATTCTTCTAGGGACATAGAAATCCCTCTAGGGACATAGAAATCTATCCCTCTAGGGACATAGAAATCCCTCTAGGGACCTAGAAATCCCTCTAGGGACCTAGAAATCCCTCTAGGGACATAGAAATCCCTATTGGGACATAGAAATCCCTCTAGGGACATTGAAATCCCTCTAGGGACATAGAAATCTATCCCTCTAGGGACATAGAAATCCCTCTAGGGACCTAGAAATCCCTCTAGGGACATAGAAATCCCTCTAGGGACATAGAAATCCCTCTTGGGACATAGAAATCCCTCTTGGGACATAGAAATCCCTCTAGGGACATAGAAATCTATCCCTCTAGGGACATAGAAATCCCTCTAGGGACATAGAAATCCCTCTTGGGACATAGAAATCCCTCTAGGGACATAGAAATCCCTCTAGGGACATAGAAATCTATCCCTCTTGGGACATAGAAATCCCTCTAGGGACATAGAAATCTATCTTTCTAGGGACATAGAAATCCCTCTAGGGACATAGAAATCCCTCTAGGGACATAGAAATCCCTCTAGGGACATAGAAATCTATCCCTCTAGGGACATAGAAATCCCTCTTGGGACATAGAAATCCCTCTAGGGACATAGAAATCCCTCTAGGGACATAGAAATCTATCCCTCTAGGGACATAGAAATCCCTCTAGGGACCTAGAAATCCTTCTAGGGACATAGAAATCTATCCCTCTAGGGACATAGAAATCCCTCTTGGGACATAGAAATCCCTCTAGCGACCTAGAAATCCCTCTAGCGACATAGAAATCCCTCTAGGGACATAGAAATCCCTCTAGGGACATAGAAATCTATCCCTCTAGGGACATAGAAATCCCTCTTGGGACATAGAAATCCCTCTAGGGACATAGAAATCCCTCTAGGGACATAGAAATCTATCCCTCTAGGGACATAGAAATCCCTCTAGGGACATAGAAATCTATCCCTCTAGGGACATTGAAATCCCTCTAGGGACATAGAAATCCCTCTTGGGACATAGAAATCCCTCTAGGGACCTAGAAATCTCTCTAGGGACATAGAAATCCCTCTAGGGACATAGAAATCTATCTCTCTAGGGACCTAGAAATCCCTCTAGGGACATAGAAATCTATCCCTCTAGGGACATAGAAATCCCTCTAGGGACCTAGAAATCCCTCTAGGGACATTGAAATCCCTCTAGGGATTTCTATGTCCCTAGAAAGATAGATTTCTATCTATCTCGTCTATATCGAGAAATCTATCTTTCTAGGGACATAGAAATCCCTCTAGGGACATAGAAATCCCTCTAGGGACCTAGAAATCCCTCTAGGGACCTAGAAATCCCTCTAGGGACATAGAAATCTATCCCTCTAGGGACATAGAAATCCCTCTAGGGACATAGAAATCCCTCTTGGGACATAGAAATCCCTCTTGGGACATAGAAATCCCTCTAGGGACATTGAAATCCCTCTAGGGACATAGAAATCTATCCCTCTAGGGACATAGAAATCCCTCTTGGGACATAGAAATCCCTCTTGGGACATAGAAATCCCTCTAGGGACATAGAAATCCCTCTAGGGACATAGAAATCTATCCCTCTAGGGACATAGAAATCCCTCTAGGGACATAGAAATCCCTCTTGGGACATAGAAATCCCTCTAGGGACCTAGAAATCTCTCTAGGGACATAGAAATCCCTCTAGGGACATAGAAATCTATCTCTCTAGGGACCTAGAAATCCCTCTAGGGACATAGAAATCTATCCCTCTAGGGACCAAGAAATCCCTCCTAAAACTCCAGATATCCCTCTCAAAACCCAAGATAACAGTTACATTTCTACCAGTTACCTTGGATAACCTTACATTTTTGACAGACATCATTGTTTGTTTACTAGTCTGTTCGAGCGTTGTTGTGTTTGTTGCTCAGTTGTTCTTTGTTAATAATACAAGATAATGTCGATATTTTGTTGTTTGGTGTTTCTTAGTTATACGACAATGCTTATTTGGGATTTGGCAAGAACCGAGGAAGATGCAATTCATTTTTGCCAGGAGAAAAACATTTTGCAGAAAAATAGAAATGTAGGGATAGAGACTCTTTTCAATCCATGTTGAACTGTATAGCAACCCATTTTCCACCGAAATGCGATTGAATGTTAAGTTTTTAAATAATTTTTTGAATTTTAAATATTTTATATATGTTGCATTATTTTACATCCTACACTTATTATTTATGATTAAATATACTTATTATTTATTTATTATACTTTATACTAGTTTTAGATAATTATTTTAATTTTAAATCGTTTATATATTGGAGTATTTATTGATCTCATTATTTTATTTATTTACATTATATACCAAATTATTTTATAATATGTTATATATTCAATTATATTGTTATTACTTCGATTTATGTATTTCCATTATTATTACTCTATTTATTGATCTCGTTATTATATTTATTTACATTATATACAACATTATTTTATAACATGTTATATATTTAATTATATTGTTATTACTTCGATTTATTTATTTCCAATATTATTACATTCCTATTTTGAAAGGTTATCCAAGGTAACCGTCTCTAGGGACATAGAAATCCCTCTAGGGACATAGAAATATATCCCTCTAGGGACATAGAAATCCCTCTTGGGACCTAGAAATCCCTCTAGGGACATAGAAATCCCTCTAGGGACATAGAAATCCCTCTAGGGACATAGAAATCTATCCCTCTAGGGACATAGAAATCCCTCTAGGGACATAGAAATCCCTCTAGGGACATAGAAATCCCTCTAGGGACATAGAAATCTATCCCTCTAGGGACATAGAAATCCCTCTAGGGACCTAGAAATCCCTCTGGGACATAGAAATCCCTCTAGGGACCTAGAAATCCCTCTAGCGACATAGAAATCCCTCTAAGGACATAGAAATCTCTCTCTCTAGGGACCTAGAAATCCCTCTAGGGACATAGAAATCCCTCTAGGGACATAGAAATCTATCCCTCTAGGGACATAGAAATCCCTCTTGGGACATAGAAATCCCTCTAGGGACATAGAAATCCCTCTAGGGACATAGAAATCTATCCCTCTAGGGACATAGAAATCCCTCTAGGGACCTAGAAATCCCTCTAGGGACCTAGAAATCCCTCTAGGGACATAGAAATCTATCCCTCTAGGGACATAGAAATCCCTCTAGGGACATAGAAATCCCTCTTGGGACATAGAAATCCCTCTTGGGACATAGAAATCCCTCTAGGGACATTGAAATCCCTCTAGGGACATAGAAATCTATCCCTCTAGGGACATAGAAATCCCTCTTGGGACATAGAAATCCCTCTTGGGACATAGAAATCCCTCTAGGGACATAGAAATCCCTCTAGGGACATAGAACTCTATCCCTCTAGGGACATAGAAATCCCTCTAGGGACATAGAAATCCCTCTTGGGACATAGAAATCCCTCTTGGGACATAGAAATCCCTCTAGGGACATTGAAATCCCTCTAGGGACATAGAAATCTATCCCTCTAGGGACATAGAAATCCCTCTTGGGACATAGAAATCCCTCTTGGGACATAGAAATCCCTCTAGGGACATAGAAATCTATCCCTCTAGGGACATAGAAATCCCTCTAGGGACATAGAAATCCCTCTTGGGACATAGAAATCCCTCTAGGGACATAGAAATCCCTCTAGGGACATAGAAATCTATCCCTCTTGGGACATAGAAATCCCTCTAGGGACATAGAAATCTATCCCTCTAGGGACATAGAAATCCCTCTAGGGACATAGAAATCCCTCTTGGGACATAGAAATCCCTCTAGGGACATAGAAATCCCTCTAGGGACATAGAAATCTATCCCTCTAGGGACATAGAAATCCCTCTTGGGACATAGAAATCCCTCTAGGGACATAGAAATCCCTCTAGGGACATAGAAATCTATCCCTCTAGGGACCTAGAAATCCCTCTTGGGACATAGAAATCCCTCTTGGGACATAGAAATCCCTCTAGGGACATTGAAATCCCTCTAGGGACATAGAAATCCCTCTAGGGACATAGAAATCTATCCCTCTAGGGACATAGAAATCCCTCTAGCGACATAGAAATCCCTCTAGGGACATAGAAATCCCTCTTGGGACATAGAAATCCCTCTAGGGACATAGAAATCCCTCTAGGGACATAGAAATCTATCCCTCTAGGGACATAGAAATCCCTCTTGGGACATAGAAATCCCTCTAGGGACATAGAAATCCCTCTAGGGACATAGAAATCTATCCCTCTAGGGACCTAGAAATCCCTCTTGGGACATAGAAATCCCTCTTGGGACATAGAAATCCCTCTAGGGACATTGAAATCCCTCTAGGGACATAGAAATCTATCCCTCTAGGGACATAGAAATCCCTCTTGGGACATAGAAATCCCTCTTGGGACAAAGAAATCCCTCTAGGGACATAGAAATCTATCCCTCTAGGGACCTAGAAATCCCTCTAGGGACATAGAAATCCCTCTAGCGACCTAGAAATCCCTCTAGCGACATAGAAATCCCTCTAGGGACATAGAAATCTATCCCTCTAGGGACATAGAAATCCCTCTTGGGACATAGAAATCCCTCTAGCGACCTAGAAATCCCTCTAGCGACATAGAAATCCCTCTAGGGACATAGAAATCCCTCTAGGGACATAGAAATCTATCCCTCTAGGGACATAGAAATCCCTCTTGGGACATAGAAATCCCTCTAGCGACCTAGAAATCCCTCTAGCGACCTAGAAATCCCTCTAGCGACATAGAAATCCCTCTAGGGACATAGAAATCTATCCCTCTAGGGACATAGAAATCCCTCTTGGGACATAGAAATCCCTCTAGCGACCTAGAAATCCCTCTAGCGACATAGAAATCCCTCTAGGGACATAGAAATCCTTCTAGGGACATAGAAATCTATCCCTCTAGGGACATAGAAATCCCTCTTGGGACATAGAAATCCCTCTAGGGACATAGAAATCCCTCTAGGGACATAGAAATCTATCCCTCTAGGGACATAGAAATCCCTCTTGGGACATAGAAATCCCTCTAGGGACATTGAAATCCCTCTAGGGACATAGAAATCTATCCCTCTAGGGACATAGAAATCCCTCTAGGGACATAGAAATCCCTCTTGGGACATAGAAATCCCTCTTGGGACATAGAAATCCCTCTAGGGACATTGAAATCCCTCTAGGGACATAGAAATCTATCCCTCTAGGGACATAGAAATCCCTCTAGGGACATAGAAATCCCTCTTGGGACATAGAAATCCCTCTTGGGACATAGAAATCCCTCTAGGGACATTGAAATCCCTCTAGCGACCTAGAAATCCCTCTAGGGACATAGAAATCCCTCTAGGGACATAGAAATCCCTCTAGGGGGTAAATCGCTCAGTTGTTCTTTGTTAATAATACAAGATAATGTCGATATTTTGTTGTTTGGTGTTTCTTAGTTATACGACAATGCTTATTTGGGATTTGGCAAGAACCGAGGAAGATGCAATTCATTTTTGCCAGGAGAAAAACATTTTGCAGAAAAATAGGAAATGTAGGGATAGAGACTCTTTTCAATCCATGTTGAACTGTATAGCAACCCATTTTCCACCGAAATGCGATTGAATGTTAAGTTTTTAAATAATTTTTTGAATTTTAAATATTTTATATATGTTGCATTATTTTACATCCTACACTTATTGTTTATGATTAAATATACTTATTATTTATTTATTATACTTTATACTAGTTTTAGATAATTATTTTAATTTTAAATCGTTTATATATTGGAGTATTTATTGATCTCATTATTTTATTTATTTACATTATATACCAAATTATTTTATAATATGTTATATATTCAATTATATTGTTATTACTTCGATTTATGTATTTCCATTATTATTACTCTATTTATTGATCTCGTTATTATATTTATTTACATTATGTACAACATTATTTTATAACATGTTATATATTTAATTATATTGTTATTACTTCGATTTATTTATTTCCAATATTATTACATTCCTATTTTGAAAGGTTATCCAAGGTAACCGTCTCTAGGGACATACAAATCCCTCTAGGGACATAGAAATATATCCCTCTAGGGACATAGAAATCCCTCTTGGGACCTAGAAATCCCTCTAGGGACATAGAAATCCCTCTAGGGACATAGAAATCCCTCTAGGGACATAGAAATCTATCCCTCTAGGGACATAGAAATCCCTCTAGGGACATAGAAATCCCTCTAGGGACATAGAAATCTATCCCTCTAGGGACATAGAAATCCCTCTAGGGACCTAGAAATCCCTCTGGGACATAGAAATCCCTCTAGGGACCTAGAAATCCCTCTAGCGACATAGAAATCCCTCTAAGGACATAGAAATCTCTCTCTCTAGGGACCTAGAAATCCCTCTAGGGACATAGAAATCCCTCTAGGGACATAGAAATCTATCCCTCTAGGGACATAGAAATCCCTCTTGGGACATAGAAATCCCTCTAGGGACATAGAAATCCCTCTAGGGACATAGAAATCTATCCCTCTAGGGACATAGAAATCCCTCTAGGGACCTAGAAATCCCTCTAGGGACATAGAAATCTATCCCTCTAGGGACATAGAAATCCCTCTAGGGACATAGAAATCCCTCTTGGGACATAGAAATCCCTCTTGGGACATAGAAATCCCTCTAGGGACATTGAAATCCCTCTAGGGACATAGTAATCTATCCCTCTAGGGACATAGAAATCCCTCTTGGGACATAGAAATCCCTCTTGGGACATAGAAATCCCTCTAGGGACATAGAAATCCCTCTAGGGACATAGAAATCTATCCCTCTAGGGACATAGAAATCCCTCTAGGGACATAGAAATCCCTCTTGGGACATAGAAATCCCTCTTGGGACATAGAAATCCCTCTAGGGACATAGAAATCTATCCCTCTAGGGACATAGAAATCCCTCTTGGGACATAGAAATCCCTCTTGGGACATAGAAATCCCTCTAGGGACATAGAAATCTATCCCTCTAGGAACATAGAAATCCCTCTAGGGACATAGAAATCCCTCTTGGGACATAGAAATCCCTCTTGGGACATAGAAATCCCTCTAGGGACATAGAAATCCCTCTAGGGACATAGAAATCTATCCCTCAAGGGGCATAGAAATCCCTCTAGGGACATAGAAATCCCTCTTGGGACATAGAAATCCCTCTTGGGACATAGAAATCCCTCTAGGGACATTGAAATCCCTCTAGGGACATAGAAATCTATCCCTCTAGGGACATAGAAATCCATCTTGGGACATAGAAATCCCTCTTGGGACATAGAAATCCCTCTAGGGACATAGAAATCTATCCCTCTAGGGACATAGAAATCCCTCTAGGGACATAGAAATCCCTCTTGGGACATAGAAATCCCTCTAGGGACATAGAAATCCCTCTAGGGACATAGAAATCTATCCCTCTTGGGACATAGAAATCCCTCTAGGGACATAGAAATCTATCCCTCTAGGGACATAGAAATCCCTCTAGGGACATAGAAATCCCTCTTGGGACATAGAAATCCCTCTAGGGACATAGAAATCTATCCCTCTAGGGACATAGAAATCCCTCTTGGGACATAGAAATCCCTCTAGGGACATAGAAATCCCTCTAGGGACATAGAAATCTATCCCTCTAGGGACATAGAAATCCCTCTAGGGACCTAGAAATCCCTCTTGGGACATAGAAATCCCTCTTGGGACATAGAAATCCCTCTAGGGACATTGAAATCCCTCTAGGGACATAGAAATCTACCCCTCTAGGGACATAGAAATCCCTCTTGGGACATAGAAATCCCTCTTGGGACATAGAAATCCCTCTTGGGACATAGAAATCCCTCTAGGGACATAGAAATCTATCCCTCTAGGGACCTAGAAATCCCTCTAGGGACATAGAAATCCCTCTAGCGACCTAGAAATCCCTCTAGCGACATAGAAATCCCTCTAGGGACATAGAAATCCCTCTAGGGACATAGAAATCTATCCCTCTAGGGACATAGAAATCCCTCTTGGGACATAGAAATCCCTCTTGGGACATAGAAATCCCTCTAGGGACATAGAAATCCCTCTAGGGACATAGAAATCTATCCCTCTAGGGACATAGAAATCCCTCTAGGGACATAGAAATCCCTCTTGGGACATAGAAATCCCTCTTGGGACATAGAAATCCCTCTAGGGACATTGAAATCCCTCTAGGGACATAGAAATCTATCCCTCTAGGGACATAGAAATCCCTCTTGGGACATAGAAATCCCTCTTGGGACATAGAAATCCCTCTAGGGACATAGAAATCTATCCCTCTAGGGACATAGAAATCCCTCTAGGGACATAGAAATCCCTCTTGGGACATAGAAATCCCTCTTGGGACATAGAAATCCCTCTAGGGACATAGAAATCCCTCTAGGGACATAGAAATCTATCCCTCTAGGGACATAGAAATCCCTCTAGGGACATAGAAATCCCTCTTGGGACATAGAAATCCCTCTTGGGACATAGAAATCCCTCTAGGGACATTGAAATCCCTCTAGGGACATAGAAATCTATCCCTCTAGGGACATAGAAATCCCTCTTGGGACATAGAAATCCCTCTTGGGACATAGAAATCCCTCTAGGGACATAGAAATCTATCCCTCTAGGGACATAGAAATCCCTCTAGGGACATAGAAATCCCTCTTGGGACATAGAAATCCCTCTAGGGACATAGAAATCCCTCTAGGGACATAGAAATCTATCCCTCTAGGGACATAGAAATCCCTCTAGGGACCTAGAAATCCCTCTTGGGACATAGAAATCCCTCTTGGGACATAGAAATCCCTCTAGGGACATTGAAATCCCTCTAGGGACATAGAAATCTATCCCTCTAGGGACATAGAAATCCCTCTTGGGACATAGAAATCCCTCTTGGGACATAGAAATCCCTCTAGAGACATAGAAATCTATCCCTCTAGGGACCTAGAAATCCCTCTAGGGACATAGAAATCCCTCTAGCGACCTAGAAATCCCTCTAGCGACATAGAAATCCCTCTAGGGACATAGAAATCCCTCTTGGGACATAGAAATCTATCCCTCTAGGGACATAGAAATCCCTCTTGGGACATAGAAATCCCTCTAGCGACCTAGAAATCCCTCTAGCGACATAGAAATCCCTCTAGGGACATAGAAATCCCTCTAGGGACATAGAAATCCCTCTAGGGACATAGAAATCCCTCTAGGGACATAGAAATCTATCCCTCTAGGGACATAGAAATCCCTCTAGGGACCTAGAAATCCCTCTAGGGACCTAGAAATCCCTCTAGGGACATAGAAATCTATCCCTCTAGGGACATAGAAATCCCTCTAGGGACATAGAAATCCCTCTTGGGACATAGAAATCCCTCTTGGGACATAGAAATCCCTCTAGGGACATTGAGATCCCTCTAGGGACATAGAAATCCCTCTAGGGACATAGAAATCTATCCCTCTAGGGACATAGAAATCTATCCCTCTTGGGACATAGAAATCCCTCTAGGGACATAGAAATCTATCCCTCTAGGGACATAGAAATCCCTCTAGGGACATAGAAATCCCTCTTGGGACATAGAAATCCCTCTAGGGACATAGAAATCCCTCTAGGGACATAGAAATCTATCCCTCTAGGGACATAGAAATCCCTCTTGGGACATAGAAATCCCTCTAGGGACATAGAAATCCCTCTAGGGACATAGAAATCTATCCCTCTAGGGACATAGAAATCCCTCTTGGGACATAGAAATCCCTCTAGGGACATAGAAATCCCTCTAGGGACATAGAAATCTATCCCTCTAGGGACATAGAAATCCCTCTAGGGACCTAGAAATCCCTCTGGGACATAGAAATCCCTCTAGGGACCTAGAAATCCCTCTAGCGACATAGAAATCCCTCTAAGGACATAGAAATCTCTCTCTCTAGGGACCTAGAAATCCCTCTAGGGACATAGAAATCCCTCTAGGGACATAGAAATCTATCCCTCTAGGGACATAGAAATCCCTCTTGGGACATAGAAATCCCTCTAGGGACATAGAAATCCCTCTAGGGACATAGAAATCTATCCCTCTAGGGACATAGAAATCCCTCTAGGGACCTAGAAATCCCTCTAGGGACATAGAAATCTATCCCTCTAGGGACATAGAAATCCCTCTAGGGACCTAGAAATCCCTCTAGGGACATAGAAATCTATCCCTCTAGGGACATAGAAATCCCTCTAGGGACATAGAAATCCCTCTTGGGACATAGAAATCCCTCTTGGGACATAGAAATCCCTCTAGGGACATTGAAATCCCTCTAGGGACATAGAAATCTATCCCTCTAGGGACATAGAAATCCCTCTTGGGACATAGAAATCCCTCTTGGGACATAGAAATCCCTCTAGGGACATAGAAATCCCTCTAGGGACATAGAAATCTATCCCTCTAGGGACATAGAAATCCCTCTAGGGACATAGAAATCCCTCTAGGGACATAGAAATCCCTCTTGGGACATAGAAATCCCTCTTGGGACATAGAAATCCCTCTAGGGACATAGAAATCTATCCCTCTAGGGACATAGAAATCCCTCTAGGGACATAGAAATCCCTCTTGGGACATAGAAATCCCTCTAGGGACATAGAAATCCCTCTAGGGACATAGAAATCTATCCCTCTTGGGACATAGAAATCCCTCTAGGGACATAGAAATCTATTCCTCTAGGGACATAGAAATCCCTCTAGGGACATAGAAATCCCTCTAGGGACATAGAAATCTATCCCTCTAGGGACATAGAAATCCCTCTTGGGACAGAGAAATCCCTCTAGGGACATAGAAATCCCTCTAGGGACATAGAAATCTATCCCTCTAGGGACATAGAAATCCCTCTAGGGACCTAGAAATCCCTCTTGGGACATAGAAATCCCTCTTGGGACATAGAAATCCCTCTAGGGACATTGAAATCCCTCTAGGGACATAGAAATCCCTCTAGCGACCTAGAAATCCCTCTAGCGACATAGAAATCCCTCTTGGGACATAGAAATCCCTCTAGGGACATAGAAATCTATCCCTCTAGGGACCTAGAAATCCCTCTAGGGACATAGAAATCCCTCTAGCGACATAGAAATCCCTCTAGGGACATAGAAATCCCTCTTGGGACATAGAAATCTATCCCTCTAGGGACATAGAAATCCCTCTAGGAACATAGAAATCTATCCCTCTAGGGACATAGAAATCCCTCTAGCGACATAGAAATCCCTCTAGGGACATAGAAATCCCTCTTGGGACATAGAAATCCCTCTAGGGACATAGAAATCCCTCTTGGGACATAGAAATCCCTCTTGGGACATAGAAATCCCTCTAGGGACATTGAAATCCCTCTAGGGACATAGAAATCTATCCCTCTAGGGACATAGAAATCCCTCTTGGGACATAGAAATCCCTCTTGGGACATAGAAATCCCTCTAGGGACATAGAAATCCCTCTTGGGACATAGAAATCCCTCTAGGGACATAGAAATCCCTCTTGGGACATAGAAATCCCTCTTGGGACATAGAAATCCCTCTAGGGACATAGAAATCCCTCTAGGGACATAGAAATCTATCCCTCTAGGGACATAGAAATCCCTCTAGGGACATAGAAATCCCTCTTGGGACATAGAAATCCCTCTTGGGACATAGAAATCCCTCTAGGGACATTGAAATCCCTCTAGGGACATAGAAATCTATCCCTCTAGGGACATAGAAATCCCTCTTGGGACATAGAAATCCCTCTTGGGACATAGAAATCCCTCTAGGGACATAGAAATCTATCCCTCTAGGGACATAGAAATCCCTCTAGGGACATAGAAATCCCTCTTGGGACATAGAAATCCCTCTAGGGACATAGAAATCCCTCTAGGGACATAGAAATCCCTCTTGGGACATAGAAATCCCTCTTGGGACATAGAAATCCCTCTAGGGACATAGAAATCTATCCCTCTAGGGACATAGAAATCCCTCTTGGGACATAGAAATCCCTCTTGGGACATAGAAATCCCTCTAGGGACATAGAAATCTATCCCTCTAGGGACATAGAAATCCTTCTAGGGACATAGAAATCCCTCTTGGGACATAGAAATCCCTCTTGGGACATAGAAATCCCTCTAGGGACATAGAAATCCCTCTAGGGACATAGAAATCTATCCCTCTAGGGACATAGAAATCCCTCTAGGGACATAGAAATCCCTCTTGGGACATAGAAATCCCTCTTGGGACATAGAAATCCCTCTAGGGACATTGAAATCCCTCTAGGGACATAGAAATCTATCCCTCTAGGGACATAGAAATCCCTCTTGGGACATAGAAATCCCTCTTGGGACATAGAAATCCCTCTAGGGACATAGAAATCTATCCCTCTAGGGACATAGAAATCCCTCTAGGGACATAGAAATCCCTCTTGGGACATAGAAATCCCTCTAGGGACATAGAAATCCCTCTAGGGACATAGAAATCTATCCCTCTTGGGACATAGAAATCCCTCTAGGGACATAGAAATCTATCCCTCTAGGGACATAGAAATCCCTCTTGGGACATAGAAATCCCTCTAGGGACATTGAAATCCCTCTAGGGACATAGAAATCTATCCCTCTAGGGACATAGAAATCCCTCTTGGGACATAGAAATCCCTCTTGGGACATAGAAATCCCTCTAGGGACATAGAAATCTATCCCTCTAGGGACATAGAAATCCCTCTAGGGACATAGAAATCCCTCTTGGGACATAGAAATCCCTCTTGGGACATAGAAATCCCTCTAGGGACATAGAAATCCCTCTAGGGACATAGAAATCTATCCCTCTAGGGACATAGAAATCCCTCTAGGGACATAGAAATCCCTCTTGGGACATAGAAATCCCTCTTGGGACATAGAAATCCCTCTAGGGACATTGAAATCCCTCTAGGGACATAGAAATCTATCCCTCTAGGGACATAGAAATCCCTCTTGGGACATAGAAATCCCTCTTGGGACATAGAAATCTATCCCTCTAGGGACATAGAAATCCCTCTTGGGACATAGAAATCCCTCTAGGGACATAGAAATCCCTCTAGGGACATAGAAATCTATCCCTCTAGGGACATAGAAATCCCTCTTGGGACATAGAAATCCCTCTAGGGACATAGAAATCCCTCTAGGGACATAGAAATCTATCCCTCTAGGGACATAGAAATCCCTCTAGGGACCTAGAAATCCCTCTAGGGACATAGAAATCTATCCCTCTAGGGACATAGAAATCCCTCTTGGGACATAGAAATCCCTCTAGGGACATAGAAATCTATCCCTCTAGGGACATAGAAATCCCTCTTGGGACATAGAAATCCCTCTAGGGACATAGAAATCTATCCCTCTAGGGACATAGAAATCCCTCTAGGGACATAGAAATCCCTCTTGGGACATAGAAATCCCTCTTGGGACATAGAAATCCCTCTAGGGACATAGAAATCCCTCTAGGGACATAGAAATCTATCCCTCTAGGGACATAGAAATCCCTCTAGGGACATAGAAATCCCTCTAGGGACATAGAAATCCCTCTAGGGACCTAGAAATCCCTCTAGGGACATTGAAATCCCTCTACGGACATAGAAATCTATCCCTCTAGGGACATAGAAATCTATCCCTCTTGGGACATAGAAATCCCTCTAGGGACATAGAAATCTATCCCTCTAGGGACATAGAAATCCCTCTAGGGACATAGAAATCCCTCTTGGGACATAGAAATCCCTCTAGGGACATAGAAATCCCTCTAGGGACATAGAAATCTATCCCTCTAGGGACATAGAAATCCCTCTTGGGACATAGAAATCCCTCTAGGGACATAGAAATCCCTCTAGGGACATAGAAATCTATCCCTCTAGGGACATAGAAATCCCTCTTGGGACATAGAAATCCCTCTAGGGACATAGAAATCTATCCCTCTAGGGACATAGAAATCCCTCTTGGGACATAGAAATCCCTCTAGGGACATAGAAATCTATCCCTCTAGCGACCTAGAAATCCCTCTAGCGACATAGAAATCCCTCTAGGGACATAGAAATCCCTCTAGGGACATAGAAATCCCTCTAGGGACATAGAAATCCCTCTAGGGACATAGAAATCTATCCCTCTAGGGACATAGAAATCCCTCTAGGGACCTAGAAATCCCTCTAGGGACCTAGAAATCCCTCTAGGGACATAGAAATCTATCCCTCTAGGGACATAGAAATCCCTCTAGGGACATAGAAATCCCTCTTGGGACATAGAAATCTATCCCTCTAGGGACATAGAAATCCCTCTAGGGACCTAGAAATCCCTCTAGGGACATAGAAATCCCTCTAGGGACATAGAAATCTATCCCTCTAGGGACATAGAAATCTATCCCTCTTGGGACATAGAAATCCCTCTAGGGACATAGAAATCTATCCCTCTAGGGACATAGAAATCCCTCTAGGGACATAGAAATCCCTCTTGGGACATAGAAATCCCTCTAGGGACATAGAAATCCCTCTAGGGACATAGAAATCTATCCCTCTAGGGACATAGAAATCCCTCTTGGGACATAGAAATCCCTCTAGGGACATAGAAATCCCTCTAGGGACATAGAAATCTATCCCTATAGGGACATAGAAATCCCTCTTGGGACATAGAAATCCCTCTAGGGACATAGAAATCACTCTAGGGACATAGAAATCTATCCCTCTAGGGACATAGAAATCCCTCTAGGGACCTAGAAATCCCTCTGGGACATAGAAATCCCTCTAGGGACCTAGAAATCCCTCTAGCGACATAGAAATCCCTCTAAGGACATAGAAATCTCTCTCTCTAGGGACCTAGAAATCCCTCTAGGGACATAGAAATCCCTCTAGGGACATAGAAATCTATCCCTCTAGGGACATAGAAATCCCTCTTGGGACATAGAAATCCCTCTAGGGACATAGAAATCTATCCCTCTAGGGACATAGAAATCCCTCTTGGGACATAGAAATCCCTCTAGGGACATAGAAATCTATCCCTCTAGGGACATAGAAATCCCTCTAGGGACATAGAAATCCCTCTTGGGACATAGAAATCCCTCTTGGGACATAGAAATCCCTCTAGGGACATAGAAATCCCTCTAGGGACATAGAAATCTATCCCTCTAGGGACATAGAAATCCCTCTAGGGACATAGAAATCCCTCTTGGGACATAGAAATCCCTCTTGGGACATTGAAATCCCTCTAGGGACATAGAAATCTATCCCTCTAGGGACATAGAAATCCCTCTTGGGACATAGAAATCCCTCTAGGGACATAGAAATCCCTCTAGGGACATAGAAATCTATCCCTCTAGGGACATAGAAATCCCTCTTGGGACATAGAAATCCCTCTAGGGACATAGAAATCCCTCTAGGGACATAGAAATCTATCCCTCTAGGGACATAGAAATCCCTCTAGGGACCTAGAAATCCCTCTTGGGACATAGAAATCCCTCTTGGGACATAGAAATCCCTCTAGGGACATTGAAATCCCTCTAGGGACATAGAAATCTATCCCTCTAGGGACATAGAAATCCCTCTTGGGAAATAGAAATCCCTCTTGGGACATAGAAATCCCTCTTGGGACATAGAAATCCCTCTAGGGACATAGAAATCTATCCCTCTAGGGACCTAGAAATCCCTCTAGGGACATAGAAATCCCTCTAGCGACCTAGAAATCCCTCTAGCGACATAGAAATCCCTCTAGGGACATAGAAATCCCTCTTGGGACATAGAAATCTATCCCTCTAGGGACCTAGAAATCCCTCTAGGGACATAGAAATCCCTCTTGGGACATAGAAATCCCTCTAGGGACATTGAAATCCCTCTAGGGACATAGAAATCTATCCCTCTAGGGACATAGAAATCCCTCTTGGGACATAGAAATCCCTCTTGGGACATAGAAATCCCTCTTGGGACATAGAAATCCCTCTAGGGACATAGAAATCTATCCCTCTAGGGACCTAGAAATCCCTCTAGGGACATAGAAATCCCTCTAGCGACCTAGAAATCCCTCTAGCGACATAGAAATCCCTCTAGGGACATAGAAATCCCTCTTGGGACATAGAAATCTATCCCTCTAGGGACATAGAAATCCCTCTAGGGACCTAGAAATCCCTCTAGGGACATTGAAATCCCTCTACGGACATAGAAATCCCTCTAGGGACATAGAAATCTATCCCTCTAGGGACCTAGAAATCCCTCTAGCGACATAGAAATCCCTCTAGGGACATAGAAATCCCTCTAGGGACATAGAAATCTATCCCTCTAGGGACCTAGAAATCCCTCTAGGGACATAGAAATCCCTCTAGGGACATAGAAATCTATCCCTCTAGGGACATAGAAATCCCTCTAGGGACCTAGAAATCCCTCTAGGGACATTGAAATCCCTCTAGCGACCTAGAAATCCCTCTAGCGACATAGAAATCCCTCTAGGGACATAGAAATCTCTCTCTCTAGGGACATAGAAATCCCTCTAGGGACCTAGAAATCCCTCTAGGGACATAGAAATCCCTCTAGGGACATAGAAATCTATCCCTCTTGGGACATAGAAATCCCTCTAGGGACATTGAAATCCCTCTAGGGACATAGAAATCTATCCCTCTAGGGACATAGAAATCCCTCTAGGGACCTAGAAATCCCTCTAGGGACATAGAAATCCCTCTAGGGACATAGAAATCCCTCTAGCGACATAGAAATCCCTCTAGGGACATAGAAATCCCTCTTGGGACATAGAAATCTATCCCTCTAGGGACATAGAAATCCCTCTAGGAACATAGAAATCTATCCCTCTAGGGACATAGAAATCCCTCTAGCGACATAGAAATCCCTCTAGGGACATAGAAATCCCTCTTGGGACATAGAAATCCCTCTAGGGACATAGAAATCCCTCTTGGGACATAGAAATCCCTCTTGGGACATAGAAATCCCTCTAGGGACATTGAAATCCCTCTAGGGACATAGAAATCTATCCCTCTAGGGACATAGAAATCCCTCTTGGGACATAGAAATCCCTCTTGGGACATAGAAATCCCTCTAGGGACATAGAAATCCCTCTAGGGACATAGAAATCCCTCTAGGGACATAGAAATCCCTCTTGGGACATAGAAATCCCTCTTGGGACATAGAAATCCCTCTAGGGACATAGAAATCCCTCTAGGGACATAGAAATCTATCCCTCTAGGGACATAGAAATCCCTCTAGGGACATAGAAATCCCTCTTGGGACATAGAAATCCCTCTTGGGACATAGAAATCCCTCTAGGGACATTGAAATCCCTCTAGGGACATAGAAATCTATCCCTCTAGGGACATAGAAATCCCTCTTGGGACATAGAAATCCCTCTTGGGACATAGAAATCCCTCTAGGGACATAGAAATCTATCCCTCTAGGGACATAGAAATCCCTCTAGGGACATAGAAATCCCTCTTGGGACATAGAAATCCCTCTAGGGACATAGAAATCTCTCTAGGGACATAGAAATCCCTCTTGGGACATAGAAATCCCTCTTGGGACATAGAAATCCCTCTAGGGACATAGAAATCTATCCCTCTAGGGACATAGAAATCCCTCTTGGGACATAGAAATCCCTCTTGGGACATAGAAATCCCTCTAGGGACATAGAAATCTATCCCTCTAGGGACATAGAAATCCTTCTAGGGACATAGAAATCCCTCTTGGGACATAGAAATCCCTCTTGGGACATAGAAATCCCTCTAGGGACATAGAAATCCCTCTAGGGACATAGAAATCTATCCCTCTAGGGACATAGAAATCCCTCTACGGACATAGAAATCCCTCTTGGGACATAGAAATCCCTCTTGGGACATAGAAATCCCTCTAGGGACATTGAAATCCCTCTAGGGACATAGAAATCTATCCCTCTAGGGACATAGAAATCCCTCTTGGGACATAGAAATCCCTCTTGGGACATAGAAATCCCTCTAGGGACATAGAAATCTATCCCTCTAGGGACATAGAAATCCCTCTAGGGACATAGAAATCCCTCTTGGGACATAGAAATCCCTCTAGGGACATAGAAATCCCTCTAGGGACATAGAAATCTATCCCTCTTGGGACATAGAAATCCCTCTAGGGACATAGAAATCTATCCCTCTAGGGACATAGAAATCCCTCTTGGGACATAGAAATCCCTCTAGGGACATTGAAATCCCTCTAGGGACATAGAAATCTATCCCTCTAGGGACATAGAAATCCCTCTTGGGACATAGAAATCCCTCTTGGGACATAGAAATCCCTCTAGGGACATAGAAATCTATCCCTCTAGGGACATAGAAATCCCTCTAGGGACATAGAAATCCCTCTTGGGACATAGAAATCCCTCTTGGGACATAGAAATCCCTCTAGGGACATAGAAATCCCTCTAGGGACATAGAAATCTATCCCTCTAGGGACATAGAAATCCCTCTAGGGACATAGAAATCCCTCTTGGGACATAGAAATCCCTCTTGGGACATAGAAATCCCTCTAGGGACATTGAAATCCCTCTAGGGACATAGAAATCTATCCCTCTAGGGACATAGAAATCCCTCTTGGGACATAGAAATCCCTCTTGGGACATAGAAATCCCTCTAGGGACATAGAAATCTATCCCTCTAGGGACATAGAAATCCCTCTAGGGACATAGAAATCCCTCTTGGGACATAGAAATCCCTCTAGGGACATAGAAATCCCTCTAGGGACATAGAAATCTATCCCTCTAGGGACATAGAAATCCCTCTAGGGACCTAGAAATCCCTCTTGGGACATAGAAATCCCTCTTGGGACATAGAAATCCCTCTAGGGACATTGAAATCCCTCTAGGGACATAGAAATCTATCCCTCTAGGGACATAGAAATCCCTCTTGGGACATAGAAATCCCTCTTGGGACATAGAAATCCCTCTAGGGACATAGAAATCTATCCCTCTAGGGACCTAGAAATCCCTCTAGGGACATAGAAATCCCTCTAGCGACCTAGAAATCCCTCTAGCGACATAGAAATCCCTCTAGGGACATAGAAATCCCTCTTGGGACATAGACATCTATCCCTCTAGGGACATAGAAATCCCTCTTGGGACATAGAAATCCCTCTAGCGACCTAGAAATCCCTCTAGCGACATAGAAATCCCTCTAGGGACATAGAAATCCCTCTAGGGACATAGAAATCCCTCTAGGGACATAGAAATCCCTCTAGGGACATAGAAATCTATCCCTCTAGGGACATAGAAATCCCTCTAGGGACCTAGAAATCCCTCTAGGGACCTAGAAATCCCTCTAGGGACATAGAAATCTATCCCTCTGGGGACATAGAAATCCCTCTAGGGACATAGAAATCCCTCTTGGGACATAGAAATCCCTCTTGGGACATAGAAATCCCTCTAGGGACATTGAGATCCCTCTAGGGACATAGAAATCCCTCTAGGGACATAGAAATCTATCCCTCTAGGGACATAGAAATCTATCCCTCTTGGGACATAGAAATCCCTCTAGGGACATAGAAATCTATCCCTCTAGGGACATAGAAATCCCTCTAGGGACATAGAAATCCCTCTTGGGACATAGAAATCCCTCTAGGGACATAGAAATCCCTCTAGGGACATAGAAATCTATCCCTCTAGGGACATAGAAATCCCTCTTGGGACATAGAAATCCCTCTAGGGACATAGAAATCCCTCTAGGGACATAGAAATCTATCCCTCTAGGGACATAGAAATCCCTCTTGGGACATAGAAATCCCTCTAGGGACATAGAAATCCCTCTAGGGACATAGAAATCTATCCCTCTAGGGACATAGAAATCCCTCTAGGGACCTAGAAATCCCTCTGGGACATAGAAATCCCTCTAGGGACCTAGAAATCCCTCTAGCGACATAGAAATCCCTCTAAGGACATAGAAATCTCTCTCTCTAGGGACCTAGAAATCCCTCTAGGGACATAGAAATCCCTCTAGGGACATAGAAATCTATCCCTCTAGGGACATAGAAATCCCTCTTGGGACATAGAAATCCCTCTAGGGACATAGAAATCTATCCCTCTAGGGACATAGAAATCCCTCTTGGGACATAGAAATCCCTCTAGGGACATAGAAATCTATCCCTCTAGGGACATAGAAATCCCTCTAGGGACATAGAAATCCCTCTTGGGACATAGAAATCCCTCTTGGGACATAGAAATCCCTCTAGGGACATAGAAATCCCTCTAGGGACATAGAAATCTATCCCTCTAGGGACATAGAAATCCCTCTAGGGACATAGAAATCCCTCTTGGGACATAGAAATCCCTCTTGGGACATTGAAATCCCTCTAGGGACATAGAAATCTATCCCTCTAGGGACATAGAAATCCCTCTTGGGACATAGAAATCCCTCTAGGGACATAGAAATCCCTCTAGGGACATAGAAATCTATCCCTCTAGGGACATAGAAATCCCTCTTGGGACATAGAAATCCCTCTAGGGACATAGAAATCCCTCTAGGGACATAGAAATCTATCCCTCTAGGGACATAGAAATCCCTCTAGGGACCTAGAAATCCCTCTTGGGACATAGAAATCCCTCTTGGGACATAGAAATCCCTCTAGGGACATTGAAATCCCTCTAGGGACATAGAAATCTATCCCTCTAGGGACATAGAAATCCCTCTTGGGACATAGAAATCCCTCTTGGGACATAGAAATCCCTCTTGGGACATAGAAATCCCTCTAGGGACATAGAAATCTATCCCTCTAGGGACCTAGAAATCCCTCTAGGGACATAGAAATCCCTCTAGCGACCTAGAAATCCCTCTAGCGACATAGAAATCCCTCTAGGGACATAGAAATCCCTCTTGGGACATAGAAATCTATCCCTCTAGGGACATAGAAATCCCTCTTGGGACATAGAAATCCCTCTAGGGACATAGAAATCCCTCTAGGGACATAGAAATCTATCCCTCTAGGGACATAGAAATCCCTCTAGGGACCTAGAAATCCCTCTAGGGACATAGAAATCTATCCCTCTAGGGACATAGAAATCCCTCTTGGGACATAGAAATCCCTCTAGGGACATAGAAATCTATCCCTCTAGGGACATAGAAATCCCTCTTGGGACATAGAAATCCCTCTAGGGACATAGAAATCTATCCCTCTAGGGACATAGAAATCCCTCTAGGGACATAGAAATCCCTCTTGGGACATAGAAATCCCTCTTGGGACATAGAAATCCCTCTAGGGACATAGAAATCCCTCTAGGGACATAGAAATCTATCCCTCTAGGGACATAGAAATCCCTCTAGGGACATAGAAATCCCTCTAGGGACATAGAAATCCCTCTAGGGACCTAGAAATCCCTCTAGGGACATTGAAATCCCTCTACGGACATAGAAATCTATCCCTCTAGGGACATAGAAATCTATCCCTCTTGGGACATAGAAATCCCTCTAGGGACATAGAAATCTATCCCTCTAGGGACATAGAAATCCCTCTAGGGACATAGAAATCCCTCTTGGGACATAGAAATCCCTCTAGGGACATAGAAATCCCTCTAGGGACATAGAAATCTATCCCTCTAGGGACATAGAAATCCCTCTTGGGACATAGAAATCCCTCTAGGGACATAGAAATCCCTCTAGGGACATAGAAATCTATCCCTCTAGGGACATAGAAATCCCTCTTGGGACATAGAAATCCCTCTAGGGACATAGAAATCTATCCCTCTAGGGACATAGAAATCCCTCTTGGGACATAGAAATCCCTCTAGGGACATAGAAATCTATCCCTCTAGCGACCTAGAAATCCCTCTAGCGACATAGAAATCCCTCTAGGGACATAGAAATCCCTCTAGGGACATAGAAATCCCTCTAGGGACATAGAAATCCCTCTAGGGACATAGAAATCTATCCCTCTAGGGACATAGAAATCCCTCTAGGGACCTAGAAATCCCTCTAGGGACCTAGAAATCCCTCTAGGGACATAGAAATCTATCCCTCTAGGGACATAGAAATCCCTCTAGGGACATAGAAATCCCTCTTGGGACATAGAAATCTATCCCTCTAGGGACATAGAAATCCCTCTAGGGACCTAGAAATCCCTCTAGGGACATAGAAATCCCTCTAGGGACATAGAAATCTATCCCTCTAGGGACATAGAAATCTATCCCTCTTGGGACATAGAAATCCCTCTAGGGACATAGAAATCTATCCCTCTAGGGACATAGAAATCCCTCTAGGGACATAGAAATCCCTCTTGGGACATAGAAATCCCTCTAGGGACATAGAAATCCCTCTAGGGACATAGAAATCTATCCCTCTAGGGACATAGAAATCCCTCTTGGGACATAGAAATCCCTCTAGGGACATAGAAATCCCTCTAGGGACATAGAAATCTATCCCTATAGGGACATAGAAATCCCTCTTGGGACATAGAAATCCCTCTAGGGACATAGAAATCCCTCTAGGGACATAGAAATCTATCCCTCTAGGGACATAGAAATCCCTCTAGGGACCTAGAAATCCCTCTGGGACATAGAAATCCCTCTAGGGACCTAGAAATCCCTCTAGCGACATAGAAATCCCTCTAAGGACATAGAAATCTCTCTCTCTAGGGACCTAGAAATCCCTCTAGGGACATAGAAATCCCTCTAGGGACATAGAAATCTATCCCTCTAGGGACATAGAAATCCCTCTTGGGACATAGAAATCCCTCTAGGGACATAGAAATCTATCCCTCTAGGGACATAGAAATCCCTCTTGGGACATAGAAATCCCTCTAGGGACATAGAAATCTATCCCTCTAGGGACATAGAAATCCCTCTAGGGACATAGAAATCCCTCTTGGGACATAGAAATCCCTCTTGGGACATAGAAATCCCTCTAGGGACATAGAAATCCCTCTAGGGACATAGAAATCTATCCCTCTAGGGACATAGAAATCCCTCTAGGGACATAGAAATCCCTCTTGGGACATAGAAATCCCTCTTGGGACATTGAAATCCCTCTAGGGACATAGAAATCTATCCCTCTAGGGACATAGAAATCCCTCTTGGGACATAGAAATCCCTCTAGGGACATAGAAATCCCTCTAGGGACATAGAAATCTATCCCTCTAGGGACATAGAAATCCCTCTTGGGACATAGAAATCCCTCTAGGGACATAGAAATCCCTCTAGGGACATAGAAATCTATCCCTCTAGGGACATAGAAATCCCTCTAGGGACCTAGAAATCCCTCTTGGGACATAGAAATCCCTCTTGGGACATAGAAATCCCTCTAGGGACATTGAAATCCCTCTAGGGACATAGAAATCTATCCCTCTAGGGACATAGAAATCCCTCTTGGGAAATAGAAATCCCTCTTGGGACATAGAAATCCCTCTAGGGACCTAGAAATCCCTCTAGGGACATAGAAATCTATCCCTCTAGGGACATAGAAATCCCTCTTGGGACATAGAAATCCCTCTAGGGACATAGAAATCTATCCCTCTAGGGACATAGAAATCCCTCTTGGGACATAGAAATCCCTCTAGGGACATAGAAATCTATCCCTCTAGGGACATAGAAATCCCTCTAGGGACATAGAAATCCCTCTTGGGACATAGAAATCCCTCTTGGGACATAGAAATCCCTCTAGGGACATAGAAATCCCTCTAGGGACATAGAAATCTATCCCTCTAGGGACATAGAAATCTATCCCTCTAGGGACATAGAAATCCCTCTAGGGACATAGAAATCCCTCTAGGGACATAGAAATCCCTCTAGGGACCTAGAAATCCCTCTAGGGACATTGAAATCCCTCTACGGACATAGAAATCTATCCCTCTAGGGACATAGAAATCTATCCCTCTTGGGACATAGAAATCCCTCTAGGGACATAGAAATCTATCCCTCTAGGGACATAGAAATCCCTCTAGGGACATAGAAATCCCTCTTGGGACATAGAAATCCCTCTAGGGACATAGAAATCCCTCTAGGGACATAGAAATCTATCCCTCTAGGGACATAGAAATCCCTCTTGGGACATAGAAATCCCTCTAGGGACATAGAAATCCCTCTAGGGACATAGAAATCTATCCCTCTAGGGACATAGAAATCCCTCTTGGGACATAGAAATCCCTCTAGGGACATAGAAATCTATCCCTCTAGGGACATAGAAATCCCTCTTGGGACATAGAAATCCCTCTAGGGACATAGAAATCTATCCCTCTAGCGACCTAGAAATCCCTCTAGCGACATAGAAATCCCTCTAGGGACATAGAAATCCCTCTAGGGACATAGAAATCCCTCTAGGGACATAGAAATCCCTCTAGGGACATAGAAATCTATCCCTCTAGGGACATAGAAATCCCTCTAGGGACCTAGAAATCCCTCTAGGGACCTAGAAATCCCTCTAGGGACATAGAAATCTATCCCTCTAGGGACATAGAAATCCCTCTAGGGACATAGAAATCCCTCTTGGGACATAGAAATCTATCCCTCTAGGGACATAGAAATCCCTCTAGGGACCTAGAAATCCCTCTAGGGACATAGAAATCCCTCTAGGGACATAGAAATCTATCCCTCTAGGGACATAGAAATCTATCCCTCTTGGGACATAGAAATCCCTCTAGGGACATAGAAATCTATCCCTCTAGGGACATAGAAATCCCTCTAGGGACATAGAAATCCCTCTTGGGACATAGAAATCCCTCTAGGGACATAGAAATCCCTCTAGGGACATAGAAATCTATCCCTCTAGGGACATAGAAATCCCTCTTGGGACATAGAAATCCCTCTAGGGACATAGAAATCCCTCTAGGGACATAGAAATCTATCCCTATAGGGACATAGAAATCCCTCTTGGGACATAGAAATCCCTCTAGGGACATAGAAATCCCTCTAGGGACATAGAAATCTATCCCTCTAGGGACATAGAAATCCCTCTAGGGACCTAGAAATCCCTCTGGGACATAGAAATCCCTCTAGGGACCTAGAAATCCCTCTAGCGACATAGAAATCCCTCTAAGGACATAGAAATCTCTCTCTCTAGGGACCTAGAAATCCCTCTAGGGACATAGAAATCCCTCTAGGGACATAGAAATCTATCCCTCTAGGGACATAGAAATCCCTCTTGGGACATAGAAATCCCTCTAGGGACATAGAAATCTATCCCTCTAGGGACATAGAAATCCCTCTTGGGACATAGAAATCCCTCTAGGGACATAGAAATCTATCCCTCTAGGGACATAGAAATCCCTCTAGGGACATAGAAATCCCTCTTGGGACATAGAAATCCCTCTTGGGACATAGAAATCCCTCTAGGGACATAGAAATCCCTCTAGGGACATAGAAATCTATCCCTCTAGGGACATAGAAATCCCTCTAGGGACATAGAAATCCCTCTTGGGACATAGAAATCCCTCTTGGGACATTGAAATCCCTCTAGGGACATAGAAATCTATCCCTCTAGGGACATAGAAATCCCTCTTGGGACATAGAAATCCCTCTAGGGACATAGAAATCCCTCTAGGGACATAGAAATCTATCCCTCTAGGGACATAGAAATCCCTCTTGGGACATAGAAATCCCTCTAGGGACATAGAAATCCCTCTAGGGACATAGAAATCTATCCCTCTAGGGACATAGAAATCCCTCTAGGGACCTAGAAATCCCTCTTGGGACATAGAAATCCCTCTTGGGACATAGAAATCCCTCTAGGGACATTGAAATCCCTCTAGGGACATAGAAATCTATCCCTCTAGGGACATAGAAATCCCTCTTGGGAAATAGAAATCCCTCTTGGGACATAGAAATCCCTCTTGGGACATAGAAATC
Source organism: Troilus luridus (assembly GCA_964056705.1). Taxonomy (NCBI): domain Eukaryota; kingdom Metazoa; phylum Arthropoda; class Insecta; order Hemiptera; family Pentatomidae; genus Troilus; species Troilus luridus. Next base: position 191,271 of record CAXKTH010000067.1, read on the forward strand.
CCTCTAGGGACATAGAAATCTATCCCTCTAGGGACCTAGAAATCCCTCTAGGGACATAGAAATCCCTCTAGCGACCTAGAAATCCCTCTAGCGACATAGAAATCCCTCTAGGGACATAGAAATCCCTCTTGGGACATAGAAATCTATCCCTCTAGGGACCTAGAAATCCCTCTAGGGACATAGAAATCCCTCTTGGGACATAGAAATCCCTCTAGGGACATTGAAATCCCTCTAGGGACATAGAAATCTATCCCTCTAGGGACATAGAAATCCCTCTTGGGACATAGAAATCCCTCTTGGGACATAGAAATCCCTCTTGGGACATAGAAATCCCTCTAGAGACATAGAAATCTATCCCTCTAGGGACCTAGAAATCCCTCTAGGGACATAGAAATCCCTCTAGCGACCTAGAAATCCCTCTAGCGACATAGAAATCCCTCTAGGGACATAGAAATCCCTCTTGGGACATAGAAATCTATCCCTCTAGGGACATAGAAATCCCTCTAGGGACCTAGAAATCCCTCTAGGGACATTGAAATCCCTCTACGGACATAGAAATCCCTCTAGGGACATAGAAATCTATCCCTCTAGGGACCTAGAAATCCCTCTAGCGACATAGAAATCCCTCTAGGGACATAGAAATCCCTCTAGGGACATAGAAATCTATCCCTCTAGGGACCTAGAAATCCCTCTAGGGACATAGAAATCCCTCTAGGGACATAGAAATCTATCCCTCTAGGGACATAGAAATCCCTCTAGGGACCTAGAAATCCCTCTAGGGACATTGAAATCCCTCTAGCGACCTAGAAATCCCTCTAGCGACATAGAAATCCCTCTAGGGACATAGAAATCTCTCTCTCTAGGGACATAGAAATCCCTCTAGGGACCTAGAAATCCCTCTAGGGACATAGAAATCCCTCTAGGGACATAGAAATCTATCCCTCTTGGGACATAGAAATCCCTCTAGGGACATTGAAATCCCTCTAGGGACATAGAAATCTATCCCTCTAGGGACATAGAAATCCCTCTAGGGACCTAGAAATCCCTCTAGGGACATAGAAATCCCTCTAGGGACATAGAAATCCCTCTAGCGACATAGAAATCCCTCTAGGGACATAGAAATCCCTCTTGGGACATAGAAATCTATCCCTCTAGGGACATAGAAATCCCTCTAGGAACATAGAAATCTATCCCTCTAGGGACATAGAAATCCCTCTAGCGACATAGAAATCCCTCTAGGGACATAGAAATCCCTCTTGGGACATAGAAATCCCTCTAGGGACATAGAAATCCCTCTTGGGACATAGAAATCCCTCTTGGGACATAGAAATCCCTCTAGGGACATTGAAATCCCTCTAGGGACATAGAAATCTATCCCTCTAGGGACATAGAAATCCCTCTTGGGACATAGAAATCCCTCTTGGGACATAGAAATCCCTCTAGGGACATAGAAATCCCTCTAGGGACATAGAAATCCCTCTAGGGACATAGAAATCCCTCTTGGGACATAGAAATCCCTCTTGGGACATAGAAATCCCTCTAGGGACATAGAAATCCCTCTAGGGACATAGAAATCTATCCCTCTAGGGACATAGAAATCCCTCTAGGGACATAGAAATCCCTCTTGGGACATAGAAATCCCTCTTGGGACATAGAAATCCCTCTAGGGACATTGAAATCCCTCTAGGGACATAGAAATCTATCCCTCTAGGGACATAGAAATCCCTCTTGGGACATAGAAATCCCTCTTGGGACATAGAAATCCCTCTAGGGACATAGAAATCTATCCCTCTAGGGACATAGAAATCCCTCTAGGGACATAGAAATCCCTCTTGGGACATAGAAATCCCTCTAGGGACATAGAAATCTCTCTAGGGACATAGAAATCCCTCTTGGGACATAGAAATCCCTCTTGGGACATAGAAATCCCTCTAGGGACATAGAAATCTATCCCTCTAGGGACATAGAAATCCCTCTTGGGACATAGAAATCCCTCTTGGGACATAGAAATCCCTCTAGGGACATAGAAATCTATCCCTCTAGGGACATAGAAATCCTTCTAGGGACATAGAAATCCCTCTTGGGACATAGAAATCCCTCTTGGGACATAGAAATCCCTCTAGGGACATAGAAATCCCTCTAGGGACATAGAAATCTATCCCTCTAGGGACATAGAAATCCCTCTACGGACATAGAAATCCCTCTTGGGACATAGAAATCCCTCTTGGGACATAGAAATCCCTCTAGGGACATTGAAATCCCTCTAGGGACATAGAAATCTATCCCTCTAGGGACATAGAAATCCCTCTTAGGACATAGAAATCCCTCTTGGGACATAGAAATCCCTCTAGGGACATAGAAATCTATCCCTCTAGGGACATAGAAATCCCTCTAGGGACATAGAAATCCCTCTTGGGACATAGAAATCCCTCTAGGGACATAGAAATCCCTCTAGGGACATAGAAATCTATCCCTCTTGGGACATAGAAATCCCTCTAGGGACATAGAAATCTATCCCTCTAGGGACATAGAAATCCCTCTTGGGACATAGAAATCCCTCTAGGGACATTGAAATCCCTCTAGGGACATAGAAATCTATCCCTCTAGGGACATAGAAATCCCTCTTGGGACATAGAAATCCCTCTTGGGACATAGAAATCCCTCTAGGGACATAGAAATCTATCCCTCTAGGGACATAGAAATCCCTCTAGGGACATAGAAATCCCTCTTGGGACATAGAAATCCCTCTTGGGACATAGAAATCCCTCTAGGGACATAGAAATCCCTCTAGGGACATAGAAATCTATCCCTCTAGGGACATAGAAATCCCTCTAGGGACATAGAAATCCCTCTTGGGACATAGAAATCCCTCTTGGGACATAGAAATCCCTCTAGGGACATTGAAATCCCTCTAGGGACATAGAAATCTATCCCTCTAGGGACATAGAAATCCCTCTTGGGACATAGAAATCCCTCTTGGGACATAGAAATCCCTCTAGGGACATAGAAATCTATCCCTCTAGGGACATAGAAATCCCTCTAGGGACATAGAAATCCCTCTTGGGACATAGAAATCCCTCTAGGGACATAGAAATCCCTCTAGGGACATAGAAATCTATCCCTCTAGGGACATAGAAATCCCTCTAGGGACCTAGAAATCCCTCTTGGGACATAGAAATCCCTCTTGGGACATAGAAATCCCTCTAGGGACATTGAAATCCCTCTAGGGACATAGAAATCTATCCCTCTAGGGACATAGAAATCCCTCTTGGGACATAGAAATCCCTCTTGGGACATAGAAATCCCTCTAGGGACATAGAAATCTATCCCTCTAGGGACCTAGAAATCCCTCTAGGGACATAGAAATCCCTCTAGCGACCTAGAAATCCCTCTAGCGACATAGAAATCCCTCTAGGGACATAGAAATCCCTCTTGGGACATAGACATCTATCCCTCTAGGGACATAGAAATCCCTCTTGGGACATAGAAATCCCTCTAGCGACCTAGAAATCCCTCTAGCGACATAGAAATCCCTCTAGGGACATAGAAATCCCTCTAGGGACATAGAAATCCCTCTAGGGACATAGAAATCCCTCTAGGGACATAGAAATCTATCCCTCTAGGGACATAGAAATCCCTCTAGGGACCTAGAAATCCCTCTAGGGACCTAGAAATCCCTCTAGGGACATAGAAATCTATCCCTCTGGGGACATAGAAATCCCTCTAGGGACATAGAAATCCCTCTTGGGACATAGAAATCCCTCTTGGGACATAGAAATCCCTCTAGGGACATTGAGATCCCTCTAGGGACATAGAAATCCCTCTAGGGACATAGAAATCTATCCCTCTAGGGACATAGAAATCTATCCCTCTTGGGACATAGAAATCCCTCTAGGGACATAGAAATCTATCCCTCTAGGGACATAGAAATCCCTCTAGGGACATAGAAATCCCTCTTGGGACATAGAAATCCCTCTAGGGACATAGAAATCCCTCTAGGGACATAGAAATCTATCCCTCTAGGGACATAGAAATCCCTCTTGGGACATAGAAATCCCTCTAGGGACATAGAAATCCCTCTAGGGACATAGAAATCTATCCCTCTAGGGACATAGAAATCCCTCTTGGGACATAGAAATCCCTCTAGGGACATAGAAATCCCTCTAGGGACATAGAAATCTATCCCTCTAGGGACATAGAAATCCCTCTAGGGACCTAGAAATCCCTCTGGGACATAGAAATCCCTCTAGGGACCTAGAAATCCCTCTAGCGACATAGAAATCCCTCTAAGGACATAGAAATCTCTCTCTCTAGGGACCTAGAAATCCCTCTAGGGACATAGAAATCCCTCTAGGGACATAGAAATCTATCCCTCTAGGGACATAGAAATCCCTCTTGGGACATAGAAATCCCTCTAGGGACATAGAAATCTATCCCTCTAGGGACATAGAAATCCCTCTTGGGACATAGAAATCCCTCTAGGGACATAGAAATCTATCCCTCTAGGGACATAGAAATCCCTCTAGGGACATAGAAATCCCTCTTGGGACATAGAAATCCCTCTTGGGACATAGAAATCCCTCTAGGGACATAGAAATCCCTCTAGGGACATAGAAATCTATCCCTCTAGGGACATAGAAATCCCTCTAGGGACATAGAAATCCCTCTTGGGACATAGAAATCCCTCTTGGGACATTGAAATCCCTCTAGGGACATAGAAATCTATCCCTCTAGGGACATAGAAATCCCTCTTGGGACATAGAAATCCCTCTAGGGACATAGAAATCCCTCTAGGGACATAGAAATCTATCCCTCTAGGGACATAGAAATCCCTCTTGGGACATAGAAATCCCTCTAGGGACATAGAAATCCCTCTAGGGACATAGAAATCTATCCCTCTAGGGACATAGAAATCCCTCTAGGGACCTAGAAATCCCTCTTGGGACATAGAAATCCCTCTTGGGACATAGAAATCCCTCTAGGGACATTGAAATCCCTCTAGGGACATAGAAATCTATCCCTCTAGGGACATAGAAATCCCTCTTGGGACATAGAAATCCCTCTTGGGACATAGAAATCCCTCTTGGGACATAGAAATCCCTCTAGGGACATAGAAATCTATCCCTCTAGGGACCTAGAAATCCCTCTAGGGACATAGAAATCCCTCTAGCGACCTAGAAATCCCTCTAGCGACATAGAAATCCCTCTAGGGACATAGAAATCCCTCTTGGGACATAGAAATCTATCCCTCTAGGGACATAGAAATCCCTCTTGGGACATAGAAATCCCTCTAGGGACATAGAAATCCCTCTAGGGACATAGAAATCTATCCCTCTAGGGACATAGAAATCCCTCTAGGGACCTAGAAATCCCTCTAGGGACATAGAAATCTATCCCTCTAGGGACATAGAAATCCCTCTTGGGACATAGAAATCCCTCTAGGGACATAGAAATCTATCCCTCTAGGGACATAGAAATCCCTCTTGGGACATAGAAATCCCTCTAGGGACATAGAAATCTATCCCTCTAGGGACATAGAAATCCCTCTAGGGACATAGAAATCCCTCTTGGGACATAGAAATCCCTCTTGGGACATAGAAATCCCTCTAGGGACATAGAAATCCCTCTAGGGACATAGAAATCTATCCCTCTAGGGACATAGAAATCCCTCTAGGGACATAGAAATCCCTCTAGGGACATAGAAATCCCTCTAGGGACCTAGAAATCCCTCTAGGGACATTGAAATCCCTCTACGGACATAGAAATCTATCCCTCTAGGGACATAGAAATCTATCCCTCTTGGGACATAGAAATCCCTCTAGGGACATAGAAATCTATCCCTCTAGGGACATAGAAATCCCTCTAGGGACATAGAAATCCCTCTTGGGACATAGAAATCCCTCTAGGGACATAGAAATCCCTCTAGGGACATAGAAATCTATCCCTCTAGGGACATAGAAATCCCTCTTGGGACATAGAAATCCCTCTAGGGACATAGAAATCCCTCTAGGGACATAGAAATCTATCCCTCTAGGGACATAGAAATCCCTCTTGGGACATAGAAATCCCTCTAGGGACATAGAAATCTATCCCTCTAGGGACATAGAAATCCCTCTTGGGACATAGAAATCCCTCTAGGGACATAGAAATCTATCCCTCTAGCGACCTAGAAATCCCTCTAGCGACATAGAAATCCCTCTAGGGACATAGAAATCCCTCTAGGGACATAGAAATCCCTCTAGGGACATAGAAATCCCTCTAGGGACATAGAAATCTATCCCTCTAGGGACATAGAAATCCCTCTAGGGACCTAGAAATCCCTCTAGGGACCTAGAAATCCCTCTAGGGACATAGAAATCTATCCCTCTAGGGACATAGAAATCCCTCTAGGGACATAGAAATCCCTCTTGGGACATAGAAATCTATCCCTCTAGGGACATAGAAATCCCTCTAGGGACCTAGAAATCCCTCTAGGGACATAGAAATCCCTCTAGGGACATAGAAATCTATCCCTCTAGGGACATAGAAATCTATCCCTCTTGGGACATAGAAATCCCTCTAGGGACATAGAAATCTATCCCTCTAGGGACATAGAAATCCCTCTAGGGACATAGAAATCCCTCTTGGGACATAGAAATCCCTCTAGGGACATAGAAATCCCTCTAGGGACATAGAAATCTATCCCTCTAGGGACATAGAAATCCCTCTTGGGACATAGAAATCCCTCTAGGGACATAGAAATCCCTCTAGGGACATAGAAATCTATCCCTATAGGGACATAGAAATCCCTCTTGGGACATAGAAATCCCTCTAGGGACATAGAAATCCCTCTAGGGACATAGAAATCTATCCCTCTAGGGACATAGAAATCCCTCTAGGGACCTAGAAATCCCTCTGGGACATAGAAATCCCTCTAGGGACCTAGAAATCCCTCTAGCGACATAGAAATCCCTCTAAGGACATAGAAATCTCTCTCTCTAGGGACCTAGAAATCCCTCTAGGGACATAGAAATCCCTCTAGGGACATAGAAATCTATCCCTCTAGGGACATAGAAATCCCTCTTGGGACATAGAAATCCCTCTAGGGACATAGAAATCTATCCCTCTAGGGACATAGAAATCCCTCTTGGGACATAGAAATCCCTCTAGGGACATAGAAATCTATCCCTCTAGGGACATAGAAATCCCTCTAGGGACATAGAAATCCCTCTTGGGACATAGAAATCCCTCTTGGGACATAGAAATCCCTCTAGGGACATAGAAATCCCTCTAGGGACATAGAAATCTATCCCTCTAGGGACATAGAAATCCCTCTAGGGACATAGAAATCCCTCTTGGGACATAGAAATCCCTCTTGGGACATTGAAATCCCTCTAGGGACATAGAAATCTATCCCTCTAGGGACATAGAAATCCCTCTTGGGACATAGAAATCCCTCTAGGGACATAGAAATCCCTCTAGGGACATAGAAATCTATCCCTCTAGGGACATAGAAATCCCTCTTGGGACATAGAAATCCCTCTAGGGACATAGAAATCCCTCTAGGGACATAGAAATCTATCCCTCTAGGGACATAGAAATCCCTCTAGGGACCTAGAAATCCCTCTTGGGACATAGAAATCCCTCTTGGGACATAGAAATCCCTCTAGGGACATTGAAATCCCTCTAGGGACATAGAAATCTATCCCTCTAGGGACATAGAAATCCCTCTTGGGAAATAGAAATCCCTCTTGGGACATAGAAATCCCTCTTGGGACATAGAAATCCCTCTAGGGACATAGAAATCTATCCCTCTAGGGACCTAGAAATCCCTCTAGGGACATAGAAATCCCTCTAGCGACCTAGAAATCCCTCTAGCGACATAGAAATCCCTCTAGGGACATAGAAATCCCTCTTGGGACATAGAAATCTATCCCTCTAGGGACCTAGAAATCCCTCTAGGGACATAGAAATCCCTCTTGGGACATAGAAATCCCTCTAGGGACATTGAAATCCCTCTAGGGACATAGAAATCTATCCCTCTAGGGACATAGAAATCCCTCTTGGGACATAGAAATCCCTCTTGGGACATAGAAATCCCTCTTGGGACATAGAAATCCCTCTAGGGACATAGAAATCTATCCCTCTAGGGACCTAGAAATCCCTCTAGGGACATAGAAATCCCTCTAGCGACCTAGAAATCCCTCTAGCGACATAGAAATCCCTCTAGGGACATAGAAATCCCTCTTGGGACATAGAAATCTATCCCTCTAGGGACATAGAAATCCCTCTAGGGACCTAGAAATCCCTCTAGGGACATTGAAATCCCTCTACGGACATAGAAATCCCTCTAGGGACATAGAAATCTATCCCTCTAGGGACCTAGAAATCCCTCTAGCGACATAGAAATCCCTCTAGGGACATAGAAATCCCTCTAGGGACATAGAAATCTATCCCTCTAGGGACCTAGAAATCCCTCTAGGGACATAGAAATCCCTCTAGGGACATAGAAATCTATCCCTCTAGGGACATAGAAATCCCTCTAGGGACCTAGAAATCCCTCTAGGGACATTGAAATCCCTCTAGCGACCTAGAAATCCCTCTAGCGAAATAGAAATCCCTCTAGGGACATAGAAATCTCTCTCTCTAGGGACATAGAAATCCCTCTAGGGACCTAGAAATCCCTCTAGGGACATAGAAATCCCTCTAGGGACATAGAAATCTATCCCTCTTGGGACATAGAAATCCCTCTAGGGACATTGAAATCCCTCTAGGGACATAGAAATCTATCCCTCTAGGGACATAGAAATCCCTCTAGGGACCTAGAAATCCCTCTAGGGACATAGAAATCCCTCTAGGGACATAGAAATCCCTCTAGCGACATAGAAATCCCTCTAGGGACATAGAAATCCCTCTTGGGACATAGAAATCTATCCCTCTAGGGACATAGAAATCCCTCTAGGAACATAGAAATCTATCCCTCTAGGGACATAGAAATCCCTCTAGCGACATAGAAATCCCTCTAGGGACATAGAAATCCCTCTTGGGACATAGAAATCCCTCTAGGGACATAGAAATCCCTCTTGGGACATAGAAATCCCTCTTGGGACATAGAAATCCCTCTAGGGACATTGAAATCCCTCTAGGGACATAGAAATCTATCCCTCTAGGGACATAGAAATCCCTCTTGGGACATAGAAATCCCTCTTGGGACATAGAAATCCCTCTAGGGACATAGAAATCCCTCTAGGGACATAGAAATCCCTCTAGGGACATAGAAATCCCTCTTGGGACATAGAAATCCCTCTTGGGACATAGAAATCCCTCTAGGGACATAGAAATCCCTCTAGGGACATAGAAATCTATCCCTCTAGGGACATAGAAATCCCTCTAGGGACATAGAAATCCCTCTTGGGACATAGAAATCCCTCTTGGGACATAGAAATCCCTCTAGGGACATTGAAATCCCTCTAGGGACATAGAAATCTATCCCTCTAGGGACATAGAAATCCCTCTTGGGACATAGAAATCCCTCTTGGGACATAGAAATCCCTCTAGGGACATAGAAATCTATCCCTCTAGGGACATAGAAATCCCTCTAGGGACATAGAAATCCCTCTTGGGACATAGAAATCCCTCTAGGGACATAGAAATCTCTCTAGGGACATAGAAATCCCTCTTGGGACATAGAAATCCCTCTTGGGACATAGAAATCCCTCTAGGGACATAGAAATCTATCCCTCTAGGGACATAGAAATCCCTCTTGGGACATAGAAATCCCTCTTGGGACATAGAAATCCCTCTAGGGACATAGAAATCTATCCCTCTAGGGACATAGAAATCCTTCTAGGGACATAGAAATCCCTCTTGGGACATAGAAATCCCTCTTGGGACATAGAAATCCCTCTAGGGACATAGAAATCCCTCTAGGGACATAGAAATCTATCCCTCTAGGGACATAGAAATCCCTCTACGGACATAGAAATCCCTCTTGGGACATAGAAATCCCTCTTGGGACATAGAAATCCCTCTAGGGACATTGAAATCCCTCTAGGGACATAGAAATCTATCCCTCTAGGGACATAGAAATCCCTCTTGGGACATAGAAATCCCTCTTGGGACATAGAAATCCCTCTAGGGACATAGAAATCTATCCCTCTAGGGACATAGAAATCCCTCTAGGGACATAGAAATCCCTCTTGGGACATAGAAATCCCTCTAGGGACATAGAAATCCCTCTAGGGACATAGAAATCTATCCCTCTTGGGACATAGAAATCCCTCTAGGGACATAGAAATCTATCCCTCTAGGGACATAGAAATCCCTCTTGGGACATAGAAATCCCTCTAGGGACATTGAAATCCCTCTAGGGACATAGAAATCTATCCCTCTAGGGACATAGAAATCCCTCTTGGGACATAGAAATCCCTCTTGGGACATAGAAATCCCTCTAGGGACATAGAAATCTATCCCTCTAGGGACATAGAAATCCCTCTAGGGACATAGAAATCCCTCTTGGGACATAGAAATCCCTCTTGGGACATAGAAATCCCTCTAGGGACATAGAAATCCCTCTAGGGACATAGAAATCTATCCCTCTAGGGACATAGAAATCCCTCTAGGGACATAGAAATCCCTCTTGGGACATAGAAATCCCTCTTGGGACATAGAAATCCCTCTAGGGACATTGAAATCCCTCTAGGGACATAGAAATCTATCCCTCTAGGGACATAGAAATCCCTCTTGGGACATAGAAATCCCTCTTGGGACATAGAAATCCCTCTAGGGACATAGAAATCTATCCCTCTAGGGACATAGAAATCCCTCTAGGGACATAGAAATCCCTCTTGGGACATAGAAATCCCTCTAGGGACATAGAAATCCCTCTAGGGACATAGAAATCTATCCCTCTAGGGACATAGAAATCCCTCTAGGGACCTAGAAATCCCTCTTGGGACATAGAAATCCCTCTTGGGACATAGAAATCCCTCTAGGGACATTGAAATCCCTCTAGGGACATAGAAATCTATCCCTCTAGGGACATAGAAATCCCTCTTGGGACATAGAAATCCCTCTTGGGACATAGAAATCCCTCTAGGGACATAGAAATCTATCCCTCTAGGGACCTAGAAATCCCTCTAGGGACATAGAAATCCCTCTAGCGACCTAGAAATCCCTCTAGCGACATAGAAATCCCTCTAGGGACATAGAAATCCCTCTTGGGACATAGACATCTATCCCTCTAGGGACATAGAAATCCCTCTTGGGACATAGAAATCCCTCTAGCGACCTAGAAATCCCTCTAGCGACATAGAAATCCCTCTAGGGACATAGAAATCCCTCTAGGGACATAGAAATCCCTCTAGGGACATAGAAATCCCTCTAGGGACATAGAAATCTATCCCTCTAGGGACATAGAAATCCCTCTAGGGACCTAGAAATCCCTCTAGGGACCTAGAAATCCCTCTAGGGACATAGAAATCTATCCCTCTGGGGACATAGAAATCCCTCTAGGGACATAGAAATCCCTCTTGGGACATAGAAATCCCTCTTGGGACATAGAAATCCCTCTAGGGACATTGAGATCCCTCTAGGGACATAGAAATCCCTCTAGGGACATAGAAATCTATCCCTCTAGGGACATAGAAATCTATCCCTCTTGGGACATAGAAATCCCTCTAGGGACATAGAAATCTATCCCTCTAGGGACATAGAAATCCCTCTAGGGACATAGAAATCCCTCTTGGGACATAGAAATCCCTCTAGGGACATAGAAATCCCTCTAGGGACATAGAAATCTATCCCTCTAGGGACATAGAAATCCCTCTTGGGACATAGAAATCCCTCTAGGGACATAGAAATCCCTCTAGGGACATAGAAATCTATCCCTCTAGGGACATAGAAATCCCTCTTGGGACATAGAAATCCCTCTAGGGACATAGAAATCCCTCTAGGGACATAGAAATCTATCCCTCTAGGGACATAGAAATCCCTCTAGGGACCTAGAAATCCCTCTGGGACATAGAAATCCCTCTAGGGACCTAGAAATCCCTCTAGCGACATAGAAATCCCTCTAAGGACATAGAAATCTCTCTCTCTAGGGACCTAGAAATCCCTCTAGGGACATAGAAATCCCTCTAGGGACATAGAAATCTATCCCTCTAGGGACATAGAAATCCCTCTTGGGACATAGAAATCCCTCTAGGGACATAGAAATCTATCCCTCTAGGGACATAGAAATCCCTCTTGGGACATAGAAATCCCTCTAGGGACATAGAAATCTATCCCTCTAGGGACATAGAAATCCCTCTAGGGACATAGAAATCCCTCTTGGGACATAGAAATCCCTCTTGGGACATAGAAATCCCTCTAGGGACATAGAAATCCCTCTAGGGACATAGAAATCTATCCCTCTAGGGACATAGAAATCCCTCTAGGGACATAGAAATCCCTCTTGGGACATAGAAATCCCTCTTGGGACATTGAAATCCCTCTAGGGACATAGAAATCTATCCCTCTAGGGACATAGAAATCCCTCTTGGGACATAGAAATCCCTCTAGGGACATAGAAATCCCTCTAGGGACATAGAAATCTATCCCTCTAGGGACATAGAAATCCCTCTTGGGACATAGAAATCCCTCTAGGGACATAGAAATCCCTCTAGGGACATAGAAATCTATCCCTCTAGGGACATAGAAATCCCTCTAGGGACCTAGAAATCCCTCTTGGGACATAGAAATCCCTCTTGGGACATAGAAATCCCTCTAGGGACATTGAAATCCCTCTAGGGACATAGAAATCTATCCCTCTAGGGACATAGAAATCCCTCTTGGGACATAGAAATCCCTCTTGGGACATAGAAATCCCTCTTGGGACATAGAAATCCCTCTAGGGACATAGAAATCTATCCCTCTAGGGACCTAGAAATCCCTCTAGGGACATAGAAATCCCTCTAGCGACCTAGAAATCCCTCTAGCGACATAGAAATCCCTCTTGGGACATAGAAATCTATCCCTCTAGGGACATAGAAATCCCTCTAGGGACCTAGAAATCCCTCTAGGGACATTGAAATCCCTCTACGGACATAGAAATCCCTCTAGGGACATAGAAATCTATCCCTCTAGGGACCTAGAAATCCCTCTAGCGACATAGAAATCCCTCTAGGGACATAGAAATCCCTCTAGGGACATAGAAATCTATCCCTCTAGGGACCTAGAAATCCCTCTAGGGACATAGAAATCCCTCTAGGGACATAGAAATCTATCCCTCTAGGGACATAGAAATCCCTCTAGGGACCTAGAAATCCCTCTAGGGACATTGAAATCCCTCTAGCGACCTAGAAATCCCTCTAGCGACATAGAAATCCCTCTAGGGACATAGAAATCTTTCTCTCTAGGGACATAGAAATCCCTCTAGGGACCTAGAAATCCCTCTAGGGACATATAAATCCCTCTAGGGACATAGAAATCTATCCCTCTTGGGACATAGAAATCCCTCTAGGGACATTGAAATCCCTCTAGGGACATAGAAATCTATCCCTCTAGGGACATAGAAATCCCTCTAGGGACCTAGAAATCCATCTAGGGACATAGAAATCCCTCTTGGGACATAGAAATCCCTCTAGGGACATTGAAATCCCTCTAGGGACATAGAAATCTATCCCTCTAGGGACATAGAAATCCCTCTTGGGACAAAGAAATCCCTCTAGGGACATAGAAATCCCTCTAGGGACATAGAAATCTATCCCTCTAGGGACATAGAAATCCCTCTAGGGACCTAGAAATCCCTCTAGGGACATAGAAATCCCTCTAGGGACATAGAAATCCCTCTAGGGACATTGAAATCCCTCTAGGGACATAGAAATCTATCCCTCTAGGGACATAGAAATCCCTCTTGGGACATAGAAATCCCTCTAGGGACATAGAAATCCCTCTAGGGACATTGAAATCCCTCTAGGGACATAGAAATCTATCCCTCTAGGGACATAGAAATCCCTCTTGGGACATAGAAATCCCTCTTGGGACATAGAAATCCCTCTAGGGACATAGAAATCTATCCCTCTAGGGACATAGAAATCCCTCTAGGGACATAGAAATCCCTCTTGGGACATAGAAATCCCTCTAGGGACATAGAAATCCCTCTAGGGACATAGAAATCTATCCCTCTTGGGACATAGAAATCTATCCCTCTAGGGACATAGAAATCCCTCTTGGGACATAGAAATCCCTCTTGGGACATAGAAATCCCTCTTGGGACATAGAAATCCCTCTAGGGACATAGAAATCTATCCCTCTAGGGACCTAGAAATCCCTCTAGGGACATAGAAATCCCTCTAGCGACCTAGAAATCCCTCTAGCGACATAGAAATCCCTCTAGGGACATAGAAATCCCTCTTGGGACATAGAAATCTATCCCTCTAGGGACATAGAAATCCCTCTAGGGACCTAGAAATCCCTCTAGGGACATTGAAATCCCTCTACGGACATAGAAATCCCTCTAGGGACATAGAAATCTATCCCTCTAGGGACCTAGAAATCCCTCTAGCGACATAGAAATCCCTCTAGGGACATAGAAATCCCTCTAGGGACATAGAAATCTATCCCTCTAGGGACCTAGAAATCCCTCTAGGGACATAGAAATCCCTCTAGGGACATAGAAATCTATCCCTCTAGGGACATAGAAATCCCTCTAGGGACCTAGAAATCCCTCTAGGGACATTGAAATCCCTCTAGCGACCTAGAAATCCCTCTAGCGACATAGAAATCCCTCTAGGGACATAGAAATCTCTCTCTCTAGGGACATAGAAATCCCTCTAGGGACCTAGAAATCCCTCTAGGGACATAGAAATCCCTCTAGGGACATAGAAATCTATCCCTCTTGGGACATAGAAATCCCTCTAGGGACATTGAAATCCCTCTAGGGACATAGAAATCTATCCCTCTAGGGACATAGAAATCCCTCTAGGGACCTAGAAATCCCTCTAGGGACATAGAAATCCCTCTTGGGACATAGAAATCCCTCTAGGGACATTGAAATCCCTCTAGGGACATAGAAATCTATCCCTCTAGGGACATAGAAATCCCTCTTGGGACAAAGAAATCCCTCTAGGGACATAGAAATCCCTCTAGGGACATAGAAATCTATCCCTCTAGGGACATAGAAATCCCTCTAGGGACCTAGAAATCCCTCTAGGGACATAGAAATCCCTCTAGGGACATAGAAATCCCTCTAGGGACATTGAAATCCCTCTAGGGACATAGAAATCTATCCCTCTAGGGACATAGAAATCCCTCTTGGGACATAGAAATCCCTCTAGGGACATAGAAATCCCTCTAGGGACATTGAAATCCCTCTAGGGACATAGAAATCTATCCCTCTAGGGACATAGAAATCCCTCTTGGGACATAGAAATCCCTCTTGGGACATAGAAATCCCTCTAGGGACATAGAAATCTATCCCTCTAGGGACATAGAAATCCCTCTAGGGACATAGAAATCCCTCTTGGGACATAGAAATCCCTCTAGGGACATAGAAATCCCTCTAGGGACATAGAAATCTATCCCTCTTGGGACATAGAAATCCCTCTAGGGACATAGAAATCTATCCCTCTAGGGACATAGAAATCCCTCTAGGGACATAGAAATCCCTCTTGGGACATAGAAATCCCTCTAGGGACATAGAAATCCCTCTAAGGACATAGAAATCCCTCTTGGGACATAGAAATCCCTCTAGCGACATAGAAATCCCTCTAGGGACATAGAAATCCTTCTAGGGACATAGAAATCCCTCTAGGGACATAGAAATCTATCCCTCTAGGGACATAGAAATCCCTCTAGGGACATAGAAATCCCTCTTGGGACATAGAAATCCCTCTAGGGACATTGATATCCCTCTAGGGACATAGAAATCTATCCCTCTAGGGACATAGAAATCCCTCTAGGGACCTAGAAATCCCTCTAGGGACATAGAAATCCCTCTTGGGACATAGAAATCCCTCTAGGGACATTGAAATCCCTCTAGGGACATAGAAATCTATCCCTCTAGGGACATAGAAATCCCTCTTGGGACATAGAAATCCCTCTTGGGACATAGAAATCCCTCTAGGGACATAGAAATCCCTCTAGGGACATAGAAATCTATCCCTCTAGGGACATAGAAATCCCTCTAGGGACCTAGTAATCCCTCTAGGGACATAGAAATCCCTCTAGGGACATAGAAATCCCTCTAGGGACATTGAAATCCCTCTAGGGACATAGAAATCTATCCCTCTAGGGACATAGAAATCCCTCTTGGGACATAGAAATCCCTCTAGGGACATAGGAATCCCTCTAGGGACATTGAAATCCCTCTAGGGACATAGAAATCTATCCCTCTAGGGACATAGAAATCCCTCTTGGGACATAGAAATCCCTCTTGGGACATAGAAATCCCTCTAGGGACATAGAAATCTATCCCTCTAGGGACATAGAAATCCCTCTAGGGACATAGAAATCCCTCTTGGGACATAGAAATCCCTCTAGGGACATAGAAATCCCTCTAGGGACATAGAAATCTATCCCTCTTGGGACATAGAAATCCCTCTAGGGACATAGAAATCTATCCCTCTAGGGACATAGAAATCCCTCTAGGGACATAGAAATCCCTCTTGGGACATAGAAATCCCTCTAGGGACATAGAAATCCCTCTAAGGACATAGAAATCCCTCTTGGGACATAGAAATCCCTCTAGGGACATAGAAATCCCTCTAGGGACATAGAAATCTATCCCTCTAGGGACATAGAAATCCCTCTTGGGACATAGAAATCCCTCTAGGGACATAGAAATCTATCCCTCTAGGGACATAGAAATCCCTCTAGGGACATAGAAATCCCTCTAGGGACATAGAAATCTATCCCTCTTGGGACCTAGAAATCCCTCTAGGGACATAGAAATCTATCCCTCTAGGGACATAGAAATCCCTCTAGGGACATAGAAATCCCTCTTGGGACATAGAAATCCCTCTAGGGACATAGAAATCCCTCTAGGGACATAGAAATCCCTCTTGGGACATAGAAATCCCTCTAGGGACATAGAAATCTATCCCTCTAGGGACATAGAAATCCCTCTTGGGACATAGAAATCCCTCTAGGGACATAGAAATCTATCCCTCTAGGGACCTAGAAATCCCTCTTGGGACATAGAAATCCCTCTTGGGACATAGAAATCCCTCTAGGGACATTGAAATCCCTCTAGGGACATAGAAATCTATCCCTCTAGGGACATAGAAATCCCTCTTGGGACATAGAAATCCCTCTTGGGACATAGAAATCCCTCTAGGGACATTGAAATCCCTCTAGGGACATAGAAATCTATCCCTCTAGGGACATAGAAATCCCTCTTGGGACATAGAAATCCCTCTTGGGACATAGATATCCCTCTAGGGACATAGAAATCTATCCCTCTAGGGACCTAGAAATCCCTCTAGGGACATAGAAATCCCTCTAGCGACCTAGAAATCCCTCTAGCGACATAGAAATCCCTCTAGGGACATAGAAATCTATCCCTCTAGGGACATAGAAATCCCTCTTGGGACATAGAAATCCCTCTAGCGACCTAGAAATCCCTCTAGCGACATAGAAATCCCTCTAGGGACATAGAAATCCCTCTAGGGACATAGAAATCTATCCCTCTAGGGACATAGAAATCCCTCTTGGGACATAGAAATCCCTCTAGGGACATAGAAATCCCTCTAGGGACATAGAAATCTATCCGTCTAGGGACATAGAAATCCCTCTAGGGACCTAGAAATCCCTCTAGGGACATTGAAATCCCTCTAGGGACATAGAAATCTATCCCTCTAGGGACATAGAAATCCCTCTAGGGACATAGAAATCCCTCTTGGGACATAGAAATCCCTCTTGGGACATAGAAATCCCTCTAGCGACATAGAAATCCCTCTAGGGACATAGAAATCTATCCCTCTAGGGACATAGAAATCCCTCTAGGGACCTAGAAATCCCTCTAGGGACATTGAAATCCCTCTAGGGACATAGAAATCCCTCTAGGGACATAGAAATCTATCCCTCTAGGGACCTAGAAATCCCTCTAGCGACATAGAAATCCCTCTAGGGACATAGAAATCCCTCTAGGGACATAGAAATCTATCCCTCTAGGGACCTAGAAATACCTCTAGGGACATAGAAATCCCTCTAGGGACATAGAAATCTATCCCTCTAGGGACATAGAAATCCCTCTAGGGACCTAGAAATCCCTCTAGGGACATTGAAATCCCTCTAGCGACCTAGAAATCCCTCTAGCGACATAGAAATCCCTCTAGGGACATAGAAATCTCTCTCTCTAGGGACATAGAAATCCCTCTAGGGACCTAGAAATCCCTCTAGGGACATAGAAATCCCTCTAGGGACATAGAAATCTATCCCTCTAGGGACATAGAAATCCCTCTTGGGACATAGAAATCCCTCTAGGGACATTGAAATCCCTCTAGGGACATAGAAATCTATCCCTCTAGGGACATAGAAATCTCTCTTGGGACATAGAAATCCCTCTTGGGACATAGAAATCCCTCTAGGGACATAGAAATCTATCCCTCTAGGGACCTAGAAATCCCTCTAGGGACATAGAAATCCCTCTAGCGACCTAGAAATCCCTCTAGCGACATAGAAATCCCTCTAGGGACATAGAAATCCCTCTTGGGACATAGAAATCTATCCCTCTAGGGACATAGAAATCCCTCTAGGGACATAGAAATCTATCCCTCTAGGGACATAGAAATCCCTCTAGGGACATAGAAATCCCTCTTGGGACATAGAAATCCCTCTAGGGACATAGAAATCCCTCTAGGGACATAGAAATCTATCCCTCTTGGGACATAGAAATCCCTCTAGGGACATAGAAATCTATCCCTCTAGCGACATAGAAATCCCTCTAGGGACATAGAAATCCCTCTTGGGACATAGAAATCCCTCTAGGGACATAGAAATCCCTCTAGGGACATAGAAATCTATCCCTCTAGGGACATAGAAATCCCTCTTGGGACATAGAAATCCCTCTAGGGACATAGAAATCCCTCTAGGGACATAGAAATCTATCCCTCTAGGGACATAGAAATCCCTCTAGGGACCTAGAAATCCCTCTTGGGACATAGAAATCCCTCTTGGGACATAGAAATCCCTCTAGGGACATTGAAATCCCTCTAGGGACATAGAAATCTATCCCTCTAGGGACATAGAAATCCCTCTTGGGACATAGAAATCCCTCTTGGGACATAGAAATCCCTCTAGGGACATAGAAATCTATCCCTCTAGGGACCTAGAAATCCCTCTAGGGACATAGAAATCCCTCTAGCGACCTAGAAATCCCTCTAGCGACATAGAAATCCCTCTAGGGACATAGAAATCTATCCCTCTAGGGACATAGAAATCCCTCTTGGGACATAGAAATCCCTCTAGCGACCTAGAAATCCCTCTAGCGACATAGAAATCCCTCTAGGGACATGGAAATCCCTCTAGGGACATAGAAATCTATCCCTCTAGGGACATAGAAATCCCTCTTGGGACATAGAAATCCCTCTAGGGACATAGAAATCCCTCTAGGGACATAGAAATCTATCCCTCTAGGGACCTAGAAATCCCTCTTGGGACATAGAAATCCCTCTTGGGACATAGAAATCCCTCTAGGGACATTGAAATCCCTCTAGGGACATAGAAATCTATCCCTCTAGGGACATAGAAATCCCTCTTGGGACATAGAAATCCCTCTTGGGACATAGAAATCCCTCTAGGGACATAGAAATCTATCCCTCTAGGGACCTAGAAATCCCTCTAGGGACATAGAAATCCCTCTAGCGACCTAGAAATCCCTTTAGCGACATAGAAATCCCTCTAGGGACATAGAAATCTATCCCTCTAGGGACATAGAAATCCCTCTTGGGACATAGAAATCCCTCTAGCGACCTAGAAATCCCTCTAGCGACATAGAAATCCCTCTAGGGACATAGAAATCCCTCTAGGGACATAGAAATCTATCCCTCTAGGGACATAGAAATCCCTCTTGGGACATAGAAATCCCTCTAGCGACCTAGAAATCCCTCTAGCGACCTAGAAATCCCTCTAGCGACATAGAAATCCCTCTAGGGACATAGAAATCTATCCCTCTAGGGACATAGAAATCCCTCTTGGGACATAGAAATCCCTCTAGCGACCTAGAAATCCCTCTAGCGACATAGAAATCCCTCTAGGGACATAGAAATCCCTCTAGGGACATAGAAATCTATCCCTCTAGGGACATAGAAATCCCTCTAGGGACCTAGAAATCCCTCTGGGACATAGAAATCCCTCTAGGGACCTAGAAATCCCTCTAGCGACATAGAAATCCCTCTAAGGACATAGAAATCTCTCTCTCTAGGGACCTAGAAATCCCTCTAGGGACATAGAAATCCCTCTAGGGACATAGAAATCTATCCCTCTAGGGACATAGAAATCCCTCTTGGGACATAGAAATCCCTCTAGGGACATAGAAATCCCTCTAGGGACATAGAAATCCCTCTAGGGACATAGAAATCCCTCTAGGGACATAGAAATCCCTCTTGGGACATAGAAATCCCTCTAGGGACATAGAAATCTATCCCTCTAGGGACATAGAAATCCCTCTTGGGACATAGAAATCCCTCTAGGGACATAGAAATCTATCCCTCTAGGGACCTAGAAATCCCTCTTGGGACATAGAAATCCCTCTTGGGACATAGAAATCCCTCTAGGGACATTGAAATCCCTCTAGGGACATAGAAATCTATCCCTCTAGGGACATAGAAATCCCTCTTGGGACATAGAAATCCCTCTTGGGACATAGAAATCCCTCTAGGGACATTGAAATCCCTCTAGGGACATAGAAATCTATCCCTCTAGGGACATAGAAATCCCTCTTGGGACATAGAAATCCCTCTTGGGACATAGATATCCCTCTAGGGACATATAAATCTATCCCTCTAGGGACCTAGAAATCCCTCTAGGGACATAGAAATCCCTCTAGCGACCTAGAAATCCCTCTAGCGACATAGAAATCCCTCTAGGGACATAGAAATCTATCCCTCTAGGGACATAGAAATCCCTCTTGGGACATAGAAATCCCTCTAGCGACCTAGAAATCCCTCTAGCGACATAGAAATCCCTCTAGGGACATAGAAATCCCTCTAGGGACATAGAAATCTATCCCTCTAGGGACATAGAAATCCCTCTTGGGACATAGAAATCCCTCTAGGGACATAGAAATCCCTCTAGGGACATAGAAATCTATCCGTCTAGGGACATAGAAATCCCTCTAGGGACCTAGAAATCCCTCTAGGGACATTGAAATCCCTCTAGGGACATAGAAATCTATCCCTCTAGGGACATAGAAATCCCTCTAGGGACATAGAAATCCCTCTTGGGACATAGAAATCCCTCTTGGGACATAGAAATCCCTCTAGCGACATAGAAATCCCTCTAGGGACATAGAAATCTATCCCTCTAGGGACATAGAAATCCCTCTAGGGACCTAGAAATCCCTCTAGGGACATTGAAATCCCTCTAGGGACATAGAAATCCCTCTAGGGACATAGAAATCTATCCCTCTAGGGACCTAGAAATCCCTCTAGCGACATAGAAGTCCCTCTAGGGACATAGAAATCCCTCTAGGGACATAGAAATCTATCCCTCTAGGGACCTAGAAATACCTCTAGGGACATAGAAATCCCTCTAGGGACATAGAAATCTATCCCTCTAGGGACATAGAAATCCCTCTAGGGACCTAGAAATCCCTCTAGGGACATTGAAATCCCTCTAGCGACCTAGAAATCCCTCTAGCGACATAGAAATCCCTCTAGGGACATAGAAATCTCTCTCTCTAGGGACATAGAAATCCCTCTAGGGACCTAGAAATCCCTCTAGGGACATAGAAATCCCTCTAGGGACATAGAAATCTATCCCTCTAGGGACATAGAAATCCCTCTTGGGACATAGAAATCCCTCTAGGGACATTGAAATCCCTCTAGGGACATAGAAATCTATCCCTCTAGGGACATAGAAATCCCTCTTGGGACATAGAAATCCCTCTTGGGACATAGAAATCCCTCTAGGGACATAGAAATCTATCCCTCTAGGGACCTAGAAATCCCTCTAGGGACATAGAAATCCCTCTAGCGACCTAGAAATCCCTCTAGCGACATAGAAATCCCTCTAGGGACATAGAAATCCCTCTTGGGACATAGAAATCTATCCCTCTAGGGACATAGAAATCCCTCTAGGGACATAGAAATCTATCCCTCTAGGGACATAGAAATCCCTCTAGGGACATAGAAATCCCTCTTGGGACATAGAAATCCCTCTAGGGACATAGAAATCCCTCTAGGGACATAGAAATCTATCCCTCTTGGGACATAGAAATCCCTCTAGGGACATAGAAATCTATCCCTCTAGGGACATAGAAATCCCTCTAGGGACATAGAAATCCCTCTTGGGACATAGAAATCCCTCTAGGGACATAGAAATCCCTCTAGGGACATAGAAATCTATCCCTCTAGGGACATAGAAATCCCTCTTGGGACATAGAAATCCCTCTAGGGACATAGAAATCCCTCTAGGGACATAGAAATCTATCCCTCTAGGGACATAGAAATCCCTCTAGGGACCTAGAAATCCCTCTTGGGACATAGAAATCCCTCTTGGGACATAGAAATCCCTCTAGGGACATTGAAATCCCTCTAGGGACATAGAAATCTATCCCTCTAGGGACATAGAAATCCCTCTTGGGACATAGAAATCCCTCTTGGGACATAGAAATCCCTCTAGGGACATAGAAATCTATCCCTCTAGGGACCTAGAAATCCCTCTAGGGACATAGAAATCCCTCTAGCGACCTAGAAATCCCTCTAGCGACATAGAAATCCCTCTAGGGACATAGAAATCTATCCCTCTAGGGACATAGAAATCCCTCTTGGGACATAGAAATCCCTCTAGCGACCTAGAAATCCCTCTAGCGACATAGAAATCCCTCTAGGGACATAGAAATCCCTCTAGGGACATAGAAATCTATCCCTCTAGGGACATAGAAATCCCTCTTGGGACATAGAAATCCCTCTAGGGACATAGAAATCCCTCTAGGGACATAGAAATCTATCCCTCTAGGGACCTAGAAATCCCTCTTGGGACATAGAAATCCCTCTTGGGACATAGAAATCCCTCTAGGGACATTGAAATCCCTCTAGGGACATAGAAATCTATCCCTCTAGGGACATAGAAATCCCTCTTGGGACATAGAAATCCCTCTTGGGACATAGAAATCCCTCTAGGGACATAGAAATCTATCCCTCTAGGGACCTAGAAATCCCTCTAGGGACATAGAAATCCCTCTAGCGACCTAGAAATCCCTTTAGCGACATAGAAATCCCTCTAGGGACATAGAAATCTATCCCTCTAGGGACATAGAAATCCCTCTTGGGACATAGAAATCCCTCTAGCGACCTAGAAATCCCTCTAGCGACATAGAAATCCCTCTAGGGACATAGAAATCCCTCTAGGGACATAGAAATCTATCCCTCTAGGGACATAGAAATCCCTCTTGGGACATAGAAATCCCTCTAGCGACCTAGAAATCCCTCTAGCGACCTAGAAATCCCTCTAGCGACATAGAAATCCCTCTAGGGACATAGAAATCTATCCCTCTAGGGACATAGAAATCCCTCTTGGGACATAGAAATCCCTCTAGCGACCTAGAAATCCCTCTAGCGACATAGAAATCCCTCTAGGGACATAGAAATCCCTCTAGGGACATAGAAATCTATCCCTCTAGGGACATAGAAATCCCTCTAGGGACCTAGAAATCCCTCTGGGACATAGAAATCCCTCTAGGGACCTAGAAATCCCTCTAGCGACATAGAAATCCCTCTAAGGACATAGAAATCTCTCTCTCTAGGGACCTAGAAATCCCTCTAGGGACATAGAAATCCCTCTAGGGACATAGAAATCTATCCCTCTAGGGACATAGAAATCCCTCTTGGGACATAGAAATCCCTCTAGGGACATAGAAATCTATCCCTCTTGGGACATAGAAATCCCTCTAGGGACATAGAAATCTATCCCTCTAGGGACATAGAAATCTATCCCTCTAGGGACATAGAAATCCCTCTAGGGACATAGAAATCCCTCTTGGGACATAGAAATCCCTCTAGGGACATAGAAATCCCTCTAGGGACATAGAAATCTATCCCTCTAGGGACATAGAAATCCCTCTAGCGACATAGAAATCCCTCTAGGGACATAGAAATCCCTCTAGGGACATAGAAATCTATCCCTCTAGGGACATAGAAATCCCTCTTGGGACATAGAAATCCCTCTAGCGACCTAGAAATCCCTCTAGCGACCTAGAAATCCCTCTAGCGACATAGAAATCCCTCTAGGGACATAGAAATCTATCCCTCTAGGGACATAGAAATCCCTCTTGGGACATAGAAATCCCTCTAGCGACCTAGAAATCCCTCTAGCGACATAGAAATCCCTCTAGGGACATAGAAATCCCTCTAGGGACATACTAATCTATCCCTCTAGGGACATAGAAATCCCTCTAGGGACCTAGAAATCCCTCTGGGACATAGAAATCCCTCTAGGGACCTAGAAATCCCTCTAGCGACATAGAAATCCCTCTAAGGACATAGAAATCTCTCTCTCTAGGGACCTAGAAATCCCTCTAGGGACATAGAAATCCCTCTAGGGACATAGAAATCTATCCCTCTAGGGACATAGAAATCCCTCTTGGGACATAGAAATCCCTCTAGGGACATAGAAATCTATCCCTCTTGGGACATAGAAATCCCTCTAGGGACATAGAAATCTATCCCTCTAGGGACATAGAAATCTATCCCTCTAGGGACATAGAAATCCCTCTAGGGACATAGAAATCCCTCTTGGGACATAGAAATCCCTCTAGGGACATAGAAATCCCTCTAGGGACATAGAAATCTATCCCTCTAGGGACATAGAAATCCCTCTTGGGACATAGAAATCCCTCTAGGGACATAGAAATCCCTCTAGGGACATAGAAATCTATCCCTCTAGGGACATAGAAATCCCTCTAGGGACCTAGAAATCCCTCTTGGGACATAGAAATCCCTCTTGGGACATAGAAATCCCTCTAGGGACATTGAAATCCCTCTAGGGACATAGAAATCTATCCCTCTAGGGACATAGAAATCCCTCTTGGGACATAGAAATCCCTCTTGGGACATAGAAATCCCTCTAGGGACATAGAAATCTATCCCTCTAGGGACCTAGAAATCCCTCTAGGGACATAGAAATCCCTCTAGCGACCTAGAAATCCCTCTAGCGACATAGAAATCCCTCTAGGGACATAGAAATCTATCCCTCTAGGGACATAGAAATCCCTCTTGGGACATAGAAATCCCTCTAGCGACCTAGAAATCCCTCGAGCGACATAGAAATCCCTCTAGGGACATAGAAATCCCTCTAGGGACATAGAAATCTATCCCTCTAGGGACATAGAAATCCCTCTTGGGACATAGAAATCCCTCTAGGGACATAGAAATCCCTCTAGGGACATAGAAATCTATCCCTCTAGGGACCTAGAAATCCCTCTTGGGACATAGAAATCCCTCTTGGGACATAGAAATCCCTCTAGGGACATTGAAATCCCTCTAGGGACATAGAAATCTATCCCTCTAGGGACATAGAAATCCCTCTTGGGACATAGAAATCCCTCTTGGGACATAGAAATCCCTCTAGGGACATAGAAATCTATCCCTCTAGGGACCTAGAAATCCCTCTAGGGACATAGAAATCCCTCTAGCGACCTAGAAATCCCTCTAGCGACATAGAAATCCCTCTAGGGACATAGAAATCTATCCCTCTAGGGACATAGAAATCCCTCTTGGGACATAGAAATCCCTCTAGCGACCTAGAAATCCCTCTAGCGACATAGAAATCCCTCTAGGGACATAGAAATCCCTCTAGGGACATAGAAATCTATCCCTCTAGGGACATAGAAATCCCTCTTGGGACATAGAAATCCCTCTAGCGACTTAGAAATCCCTCTAGCGACCTAGAAATCCCTCTAGCGCCATAGAAATCCCTCTAGGGACATAGAAATCTATCCCTCTAGGGACATAGAAATCCCTCTTGGGACATAGAAATCCCTCTAGCGACCTAGAAATCCCTCTAGCGACATAGAAATCCCTCTAGGGACATAGAAATCCCTCTAGGGACATAGAAATCCCTCTTGGGACATAGAAATCCCTCTTGGGACATAGAAATCCCTCTAGGGACATAGAAATCTATCCCTCTAGGGACATAGAAATCCCTCTAGGGACATAGAAATCCCTCTTGGGACATAGAAATCCCTCTTGGGACATAGAAATCCCTCTAGGGACATAGAAATCCCTCTAGGGACATAGAAATCTATCCCTCTAGGGACATAGAAATCCCTCTAGGGACATAGAAATCTATCCCTCTAGGGACATAGAAATCCCTCTTGGGACATAGAAATCCCTCTAGGGATATAGAAATCCCTCTAGGGACATAGAAATCTATCCCTCTAGGGACATAGAAATCCCTCTAGGGACCTAGAAATCCCTCTTGGGACATAGAAATCCCTCTTGGGACATAGAAATCCCTCTAGGGACATTGAAATCCCTCTAGGGACATAGAAATCTATCCCTCTAGGGACATAGAAATCCCTCTTGGGACATAGAAATCCCTCTTGGGACATAGAAATCCCTCTAGGGACATAGAAATCTATCCCTCTAGGGACCTAGAAATCCCTCTAGGGACATAGAAATCCCTCTAGCGACCTAGAAATCCCTCTAGCGACATAGAAATCCCTCTAGGGACATAGAAATCTATCCCTCTAGGGACATAGAAATCCCTCTTGGGACATAGAAATCCCTCTAGCGACCTAGAAATCCCTCTAGCGACATAGAAATCCCTCTAGGGACATAGAAATCCCTCTAGGGACATAGAAATCTATCCCTCTAGGGACATAGAAATCCCTCTTGGGACATAGAAATCCCTCTAGGGACATAGAAATCCCTCTAGGGACATAGAAATCTATCCCTCTAGGGACCTAGAAATCCCTCTTGGGACATAGAAATCCCTCTTGGGACATAGAAATCCCTCTAGGGACATTGAAATCCCTCTAGGGACATAGAAATCTATCCCTCTAGGGACATAGAAATCCCTCTTGGGACATAGAAATCCCTCTTGGGACATAGAAATCCCTCTAGGGACATAGAAATCTATCCCTCTAGGGACCTAGAAATCCCTCTAGGGACATAGAAATCCCTCTAGCGACCTAGAAATCCCTTTAGCGACATAGAAATCCCTCTAGGGACATAGAAATCTATCCCTCTAGGGACATAGAAATCCCTCTTGGGACATAGAAATCCCTCTAGCGACCTAGAAATCCCTCTAGCGACATAGAAATCCCTCTAGGGACATAGAAATCCCTCTAGGGACATAGAAATCTATCCCTCTAGGGACATAGAAATCCCTCTTGGGACATAGAAATCCCTCTAGCGACCTAGAAATCCCTCTAGCGACCTAGAAATCCCTCTAGCGACATAGAAATCCCTCTAGGGACATAGAAATCTATCCCTCTAGGGACATAGAAATCCCTCTTGGGACATAGAAATCCCTCTAGCGACCTAGAAATCCCTCTAGCGACATAGAAATCCCTCTAGGGACATAGAAATCCCTCTAGGGACATAGAAATCTATCCCTCTAGGGACATAGAAATCCCTCTAGGGACCTAGAAATCCCTCTGGGACATAGAAATCCCTCTAGGGACCTAGAAATCCCTCTAGCGACATAGAAATCCCTCTAAGGACATAGAAATCTCTCTCTCTAGGGACCTAGAAATCCCTCTAGGGACATAGAAATCCCTCTAGGGACATAGAAATCTATCCCTCTAGGGACATAGAAATCCCTCTTGGGACATAGAAATCCCTCTAGGGACATAGAAATCCCTCTAGGGACATAGAAATCTATCCCTCTAGGGACATAGAAATCTATCCCTCTTGGGACATAGAAATCCCTCTAGGGACATAGAAATCTATCCCTCTAGGGACATAGAAATCTATCCCTCTAGGGACATAGAAATCCCTCTAGGGACATAGAAATCCCTCTTGG
Source organism: Troilus luridus (assembly GCA_964056705.1). Classification (NCBI taxonomy): domain Eukaryota; kingdom Metazoa; phylum Arthropoda; class Insecta; order Hemiptera; family Pentatomidae; genus Troilus; species Troilus luridus. The sequence continues at coordinate 219,420 of CAXKTH010000067.1, forward strand.
GACATAGAAATCCCTCTAGGGACATAGAAATCCCTCTAGGGACATAGAAATCTATCCCTCTAGGGACATAGAAATCCCTCTTGGGACATAGAAATCCCTCTAGGGACATAGAAATCCCTCTAGGGACATAGAAATCTATCCCTCTAGGGACATAGAAATCCCTCTAGGGACCTAGAAATCCCTCTTGGGACATAGAAATCCCTCTTGGGACATAGAAATCCCTCTAGGGACATTGAAATCCCTCTAGGGACATAGAAATCTATCCCTCTAGGGACCTAGAAATCCCTCTAGGGACATAGAAATCCCTCTAGCGACCTAGAAATCCCTCTAGCGACATAGAAATCCCTCTTGGGACATAGAAATCCCTCTTGGGACATAGAAATCCCTCTAGGGACATAGAAATCTATCCCTCTAGGGACCTAGAAATCCCTCTTGGGACATAGAAATCCCTCTTGGGACATAGAAATCCCTCTAGGGACATTGAAATCCCTCTAGGGACATAGAAATCTATCCCTCTAGGGACATAGAAATCCCTCTTGGGACATAGAAATCCCTCTTGGGACATAGAAATCCCTCTAGGGACATAGAAATCTATCCCTCTAGGGACCTAGAAATCCCTCTAGGGACATAGAAATCCCTCTAGCGACCTAGAAATCCCTCTAGCGACATAGAAATCCCTCTAGGGACATAGAAATCTATCCCTCTAGGGACATAGAAATCCCTCTTGGGACATAGAAATCCCTCTAGCGACCTAGAAATCCCTCTAGCGACATAGAAATCCCTCTAGGGACATAGAAATCCCTCTTGGGACATAGAAATCTATCCCTCTAGGGACATAGAAATCCCTCTTGGGACATAGAAATCCCTCTAGCGACCTAGAAATCCCTCTAGCGCCATAGAAATCCCTCTAGGGACATAGAAATCTATCCCTCTAGGGACATAGAAATCCCTCTTGGGACATAGAAATCCCTCTAGCGACCTAGAAATCCCTCTAGCGACATAGAAATCCCTCTAGGGACATAGAAATCCCTCTAGGGACATAGAAATCCCTCTTGGGACATAGAAATCCCTCTTGGGACATAGAAATCCCTCTAGGGACATAGAAATCTATCCCTCTAGGGACATAGAAATCCCTCTAGGGACATAGAAATCCCTCTTGGGACATAGAAATCCCTCTTGGGACATAGAAATCCCTCTAGGGACATAGAAATCCCTCTAGGGACATAGAAATCTATCCCTCTAGGGACATAGAAATCCCTCTAGGGACATAGAAATCCCTCTTGGGACATAGAAATCCCTCTTGGGACATAGAAATCCCTCTAGGGACATTGAAATCCCTCTAGGGACATAGAAATCTATCCCTCTAGGGACATAGAAATCCCTCTTGGGACATAGAAATCCCTCTTGGGACATAGAAATCCCTCTAGGGACATAGAAATCTATCCCTCTAGGGACATAGAAATCCCTCTAGGGACATAGAAATCCCTCTTGGGACATAGAAATCCCTCTAGGGACATAGAAATCCCTCTAGGGACATAGAAATCTATCCCTCTAGGGACATAGAAATCCCTCTTGGGACATAGAAATCCCTCTAGGGACATAGAAATCCCTCTAGGGACATAGAAATCTATCCCTCTAGGGACATAGAAATCCCTCTAGGGACATAGAAATCCCTCTAGGGACATAGAAATCTATCACTCTAGGGACATAGAAATCCCTCTAGGGACCTAGAAATCCCTCTGGGACATAGAAATCCCTCTAGGGACCTAGAAATCCCTCTAGCGACATAGAAATCCCTCTAAGGACATAGAAATCTCTCTCTCTAGGGACCTAGAAATCCCTCTAGGGACATAGAAATCCCTCTAGGGACATAGAAATCTATCCCTCTAGGGACATAGAAATCCCTCTTGGGACATAGAAATCCCTCTAGGGACATAGAAATCCCTCTAGGGACATAGAAATCTATCCCTCTAGGGACATAGAAATCCCTCTAGGGACCTAGAAATCCCTCTAGGGACATAGAAATCTATCCCTCTAGGGACATAGAAATCCCTCTAGGGACATAGAAATCCCTCTTGGGACATAGAAATCCCTCTTGGGACATAGAAATCCCTCTAGGGACATTGAAATCCCTCTAGGGACATAGAAATCTATCCCTCTAGGGACATAGAAATCCCTCTAGGGACATAGAAATCCCTCTTGGGACATAGAAATCCCTCTTGGGACATAGAAATCCCTCTAGGGACATAGAAATCTATCCCTCTAGGGACATAGAAATCCCTCTAGGGACATAGAAATCCCTCTTGGGACATAGAAATCCCTCTAGGGACATAGAAATCCCTCTAGGGACATAGAAATCTATCCCTCTTGGGACATAGAAATCCCTCTAGGGACATAGAAATCTATCCCTCTAGGGACATAGAAATCCCTCTAGGGACATAGAAATCCCTCTTGGGACATAGAAATCCCTCTAGGGACATAGAAATCCTTCTAGGGACATAGAAATCTATCCCTCTAGGGACATAGAAATCCCTCTTGGGACATAGAAATCCCTCTAGGGACATAGAAATCCCTCTAGGGACATAGAAATCTATCCCTCTAGGGACCTAGAAATCCCTCTAGGGACATAGAAATCCCTCTAGCGACCTAGAAATCCCTCTAGCGACATAGAAATCCCTCTTGGGACATAGAAATCCCTCTTGGGACATAGAAATCCCTCTTGGGACATAGAAATCCCTCTAGGGACATAGAAATCTATCCCTCTAGGGACATAGAAATCCCTCTAGGGACATAGAAATCCCTCTTGGGACATAGAAATCCCTCTAGGGACATAGAAATCCCTCTAGGGACATAGAAATCTATCCCTCTAGGGACATAGAAATCCCTCTTGGGACATAGAAATCCCTCTAGGGACATAGAAATCCCTCTAGGGACATAGAAATCTATCCCTCTAGGGACATAGAAATCCCTCTAGGGACATAGAAATCCCTCTAGGGACATAGAAATCTATCCCTCTAGGGACATAGAAATCCCTCTAGGGACCTAGAAATCCCTCTGGGACATAGAAATCCCTCTAGGGACCTAGAAATCCCTCTAGCGACATAGAAATCCCTCTAAGGACATAGAAATCTCTCTCTCTAGGGACCTAGAAATCCCTCTAGGGACATAGAAATCCCTCTAGGGACATAGAAATCTATCCCTCTAGGGACATAGAAATCCCTCTTGGGACATAGAAATCCCTCTAGGGACATAGAAATCCCTCTAGGGACATAGAAATCTATCCCTCTAGGGACATAGAAATCCCTCTAGGGACCTAGAAATCCCTCTAGGGACATAGAAATCTATCCCTCTAGGGACATAGAAATCCCTCTAGGGACATAGAAATCCCTCTTGGGACATAGAAATCCCTCTTGGGACATAGAAATCCCTCTAGGGACATTGAAATCCCTCTAGGGACATAGAAATCTATCCCTCTAGGGACATAGAAATCCCTCTAGGGACATAGAAATCCCTCTTGGGACATAGAAATCCCTCTTGGGACATAGAAATCCCTCTAGGGACATAGAAATCTATCCCTCTAGGGACATAGAAATCCCTCTAGGGACATAGAAATCCCTCTTGGGACATAGAAATCCCTCTAGGGACATAGAAATCCCTCTAGGGACATAGAAATCTATCCCTCTTGGGACATAGAAATCCCTCTAGGGACATAGAAATCTATCCCTCTAGGGACATAGAAATCCCTCTAGGGACATAGAAATCCCTCTTGGGACATAGAAATCCCTCTAGGGACATAGAAATCCCTCTAGGGACATAGAAATCTATCCCTCTAGGGACATAGAAATCCCTCTTGGGACATAGAAATCCCTCTAGGGACATAGAAATCCCTCTAGGGACATAGAAATCTATCCCTCTAGGGACCTAGAAATCCCTCTAGGGACATAGAAATCCCTCTAGCGACCTAGAAATCCCTCTAGCGACATAGAAATCCCTCTAGGGACATAGAAATCTATCCCTCTAGGGACATAGAAATCCCTCTTGGGACATAGAAATCCCTCTAGTGACCTAGAAATCCCTCTAGCGACATAGAAATCCCTCTAGGGACATAGAAATCCCTCTAGGGACATAGAAATCTATCCCTCTAGGGACATAGAAATCCCTCTTGGGACATAGAAATCCCTCTAGGGACATAGAAATCCCTCTAGGGACATAGAAATCTATCCCTCTAGGGACCTAGAAATCCCTCTTGGGACATAGAAATCCCTCTTGGGACATAGAAATCCCTCTAGGGACATTGAAATCCCTCTAGGGACATAGAAATCTATCCCTCTAGGGACATAGAAATCCCTCTTGGGACATAGAAATCCCTCTTGGGACATAGAAATCCCTCTAGGGACATAGAAATCTATCCCTCTAGGGACCTAGAAATCCCTCTAGGGACATAGAAATCCCTCTAGCGACCTAGAAATCCCTCTAGCGACATAGAAATCCCTCTAGGGACATAGAAATCTATCCCTCTAGGGACATAGAAATCCCTCTTGGGACATAGAAATCCCTCTAGCGACCTAGAAATCCCTCTAGCGACATAGAAATCCCTCTAGGGACATAGAAATCCCTCTAGGGACATAGAAATCTATCCCTCTAGGGACATAGAAATCCCTCTTGGGACATAGAAATCCCTCTAGCGACCTAGAAATCCCTCTAGCGACCTAGAAATCCCTCTAGCGACATAGAAATCCCTCTAGGGACATTGAAATCCCTCTAGGGACATAGAAATCTATCCCTCTAGGGACATAGAAATCCCTCTTGGGACATAGAAATCCCTCTTGGGACATAGAAATCCCTCTAGGGACATAGAAATCTATCCCTCTAGGGACATAGAAATCCCTCTAGGGACATAGAAATCCCTCTTGGGACATAGAAATCCCTCTTGGGACATAGAAATCCCTCTAGGGACATAGAAATCCCTCTAGGGACATAGAAATCTTTCCCTCTAGGGACATAGAAATCCCTCTAGGGACATAGAAATCCCTCTTGGGACATAGAAATCCCTCTTGGGACATAGAAATCCCTCTAGGGACATTGAAATCCCTTTAGGGACATAGAAATCTATCCCTCTAGGGACATAGAAATCCCTCTTGGGACATAGAAATCCCTCTTGGGACATAGAAATCCCTCTAGGGACATAGAAATCTATCCCTCTAGGGACATAGAAATCCCTCTAGGGACATAGAAATCCCTCTTGGGACATAGAAATCCCTCTAGGGACATAGAAATCCCTCTAGGGACATAGAAATCTATCCCTCTTGGGACATAGAAATCCCTCTAGGGACATAGAAATCTATCCCTCTAGGGACATAGAAATCCCTCTAGGGACATAGAAATCCCTCTTGGGACATAGAAATCCCTCTAGGGACATAGAAATCCCTCTAGGGACATAGAAATCTATCCCTCTAGGGACATAGAAATCCCTCTTGGGACATAGAAATCCCTCTAGGGACATAGAAATCCCTCTAGGGACATAGAAATCTATCCCTCTAGGGACATAGAAATCCCTCTAGGGACCTAGAAATCCCTCTTGGGACATAGAAATCCCTCTTGGGACATAGAAATCCCTCTAGGGACATTGAAATCCCTCTAGGGACATAGAAATCTATCCCTCTAGGGACATAGAAATCCCTCTTGGGACATAGAAATCCCTCTTGGGACATATAAATCCCTCTTGGGACATAGAAATCCCTCTAGGGACATAGAAATCTATCCCTCTAGGGACCTAGAAATCCCTCTAGGGACATAGAAATCCCTCTAGCGACCTAGAAATCCCTCTAGCGACATAGAAATCCCTCTAGGGACATAGAAATCCCTCTTGGGACATAGAAATCTATCCCTCTAGGGACATAGAAATCCCTCTTGGGACATAGAAATCCCTCTAGCGACCTAGAAATCCCTCTAGCGACATAGAAATCCCTCTAGGGACATAGAAATCCCTCTAGGGACATAGAAATCCCTCTAGGGACATAGAAATCCCTCTAGGGACATAGAAATCTATCCCTCTAGGGACATAGAAATCCATCTAGGGACCTAGAAATCCCTCTAGGGACCTAGAAATCCCTCTAGGGACATAGAAATCTATCCCTCTAGGGACATAGAAATCCCTCTAGGGACATAGAAATCTATCCCTCTAGGGACATAGAAATCCCTCTAGGGACCTAGAAATCCCTCTGGGACATAGAAATCCCTCTAGGGACCTAGAAATCCCTCTAGCGACATAGAAATCCCTCTAAGGACATAGAAATCTCTCTCTCTAGGGACCTAGAAATCCCTCTAGGGACATAGAAATCCCTCTAGGGACATAGAAATCTATCCCTCTAGGGACATAGAAATCCCTCTTGGGACATAGAAATCCCTCTAGGGACATAGAAATCCCTCTAGGGACATAGAAATCTATCCCTCTAGGGACATAGAAATCCCTCTAGGGACCTAGAAATCCCTCTAGGGACATAGAAATCTATCCCTCTAGGGACATAGAAATCCCTCTAGGGACATAGAAATCCCTCTTGGGACATAGAAATCCCTCTTGGGACATAGAAATCCCTCTAGGGACATTGAAATCCCTCTAGGGACATAGAAATCTATCCCTCTAGGGACATAGAAATCCCTCTTGGGACATAGAAATCCCTCTTGGGACATAGAAATCCCTCTAGGGACATAGAAATCCCTCTAGGGACATAGAAATCTATCCCTCTAGGGACATAGAAATCCCTCTAGGGACATAGAAATCCCTCTTGGGACATAGAAATCCCTCTTGGGACATAGAAATCCCTCTAGGGACATTGAAATCCCTCTAGGGACATAGAAATCTATCCCTCTAGGGACATAGAAATCCCTCTTGGGACATAGAAATCCCTCTTGGGACATAGAAATCCCTCTAGGGACATAGAAATCTGTCCCTCTAGGGACATAGAAATCCCTCTAGGGACATAGAAATCCCTCTTGGGACATAGAAATCCCTCTAGGGACATAGAAATCCCTCTAGGGACATAGAAATCTATCCCTCTTGGGACATAGAAATCCCTCTAGGGTCATAGAAATTTATCCCTCTAGGGACATAGAAATCCCTCTAGGGACATAGAAATCTATCCCTCTAGGGACATAGAAATCCCTCTTGGGACAGAGAAATCCCTCTAGGGACATAGAAATCCCTCTAGGGACATAGAAATCTATCCCTCTAGGGACATAGAAATCCCTCTAGGGACCTAGAAATCCCTCTTGGGACATAGAAATCCCTCTTGGGACATAGAAATCCCTCTAGGGACATTGAAATCCCTCTAGGGACATAGAAATCCCTCTAGCGACCTAGAAATCCCTCTAGCGACATAGAAATCCCTCTTGGGACATAGAAATCCCTCTAGGGACATAGAAATCCCTCTAGGGACATAGAAATCCCTCTTGGGACATAGAAATCCCTCTTGGGACATAGAAATCCCTCTAGGGACATTGAAATCCCTTTAGGGACATAGAAATCTATCCCTCTAGGGACATAGAAATCCCTCTTGGGACATAGAAATCCCTCTTGGGACATAGAAATCCCTCTAGGGACATAGAAATCTATCCCTCTAGGGACATAGAAATCCCTCTAGGGACATAGAAATCCCTCTTGGGACATAGAAATCCCTCTAGGGACATAGAAATCCCTCTAGGGACATAGAAATCTATCCCTCTTGGGACATAGAAATCCCTCTAGGGACATAGAAATCTATCCCTCTAGGGACATAGAAATCCCTCTAGGGACATAGAAATCCCTCTTGGGACATAGAAATCCCTCTAGGGACATAGAAATCCCTCTAGGGACATAGAAATCTATCCCTCTAGGGACATAGAAATCCCTCTTGGGACATAGAAATCCCTCTAGGGACATAGAAATCCCTCTAGGGACATAGAAATCTATCCCTCTAGGGACATAGAAATCCCTCTAGGGACCTAGAAATCCCTCTTGGGACATAGAAATCCCTCTTGGGACATAGAAATCCCTCTAGGGACATTGAAATCCCTCTAGGGACATAGAAATCTATCCCTCTAGGGACATAGAAATCCCTCTTGGGACATAGAAATCCCTCTTGGGACATAGAAATCCCTCTTGGGACATAGAAATCCCTCTAGGGACATAGAAATCTATCCCTCTAGGGACCTAGAAATCCCTCTAGGGACATAGAAATCCCTCTAGCGACCTAGAAATCCCTCTAGCGACATAGAAATCCCTCTAGGGACATAGAAATCCCTCTAGGGACATAGAAATCCCTCTAGGGACATAGAAATCTATCCCTCTAGGGACATAGAAATCCCTCTTGGGACATAGAAATCCCTCTAGGGACATAGAAATCCCTCTAGGGACATAGAAATCTATCCCTCTAGGGACATAGAAATCCCTCTAGGGACCTAGAAATCCCTCTGGGACATAGAAATCCCTCTAGGGACCTAGAAATCCCTCTAGCGACATAGAAATCCCTCTAAGGACATAGAAATCTCTCTCTCTAGGGACATAGAAATCCCTCTAGGGACCTAGAAATCCCTCTAGGGACATAGAAATCTATCCCTCTAGGGACATAGAAATCCCTCTAGGGACATAGAAATCCCTCTTGGGACATAGAAATCCCTCTTGGGACATAGAAATCCCTCTAGGGACATTGAAATCCCTCTAGGGACATAGAAATCTATCCCTCTAGGGACATAGAAATCCCTCTTGGGACATAGAAATCCCTCTTGGGACATAGAAATCCCTCTAGGGACATAGAAATCCCTCTAGGGAAATAGAAATCTATCCCTCTAGGGACATAGAAATCCCTCTAGGGACATAGAAATCCCTCTTGGGACATAGAAATCCCTCTTGGGACATAGAAATCCCTCTAGGGACATTGAAATCCCTCTAGGGACATAGAAATCTATCCCTCTAGGGACATAGAAATCCCTCTTGGGACATAGAAATCCCTCTTGGGACATAGAAATCCCTCTAGGGACATAGAAATCTATCCCTCTAGGGACATAGAAATCCCTCTAGGGACATAGAAATCCCTCTTGGGACATAGAAATCCCTCTAGGGACATAGAAATCCCTCTAGGGACATAGAAATCTATCCCTCTTGGGACATAGAAATCCCTCTAGGGACATAGAAATCTATCCCTCTAGGGACATAGAAATCCCTCTAGGGACATAGAAATCCCTCTTGGGACATAGAAATCCCTCTAGGGACATAGAAATCCCTCTAGGGACATAGAAATCTATCCCTCTAGGGACATAGAAATCCCTCTTGGGACAGAGAAATCCCTCTAGGGACATAGAAATCCCTCTAGGGACATAGAAATCTATCCCTCTAGGGACATAGAAATCCCTCTAGGGACCTAGAAATCCCTCTTGGGACATAGAAATCCCTCTTGGGACATAGAAATCCCTCTAGGGACATTGAAATCCCTCTAGGGACATAGAAATCCCTCTAGCGACCTAGAAATCCCTCTAGCGACATAGAAATCCCTCTTGGGACATAGAAATCCCTCTAGGGACATAGAAATCTATCCCTCTAGGGACCTAGAAATCCCTTTAGGGACATAGAAATCCCTCTAGCGACATAGAAATCCCTCTAGGGACATAGAAATCCCTCTTGGGACATAGAAATCTATCCCTCTAGGGACATAGAAATCCCTCTAGGAACAAAGAAATCTATCCCTCTAGGGACATAGAAATCCCTCTAGCGACATAGAAATCCCTCTAGGGACATAGAAATCCCTCTTGGGACATAGAAATCCCTCTAGGGACATAGAAATCCCTCTAGGGACATAGAAATCTATCCCTCTAGAGACATAGAAATCCCTCTTGGGACATAGAAATCCCTCTAGGGACATAGAAATCCCTCTAGGGACATAGAAATCTATCCCTCTAGGGACCTAGAAATCCCTCTTGGGACATAGAAATCCCTCTTGGGACATAGAAATCCCTCTAGGGACATTGAAATCCCTCTAGGGACATAGAAATCTATCCCTCTAGGGACATAGAAATCCCTCTTGGGACATAGAAATCCCTCTTGGGACATAGAAATCCCTCTAGGGACATAGAAATCTATCCCTCTAGGGACCTAGAAATCCCTCTAGGGACATAGAAATCCCTCTAGCGACCTAGAAATCCCTCTAGCGATATAGAAATCCCTCTAGGGACATAGAAATCTATCCCTCTAGGGACATAGAAATCCCTCTTGGGACATAGAAATCCCTCTAGCGACCTAGAAATCCCTCTAGCGACATAGAAATCCCTCTAGGGACATAGAAATCCCTCTAGGGACATAGAAATCTATCCCTCTAGGGACATAGAAATCCCTCTTGGGACATAGAAATCCCTCTAGGGACATAGAAATCCCTCTAGGGACATAGAAATCTATCCCTCTAGGGACATTGAAATCCCTCTAGGGACATAGAAATCTATCCCTCTAGGGACATAGAAATCCCTCTAGGGACATAGAAATCCCTCTTGGGACATAGAAATCCCTCTTGGGACATAGAAATCCCTCTAGCGACATAGAAATCCCTCTAGGGACATAGAAATCTATCCCTTTAGGGACATAGAAATCCCTCTAGGGACCTAGAAATCCCTCTAGGGACATTGACATCCCTCTAGGGACATAGAAATCCCTCTAGGGACATAGAAATCTATCCCTCTAGGGACCTAGAAATCCCTCTAGCGACATAGAAATCCCTCTAGGGACATAGAAATCCCTCTAGGGACATAGAAATCTATCCCTCTAGGGACCTAGAAATCCCTCTAGGGACATAGAAATCCCTCTAGGGACATAGAAATCTATCCCTCTAGGGACATAGAAATCCCTCTAGGGACCTAGAAATCCCTCTTGGGACATAGAAATACCTCTAGCGACATAGAAATCCCTCTAGGGACATAGAAATCTCTCTCTCTAGGGACATAGAAATCCCTCTAGGGACCTAGAAATCCCTCTAGGGACATAGAAATCCCTCTAGGGACATAGAAATCTATCCCTCTAGGGACATAGAAATCCCTCTTGGGACATAGAAATCCCTCTAGGGACATTGAAATTCCTCTAGGGACATAGAAATCTATCCCTCTAGGGACATAGAAATCCCTCTTGGGACATAGAAATCCCTCTTGGGACATAGAAATCCCTCTAGGGACATAGAAATCTATCCCTCTAGGGACCTAGAAATCCCTCTAGGGACATAGAAATCCCTCTAGCGACCTAGAAATCCCTCTAGCGACATAGAAATCCCTCTAGGGACATAGAAATCCCTCTTGGGACATAGAAATCTATCCCTCTAGGGACATAGAAATCCCTCTTGGGACAGAGAATTCCCTCTAGCGACCTAGAAATCCCTCTAGCGACATAGAAATCCCTCTAGGGACATAGAAATCCTTCTAGGGACATAGAAATCCCTCTAGGGACATAGAAATCTATCCCTCTAGGGACATAGAAATCCCTCTAGGGACCTAGAAATCCCTCTAGGGACCTAGAAATCCCTCTAGGGACATAGAAATCCCTCTTGGGACATAGAAATCCCTCTAGGGACATTGAAATCCCTCTAGGGACATAGAAATCTATCCCTCTAGGGACATAGAAATCCCTCTAGGGACCTAGAAATCCCTCTAGGGACATAGAAATCCCTCTTGGGACATAGAAATCCCTCTAGGGACATTGAAATCCCTCTAGGGACATAGAAATCTATCCCTCTAGGGACATAGAAATCCCTCTTGGGACATAGAAATCCCTCTTGGGACATAGAAATCCCTCTAGGGACATAGAAATCCCTCTAGGGACATAGAAATCCCTCTAGGGACATTGAAATCCCTCTAGGGACATAGAAATCTATCCCTCTAGGGACATAAAAATCCCTCTTGGGACATAGAAATCCCTCTAGGGACATAGAAATCCCTCTAGGGACATTGAAATCCCTCTAGGGACATAGAAATCTATCCCTCTAGGGACATAGAAATCCCTCTTGGGACATAGAAATCCCTCTTGGGACATAGAAATCCCTCCAGGGACATAGAAATCTATCCCTCTAGGGACATAGAAATCCCTCTAGGGACATAGAAATCCCTCTTGGGACATAGAAATCCCTCTAGGGACATAGAAATCCCTCTTGGGACATAGAAATCCCTCTAGGGACATAGAAATCCCTCTAGGGACATAGAAATGCCTCTTGGGACATAGAAATCCCTCTAGGGACATAGAAATCCCTCTAGGGACATAGAAATCTATCCCTCTAGGGACATAGAAATCCCTCTTGGGACATAGAAATCCCTCTAGGGACATAGAAATCTATCCCTCTAGGGACCTAGAAATCCCTCTTGGGACATAGAAATCCCTCTTGGGACATAGAAATCCCTCTAGGGACCTAGAAATCCCTCTAGGGACATAGAAATCCCTCTAGGGACATAGAAATCCCTCTAGGGACATTGAAATCCCTCTAGGGACATAGAAATCTATCCCTCTAGGGACATAGAAATCCCTCTTGGGACATAGAAATCCCTCTAGGGACATAGAAATCCCTCTAGGGACATTGAAATCCCTCTAGGGACATAGAAATCTATCCCTCTAGGGACATAGAAATCCCTCTTGGGACATAGAAATCCCTCTTGGGACATAGAAATCCCTCTAGGGACATAGAAATCTATCCCTCTAGGGACATAGAAATCCCTCTAGGGACATAGAAATCCCTCTAGGGACATAGAAATCTATCCCTCTTGGGACATAGAAATCCCTCTAGGGACATAGAAATCTATCCCTCTAGGGACATAGAAATCCCTCTAGGGACATAGAAATCCCTCTAGGGACATAGAAATCCCTCTAGGGACATAGGAATCCCTCTTGGGACATAGAAATCCCTCTAGGGACATAGAAATCTATCCCTCTAGGGACATAGAAATCCCTCTTGGGACATAGAAATCCCTCTAGGGACATAGAAATCTATCCCTCTAGGGACCTAGAAATCCCTCTTGGGACATAGAAATCTATCCCTCTAGGGACATAGAAATCCCTCTTGGGACATAGAAATCCCTCTTGGGACATAGAAATCCCTCTAGGGACATTGAAATCCCTCTAGGGACATAGAAATCTATCCCTCTAGGGACATAGAAATCCCTCTTGGGACATAGAAATCCCTCTTGGGACATAGAAATCCCTCTAGGGACATAGAAATCTATCCCTCTAGGGACCTAGAAATCCCTCTAGGGACATAGAAATCCCTCTAGCGACCTAGAAATCCCTCTAGCGACATAGAAATCCCTCTAGGGACATAGAAATCTATCCCTCTAGGGACATAGAAATCCCTCTTGGGACATAGAAATCCCTCTAGCGACCTAGAAATCCCTCTAGCGACATAGAAATCCCTCTAGGGACATAGAAATCCCTCTAGGGACATAGAAATCTATCCCTCTAGGGACATAGAAATCCCTCTTGGGACATAGAAATCCCTCTAGGGACATAGAAATCCCTCTAGGGACATAGAAATCTATCCCTCTAGGGACATAGAAATCCCTCTAGGGACATTGAAATCCCTCTAGGGACATAGAAATCTATCCCTCTTGGGACATAGAAATCCCTCTTGGGACATAGAAATCCCTCTAGGGACATAGAAATCCCTCTAGGGACATAGAAATCTATCCCTCTAGGGACCTAGAAATCCCTCTAGGGACATTGAAATCCCTCTAGGGACATAGAAATCTATCCCTCTAGGGACATAGAAATCCCTCTAGGGACATAGAAATCCCTCTTGGGACATAGAAATCCCTCTTGGGACATAGAAATCCCTCTAGCGACATAGAAATCCCTCTAGGGACATAGAAATCTATCCCTCTAGGGACATAGAAATCCCTCTAGGGACCTAGAAATCCCTCTAGGGACATTGAAATCCCTCTAGGGACATAGAAATCCCTCTAGGGACATAGAAATCTATCCCTCTAGGGACCTAGAAATCCCTCTAGCGACATAGAAATCCCTCTAGGGACATAGAAATCCCTCTAGGGACATAGAAATCTATCCCTCTAGGGACCTAGAAATCCCTCTAGGGACATAGAAATCCCTCTAGGGACATAGAAATCTATCCCTCTAGGGACATAGAAATCCCTCTAGGGACCTAGAAATCCCTCTAGGGACATTGAAATCCCTCTAGCGACCTAGAAATCCCTCTAGCGACATAGAAATCCCTCTAGGGACATAGAAATCTCTCTCTCTAGGGACATAGAAATCCCTCTAGGGACCTAGAAATCCCTCTAGGGACATAGAAATCCCTCTAGGGACATAGAAATCTATCCCTCTAGGGACATAGAAATCCCTCTTGGGACATAGAAATCCCTCTAGGGACATTGAAATCCCTCTAGGGACCTAGAAATCCCTCTAGGGACATTGAAATCCCTCTAGCGACCTAGAAATCCCTCTAGCGACATAGAAATCCCTCTAGGGACATAGAAATCTCTCTCTCTAGGGACATAGAAATCCCTCTAGGGACCTAGAAATCCCTCTAGGGACATAGAAATCCCTCTAGGGACATAGAAATCTATCCCTCTAGGGACATAGAAATCCCTCTTGGGACATAGAAATCCCTCTAGGGACATTGAAATCCCTCTAGGGACATAGAAATCTATCCCTCTAGGGACATAGAAATCCCTCTTGGGACATAGAAATCCCTCTTGGGACATAGAAATCCTTCTAGGGACATAGAACTCCCTCTAGGGACATAGAAATCTATCCCTCTAGGGACATAGAAATCCCTCTAGGGACCTAGAAATCCCTCTAGGGACCTAGAAATCCCTCTAGGGACATAGAAATCCCTCTTGGGACATAGAAATCCCTCTAGGGACATTGAAATCCCTCTAGGGACATAGAAATCCCTCTTGGGACATAGAAATCCCTCTAGGGACATAGAAATCCCTCTAGGGACATAGAAATCTATCCCTCTAGGGACATAGAAATCCCTCTAGGGACATAGAAATCCCTCTTGGGACATAGAAATCCCTCTTGGGACATAGAAATCCCTCTAGGGACATTGAAATCCCTCTAGGGACATAGAAATCTATCCTTCTAGGGACATAGAAATCCCTCTAGGGACCTAGAAATCCCTCTAGGGACATAGAAATCCCTCTAGGGACATAGAAATCCCTCTAGGGACATTGAAATCCCTCTAGGGACATAGAAATCTATCCCTCTAGGGACATAGAAATCCCTCTTGGGACATAGAAATCCCTCTTGGGACATAGAAATCCCTCTAGGGACATAGAAATCCCTCTAGGGACATAGAAATCCCTCTTGGGACATAGAAATCCCTCTAGGGACATAGAAATCCCTCTAGGGACATAGAAATCTATCCCTCTTGGGACATAGAAATCCCTCTAGGGACATAGAAATCTATCCCTCTAGGGACATAGAAATCCCTCTAGGGACATAGAAATCCCTCTTGGGACATAGAAATCCCTCTAGGGACATAGAAATCCCTCTAGGGACATAGAAATCTATCCCTCTAGGGACATAGAAATCCCTCTTGGGACATAGAAATCCCTCTAGGGACATAGAAATCCCTCTAGGGACATAGAAATCTATCCCTCTAGGGACATAGAAATCCCTCTAGGGACCTAGAAATCCCTCTAGGGACATAGAAATCTATCCCTCTAGGGACATAGAAATCCCTCTAGGGACATTGAAATCCCTCTAGGGACATAGAAATCTATCCCTCTTGGGACATAGAAATCCCTCTAGCGACCTAGAAATCCCTCTAGCGACATAGAAATCCCTCTAGGGACATAGAAATCCCTCTAGGGACATAGAAATCTATCCCTCTAGGGACATAGAAATCCCTCTTGGGACATAGAAATCCCTCTAGGGACATAGAAATCCCTCTAGGGACATAGAAATCTATCCCTCTAGGGACCTAGAAATCCCTCTAGGGACATTGAAATCCCTCTAGGGACATAGAAATCTATCCCTCTAGGGACATAGAAATCCCTCTAGGGACATAGAAATCCCTCTTGGGACATAGAAATCCCTCTTGGGACATAGAAATCCCTCTAGCGACATAGAAATCCCTCTAGGGACATAGAAATCTATCCCTCTAGGGACATAGAAATCCCTCTAGGGACCTAGAAATCCCTCTAGGGACATTGAAATCCCTCTAGGGACATAGAAATCCCTCTAGGGACATAGAAATCTATCCCTCTAGGGACCTAGAAATCCCTCTAGCGACATAGAAATCCCTCTAGCGACATAGAAATCCCTCTAGGGACATAGAAATCTATCCCTCTAGGGACATAGAAATCCCTCTAGGGACCTAGAAATCCCTCTAGGGACATTGAAATCCCTCTAGGGACATAGAAATCCCTCTAGGGACATAGAAATCTATCCCTCTAGGGACCTAGAAATCCCTCTAGCGACATAGAAATCCCTCTAGGGACATAGAAATCCCTCTAGGGACATAGAAATCTATCCCTCTAGGGACCTAGAAATCCCTCTAGGGACATAGAAATCCCTCTAGGGACATAGAAATCTATCCCTCTAGGGACATAGAAATCCCTCTAGGGACCTAGAAATCCCTCTAGGGACATTGAAATCCCTCTAGCGACCTAGAAATCCCTCTAGCGACATAGAAATCCCTCTAGGGACATAGAAATCTCTCTCTCTAGGGACATAGAAATCCCTCTAGGGACCTAGAAATCCCTCTAGGGACATAGAAATCCCTCTAGGGACATAGAAATCTATCCCTCTAGGGACATAGAAATCCCTCTTGGGACATAGAAATCCCTCTAGGGACATTGAAATCCCTCTAGGGACCTAGAAATCCCTCTAGGGACATTGAAATCCCTCTAGCGACCTAGAAATCCCTCTAGCGACATAGAAATCCCTCTAGGGACATAGAAATCTCTCTCTCTAGGGACATAGAAATCCCTCTAGGGACCTAGAAATCCCTCTAGGGACATAGAAATCCCTCTAGGGACATAGAAATCTATCCCTCTAGGGACATAGAAATCCCTCTTGGGACATAGAAATCCCTCTAGGGACATTGAAATCCCTCTAGGGACATAGAAATCTATCCCTCTAGGGACATAGAAATCCCTCTTGGGACATAGAAATCCCTCTTGGGACATAGAAATCCTTCTAGGGACATAGAACTCCCTCTAGGGACATAGAAATCTATCCCTCTAGGGACATAGAAATCCCTCTAGGGACCTAGAAATCCCTCTAGGGACCTAGAAATCCCTCTAGGGACATAGAAATCCCTCTTGGGACATAGAAATCCCTCTAGGGACATTGAAATCCCTCTAGGGACATAGAAATCCCTCTTGGGACATAGAAATCCCTCTAGGGACATAGAAATCCCTCTAGGGACATAGAAATCTATCCCTCTAGGGACATAGAAATCCCTCTAGGGACATAGAAATCCCTCTTGGGACATAGAAATCCCTCTTGGGACATAGAAATCCCTCTAGGGACATTGAAATCCCTCTAGGGACATAGAAATCTATCCTTCTAGGGACATAGAAATCCCTCTAGGGACCTAGAAATCCCTCTAGGGACATAGAAATCCCTCTAGGGACATAGAAATCCCTCTAGGGACATTGAAATCCCTCTAGGGACATAGAAATCTATCCCTCTAGGGACATAGAAATCCCTCTTGGGACATAGAAATCCCTCTTGGGACATAGAAATCCCTCTAGGGACATAGAAATCCCTCTAGGGACATAGAAATCCCTCTTGGGACATAGAAATCCCTCTAGGGACATAGAAATCCCTCTAGGGACATAGAAATCTATCCCTCTTGGGACATAGAAATCCCTCTAGGGACATAGAAATCTATCCCTCTAGGGACATAGAAATCCCTCTAGGGACATAGAAATCCCTCTTGGGACATAGAAATCCCTCTAGGGACATAGAAATCCCTCTAGGGACATAGAAATCTATCCCTCTAGGGACATAGAAATCCCTCTTGGGACATAGAAATCCCTCTAGGGACATAGAAATCCCTCTAGGGACATAGAAATCTATCCCTCTAGGGACATAGAAATCCCTCTAGGGACCTAGAAATCCCTCTAGGGACATAGAAATCTATCCCTCTAGGGACATAGAAATCCCTCTAGGGACATTGAAATCCCTCTAGGGACATAGAAATCTATCCCTCTTGGGACATAGAAATCCCTCTAGCGACCTAGAAATCCCTCTAGCGACATAGAAATCCCTCTAGGGACATAGAAATCCCTCTAGGGACATAGAAATCTATCCCTCTAGGGACATAGAAATCCCTCTTGGGACATAGAAATCCCTCTAGGGACATAGAAATCCCTCTAGGGACATAGAAATCTATCCCTCTAGGGACCTAGAAATCCCTCTAGGGACATTGAAATCCCTCTAGGGACATAGAAATCTATCCCTCTAGGGACATAGAAATCCCTCTAGGGACATAGAAATCCCTCTTGGGACATAGAAATCCCTCTTGGGACATAGAAATCCCTCTAGCGACATAGAAATCCCTCTAGGGACATAGAAATCTATCCCTCTAGGGACATAGAAATCCCTCTAGGGACCTAGAAATCCCTCTAGGGACATTGAAATCCCTCTAGGGACATAGAAATCCCTCTAGGGACATAGAAATCTATCCCTCTAGGGACCTAGAAATCCCTCTAGCGACATAGAAATCCCTCTAGGGACATAGAAATCCCTCTAGGGACATAGAAATCTATCCCTCTAGGGACCTAGAAATCCCTCTAGGGACATAGAAATCCCTCTAGGGACATAGAAATCTATCCCTCTAGGGACATAGAAATCCCTCTAGGGACCTAGAAATCCCTCTAGGGACATTGAAATCCCTCTAGCGACCTAGAAATCCCTCTAGCGACATAGAAATCCCTCTAGGGACATAGAAATCTCTCTCTCTAGGGACATAGAAATCCCTCTAGGGACCTAGAAATCCCTCTAGGGACATAGAAATCCCTCTAGGGACATAGAAATCTATCCCTCTAGGGACATAGAAATCCCTCTTGGGACATAGAAATCCCTCTAGGGACATTGAAATCCCTCTAGGGACATAGAAATCTATCCCTCTAGGGACATAGAAATCCCTCTTGGGACATAGAAATCCCTCTTGGGACATAGAAATCCTTCTAGGGACATAGAACTCCCTCTAGGGACATAGAAATCTATCCCTCTAGGGACATAGAAATCCCTCTAGGGACCTAGAAATCCCTCTAGGGACCTAGAAATCCCTCTAGGGACATAGAAATCCCTCTTGGGACATAGAAATCCCTCTAGGGACATTGAAATCCCTCTAGGGACATAGAAATCCCTCTTGGGACATAGAAATCCCTCTAGGGACATAGAAATCCCTCTAGGGACATAGAAATCTATCCCTCTAGGGACATAGAAATCCCTCTAGGGACATAGAAATCCCTCTTGGGACATAGAAATCCCTCTTGGGACATAGAAATCCCTCTAGGGACATTGAAATCCCTCTAGGGACATAGAAATCTATCCTTCTAGGGACATAGAAATCCCTCTAGGGACCTAGAAATCCCTCTAGGGACATAGAAATCCCTCTAGGGACATAGAAATCCCTCTAGGGACATTGAAATCCCTCTAGGGACATAGAAATCTATCCCTCTAGGGACATAGAAATCCCTCTTGGGACATAGAAATCCCTCTTGGGACATAGAAATCCCTCTAGGGACATAGAAATCCCTCTAGGGACATAGAAATCCCTCTTGGGACATAGAAATCCCTCTAGGGACATAGAAATCCCTCTAGGGACATAGAAATCTATCCCTCTTGGGACATAGAAATCCCTCTAGGGACATAGAAATCTATCCATCTAGGGACATAGAAATCCCTCTAGGGACATAGAAATCCCTCTTGGGACATAGAAATCCCTCTAGGGACATAGAAATCCCTCTAGGGACATAGAAATCTATCCCTCTAGGGACATAGAAATCCCTCTTGGGACATAGAAATCCCTCTAGGGACATAGAAATCCCTCTAGGGACATAGAAATCTATCCCTCTAGGGACATAGAAATCCCTCTAGGGACCTAGAAATCCCTCTTGGGACATAGAAATCCCTCTAGGGACATAGAAATCCCTCTTGGGACATAGAAATCCCTCTTGGGACATAGAAATCCCTCTAGGGACATAGAAATCTATCCCTCTAGGGACCTAGAAATCCCTCTAGGGACATAGAAATCCCTCTAGCGACCTAGAAATCCCTCTAGCGACATAGAAATCCCTCTAGGGACATAGAAATCTATCCCTCTAGGGACATAGAAATCCCTCTTGGGACATAGAAATCCCTCTAGCGACCTAGAAATCCCTCTAGCGACATAGAAATCCCTCTAGGGACATAGAAATCCCTCTTGGGACATAGAAATCCCTCTAGGGACATAGAAATCCCTCTAGGGACATAGAAATCTATCCCTCTAGGGACATAGAAATCCCTCTTGGGACATAGAAATCCCTCTAGGGACATAGAAATCCCTCTAGGGACATAGAAATCTATCCCTCTAGGGACCTAGAAATCCCTCTTGGGACATAGAAATCCCTCTTGGGACATAGAAATCCCTCTAGGGACATTGAAATCCCTCTAGGGACATAGAAATCTATCCCTCTAGGGACATAGAAATCCCTCTTGGGACATAGAAATCCCTCTAGCGACCTAGAAATCCCTCTAGCGACATAGAAATCCCTCTAGGGACATAGAAATCCCTCTAGGGACATAGAAATCTATCCCTCTAGGGACATAGAAATCCCTCTTGGGACATAGAAATCCCTCTAGGGACATAGAAATCCCTCTAGGGACATAGAAATCTATCCCTCTAGGGACATAGAAATCCCTCTAGGGACATAGAAATCCCTCTAGGGACATAGAAATCTATCCCTCTAGGGACATAGAAATCCCTCTAGGGACCTAGAAATCCCTCTGGGACATAGAAATCCCTCTAGGGACCTAGAAATCCCTCTAGCGACATAGAAATCCCTCTAAGGACATAGAAATCTCTCTCTCTAGGGACCTAGAAATCCCTCTAGGGACATAGAAATCCCTCTAGGGACATAGAAATCTATCCCTCTAGGGACATAGAAATCCCTCTTGGGACATAGAAATCCCTCTAGGGACATAGAAATCCCTCTAGGGACATAGAAATCTATCCCTCTAGGGACATAGAAATCCCTCTAGGGACCTAGAAATCCCTCTAGGGACATAGAAATCTATCCCTCTAGGGACATAGAAATCCCTCTAGGGACATAGAAATCCCTCTTGGGACATAGAAATCCCTCTTGGGACATAGAAATCCCTCTAGG
This sequence comes from Troilus luridus, assembly GCA_964056705.1. NCBI lineage: Eukaryota > Metazoa > Arthropoda > Insecta > Hemiptera > Pentatomidae > Troilus > Troilus luridus. The sequence goes on from CAXKTH010000067.1 coordinate 240,759, forward strand.
GACATTGAAATCCCTCTAGGGACATAGAAATCTATCCCTCTAGGGACATAGAAATCCCTCTTGGGACATAGAAATCCCTCTTGGGACATAGAAATCCCTCTAGGGACATAGAAATCCCTCTAGGGACATAGAAATCTATCCCTCTAGGGACATAGAAATCCCTCTAGGGACATAGAAATCCCTCTTGGGACATAGAAATCCCTCTTGGGACATAGAAATCCCTCTAGGGACATTGAAATCCCTCTAGGGACATAGAAATCTATCCCTCTAGGGACATAGAAATCCCTCTTGGGACATAGAAATCCCTCTTGGGACATAGAAATCCCTCTAGGGACATAGAAATCTATCCCTCTAGGGACATAGAAATCCCTCTAGGGACATAGAAATCCCTCTTGGGACATAGAAATCCCTCTAGGGACATAGAAATCCCTCTAGGGACATAGAAATCCCTCTAGGGACATAGAAATCTATCCCTCTAGGGACATAGAAATCCCTCTAGAGACATAGAAATCTATCCCTCTAGGGACATAGAAATCCCTCTTGGGACATAGAAATCCCTCTAGGGACCTAGAAATCCCTCTTGGGACATAGAAATCCCTCTTGGGACATAGAAATCCCTCTAGGGACATTGAAATCCCTCTAGGGACATAGAAATCTATCCCTCTAGGGACATAGAAATCCCTCTTGGGACATAGAAATCCCTCTTGGGACATAGAAATCCCTCTAGGGACATAGAAATCTATCCCTCTAGGGACCTAGAAATCCCTCTAGGGACATAGAAATCCCTCTAGCGACCTAGAAATCCCTCTAGCGACATAGAAATCCCTCTAGGGACATAGAAATCTATCCCTCTAGGGACATAGAAATCCCTCTTGGGACATAGAAATCCCTCTAGCGACCTAGAAATCCCTCTAGCGACATAGAAATCCCTCTAGGGACATAGAAATCCCTCTAGGGACATAGAAATCTATCCCTCTAGGGACATAGAAATCCCTCTTGGGACATAGAAATCCCTCTAGGGACATAGAAATCCCTCTAGGGACATAGAAATCTATCCCTCTAGGGACCTAGAAATCCCTCTTGGGACATAGAAATCCCTCTTGGGACATAGAAATCCCTCTAGGGACATTGAAATCCCTCTAGGGACATAAAAATCTATCCCTCTAGGGACATAGAAATCCCTCTTGGGACATAGAAATCCCTCTTGGGACATAGAAATCCCTCTAGGGACATAGAAATCTATCCCTCTAGGGACCTAGAAATCCCTCTAGGGACATAGAAATCCCTCTAGCGACCTAGAAATCCCTCTAGGGACATAGAAATCTATCCCTCTAGGGACATAGAAATCCCTCTTGGGACATAGAAATCCCTCTAGCGACCTAGAAATCCCTCTAGCGACATAGAAATCCCTCTAGGGACATAGAAATCTATCCCTCTAGGGACCTAGAAATCCCTCTAGGGACATAGAAATCCCTCTAGCGACCTAGAAATCCCTCTAGCGACATAGAAATCCCTCTAGGGACATAGAAATCTATCCCTCTAGGGACATAGAAATCCCTCTTGGGACATAGAAATCCCTCTAGCGACCTAGAAATCCCTCTAGCGACATAGAAATCCCTCTAGGGACATAGAAATCCCTCTAGGGACATAGAAATCTATCCCTCTAGGGACATAGAAATCCCTCTTGGGACATAGAAATCCCTCTAGGGACATAGAAATCTATCCCCCTAGGGACCTAGAAATCCCTCTAGGGACATAGAAATCCCTCTAGCGACCTAGAAATCCCTCTAGCGACATAGAAATCCCTCTAGGGACATAGAAATCTATCCCTCTAGGGACATAGAAATCTATCCCTCTAGGGACATAGAAATCCCTCTTGGGACATAGAAATCCCTCTAGGGGCATAGAAATCTATCCCTCTAGGGACATAGAAATCCCTCTTGGGACATAGAAATCCCTCTAGGGACATAGAAATCCCTCTAGGGACATAGAAATCTATCCCTCTAGGGACATAGAAATCCCTCTAGGGACCTAGAAATCCTTCTAGGGACATTGAAATCCCTCTAGGGACATAGAAATCTATCCCTCTAGGGACATAGAAATCCCTCTAGGGACATAGAAATCCCTCTTGGGACATAGAAATCCCTCTTGGGACATAGAAATCCCTCTAGCGACATAGAAATCCCTCTAGGGACATAGAAATCTATCCCTCTAGGGACATAGAAATCCCTCTAGGGACCTAGAAATCCCTCTAGGGACATTGAAATCCCTCTAGGGACATAGAAATCCCTCTAGCGACATAGAAATCCCTCTAGGGACATAGAAATCTCTCTCTCTAGGGACATATAAATCCCTCTAGGGACCTAGAAATCCCTCTAGGGACATAGAAATCCCTCTAGGGACATAGAAATCTATCCCTCTAGGGACATAGAAATCCCTCTTGGGACATAGAAATCCCTCTAGGGACATTGAAATCCCTCTAGGGACATAGAAATCTATCCCTCTAGGGACATAGAAATCCCTCTTGGGACATAGAAATCCCTCTTGGGACATAGAAATCCCTCTAGGGACATAGAAATCTATCCCTCTAGGGACCTAGAAATCCCTCTAGGGACATAGAAATCCCTCTAGCGACCTAGAAATCCCTCTAGCGACATAGAAATCCCTCTAGGGACATAGAAATCCCTCTTGGGACATAGAAATCTATCCCTCTAGGGACATAGAAATCCCTCTTGGGACAGAGAAATCCCTCTAGCGACCTAGAAATCCCTCTAGCGACATAGAAATCCCTCTAGGGACATAGAAATCCTTCTAGGGACATAGAAATCCCTCTAGGGACATAGAAATCTATCCCTCTAGGGACATAGAAATCCTTCTAGGGACCTAGAAATCCCTCTAGGGACCTAGAAATCCCTCTAGGGACATAGAAATCCCTCTTGGGACATAGAAATCCCTCTAGGGACATTGAAATCCCTCTAGGGACATAGAAATCTATCCCTCTAGGGACATAGAAATCCCTCTTGGGACATAGAAATCCCTCTTGGGACATAGAAATCCCTCTAGGGACATAGAAATCCCTCTAGGGACATAGAAATCTATCCCTCTAGGGACATAGAAATCCCTCTAGGGACATAGAAATCCCTCTTGGGACATAGAAATCCCTCTTGGGACATAGAAATCCCTCTAGGGACATTGAAATCCCTCTAGGGACATAGAAATCTATCCCTCTAGGGACATAGAAATCCCTCTAGGGACCTAGAAATCCCTCTAGGGACATAGAAATCCCTCTAGGGACATAGAAATCCCTCTAGGGACATTGAAATCCCTCTAGGGACATAGAAATCTATCCCTCTAGGGACATAGAAATCCCTCTTGGGACATAGAAATCCCTCTTGGGACATAGAAATCCCTCTAGGGACATAGAAATCTATCCCTCTAGGGACATAGAAATCCCTCTAGGGACATAGAAATCCCTCTTGGGACATAGAAATCCCTCTAGGGACATAGAAATCCCTCTAGGGACATAGAAATCTATCCCTCTTGGGACATAGAAATCCCTCTAGGGACATAGAAATCTATCCCTCTAGGGACATAGAAATCCCTCTAGGGACATAGAAATCCCTCTTGGGACATAGAAATCCCTCTAGGGACATAGAAATCCCTCTAGGGACATAGAAATCTATCCCTCTAGGGACATAGAAATCCCTCTTGGGACATAGAAATCCCTCTAGGGACATAGAAATCCCTCTAGGGACATAGAAATCTATCCCTCTAGGGACATAGAAATCCCTCTAGGGACCTAGAAATCCCTCTTGGGACATAGAAATCCCTCTAGGGACATAGAAATCCCTCTTGGGACATAGAAATCCCTCTTGGGACATAGAAATCCCTCTAGGGACATAGAAATCTATCCCTCTAGGGACCTAGAAATCCCTCTAGGGACATAGAAATCCCTCTAGCGACCTAGAAATCCCTCTAGCGACATAGAAATCCCTCTAGGGACATAGAAATCTATCCCTCTAGGGACATAGAAATCCCTCTTGGGACATAGAAATCCCTCTAGCGACCTAGAAATCCCTCTAGCGACATAGAAATCCCTCTAGGGACATAGAAATCCCTCTTGGGACATAGAAATCCCTCTAGGGACATAGAAATCCCTCTATGGACATAGAAATCTATCCCTTTAGGGACATAGAAATCCCTCTTGGGACATAGAAATCCCTCTAGGGACATAGAAATCCCTCTAGGGACATAGAAATCTATCCCTCTAGGGACCTAGAAATCCCTCTTGGGACATAGAAATCCCTCTTGGGACATAGAAATCCCTCTAGGGACATTGAAATCCCTCTAGGGACATAGAAATCTATCCCTCTAGGGACATAGAAATCCCTCTAGCGACCTAGAAATCCCTCTAGCGACATAGAAATCCCTCTAGGGACATAGAAATCCCTCTAGGGACATAGAAATCTATCCCTCTAGGGACATAGAAATCCCTCTTGGGACATAGAAATCCCTCTAGGGACATAGAAATCTATCCCCCTAGGGACCTAGAAATCCCTCTAGGGACATAGAAATCCCTCTAGCGACCTAGAAATCCCTCTAGCGACATAGAAATCCCTCTAGGGACATAGAAATCTATCCCTCTAGGGACAGAGAAATCTATCCCTCTAGGGACATAGAAATCCCTCTTGGGACATAGAAATCCCTCTAGGGGCATAGAAATCTATCCCTCTAGGGACATAGAAATCCCTCTTGGGACATAGAAATCCCTCTAGGGACATAGAAATCCCTCTAGGGACATAGAAATCTATCCCTCTAGGGACATAGAAATCCCTCTAGGGACCTAGAAATCCTTCTAGGGACATTGAAATCCCTCTAGGGACATAGAAATCTATCCCTCTAGGGACATAGAAATCCCTCTAGGGACATAGAAATCCCTCTTGGGACATAGAAATCCCTCTTGGGACATAGAAATCCCTCTAGCGACATAGAAATCCCTCTAGGGACATAGAAATCTATCCCTCTAGGGACATAGAAATCCCTCTAGGGACCTAGAAATCCCTCTAGGGACATTGAAATCCCTCTAGGGACATAGAAATCCCTCTAGGGACATTGAAATCCCTCTAGGGACATAGAAATCTATCCTTCTAGGGACATAGAAATCCCTCTAGGGACCTAGAAATCCCTCTAGGGACATAGAAATCCCTCTAGGGACATAGAAATCCCTCTAGGGACATTGAAATCCCTCTAGGGACATAGAAATCTATCCCTCTAGGGACATAGAAATCCCTCTTGGGACATAGAAATCCCTCTTGGGACATAGAAATCCCTCTAGGGACATAGAAATCCCTCTAGGGACATAGAAATCCCTCTTGGGACATAGAAATCCCTCTAAGGACATAGAAATCCCTCTAGGGACATAGAAATCTATCCCTCTTGGGACATAGAAATCCCTCTAGGGACATAGAAATCTATCCCTCTAGGGACATAGAAATCCCTCTAGGGACATAGAAATCCCTCTTGGGACATAGAAATCCCTCTAGGGACATAGAAATCCCTCTAGGGACATAGAAATCTATCCCTTTAGGGACATAGAAATCCCTCTTGGGACATAGAAATCCCTCTAGGGACATAGAAATCCCTCTAGGGACATAGAAATCTATCCCTCTAGGGACATAGAAATCCCTCTAGGGACCTAGAAATCCCTCTTGGGACATAGAAATCCCTCTAGGGACATAGAAATCCCTCTTGGGACATAGAAATCCCTCTTGGGACATAGAAATCCCTCTAGGGACATAGAAATCTATCCCTCTAGGGACCTAGAAATCCCTCTAGGGACATAGAAATCCCTCTAGCGACCTAGAAATCCCTCTAGCGACATAGAAATCCCTCTAGGGACATAGAAATCTATCCCTCTAGGGACATAGAAATCCCTCTTGGGACATAGAAATCCCTCTAGCGACCTAGAAATCCCTCTAGCGACATAGAAATCCCTCTAGGGACATAGAAATCCCTCTTGGGACATAGAAATCCCTCTAGGGACATAGAAATCCCTCTAGGGACATAGAAATCTATCCCTCTAGGGACATAGAAATCCCTCTTGGGACATAGAAATCCCTCTAGGGACATAGAAATCCCTCTAGGGACATAGAAATCTATCCCTCTAGGGACCTAGAAATCCCTCTTGGGACATAGAAATCCCTCTTGGGACATAGAAATCCCTCTAGGGACATTGAAATCCCTCTAGGGACATAGAAATCTATCCCTCTAGGGACATAGAAATCCCTCTTGGGACATAGAAATCCCTCTAGCGACCTAGAAATCCCTCTAGCGACATAGAAATCCCTCTAGGGACATAGAAATCCCTCTAGGGACATAGAAATCTATCCCTCTAGGGACATAGAAATCCCTCTTGGGACATAGAAATCCCTCTAGGGACATAGAAATCCCTCTAGGGACATAGAAATCTATCCCTCTAGGGACATAGAAATCCCTCTAGGGACATAGAAATCCCTCTAGGGACATAGAAATCTATCCCTCTAGGGACATAGAAATCCCTCTAGGGACCTAGAAATCCCTCTGGGACATAGAAATCCCTCTAGGGACCTAGAAATCCCTCTAGCGACATAGAAATCCCTCTAAGGACATAGAAATCTCTCTCTCTAGGGACCTAGAAATCCCTCTAGGGACATAGAAATCCCTCTAGGGACATAGAAATCTATCCCTCTAGGGACATAGAAATCCCTCTTGGGACATAGAAATCCCTCTAGGGACATAGAAATCCCTCTAGGGACATAGAAATCTATCCCTCTAGGGACATAGAAATCCCTCTAGGGACCTAGAAATCCCTCTAGGGACATAGAAATCTATCCCTCTAGGGACATAGAAATCCCTCTAGGGACATAGAAATCCCTCTTGGGACATAGAAATCCCTCTTGGGACATAGAAATCCCTCTAGGGACATTGAAATCCCTCTAGGGACATAGAAATCTATCCCTCTAGGGACATAGAAATCCCTCTTGGGACATAGAAATCCCTCTTGGGACATAGAAATCCCTCTAGGGACATAGAAATCCCTCTAGGGACATAGAAATCTATCCCTCTAGGGACATAGAAATCCCTCTAGGGACATAGAAATCCCTCTTGGGACATAGAAATCCCTCTTGGGACATAGAAATCCCTCTAGGGACATTGAAATCCCTCTAGGGACATAGAAATCTATCCCTCTAGGGACATAGAAATCCCTCTTGGGACATAGAAATCCCTCTTGGGACATAGAAATCCCTCTAGGGACATAGAAATCTATCCCTCTAGGGACATAGAAATCCCTCTAGGGACATAGAAATCCCTCTTGGGACATAGAAATCCCTCTAGGGACATAGAAATCCCTCTAGGGACATAGAAATCTATCCCTCTTGGGACATAGAAATCCCTCTAGGGACATAGAAATCTATCCCTCTAGGGACATAGAAATCCCTCTAGGGACATAGAAATCCCTCTTGGGACATAGAAATCCCTCTAGGGACATAGAAATCCCTCTAGAGACATAGAAATCTATCCCTCTAGGGACATAGAAATCCCTCTTGGGACATAGAAATCCCTCTAGGGACATAGAAATCCCTCTAGGGACATAGAAATCTATCCCTCTAGGGACATAGAAATCCCTCTAGGGACCTAGAAATCCCTCTTGGGACATAGAAATCCCTCTTGGGACATAGAAATCCCTCTAGGGACATTGAAATCCCTCTAGGGACATAGAAATCTATCCCTCTAGGGACATAGAAATCCCTCTTGGGACATAGAAATCCCTCTTGGGACATAGAAATCCCTCTAGGGACATAGAAATCTATCCCTCTAGGGACCTAGAAATCCCTCTAGGGACATAGAAATCCCTCTAGCGACCTAGAAATCCCTCTAGCGACATAGAAATCCCTCTAGGGACATAGAAATCTATCCCTCTAGGGACATAGAAATCCCTCTTGGGACATAGAAATCCCTCTAGCGACCTAGAAATCCCTCTAGCGACATAGAAATCCCTCTAGGGACATAGAAATCCCTCTAGGGACATAGAAATCTATCCCTCTAGGGACATAGAAATCCCTCTTGGGACATAGAAATCCCTCTAGGGACATAGAAATCCCTCTAGGGACATAGAAATCTATCCCTCTAGGGACCTAGAAATCCCTCTAGGGACATAGAAATCCCTCTAGGGACCTAGAAATCCTTCTAGGGACATTGAAATCCCTCTAGGGACATAGAAATCTATCCCTCTAGGGACATAGAAATCCCTCTAGGGACATAGAAATCCCTCTTGGGACATAGAAATCCCTCTTGGGACATAGAAATCCCTCTAGCGACATAGAAATCCCTCTAGGGACATAGAAATCTATCCCTCTAGGGACATAGAAATCCCTCTAGGGACCTAGAAATCCCTCTAGGGACATTGAAATCCCTCTAGGGACATAGAAATCCCTCTAGGGACATTGAAATCCCTCTAGGGACATAGAAATCTATCCTTCTAGGGACATAGAAATCCCTCTAGGGACCTAGAAATCCCTCTAGGGACATAGAAATCCCTCTAGGGACATAGAAATCCCTCTAGGGACATAGAAATCTATCCCTCTAGGGACATAGAAATCCCTCTAGGGACATAGAAATCCCTCTTGGGACATAGAAATCTATCCCTCTAGGGACATAGAAATCCCTCTTGGGACAGAGAAATCCCTCTAGCGACCTAGAAATCCCTCTAGCGACATAGAAATCCCTCTAGGGACATAGAAATCCTTCTAGGGACATAGAAATCCCTCTAGGGACATAGAAATCTATCCCTCTAGGGACATAGAAATCCTTCTAGGGACCTAGAAATCCCTCTAGGGACCTAGAAATCCCTCTAGGGACATAGAAATCCCTCTTGGGACATAGAAATCCCTCTAGGGACATTGAAATCCCTCTAGGGACATAGAAATCTATCCCTCTAGGGACATAGAAATCCCTCTTGGGACATAGAAATCCCTCTTGGGACATAGAAATCCCTCTAGGGACATAGAAATCCCTCTAGGGACATAGAAATCTATCCGTCTAGGGACATAGAAATCCCTCTAGGGACATAGAAATCCCTCTTGGGACATAGAAATCCCTCTTGGGACATAGAAATCCCTCTAGGGACATTGAAATCCCTCTAGGGACATAGAAATCTATCCCTCTAGGGACATAGAAATCCCTCTAGGGACCTAGAAATCCCTCTAGGGACATAGAAATCCCTCTAGGGACATAGAAATCCCTCTAGGGACATTGAAATCCCTCTAGGGACATAGAAATCTATCCCTCTAGGGACATAGAAATCCCTCTTGGGACATAGAAATCCCTCTTGGGACATAGAAATCCCTCTAGGGACATAGAAATCTATCTCTCTAGGGACATAGAAATCCCTCTAGGGACATAGAAATCCCTCTTGGGACATAGAAATCCCTCTAGGGACATAGAAATCCCTCTAGGGACATAGAAATCTATCCCTCTTGGGACATAGAAATCCCTCTAGGGACATAGAAATCTATCCCTCTAGGGACATAGAAATCCCTCTAGGGACATAGAAATCCCTCTTGGGACATAGAAATCCCTCTAGGGACATAGAAATCCCTCTAGGGACATTGAAATCCCTCTAGGGACATAGAAATCCCTCTAGCGACATAGAAATCCCTCTAGGGACATAGAAATCTCTCTCTCTAGGGACATATAAATCCCTCTAGGGACCTAGAAATCCCTCTAGGGACATAGAAATCCCTCTAGGGACATAGAAATCTATCCCTCTAGGGACATAGAAATCCCTCTTGGGACATAGAAATCCCTCTAGGGACATTGAAATCCCTCTAGGGACATAGAAATCTATCCCTCTAGGGACATAGAAATCTATCCCTCTAGGGACCTAGAAATCCCTCTAGGGACATAGAAATCCCTCTAGCGACCTAGAAATCCCTCTAGCGACATAGAAATCCCTCTAGGGACATAGAAATCTATCCCTCTAGGGACATAGAAATCCCTCTTGGGACATAGAAATCCCTCTAGCGACCTAGAAATCCCTCTAGCGACATAGAAATCCCTCTAGGGACATAGAAATCCCTCTAGGGACATAGAAATCTATCCCTCTAGGGACATAGAAATCCCTCTTGGGACATAGAAATCCCTCTAGGGACATTGAAATCCCTCTAGGGACATAGAAATCTATCCCTCTAGGGACATAGAAATCTATCCCTCTAGGGACCTAGAAATCCCTCTAGGGACATAGAAATCCCTCTAGCGACCTAGAAATCCCTCTAGCGACATAGAAATCCCTCTAGGGTCATAGAAATCCCTCTAGGGACATAGAAATCTATCCCTCTAGGGACATAGAAATCCCTCTTGGGACATAGAAATCCCTCTAGGGACATAGAAATCTATCCCCCTAGGGACCTAGAAATCCCTCTAGGGACATAGAAATCCCTCTAGCGACCTAGAAATCCCTCTAGCGACATAGAAATCCCTCTAGGGACATAGAAATCTATCCCTCTAGGGACATAGAAATCTATCCCTCTAGGGACATAGAAATCCCTCTTGGGACATAGAAATCCCTCTAGGGGCATAGAAATCTATCCCTCTAGGGACATAGAAATCCCTCTTGGGACATAGAAATCCCTCTAGGGACATAGAAATCCCTCTAGGGACATAGAAATCTATCCCTCTAGGGACATAGAAATCCCTCTAGGGACCTAGAAATCCTTCTAGGGACATTGAAATCCCTCTAGGGACATAGAAATCTATCCCTCTAGGGACATAGAAATCCCTCTAGGGACATAGAAATCCCTCTTGGGACATAGAAATCCCTCTTGGGACATAGAAATCCCTCTAGCGACATAGAAATCCCTCTAGGGACATAGAAATCTATCCCTCTAGGGACATAGAAATCCCTCTAGGGACCTAGAAATCCCTCTAGGGACATTGAAATCCCTCTAGGGACATAGAAATCCCTCTAGCGACATAGAAATCCCTCTAGGGACATAGAAATCTCTCTCTCTAGGGACATATAAATCCCTCTAGGGACCTAGAAATCCCTCTAGGGACATAGAAATCCCTCTAGGGACATAGAAATCTATCCCTCTAGGGACATAGAAATCCCTCTTGGGACATAGAAATCCCTCTAGGGACATTGAAATCCCTCTAGGGACATAGAAATCTATCCCTCTAGGGACATAGAAATCCCTCTTGGGACATAGAAATCCCTCTTGGGACATAGAAATCCCTCTAGGGACATAGAAATCTATCCCTCTAGGGACCTAGAAATCCCTCTAGGGACATAGAAATCCCTCTAGCGACCTAGAAATCCCTCTAGCGACATAGAAATCCCTCTAGGGACATAGAAATCCCTCTTGGGACATAGAAATCTATCCCTCTAGGGACATAGAAATCCCTCTTGGGACAGAGAAATCCCTCTAGCGACCTAGAAATCCCTCTAGCGACATAGAAATCCCTCTAGGGACATAGAAATCCTTCTAGGGACATAGAAATCCCTCTAGGGACATAGAAATCTATCCCTCTAGGGACATAGAAATCCTTCTAGGGACCTAGAAATCCCTCTAGGGACCTAGAAATCCCTCTAGGGACATAGAAATCCCTCTTGGGACATAGAAATCCCTCTAGGGACATTGAAATCCCTCTAGGGACATAGAAATCTATCCCTCTAGGGACATAGAAATCCCTCTTGGGACATAGAAATCCCTCTTGGGACATAGAAATCCCTCTAGGGACATAGAAATCCCTCTAGGGACATAGAAATCTATCCCTCTAGGGACATAGAAATCCCTCTAGGGACATAGAAATCCCTCTTGGGACATAGAAATCCCTCTTGGGACATAGAAATCCCTCTAGGGACATTGAAATCCCTCTAGGGACATAGAAATCTATCCCTCTAGGGACATAGAAATCCCTCTAGGGACCTAGAAATCCCTCTAGGGACATAGAAATCCCTCTAGGGACATAGAAATCCCTCTAGGGACATTGAAATCCCTCTAGGGACATAGAAATCTATCCCTCTAGGGACATAGAAATCCCTCTTGGGACATAGAAATCCCTCTTGGGACATAGAAATCCCTCTAGGGACATAGAAATCTATCTCTCTAGGGACATAGAAATCCCTCTAGGGACATAGAAATCCCTCTTGGGACATAGAAATCCCTCTAGGGACATAGAAATCCCTCTAGGGACATAGAAATCTATCCCTCTTGGGACATAGAAATCCCTCTAGGGACATAGAAATCTATCCCTCTAGGGACATAGAAATCCCTCTAGGGACATAGAAATCCCTCTTGGGACATAGAAATCCCTCTAGGGACATAGAAAACCCTCTAGGGACATAGAAATCTATCCCTCTAGGGACATAGAAATCCCTCTTGGGACATAGAAATCCCTCTAGGGACATAGAAATCCCTCTAGGGACATAGAAATCTATCCCTCTAGGGACATAGAAATCCCTCTAGGGACCTAGAAATCCCTCTTTGGACATAGAAATCCCTCTAGGGACATAGAAATCCCTCTTGGGACATAGAAATCCCTCTTGGGACATAGAAATCCCTCTAGGGACATAGAAATCTATCCCTCTAGGGACCTAGAAATCCCTCTAGGGACATAGAAATCCCTCTAGCGACCTAGAAATCCCTCTAGCGACATAGAAATCCCTCTAGGGACATAGAAATCTATCCCTCTAGGGACATAGAAATCCCTCTTGGGACATAGAAATCCCTCTAGCGACCTAGAAATCCCTCTAGCGACATAGAAATCCCTCTAGGGACATAGAAATCCCTCTTGGGACATAGAAATCCCTCTAGGGACATAGAAATCCCTCTATGGACATAGAAATCTATCCCTTTAGGGACATAGAAATCCCTCTTGGGACATAGAAATCCCTCTAGGGACATAGAAATCCCTCTAGGGACATAGAAATCTATCCCTCTAGGGACCTAGAAATCCCTCTTGGGACATAGAAATCCCTCTTGGGACATAGAAATCCCTCTAGGGACATTGAAATCCCTCTAGGGACATAGAAATCTATCCCTCTAGGGACATAGAAATCCCTCTAGCGACCTAGAAATCCCTCTAGCGACATAGAAATCCCTCTAGGGACATAGAAATCCCTCTAGGGACATAGAAATCTATCCCTCTAGGGACATAGAAATCCCTCTTGGGACATAGAAATCCCTCTAGGGACATAGAAATCTATCCCCCTAGGGACCTAGAAATCCCTCTAGGGACATAGAAATCCCTCTAGCGACCTAGAAATCCCTCTAGCGACATAGAAATCCCTCTAGGGACATAGAAATCTATCCCTCTAGGGACATAGAAATCTATCCCTCTAGGGACATAGAAATCCCTCTTGGGACATAGAAATCCCTCTAGGGGCATAGAAATCTATCCCTCTAGGGACATAGAAATCCCTCTTGGGACATAGAAATCCCTCTAGGGACATAGAAATCCCTCTAGGGACATAGAAATCTATCCCTCTAGGGACATAGAAATCCCTCTAGGGACCTAGAAATCCTTCTAGGGACATTGAAATCCCTCTAGGGACATAGAAATCTATCCCTCTAGGGACATAGAAATCCCTCTAGGGACATAGAAATCCCTCTTGGGACATAGAAATCCCTCTTGGGACATAGAAATCCCTCTAGCGACATAGAAATCCCTCTAGGGACATAGAAATCTATCCCTCTAGGGACATAGAAATCCCTCTAGGGACCTAGAAATCCCTCTAGGGACATTGAAATCCCTCTAGGGACATAGAAATCCCTCTAGCAACATAGAAATCCCTCTAGGGACATAGAAATCTCTCTCTCTAGGGACATATAAATCCCTCTAGGGACCTAGAAATCCCTCTAGGGACATAGAAATCCCTCTAGGGACATAGAAATCTATCCCTCTAGGGACATAGAAATCCCTCTTGGGACATAGAAATCCCTCTAGGGACATTGAAATCCCTCTAGGGACATAGAAATCTATCCCTCTAGGGACATAGAAATCCCTCTTGGGACATAGAAATCCCTCTTGGGACATAGAAATCCCTCTAGGGACATAGAAATCTATCCCTCTAGGGACCTAGAAATCCCTCTAGGGACATAGAAATCCCTCTAGCGACCTAGAAATCCCTCTAGCGACATAGAAATCCCTCTAGGGACATAGAAATCCCTCTTGGGACATAGAAATCTATCCCTCTAGGGACATAGAAATCCCTCTTGGGACAGAGAAATCCCTCTAGCGACCTAGAAATCCCTCTAGCGACATAGAAATCCCTCTAGGGACATAGAAATCCTTCTAGGGACATAGAAATCCCTCTAGGGACATAGAAATCTATCCCTCTAGGGACATAGAAATCCTTCTAGGGACCTAGAAATCTATCCCTCTAGGGACATAGAAATCCCTCTAGGGACATAGAAATCCCTCTTGGGACATAGAAATCCCTCTAGGGACATAGAAATCCCTCTAGGGACATAGAAATCTATCCCTCTTGGGACATAGAAATCCCTCTAGGGACATAGAAATCTCTCTCTCTAGGGACATAGAAATCCCTCTAGGGACCTAGAAATCCCTCTAGGGACATAGAAATCCCTCTAGGGACATAGAAATCTATCCCTCTAGGGACATAGAAATCCCTCTTGGGACATAGAAATCCCTCTAGGGACATTGAAATCCCTCTAGGGACATAGAAATCTATCCCTCTAGGGACATAGAAATCCCTCTTGGGACATAGAAATCCCTCTTGGGACATAGAAATCCCTCTAGGGACATAGAAATCTATCCCTCTAGGGACCTAGAAATCCCTCTAGGGACATAGAAATCCCTCTAGCGACCTAGAAATCCCTCTAGCGACATAGAAATCCCTCTAGGGACATAGAAATCCCTCTTGGGACATAGAAATCTATCCCTCTAGGGACATAGAAATCCCTCTTGGGACAGAGAAATCCCTCTAGCGACCTAGAAATCCCTCTAGCGACATAGAAATCCCTCTAGGGACATAGAAATCCTTCTAGGGACATAGAAATCCCTCTAGGGACATAGAAATCTATCCCTCTAGGGACATAGAAATCCTTCTAGGGACCTAGAAATCCCTCTAGGGACCTAGAAATCCCTCTAGGGACATAGAAATCCCTCTTGGGACATAGAAATCCCTCTAGGGACATTGAAATCCCTCTAGGGACATAGAAATCTATCCCTCTAGGGACATAGAAATCCCTCTTGGGACATAGAAATCCCTCTTGGGACATAGAAATCCCTCTAGGGACATAGAAATCCCTCTAGGGACATAGAAATCTATCCCTCTAGGGACATAGAAATCCCTCTAGGGACATAGAAATCCCTCTTGGGACATAGAAATCCCTCTTGGGACATAGAAATCCCTCTAGGGACATTGAAATCCCTCTAGGGACATAGAAATCTATCCCTCTAGGGACATAGAAATCCCTCTAGGGACCTAGAAATCCCTCTAGGGACATAGAAATCCCTCTAGGGACATAGAAATCCCTCTAGGGACATTGAAATCCCTCTAGGGACATAGAAATCTATCCCTCTAGGGACATAGAAATCCCTCTTGGGACATAGAAATCCCTCTTGGGACATAGAAATCCCTCTAGGGACATAGAAATCTATCTCTCTAGGGACATAGAAATCCCTCTAGGGACATAGAAATCCCTCTTGGGACATAGAAATCCCTCTAGGGACATAGAAATCCCTCTAGGGACATAGAAATCTATCCCTCTTGGGACATAGAAATCCCTCTAGGGACATAGAAATCTATCCCTCTAGGGACATAGAAATCCCTCTAGGGACATAGAAATCCCTCTTGGGACATAGAAATCCCTCTAGGGACATAGAAAACCCTCTAGGGACATAGAAATCTATCCCTCTAGGGACATAGAAATCCCTCTTGGGACATAGAAATCCCTCTAGGGACATAGAAATCCCTCTAGGGACATAGAAATCTATCCCTCTAGGGACATAGAAATCCCTCTAGGGACCTAGAAATCCCTCTTTGGACATAGAAATCCCTCTAGGGACATAGAAATCCCTCTTGGGACATAGAAATCCCTCTTGGGACATAGAAATCCCTCTAGGGACATAGAAATCTATCCCTCTAGGGACCTAGAAATCCCTCTAGGGACATAGAAATCCCTCTAGCGACCTAGAAATCCCTCTAGCGACATAGAAATCCCTCTAGGGACATAGAAATCTATCCCTCTAGGGACATAGAAATCCCTCTTGGGACATAGAAATCCCTCTAGCGACCTAGAAATCCCTCTAGCGACATAGAAATCCCTCTAGGGACATAGAAATCCCTCTTGGGACATAGAAATCCCTCTAGGGACATAGAAATCCCTCTATGGACATAGAAATCTATCCCTTTAGGGACATAGAAATCCCTCTTGGGACATAGAAATCCCTCTAGGGACATAGAAATCCCTCTAGGGACATAGAAATCTATCCCTCTAGGGACCTAGAAATCCCTCTTGGGACATAGAAATCCCTCTTGGGACATAGAAATCCCTCTAGGGACATTGAAATCCCTCTAGGGACATAGAAATCTATCCCTCTAGGGACATAGAAATCCCTCTAGCGACCTAGAAATCCCTCTAGCGACATAGAAATCCCTCTAGGGACATAGAAATCCCTCTAGGGACATAGAAATCTATCCCTCTAGGGACATAGAAATCCCTCTTGGGACATAGAAATCCCTCTAGGGACATAGAAATCTATCCCCCTAGGGACCTAGAAATCCCTCTAGGGACATAGAAATCCCTCTAGCGACCTAGAAATCCCTCTAGCGACATAGAAATCCCTCTAGGGACATAGAAATCTATCCCTCTAGGGACATAGAAATCTATCCCTCTAGGGACATAGAAATCCCTCTTGGGACATAGAAATCCCTCTAGGGGCATAGAAATCTATCCCTCTAGGGACATAGAAATCCCTCTTGGGACATAGAAATCCCTCTAGGGACATAGAAATCCCTCTAGGGACATAGAAATCTATCCCTCTAGGGACATAGAAATCCCTCTAGGGACCTAGAAATCCTTCTAGGGACATTGAAATCCCTCTAGGGACATAGAAATCTATCCCTCTAGGGACATAGAAATCCCTCTAGGGACATAGAAATCCCTCTTGGGACATAGAAATCCCTCTTGGGACATAGAAATCCCTCTAGCGACATAGAAATCCCTCTAGGGACATAGAAATCTATCCCTCTAGGGACATAGAAATCCCTCTAGGGACCTAGAAATCCCTCTAGGGACATTGAAATCCCTCTAGGGACATAGAAATCCCTCTAGCAACATAGAAATCCCTCTAGGGACATAGAAATCTCTCTCTCTAGGGACATATAAATCCCTCTAGGGACCTAGAAATCCCTCTAGGGACATAGAAATCCCTCTAGGGACATAGAAATCTATCCCTCTAGGGACATAGAAATCCCTCTTGGGACATAGAAATCCCTCTAGGGACATTGAAATCCCTCTAGGGACATAGAAATCTATCCCTCTAGGGACATAGAAATCCCTCTTGGGACATAGAAATCCCTCTTGGGACATAGAAATCCCTCTAGGGACATAGAAATCTATCCCTCTAGGGACCTAGAAATCCCTCTAGGGACATAGAAATCCCTCTAGCGACCTAGAAATCCCTCTAGCGACATAGAAATCCCTCTAGGGACATAGAAATCCCTCTTGGGACATAGAAATCTATCCCTCTAGGGACATAGAAATCCCTCTTGGGACAGAGAAATCCCTCTAGCGACCTAGAAATCCCTCTAGCGACATAGAAATCCCTCTAGGGACATAGAAATCCTTCTAGGGACATAGAAATCCCTCTAGGGACATAGAAATCTATCCCTCTAGGGACATAGAAATCCTTCTAGGGACCTAGAAATCCCTCTAGGGACCTAGAAATCCCTCTAGGGACATAGAAATCCCTCTTGGGACATAGAAATCCCTCTAGGGACATTGAAATCCCTCTAGGGACATAGAAATCTATCTCTCTAGGGACATAGAAATCCCTCTTGGGACATAGAAATCCCTCTTGGGACATAGAAATCCCTCTAGGGACATAGAAATCCCTCTAGGGACATAGAAATCTATCCCTCTAGGGACATAGAAATCCCTCTAGGGACATAGAAATCCCTCTTGGGACATAGAAATCCCTCTTGGGACATAGAAATCCCTCTAGGGACATTGAAATCCCTCTAGGGACATAGAAATCTATCCCTCTAGGGACATAGAAATCCCTCTAGGGACCTAGAAATCCCTCTAGGGACATAGAAATCCCTGTAGGGACATAGAAATCCCTCTAGGGACATTGAAATCCCTCTAGGGACATAGAAATCTATCCCTCTAGGGACATAGAAATCCCTCTTGGGACATAGAAATCCCTCTTGGGACATAGAAATCCCTCTAGGGACATAGAAATCTATCCCTCTAGGGACATAGAAATCCCTCTAGGGACATAGAAATCCCTCTTGGGACATAGAAATCCCTCTAGGGACATAGAAATCCCTCTAGGGACATAGAAATCTATCCCTCTTGGGACATAGAAATCCCTCTAGGGACATAGAAATCTATCCCTCTAGGGACATAGAAATCCCTCTAGGGACATAGAAATCCCTCTTGGGACATAGAAATCCCTCTAGGGCCATAGAAATCCCTCTAGGGACATAGAAATCTATCCCTCTAGGGACATAGAAATCCCTCTTGGGACATAGAAATCCCTCTAGGGACATAGAAATCCCTCTAGGGACATAGAAATCTATCCCTCTAGGGACATAGAAATCCCTCTAGGGACCTAGAAATCCCTCTTGGGACATAGAAATCCCTCTAGGGACATAGAAATCCCTCTTGGGACATAGAAATCCCTCTTGGGACATAGAAATCCCTCTAGGGACATAGAAATCTATCCCTCTAGGGACCTAGAAATCCCTCTAGGGACATAGAAATCCCTCTAGCGACCTAGAAATCCCTCTAGCGACATAGAAATCCCTCTAGGGACATAGAAATCTATCCCTCTAGGGACATAGAAATCCCTCTTGGGACATAGAAATCCCTCTAGCGACCTAGAAATCCCTCTAGCGACATAGAAATCCCTCTAGGGACAAAGAAATCCCTCTTGGGACATAGAAATCCCTCTAGGGACATAGAAATCCCTCTATGGACATAGAAATCTATCCCTTTAGGGACATAGAAATCCCTCTTGGGACATAGAAATCCCTCTAGGGACATAGAAATCCCTCTAGGGACATAGAAATCTATCCCTCTAGGGACCTAGAAATCCCTCTTGGGACATAGAAATCCCTCTTGGGACATAGAAATCCCTCTAGGGACATTGAAATCCCTCTAGGGACATAGAAATCTATCCCTCTAGGGACATAGAAATCCCTCTTGGGACATAGAAATCCCTCTAGCGACCTAGAAATCCCTCTAGCGACATAGAAATCCCTCTAGGGACATAGAAATCCCTCTAGGGACATAGAAATCTATCCCTCTAGGGACATAGAAATCCCTCTTGGGACATAGAAATCCCTCTAGGGACATAGAAATCCCTCTAGGGACATAGAAATCTATCCCTCTAGGGACATAGAAATCCCTCTAGGGACATAGAAATCCCTCTAGGGACATAGAAATCTATCCCTCTAGGGACATAGAAATCCCTCTAGGGACCTAGAAATCCCTCTGGGACATAGAAATCCCTCTAGGGACCTAGAAATCCCTCTAGCGACATAGAAATCCCTCTAAGGACATAGAAATCTCTCTCTCTAGGGACCTAGAAATCCCTCTAGGGACATAGAAATCCCTCTAGGGACATAGAAATCTATCCCTCTAGGGACATAGAAATCCCTCTTGGGACATAGAAATCCCTCTAGGGACATAGAAATCCCTCTAGGGACATAGAAATCTATCCCTCTAGGGACATAGAAATCCCTCTAGGGACCTAGAAATCCCTCTAGGGACATAGAAATCTATCCCTCTAGGGACATAGAAATCCCTCTAGGGACATAGAAATCCCTCTTGGGACATAGAAATCCCTCTTGGGACATAGAAATCCCTCTAGGGGCATTGAAATCCCTCTAGGGACATAGAAATCATTCCCTCTAGGGACATAGAAATCCCTCTTGGGACATAGAAATCCCTCTTGGGACATAGAAATCCCTCTAGGGACATAGAAATCCCTCTAGGGACATAGAAATCTATCCCTCTAGGGACATAGAAATCCCTCTAGGGACATAGAAATCCCTCTTGGGACATAGAAATCCCTCTTGGGACATAGAAATCCCTCTAGGGACATTGAAATCCCTCTAGGGACATAGAAATCTATCCCTCTAGGGACATAGAAATCCCTCTTGGGACATAGAAATCCCTCTTGGGACATAGAAATCCCTCTAGGGACATAGAAATCTATCCCTCTAGGGACATAGAAATCCCTCTAGGGACATAGAAATCCCTCTTGGGACATAGAAATCCCTCTAGGGACATAGAAATCCCTCTAGGGACATAGAAATCTATCCCTCTTGGGACATAGAAATCCCTCTAGGGACATAGAAATCTATCCCTCTAGGGACATAGAAATCCCTCTAGGGACATAGAAATCCATCTTGGGACATAGAAATCCCTCTAGGGACATAGAAATCCCTCTAGGGACATAGAAATCTATCCCTCTAGGGACATAGAAATCCCTCTTGGGACATAGAAATCCCTCTAGGGACATAGAAATCCCTCTAGGGACATAGAAATCTATCCCTCTAGGGACATAGAAATCCCTCTAGGGACCTAGAAATCCCTCTTGGGCCATAGAAATCCCTCTTGGGACATAGAAATCCCTCTAGGGACATTGAAATCCCTCTAGGGACATAGAAATCTATCCCTCTAGGGACATAGAAATCCCTCTTGGGACATAGAAATCCCTCTTGGGACATAGAAATCCCTCTAGGGACATAGAAATCTATCCCTCTAGGGACCTAGAAATCCCTCTAGGGACATAGAAATCCCTCTAGCGACCTAGAAATCCCTCTAGCGACATAGAAATCCCTCTAGGGACATAGAAATCTATCCCTCTAGGGACATAGAAATCCCTCTTGGGACATAGAAATCCCTCTAGCGACCTAGAAATCCCTCTAGCGACATAGAAATCCCTCTAGGGACATAGAAATCCCTCTAGGGACATAGAAATCTATCCCTCTAGGGACATAGAAATCCCTCTTGGGACATAGAAATCCCTCTAGGGACATAGAAATCCCTCTAGGGACATAGAAATCTATCCCTCTAGGGACCTAGAAATCCCTCTTGGGACATAGAAATCCCTCTTGGGACATAGAAATCCCTCTAGGGACATTGAAATCCCTCTAGGGACATAGAAATCTATCCCTCTAGGGACATAGAAATCCCTCTAGGGACCTAGAAATCCCTCTGGGACATAGAAATCCCTCTAGGGACCTAGAAATCCCTCTAGCGACATAGAAATCCCTCTAAGGACATAGAAATCTCTCTCTCTAGGGACCTAGAAATCCCTCTAGGGACATAGAAATCCCTCTAGGGACATAGAAATCTATCCCTCTAGGGACATAGAAATCCCTCTTGGGACATAGAAATCCCTCTAGGGACATAGAAATCCCTCTAG
This sequence comes from Troilus luridus, assembly GCA_964056705.1. Classification (NCBI taxonomy): domain Eukaryota; kingdom Metazoa; phylum Arthropoda; class Insecta; order Hemiptera; family Pentatomidae; genus Troilus; species Troilus luridus. The sequence goes on from CAXKTH010000067.1 coordinate 262,431, forward strand.
GGACATAGAAATCTATCCCTCTAGGGACATAGAAATCCCTCTAGGGACCTAGAAATCCCTCTAGGGACATAGAAATCTATCCCTCTAGGGACATAGAAATCCCTCTAGGGACATAGAAATCCCTCTTGGGACATAGAAATCCCTCTTGGGACATAGAAATCCCTCTAGGGGCATTGAAATCCCTCTAGGGACATAGAAATCTATCCCTCTAGGGACATAGAAATCCCTCTTGGGACATAGAAATCCCTCTTGGGACATAGAAATCCCTCTAGGGACATAGAAATCCCTCTAGGGACATAGAAATCTATCCCTCTAGGGACATAGAAATCCCTCTAGGGACATAGAAATCCCTCTTGGGACATAGAAATCCCTCTTGGGACATAGAAATCCCTCTAGGGACATTGAAATCCCTCTAGGGACATAGAAATCTATCCCTCTAGGGACATAGAAATCCCTCTTGGGACATAGAAATCCCTCTTGGGACATAGAAATCCCTCTAGGGACATGGAAATCTATCCCTCTAGGGACATAGAAATCCCTCTAGGGACATAGAAATCCCTCTTGGGACATAGAAATCCCTCTAGGGACATAGAAATCCCTCTAGGGACATAGAAATCTATCCCTCTTGGGACATAGAAATCCCTCTAGGGACATAGAAATCTATCCCTCTAGGGACATAGAAATCCCTCTAGGGACATAGAAATCCATCTTGGGACATAGAAATCCCTCTAGGGACATAGAAATCCCTCTAGGGACATAGAAATCTATCCCTCTAGGGACCTAGAAATCCCTCTTGGGACATAGAAATCCCTCTTGGGACATAGAAATCCCTCTAGGGACATTGAAATCCCTCTAGGGACATAGAAATCTATCCCTCTAGGGACATAGAAATCCCTCTAGGGACCTAGAAATCCCTCTGGGACATAGAAATCCCTCTAGGGACCTAGAAATCCCTCTAGCGACATAGAAATCCCTCTAAGGACATAGAAATCTCTCTCTCTAGGGACCTAGAAATCCCTCTAGGGACATAGAAATCCCTCTAGGGACATAGAAATCTATCCCTCTAGGGACATAGAAATCCCTCTTGGGACATAGAAATCCCTCTAGGGACATAGAAATCCCTCTAGGGACATAGAAATCTATCCCTCTAGGGACATAGAAATCCCTCTAGGGACCTAGAAATCCCTCTAGGGACATAGAAATCTATCCCTCTAGGGACATAGAAATCCCTCTAGGGACATAGAAATCCCTCTTGGGACATAGAAATCCCTCTTGGGACATAGAAATCCCTCTAGGGGCATTGAAATCCCTCTAGGGACATAGAAATCTATCCCTCTAGGGACATAGAAATCCCTCTTGGGACATAGAAATCCCTCTTGGGACATAGAAATCCCTCTAGGGACATAGAAATCCCTCTAGGGACATAGAAATCTATCCCTCTAGGGACATAGAAATCCCTCTAGGGACATAGAAATCCCTCTTGGGACATAGAAATCCCTCTTGGGACATAGAAATCCCTCTAGGGACATTGAAATCCCTCTAGGGACATAGAAATCTATCCCTCTAGGGACATAGAAATCCCTCTTGGGACATAGAAATCCCTCTTGGGACATAGAAATCCCTCTAGGGACATGGAAATCTATCCCTCTAGGGACATAGAAATCCCTCTAGGGACATAGAAATCCCTCTTGGGACATAGAAATCCCTCTAGGGACATAGAAATCCCTCTAGGGACATAGAAATCTATCCCTCTTGGGACATAGAAATCCCTCTAGGGACATAGAAATCTATCCCTCTAGGGACATAGAAATCCCTCTAGGGACATAGAAATCCATCTTGGGACATAGAAATCCCTCTAGGGACATAGAAATCCCTCTAGGGACATAGAAATCTATCCCTCTAGGGACATAGAAATCCCTCTTGGGACATAGAAATCCCTCTAGGGACATAGAAATCCCTCTAGGGACATAGAAATCTATCCCTCTAGGGACATAGAAATCCCTCTAGGGACCTAGAAATCCCTCTTGGGCCATAGAAATCCCTCTTGGGACATAGAAATCCCTCTAGGGACATTGAAATCCCTCTAGGGACATAGAAATCTATCCCTCTAGGGACATAGAAATCCCTCTTGGGACATAGAAATCCCTCTTGGGACATAGAAATCCCTCTAGGGACATAGAAATCTATCCCTCTAGGGACCTAGAAATCCCTCTAGGGACATAGAAATCCCTCTAGCGACCTAGAAATCCCTCTAGCGACATAGAAATCCCTCTAGGGACATAGAAATCTATCCCTCTAGGGACATAGAAATCCCTCTTGGGACATAGAAATCCCTCTAGCGACCTAGAAATCCCTCTAGCGACATAGAAATCCCTCTAGGGACATAGAAATCCCTCTAGGGACATAGAAATCTATCCCTCTAGGGACATAGAAATCCCTCTTGGGACATAGAAATCCCTCTAGGGACATAGAAATCCCTCTAGGGACATAGAAATCTATCCCTCTAGGGACCTAGAAATCCCTCTTGGGACATAGAAATCCCTCTTGGGACATAAAAAACCCTCTAGGGACATTGAAATCCCTCTAGGGACATAGAAATCTATCCCTCTAGGGACATAGAAATCCCTCTTGGGACATAGAAATCCCTCTTGGGACATAGAAATCCCTCTAGGGACATAGAAATCTATCCCTCTAGGGACCTAGAAATCCCTCTAGCGACCTAGAAATCCCTCTAGCGACATAGAAATCCCTCTAGGGACATAGAAATCCCTCTAGGGACATAGAAATCCCTCTAGGGACATAGAAATCTATCCCTCTAGGGACATAGAAATCCCTCTAGGGACCTAGAAATCCCTCTGGGACATAGAAATCCCTCTAGGGACCTAGAAATCCCTCTAGCGACATAGAAATCCCTCTAAGGACATAGAAATCTCTCTCTCTAGGGACCTAGAAATCCCTCTAGGGACATAGAAATCCCTCTAGGGACATAGAAATCTATCCCTCTAGGGACATAGAAATCCCTCTTGGGACATAGAAATCCCTCTAGGGACATAGAAATCCCTCTAGGGACATAGAAATCTATCCCTCTAGGGACATAGAAATCCCTCTAGGGACCTAGAAATCCCTCTAGGGACATAGAAATCTATCCCTCTAGGGACATAGAAATCCCTCTAGGGACATAGAAATCCCTCTTGGGACATAGAAATCCCTCTTGGGACATAGAAATCCCTCTAGGGACATTGAAATCCCTCTAGGGACATAGAAATCTATCCCTCTAGGGACATAGAAATCCCTCTTGGGACATAGAAATCCCTCTTGGGACATAGAAATCCCTCTAGGGACATAGAAATCCCTCTAGGGACATAGAAATCTATCCCTCTAGGGACATAGAAATCCCTCTAGGGACATAGAAATCCCTCTTGGGACATAGAAATCCCTCTTGGGACATAGAAATCCCTCTAGGGACATTGAAATCCCTCTAGGGACATAGAAATCTATCCCTCTAGGGACATAGAAATCCCTCTTGGGACATAGAAATCCCTCTTGGGACATAGAAATCCCTCTAGGGACATAGAAATCTATCCCTCTAGGGACATAGAAATCCCTCTAGGGACATAGAAATCCCTCTTGGGACATAGAAATCCCTCTAGGGACATAGAAATCTCTCTAGGGACATAGAAATCTATCCCTCTTGGGACATAGAAATCCCTCTAGGGACATAGAAATCTATCCCTCTAGGGACATAGAAATCCCTCTAGGGACATAGAAATCCCTCTTGGGACATAGAAATCCCTCTAGGGACATAGAAATCCCTCTAGGGACATAGAAATCTATCCCTCTAGGGACATAGAAATCCCTCTTGGGACATAGAAATCCCTCTAGGGACATAGAAATCCCTCTAGGGACATAGAAATCTATCCCTCTAGGGACATAGAAATCCCTCTAGGGACCTAGAAATCCCTCTTGGGACATAGAAATCCCTCTTGGGACATAGAAATCCCTCTAGGGACATTGAAATCCCTCTAGGGACATAGAAATCTATCCCTCTAGGGACATAGAAATCCCTCTTGGGACATAGAAATCCCTCTTGGGACATAGAAATCCCTCTAGGGACATAGAAATCTATCCCTCTAGGGACCTAGAAATCCCTCTAGGGACATAGAAATCCCTCTAGCGACCTAGAAATCCCTCTAGCGACATAGAAATCCCTCTAGGGACATAGAAATCCCTCTAGGGACATAGAAATCTATCCCTCTAGGGACATAGAAATCCCTCTTGGGACATAGAAATCCCTCTAGGGACATAGAAATCCCTCTAGGGACATAGAAATCTATCCCTCTAGGGACCTAGAAATCCCTCTTGGGACATAGAAATCCCTCTTGGGACATAGAAATCCCTCTAGGGACATTGAAATCCCTCTAGGGACATAGAAATCTATCCCTCTAGGGACATAGAAATCCCTCTTGGGACATAGAAATCCCTCTTGGGACATAGAAATCCCTCTAGGGACATAGAAATCTATCCCTCTAGGGACCTAGAAATCCCTCTAGGGACATAGAAATCCCTCTAGCGACCTAGAAATCCCTCTAGCGACATAGAAATCCCTCTAGGGACATAGAAATCTATCCCTCTAGGGACATAGAAATCCCTCTAGCGACCTAGAAATCCCTCTAGCGACATAGAAATCCCTCTAGGGACATAGAAATCCCTCTAGGGACATAGAAATCTATCCCTCTAGGGACATAGAAATCCCTCTTGGGACATAGAAATCCCTCTAGCGACCTAGAAATCCCTCTAGCGACCTAGAAATCCCTCTAGCGACATAGAAATCCCTCTAGGGACATAGAAATCTATCCCTCTAGGGACATAGAAATCCCTCTTGGGACATAGAAATCCCTCTAGCGACCTAGAAATCCCTCTAGCGACATAGAAATCCCTCTAGGGACATAGAAATCCCTCTAGGGACATAGAAATCTATCCCTCTAGGGACATAGAAATCCCTCTTGGGACATAGAAATCCCTCTAGGGACATAGAAATCCCTCTAGGGACATAGAAATCTATCCCTCTAGGGACATAGAAATCCCTCTAGGGACCTAGAAATCCCTCTAGGGACATTGAAATCCCTCTAGGGACATAGAAATCTATCCCTCTAGGGACATAGAAATCTATCCCTCTAGGGACATAGAAATCCCTCTAGGGACCTAGAAATCCCTCTAGGGACATTGAAATCCCTCTAGCGACCTAGAAATCCCTCTAGCGACATAGAAATCCCTCTAGGGACATAGAAATCTCTCTCTCTAGGGACATAGAAATCCCTCTAGGGACCTAGAAATCCCTCTAGGGACATAGAAATCCCTCTAGGGACATAGAAATCCCTCTAGGGACCTAGAAATCCCTCCTAAAACTCCAGATATCCCTCTCAAAACCCAAGATAACAGTTACATTTCTACCAGTTACCTTGGATAACCTTACATTTTTGACAGACATCATTGTTTGTTTACTAGTCTGTTCGAGCGTTGTTGTGTTTGTTGCTCAGTTGTTCTTTGTTAATAATACAAGATAATGTCGATATTTTGTTGTTTGGTGTTTCTTAGTTATACGACAATGCTTATTTGGGATTTGGCAAGAACCGAGGAAGATGCAATTCATTTTTGCCAGGAGAAAAACATTTTGCAGAAAAATAGGAAATGTAGGGATAGAGACTCTTTTCAATCCATGTTGAACTGTATAGCAACCCATTTTCCACCGAAATGCGATTGAATGTTAAGTTTTTAAATAATTTTTTGAATTTTAAATATTTTATATATGTTGCATTATTTTACATCCTACACTTATTATTTATGATTAAATATACTTATTATTTATTTATTATACTTTATACTAGTTTTAGATAATTATTTTAATTTTAAATCGTTTATATATTGGAGTATTTATTGATCTCATTATTTTATTTATTTACATTATATACCAAATTATTTTATAATATGTTATATATTCAATTATATTGTTATTACTTCGATTTATGTATTTCCATTATTATTACTCTATTTATTGATCTCGTTATTATATTTATTTACATTATATACAACATTATTTTATAACATGTTATATATTTAATTATATTGTTATTACTTCGATTTATTTATTTCCAATATTATTACATTCCTATTTTGAAAGGTTATCCAAGGTAACCGTCTCTAGGGACATAGAAATCCCTCTAGGGACATAGAAATATATCCCTCTAGGGACATAGAAATCCCTCTTGGGACCTAGAAATCCCTCTAGGGACATAGAAATCCCTCTAGGGACATAGAAATCCCTCTAGGGACATAGAAATCTATCCCTCTAGGGACATAGAAATCCCTCTAGGGACATAGAAATCCCTCTAGGGACATAGAAATCTATCCCTCTAGGGACATAGAAATCCCTCTAGGGACCTAGAAATCCCTCTGGGACATAGAAATCCCTCTAGGGACCTAGAAATCCCTCTAGCGACATAGAAATCCCTCTAAGGACATAGAAATCTCTCTCTCTAGGGACCTAGAAATCCCTCTAGGGACATAGAAATCCCTCTAGGGACATAGAAATCTATCCCTCTAGGGACATAGAAATCCCTCTTGGGACATAGAAATCCCTCTAGGGACATAGAAATCCCTCTAGGGACATAGAAATCTATCCCTCTAGGGACATAGAAATCCCTCTAGGGACCTAGAAATCCCTCTAGGGACCTAAAAATCCCTCTAGGGACATAGAAATACCTCTAGGGACATAGAAATCTATCCCTCTTGGGACATAGAAATCCCTCTAGGGACATAGAAATCTATCCCTCTAGGGACATAGAAATCCCTCTAGGGACATAGAAATCCCTCTTGGGACATAGAAATCCCTCTAGGGACATAGAAATCCCTCTAGGGACATAGAAATCTATCCCTCTAGGGACATAGAAATCCCTCTTGGGACATAGAAATCCCTCTTGGGACATAGAAATCCCTCTAGGGACATAGAAATCTATCCCTCTAGGGACCTAGAAATCCCTCTAGGGACATAGAAATCCCTCTAGCGACCTAGAAATCCCTCTAGCGACATAGAAATCCCTCTAGGGACATAGAAATCCCTCTTGGGACATAGAAATCCCTCTAGCGACCTAGAAATCCCTCTAGCGACATAGAAATCCCTCTAGGGACATAGAAATCTATCCCTCTAGGGACATAGAAATCTATCTCTCTAGGGACCTAGAAATCCCTCTAGGGACCTAGAAATCCCTCTAGGGACATAGAAATCCCTCTAGGGACATAGAAATCCCTCTAGGGACCTAGAAATCCCTCCTAAAACTCCAGATATCCCTCTCAAAACCCAAGATAACAGTTACATTTCTACCAGTTACCTTGGATAACCTTACATTTTTGACAGACATCATTGTTTGTTTACTAGTCTGTTCGAGCGTTGTTGTGTTTGTTGCTCAGTTGTTCTTTGTTAATAATACAAGATAATGTCGATATTTTGTTGTTTGGTGTTTCTTAGTTATACGACAATGCTTATTTGGGATTTGGCAAGAACCGAGGAAGATGCAATTCATTTTTGCCAGGAGAAAAACATTTTGCAGAAAAATAGGAAATGTAGGGATAGAGACTCTTTTCAATCCATGTTGAACTGTATAGCAACCCATTTTCCACCGAAATGCGATTGAATGTTAAGTTTTTAAATAATTTTTTGAATTTTAAATATTTTATATATGTTGCATTATTTTACATCCTACACTTATTATTTATGATTAAATATACTTATTATTTATTTATTATACTTTATACTAGTTTTAGATAATTATTTTAATTTTAAATCGTTTATATATTGGAGTATTTATTGATCTCATTATTTTATTTATTTACATTATATACCAAATTATTTTATAATATGTTATATATTCAATTATATTGTTATTACTTCGATTTATGTATTTCCATTATTATTACTCTATTTATTGATCTCGTTATTATATTTATTTACATTATATACAACATTATTTTATAACATGTTATATATTTAATTATATTGTTATTACTTCGATTTATTTATTTCCAATATTATTACATTCCTATTTTGAAAGGTTATCCAAGGTAACCGTCTCTAGGGACATAGAAATCCCTCTAGGGACATAGAAATATATCCCTCTAGGGACATAGAAATCCCTCTTGGGACCTAGAAATCCCTCTAGGGACATAGAAATCCCTCTAGGGACATAGAAATCCCTCTAGGGACATAGAAATCTATCCCTCTAGGGACATAGAAATCCCTCTAGGGACATAGAAATCCCTCTAGGGACATAGAAATCTATCCCTCTAGGGACATAGAAATCCCTCTAGGGACCTAGAAATCCCTCTGGGACATAGAAATCCCTCTAGGGACCTAGAAATCCCTCTAGCGACATAGAAATCCCTCTAAGGACATAGAAATCTCTCTCTCTAGGGACCTAGAAATCCCTCTAGGGACATAGAAATCCCTCTAGGGACATAGAAATCTATCCCTCTAGGGACATAGAAATCCCTCTTGGGACATAGAAATCCCTCTAGGGACATAGAAATCCCTCTAGGGACATAGAAATCTATCCCTCTAGGGACATAGAAATCCCTCTAGGGACCTAGAAATCCCTCTAGGGACCTAAAAATCCCTCTAGGGACATAGAAATACCTCTAGGGACATAGAAATCTATCCCTCTTGGGACATAGAAATCCCTCTAGGGACATAGAAATCTATCCCTCTAGGGACATAGAAATCCCTCTAGGGACATAGAAATCCCTCTTGGGACATAGAAATCCCTCTAGGGACATAGAAATCCCTCTAGGGACATAGAAATCTATCCCTCTAGGGACATAGAAATCCCTCTTGGGACATAGAAATCCCTCTTGGGACATAGAAATCCCTCTAGGGACATAGAAATCTATCCCTCTAGGGACCTAGAAATCCCTCTAGGGACATAGAAATCCCTCTAGCGACCTAGAAATCCCTCTAGCGACATAGAAATCCCTCTAGGGACATAGAAATCCCTCTTGGGACATAGAAATCCCTCTAGCGACCTAGAAATCCCTCTAGCGACATAGAAATCCCTCTAGGGACATAGAAATCTATCCCTCTAGGGACATAGAAATCTATCTCTCTAGGGACCTAGAAATCCCTCTAGGGACCTAGAAATCCCTCTAGGGACATAGAAATCCCTCTAGGGACATAGAAATCCCTCTAGGGACCTAGAAATCCCTCCTAAAACTCCAGATATCCCTCTCAAAACCCAAGATAACAGTTACATTTCTACCAGTTACCTTGGATAACCTTACATTTTTGACAGACATCATTGTTTGTTTACTAGTCTGTTCGAGCGTTGTTGTGTTTGTTGCTCAGTTGTTCTTTGTTAATAATACAAGATAATGTCGATATTTTGTTGTTTGGTGTTTCTTAGTTATACGACAATGCTTATTTGGGATTTGGCAAGAACCGAGGAAGATGCAATTCATTTTTGCCAGGAGAAAAACATTTTGCAGAAAAATAGGAAATGTAGGGATAGAGACTCTTTTCAATCCATGTTGAACTGTATAGCAACCCATTTTCCACCGAAATGCGATTGAATGTTAAGTTTTTAAATAATTTTTTGAATTTTAAATATTTTATATATGTTGCATTATTTTACATCCTACACTTATTATTTATGATTAAATATACTTATTATCTATTTATTATACTTTATACTAGTTTTAGATAATTATTTTAATTTTAAATCGTTTATATATTGGAGTATTTATTGATCTCATTATTTTATTTATTTACATTATATACCAAATTATTTTATAATATGTTATATATTCAATTATATTGTTATTACTTCGATTTATGTATTTCCATTATTATTACTCTATTTATTGATCTCGTTATTATATTTATTTACATTATATACAACATTATTTTATAACATGTTATATATTTAATTATATTGTTATTACTTCGATTTATTTATTTCCAATATTATTACATTCCTATTTTGAAAGGTTATCCAAGGTAACCGTCTCTAGGGACATAGAAATCCCTCTAGGGACATAGAAATATATCCCTCTAGGGACATAGAAATCCCTCTTGGGACCTAGAAATCCCTCTAGGGACATAGAAATCCCTCTAGGGACATAGAAATCCCTCTAGGGACATAGAAATCTATCCCTCTAGGGACATAGAAATCCCTCTAGGGACATAGAAATCCCTCTAGGGACATAGAAATCTATCCCTCTAGGGACATAGAAATCCCTCTAGGGACCTAGAAATCCCTCTGGGACATAGAAATCCCTCTAGGGACCTAGAAATCCCTCTAGCGACCTAGAAATCCCTCTAGCGACATAGAAATCCCTCTAGGGACATAGAAATCCCTCTAGGGACATAGAAATCTATCCCTCTAGGGACATAGAAATCCCTCTTGGGACATAGAAATCCCTCTAGCGACCTAGAAATCCCTCTTGGGACATAGAAATCCCTCTTGGGACATAGAAATCCCTCTAGGGACATAGAAATCTATCCCTCTAGGGACATAGAAATCCCTCTAGGGACATAGAAATCCCTCTTGGGACATAGAAATCCCTCTAGGGACATAGAAATCCCTCTAGGGACATAGAAATCTATCCCTCTTGGGACATAGAAATCCCTCTAGGGACATAGAAATCTATCCCTCTAGGGACATAGAAATCCCTCTAGGGACATAGAAATCCCTCTTGGGACATAGAAATCCCTCTAGGGACATAGAAATCCCTCTAGGGACATAGAAATCCCTCTAGGGACATAGAAATCTATCCCTCTAGGGACATAGAAATCCCTCTTGGGACATAGAAATCCCTCTAGGGACATAGAAATCCCTCTAGGGACATAGAAATCTATCCCTCTAGGGACCTAGAAATCCCTCTAGATTTCTATGTCCCTAGAGGGATTTCTATGTCCCTAGAGGGATTTCTATGTCGCTAGAGGGATTTCTAGGTCGCTAGAGGGATTTCTATGTCCCAAGAGGGATTTCTATGTCCCTAGAGGGATAGATTTCTATGTCCCTAGAGGGATTTCTATGTCGCTAGAGGGATTTCTAGGTCGCTAGAGGGATTTCTATGTCCCTAGAGGGATTTCTAGGTCCCTAGAGGGATAGATTTCTATGTCCCTAGAGGGATTTCTATGTCCCAAGAGGGATTTCTATGTCCCAAGAGGGATTTCTATGTCCCTAGAGGGATAGATTTCTATGTCCCTAGAGGGATTTCAATGTCCCTAGAGGGATTTCTATGTCCCAAGAGGGATTTCTATGTCCCAAGAGGGATTTCTAGGTCCCTAGAGGGATAGATTTCTATGTCCCTAGAGGGATTTCTATGTCCCTAGAGGGATTTCTATGTCCCAAGAGGGATTTCTATGTCCCTAGAGGGATAGATTTCTATGTCCCTAGAGGGATTTCTATGTCCCTAGAGGGATTTCTATGTCCCAAGAGGGATTTCTATGTCCCTAGAGGGATTTCTATGTCGCTAGAGGGATTTCTATGTCCCTAGAGGGATAGATTTCTATGTCCCTAGAGGGATTTCTATGTCCCTAGAGGGATTTCAATGTCCCTAGAGGGATTTCTATGTCCCAAGAGGGATAGATTTCTATGTCCCTAGAGGGATTTCTATGTCCCTAGAGGGATTTCTATGTCCCAAGAGGGATTTCTATGTCCCTAGAGGGATAGATTTCTATGTCCCTAGAGGGATTTCTATGTCCCTAGAGGGATTTCTATGTCCCAAGAGGGATTTCTATGTCCCTAGAGGGATTTCTATGTCCCTAGAGGGATAGATTTCTATGTCCCTAGAGGGATTTCTATGTCCCAAGAGGGATAGATTTCTATGTCCCTAGAGGGATTTCTATGTCCCTAGAGGGATTTCTATGTCCCAAGAGGGATTTCTATGTCCCTAGAGGGATTTCTATGTCCCTAGAGGGATAGATTTCTATGTCCCTAGAGGGATTTCTATGTCCCAAGAGGGATTTCTATGTCCCAAGAGGGATTTCTATGTCCCTAGAGGGATAGATTTCTATGTCCCTAGAGGGATTTCAATGTCCCTAGAGGGATTTCTATGTCCCTAGAGGGATTTCTAGGTCCCTAGAGAGAGAGATTTCTATGTCCTTAGAGGGATTTCTATGTCGCTAGAGGGATTTCTAGGTCCCTAGAGGGATTTCTATGTCCCAGAGGGATTTCTAGGTCCCTAGAGGGATTTCTATGTCCCTAGAGAGATAGATTTCTATGTCCCTAGAGGGATTTCTATGTCCCTAGAGGGATTTCTATGTCCCTAGAGGGATAGATTTCTATGTCCCTAGAGGGATTTCTATGTCCCTAGAGGGATTTCTATGTCCCTAGAGGGATTTCTAGGTCCCAAGAGGGATTTCTATGTCCCTAGAGGGATATATTTCTATGTCCCTAGAGGGATTTCTATGTCCCTAGAGACGGTTACCTTGGATAACCTTTCAAAATAGGAATGTAATAATATTGGAAATAAATAAATCGAAGTAATAACAATATAATTAAATATATAACATGTTATAAAATAATGTTGTATATAATGTAAATAAATATAATAACGAGATCAATAAATAGAGTAATAATAATGGAAATACATAAATCGAAGTAATAACAATATAATTGAATATATAACATATTATAAAATAATTTGGTATATAATGTAAATAAATAAAATAATGAGATCAATAAATACTCCAATATATAAACGATTTAAAATTAAAATAATTATCTAAAACTAGTATAAAGTATAATAAATAAATAATAAGTATATTTAATCATAAATAATAAGTGTAGGATGTAAAATAATGCAACATATATAAAATATTTAAAATTCAAAAAATTATTTAAAAACTTAACATTCAATCGCATTTCGGTGGAAAATGGGTTGCTATACAGTTCAACATGGATTGAAAAGAGTCTCTATCCCTACATTTCCTATTTTTCTGCAAAATGTTTTTCTCCTGGCAAAAATGAATTGCATCTTCCTCGGTTCTTGCCAAATCCCAAATAAGCATTGTCGTATAACTAAGAAACACCAAACAACAAAATATCGACATTATCTTGTATTATTAACAAAGAACAACTGAGCAACAAACACAACAACGCTCGAACAGACTAGTAAACAAACAATGATGTCTGTCAAAAATGTAAGGTTATCCAAGGTAACTGGTAGAAATGTAACTGTTATCTTGGGTTTTGAGAGGGATATCTGGAGTTTTAGGAGGGATTTCTAGGTCCCTAGAGGGATTTCTATGTCCCTAGAGGGATTTCTATGTCCCTAGAGGGATTTCTAGGTCCCTAGAGGGATTTCTAGGTCCCAAGAGGGATTTCTATGTCCCTAGAGGGATAGATTTCTATGTCCCTAGAGGGATTTCTATGTCCCTAGAGGGATTTCTATGTCCCTAGAGGGATTTCTAGGTCCCTAGAGGGATTTCTACGTCCCTAGAGGGATTTCTATGTCCCAAGAGGGATTTCTATGTCCCTAGAGGGATAGATTTCTATGTCCCTAGAGGGATTTCTAGGTCCCTAGAGGGATTTCTATGTCCCTAGAGGGATAGATTTCTATGTCCCTAGAGGGATTTCTATGTCCCTAGAGGGATTTCTATGTCCCAAGAGGGATTTCTATGTCCCTAGAGGGATAGATTTCTATGTCCCTAGAGGGATTTCTATGTCCCTAGAGGGATTTCTAGGTCCCTAGAGAGAGAGATTTCTATGTCCTTAGAGGGATTTCTATGTCGCTAGAGGGATTTCTAGGTCCCTAGAGGGATTTCTATGTCCCAGAGGGATTTCTAGGTCCCTAGAGGGATTTCTAGGTCCCTAGAGGGATTTCTATGTCCCTAGAGGGATAGATTTCTATGTCCCTAGAGGGATTTCTATGTCCCTAGAGGGATTTCTATGTCCCTAGAGGGATTTCTATGTCGCTAGAGGGATTTCTAGGTCGCTAGAGGGATTTCTATGTCCCAAGAGGGATTTCTATGTCCCTAGAGGGATAGATTTCTATGTCCCTAGAGGGATTTCTATGTTCCTAGAGGGATTTCTATGTCGCTAGAGGGATTTCTAGGTCGCTAGAGGGATTTCTAGGTCCCTAGAGGGATTTCTATGTCCCAGAGGGATTTCTAGGTCCCTAGAGGGATTTCTATGTCCCTAGAGGGATAGATTTCTATGTCCCTAGAGGGATTTCTATGTCCCTAGAGGGATTTCTATGTCCCTAGAGGGATAGATTTCTATGTCCCTAGAGGGATTTCTATGTCCCTAGAGGGATTTCTATGTCCCTAGAGGGATTTCTAGGTCCCAAGAGGGATTTCTATGTCCCTAGAGGGATATATTTCTATGTCCCTAGAGGGATTTCTATGTCCCTAGAGACGGTTACCTTGGATAACCTTTCAAAATAGGAATGTAATAATATTGGAAATAAATAAATCGAAGTAATAACAATATAATTAAATATATAACATGTTATAAAATAATGTTGTATATAATGTAAATAAATATAATAACGAGATCAATAAATAGAGTAATAATAATGGAAATACATAAATCGAAGTAATAACAATATAATTGAATATATAACATATTATAAAATAATTTGGTATATAATGTAAATAAATAAAATAATGAGATCAATAAATACTCCAATATATAAACGATTTAAAATTAAAATAATTATCTAAAACTAGTATAAAGTATAATAAATAAATAATAAGTATATTTAATCATAAATAATAAGTGTAGGATGTAAAATAATGCAACATATATAAAATATTTAAAATTCAAAAAATTATTTAAAAACTTAACATTCAATCGCATTTCGGTGGAAAATGGGTTGCTATACAGTTCAACATGGATTGAAAAGAGTCTCTATCCCTACATTTCCTATTTTTCTGCAAAATGTTTTTCTCCTGGCAAAAATGAATTGCATCTTCCTCGGTTCTTGCCAAATCCCAAATAAGCATTGTCGTATAACTAAGAAACACCAAACAACAAAATATCGACATTATCTTGTATTATTAACAAAGAACAACTGAGCAACAAACACAACAACGCTCGAACAGACTAGTAAACAAACAATGATGTCTGTCAAAAATGTAAGGTTATCCAAGGTAACTGGTAGAAATGTAACTGTTATCTTGGGTTTTGAGAGGGATATCTGGAGTTTTAGGAGGGATTTCTAGGTCCCTAGAGGGATTTCTATGTCCCTAGAGGGATTTCTATGTCCCTAGAGGGATTTCTAGGTCCCTAGAGGGATTTCTAGGTCCCTAGAGAGATAGATTTCTATGTCCCTAGAGGGATTTCTATGTCCCTAGAGAGATTTCTAGGTCCCTAGAGGGATTTCTATGTCCCTAGAGGGATTTCTAGGTCCCTAGAGGGATTTCTACGTCCCTAGAGGGATTTCTATGTCCCAAGAGGGATTTCTATGTCCCTAGAGGGATAGATTTCTATGTCCCTAGAGGGATTTCTATGTCCCTAGAGGGATTTCTAGGTCCCTAGAGGGATTTCTATGTCCCTAGAGGGATAGATTTCTATGTCCCTAGAGGGATTTCAATGTCCCTAGAGGGATTTCTATGTCCCAAGAGGGATTTCTATGTCCCAAGAGGGATTTCTATGTCCCTAGAGGGATTTCTATGTCCCTAGAGGGATAGATTTCTATGTCCCTAGAGGGATTTCTAGGTCCCTAGAGGGATTTCTAGGTCCCTAGAGGGATTTCTATGTCCCTAGAGGGATAGATTTCTATGTCCCTAGAGGGATTTCTATGTCCCTAGAGGGATTTCTATGTCCCTAGAGGGATTTCTATGTCGCTAGAGGGATTTCTAGGTCGCTAGAGGGATTTCTATGTCCCAAGAGGGATTTCTATGTCCCTAGAGGGATAGATTTCTATGTCCCTAGAGGGATTTCTATGTCCCTAGAGGGATTTCTATGTCGCTAGAGGGATTTCTAGGTCGCTAGAGGGATTTCTATGTCCCAAGAGGGATTTCTATGTCCCAAGAGGGATTTCTATGTCCCTAGAGGGATTTCTATGTCGCTAGAGGGATTTCTAGGTCGCTAGAGGGATTTCTATGTCCCTAGAGGGATTTCTAGGTCCCTAGAGGGATAGATTTCTATGTCCCTAGAGGGATTTCTATGTCCCAAGAGGGATTTCTATGTCCCAAGAGGGATTTCTATGTCCCTAGAGGGATAGATTTCTATGTCCCTAGAGGGATTTCAATGTCCCTAGAGGGATTTCTATGTCCCAAGAGGGATTTCTATGTCCCAAGAGGGATTTCTAGGTCCCTAGAGGGATTTCTATGTCCCTAGAGGGATAGATTTCTATGTCCCTAGAGGGATTTCTATGTCCCTAGAGGGATTTCTATGTCCCAAGAGGGATTTCTATGTCCCTAGAGGGATTTCTATGTCCCTAGAGGGATAGATTTCTATGTCCCTAGAGGGATTTCTATGTCCCAAGAGGGATAGATTTCTATGTCCCTAGAGGGATTTCTATGTCCCTAGAGGGATTTCTATGTCCCAAGAGGGATTTCTATGTCCCTAGAGGGATTTCTAGGTCCCTAGAGACGGTTACCTTGGATAACCTTTCAAAATAGGAATGTAATAATATTGGAAATAAATAAATCGAAGTAATAACAATATAATTAAATATATAACATGTTATAAAATAATGTTGTATATAATGTAAATAAATATAATAACGAGATCAATAAATAGAGTAATAATAATGGAAATACATAAATCGAAGTAATAACAATATAATTGAATATATAACATATTATAAAATAATTTGGTATATAATGTAAATAAATAAAATAATGAGATCAATAAATACTCCAATATATAAACGATTTAAAATTAAAATAATTATCTAAAACTAGTATAAAGTATAATAAATAAATAATAAGTATATTTAATCATAAATAATAAGTGTAGGATGTAAAATAATGCAACATATATAAAATATTTAAAATTCAAAAAATTATTTAAAAACTTAACATTCAATCGCATTTCGGTGGAAAATGGGTTGCTATACAGTTCAACATGGATTGAAAAGAGTCTCTATCCCTACATTTCCTATTTTTCTGCAAAATGTTTTTCTCCTGGCAAAAATGAATTGCATCTTCCTCGGTTCTTGCCAAATCCCAAATAAGCATTGTCGTATAACTAAGAAACACCAAACAACAAAATATCGACATTATCTTGTATTATTAACAAAGAACAACTGAGCAACAAACACAACAACGCTCGAACAGACTAGTAAACAAACAATGATGTCTGTCAAAAATGTAAGGTTATCCAAGGTAACTGGTAGAAATGTAACTGTTATCTTGGGTTTTGAGAGGGATATCTGGAGTTTTAGGAGGGATTTCTAGGTCCCTAGAGGGATTTCTATGTCCCTAGAGGGATTTCTATGTCCCAAGAGGGATTTCTATGTCCCTAGAGGGATAGATTTCGCAATTCTCTAGGTTTTCACAATTTTCGAAATTTTAAATATTTTCCACATCTTTGTAGTTTTGAAGTGTTTGCAAATTTTTACATTTTTCATATTTGCTCAATCGTCCATTTTCGCAATTTTCAATATTTTCGCATTTAACTGTTTCAGAATTTTCTATATTTTTCATATTTTATCAATAGTAAATTTTCGCGAATGTTGATATTTTCAATATTTTCGCAATTTGCCACATTTTTGAAAATTTCTTTATTTTTCGTAATTCTCGATCGTCCATTTTCGCAATTTTCGACATTTTCGCAATTTTCGCATTCAACTGTTTCAGAATTTTCTATATTTTTCATATTTTATTAACAGTATATTTTCGCAAATGTTGACCTTTTTTGAATTTTTTATTTTTCGCAATTTTTCACATTTTCGCAGTTTTCTATATTTTCGCAGTTTTTGAAATTTTCATATTTGCTCAATCGTCCATTTTCGCGATTTTCAACATTTTCACAATTTTCTGTTTTAATAATTGTCTATATTTTCTCTATCTTCCATTTTCGCAATTGTTGATATTTTCGCCGTTTTTCCATATTTTCGAAATTTTCTGAAGAAAATTCTGAAACAGTTAAATGCGAAAATATTGAAAATTGCGAAAATGGACGATTGAGCAAATATGAAAATTTCAAAAACTGCGAAAATTGTGTATCCCAATTCCCTAGAGGGATTTCTATGTCCCAAGAGGGATTTCTATGTCCCAAGAGGGATTTCTATGTCCCTAGAGGGATTTCTATGTCCCTAGAGGGATAGATTTCTATGTCCCTAGAGGGATTTCTAGGTCCCTAGAGGGATTTCTAGGTCCCTAGAGGGATTTCTATGTCCCTAGAGGGATAGATTTCTATGTCCCTAGAGGGATTTCTATGTCCCTAGAGGGATTTCTATGTCCCAAGAGGGATTTCTATGTCCCTAGAGGGATAGATTTCTATGTCCCTAGAGGGATTTCTATGTCCCTAGAGGGATTTCTAGGTCCCTAGAGAGAGAGATTTCTATGTCCTTAGAGGGATTTCTATGTCGCTAGAGGGATTTCTAGGTCCCTAGAGGGATTTCTATGTCCCAGAGGGATTTCTAGGTCCCTAGAGGGATTTCTATGTCCCTAGAGGGATTTCTATGTCCCTAGAGGGATTTCTATGTCCCTAGAGGGATTTCTATGTCCCTAGAGGGATAGATTTCTATGTCCCTAGAGGGATTTCTATGTCCCTAGAGGGATTTCTATGTCCCTAGAGGGATTTCTAGGTCCCAAGAGGGATTTCTATGTCCCTAGAGGGATATATTTCTATGTCCCTAGAGGGATTTCTATGTCCCTAGAGACGGTTACCTTGGATAACCTTTCAAAATAGGAATGTAATAATATTGGAAATAAATAAATCGAAGTAATAACAATATAATTAAATATATAACATGTTATAAAATAATGTTGTATATAATGTAAATAAATATAATAACGAGATCAATAAATAGAGTAATAATAATGGAAATACATAAATCGAAGTAATAACAATATAATTGAATATATAACATATTATAAAATAATTTGGTATATAATGTAAATAAATAAAATAATGAGATCAATAAATACTCCAATATATAAACGATTTAAAATTAAAATAATTATCTAAAACTAGTATAAAGTATAATAAATAAATAATAAGTATATTTAATCATAAATAATAAGTGTAGGATGTAAAATAATGCAACATATATAAAATATTTAAAATTCAAAAAATTATTTAAAAACTTAACATTCAATCGCATTTCGGTGGAAAATGGGTTGCTATACAGTTCAACATGGATTGAAAAGAGTCTCTATCCCTACATTTCCTATTTTTCTGCAAAATGTTTTTCTCCTGGCAAAAATGAATTGCATCTTCCTCGGTTCTTGCCAAATCCCAAATAAGCATTGTCGTATAACTAAGAAACACCAAACAACAAAATATCGACATTATCTTGTATTATTAACAAAGAACAACTGAGCAACAAACACAACAACGCTCGAACAGACTAGTAAACAAACAATGATGTCTGTCAAAAATGTAAGGTTATCCAAGGTAACTGGTAGAAATGTAACTGTTATCTTGGGTTTTGAGAGGGATATCTGGAGTTTTAGGAGGGATTTCTAGGTCCCAGGAGGGATTTCTATGTCCCTAGAGGGATTTCTATGTCCCTAGAGGGATTTCTAGGTCCCTAGAGGGATTTCTAGGTCCCTAGAGAGATAGATTTCTATGTCCCTAGAGGGATTTCTATGTCCCTAGAGAGATTTCTAGGTCCCTAGAGGGATTTCTATGTCCCTAGAGGGATTTCTAGGTCCCTAGAGGGATTTCTACGTCCCTAGAGGGATTTCTATGTCCCAAGAGGGATTTCTATGTCCCTAGAGGGATAGATTTCTATGTCCCTAGAGGGATTTCTATGTCCCTAGAGGGATTTCTAGGTCCCTAGAGGGATTTCTATGTCCCTAGAGAGAGAGATTTCTATGTCCCTAGAGGGATTTCTATGTCGCTAGAGGGATTTCTAGGTCGCTAGAGGGATTTCAATGTCCCTAGAGGGATTTCTAGGTCCCTAGAGGGATTTCTATGTCCCTAGAGGGATAGATTTCTATGTCCCTAGAGGGATTTCTATGTCCCTAGAGGGATTTCTAGGTCCCTAGAGGGATAGATTTCTATGTCCCTAGAGGGATTTCTATGTCCCTAGAGGGATTTCTATGTCGCTAGAGGGATTTCTAGGTCCCTAGAGGGATAGATTTCTATGTCCCTAGAGGGATTTCTATGTCCCTAGAGGGATTTCAATGTCCCTAGAGGGATTTCAATGTCCCTAGAGGGATTTCTAGGTCCCTAGAGGGATTTCTATGTCCCTAGAGGGATAGATTTCTATGTTCCTAGAGGAATTTCTATGTCGCTAGAGGGATTTCTAGGTCGCTAGAGGGATTTCAATGTCCCTAGAGGGATTTCTATGTCCCAAGAGGGATTTCTATGTCCCAAGAGGGATTTCTATGTCCCTAGAGGGATTTCTATGTCCCTAGAGGGATAGATTTCTATGTCCCTAGAGGGATTTCAATGTCCCTAGAGGGATTTCTATGTCCCAAGAGGGATTTCTATGTCCCAAGAGGGATTTCTATGTCCCTAGAGGGATTTCTATGTCCCTAGAGGGATAGATTTCTATGTCCCTAGAGGGATTTCAATGTCCCTAGAGGGATTTCTAGGTCCCTAGAGGGATTTCTATGTCCCTAGAGGGATAGATTTCTATGTCCCTAGAGGGATTTCTATGTCCCTAGAGGGATTTCTAGGTCCCTAGAGGGATTTCTATGTCCCTAGAGGGATTTCTATGTCCCTAGAGGGATTTCTAGGTCCCTAGAGGGATTTCTAGGTCCCTAGAGAGATAGATTTCTATGTCCCTAGAGGGATTTCTATGTCCCTAGAGAGATTTCTAGGTCCCTAGAGGGATTTCTATGTCCCTAGAGGGATTTCTAGGTCCCTAGAGGGATTTCTACGTCCCTAGAGGGATTTCTATGTCCCAAGAGGGATTTCTATGTCCCTAGAGGGATAGATTTCTATGTCCCTAGAGGGATTTCTATGTCCCTAGAGGGATTTCTAGGTCCCTAGAGGGATTTCTATGTCCCTAGAGAGAGAGATTTCTATGTCCCTAGAGGGATTTCTATGTCGCTAGAGGGATTTCTAGGTCGCTAGAGGGATTTCAATGTCCCTAGAGGGATTTCTAGGTCCCTAGAGGGATTTCTATGTCCCTAGAGGGATAGATTTCTATGTCCCTAGAGGGATTTCTATGTCCCTAGAGGGATTTCTAGGTCCCTAGAGGGATAGATTTCTATGTCCCTAGAGGGATTTCTATGTCCCTAGAGGGATTTCTATGTCGCTAGAGGGATTTCTAGGTCCCTAGAGGGATAGATTTCTATGTCCCTAGAGGGATTTCTATGTCCCTAGAGGGATTTCAATGTCCCTAGAGGGATTTCTAGGTCCCTAGAGGGATTTCTATGTCCCTAGAGGGATAGATTTCTATGTCCCTAGAGGGATTTCTATGTCGCTAGAGGGATTTCTAGGTCGCTAGAGGGATTTCAATGTCCCTAGAGGGATTTCTATGTCCCAAGAGGGATTTCTATGTCCCAAGAGGGATTTCTATGTCCCTAGAGGGATTTCTATGTCCCTAGAGGGATAGATTTCTATGTCCCTAGAGGGATTTCAATGTCCCTAGAGGGATTTCTATGTCCCAAGAGGGATTTCTATGTCCCAAGAGGGATTTCTATGTCCCTAGAGGGATTTCTATGTCCCTAGAGGGATAGATTTCTATGTCCCTAGAGGGATTTCAATGTCCCTAGAGGGATTTCTAGGTCCCTAGAGGGATTTCTATGTCCCTAGAGGGATAGATTTCTATGTCCCTAGAGGGATTTCTATGTCCCTAGAGGGATTTCTATGTCCCAAGAGGGATTTCTATGTCCCTAGAGGGATAGATTTCTATGTCCCTAGAGGGATTTCTATGTCCCTAGAGGGATTTCTATGTCGCTAGAGGGATTTCTAGGTCGCTAGAGGGATTTCTATGTCCCAAGAGGGATTTCTATGTCCCTAGAGGGATAGATTTCTATGTCCCTAGAGGGATTTCTATGTCGCTAGAGGGATTTCTAGGTCGCTAGAGGGATTTCTAGGTCGCTAGAGGGATTTCTATGTCCCAAGAGGGATTTCTATGTCCCTAGAGGGATAGATTTCTATGTCCCTAGAGGGATTTCTATGTCCCTAGAGGGATTTCTATGTCGCTAGAGGGCTTTCTAGGTCGCTAGAGGGATTTCTATGTCCCAAGAGGGATTTCTATGTCGCTAGAGGGATTTCTAGGTCGCTAGAGGGATTTCTATGTCCCTAGAGGGATTTCTAGGTCCCTAGAGGGATTTCTATGTCCCAAGAGGGATTTCTATGTCCCAAGAGGGATTTCTATGTCCCTAGAGGGATAGATTTCTATGTCCCTAGAGGGATTTCAATGTCCCTAGAGGGATTTCTATGTCCCAAGAGGGATTTCTATGTCCCAAGAGGGATTTCTAGGTCCCTAGAGGGATAGATTTCTATGTCCCTAGAGGGATTTCTATGTCCCTAGAGGGATTTCTATGTCCCAAGAGGGATTTCTATGTCCCTAGAGGGATAGATTTCTATGTCCCTAGAGGGATTTCTATGTCCCTAGAGGGATTTCTATGTCGCTAGAGGGATTTCTAGGTCGCTAGAGGGATTTCTATGTCCCAAGAGGGATTTCTATGTCCCTACAGGGATAGATTTCTATGTCCCTAGAGGGATTTCTATGTCGCTAGAGGGATTTCTAGGTCGCTAGAGGGATTTCTATGTCCCTAGAGGGATTTCTAGGTCCCTAGAGGGATAGATTTCTATGTCCCTAAAGGGATTTCTATGTCCCAAGAGGGATTTCTATGTCCCAAGAGGGATTTCTATGTCCCTAGAGGGATAGATTTCTATGTCCCTAGAGGGATTTCAATGTCCCTAGAGGGATTTCTATGTCCCAAGAGGGATTTCTATGTCCCAAGAGGGATTTCTAGGTCCCTAGAGGGATTTCTATGTCCCTAGAGGGATAGATTTCTATGTCCCTAGAGGGATTTCTATGTCCCTAGAGGGATTTCTATGTCCCAAGAGGGATTTCTATGTCCCTAGAGGGATAGTTTTCTATGTCCCTAGAGGGATTTCTATGTCCCTAGAGGGATTTCTATGTCCCAAGAGGGATTTCTATGTCCCTAGAGGGATTTCTATGTCCCTAGAGGGATAGATTTCTATTATCCCTAGAGGGATTTCTATGTCCCTAGAGGGATTTCTATGTCCCAAGAGGGATTTCTATGTCCCAAGAGGGATTTCTATGTCCCTAGAGGGATAGATTTCTATGTCCCTAGAGGGATTTCAATGTCCCTAGAGGGATTTCTATGTCCCAAGAGGGATTTCTATGTCCCAAGAGGGATTTCTATGTCCCTAGAGGGATTTCTATGTCCCTAGAGGGATAGATTTCTATGTCCCTAGAGGGATTTCTATGTCCCTAGAGGGATTTGTATGTCCCAAGAGGGATTTCTATGTCCCAAGAGGGATTTCTAGGTCCCTAGAGGGATAGATTTCTATGTCCCTAGAGGGATTTCTATGTCCCTAGAGGGATTTCTATGTCCCAAGAGGGATTTCTATGTCCCTAGAGGGATAGATTTCTATGTCCCTAGAGGGATTTCTATGTCCCTAGAGGGATTTCTATGTCGCTAGAGGGATTTCTAGGTCGCTAGAGGGATTTCTATGTCCCAAGAGGGATTTCTATGTCCCTAGAGGGATAGATTTCTATGTCCCTAGAGGGATTTCTATGTCGCTAGAGGGATTTCTAGGTCGCTAGAGGGATTTCTATGTCCCTAGAGGGATTTCTAGGTCCCTAGAGGGATAGATTTCTATGTCCCTAGAGGGATTTCTATGTCCCAAGAGGGATTTCTATGTCCCAAGAGGGATTTCTATGTCCCTAGAGGGATAGATTTCTATGTCCCTAGAGGGATTTCAATGTCCCTAGAGGGATTTCTATGTCCCAAGAGGGATTTCTATGTCCCAAGAGGGATTTCTAGGTCCCTAGAGGGATTTCTATGTCCCTAGAGGGATAGATTTCTATGTCCCTAGAGGGATTTCTATGTCCCTAGAGGGATTTCTATGTCCCAAGAGGGATTTCTATGTCCCTAGAGGGATAGATTTCTATGTCCCTAGAGGGATTTCTATGTCCCTAGAGGGATTTCTATGTCCCAAGAGGGATTTCTATGTCCCTAGAGGGACTTCTATGTCCCTAGAGGGATAGATTTCTATGTCCCTAGAGGGATTTCTATGTCCCTAGAGGGATTTCTATGTCCCAAGAGGGATTTCTATGTCCCTAGAGGGATTTCTATGTCCCTAGAGAGAGAGATTTCTATGTCCTTAGAGGGATTTCTATGTCGCTAGAGGGATTTCTAGGTCCCTAGAGGGATTTCTATGTCCCAGAGGGATTTCTAGGTCCCTAGAGGGATTTCTATGTCCCTAGAGGGATAGATTTCTATGTCCCTAGAGGGATTTCTATGTCCCTAGAGGGATAGATTTCTATGTCCCTAGAGGGATTTCTATGTCCCTAGAGGGATTTCTATGTCCCAAGAGGGATTTCTATGTCCCTAGAGGGATAGATTTCTATGTCCCTAGAGGGATTTCTATGTCCCTAGAGGGATTTCTATGTCGCTAGAGGGATTTCTAGGTCGCTAGAGGGATTTCTATGTCCCAAGAGGGATTTCTATGTCCCTAGAGGGATAGATTTCTATGTCCCTAGAGGGATTTCAATGTCCCTAGAGGGATTTCTATGTCCCAAGAGGGATTTCTATGTCCCAAGAGGGATTTCTAGGTCCCTAGAGGGATAGATTTCTATGTCCCTAGAGGGATTTCTATGTCCCTAGAGGGATTTCTATGTCCCAAGAGGGATTTCTATGTCCCTAGAGGGATAGATTTCTATGTCCCTAGAGGGATTTCTATGTCCCTAGAGGGATTTCTATGTCGCTAGAGGGATTTCTATGTCGCTAGAGGGATTTCTATGTCGCTAGAGGGATTTCTAGGTCGCTAGAGGGATTTCTATGTCCCAAGAGGGATTTCTATGTCCCTAGAGGGATAGATTTCTATGTCCCTAGAGGGATTTCTATGTCGCTAGAGGGATTTCTAGGTCGCTAGAGGGATTTCTATGTCCCTAGAGGGATTTCTAGGTCCCTAGAGGGATAGATTTCTATGTCCCTAGAGGGATTTCTATGTCCCAAGAGGGATTTCTTTGTCCCTAGAGGGATTTCTATGTCGCAAGAGGGATTTCTAGGTCCCTAGAGGGATTTCTATGTCCCTAGAGGGATAGATTTCTATGTCCCTAGAGGGATTTCTATGTCCCTAGAGGGATTTCTATGTCCCAAGAGGGATTTCTATGTCCCTAGAGGGTTTTCTATGTCCCTAGAGGGATGTCTATGTCCCAAGAGGGATTTCTATGTCCCTAGAGGGATTTCTATGTCCCTAGAGGGATAGATTTCTATGTCCCTAGAGGGATTTCTATGTCCCAAGAGGGATAGATTTCTATGTCCCTAGAGGGATTTCTATGTCCCTAGAGGGATTTCTATGTCCCAAGAGGGATTTCTATGTCCCTAGAGGGATTTCTATGTCCCTAGAGGGATAGATTTCTATGTCCCTAGAGGGATTTCTATGTCCCAAGAGGGATTTCTATGTCCCAAGAGGGATTTCTATGTCCCTAGAGGGATAGATTTCTATGTCCCTAGAGGGATTTCAATGTCCCTAGAGGGATTTCTATGTCCCTAGAGGGATTTCTATGTCCCTAGAGGGATTTCTAGGTCCCTAGAGGGATTTCTATGTCCCTAGAGGGATAGATTTCTATGTCCCTAGAGGGATTTCTATGTCCCTAGAGGGATAGATTTCTATGTCCCTAGAGGGATTTCTATGTCCCTAGAGGGATTTCTATGTCCCAAGAGGGATTTCTATGTCCCAAGAGGGATTTCTATGTCCCTAGAGGGATAGATTTCTATGTCCCTAGAGGGATTTCAATGTCCCTAGAGGGATTTCTATGTCCCAAGAGGGATTTCTATGTCCCTAGAGGGATTTCTAGGTCCCTAGAGGGATTTCTAGGTCCCTAGAGGGATTTCTATGTCCCTAGAGGGATAGATTTCTATGTCCCTAGAGGGATTTCTATGTCCCTAGAAGGATTTCTATGTCCCTAGAGGGATTTCTATGTAGCTAGAGGGATTTCTAGGTCGCTAGAGGGATTTCTCTGTCCCAAGAGGGATTTCTATGTCCCTAGAGGGATAGATTTCTATGTCCCAAGAGGGATTTCTATGTCCCTAGAGGGATTTCTATGTCGCTAGAGGGATTTCTAGGTCGCTAGAGGGATTTCTATGTCCCTAGAGGGATTTCTAGGTCCCTAGAGGGATAGATTTCTATGTCCCTAGAGGGATTTCTATGTCCCAAGAGGGATTTCTATGTCCCAAGAGGGATTTCTATGTCCCTAGAGGGATAGATTTCTATGTCCCTAGAGGGATTTCAATGTCCCTAGAGGGATTTCTATGTCCCAAGAGGGATTTCTATGTCCCTAGAGGGATAGATTTCTATGTCCCTAGAGGGATTTCTATGTCCCTAGAGGGATTTCTAGGTCCCTAGAGGGATTTCTATGTCCCTAGAGAGAGAGATTTCTATGTCCCTAGAGGGATTTCTATGTCGCTAGAGGGATTTCTAGGTCGCTAGAGGGATTTCAATGTCCCTAGAGGGATTTCTAGGTCCCTAGAGGGATTTCTATGTCCCTATAGGGATAGATTTCTATGTCCCTAGAGGGATTTCTATGTCCCTAGAGGGATTTCTAGGTCCCTAGAGGGATAGATTTCTATGTCCCTAGAGGGATTTCTATGTCCCTAGAGGGATTTCTATGTCGCTAGAGGGATTTCTAGGTCCCTAGAGGGATAGATTTCTATGTCCCTAGAGGGATTTCTATGTCCCTAGAGGGATTTCAATGTCCCTAGAGGGATTTCTAGGTCCCTAGAGGGATTTCTATGTCCCTAGAGGGATAGATTTCTATGTCCCTAGAGGGATTTCAATGTCCCTAGAGGGATTTCTATGTCCCAAGAGGGATTTCTATGTCCCAAGAGGGATTTCTAGGTCCCTAGAGGGATTTCTATGTCCCTAGAGGGATAGATTTCTATGTCCCTAGAGGGATTTCTATGTCCCTAGAGGGATTTCTATGTCCCAAGAGGGATTTCTATGTCCCTAGAGGGATAGTTTTCTATGTCCCTAGAGGGATTTCTATGTCCCTAGAGGGATTTCTATGTCCCAAGAGGGATTTCTATGTCCCTAGAGGGATTTCTATGTCCCTAGAGGGATAGATTTCTATGTCCCTAGAGGGATTTCTATGTCCCAAGAGGGATAGATTTCTATGTCCCTAGAGGGATTTCTATGTCCCTAGAGGGATTTCTATGTCCCAAGAGGGATTTCTATGTCCCTAGAGGGATAGATTTCTATGTCCCTAGAGGGATTTCTATGTCCCAAGAGGGATTTCTATGTCCCAAGAGGGATTTCTATGTCCCTAGAGGGATAGATTTCTATGTCCCTAGAGGGATTTCAATGTCCCTAGAGGGATTTCTATGTCCCAAGAGGGATTTCTATGTCCCAAGAGGGATTTCTATGTCCCTAGAGGGATTTCTATGTCCCTAGAGGGATAGATTTCTATGTCCCTAGAGGGATTTCTATGTCCCTAGAGGGATTTCTATGTCCCTAGAGGGATTTCTATGTCCCAAGAGGGATTTCTATGTCCCAAGAGGGATTTCTAGGTCCCTAGAGGGATAGATTTCTATGTCCCTAGAGGGATTTCTATGTCCCTAGAGGGATTTCTATGTCCCAAGAGGGATTTCTATGTCCCTAGAGGGATAGATTTCTATGTCCCTAGAGGGATTTCTATGTCCCTAGAGGGATTTCTATGTCGCTAGAGGGATTTCTAGGTCGCTAGAGGGATTTCTATGTCCCAAGAGGGATTTCTATGTCCCTAGAGGGATAGATTTCTATGTCCCTAGAGGGATTTCTATGTCGCTAGAGGGATTTCTAGGTCGCTAGAGGGATTTCTATGTCCCTAGAGGGATTTCTAGGTCCCTAGAGGGATAGATTTCTAAGTCCCTAGAGGGATTTCTATGTCCCAAGAGGGATTTCTATGTCCCAAGAGGGATTTCTATGTCCCTAGAGGGATAGATTTCTATGTCCCTAGAGGGATTTCAATGTCCCTAGAGGGATTTCTATGTCCCAAGAGGGATTTCTATGTCCCAAGAGGGATTTCTAGGTCCCTAGAGGGATTTCTATGTCCCTAGAGGGATAGATTTCTATGTCCCTAGAGGGATTTCTATGTCCCTAGAGGGATTTCTATGTCCCAAGAGGGATTTCTATGTCCCTAGAGGGATAGATTTCTATGTCCCTAGAGGGATTTCTATGTCCCTAGAGGGATTTCTATGTCCCAAGAGGGATTTCTATGTCCCTAGAGGGATTTCTATGTCCCTAGAGGGATAGATTTCTATGTCCCTAGAGGGATTTCTATGTCCCAAGAGGGATAGATTTCTATGTCCCTAGAGGGATTTCTATGTCCCTAGAGGGATTTCTATGTCCCAAGAGGGATAGATTTCTATGTCCCTAGAGGGATTTCTATGTCCCTAGAGGGATTTCTATGTCCCAAGAGGGATTTCTATGTCCCTAGAGGGATTTCTATGTCCCTAGAGGGATAGATTTCTATGTCCCTAGAGGGATTTCTATGTCCCAAGAGGGATTTCTATGTCCCAAGAGGGATTTCTATGTCCCTAGAGGGATAGATTTCTATGTCCCTAGAGGGATTTCAATGTCCCTAGAGGGATTTCTATGTCCCAAGAGGGATTTCTATGTCCCAAGAGGGATAGATTTCTATGTCCCTAGAGGGATAGATTTCTATGTCCCTAGAGGGATTTCTAGGTCCCTAGAGGGATTTCTAGGTCCCTAGAGGGATTTCTATGTCCCTAGAGGGATAGATTTCTATGTCCCTAGAGGGATTTCTATGTCCCTAGAGGGATTTCTATGTCCCAAGAGGGATTTCTATGTCCCTAGAGGGATAGATTTCTATGTCCCTAGAGGGATTTCTATGTCCCTAGAGGGATTTCTAGGTCCCTAGAGAGAGAGATTTCTATGTCCTTAGAGGGATTTCTATGTCGCTAGAGGGATTTCTAGGTCCCTAGAGGGATTTCTATGTCCCAGAGGGATTTCTAGGTCCCTAGAGGGATTTCTATGTCCCTAGAGGGATAGATTTCTATGTCCCTAGAGGGATTTCTATGTCCCTAGAGGGATAGATTTCTATGTCCCTAGAGGGATTTCTATGTCCCTAGAGGGATTTCTATGTCCCAAGAGGGATTTCTATGTCCCTAGAGGGATAGATTTCTATGTCCCTAGAGGGATTTCTATGTCCCTAGAGGGATTTCTATGTCGCTAGAGGGATTTCTAGGTCGCTAGAGGGATTTCTATGTCCCAAGAGGGATTTCTATGTCCCTAGAGGGATAGATTTCTATGTCCCTAGAGGGATTTCAATGTCCCTAGAGGGATTTCTATGTCCCAAGAGGGATTTCTATGTCCCAAGAGGGATTTCTAGGTCCCTAGAGGGATAGATTTCTATGTCCCTAGAGGGATTTCTATGTCCCTAGAGGGATTTCTATGTCCCAAGAGGGATTTCTATGTCCCTAGAGGGATAGATTTCTATGTCCCTAGAGGGATTTCTATGTCCCTAGAGGGATTTCTATGTCGCTAGAGGGATTTCTATGTCGCTAGAGGGATTTCTATGTCGCTAGAGGGATTTCTAGGTCGCTAGAGGGATTTCTATGTCCCAAGAGGGATTTCTATGTCCCTAGAGGGATAGATTTCTATGTCCCTAGAGGGATTTCTATGTCGCTAGAGGGATTTCTAGGTCGCTAGAGGGATTTCTATGTCCCTAGAGGGATTTCTAGGTCCCTAGAGGGATAGATTTCTATGTCCCTAGAGGGATTTCTATGTCCCAAGAGGGATTTCTTTGTCCCTAGAGGGATTTCTATGTCCCAAGAGGGATTTCTAGGTCCCTAGAGGGATTTCTATGTCCCTAGAGGGATAGATTTCTATGTCCCTAGAGGGATTTCTATGTCCCTAGAGGGATTTCTATGTCCCAAGAGGGATTTCTATGTCCCTAGAGGGATTTCTATGTCCCTAGAGGGATTTCTATGTCCCAAGAGGGATTTCTATGTCCCTAGAGGGATTTCTATGTCCCTAGAGGGATAGATTTCTATGTCCCTAGAGGGATTTCTATGTCCCAAGAGGGATAGATTTCTATGTCCCTAGAGGGATTTCTATGTCCCTAGAGGGATTTCTATGTCCCAAGAGGGATTTCTATGTCCCTAGAGGGATTTCTATGTCCCTAGAGGGATAGATTTCTATGTCCCTAGAGGGATTTCTATGTCCCAAGAGGGATTTCTATGTCCCAAGAGGGATTTCTATGTCCCTAGAGGGATAGATTTCTATGTCCCTAGAGGGATTTCAATGTCCCTAGAGGGATTTCTATGTCCCTAGAGGGATTTCTATGTCCCTAGAGGGATTTCTAGGTCCCTAGAGGGATTTCTATGTCCCTAGAGGGATAGATTTCTATGTCCCTAGAGGGATTTCAATGTCCCTAGAGGGATTTCTATGTCCCAAGAGGGATTTCTATGTCCCAAGAGGGATTTCTATGTCCCTAGAGGGATTTCTATGTCCCTAGAGGGATAGATTTCTATGTCCCTAGAGGGATTTCTATGTCCCTAGAGGGATTTCTATGTCCCAAGAGGGATTTCTATGTCCCAAGAGGGATTTCTATGTCCCTAGAGGGATAGATTTCTATGTCCCTAGAGGGATTTCAATGTCCCTAGAGGGATTTCTATGTCCCTAGAAGGATTTCTATGTCCCTAGAGGGATTTCTATGTCGCTAGAGGGATTTCTAGGTCGCTAGAGGGATTTCTCTGTCCCAAGAGGGATTTCTATGTCCCTAGAGGGATAGATTTCTATGTCCCAAGAGGGATTTCTATGTCCCTAGAGGGATTTCTATGTCGCTAGAGGGATTTCTAGGTCGCTAGAGGGATTTCTATGTCCCTAGAGGGATTTCTAGGTCCCTAGAGGGATAGATTTCTATGTCCCTAGAGGGATTTCTATGTCCCAAGAGGGATTTCTATGTCCCAAGAGGGATTTCTATGTCCCTAGAGGGATAGATTTCTATGTCCCTAGAGGGATTTCAATGTCCCTAGAGGGATTTCTATGTCCCAAGAGGGATTTCTATGTCCCTAGAGGGATAGATTTCTATGTCCCTAGAGGGATTTCTATGTCCCTAGAGGGATTTCTAGGTCCCTAGAGGGATTTCTATGTCCCTAGAGAGAGAGATTTCTATGTCCCTAGAGGGATTTCTATGTCGCTAGAGGGATTTCTAGGTCGCTAGAGGGATTTCAATGTCCCTAGAGGGATTTCTAGGTCCCTAGAGGGATTTCTATGTCCCTAGAGGGATAGATTTCTATGTTCCTAGAGGGATTTCTATGTCCCTAGAGGGATTTCTAGGTCCCTAGAGGGATAGATTTCTATGTCCCTAGAGGGATTTCTATGTCCCTAGAGGGATTTCTATGTCGCTAGAGGGATTTCTAGGTCCCTAGAGGGATAGATTTCTATGTCCCTAGAGGGATTTCTATGTCCCTAGAGGGATTTCTAGGTCCCTAGAGAAAGAGATTTCTATGTCCTTAGAGGGATTTCTATGTCGCTAGAGGGATTTCTAGGTCCCTAGAGGGATTTCTATGTCCCAGAGGGATTTCTAGGTCCCTAGAGGGATTTCTATGTCCCTAGAGGGATAGATTTCTATGTCCCTAGAGGGATTTCTATGTCCCTAGAGGGATTTCTATGTCCCTAGAGGGATAGATTTCTATGTCCCTAGAGGGATTTCTATGTCCCTAGAGGGATTTCTATGTCCCAAGAGGGATTTCTATGTCCCTAGAGGGATAGATTTCTATGTCCCTAGAGGGATTTCTATGTCCCAAGAGGGATTTCTATGTCCCTAGAGGGATAGATTTCTATGTCCCTAGAGGGATTTCTATGTCCCTAGAGGGATTTCTATGTCGCTAGAGGGATTTCTAGGTCGCTAGAGGGATTTCTATGTCCCAAGAGGGATTTCTATGTCCCTAGAGGGATAGATTTCTATGTCCCTAGAGGGATTTCTATGTCGCTAGAGGGATTTCTAGGTCCCTAGAGGGATTTCTATGTCCCTAGAGGGATAGATTTCTATGTCCCTAGAGGGATTTCTATGTCCCTAGAGGGATTTCTAGGTCCCTAGAGGGATAGATTTCTATGTCCCTAGAGGGATTTCTATGTCCCTAGAGGGATTTCTATGTCGCTAGAGGGATTTCTAGGTCCCTAGAGGGATAGATTTCTATGTCCCTAGAGGGATTTCTATGTCCCTAGAGGGATTTCAATGTCCCTAGAGGGATTTCTAGGTCCCTAGAGGGATTTCTATGTCCCTAGAGGGATAGATTTCTATGTCCCTAGAGGGATTTCTATGTCGCTAGAGGGATTTCTATGTCCCAAGAGGGATTTCTATGTCCCAAGAGGGATTTCTATGTCCCTAGAGGGATTTCTATGTCCCTAGAGGGATAGATTTCTATGTCCCTAGAGGGATTTCAATGTCCCTAGAGGGATTTCTAGGTCCCTAGAGGGATTTCTATGTCCCTAGAGGGATAGATTTCTATGTCCCTAGAGGGATTTCTATGTCCCTAGAGGGATTTCTATGTCCCAAGAGGGATTTCTATGTCCCTAGAGGGATAGATTTCTATGTCCCTAGAGGGATTTCTATGTCCCTAGAGGGATTTCTATGTCGCTAGAGGGATTTCTAGGTCGCTAGAGGGATTTCTATGTCCCAAGAGGGATTTCTATGTCCCTAGAGGGATAGATTTCTATGTCCCTAGAGGGATTTCTATGTCGCTAGAGGGATTTCTAGGTCGCTAGAGGGATTTCTAGGTCGCTAGAGGGATTTCTATGTCCCAAGAGGGATTTCTATGTCCCTAGAGGGATAGATTTCTATGTCCCTAGAGGGATTTCTATGTCCCTAGAGGGATTTCTATGTCGCTAGAGGGATTTCTAGGTCGCTAGAGGGATTTCTATGTCCCAAGAGGGATTTCTATGTCCCTAGAGGGATAGATTTCTATGTCCCTAGAGGGATTTCTATGTCGCTAGAGGGATTTCTAGGTCGCTAGAGGGATTTCTATGTCCCTAGAGGGATTTCTAGGTCCCTAGAGGGATAGATTTCTATGTTCCTAGAGGGATTTCTATGTCCCAAGAGGGATTTCTATGTCCCAAGAGGGATTTCTATGTCCCTAGAGGGATAGATTTCTATGTCCCTAGAGGGATTTCAATGTCCCTAGAGGGATTTCTATGTCCCAAGAGGGATTTCTATGTCCCAAGAGGGATTTCTAGGTCCCTAGAGGGATAGATTTCTATGTCCCTAGAGGGATTTCTATGTCCCTAGAGGGATTTCTATGTCCCAAGAGGGATTTCTATGTCCCTAGAGGGATAGATTTCTATGTCCCTAGAGGGATTTCTATGTCCCTAGAGGGATTTCTATGTCCCAAGAGGGATTTCTATGTCCCTAGAGGGATTTCTATGTCGCTAGAGGGATTTCTATGTCCCTAGAGGGATAGATTTCTATGTCCCTAGAGGGATTTCTATGTCCCTAGAGGGATAGATTTCTATGTCCCAAGAGGGATTTCTATGTCCCTAGAGGGATTTCTATGTCGCTAGAGGGATTTCTATGTCCCTAGAGGGATTTCTAGGTCCCTAGAGGGATAGATTTCTATGTCCCTAGAGGGATTTCTATGTCCCAAGAGGGATTTCTATGTCGCTAGAGGGATTTCTAGGTCGCTAGAGGGATTTCTATGTCCCTAGAGGGATTTCAATGTCCCTAGAGGGATTTCTATGTCCCAAGAGGGATTTCTATGTCCCAAGAGGGATTTCTAGGTCCCTAGAGGGATTTCTATGTCCCTAGAGGGATAGATTTCTATGTCCCTAGAGGGATTTCTATGTCCCTAGAGGGATTTCTATGTCCCAAGAGGGATTTCTATGTCCCTAGAGGGATAGATTTCTATGTCCCTAGAGGGATTTCTATGTCCCTAGAGGGATTTCTATGTCCCAAGAGGGATTTCTATGTCCCTAGAGGGATTTCTATGTCCCTAGAGGGATAGATTTCTATGTCCCTAGAGGGATTTCTATGTCCCAAGATGGATAGATTTCTATGTCCCTAGAGGGATTTCTATGTCCCTAGAGGGATTTCTATGTCCCAAGAGGGATTTCTATGTCCCTAGAGGGATTTCTATGTCCCAAGAGGGATTTCTATGTCCCTAGAGGGATTTCTATGTCCCTAGAGGGATAGATTTCTATGTCCCTAGAGGGATTTCTATGTCCCAAGAGGGATTTCTATGTCCCAAGAGGGATTTCTATGTCCCTAGAGGGATAGATTTCTATGTCCCTAGAGGGATTTCAATGTCCCTAGAGGGATTTCTATGTCCCAAGAGGGATTTCTATGTCCCAAGAGGGATTTCTATGTCCCTAGAGGGATAGATTTCTATGTCCCTAGAGGGATTTCAATGTCCCTAGAGGGATTTCTATGTCCCAAGAGGGATTTCTATGTCCCAAGAGGGATTTCTATGTCCCAAGAGGGATTTCTATGTCCCTAGAGGGATAGATTTCTATGTCCCTAGAGGGATTTCAATGTCCCTAGAGGGATTTCTATGTCCCAAGAGGGATTTCTATGTCCCTAGAGGGATTTCTATGTCCCTAGAGGGATAGATTTCTATGTCCCTAGAGGGATTTCTAGGTCCCTAGAGGGATTTCTATGTCCCTAGAGGGATAGATTTCTATGTCCCTAGAGGGATTTCTATGTCCCTAGAGGGATTTCTATGTCCCAAGAGGGATTTCTATGTCCCTAGAGGGATAGATTTCTATGTCCCTAGAGGGATTTCTATGTCCCTAGAGGGATTTCTAGGTCCCTAGAGAGAGAGATTTCTATGTCCTTAGAGGGATTTCTATGTCGCTAGAGGGATTTCTAGGTCCCTAGAGGGATTTCTATGTCCCAGAGGGATTTCTAGGTCCCTAGAGGGATTTCTATGTCCCTAGAGGGATAGATTTCTATGTCCCTAGAGGGATTTCTATGTCCCTAGAGGGATTTCTATGTCCCAAGAGGGATTTCTATGTCCCTAGAGGGATAGATTTCTATGTCCCTAGAGGGATTTCTATGTCCCTAGAGGGATTTCTATGTCCCAAGAGGGATTTCTATGTCCCTAGAGGGATTTCTATGTCCCTAGAGGGATAGATTTCTATGTCCCTAGAGGGATTTCTATGTCCCAAGAGGGATAGATTTCTATGTCCCTAGAGGGATTTCTATGTCCCTAGAGGGATTTCTATGTCCCAAGAGGGATTTCTATGTCCCTAGAGGGATTTCTATGTCCCTAGAGAGATAGACTTCTATGTCCCTAGAGGGATTTCTATGTCCCAAGAGGGATTTCTATGTCCCAAGAGGGATTTCTATGTCCCTAGAGGGATAGATTTCTATGTCCCTAGAGGGATTTCAATGTCCCTAGAGGGATTTCTATGTCCCAAGAGGGATTTCTATGTCCCAAGAGGGATTTCTATGTCCCTAGAGGGATAGATTTCTATGTCCCTAGAGGGATTTCTATGTCCCTAGAGGAATTTCAATGTCCCTAGAGGGATTTCTATGTCCCAAGAGGGATTTCTATGTCCCAAGAGGGATTTCTATGTCCCTAGAGGGATTTCTATGTCCCTAGAGGGATAGATTTCTATGTCCCTAGAGGGATTTCTAGGTCCCTAGAGGGATTTCTAGGTCCCTAGAGGGATTTCTATGTCCCTAGAGGGATAGATTTCTATGTCCCTAGAGGGATTTCTATGTCCCTAGAGGGATTTCTATGTCCCTAGAGGGATTTCTATGTCCCTAGAGGGATTTCTATGTCGCTAGAGGGATTTCTATGTCCCAAGAGGGATTTCTATGTCCCTAGAGGGATAGATTTCTATGTCCCAAGAGGGATTTCTATGTCCCTAGAGGGATTTCTATGTCGCTAGAGGGATCTCTAGGTCGCTAGAGGGATTTCTATGTCCCTAGAGGGATAGATTTCTATGTCCCTAGAGGGATTTCTATGTCCCAAGAGGGATTTCTATGTCCCAAGAGGGATTTCTATGTCCCAAGAGGGATTTCTATGTCCCTAGAGGGATAGATTTCTATGTCCCTAGAGGGATTTCAATGTCCCTAGAGGGATTTCTATGTCCCAAGAGGGATTTCTATGTCCCAAGAGGGATTTCTAGGTCCCTAGAGGGATTTCTATGTCCCTAGAGGGATAGATTTCTATGTCCCTAGAGGGATTTCTATGTCCCAAGAGGGATTTCTATGTCCCAAGAGGGATTTCTATGTCCCTAGAGGGATAGATTTCTATGTCCCTAGAGGGATTTCTATGTCCCTAGAGGGATTTCTATGTCCCAAGAGGGATTTCTATGTCCCTAGAGGGATTTCTATGTCCCTAGAGGGATAGATTTCTATGTCCCTAGAGGGATTTCTATGTCCCAAGAGGGATAGATTTCTATGTCCCTAGAGGGATTTCTATGTCCCTAGAGGGATTTCTATGTCCCAAGAGGGATTTCTATGTCCCTAGAGGGATTTCTATGTCCCTAGAGGGATAGATTTCTATGTCCCTAGAGGGATTTCTATGTCCCAAGAGGGATTTCTATGTCCCAAGAGGGATTTCTATGTCCCTAGAGGGATAGATTTCTATGTCCCTAGAGGGATTTCAATGTCCCTAGAGGGATTTCTATGTCCCAAGAGGGATTTCTATGTCCCAAGAGAGATTTCTATGTCCCTAGAGGGATTTCTATGTCCCTAGAGGGATAGATTTCTATGTCCCTAGAGGGATTTCTATGTCCCTAGAGGGATTTCTATGTCCCAAGAGGGATTTCTATGTCCCAAGAGGGATTTCTATGTCCCTAGAGGGATTTCTATGTCCCTAGAAGGATAGATTTCTATGTCCCTAGAGGGATTTCTATGTCCCAAGAGGGATTTCTATGTCCCAAGAGGGATTTCTATGTCCCTAGAGGGATAGATTTCTATGTCCCTAGAGGGATTTCAATGTCCCTAGAGGGATTTCTATGTCCCAAGAGGGATTTCTATGTCCCAAGAGGGATTTCTATGTCCCTAGAGGGATTTCTATATCCCTAGAGGGATAGATTTCTATGTCCCTAGAGGGATTTCTATGTCCCTAGAGGGATTTCTATGTCCCAAGAGGGATTTCTATGTCCCAAGAGGGATTTCTATGTCCCTAGAGGGATAGATTTCTATGTCCCTAGAGGGATTTCAATGTCCCTAGAGGGATTTCTATGTCCCAAGAGGGATTTCTATGTCCCAAGAGGGATTTCTATGTCCCTAGAGGGATTTCTATGTCCCTAGAGGGATAGATTTCTATGTCCCAAGAGGGATTTCTATGTCCCAAGAGGGATTTCTAGGTCCCTAGAGGGATTTCTATGTCCCTAGAGGGATAGATTTCTATGTCCCTAGAGGGATTTCTATGTCCCTAGAGGGATTTCTATGTCCCAAGAGGGATTTCTATGTCCCTAGAGGGATAGATTTCTATGTCCCTAGAGGGATTTCTATGTCCCTAGAGGGATTTCTAGGTCCCTAGAGAGAGAGATTTCTATGTCCTTAGAGGGATTTCTATGTCGCTAGAGGGATTTCTAGGTCCCTAGAGGGATTTCTATGTCCCAGAGGGATTTCTAGGTCCCTAGAGGGATTTCTATGTCCCTAGAGGGATAGATTTCTATGTCCCTAGAGGGATTTCTATGTCCCTAGAGGGATTTCTATGTCCCAAGAGGGATTTCTATGTCCCTAGA
Organism: Troilus luridus; assembly: GCA_964056705.1. NCBI lineage: Eukaryota > Metazoa > Arthropoda > Insecta > Hemiptera > Pentatomidae > Troilus > Troilus luridus. Next base: position 300,419 of record CAXKTH010000067.1, read on the forward strand.
GGGATAGATTTCTATGTCCCTAGAGGGATTTCTATGTCCCTAGAGGGATTTCTATGTCCCAAGAGGGATTTCTATGTCCCTAGAGGGATTTCTATGTCCCTAGAGGGATAGATTTCTATGTCCCTAGAGGGATTTCTATGTCCCAAGAGGGATAGATTTCTATGTCCCTAGAGGGATTTCTATGTCCCTAGAGGGATTTCTATGTCCCAAGAGGGATTTCTATGTCCCTAGAGGGATTTCTATGTCCCTAGAGGGATAGATTTCTATGTCCCTAGAGGGATTTCTATGTCCCAAGAGGGATTTCTATGTCCCAAGAGGGATTTCTATGTCCCTAGAGGGATAGATTTCTATGTCCCTAGAGGGATTTCAATGTCCCTAGAGGGATTTCTATGTCCCAAGAGGGATTTCTATCTCCCAAGAGGGATTTCTATGTCCCTAGAGGGATAGATTTCTATGTCCCTAGAGGGATTTCTATGTCCCTAGAGGGATTTCAATGTCCCTAGAGGGATTTCTATGTCCCAAGAGGGATTTCTATGTCCCAAGAGGGATTTCTATGTCCCTAGAGGGATTTCTATGTCCCTAGAGGGATAGATTTCTATGTCCCTAGAGGGATTTCTAGGTCCCTAGAGGGATTTCTAGGTCCCTAGAGGGATTTCTATGTCCCTAGAGGGATAGATTTCTATGTCCCTAGAGGGATTTCTATGTCCCTAGAGGGATTTCTATGTCCCTAGAGGGATTTCTATGTCCCTAGAGGGATTTCTATGTCGCTAGAGGGATTTCTAGGTCGCTAGAGGGATTTCTATGTCCCAAGAGGGATTTCTATGTCCCTAGAGGGATAGATTTCTATGTCCCAAGAGGGATTTCTATGTCCCTAGAGGGATTTCTATGTCGCTAGAGGGATTTCTAGGTCGCTAGAGGGATTTCTATGTCCCTAGAGGGATTTCTAGGTCCCTAGAGGGATAGATTTCTATGTCCCTAGAGGGATTTCTATGTCCCAAGAGGGATTTCTATGTCCCAAGAGGGATTTCTATGTCCCAAGAGGGATTTCTATGTCCCTAGAGGGATAGATTTCTATGTCCCTAGAGGGATTTCAATGTCCCTAGAGGGATTTCTATGTCCCAAGAGGGATTTCTATGTCCCAAGAGGGATTTCTAGGTCCCTAGAGGGATTTCTATGTCCCTAGAGGGATAGATTTCTATGTCCCTCGAGGGATTTCTATGTCCCAAGAGGGATTTCTATGTCCCTAGAGGGATAGATTTCTATGTCCCTAGAGGGATTTCTATGTCCCTAGAGGGATTTCTATGTCCCAAGAGGGATTTCTATGTCCCTAGAGGGATTTCTATGTCCCTAGAGGGATAGATTTCTATGTCCCTAGAGGGATTTCTATGTCCCAAGAGGGATAGATTTCTATGTCCCTAGAGGGATTTCTATGTCCCTAGAGGGATTTCTATGTCCCAAGAGGGATTTCTATGTCCCTAGAGGGATTTCTATGTCCCTAGAGGGATAGATTTCTATGTCCCTAGAGGGATTTCTATGTCCCAAGAGGGATAGATTTCTATGTCCCAAGAGGGATTTCTATGTCCCTAGAGGGATTTCTATGTCCCTAGAGGGATTTCTATGTCCCTAGAGGGATTTCTATGTCCCAAGAGGGATTTCTATGTCCCAAGAGAGATTTCTATGTCCCTAGAGGGATTTCTATGTCCCTAGAGGGATTTCTATGTCCCTAGAGGGATAGATTTCTATGTCCCTAGAGGGATTTCAATGTCCCTAGAGGGATTTCTATGTCCCAAGAGGGATTTCTATGTCCCAAGAGGGATTTCTATGTCCCTAGAGGGATTTCTATGTCCCTAGAGGGATAGATTTCTATGTCCCAAGAGGGATTTCTATGTCCCAAGAGGGATTTCTATGTCCCTAGAGGGATTTCTATGTCCCAAGAGGGATTTCTATGTCCCTAGAGGGATTTCTATGTCCCAAGAGGGATTTCTATGTCCCAAGAGGGATTTCTATGTCCCTAGAGGGATTTCTATGTCCCTAGAGGGATTTCTATGTCCCTAGAGGGATAGATTTCTATGTCCCTAGAGGGATTTCTATGTCCCAAGAGGGATTTCTATGTCCCAAGAGGGATTTCTATGTCCCTAGAGGGATTTCTATGTCCCTAGAGGGATTTCTATGTCCCAAGAGGGATTTCTATGTCCCAAGAGGGATTTCTATGTCCCTAGAGGGATTTCTATGTCCCTAGAGGGATTACTATGTCCCAAGAGGGATTTCTATGTCCCAAGAGGGATTTCTAGGTCCCTAGAGGGATTTCTATGTCCCTAGAGGGATTTCTATGTCCCAAGAGGGATTTCTATGTCCCTAGAGGGATTTCTATGTCCCAAGAGGGATTTCTATGTCCCTAGAGGGATAGATTTCTATGTCCCTAGAGGGATTTCTATGTCCCAAGAGGGATTTCTAGGTCCCTAGAGGGATTTCTATGTCCCTAGAGGGATAGATTTCTATGTCGCTAGAGGGATTTCTAGGTCCCTAGAGGGATTTCTATGTCCCAAGAGGGATTTCTAGGTCCCTAGAGGGATTTCTATGTCCCTAGAGGGATAGATTTCTATGTCCCTAGAGGGATTTCTATGTCCCTAGAGGGATTTCTATGTCCCAAGAGGGATTTCTATGTCGCTAGAGGGATTTCTAGGTCCCTAGAGGGATTTCTATGTCCCAGAGGGATTTCTATGTCCCAAGAGGGATTTCTATGTCCCTAGAGGGATTTCTATGTCCCTAGAGGGATTTCTATGTCCCTAGAGGGATTTCTATGTCCCAAGAGGGATTTCTATGTCCCTAGAGGGATAGATTTCTATGTCCCTAGAGGGATTTCTATGTCCCTAGAGGGATTTCTATGTCCCAAGAGGGATTTCTATGTCCCTAGAGGGATTTCTATGTCCCTAGAGGGATAGATTTCTATGTCCCTAGAGGGATTTCTATGTCCCAAGAGGGATAGATTTCTATGTCCCTAGAGGGATTTCTATGTCCCTAGAGGGATTTCTATGTCCCAAGAGGGATTTCTATGTCCCTAGAGGGATTTCTATGTCCCTAGAGGGATAGATTTCTATGTCCCTAGAGGGATTTCTATGTCCCAAGAGGGATTTCTATGTCCCAAGAGGGATTTCTATGTCCCTAGAGGGATAGATTTCTATGTCCCTAGAGGGATTTCAATGTCCCTAGAGGGATTTCTATGTCCCAAGAGGGATTTCTATCTCCCAAGAGGGATTTCTATGTCCCTAGAGGGATAGATTTCTATGTCCCTAGAGGGATTTCTATGTCCCTAGAGGGATTTCAATGTCCCTAGAGGGATTTCTATGTCCCAAGAGGGATTTCTATGTCCCAAGAGGGATTTCTATGTCCCTAGAGGGATTTCTATGTCCCTAGAGGGATAGATTTCTATGTCCCTAGAGGGATTTCTAGGTCCCTAGAGGGATTTCTAGGTCCCTAGAGGGATTTCTATGTCCCTAGAGGGATAGATTTCTATGTCCCTAGAGGGATTTCTATGTCCCTAGAGGGATTTCTATGTCCCTAGAGGGATTTCTATGTCCCTAGAGGGATTTCTATGTCGCTAGAGGGATTTCTAGGTCGCTAGAGGGATTTCTATGTCCCAAGAGGGATTTCTATGTCCCTAGAGGGATAGATTTCTATGTCCCAAGAGGGATTTCTATGTCCCTAGAGGGATTTCTATGTCGCTAGAGGGATTTCTAGGTCGCTAGAGGGATTTCTATGTCCCTAGAGGGATTTCTAGGTCCCTAGAGGGATAGATTTCTATGTCCCTAGAGGGATTTCTATGTCCCAAGAGGGATTTCTATGTCCCAAGAGGGATTTCAATGTCCCAAGAGGGATTTCTATGTCCCTAGAGGGATAGATTTCTATGTCCCTAGAGGGATTTCAATGTCCCTAGAGGGATTTCTATGTCCCAAGAGGGATTTCTATGTCCCAAGAGGGATTTCTAGGTCCCTAGAGGGATTTCTATGTCCCTAGAGGGATAGATTTCTATGTCCCTCGAGGGATTTCTATGTCCCTAGAGGGATTTCTATGTCCCAAGAGGGATTTCTATGTCCCTAGAGGGATAGATTTCTATGTCCCTAGAGGGATTTCTATGTCCCTAGAGGGATTTCTATGTCCCAAGAGGGATTTCTATGTCCCTAGAGGGATTTCTATGTCCCTAGAGGGATAGATTTCTATGTCCCTAGAGGGATTTCTATGTCCCAAGAGGGATAGATTTCTATGTCCCTAGAGGGATTTCTATGTCCCTAGAGGGATTTCTATGTCCCAAGAGGGATTTCTATGTCCCTAGAGGGATTTCTATGTCCCTAGAGGGATAGATTTCTATGTCCCTAGAGGGATTTCTATGTCCCAAGAGGGATTTCTATGTCCCAAGAGGGATTTCTATGTCCCTAGAGGGATAGATTTCTATGTCCCTAGAGGGATTTCAATGTCCCTAGAGGGATTTCTATGTCCCAAGAGGGATTTCTATGTCCCAAGAGGGATTTCTATGTCCCAAGAGGGATTTCTATGTCCCTAGAGGGATAGATTTCTATGTCCCTAGAGGGATTTCTATGTCCCTAGAGGGATTTCTATGTCCCAAGAGGGATTTCTATGTCCCAAGAGGGATTTCTATGTCCCTAGAGGGATTTCTATGTCCCTAGAGGGATAGATTTCTATGTCCCTAGAGGGATTTCTATGTCCCAAGAGGGATTTCTATGTCCCAAGAGGGATTTCTATGTCCCTAGAGGGATAGATTTATATGTCCCTAGAGGGATTTCAATGTCCCTAGAGGGATTTCTATGTCCCAAGAGGGATTTCTATGTCCCAAGAGGGATTTCTATGTCCCTAGAGGGATTTCTATGTCCCTAGAGGGATTTCTATGTCGCTAGAGGGATTTCTAGGTCCCTAGAGGGATTTCTATGTCCCAAGAGGGATTTCTATGTCCCAAGAGGGATTTCTATGTCCCTAGAGGGATAGATTTCTATGTCCCTAGAGGGATTTCTATGTCGCTAGAGGGATTTCTAGGTCCCTAGAGGGATTTCTATGTCCCTAGAGGGATAGATTTCTATGTCCCTAGAGGGATTTCTATGTCCCTAGAGGGATTTCTAGGTCCCTAGAGGGATAGATTTCTATGTCCCTAGAGGGATTTCTATGTCCCTAGAGGGATTTCTATGTCGCTAGAGGGATTTCTAGGTCCCTAGAGGGATAGATTTCTATGTCCCTAGAGGGATTTCTATGTCCCTAGAGGGATTTCAATGTCCCTAGAGGGATTTCTAGGTCCCTAGAGGGATTTCTATGTCCCTAGAGGGATAGATTTCTATGTCCCTAGAGGGATTTCTATGTCGCTAGAGGGATTTCTATGTCCCAAGAGGGATTTCTATGTCCCAAGAGGGATTTCTATGTCCCTAGAGGGATTTCTATGTCCCTAGAGGGATAGATTTCTATGTCCCTAGAGGGATTTCAATGTCCCTAGAGGGATTTCTAGGTCCCTAGAGGGATTTCTATGTCCCTAGAGGGATAGATTTCTATGTCCCTAGAGGGATTTCTATGTCCCTAGAGGGATTTCTATGTCCCAAGAGGGATTTCTATGTCCCTAGAGGGATAGATTTCTATGTCCCTAGAGGGATTTCTATGTCCCTAGAGGGATTTCTATGTCGCTAGAGGGATTTCTAGGTCGCTAGAGGGATTTCTATGTCCCAAGAGGGATTTCTATGTCCCTAGAGGGATAGATTTCTATGTCCCTAGAGGGATTTCTATGTCGCTAGAGGGATTTCTAGGTCGCTAGAGGGATTTCTAGGTCGCTAGAGGGATTTCTATGTCCCAAGAGGGATTTCTATGTCCCTAGAGGGATAGATTTCTATGTCCCTAGAGGGATTTCTATGTCCCTAGAGGGATTTCTATGTCGCTAGAGGGATTTCTAGGTCGCTAGAGGGATTTCTATGTCCCAAGAGGGATTTCTATGTCCCTAGAGGGATAGATTTCTATGTCCCTAGAGGGATTTCTATGTCGCTAGAGGGATTTCTAGGTCGCTAGAGGGATTTCTATGTCCCTAGAGGGATAGATTTCTATGTCCCTAGAGGGATTTCAATGTCCCTAGAGGGATTTCTATGTCCCAAGAGGGATTTCTATGTCCCAAGAGGGATTTCTAGGTCCCTAGAGGGATAGATTTCTATGTCCCTAGAGGGATTTCTATGTCCCTAGAGGGATTTCTATGTCCCAAGAGGGATTTCTATGTCCCTAGAGGGATAGATTTCTATGTCCCTAGAGGGATTTCTATGTCCCTAGAGGGATTTCTATGTCCCAAGAGGGATTTCTATGTCCCTAGAGGGATTTCTATGTCGCTAGAGGGATTTCTATGTCCCTAGAGGGATAGATTTCTATGTCCCTAGAGGGATTTCTATGTCCCTAGAGGGATAGATTTCTATGTCCCAAGAGGGATTTCTATGTCCCTAGAGGGATTTCTATGTCGCTAGAGGGATTTCTATGTCCCTAGAGGGATTTCTAGGTCCCTAGAGGGATAGATTTCTATGTCCCTAGAGGGATTTCTATGTCCCAAGAGGGATTTCTATGTCGCTAGAGGGATTTCTAGGTCGCTAGAGGGATTTCTATGTCCCTAGAGGGATTTCAATGTCCCTAGAGGGATTTCTATGTCCCAAGAGGGATTTCTATGTCCCAAGAGGGATTTCTAGGTCCCTAGAGGGATTTCTATGTCCCTAGAGGGATAGATTTCTATGTCCCTAGAGGGATTTCTATGTCCCTAGAGGGATTTCTATGTCCCAAGAGGGATTTCTATGTCCCTAGAGGGATAGATTTCTATGTCCCTAGAGGGATTTCTATGTCCCTAGAGGGATTTCTATGTCCCAAGAGGGATTTCTATGTCCCTAGAGGGATTTCTATGTCCCTAGAGGGATAGATTTCTATGTCCCTAGAGGGATTTCTATGTCCCAAGAGGGATAGATTTCTATGTCCCTAGAGGGATTTCTATGTCCCTAGAGGGATTTCTATGTCCCAAGAGGGATTTCTATGTCCCTAGAGGGATTTCTATGTCCCAAGAGGGATTTCTATGTCCCTAGAGGGATTTCTATGTCCCTAGAGGGATAGATTTCTATGTCCCTAGAGGGATTTCAATGTCCCTAGAGGGATTTCTATGTCCCAAGAGAGATTTCTATGTCCCAAGAGGGATTTCTATGTCCCAAGAGGGATTTCTATGTCCCTAGAGGGATAGATTTCTATGTCCCTAGAGGGATTTCAATGTCCCTAGAGGGATTTCTATGTCCCAAGAGGGATTTCTATGTCCCAAGAGGGATTTCTATGTCCCTAGAGGGATTTCTATGTCCCTAGAGGGATAGATTTCTATGTCCCTAGAGGGATTTCTAGGTCCCTAGAGGGATTTCTATGTCCCTAGAGGGATAGATTTCTATGTCCCTAGAGGGATTTCTATGTCCCTAGAGGGATTTCTATGTCCCAAGAGGGATTTCTATGTCCCTAGAGGGATAGATTTCTATGTCCCTAGAGGGATTTCTATGTCCCTAGAGGGATTTCTAGGTCCCTAGAGAGAGAGATTTCTATGTCCTTAGAGGGATTTCTATGTCGCTAGAGGGATTTCTAGGTCCCTAGAGGGATTTCTATGTCCCAGAGGGATTTCTAGGTCCCTAGAGGGATTTCTATGTCCCTAGAGGGATAGATTTCTATGTCCCTAGAGGGATTTCTATGTCCCTAGAGGGATTTCTATGTCCCAAGAGGGATTTCTATGTCCCTAGAGGGATAGATTTCTATGTCCCTAGAGGGATTTCTATGTCCCTAGAGGGATTTCTATGTCCCAAGAGGGATTTCTATGTCCCTAGAGGGATTTCTATGTCCCTAGAGGGATAGATTTCTATGTCCCTAGAGGGATTTCTATGTCCCAAGAGGGATAGATTTCTATGTCCCTAGAGGGATTTCTATGTCCCTAGAGGGATTCTATGTCCCAAGAGGGATTTCTATGTCCCTAGAGGGATTTCTATGTCCCTAGAGGGATAGATTTCTATGTCCCTAGAGGGATTTCTATGTCCCAAGAGGGATTTCTATGTCCCAAGAGGGATTTCTATGTCCCTAGAGGGATAGATTTCTATGTCCCTAGAGGGATTTCAATGTCCCTAGAGGGATTTCTATGTCCCAAGAGGGATTTCTATGTCCCAAGAGGGATTTCTATGTCCCTAGAGGGATAGATTTCTATGTCCCTAGAGGGATTTCTATGTCCCTAGAGGAATTTCAATGTCCCTAGAGGGATTTCTATGTCCCAAGAGGGATTTCTATGTCCCAAGAGGGATTTCTATGTCCCTAGAGGGATTTCTATGTCCCTAGAGGGATAGATTTCTATGTCCCTAGAGTGATTTCTAGGTCCCTAGAGGGATTTCTAGGTCCCTAGAGGGATTTCTATGTCCCTAGAGGGATAGATTTCTATGTCCCTAGAGGGATTTCTATGTCCCTAGAGGGATTTCTATGTCCCTAGAGGGATTTCTATGTCCCTAGAGGGATTTCTATGTCGCTAGAGGGATTTCTATGTCCCAAGAGGGATTTCTATGTCCCTAGAGGGATAGATTTCTATGTCCCAAGAGGGATTTCTATGTCCCTAGAGGGATTTCTATGTCGCTAGAGGGATTTCTAGGTCGCTAGAGGGATTTCTATGTCCCTAGAGGGATTTCTAGGTCCCTAGAGGGATAGATTTCTATGTCCCTAGAGGGATTTCTATGTCCCAAGAGGGATTTCTATGTCCCAAGAGGGATTTCTATGTCCCAAGAGGGATTTCTATGTCCCTAGAGGGATAGATTTCTATGTCCCTAGAGGGATTTCAATGTCCCTAGAGGGATTTCTATGTCCCAAGAGGGATTTCTATGTCCCAAGAGGGATTTCTAGGTCCCTAGAGGGATTTCTATGTCCCTAGAGGGATAGATTTCTATGTCCCTAGAGGGATTTCTATGTCCCTAGAGGGATTTCTATGTCCCAAGAGGGATTTCTATGTCCCTAGAGGGATTTCTATGTCCCTAGAGGGATAGATTTCTATGTCCCTAGAGGGATTTCTATGTCCCAAGAGGGATAGATTTCTATGTCCCTAGAGGGATTTCTATGTCCCTAGAGGGATTTCTATGTCCCAAGAGGGATTTCTATGTCCCTAGAGGGATTTCTATGTCCCTAGAGGGATAGATTTCTATGTCCCTAGAGGGATTTCTATGTCCCAAGAGGGATTTCTATGTCCCAAGAGGGATTTCTATGTCCCTAGAGGGATAGATTTCTATGTCCCTAGAGGGATTTCAATGTCCCTAGAGGGATTTCTATGTCCCAAGAGGGATTTCTATGTCCCAAGAGAGATTTCTATGTCCCTAGAGGGATTTCTATGTCCCTAGAGGGATAGATTTCTATGTCCCTAGAGGGATTTCTATGTCCCTAGAGGGATTTCTATGTCCCAAGAGGGATTTCTATGTCCCAAGAGGGATTTCTATGTCCCTAGAGGGATTTCTATGTCCCTAGAGGGATAGATTTCTATGTCCCTAGAGGGATTTCTATGTCCCAAGAGGGATTTCTATGTCCCAAGAGGGATTTCTATGTCCCTAGAGGGATAGATTTCTATGTCCCTAGAGGGATTTCAATGTCCCTAGAGGGATTTCTATGTCCCAAGAGGGATTTCTATGTCCCAAGAGGGATTTCTATGTCCCTAGAGGGATTTCTATGTCCCTAGAGGGATAGATTTCTATGTCCCTAGAGGGATTTCTATGTCCCTAGAGGGATTTCTATGTCCCAAGAGGGATTTCTATGTCCCAAGAGGGATTTCTATGTCCCTAGAGGGATAGATTTCTATGTCCCTAGAGGGATTTCAATGTCCCTAGAGGGATTTCTATGTCCCAAGAGGGATTTCTATGTCCCAAGAGGGATTTCTATGTCCCTAGAGGGATTTCTATGTCCCTAGAGGGATAGATTTCTATGTCCCAAGAGGGATTTCTATGTCCCAAGAGGGATTTCTAGGTCCCTAGAGGGATTTCTATGTCCCTAGAGGGATAGATTTCTATGTCCCTAGAGGGATTTCTATGTCCCTAGAGGGATTTCTATGTCCCAAGAGGGATTTCTATGTCCCTAGAGGGATAGATTTCTATGTCCCTAGAGGGATTTCTATGTCCCTAGAGGGATTTCTAGGTCCCTAGAGGGATAGATTTCTATGTCCCTAGAGGGATTTCTATGTCCCAAGAGGGATAGATTTCTATGTCCCTAGAGGGATTTCTATGTCCCTAGAGGGATTTCTATGTCCCAAGAGGGATTTCTATGTCCCTAGAGGGATTTCTATGTCCCAAGAGGGATTTCTATGTCCCTAGAGGGATTTCTATGTCCCTAGAGGGATAGATTTCTATGTCCCTAGAGGGATTTCTATGTCCCAAGAGGGATTTCTATGTCCCAAGAGGGATTTCTATGTCCCTAGAGGGATAGATTTCTATGTCCCTAGAGGGATTTCAATGTCCCTAGAGGGATTTCTATGTCCCAAGAGGGATTTCTATGTCCCAAGAGGGATTTCTATGTCCCTAGAGGGATAGATTTCTATGTCCCTAGAGGGATTTCAATGTCCCTAGAGGGATTTCTATGTCCCAAGAGAGATTTCTATGTCCCAAGAGGGATTTCTATGTCCCAAGAGGGATTTCTATGTCCCTAGAGGGATAGATTTCTATGTCCCTAGAGGGATTTCAATGTCCCTAGAGGGATTTCTATGTCCCAAGAGGGATTTCTATGTCCCAAGAGGGATTTCTATGTCCCTAGAGGGATTTCTATGTCCCTAGAGGGATAGATTTCTATGTCCCTAGAGGGATTTCTAGGTCCCTAGAGGGATTTCTATGTCCCTAGAGGGATAGATTTCTATGTCCCTAGAGGGATTTCTATGTCCCTAGAGGGATTTCTATGTCCCAAGAGGGATTTCTATGTCCCTAGAGGGATAGATTTCTATGTCCCTAGAGGGATTTCTATGTCCCTAGAGGGATTTCTAGGTCCCTAGAGAGAGAGATTTCTATGTCCTTAGAGGGATTTCTATGTCGCTAGAGGGATTTCTAGGTCCCTAGAGGGATTTCTATGTCCCAGAGGGATTTCTAGGTCCCTAGAGGGATTTCTATGTCCCTAGAGGGATAGATTTCTATGTCCCTAGAGGGATTTCTATGTCCCTAGAGGGATTTCTATGTCCCAAGAGGGATTTCTATGTCCCTAGAGGGATAGATTTCTATGTCCCTAGAGGGATTTCTATGTCCCTAGAGGGATTTCTATGTCCCAAGAGGGATTTCTATGTCCCTAGAGGGATTTCTATGTCCCTAGAGGGATAGATTTCTATGTCCCTAGAGGGATTTCTATGTCCCAAGAGGGATAGATTTCTATGTCCCTAGAGGGATTTCTATGTCCCTAGAGGGATTTCTATGTCCCAAGAGGGATTTCTATGTCCCTAGAGGGATTTCTATGTCCCTAGAGGGATAGATTTCTATGTCCCTAGAGGGATTTCTATGTCCCAAGAGGGATTTCTATGTCCCAAGAGGGATTTCTATGTCCCTAGAGGGATAGATTTCTATGTCCCTAGAGGGATTTCAATGTCCCTAGAGGGATTTCTATGTCCCAAGAGGGATTTCTATGTCCCAAGAGGGATTTCTATGTCCCTAGAGGGATAGATTTCTATGTCCCTAGAGGGATTTCTATGTCCCTAGAGGAATTTCAATGTCCCTAGAGGGATTTCTATGTCCCAAGAGGGATTTCTATGTCCCAAGAGGGATTTCTATGTCCCTAGAGGGATTTCTATGTCCCTAGAGGGATAGATTTCTATGTCCCTAGAGTGATTTCTAGGTCCCTAGAGGGATTTCTAGGTCCCTAGAGGGATTTCTATGTCCCTAGAGGGATAGATTTCTATGTCCCTAGAGGGATTTCTATGTCCCTAGAGGGATTTCTATGTCCATAGAGGGATTTCTATGTCCCTAGAGGGATTTCTATGTCGCTAGAGGTATTTCTATGTCCCAAGAGGGATTTCTATGTCCCTAGAGGGATAGATTTCTATGTCCCAAGAGGGATTTCTATGTCCCTAGAGGGATTTCTATGTCGCTAGAGGGATTTCTAGGTCGCTAGAGGGATTTCTATGTCCCTAGAGGGATTTCTAGGTCCCTAGAGGGATAGATTTCTATGTCCCTAGAGGGATTTCTATGTCCCAAGAGGGATTTCTATGTCCCAAGAGGGATTTCTATGTCCCAAGAGGGATTTCTATGTCCCTAGAGGGATAGATTTCTATGTCCCTAGAGGGATTTCAATGTCCCTAGAGGGATTTCTATGTCCCAAGAGGGATTTCTATGTCCCAAGAGGGATTTCTAGGTCCCTAGAGGGATTTCTATGTCCCTAGAGGGATAGATTTCTATGTCCCTAGAGGGATTTCTATGTCCCTAGAGGGATTTCTATGTCCCAAGAGGGATTTCTATGTCCCTAGAGGGATTTCTATGTCCCTAGAGGGATAGATTTCTATGTCCCTAGAGGGATTTCTATGTCCCAAGAGGGATAGATTTCTATGTCCCTAGAGGGATTTCTATGTCCCTAGAGGGATTTCTATGTCCCAAGAGGGATTTCTATGTCCCTAGAGGGATTTCTATGTCCCTAGAGGGATAGATTTCTATGTCCCTAGAGGGATTTCTATGTCCCAAGAGGGATTTCTATGTCCCAAGAGGGATTTCTATGTCCCTAGAGGGATAGATTTCTATGTCCCTAGAGGGATTTCAATGTCCCTAGAGGGATTTCTATGTCCCAAGAGGGATTTCTATGTCCCAAGAGAGATTTCTATGTCCCTAGAGGGATTTCTATGTCCCTAGAGGGATAGATTTCTATGTCCCTAGAGGGATTTCTATGTCCCTAGAGGGATTTCTATGTCCCAAGAGGGATTTCTATGTCCCAAGAGGGATTTCTATGTCCCTAGAGGGATTTCTATGTCCCTAGAGGGATAGATTTCTATGTCCCTAGAGGGATTTCTATGTCCCAAGAGGGATTTCTATGTCCCAAGAGGGATTTCTATGTCCCTAGAGGGATAGATTTCTATGTCCCTAGAGGGATTTCAATGTCCCTAGAGGGATTTCTATGTCCCAAGAGGGATTTCTATGTCCCAAGAGGGATTTCTATGTCCCTAGAGGGATTTCTATGTCCCTAGAGGGATAGATTTCTATGTCCCTAGAGGGATTTCTATGTCCCTAGAGGGATTTCTATGTCCCAAGAGGGATTTCTATGTCCCAAGAGGGATTTCTATGTCCCTAGAGGGATAGATTTCTATGTCCCTAGAGGGATTTCAATGTCCCTAGAGGGATTTCTATGTCCCAAGAGGGATTTCTATGTCCCAAGAGGGATTTCTATGTCCCTAGAGGGATTTCTATGTCCCTAGAGGGATAGATTTCTATGTCCCAAGAGGGATTTCTATGTCCCAAGAGGGATTTCTAGGTCCCTAGAGGGATTTCTATGTCCCTAGAGGGATAGATTTCTATGTCCCTAGAGGGATTTCTATGTCCCTAGAGGGATTTCTATGTCCCAAGAGGGATTTCTATGTCCCTAGAGGGATAGATTTCTATGTCCCTAGAGGGATTTCTATGTCCCTAGAGGGATTTCTAGGTCCCTAGAGAGAGAGATTTCTATGTCCTTAGAGGGATTTCTATGTCGCTAGAGGGATTTCTAGGTCCCTAGAGGGATTTCTATGTCCCAGAGGGATTTCTAGGTCCCTAGAGGGATTTCTATGTCCCTAGAGGGATAGATTTCTATGTCCCTAGAGGGATTTCTATGTCCCTAGAGGGATTTCTATGTCCCAAGAGGGATTTCTATGTCCCTAGAGGGATAGATTTCTATGTCCCTAGAGGGATTTCTATGTCCCTAGAGGGATTTCTATGTCCCAAGAGGGATTTCTATGTCCCTAGAGGGATTTCTATGTCCCTAGAGGGATAGATTTCTATGTCCCTAGAGGGATTTCTATGTCCCAAGAGGGATAGATTTCTATGTCCCTAGAGGGATTTCTATGTCCCTAGAGGGATTTCTATGTCCCAAGAGGGATTTCTATGTCCCTAGAGGGATTTCTATGTCCCTAGAGGGATAGATTTCTATGTCCCTAGAGGGATTTCTATGTCCCAAGAGGGATTTCTATGTCCCAAGAGGGATTTCTATGTCCCTAGAGGGATAGATTTCTATGTCCCTAGAGGGATTTCAATGTCCCTAGAGGGATTTCTATGTCCCAAGAGGGATTTCTATCTCCCAAGAGGGATTTCTATGTCCCTAGAGGGATAGATTTCTATGTCCCTAGAGGGATTTCTATGTCCCTAGAGGGATTTCAATGTCCTTGAGGGATTTCTATGTCCCAAGAGGGATTTCTATGTCCCAAGAGGGATTTCTATGTCCCTAGAGGGATTTCTATGTCCCTAGAGGGATAGATTTCTATGTCCGTAGAGGGATTTCTAGGTCCCTAGAGGGATTTCTAGGTCCCTAGAGGGATAGATTTCTATGTCCCTAGAGGGATTTCTATGTTCCTAGAGGGATTTCTATGTCCCAAGAGGGATTTCTATGTCCCTAGAGGGATTTCTATGTCCCTAGAGGGATAGATTTCTATGTCCCTAGAGGGATTTCTATGTCCCAAGAGGGATAGATTTCTATGTCCCTAGAGGGATTTCTATGTCCCTAGAGGGATTTCTATGTCCCAAGAGGGATTTCTATGTCCCTAGAGGGATTTCTATGTCCCTAGAGGGATAGATTTCTATGTCCCTAGAGGGATTTCTATGTCCCAAGAGGGATTTCTATGTCCCAAGAGGGATTTCTATGTCCCTAGAGGGATAGATTTCTATGTCCCTAGAGGGATTTCTATGTCCCAAGAGGGATTTATATGTCCCAAGAGGGATTTCTATGTCCCTAGAGGGATAGATTTCTATGTCCCTAGAGGGATTTCTATGTCCCTAGAGGAATTTCAATGTCCCTAGAGGGATTTCTATGTCCCAAGAGGGATTTCTATGTCCCTAGAGGGATAGATTTCTATGTCCCTAGAGGGATTTCTATGTCCCTAGAGGGATTTCAATGTCCCTAGAGGGATTTCTATGTCCCAAGAGGGATTTCTATGTCCCAAGAGGGATTTCTATGTCCCTAGAGGGATTTCTATGTCCCTAGAGGGATAGATTTCTATGTCCGTAGAGGGATTTCTAGGTCCCTAGAGGGATTTCTAGGTCCCTAGAGGGATAGATTTCTATGTCCCTAGAGGGATTTCTATGTTCCTAGAGGGATTTCTATGTCCCAAGAGGGATTTCTATGTCCCTAGAGGGATTTCTATGTCCCTAGAGGGATAGATTTCTATGTCCCTAGAGGGATTTCTATGTCCCAAGAGGGATAGATTTCTATGTCCCTAGAGGGATTTCTATGTCCCTAGAGGGATTTCTATGTCCCAAGAGGGATTTCTATGTCCCTAGAGGGATTTCTATGTCCCTAGAGGGATAGATTTCTATGTCCCTAGAGGGATTTCTATGTCCCAAGAGGGATTTCTATGTCCCAAGAGGGATTTCTATGTCCCTAGAGGGATAGATTTCTATGTCCCTAGAGGGATTTCAATGCCCCTAGAGGGATTTCTATGTCCCAAGAGGGATTTCTATGTCCCAAGAGGGATTTCTATGTCCCTAGAGGGATAGATTTCTATGTCCCTAGAGGGATTTCTATGTCCCTAGAGGAATTTCAATGTCCCTAGAGGGATTTCTATGTCCCAAGAGGGATTTCTATGTCCCAAGAGGGATTTCTATGTCCCTAGAGGGATTTCTATGTCCCTAGAGGGATAGATTTCTATGTCCCTAGAGGGATTTCTAGGTCCCTAGAGGGATTTCTAGGTCCCTAGAGGGATTTCTATGTCCCTAGAGGGATAGATTTCTATGTCCCTAGAGGGATTTCTATGTCCCTAGAGGGATTTCTATGTCCCTAGAGGGATTTCTATGTCCCTAGAGGGATTTCTATGTCGCTAGAGGGATTTCTATGTCCCAAGAGGGATTTCTATGTCCCTAGAGGGATAGATTTCTATGTCCCAAGAGGGATTTCTATGTCCCTAGAGGGATTTCTATGTCGCTAGAGGGATTTCTAGGTCGCTAGAGGGATTTCTATGTCCCTAGAGGGATTTCTAGGTCCCTAGAGGGATAGATTTCTATGTCCCTAGAGGGATTTCTATGTCCCAAGAGGGATTTCTATGTCCCAAGAGGGATTTCTATGTCCCAAGAGGGATTTCTATGTCCCTAGAGGGATAGATTTCTATGTCCCTAGAGGGATTTCAATGTCCCTAGAGGGATTTCTATGTCCCAAGAGGGATTTCTATGTCCCAAGAGGGATTTCTAGGTCCCTAGAGGGATTTCTATGTCCCTAGAGGGATAGATTTCTATGTCCCTAGAGGGATTTCTATGTCCCTAGAGGGATTTCTATGTCCCAAGAGGGATTTCTATGTCCCTAGAGGGATAGATTTCTATGTCCCTAGAGGGATTTCTATGTCCCTAGAGGGATTTCTATGTCCCAAGAGGGATTTCTATGTCCCTAGAGGGATTTCTATGTCCCTAGAGGGATAGATTTCTATGTCCCTAGAGGGATTTCTATGTCCCAAGAGGGATAGATTTCTATGTCCCTAGAGGGATTTCTATGTCCCTAGAGGGATTTCTATGTCCCAAGAGGGATTTCTATGTCCCTAGAGGGATTTCTATGTCCCTAGAGGGATAGATTTCTATGTCCCTAGAGGGATTTCTATGTCCCGAGAGGGATTTCTATGTCCCAAGAGGGATTTCTATGTCCCTAGAGGGATAGATTTCTATGTCCCTAGAGGGATTTCAATGTCCCTAGAGGGATTTCTATGTCCCAAGAGGGATTTCTATGTCCCAAGAGAGATTTCTATGTCCCTAGAGGGATTTCTATGTCCCTAGAGGGATAGATTTCTATGTCCCTAGAGGGATTTCTATGTCCCTAGAGGGATTTCTATGTCCCAAGAGGGATTTCTATGTCCCAAGAGGGATTTCTATGTCCCTAGAGGGATTTCTATGTCCCTAGAGGGATAGATTTCTATGTCCCTAGAGGGATTTCTATGTCCCAAGAGGGATTTCTATGTCCCAAGAGGGATTTCTATGTCCCTAGAGGGATAGATTTCTATGTCCCTAGAGGGATTTCAATGTCCCTAGAGGGATTTCTATGTCCCAAGAGGGATTTCTATGTCCCAAGAGGGATTTCTATGTCCCTAGAGGGATTTCTATGTCCCTAGAGGGATTTCTATGTCCCTAGAGGGATTTCTATGTCCCTAGAGGGATTTCTATGTCCCAAGAGGGATTTCTATGTCCCAAGAGGGATTTCTATGTCCCTAGAGGGATAGATTTCTATGTCCCTAGAGGGATTTCAATGTCCCTAGAGGGATTTCTATGTCCCAAGAGGGATTTCTATGTCCCAAGAGGGATTTCTATGTCCCGAGAGGGATTTCTATGTCCCTAGAGGGATAGATTTCTATGTCCCAAGAGGGATTTCTATGTCCCAAGAGGGATTTCTAGGTCCCTAGAGGGATTTCTATGTCCCTAGAGGGATAGATTTCTATGTCCCTAGAGGGATTTCTATGTCCCTAGAGGGATTTCTATGTCCCAAGAGGGATTTCTATGTCCCTAGAGGGATAGATTTCTATGTCCCTAGAGGGATTTCTATGTCCCTAGAGGGATTTCTAGGTCCCTAGAGAGAGAGATTTCTATGTCCTTAGAGGGATTTCTATGTCGCTAGAGGGATTTCTAGGTCCCTAGAGGGATTTCTATGTCCCAGAGGGATTTCTAGGTCCCTAGAGGGATTTCTATGTCCCTAGAGGGATAGATTTCTATGTCCCTAGAGGGATTTCTATGTCCCTAGAGGGATTTCTATGTCCCAAGAGGGATTTCTATGTCCCTAGAGGGATAGATTTCTATGTCCCTAGAGGGATTTCTATGTCCCTAGAGGGATTTCTATGTCCCAAGAGGGATTTCTATGTCCCTAGAGGGATTTCTATGTCCCTAGAGGGATAGATTTCTATGTCCCTAGAGGGATTTCTATGTCCCAAGAGGGATAGATTTCTATGTCCCTAGAGGGATTTCTATGTCCCTAGAGGGATTTCTATGTCCCAAGAGGGATTTCTATGTCCCTAGAGGGATTTCTATGTCCCTAGAGGGATAGATTTCTATGTCCCTAGAGGGATTTCTATGTCCCAAGAGGGATTTCTATGTCCCAAGAGGGATTTCTATGTCCCTAGAGGGATAGATTTCTATGTCCCTAGAGGGATTTCAATGTCCCTAGAGGGATTTCTATGTCCCAAGAGGGATTTCTATCTCCCAAGAGGGATTTCTATGTCCCTAGAGGGATAGATTTCTATGTCCCTAGAGGGATTTCTATGTCCCTAGAGGGATTTCAATGTCCCTAGAGGGATTTCTATGTCCCAAGAGGGATTTCTATGTCCCAAGAGGGATTTCTATGTCCCTAGAGGGATTTCTATGTCCCTAGAGGGATAGATTTCTATGTCCCTAGAGGGATTTCTAGGTCCCTAGAGGGATTTCTAGGTCCCTAGAGGGATTTCTATGTCCCTAGAGGGATAGATTTCTATGTCCCTAGAGGGATTTCTATGTCCCTAGAGGGATTTCTATGTCCCTAGAGGGATTTCAATGTCCCTAGAGGGATTTCTATGTCCCAAGAGGGATTTCTATGTCCCAAGAGGGATTTCTATGTCCCAAGAGGGATTTCTATGTCCCTAGAGGGATAGATTTCTATGTCCCTAGAGGGATTTCAATGTCCCTAGAGGGATTTCTATGTCCCAAGAGGGATTTCTATGTCCCAAGAGGGATTTCTATGTCCCTAGAGGGATTTCTATGTCCCTAGAGGGATAGATTTCTATGTCCCTAGAGGGATTTCTAGGTCCCTAGAGGGATTTCTATGTCCCTAGAGGGATAGATTTCTATGTCCCTAGAGGGATTTCTATGTCCCTAGAGGGATTTCTATGTCCCAAGAGGGATTTCTATGTCCCTAGAGGGATAGATTTCTATGTCCCTAGAGGGATTTCTATGTCCCTAGAGGGATTTCTAGGTCCCTAGAGAGAGAGATTTCTATGTCCTTAGAGGGATTTCTATGTCGCTAGAGGGATTTCTAGGTCCCTAGAGGGATTTCTATGTCCCAGAGGGATTTCTAGGTCCCTAGAGGGATTTCTATGTCCCTAGAGGGATAGATTTCTATGTCCCTAGAGGGATTTCTATGTCCCTAGAGGGATTTCTATGTCCCAAGAGGGATTTCTATGTCCCTAGAGGGATAGATTTCTATGTCCCTAGAGGGATTTCTATGTCCCTAGAGGGATTTCTATGTCCCAAGAGGGATTTCTATGTCCCTAGAGGGATTTCTATGTCCCTAGAGGGATAGATTTCTATGTCCCTAGAGGGATTTCTATGTCCCAAGAGGGATAGATTTCTATGTCCCTAGAGGGATTTCTATGTCCCTAGAGGGATTTCTATGTCCCAAGAGGGATTTCTATGTCCCTAGAGGGATTTCTATGTCCCTAGAGGGATAGATTTCTATGTCCCTAGAGGGATTTCTATGTCCCAAGAGGGATTTCTATGTCCCAAGAGGGATTTCTATGTCCCTAGAGGGATAGATTTCTATGTCCCTAGAGGGATTTCTATGTCCCTAGAGGGATTTCTATGTCCCAAGAGGGATTTCTATGTCCCTAGAGGGATAGATTTCTATGTCCCTAGAGGGATTTCTATGTCCCTAGAGGGATTTCTAGGTCCCTAGAGAGAGAGATTTCTATGTCCTTAGAGGGATTTCTATGTCGCTAGAGGGATTTCTAGGTCCCTAGAGGGATTTCTATGTCCCAGAGGGATTTCTAGGTCCCTAGAGGGATTTCTATGTCCCTAGAGGGATAGATTTCTATGTCCCTAGAGGGATTTCTATGTCCCTAGAGGGATTTCTATGTCCCAAGAGGGATTTCTATGTCCCTAGAGGGATAGATTTCTATGTCCCTAGAGGGATTTCTATGTCCCTAGAGGGATTTCTATGTCCCAAGAGGGATTTCTATGTCCCTAGAGGGATTTCTATGTCCCTAGAGGGATAGATTTCTATGTCCCTAGAGGGATTTCTATGTCCCAAGAGGGATAGATTTCTATGTCCCTAGAGGGATTTCTATGTCCCTAGAGGGATTTCTATGTCCCAAGAGGGATTTCTATGTCCCTAGAGGGATTTCTATGTCCCTAGAGGGATAGATTTCTATGTCCCTAGAGGGATTTCTATGTCCCAAGAGGGATTTCTATGTCCCAAGAGGGATTTCTATGTCCCTAGAGGGATAGATTTCTATGTCCCTAGAGGGATTTCAATGTCCCTAGAGGGATTTCTATGTCCCAAGAGGGATTTCTATCTCCCAAGAGGGATTTCTATGTCCCTAGAGGGATAGATTTCTATGTCCCTAGAGGGATTTCTATGTCCCTAGAGGGATTTCAATGTCCCTAGAGGGATTTCTATGTCCCAAGAGGGATTTCTATGTCCCAAGAGGGATTTCTATGTCCCTAGAGGGATTTCTATGTCCCTAGAGGGATAGATTTCTATGTCCCTAGAGGGATTTCTAGGTCCCTAGAGGGATTTCTAGGTCCCTAGAGGGATTTCTATGTCCCTAGAGGGATAGATTTCTATGTCCCTAGAGGGATTTCTATGTCCCTAGAGGGATTTCTATGTCCCTAGAGGGATTTCAATGTCCCTAGAGGGATTTCTATGTCCCAAGAGGGATTTCTATGTCCCAAGAGGGATTTCTATGTCCCAAGAGGGATTTCTATGTCCCTAGAGGGATAGATTTCTATGTCCCTAGAGGGATTTCAATGTCCCTAGAGGGATTTCTATGTCCCAAGAGGGATTTCTATGTCCCAAGAGGGATTTCTATGTCCCTAGAGGGATTTCTATGTCCCTAGAGGGATAGATTTCTATGTCCCTAGAGGGATTTCTAGGTCCCTAGAGGGATTTCTATGTCCCTAGAGGGATAGATTTCTATGTCCCTAGAGGGATTTCTATGTCCCTAGAGGGATTTCTATGTCCCAAGAGGGATTTCTATGTCCCTAGAGGGATAGATTTCTATGTCCCTAGAGGGATTTCTATGTCCCTAGAGGGATTTCTAGGTCCCTAGAGAGAGAGATTTCTATGTCCTTAGAGGGATTTCTATGTCGCTAGAGGGATTTCTAGGTCCCTAGAGGGATTTCTATGTCCCAGAGGGATTTCTAGGTCCCTAGAGGGATTTCTATGTCCCTAGAGGGATAGATTTCTATGTCCCTAGAGGGATTTCTATGTCCCTAGAGGGATTTCTATGTCCCAAGAGGGATTTCTATGTCCCTAGAGGGATAGATTTCTATGTCCCTAGAGGGATTTCTATGTCCCTAGAGGGATTTCTATGTCCCAAGAGGGATTTCTATGTCCCTAGAGGGATTTCTATGTCCCTAGAGGGATAGATTTCTATGTCCCTAGAGGGATTTCTATGTCCCAAGAGGGATAGATTTCTATGTCCCTAGAGGGATTTCTATGTCCCTAGAGGGATTTCTATGTCCCAAGAGGGATTTCTATGTCCCTAGAGGGATTTCTATGTCCCTAGAGGGATAGATTTCTATGTCCCTAGAGGGATTTCTATGTCCCAAGAGGGATTTCTATGTCCCAAGAGGGATTTCTATGTCCCTAGAGGGATAGATTTCTATGTCCCTAGAGGGATTTCAATGTCCCTAGAGGGATTTCTATGTCCCAAGAGGGATTTCTATGTCCCAAGAGGGATTTCTATGTCCCTAGAGGGATAGATTTCTATGTCCCTAGAGGGATTTCTATGTCCCTAGAGGAATTTCAATGTCCCTAGAGGGATTTCTATGTCCCAAGAGGGATTTCTATGTCCCAAGAGGGATTTCTATGTCCCTAGAGGGATTTCTATGTCCCTAGAGGGATAGATTTCTATGTCCCTAGAGGGATTTCTAGGTCCCTAGAGGGATTTCTAGGTCCCTAGAGGGATTTCTATGTCCCTAGAGGGATAGATTTCTATGTCCCTAGAGGGATTTCTATGTCCCTAGAGGGATTTCTATGTCCCTAGAGGGATTTCTATGTCCCTAGAGGGATTTCTATGTCGCTAGAGGGATTTCTATGTCCCAAGAGGGATTTCTATGTCCCTAGAGGGATAGATTTCTATGTCCCAAGAGGGATTTCTATGTCCCTAGAGGGATTTCTATGTCGCTAGAGGGATTTCTAGGTCGCTAGAGGGATTTCTATGTCCCTAGAGGGATTTCTAGGTCCCTAGAGGGATAGATTTCTATGTCCCTAGAGGGATTTCTATGTCCCAAGAGGGATTTCTATGTCCCAAGAGGGATTTCTATGTCCCAAGAGGGATTTCTATGTCCCTAGAGGGATAGATTTCTATGTCCCTAGAGGGATTTCAATGTCCCTAGAGGGATTTCTATGTCCCAAGAGGGATTTCTATGTCCCAAGAGGGATTTCTAGGTCCCTAGAGGGATTTCTATGTCCCTAGAGGGATAGATTTCTATGTCCCTAGAGGGATTTCTATGTCCCTAGAGGGATTTCTATGTCCCAAGAGGGATTTCTATGTCCCTAGAGGGATTTCTATGTCCCTAGAGGGATAGATTTCTATGTCCCTAGAGGGATTTCTATGTCCCAAGAGGGATAGATTTCTATGTCCCTAGAGGGATTTCTATGTCCCTAGAGGGATTTCTATGTCCCAAGAGGGATTTCTATGTCCCTAGAGGGATAGATTTATATGTCCCTAGAGGGATTTCAATGTCCCTAGAGGGATTTCTATGTCCCAAGAGGGATTTCTATGTCCCTAGAGGGATTTCTATGTCCCTAGAGGGATTTCTAGGTCCCTAGAGGGATAGATTTCTATGTCCCTAGAGGGATTTCTATGTCCCTAGAGGGATTTCTATGTCGCTAGAGGGATTTCTAGGTCCCTAGAGGGATAGATTTCTATGTCCCTAGAGGGATTTCTATGTCCCTAGAGGGATTTCAATGTCCCTAGAGGGATTTCTAGGTCCCTAGAGGGATTTCTATGTCCCTAGAGGGATAGATTTCTATGTCCCTAGAGGGATTTCTATGTCGCTAGAGGGATTTCTATGTCCCAAGAGGGATTTCTATGTCCCAAGAGGGATTTCTATGTCCCTAGAGGGATTTCTATGTCCCTAGAGGGATAGATTTCTATGTCCCTAGAGGGATTTCAATGTCCCTAGAGGGATTTCTAGGTCCCTAGAGGGATTTCTATGTCCCTAGAGGGATAGATTTCTATGTCCCTAGAGGGATTTCTATGTCCCTAGAGGGATTTCTATGTCCCAAGAGGGATTTCTATGTCCCTAGAGGGATAGATTTCTATGTCCCTAGAGGGATTTCTATGTCCCTAGAGGGATTTCTATGTCGCTAGAGGGATTTCTAGGTCGCTAGAGGGATTTCTATGTCCCAAGAGGGATTTCTATGTCCCTAGAGGGATAGATTTCTATGTCCCTAGAGGGATTTCTATGTCGCTAGAGGGATTTCTAGGTCGCTAGAGGGATTTCTAGGTCGCTAGAGGGATTTCTATGTCCCAAGAGGGATTTCTATGTCCCTAGAGGGATAGATTTCTATGTCCCTAGAGGGATTTCTATGTCCCTAGAGGGATTTCTATGTCGCTAGAGGGATTTCTAGGTCGCTAGAGGGATTTCTATGTCCCAAGAGGGATTTCTATGTCCCTAGAGGGATAGATTTCTATGTCCCTAGAGGGATTTCTATGTCGCTAGAGGGATTTCTAGGTCGCTAGAGGGATTTCTATGTCCCTAGAGGGATAGATTTCTATGTCCCTAGAGGGATTTCAATGTCCCTAGAGGGATTTCTATGTCCCAAGAGGGATTTCTATGTCCCAAGAGGGATTTCTAGGTCCCTAGAGGGATAGATTTCTATGTCCCTAGAGGGATTTCTATGTCCCTAGAGGGATTTCTATGTCCCAAGAGGGATTTCTATGTCCCTAGAGGGATAGATTTCTATGTCCCTAGAGGGATTTCTATGTCCCTAGAGGGATTTCTATGTCCCAAGAGGGATTTCTATGTCCCTAGAGGGATTTCTATGTCGCTAGAGGGATTTCTATGTCCCTAGAGGGATAGATTTCTATGTCCCTAGAGGGATTTCTATGTCCCTAGAGGGATAGATTTCTATGTCCCAAGAGGGATTTCTATGTCCCTAGAGGGATTTCTATGTCGCTAGAGGGATTTCTATGTCCCTAGAGGGATTTCTAGGTCCCTAGAGGGATAGATTTCTATGTCCCTAGAGGGATTTCTATGTCCCAAGAGGGATTTCTATGTCGCTAGAGGGATTTCTAGGTCGCTAGAGGGATTTCTATGTCCCTAGAGGGATTTCAATGTCCCTAGAGGGATTTCTATGTCCCAAGAGGGATTTCTATGTCCCAAGAGGGATTTCTAGGTCCCTAGAGGGATTTCTATGTCCCTAGAGGGATAGATTTCTATGTCCCTAGAGGGATTTCTATGTCCCTAGAGGGATTTCTATGTCCCAAGAGGGATTTCTATGTCCCTAGAGGGATAGATTTCTATGTCCCTAGAGGGATTTCTATGTCCCTAGAGGGATTTCTATGTCCCAAGAGGGATTTCTATGTCCCTAGAGGGATTTCTATGTCCCTAGAGGGATAGATTTCTATGTCCCTAGAGGGATTTCTATGTCCCAAGAGGGATAGATTTCTATGTCCCTAGAGGGATTTCTATGTCCCTAGAGGGATTTCTATGTCCCAAGAGGGATTTCTATGTCCCTAGAGGGATTTCTATGTCCCAAGAGGGATTTCTATGTCCCTAGAGGGATTTCTATGTCCCTAGAGGGATAGATTTCTATGTCCCTAGAGGGATTTCTATGTCCCAAGAGGGATTTCTATGTCCCAAGAGGGATTTCTATGTCCCTAGAGGGATAGATTTCTATGTCCCTAGAGGGATTTCAATGTCCCTAGAGGGATTTCTATGTCCCAAGAGGGATTTCTATGTCCCAAGAGGGATTTCTATGTCCCTAGAGGGATAGATTTCTATGTCCCTAGAGGGATTTCAATGTCCCTAGAGGGATTTCTATGTCCCAAGAGAGATTTCTATGTCCCAAGAGGGATTTCTATGTCCCAAGAGGGATTTCTATGTCCCTAGAGGGATAGATTTCTATGTCCCTAGAGGGATTTCAATGTCCCTAGAGGGATTTCTATGTCCCAAGAGGGATTTCTATGTCCCAAGAGGGATTTCTATGTCCCTAGAGGGATTTCTATGTCCCTAGAGGGATAGATTTCTATGTCCCTAGAGGGATTTCTAGGTCCCTAGAGGGATTTCTATGTCCCTAGAGGGATAGATTTCTATGTCCCTAGAGGGATTTCTATGTCCCTAGAGGGATTTCTATGTCCCAAGAGGGATTTCTATGTCCCTAGAGGGATAGATTTCTATGTCCCTAGAGGGATTTCTATGTCCCTAGAGGGATTTCTAGGTCCCTAGAGAGAGAGATTTCTATGTCCTTAGAGGGATTTCTATGTCGCTAGAGGGATTTCTAGGTCCCTAGAGGGATTTCTATGTCCCAGAGGGATTTCTAGGTCCCTAGAGGGATTTCTATGTCCCTAGAGGGATAGATTTCTATGTCCCTAGAGGGATTTCTATGTCCCTAGAGGGATTTCTATGTCCCAAGAGGGATTTCTATGTCCCTAGAGGGATAGATTTCTATGTCCCTAGAGGGATTTCTATGTCCCTAGAGGGATTTCTATGTCCCAAGAGGGATTTCTATGTCCCTAGAGGGATTTCTATGTCCCTAGAGGGATAGATTTCTATGTCCCTAGAGGGATTTCTATGTCCCAAGAGGGATAGATTTCTATGTCCCTAGAGGGATTTCTATGTCCCTAGAGGGATTTCTATGTCCCAAGAGGGATTTCTATGTCCCTAGAGGGATTTCTATGTCCCTAGAGGGATAGATTTCTATGTCCCTAGAGGGATTTCTATGTCCCAAGAGGGATTTCTATGTCCCAAGAGGGATTTCTATGTCCCTAGAGGGATAGATTTCTATGTCCCTAGAGGGATTTCAATGTCCCTAGAGGGATTTCTATGTCCCAAGAGGGATTTCTATGTCCCAAGAGGGATTTCTATGTCCCTAGAGGGATAGATTTCTATGTCCCTAGAGGGATTTCTATGTCCCTAGAGGAATTTCAATGTCCCTAGAGGGATTTCTATGTCCCAAGAGGGATTTCTATGTCCCAAGAGGGATTTCTATGTCCCTAGAGGGATTTCTATGTCCCTAGAGGGATAGATTTCTATGTCCCTAGAGGGATTTCTAGGTCCCTAGAGGGATTTCTAGGTCCCTAGAGGGATTTCTATGTCCCTAGAGGGATAGATTTCTATGTCCCTAGAGGGATTTCTATGTCCCTAGAGGGATTTCTATGTCCCTAGAGGGATTTCTATGTCCCTAGAGGGATTTCTATGTCGCTAGAGGGATTTCTATGTCCCAAGAGGGATTTCTATGTCCCTAGAGGGATAGATTTCTATGTCCCAAGAGGGATTTCTATGTCCCTAGAGGGATTTCTATGTCGCTAGAGGGATTTCTAGGTCGCTAGAGGGATTTCTATGTCCCTAGAGGGATTTCTAGGTCCCTAGAGGGATAGATTTCTATGTCCCTAGAGGGATTTCTATGTCCCAAGAGGGATTTCTATGTCCCAAGAGGGATTTCTATGTCCCAAGAGGGATTTCTATGTCCCTAGAGGGATAGATTTCTATGTCCCTAGAGGGATTTCAATGTCCCTAGAGGGATTTCTATGTCCCAAGAGGGATTTCTATGTCCCAAGAGGGATTTCTAGGTCCCTAGAGGGATTTCTATGTCCCTAGAGGGATAGATTTCTATGTCCCTAGAGGGATTTCTATGTCCCTAGAGGGATTTCTATGTCCCAAGAGGGATTTCTATGTCCCTAGAGGGATTTCTATGTCCCTAGAGGGATAGATTTCTATGTCCCTAGAGGGATTTCTATGTCCCAAGAGGGATAGATTTCTATGTCCCTAGAGGGATTTCTATGTCCCTAGAGGGATTTCTATGTCCCAAGAGGGATTTCTATGTCCCTAGAGGGATTTCTATGTCCCTAGAGGGATAGATTTCTATGTCCCTAGAGGGATTTCTATGTCCCAAGAGGGATTTCTATGTCCCAAGAGGGATTTCTATGTCCCTAGAGGGATAGATTTCTATGTCCCTAGAGGGATTTCAATGTCCCTAGAGGGATTTCTATGTCCCAAGAGGGATTTCTATGTCCCAAGAGAGATTTCTATGTCCCTAGAGGGATTTCTATGTCCCTAGAGGGATAGATTTCTATGTCCCTAGAGGGATTTCTATGTCCCTAGAGGGATTTCTATGTCCCAAGAGGGATTTCTATGTCCCAAGAGGGATTTCTATGTCCCTATAGGGATTTCTATGTCCCTAGAGGGATAGATTTCTATGTCCCTAGAGGGATTTCTATGTCCCAAGAGGGATTTCTATGTCCCAAGAGGGATTTCTATGTCCCTAGAGGGATAGATTTCTATGTCCCTAGAGGGATTTCAATGTCCCTAGAGGGATTTCTATGTCCCAAGAGGGATTTCTATGTCCCAAGAGGGATTTCTATGTCCCTAGAGGGATTTCTATGTCCCTAGAGGGATAGATTTCTATGTCCCTAGAGGGATTTCTATGTCCCTAGAGGGATTTCTATGTCCCAAGAGGGATTTCTATGTCCCAAGAGGGATTTCTATGTCCCTAGAGGGATAGATTTCTATGTCCCTAGAGGGATTTCAATGTCCCTAGAGGGATTTCTATGTCCCAAGAGGGATTTCTATGTCCCAAGAGGGATTTCTATGTCCCTAGAGGGATTTCTATGTCCCTAGAGGGATAGATTTCTATGTCCCAAGAGGGATTTCTATGTCCCAAGAGGGATTTCTAGGTCCCTAGAGGGATTTCTATGTCCCTAGAGGGATAGATTTCTATGTCCCTAGAGGGATTTCTATGTCCCTAGAGGGATTTCTATGTCCCAAGAGGGATTTCTATGTCCCTAGAGGGATAGATTTCTATGTCCCTAGAGGGATTTCTATGTCCCTAGAGGGATTTCTAGGTCCCTAGAGAGAGAGATTTCTATGTCCTTAGAGGGATTTCTATGTCGCTAGAGGGATTTCTAGGTCCCTAGAGGGATTTCTATGTCCCAGAGGGATTTCTAGGTCCCTAGAGGGATTTCTATGTCCCTAGAGGGATAGATTTCTATGTCCCTAGAGGGATTTCTATGTCCCTAGAGGGATTTCTATGTCCCAAGAGGGATTTCTATGTCCCTAGAGGGATAGATTTCTATGTCCCTAGAGGGATTTCTATGTCCCTAGAGGGATTTCTATGTCCCAAGAGGGATTTCTATGTCCCTAGAGGGATTTCTATGTCCCTAGAGGGATAGATTTCTATGTCCCTAGAGGGATTTCTATGTCCCAAGAGGGATAGATTTCTATGTCCCTAGAGGGATTTCTATGTCCCTAGAGGGATTTCTATGTCCCAAGAGGGATTTCTATGTCCCTAGAGGGATTTCTATGTCCCTAGAGGGATAGATTTCTATGTCCCTAGAGGGATTTCTATGTCCCAAGAGGGATTTCTATGTCCCAAGAGGGATTTCTATGTCCCTAGAGGGATAGATTTCTATGTCCCTAGAGGGATTTCAATGTCCCTAGAGGGATTTCTATGTCCCAAGAGGGATTTCTATCTCCCAAGAGGGATTTCTATGTCCCTAGAGGGATAGATTTCTATGTCCCTAGAGGGATTTCTATGTCCCTAGAGGGATTTCAATGTCCTTGAGGGATTTCTATGTCCCAAGAGGGATTTCTATGTCCCAAGAGGGATTTCTATGTCCCTAGAGGGATTTCTATGTCCCTAGAGGGATAGATTTCTATGTCCCTAGAGGGATTTCTATGTCCCAAGAGGGATTTCTATGTCCCAAGAGGGATTTCTATGTCCCTAGAGGGATAGATTTCTATGTCCCTAGAGGGATTTCAATGTCCCTAGAGGGATTTCTATGTCCCAAGAGGGATTTCTATGTCCCAAGAGAGATTTCTATGTCCCTAGAGGGATTTCTATGTCCCTAGAGGGATAGATTTCTATGTCCCTAGAGGGATTTCTATGTCCCTAGAGGGATTTCTATGTCCCAAGAGGGATTTCTATGTCCCAAGAGGGATTTCTATGTCCCTAGAGGGATTTCTATGTCCCTAGAGGGATAGATTTCTATGTCCCTAGAGGGATTTCTATGTCCCAAGAGGGATTTCTATGTCCCAAGAGGGATTTCTATGTCCCTAGAGGGATAGATTTCTATGTCCCTAGAGGGATTTCAATGTCCCTAGAGGGATTTCTATGTCCCAAGAGGGATTTCTATGTCCCAAGAGGGATTTCTATGTCCCTAGAGGGATTTCTATGTCCCTAGAGGGATAGATTTCTATGTCCCTAGAGGGATTTCTATGTCCCTAGAGGGATTTCTATGTCCCAAGAGGGATTTCTATGTCCCAAGAGGGATTTCTATGTCCCTAGAGGGATAGATTTCTATGTCCCTAGAGGGATTTCAATGTCCCTAGAGGGATTTCTATGTCCCAAGAGGGATTTCTATGTCCCAAGAGGGATTTCTATGTCCCTAGAGGGATTTCTATGTCCCTAGAGGGATAGATTTCTATGTCCCAAGAGGGATTTCTATGTCCCAAGAGGGATTTCTAGGTCCCTAGAGGGATTTCTATGTCCCTAGAGGGATAGATTTCTATGTCCCTAGAGGGATTTCTATGTCCCTAGAGGGATTTCTATGTCCCAAGAGGGATTTCTATGTCCCTAGAGGGATAGATTTCTATGTCCCTAGAGGGATTTCTATGTCCCTAGAGGGATTTCTAGGTCCCTAGAGAGAGAGATTTCTATGTCCTTAGAGGGATTTCTATGTCGCTAGAGGGATTTCTAGGTCCCTAGAGGGATTTCTATGTCCCAGAGGGATTTCTAGGTCCCTAGAGGGATTTCTATGTCCCTAGAGGGATAGATTTCTATGTCCCTAGAGGGATTTCTATGTCCCTAGAGGGATTTCTATGTCCCAAGAGGGATTTCTATGTCCCTAGAGGGATAGATTTCTATGTCCCTAGAGGGATTTCTATGTCCCTAGAGGGATTTCTATGTCCCAAGAGGGATTTCTATGTCCCTAGAGGGATTTCTATGTCCCTAGAGGGATAGATTTCTATGTCCCTAGAGGGATTTCTATGTCCCAAGAGGGATAGATTTCTATGTCCCTAGAGGGATTTCTATGTCCCTAGAGGGATTTCTATGTCCCAAGAGGGATTTCTATGTCCCTAGAGGGATTTCTATGTCCCTAGAGGGATAGATTTCTATGTCCCTAGAGGGATTTCTATGTCCCAAGAGGGATTTCTATGTCCCAAGAGGGATTTCTATGTCCCTAGAGGGATAGATTTCTATGTCCCTAGAGGGATTTCAATGTCCCTAGAGGGATTTCTATGTCCCAAGAGGGATTTCTATCTCCCAAGAGGGATTTCTATGTCCCTAGAGGGATAGATTTCTATGTCCCTAGAGGGATTTCTATGTCCCTAGAGGGATTTCAATGTCCTTGAGGGATTTCTATGTCCCAAGAGGGATTTCTATGTCCCAAGAGGGATTTCTATGTCCCTAGAGGGATTTCTATGTCCCTAGAGGGATAGATTTCTATGTCCGTAGAGGGATTTCTAGGTCCCTAGAGGGATTTCTAGGTCCCTAGAGGGATAGATTTCTATGTCCCTAGAGGGATTTCTATGTTCCTAGAGGGATTTCTATGTCCCAAGAGGGATTTCTATGTCCCTAGAGGGATTTCTATGTCCCTAGAGGGATAGATTTCTATGTCCCTAGAGGGATTTCTATGTCCCAAGAGGGATAGATTTCTATGTCCCTAGAGGGATTTCTATGTCCCTAGAGGGATTTCTATGTCCCAAGAGGGATTTCTATGTCCCTAGAGGGATTTCTATGTCCCTAGAGGGATAGATTTCTATGTCCCTAGAGGGATTTCTATGTCCCAAGAGGGATTTCTATGTCCCAAGAGGGATTTCTATGTCCCTAGAGGGATAGATTTCTATGTCCCTAGAGGGATTTCTATGTCCCAAGAGGGATTTATATGTCCCAAGAGGGATTTCTATGTCCCTAGAGGGATAGATTTCTATGTCCCTAGAGGGATTTCTATGTCCCTAGAGGAATTTCAATGTCCCTAGAGGGATTTCTATGTCCCAAGAGGGATTTCTATGTCCCTAGAGGGATAGATTTCTATGTCCCTAGAGGGATTTCTATGTCCCTAGAGGGATTTCAATGTCCCTAGAGGGATTTCTATGTCCCAAGAGGGATTTCTATGTCCCAAGAGGGATTTCTATGTCCCTAGAGGGATTTCTATGTCCCTAGAGGGATAGATTTCTATGTCCGTAGAGGGATTTCTAGGTCCCTAGAGGGATTTCTAGGTCCCTAGAGGGATAGATTTCTATGTCCCTAGAGGGATTTCTATGTTCCTAGAGGGATTTCTATGTCCCAAGAGGGATTTCTATGTCCCTAGAGGGATTTCTATGTCCCTAGAGGGATAGATTTCTATGTCCCTAGAGGGATTTCTATGTCCCAAGAGGGATAGATTTCTATGTCCCTAGAGGGATTTCTATGTCCCTAGAGGGATTTCTATGTCCCAAGAGGGATTTCTATGTCCCTAGAGGGATTTCTATGTCCCTAGAGGGATAGATTTCTATGTCCCTAGAGGGATTTCTATGTCCCAAGAGGGATTTCTATGTCCCAAGAGGGATTTCTATGTCCCTAGAGGGATAGATTTCTATGTCCCTAGAGGGATTTCAATGCCCCTAGAGGGATTTCTATGTCCCAAGAGGGATTTCTATGTCCCTAGAGGGATAGATTTCTATGTCCCTAGAGGGATTTCTATGTCCCTAGAGGAATTTCAATGTCCCTAGAGGGATTTCTATGTCCCAAGAGGGATTTCTATGTCCCAAGAGGGATTTCTATGTCCCTAGAGGGATTTCTATGTCCCTAGAGGGATAGATTTCTATGTCCCTAGAGGGATTTCTAGGTCCCTAGAGGGATTTCTAGGTCCCTAGAGGGATTTCTATGTCCCTAGAGGGATAGATTTCTATGTCCCTAGAGGGATTTCTATGTCCCTAGAGGGATTTCTATGTCCCTAGAGGGATTTCTATGTCCCTAGAGGGATTTCTATGTCGCTAGAGGGATTTCTATGTCCCAAGAGGGATTTCTATGTCCCTAGAGGGATAGATTTCTATGTCCCAAGAGGGATTTCTATGTCCCTAGAGGGATTTCTATGTCGCTAGAGGGATTTCTAGGTCGCTAGAGGGATTTCTATGTCCCTAGAGGGATTTCTAGGTCCCTAGAGGGATAGATTTCTATGTCCCTAGAGGGATTTCTATGTCCCAAGAGGGATTTCTATGTCCCAAGAGGGATTTCTATGTCCCAAGAGGGATTTCTATGTCCCTAGAGGGATAGATTTCTATGTCCCTAGAGGGATTTCAATGTCCCTAGAGGGATTTCTATGTCCCAAGAGGGATTTCTATGTCCCAAGAGGGATTTCTAGGTCCCTAGAGGGATTTCTATGTCCCTAGAGGGATAGATTTCTATGTCCCTAGAGGGATTTCTATGTCCCTAGAGGGATTTCTATGTCCCAAGAGGGATTTCTATGTCCCTAGAGGGATAGATTTCTATGTCCCTAGAGGGATTTCTATGTCCCTAGAGGGATTTCTATGTCCCAAGAGGGATTTCTATGTCCCTAGAGGGATTTCTATGTCCCTAGAGGGATAGATTTCTATGTCCCTAGAGGGATTTCTATGTCCCAAGAGGGATAGATTTCTATGTCCCTAGAGGGATTTCTATGTCCCTAGAGGGATTTCTATGTCCCAAGAGGGATTTCTATGTCCCTAGAGGGATTTCTATGTCCCTAGAGGGATAGATTTCTATGTCCCTAGAGGGATTTCTATGTCCCGAGAGGGATTTCTATGTCCCAAGAGGGATTTCTATGTCCCTAGAGGGATAGATTTCTATGTCCCTAGAGGGATTTCAATGTCCCTAGAGGGATTTCTATGTCCCAAGAGGGATTTCTATTTCCCAAGAGAGATTTCTATGTCCCTAGAGGGATTTCTATGTCCCTAGAGGGATAGATTTCTATGTCCCTAGAGGGATTTCTATGTCCCTAGAGGGATTTCTATGTCCCAAGAGGGATTTCTATGTCCCAAGAGGGATTTCTATGTCCCTAGAGGGATTTCTATGTCCCTAGAGGGATAGATTTCTATGTCCCTAGAGGGATTTCTATGTCCCAAGAGGGATTTCTATGTCCCAAGAGGGATTTCTATGTCCCTAGAGGGATAGATTTCTATGTCCCTAGAGGGATTTCAATGTCCCTAGAGGGATTTCTATGTCCCAAGAGGGATTTCTATGTCCCAAGAGGGATTTCTAGGTCCCTAGAGGGATTTCTATGTCCCTAGAGGGATAGATTTCTATGTCCCTAGAGGGATTTCTATGTCCCTAGAGGGATTTCTATGTCCCAAGAGGGATTTCTATGTCCCTAGAGGGATTTCTATGTCCCTAGAGGGATAGATTTCTATGTCCCTAGAGGGATTTCTATGTCCCAAGAGGGATAGATTTCTATGTCCCTAGAGGGATTTCTATGTCCCTAGAGGGATTTCTATGTCCCAAGAGGGATTTCTATGTCCCTAGAGGGATTTCTATGTCCCTAGAGGGATAGATTTCTATGTCCCTAGAGGGATTTCTATGTCCCAAGAGGGATTTCTATGTCCCAAGAGGGATTTCTATGTCCCTAGAGGGATAGATTTCTATGTCCCTAGAGGGATTTCAATGTCCCTAGAGGGATTTCTATGTCCCAAGAGGGATTTCTATGTCCCAAGAGAGATTTCTATGTCCCTAGAGGGATTTCTATGTCCCTAGAGGGATAGATTTCTATGTCCCTAGAGGGATTTCTATGTCCCTAGAGGGATTTCTATGTCCCAAGAGGGATTTCTATGTCCCAAGAGGGATTTCTATGTCCCTAGAGGGATTTCTATGTCCCTAGAGGGATAGATTTCTATGTCCCTAGAGGGATTTCTATGTCCCAAGAGGGATTTCTATGTCCCAAGAGGGATTTCTATGTCCCTAGAGGGATAGATTTCTATGTCCCTAGAGGGATTTCAATGTCCCTAGAGGGATTTCTATGTCCCAAGAGGGATTTCTATGTCCCAAGAGGGATTTCTATGTCCCTAGAGGGATTTCTATGTCCCTAGAGGGATAGATTTCTATGTCCCTAGAGGGATTTCTATGTCCCTAGAGGGATTTCTATGTCCCAAGAGGGATTTCTATGTCCCAAGAGGGATTTCTATGTCCCTAGAGGGATAGATTTCTATGTCCCTAGAGGGATTTCAATGTCCCTAGAGGGATTTCTATGTCCCAAGAGGGATTTCTATGTCCCAAGAGGGATTTCTATGTCCCTAGAGGGATTTCTATGTCCCTAGAGGGATAGATTTCTATGTCCCAAGAGGGATTTCTATGTCCCAAGAGGGATTTCTAGGTCCCTAGAGGGATTTCTATGTCCCTAGAGGGATAGATTTCTATGTCCCTAGAGGGATTTCTATGTCCCTAGAGGGATTTCTATGTCCCAAGAGGGATTTCTATGTCCCTAGAGGGATAGATTTCTATGTCCCTAGAGGGATTTCTATGTCCCTAGAGGGATTTCTATGTCCCTAGAGGGATTTCTAGGTCCCTAGAGAGAGAGATTTCTATGTCCTTAGAGGGATTTCTATGTCGCTAGAGGGATTTCTAGGTCCCTAGAGGGATTTCTATGTCCCAGAGGGATTTCTAGGTCCCTAGAGGGATTTCTATGTCCCTAGAGGGATAGATTTCTATGTCCCTAGAGGGATTTCTATGTCCCTAGAGGGATTTCTATGTCCCAAGAGGGATTTCTATGTCCCTAGAGGGATAGATTTCTATGTCCCTAGAGGGATTTCTATGTCCCTAGAGGGATTTCTATGTCCCAAGAGGGATTTCTATGTCCCTAGAGGGATTTCTATGTCCCTAGAGGGATAGATTTCTATGTCCCTAGAGGGATTTCTATGTCCCAAGAGGGATAGATTTCTATGTCCCTAGAGGGATTTCTATGTCCCTAGAGGGATTTCTATGTCCCAAGAGGGATTTCTATGTCCCTAGAGGGATTTCTATGTCCCTAGAGGGATAGATTTCTATGTCCCTAGAGGGATTTCTATGTCCCAAGAGGGATTTCTATGTCCCAAGAGGGATTTCTATGTCCCTAGAGGGATAGATTTCTATGTCCCTAGAGGGATTTCAATGTCCCTAGAGGGATTTCTATGTCCCAAGAGGGATTTCTATCTCCCAAGAGGGATTTCTATGTCCCTAGAGGGATAGATTTCTATGTCCCTAGAGGGATTTCTATGTCCCTAGAGGGATTTCAATGTCCTTGAGGGATTTCTATGTCCCAAGAGGGATTTCTATGTCCCAAGAGGGATTTCTATGTCCCTAGAGGGATTTCTATGTCCCTAGAGGGATAGATTTCTATGTCCGTAGAGGGATTTCTAGGTCCCTAGAGGGATTTCTAGGTCCCTAGAGGGATAGATTTCTATGTCCCTAGAGGGATTTCTATGTTCCTAGAGGGATTTCTATGTCCCAAGAGGGATTTCTATGTCCCTAGAGGGATTTCTATGTCCCTAGAGGGATAGATTTCTATGTCCCTAGAGGGATTTCTATGTCCCAAGAGGGATAGATTTCTATGTCCCTAGAGGGATTTCTATGTCCCTAGAGGGATTTCTATGTCCCAAGAGGGATTTCTATGTCCCTAGAGGGATTTCTATGTCCCTAGAGGGATAGATTTCTATGTCCCTAGAGGGATTTCTATGTCCCAAGAGGGATTTCTATGTCCCAAGAGGGATTTCTATGTCCCTAGAGGGATAGATTTCTATGTCCCTAGAGGGATTTCTATGTCCCAAGAGGGATTTATATGTCCCAAGAGGGATTTCTATGTCCCTAGAGGGATAGATTTCTATGTCCCTAGAGGGATTTCTATGTCCCTAGAGGAATTTCAATGTCCCTAGAGGGATTTCTATGTCCCAAGAGGGATTTCTATGTCCCTAGAGGGATAGATTTCTATGTCCCTAGAGGGATTTCTATGTCCCTAGAGGGATTTCAATGTCCCTAGAGGGATTTCTATGTCCCAAGAGGGATTTCTATGTCCCAAGAGGGATTTCTATGTCCCTAGAGGGATAGATTTCTATGTCCGTAGAGGGATTTCTAGGTCCCTAGAGGGATTTCTAGGTCCCTAGAGGGATAGATTTCTATGTCCCTAGAGGGATTTCTATGTTCCTAGAGGGATTTCTATGTCCCAAGAGGGATTTCTATGTCCCTAGAGGGATTTCTATGTCCCTAGAGGGATAGATTTCTATGTCCCTAGAGGGATTTCTATGTCCCAAGAGGGATAGATTTCTATGTCCCTAGAGGGATTTCTATGTCCCTAGAGGGATTTCTATGTCCCAAGAGGGATTTCTATGTCCCTAGAGGGATTTCTATGTCCCTAGAGGGATAGATTTCTATGTCCCTAGAGGGATTTCTATGTCCCAAGAGGGATTTCTATGTCCCAAGAGGGATTTCTATGTCCCTAGAGGGATAGATTTCTATGTCCCTAGAGGGACTTCAATGCCCCTAGAGGGATTTCTATGTCCCAAGAGGGATTTCTATGTCCCAAGAGGGATTTCTATGTCCCTAGAGGGATAGATTTCTATGTCCCTAGAGGGATTTCTATGTCCCTAGAGGAATTTCAATGTCCCTAGAGGGATTTCTATGTCCCAAGAGGGATTTCTATGTCCCAAGAGGGATTTCTATGTCCCTAGAGGGATTTCTATGTCCCTAGAGGGATAGATTTCTATGTCCCTAGAGGGATTTCTAGGTCCCTAGAGGGATTTCTAGGTCCCTAGAGGGATTTCTATGTCCCTAGAGGGATAGATTTCTATGTCCCTAGAGGGATTTCTATGTCCCTAGAGGGATTTCTATGTCCCTAGAGGGATTTCTATGTCCCTAGAGGGATTTCTATGTCGCTAGAGGGATTTCTATGTCCCAAGAGGGATTTCTATGTCCCTAGAGGGATAGATTTCTATGTCCCAAGAGGGATTTCTATGTCCCTAGAGGGATTTCTATGTCGCTAGAGGGATTTCTAGGTCGCTAGAGGGATTTCTATGTCCCTAGAGGGATTTCTAGGTCCCTAGAGGGATAGATTTCTATGTCCCTAGAGGGATTTCTATGTCCCAAGAGGGATTTCTATGTCCCAAGAGGGATTTCTATGTCCCAAGAGGGATTTCTATGTCCCTAGAGGGATAGATTTCTATGTCCCTAGAGGGATTTCAATGTCCCTAGAGGGATTTCTATGTCCCAAGAGGGATTTCTATGTCCCAAGAGGGATTTCTAGGTCCCTAGAGGGATTTCTATGTCCCTAGAGGGATAGATTTCTATGTCCCTAGAGGGATTTCTATGTCCCTAGAGGGATTTCTATGTCCCAAGAGGGATTTCTATGTCCCTAGAGGGATAGATTTCTATGTCCCTAGAGGGATTTCTATGTCCCTAGAGGGATTTCTATGTCCCAAGAGGGATTTCTATGTCCCTAGAGGGATTTCTATGTCCCTAGAGGGATAGATTTCTATGTCCCTAGAGGGATTTCTATGTCCCAAGAGGGATAGATTTCTATGTCCCTAGAGGGATTTCTATGTCCCTAGAGGGATTTCTATGTCCCAAGAGGGATTTCTATGTCCCTAGAGGGATTTCTATGTCCCTAGAGGGATAGATTTCTATGTCCCTAGAGGGATTTCTATGTCCCGAGAGGGATTTCTATGTCCCAAGAGGGATTTCTATGTCCCTAGAGGGATAGATTTCTATGTCCCTAGAGGGATTTCAATGTCCCTAGAGGGATTTCTATGTCCCAAGAGGGATTTCTATGTCCCAAGAGAGATTTATATGTCCCTAGAGGGATTTCTATGTCCCTAGAGGGATAGATTTCTATGTCCCTAGAGGGATTTCTATGTCCCTAGAGGGATTTCTATGTCCCAAGAGGGATTTCTATGTCCCAAGAGGGATTTCTATGTCCCTAGAGGGATTTCTATGTCCCTAGAGGGATAGATTTCTATGTCCCTAGAGGGATTTCTATGTCCCAAGAGGGATTTCTATGTCCCAAGAGGGATTTCTATGTCCCTAGAGGGATAGATTTCTATGTCCCTAGAGGGATTTCAATGTCCCTAGAGGGATTTCTATGTCCCAAGAGGGATTTCTATGTCCCAAGAGGGATTTCTATGTCCCTAGAGGGATTTCTATGTCCCTAGAGGGATTTCTATGTCCCTAGAGGGATTTCTATGTCCCTAGAGGGATTTCTATGTCCCAAGAGGGATTTCTATGTCCCAAGAGGGATTTCTATGTCCCTAGAGGGATAGATTTCTATGTCCCTAGAGGGATTTCAATGTCCCTAGAGGGATTTCTATGTCCCAAGAGGGATTTCTATGTCCCAAGAGGGATTTCTATGTCCCGAGAGGGATTTCTATGTCCCTAGAGGGATAGATTTCTATGTCCCAAGAGGGATTTCTATGTCCCAAGAGGGATTTCTAGGTCCCTAGAGGGATTTCTATGTCCCTAGAGGGATAGATTTCTATGTCCCTAGAGGGATTTCTATGTCCCTAGAGGGATTTCTATGTCCCAAGAGGGATTTCTATGTCCCTAGAGGGATAGATTTCTATGTCCCTAGAGGGATTTCTATGTCCCTAGAGGGATTTCTAGGTCCCTAGAGAGAGAGATTTCTATGTCCTTAGAGGGATTTCTATGTCGCTAGAGGGATTTCTAGGTCCCTAGAGGGATTTCTATGTCCCAGAGGGATTTCTAGGTCCCTAGAGGGATTTCTATGTCCCTAGAGGGATAGATTTCTATGTCCCTAGAGGGATTTCTATGTCCCTAGAGGGATTTCTATGTCCCAAGAGGGATTTCTATGTCCCTAGAGGGATAGATTTCTATGTCCCTAGAGGGATTTCTATGTCCCTAGAGGGATTTCTATGTCCCAAGAGGGATTTCTATGTCCCTAGAGGGATTTCTATGTCCCTAGAGGGATAGATTTCTATGTCCCTAGAGGGATTTCTATGTCCCAAGAGGGATAGATTTCTATGTCCCTAGAGGGATTTCTATGTCCCTAGAGGGATTTCTATGTCCCAAGAGGGATTTCTATGTCCCTAGAGGGATTTCTATGTCCCTAGAGGGATAGATTTCTATGTCCCTAGAGGGATTTCTATGTCCCAAGAGGGATTTCTATGTCCCAAGAGGGATTTCTATGTCCCTAGAGGGATAGATTTCTATGTCCCTAGAGGGATTTCAATGTCCCTAGAGGGATTTCTATGTCCCAAGAGGGATTTCTATCTCCCAAGAGGGATTTCTATGTCCCTAGAGGGATAGATTTCTATGTCCCTAGAGGGATTTCTATGTCCCTAGAGGGATTTCAATGTCCTTGAGGGATTTCTATGTCCCAAGAGGGATTTCTATGTCCCAAGAGGGATTTCTATGTCCCTAGAGGGATTTCTATGTCCCTAGAGGGATAGATTTCTATGTCCCTAGAGGGATTTCTATGTCCCAAGAGGGATTTCTATGTCCCAAGAGGGATTTCTATGTCCCTAGAGGGATAGATTTCTATGTCCCTAGAGGGATTTCAATGTCCCTAGAGGGATTTCTATGTCCCAAGAGGGATTTCTATGTCCCAAGAGAGATTTCTATGTCCCTAGAGGGATTTCTATGTCCCTAGAGGGATAGATTTCTATGTCCCTAGAGGGATTTCTATGTCCCTAGAGGGATTTCTATGTCCCAAGAGGGATTTCTATGTCCCAAGAGGGATTTCTATGTCCCTAGAGGGATTTCTATGTCCCTAGAGGGATAGATTTCTATGTCCCTAGAGGGATTTCTATGTCCCAAGAGGGATTTCTATGTCCCAAGAGGGATTTCTATGTCCCTAGAGGGATAGATTTCTATGTCCCTAGAGGGATTTCAATGTCCCTAGAGGGATTTCTATGTCCCAAGAGGGATTTCTATGTCCCAAGAGGGATTTCTATGTCCCTAGAGGGATTTCTATGTCCCTAGAGGGATAGATTTCTATGTCCCTAGAGGGATTTCTATGTCCCTAGAGGGATTTCTATGTCCCAAGAGGGATTTCTATGTCCCAAGAGGGATTTCTATGTCCCTAGAGGGATAGATTTCTATGTCCCTAGAGGGATTTCAATGTCCCTAGAGGGATTTCTATGTCCCAAGAGGGATTTCTATGTCCCAAGAGGGATTTCTATGTCCCTAGAGGGATTTCTATGTCCCTAGAGGGATAGATTTCTATGTCCCAAGAGGGATTTCTATGTCCCAAGAGGGATTTCTAGGTCCCTAGAGGGATTTCTATGTCCCTAGAGGGATAGATTTCTATGTCCCTAGAGGGATTTCTATGTCCCTAGAGGGATTTCTATGTCCCAAGAGGGATTTCTATGTCCCTAGAGGGATAGATTTCTATGTCCCTAGAGGGATTTCTATGTCCCTAGAGGGATTTCTAGGTCCCTAGAGAGAGAGATTTCTATGTCCTTAGAGGGATTTCTATGTCGCTAGAGGGATTTCTAGGTCCCTAGAGGGATTTCTATGTCCCAGAGGGATTTCTAGGTCCCTAGAGGGATTTCTATGTCCCTAGAGGGATAGATTTCTATGTCCCTAGAGGGATTTCTATGTCCCTAGAGGGATTTCTATGTCCCAAGAGGGATTTCTATGTCCCTAGAGGGATAGATTTCTATGTCCCTAGAGGGATTTCTATGTCCCTAGAGGGATTTCTATGTCCCAAGAGGGATTTCTATGTCCCTAGAGGGATTTCTATGTCCCTAGAGGGATAGATTTCTATGTCCCTAGAGGGATTTCTATGTCCCAAGAGGGATAGATTTCTATGTCCCTAGAGGGATTTCTATGTCCCTAGAGGGATTTCTATGTCCCAAGAGGGATTTCTATGTCCCTAGAGGGATTTCTATGTCCCTAGAGGGATAGATTTCTATGTCCCTAGAGGGATTTCTATGTCCCAAGAGGGATTTCTATGTCCCAAGAGGGATTTCTATGTCCCTAGAGGGATAGATTTCTATGTCCCTAGAGGGATTTCAATGTCCCTAGAGGGATTTCTATGTCCCAAGAGGGATTTCTATCTCCCAAGAGGGATTTCTATGTCCCTAGAGGGATAGATTTCTATGTCCCTAGAGGGATTTCTATGTCCCTAGAGGGATTTCAATGTCCTTGAGGGATTTCTATGTCCCAAGAGGGATTTCTATGTCCCAAGAGGGATTTCTATGTCCCTAGAGGGATTTCTATGTCCCTAGAGGGATAGATTTCTATGTCCGTAGAGGGATTTCTAGGTCCCTAGAGGGATTTCTAGGTCCCTAGAGGGATAGATTTCTATGTCCCTAGAGGGATTTCTATGTTCCTAGAGGGATTTCTATGTCCCAAGAGGGATTTCTATGTCCCTAGAGGGATTTCTATGTCCCTAGAGGGATAGATTTCTATGTCCCTAGAGGGATTTCTATGTCCCAAGAGGGATAGATTTCTATGTCCCTAGAGGGATTTCTATGTCCCTAGAGGGATTTCTATGTCCCAAGAGGGATTTCTATGTCCCTAGAGGGATTTCTATGTCCCTAGAGGGATAGATTTCTATGTCCCTAGAGGGATTTCTATGTCCCAAGAGGGATTTCTATGTCCCAAGAGGGATTTCTATGTCCCTAGAGGGATAGATTTCTATGTCCCTAGAGGGATTTCTATGTCCCAAGAGGGATTTATATGTCCCAAGAGGGATTTCTATGTCCCTAGAGGGATAGATTTCTATGTCCCTAGAGGGATTTCTATGTCCCTAGAGGAATTTCAATGTCCCTAGAGGGATTTCTATGTCCCAAGAGGGATTTCTATGTCCCTAGAGGGATAGATTTCTATGTCCCTAGAGGGATTTCTATGTCCCTAGAGGGATTTCAATGTCCCTAGAGGGATTTCTATGTCCCAAGAGGGATTTCTATGTCCCAAGAGGGATTTCTATGTCCCTAGAGGGATTTCTATGTCCCTAGAGGGATAGATTTCTATGTCCGTAGAGGGATTTCTAGGTCCCTAGAGGGATTTCTAGGTCCCTAGAGGGATAGATTTCTATGTCCCTAGAGGGATTTCTATGTTCCTAGAGGGATTTCTATGTCCCAAGAGGGATTTCTATGTCCCTAGAGGGATTTCTATGTCCCTAGAGGGATAGATTTCTATGTCCCTAGAGGGATTTCTATGTCCCAAGAGGGATAGATTTCTATGTCCCTAGAGGGATTTCTATGTCCCTAGAGGGATTTCTATGTCCCAAGAGGGATTTCTATGTCCCTAGAGGGATTTCTATGTCCCTAGAGGGATAGATTTCTATGTCCCTAGAGGGATTTCTATGTCCCAAGAGGGATTTCTATGTCCCAAGAGGGATTTCTATGTCCCTAGAGGGATAGATTTCTATGTCCCTAGAGGGATTTCAATGCCCCTAGAGGGATTTCTATGTCCCAAGAGGGATTTCTATGTCCCTAGAGGGATAGATTTCTATGTCCCTAGAGGGATTTCTATGTCCCTAGAGGAATTTCAATGTCCCTAGAGGGATTTCTATGTCCCAAGAGGGATTTCTATGTCCCAAGAGGGATTTCTATGT
Source organism: Troilus luridus (assembly GCA_964056705.1). NCBI lineage: Eukaryota > Metazoa > Arthropoda > Insecta > Hemiptera > Pentatomidae > Troilus > Troilus luridus. The sequence goes on from CAXKTH010000067.1 coordinate 343,215, forward strand.
CCCTAGAGGGATTTCTATGTCCCTAGAGGGATAGATTTCTATGTCCCTAGAGGGATTTCTAGGTCCCTAGAGGGATTTCTAGGTCCCTAGAGGGATTTCTATGTCCCTAGAGGGATAGATTTCTATGTCCCTAGAGGGATTTCTATGTCCCTAGAGGGATTTCTATGTCCCTAGAGGGATTTCTATGTCCCAAGAGGGATTTCTATGTCCCAAGAGGGATTTCTATGTCCCTAGAGGGATAGATTTCTATGTCCCTAGAGGGATTTCAATGTCCCTAGAGGGATTTCTATGTCCCAAGAGGGATTTCTATGTCCCAAGAGGGATTTCTATGTCCCTAGAGGGATTTCTATGTCCCTAGAGGGATAGATTTCTATGTCCCAAGAGGGATTTCTATGTCCCAAGAGGGATTTCTAGGTCCCTAGAGGGATTTCTATGTCCCTAGAGGGATAGATTTCTATGTCCCTAGAGGGATTTCTATGTCCCTAGAGGGATTTCTATGTCCCAAGAGGGATTTCTATGTCCCTAGAGGGATAGATTTCTATGTCCCTAGAGGGATTTCTATGTCCCTAGAGGGATTTCTAGGTCCCTAGAGAGAGAGATTTCTATGTCCTTAGAGGGATTTCTATGTCGCTAGAGGGATTTCTAGGTCCCTAGAGGGATTTCTATGTCCCAGAGGGATTTCTAGGTCCCTAGAGGGATTTCTATGTCCCTAGAGGGATAGATTTCTATGTCCCTAGAGGGATTTCTATGTCCCTAGAGGGATTTCTATGTCCCAAGAGGGATTTCTATGTCCCTAGAGGGATAGATTTCTATGTCCCTAGAGGGATTTCTATGTCCCTAGAGGGATTTCTATGTCCCAAGAGGGATTTCTATGTCCCTAGAGGGATTTCTATGTCCCTAGAGGGATAGATTTCTATGTCCCTAGAGGGATTTCTATGTCCCAAGAGGGATAGATTTCTATGTCCCTAGAGGGATTTCTATGTCCCTAGAGGGATTTCTATGTCCCAAGAGGGATTTCTATGTCCCTAGAGGGATTTCTATGTCCCTAGAGGGATAGATTTCTATGTCCCTAGAGGGATTTCTATGTCCCAAGAGGGATTTCTATGTCCCAAGAGGGATTTCTATGTCCCTAGAGGGATAGATTTCTATGTCCCTAGAGGGATTTCAATGTCCCTAGAGGGATTTCTATGTCCCAAGAGGGATTTCTATCTCCCAAGAGGGATTTCTATGTCCCTAGAGGGATAGATTTCTATGTCCCTAGAGGGATTTCAATGTCCCTAGAGGGATTTCTATGTCCCAAGAGGGATTTCTATGTCCCAAGAGGGATTTCTATGTCCCTAGAGGGATTTCTATGTCCCTAGAGGGATAGATTTCTATGTCCGTAGAGGGATTTCTAGGTCCCTAGAGGGATTTCTAGGTCCCTAGAGGGATAGATTTCTATGTCCCTAGAGGGATTTCTATGTTCCTAGAGGGATTTCTATGTCCCAAGAGGGATTTCTATGTCCCTAGAGGGATTTCTATGTCCCTAGAGGGATAGATTTCTATGTCCCTAGAGGGATTTCTATGTCCCAAGAGGGATAGATTTCTATGTCCCTAGAGGGATTTCTATGTCCCTAGAGGGATTTCTATGTCCCAAGAGGGATTTCTATGTCCCTAGAGGGATTTCTATGTCCCTAGAGGGATAGATTTCTATGTCCCTAGAGGGATTTCTATGTCCCAAGAGGGATTTCTATGTCCCAAGAGGGATTTCTATGTCCCTAGAGGGATAGATTTCTATGTCCCTAGAGGGATTTCTATGTCCCAAGAGGGATTTCTATGTCCCAAGAGGGATTTCTATGTCCCTAGAGGGATAGATTTCTATGTCCCTAGAGGGATTTCTATGTCCCTAGAGGAATTTCAATGTCCCTAGAGGGATTTCTATGTCCCAAGAGGGATTTCTATGTCCCTAGAGGGATAGATTTCTATGTCCCTAGAGGGATTTCTATGTCCCTAGAGGGATTTCAATGTCCCTAGAGGGATTTCTATGTCCCAAGAGGGATTTCTATGTCCCAAGAGGGATTTCTATGTCCCTAGAGGGATTTCTATGTCCCTAGAGGGATAGATTTCTATGTCCGTAGAGGGATTTCTAGGTCCCTAGAGGGATTTCTAGGTCCCTAGAGGGATAGATTTCTATGTCCCTAGAGGGATTTCTATGTTCCTAGAGGGATTTCTATGTCCCAAGAGGGATTTCTATGTCCCTAGAGGGATTTCTATGTCCCTAGAGGGATAGATTTCTATGTCCCTAGAGGGATTTCTATGTCCCAAGAGGGATAGATTTCTATGTCCCTAGAGGGATTTCTATGTCCCTAGAGGGATTTCTATGTCCCAAGAGGGATTTCTATGTCCCTAGAGGGATTTCTATGTCCCTAGAGGGATAGAATTCTATGTCCCTAGAGGGATTTCTATGTCCCAAGAGGGATTTCTATGTCCCAAGAGGGATTTCTATGTCCCTAGAGGGATAGATTTCTATGTCCCTAGAGGGATTTCAATGCCCCTAGAGGGATTTCTATGTCCCAAGAGGGATTTCTATGTCCCAAGAGGGATTTCTATGTCCCTAGAGGGATAGATTTCTATGTCCCTAGAGGGATTTCTATGTCCCTAGAGGAATTTCAATGTCCCTAGAGGGATTTCTATGTCCCAAGAGGGATTTCTATGTCCCAAGAGGGATTTCTATGTCCCTAGAGGGATTTCTATGTCCCTAGAGGGATAGATTTCTATGTCCCTAGAGGGATTTCTAGGTCCCTAGAGGGATTTCTAGGTCCCTAGAGGGATAGATTTCTATGTCCCTAGAGGGATTTCTATGTCCCTAGAGGGATTTCTATGTCCCTAGAGGGATTTCTATGTCCCTAGAGGGATTTCTATGTCGCTAGAGGGATTTCTATGTCCCAAGAGGGATTTCTATGTCCCTAGAGGGATAGATTTCTATGTCCCAAGAGGGATTTCTATGTCCCTAGAGGGATTTCTATGTCGCTAGAGGGATTTCTAGGTCGCTAGAGGGATTTCTATGTCCCTAGAGGGATTTCTAGGTCCCTAGAGGGATAGATTTCTATGTCCCTAGAGGGATTTCTATGTCCCAAGAGGGATTTCTATGTCCCAAGAGGGATTTCTATGTCCCAAGAGGGATTTCTATGTCCCTAGAGGGATAGATTTCTATGTCCCTAGAGGGATTTCAATGTCCCTAGAGGGATTTCTATGTCCCAAGAGGGATTTCTATGTCCCAAGAGGGATTTCTAGGTCCCTAGAGGGATTTCTATGTCCCTAGAGGGATAGATTTCTATGTCCCTAGAGGGATTTCTATGTCCCTAGAGGGATTTCTATGTCCCAAGAGGGATTTCTATGTCCCTAGAGGGATAGATTTCTATGTCCCTAGAGGGATTTCTATGTCCCTAGAGGGATTTCTATGTCCCAAGAGGGATTTCTATGTCCCTAGAGGGATTTCTATGTCCCTAGAGGGATAGATTTCTATGTCCCTAGAGGGATTTCTATGTCCCAAGAGGGATAGATTTCTATGTCCCTAGAGGGATTTCTATGTCCCTAGAGGGATTTCTATGTCCCAAGAGGGATTTCTATGTCCCTAGAGGGATTTCTATGTCCCTAGAGGGATAGATTTCTATGTCCCTAGAGGGATTTCTATGTCCCGAGAGGGATTTCTATGTCCCAAGAGGGATTTCTATGTCCCTAGAGGGATAGATTTCTATGTCCCTAGAGGGATTTCAATGTCCCTAGAGGGATTTCTATGTCCCAAGAGGGATTTCTATGTCCCAAGAGAGATTTCTATGTCCCTAGAGGGATTTCTATGTCCCTAGAGGGATAGATTTCTATGTCCCTAGAGGGATTTCTATGTCCCTAGAGGGATTTCTATGTCCCAAGAGGGATTTCTATGTCCCAAGAGGGATTTCTATGTCCCTAGAGGGATTTCTATGTCCCTAGAGGGATAGATTTCTATGTCCCTAGAGGGATTTCTATGTCCCAAGAGGGATTTCTATGTCCCAAGAGGGATTTCTATGTCCCTAGAGGGATAGATTTCTATGTCCCTAGAGGGATTTCAATGTCCCTAGAGGGATTTCTATGTCCCAAGAGGGATTTCTATGTCCCAAGAGGGATTTCTATGTCCCTAGAGGGATTTCTATGTCCCTAGAGGGATTTCTATGTCCCTAGAGGGATTTCTATGTCCCTAGAGGGATTTCTATGTCCCAAGAGGGATTTCTATGTCCCAAGAGGGATTTCTATGTCCCTAGAGGGATAGATTTCTATGTCCCTAGAGGGAATTCAATGTCCCTAGAGGGATTTCTATGTCCCAAGAGGGATTTCTATGTCCCAAGAGGGATTTCTATGTCCCTAGAGGGATTTCTATGTCCCTAGAGGGATAGATTTCTATGTCCCAAGAGGGATTTCTATGTCCCAAGAGGGATTTCTAGGTCCCTAGAGGGATTTCTATGTCCCTAGAGGGATAGATTTCTATGTCCCTAGAGGGATTTCTATGTCCCTAGAGGGATTTCTATGTCCCAAGAGGGATTTCTATGTCCCTAGAGGGATAGATTTCTATGTCCCTAGAGGGATTTCTATGTCCCTAGAGGGATTTCTAGGTCCCTAGAGAGAGAGATTTCTATGTCCTTAGAGGGATTTCTATGTCGCTAGAGGGATTTCTAGGTCCCTAGAGGGATTTCTATGTCCCAGAGGGATTTCTAGGTCCCTAGAGGGATTTCTATGTCCCTAGAGGGATAGATTTCTATGTCCCTAGAGGGATTTCTATGTCCCTAGAGGGATTTCTATGTCCCAAGAGGGATTTCTATGTCCCTAGAGGGATAGATTTCTATGTCCCTAGAGGGATTTCTATGTCCCTAGAGGGATTTCTATGTCCCAAGAGGGATTTCTATGTCCCTAGAGGGATTTCTATGTCCCTAGAGGGATAGATTTCTATGTCCCTAGAGGGATTTCTATGTCCCAAGAGGGATAGATTTCTATGTCCCTAGAGGGATTTCTATGTCCCTAGAGGGATTTCTATGTCCCAAGAGGGATTTCTATGTCCCTAGAGGGATTTCTATGTCCCTAGAGGGATAGATTTCTATGTCCCTAGAGGGATTTCTATGTCCCAAGAGGGATTTCTATGTCCCAAGAGGGATTTCTATGTCCCTAGAGGGATAGATTTCTATGTCCCTAGAGGGATTTCAATGTCCCTAGAGGGATTTCTATGTCCCAAGAGGGATTTCTATCTCCCAAGAGGGATTTCTATGTCCCTAGAGGGATAGATTTCTATGTCCCTAGAGGGATTTCTATGTCCCTAGAGGGATTTCAATGTCCCTAGAGGGATTTCTATGTCCCAAGAGGGATTTCTATGTCCCAAGAGGGATTTCTATGTCCCTAGAGGGATTTCTATGTCCCTAGAGGGATAGATTTCTATGTCCCTAGAGGGATTTCTAGGTCCCTAGAGGGATTTCTAGGTCCCTAGAGGGATTTCTATGTCCCTAGAGGGATAGATTTCTATGTCCCTAGAGGGATTTCTATGTCCCTAGAGGGATTTCTATGTCCCTAGAGGGATTTCTATGTCCCTAGAGGGATTTCTATGTCGCTAGAGGGATTTCTAGGTCGCTAGAGGGATTTCTATGTCCCAAGAGGGATTTCTATGTCCCTAGAGGGATAGATTTCTATGTCCCAAGAGGGATTTCTATGTCCCTAGAGGGATTTCTATGTCGCTAGAGGGCTTTCTAGGTCGCTAGAGGGATAGATTTCTATGTCCCTAGAGGGATTTCTATGTCCCAAGAGGGATTTCTATGTCCCAAGAGGGATTTCTATGTCCCAAGAGGGATTTCTATGTCCCTAGAGGGATAGATTTCTATGTCCCTAGAGGGATTTCAATGTCCCTAGAGGGATTTCTATGTCCCAAGAGGGATTTCTATGTCCCAAGAGGGATTTCTAGGTCCCTAGAGGGATTTCTATGTCCCTAGAGGGATAGATTTCTATGTCCCTAGAGGGATTTCTATGTCCCTAGAGGGATTTCTATGTCCCAAGAGGGATTTCTATGTCCCTAGAGGGATAGATTTCTATGTCCCTAGAGGGATTTCTATGTCCCTAGAGGGATTTCTATGTCCCAAGAGGGATTTCTATGTCCCTAGAGGGATTTCTATGTCCCTAGAGGGATAGATTTCTATGTCCCTAGAGGGATTTCTATGTCCCAAGAGGGATAGATTTCTATGTCCCTAGAGGGATTTCTATGTCCCTAGAGGGATTTCTATGTCCCAAGAGGGATTTCTATGTCCCTAGAGGGATTTCTATGTCCCTAGAGGGATAGATTTCTATGTCCCTAGAGGGATTTCTATGTCCCGAGAGGGATTTCTATGTCCCAAGAGGGATTTCTATGTCCCTAGAGGGATAGATTTCTATGTCCCTAGAGGGATTTCAATGTCCCTAGAGGGATTTCTATGTCCCAAGAGGGATTTCTATGTCCCAAGAGAGATTTCTATGTCCCTAGAGGGATTTCTATGTCCCTAGAGGGATAGATTTCTATGTCCCTAGAGGGATTTCTATGTCCCTAGAGGGATTTCTATGTCCCAAGAGGGATTTCTATGTCCCAAGAGGGATTTCTATGTCCCTAGAGGGATTTCTATGTCCCTAGAGGGATAGATTTCTATGTCCCTAGAGGGATTTCTATGTCCCAAGAGGGATTTCTATGTCCCAAGAGGGATTTCTATGTCCCTAGAGGGATAGATTTCTATGTCCCTAGAGGGATTTCAATGTCCCTAGAGGGATTTCTATGTCCCAAGAGGGATTTCTATGTCCCAAGAGGGATTTCTATGTCCCTAGAGGGATTTCTATGTCCCTAGAGGGATTTCTATGTCCCTAGAGGGATTTCTATGTCCCTAGAGGGATTTCTATGTCCCAAGAGGGATTTCTATGTCCCAAGAGGGATTTCTATGTCCCTAGAGGGATAGATTTCTATGTCCCTAGAGGGAATTCAATGTCCCTAGAGGGATTTCTATGTCCCAAGAGGGATTTCTATGTCCCAAGAGGGATTTCTATGTCCCTAGAGGGATTTCTATGTCCCTAGAGGGATAGATTTCTATGTCCCAAGAGGGATTTCTATGTCCCAAGAGGGATTTCTAGGTCCCTAGAGGGATTTCTATGTCCCTAGAGGGATAGATTTCTATGTCCCTAGAGGGATTTCTATGTCCCTAGAGGGATTTCTATGTCCCAAGAGGGATTTCTATGTCCCTAGAGGGATAGATTTCTATGTCCCTAGAGGGATTTCTATGTCCCTAGAGGGATTTCTAGGTCCCTAGAGAGAGAGATTTCTATGTCCTTAGAGGGATTTCTATGTCGCTAGAGGGATTTCTAGGTCCCTAGAGGGATTTCTATGTCCCAGAGGGATTTCTAGGTCCCTAGAGGGATTTCTATGTCCCTAGAGGGATAGATTTCTATGTCCCTAGAGGGATTTCTATGTCCCTAGAGGGATTTCTATGTCCCAAGAGGGATTTCTATGTCCCTAGAGGGATAGATTTCTATGTCCCTAGAGGGATTTCTATGTCCCTAGAGGGATTTCTATGTCCCAAGAGGGATTTCTATGTCCCTAGAGGGATTTCTATGTCCCTAGAGGGATAGATTTCTATGTCCCTAGAGGGATTTCTATGTCCCAAGAGGGATAGATTTCTATGTCCCTAGAGGGATTTCTATGTCCCTAGAGGGATTTCTATGTCCCAAGAGGGATTTCTATGTCCCTAGAGGGATTTCTATGTCCCTAGAGGGATAGATTTCTATGTCCCTAGAGGGATTTCTATGTCCCAAGAGGGATTTCTATGTCCCAAGAGGGATTTCTATGTCCCTAGAGGGATAGATTTCTATGTCCCTAGAGGGATTTCAATGTCCCTAGAGGGATTTCTATGTCCCAAGAGGGATTTCTATCTCCCAAGAGGGATTTCTATGTCCCTAGAGGGATAGATTTCTATGTCCCTAGAGGGATTTCTATGTCCCTAGAGGGATTTCAATGTCCCTAGAGGGATTTCTATGTCCCAAGAGGGATTTCTATGTCCCAAGAGGGATTTCTATGTCCCTAGAGGGATTTCTATGTCCCTAGAGGGATAGATTTCTATGTCCCTAGAGGGATTTCTAGGTCCCTAGAGGGATTTCTAGGTCCCTAGAGGGATTTCTATGTCCCTAGAGGGATAGATTTCTATGTCCCTAGAGGGATTTCTATGTCCCTAGAGGGATTTCTATGTCCCTAGAGGGATTTCTATGTCCCTAGAGGGATTTCTATGTCGCTAGAGGGATTTCTAGGTCGCTAGAGGGATTTCTATGTCCCAAGAGGGATTTCTATGTCCCTAGAGGGATAGATTTCTATGTCCCAAGAGGGATTTCTATGTCCCTAGAGGGATTTCTATGTCGCTAGAGGGCTTTCTAGGTCGCTAGAGGGATAGATTTCTATGTCCCTAGAGGGATTTCTATGTCCCAAGAGGGATTTCTATGTCCCAAGAGGGATTTCTATGTCCCAAGAGGGATTTCTATGTCCCTAGAGGGATAGATTTCTATGTCTCTAGAGGGATTTCAATGTCCCTAGAGGGATTTCTATGTCCCAAGAGGGATTTCTATGTCCCAAGAGGGATTTCTAGGTCCCTAGAGGGATTTCTATGTCCCTAGAGGGATAGATTTCTATGTCCCTCGAGGGATTTCTATGTCCCTAGAGGGATTTCTATGTCCCAAGAGGGATTTCTATGTCCCTAGAGGGATAGATTTCTATGTCCCTAGAGGGATTTCTATGTCCCTAGAGGGATTTCTATGTCCCAAGAGGGATTTCTATGTCCCTAGAGGGATTTCTATGTCCCTAGAGGGATAGATTTCTATGTCCCTAGAGGGATTTCTATGTCCCAAGAGGGATAGATTTCTATGTCCCTAGAGGGATTTCTATGTCCCTAGAGGGATTTCTATGTCCCAAGAGGGATTTCTATGTCCCTAGAGGGATTTCTATGTCCCTAGAGGGATAGATTTCTATGTCCCTAGAGGGATTTCTATGTCCCAAGAGGGATTTCTATGTCCCAAGAGGGATTTCTATGTCCCTAGAGGGATAGATTTCTATGTCCCTAGAGGGATTTCAATGTCCCTAGAGGGATTTCTATGTCCCAAGAGGGATTTCTATGTCCCAAGAGGGATTTCTATGTCCCAAGAGGGATTTCTATGTCCCTAGAGGGATAGATTTCTATGTCCCTAGAGGGATTTCTATGTCCCTAGAGGGATTTCTATGTCCCAAGAGGGATTTCTATGTCCCAAGAGGGATTTCTATGTCCCTAGAGGGATTTCTATGTCCCTAGAGGGATAGATTTCTATGTCCCTAGAGGGATTTCTATGTCCCAAGAGGGATTTCTATGTCCCAAGAGGGATTTCTATGTCCCTAGAGGGATAGATTTATATGTCCCTAGAGGGATTTCAATGTCCCTAGAGGGATTTCTATGTCCCAAGAGGGATTTCTATGTCCCAAGAGGGATTTCTATGTCCCTAGAGTGATTTCTATGTCCCTAGAGGGATTTCAATGTCCCTAGAGGGATTTCTATGTCCCAAGAGGGATTTCTATGTCCCAAGAGGGATTTCTATGTCCCTAGAGGGATTTCTATGTCCCTAGAGGGATAGATTTCTATGTCCCTAGAGGGATTTCTAGGTCCCTAGAGGGATTTCTAGGTCCCTAGAGGGATTTCTATGTCCCTAGAGGGATAGATTTCTATGTCCCTAGAGGGATTTCTATGTCCCTAGAGGGATTTCTATGTCCCAAGAGGGATTTCTATGTCCCTAGAGGGATAGATTTCTATGTCCCTAGAGGGATAGATTTCTATGTCCCTAGAGGGATTTCTAGGTCCCTAGAGAGAGAGATTTCTATGTCCTTAGAGGGATTTCTATGTCGCTAGAGGGATTTCTAGGTCCCTAGAGGGATTTCTATGTCCCAGAGGGATTTCTAGGTCCCTAGAGGGATTTCTATGTCCCTAGAGGGATAGATTTCTATGTCCCTAGAGGGATTTCTATGTCCCTAGAGGGATTTCTATGTCCCTAGAGGGATAGATTTCTATGTCCCTAGAGGGATTTCTATGTCCCTAGAGGGATTTCTATGTCCCTAGAGGGATTTCTATGTCCCTAGAGGGATTTCTAGGTCCCAAGAGGGATTTCTATGTCCCTAGAGGGATATATTTCTATGTCCCTAGAGGGATTTCTATGTCCCTAGAGACGGTTACCTTGGATAACCTTTCAAAATAGGAATGTAATAATATTGGAAATAAATAAATCGAAGTAATAACAATATAATTAAATATATAACATGTTATAAAATAATGTTGTATATAATGTAAATAAATATAATAACGAGATCAATAAATAGAGTAATAATAATGGAAATACATAAATCGAAGTAATAACAATATAATTGAATATATAACATATTATAAAATAATTTGGTATATAATGTAAATAAATAAAATAATGAGATCAATAAATACTCCAATATATAAACGATTTAAAATTAAAATAATTATCTAAAACTAGTATAAAGTATAATAAATAAATAATAAGTATATTTAATCATAAACAATAAGTGTAGGATGTAAAATAATGCAACATATATAAAATATTTAAAATTCAAAAAATTATTTAAAAACTTAACATTCAATCGCATTTCGGTGGAAAATGGGTTGCTATACAGTTCAACATGGATTGAAAAGAGTCTCTATCCCTACATTTCCTATTTTTCTGCAAAATGTTTTTCTCCTGGCAAAAATGAATTGCATCTTCCTCGGTTCTTGCCAAATCCCAAATAAGCATTGTCGTATAACTAAGAAACACCAAACAACAAAATATCGACATTATCTTGTATTATTAACAAAGAACAACTGAGCGATTTACCCCCTAGAGGGATTTCTATGTCCCTAGAGGGATTTCTATGTCCCTAGAGGGATTTCTAGGTCGCTAGAGGGATTTCAATGTCCCTAGAGGGATTTCTATGTCCCAAGAGGGATTTCTATGTCCCAAGAGGGATTTCTATGTCCCTAGAGGGATTTCTATGTCCCTAGAGGGATAGATTTCTATGTCCCTAGAGGGATTTCAATGTCCCTAGAGGGATTTCTATGTCCCAAGAGGGATTTCTATGTCCCAAGAGGGATTTCTATGTCCCTAGAGGGATTTCTATGTCCCTAGAGGGATAGATTTCTATGTCCCTAGAGGGATTTCAATGTCCCTAGAGGGATTTCTAGGTCCCTAGAGGGATTTCTATGTCCCTAGAGGGATAGATTTCTATGTCCCTAGAGGGATTTCTATGTCCCTAGAGGGATTTCTATGTCCCAAGAGGGATTTCTATGTCCCTAGAGGGATAGATTTCTATGTCCCTAGAAGGATTTCTATGTCCCTAGAGGGATTTCTATGTCGCTAGAGGGATTTCTAGGTCGCTAGAGGGATTTCTATGTCCCAAGAGGGATTTCTATGTCCCTAGAGGGATAGATTTCTATGTCCCTAGAGGGATTTCTATGTCGCTAGAGGGATTTCTAGGTCGCTAGAGGGATTTCTAGGTCGCTAGAGGGATTTCTATGTCCCAAGAGGGATTTCTATGTCCCTAGAGGGATAGATTTCTATGTCCCTAGAGGGATTTCTATGTCCCTAGAGGGATTTCTATGTCGCTAGAGGGATTTCTAGGTCGCTAGAGGGATTTCTATGTCCCAAGAGGGATTTCTATGTCCCTAGAGGGATAGATTTCTATGTCCCTAGAGGGATTTCTATGTCGCTAGAGGGATTTCTAGGTCGCTAGAGGGATTTCTATGTCCCTAGAGGGATTTCTAGGTCCCTAGAGGGATAGATTTCTATGTCCCTAGAGGGATTTCTATGTCCCAAGAGGGATTTCTATGTCCCAAGAGGGATTTCTATGTCCCTAGAGGGATAGATTTCTATGTCCCTAGAGGGATTTCAATGTCCCTAGAGTGATTTCTATGTCCCAAGAGGGATTTCTATGTCCCAAGAGGGATTTCTAGGTCCCTAGAGGGATAGATTTCTATGTCCCTAGAGGGATTTCTATGTCCCTAGAGGGATTTCTATGTCCCAAGAGGGATTTCTATGTCCCTAGAGGGATAGATTTCTATGTCCCTAGAGGGATTTCTATGTCCCTAGAGGGATTTCTATGTCCCAAGAGGGATTTCTATGTCCCTAGAGGGATTTCTATGTCGCTAGAGGGATTTCTATGTCCCTAGAGGGATAGATTTCTATGTCCCTAGAGGGATTTCTATGTCCCTAGAGGGATTTCAATGTCCCTAGAGGGATTTCTATGTCCCAAGAGGGATAGATTTCTATGTCCCTAGAGGGATTTCTATGTCCCTAGAGGGATTTCTATGTCCCAAGAGGGATTTCTATGTCCCTAGAGGGATAGATTTCTATGTCCCTAGAGGGATTTCTATGTCCCTAGAGGGATTTCTATGTCCCAAGAGGGATTTCTATGTCCCTAGAGGGATTTCTATGTCCCTAGAGGGATAGATTTCTATGTCCCTAGAGGGATTTCTATGTCCCAAGAGGGATAGATTTCTATGTCCCTAGAGGGATTTCTATGTCCCTAGAGGGATTTCTATGTCCCAAGAGGGATTTCTATGTCCCTAGAGGGATTTCTATGTCCCTAGAGGGATAGATTTCTATGTCCCTAGAGGGATTTCTATGTCCCAAGAGGGATTTTTATGTCCCAAGAGGGATTTCTATGTCCCTAGAGGGATAGATTTCTATGTCCCTAGAGGGATTTCAATGTCCCTAGAGGGATTTCTATGTCCCTAGAGGGATTTCTAGGTCCCTAGAGAGAGAGATTTCTATGTCCTTAGAGGGATTTCTATGTCGCTAGAGGGATTTCTAGGTCCCTAGAGGGATTTCTATGTCCCAGAGGGATTTCTAGGTCCCTAGAGGGATTTCTATGTCCCTAGAGGGATAGATTTCTATGTCCCTAGAGGGATTTCTATGTCCCTAGAGGGATTTCTATGTCCCTAGAGGGATAGATTTCTATGTCCCTAGAGGGATTTCTATGTCCCTAGAGGGATTTCTATGTCCCTAGAGGGATTTCTAGGTCCCAAGAGGGATTTCTATGTCCCTAGAGGGATATATTTCTATGTCCCTAGAGACGGTTACCTTGGATAACCTTTCAAAATAGGAATGTAATAATATTGGAAATAAATAAATCGAAGTAATAACAATATAATTAAATATATAACATGTTATAAAATAATGTTGTATATAATGTAAATAAATATAATAACGAGATCAATAAATAGAGTAATAATAATGGAAATACATAAATCGAAGTAATAGCAATATAATTGAATATATAACATATTATAAAATAATTTGGTATATAATGTAAATAAATAAAATAATGAGATCAATAAATACTCCAATATATAAACGATTTAAAATTAAAATAATTATCTAAAACTAGTATAAAGTATAATAAATAAATAATAAGTATATTTAATCATAAATAATAAGTGTAGGATGTAAAATAATGCAACATATATAAAATATTTAAAATTCAAAAAATTATTTAAAAACTTAACATTCAATCGCATTTCGGTGGAAAATGGGTTGCTATACAGTTCAACATAGATTGAAAAGAGTCTCTATCCCTACATTTCCTATTTTTCTGCAAAATGTTTTTCTCCTGGCAAAAATGAATTGCATCTTCCTCGGTTCTTGCCAAATCCCAAATAAGCATTGTCGTATAACTAAGAAACACCAAACAACAAAATATCGACATTATCTTGTATTATTAACAAAGAACAACTGAGCAACAAACACAACAACGCTCGAACAGACTAGTAAACAAACAATGATGTCTGTCAAAAATGTAAGGTTATCCAAGGTAACTGGTAGAAATGTAACTGTTATCTTGGGTTTTGAGAGGGATATCTGGAGTTTTAGGAGGGATTTCTAGGTCCCTAGAGGGATTTCTATGTCCCTAGAGGGATTTCTATGTCCCTAGAGGGATTTCTAGGTCCCTAGAGGGATTTCTAGGTCCCTAGAGAGATAGATTTCTATGTCCCTAGAGGGATTTCTATGTCCCTAGAGAGATTTCTAGGTCCCTAGAGGGATTTCTATGTCCCAAGAGGGATTTCTATGTCCCTAGAGGGATTTCTATGTCCCTAGAGGGATAGATTTCTATGTCCCTAGAGGGATTTCTATGTCCCTAGAGGGATTTCTATGTCCCAAGAGGGATTTCTATGTCCCAAGAGGGATTTCTATGTCCCTAGAGGGATAGATTTCTATGTCCCTAGAGGGATTTCAATGTCCCTAGAGGGATTTCTATGTCCCAAGAGGGATTTCTATGTCCCAAGAGGGATTTCTATGTCCCTAGAGGGATTTCTATGTCCCTAGAGGGATAGATTTCTATGTCCCTAGAGGGATTTCTAGGTCCCTAGAGGGATTTCTAGGTCCCTAGAGGGATTTCTATGTCCCTAGAGGGATAGATTTCTATGTCCCTAGAGGGATTTCTATGTCCCTAGAGGGATTTCTATGTCCCAAGAGGGATTTCTAGGTCCCTAGAGGGATTTCTATGTCCCTAGAGGGATAGATTTCTATGTCCCTAGAGGGATTTCTATGTCCCTAGAGGGATTTCTATGTCCCTAGAGGGATTTCTATGTCGCTAGAGGGATTTCTAGGTCGCTAGAGGGATTTCTATGTCCCAAGAGGGATTTCTATGTCCCTAGAGGGATAGATTTCTATGTCCCTAGAGGGATTTGTATGTCCCTAGAGGGATTTCTATGTCGCTAGAGGGATTTCTAGGTCGCTAGAGGGATTTCTAGGTCCCTAGAGGGATTTCTATGTCCCAGAGGGATTTCTAGGTCCCTAGAGGGATTTCTATGTCCCTAGAGGGATAGATTTCTATGTCCCTAGAGGGATTTCTATGTCCCTAGAGGGATTTCTATGTCCCTAGAGGGATAGATTTCTATGTCCCTAGAGGGATTTCTATGTCCCTAGAGGGATTTCTATGTCCCTAGAGGGATTTCTAGGTCCCAAGAGGGATTTCTATGTCCCTAGAGGGATAGATTTCTATGTCCCTAGAGGGATTTCTATGTCCCTAGAGACGGTTACCTTGGATAACCTTTCAAAATAGGAATGTAATAATATTGGAAATAAATAAATCGAAGTAATAACAATATAATTAAATATATAACATGTTATAAAATAATGTTGTATATAATGTAAATAAATATAATAACGAGATCAATAAATAGAGTAATAATAATGGAAATACATAAATCGAAGTAATAGCAATATAATTGAATATATAACATATTATAAAATAATTTGGTATATAATGTAAATAAATAAAATAATGAGATCAATAAATACTCCAATATATAAACGATTTAAAATTAAAATAATTATCTAAAACTAGTATAAAGTATAATAAATAAATAATAAGTATATTTAATCATAAATAATAAGTGTAGGATGTAAAATAATGCAACATATATAAAATATTTAAAATTCAAAAAATTATTTAAAAACTTAACATTCAATCGCATTTCGGTGGAAAATGGGTTGCTATACAGTTCAACATGGATTGAAAAGAGTCTCTATCCCTACATTTCCTATTTTTCTGCAAAATGTTTTTCTCCTGGCAAAAATGAATTGCATCTTCCTCGGTTCTTGCCAAATCCCAAATAAGCATTGTCGTATAACTAAGAAACACCAAACAACAAAATATCGACATTATCTTGTATTATTAACAAAGAACAACTGAGCAACAAACACAACAACGCTCGAACAGACTAGTAAACAAACAATGATGTCTGTCAAAAATGTAAGGTTATCCAAGGTAACTGGTAGAAATGTAACTGTTATCTTGGGTTTTGAGAGGGATATCTGGAGTTTTAGGAGGGATTTCTAGGTCCCTAGAGGGATTTCTATGTCCCTAGAGGGATTTCTATGTCCCTAGAGGGATTTCTAGGTCCCTAGAGGGATTTCTAGGTCCCAAGAGGGATTTCTATGTCCCTAGAGGGATAGATTTCTATGTCCCTAGAGGGATTTCTATGTCCCTAGAGGGATTTCTATGTCCCTAGAGGGATTTCTAGGTCCCTAGAGGGATTTCTACGTCCCTAGAGGGATTTCTATGTCCCAAGAGGGATTTCTATGTCCCTAGAGGGATAGATTTCTATGTCCCTAGAGGGATTTCTAGGTCCCTAGAGGGATTTCTAGGTCCCTAGAGGGATTTCTATGTCCCTAGAGGGATAGATTTCTATGTCCCTAGAGGGATTTCTATGTCCCTAGAGGGATTTCTATGTCCCAAGAGGGATTTCTATGTCCCTAGAGGGATAGATTTCTATGTCCCTAGAGGGATTTCTATGTCCCTAGAGGGATTTCTAGGTCCCTAGAGGGATTTCTATGTCCCAAGAGGGATTTCTATGTCCCTAGAGGGATAGATTTCTATGTCCCTAGAGGGATTTCTATGTCCCTAGAGGGATTTCTAGGTCCCTAGAGAGAGAGATTTCTATGTCCTTAGAGGGATTTCTATGTCGCTAGAGGGATTTCTAGGTCCCTAGAGGGATTTCTATGTCCCAGAGGGATTTCTAGGTCCCTAGAGGGATTTCTATGTCCCTAGAGGGATAGATTTCTATGTCCCTAGAGGGATTTCTATGTCCCAAGAGGGATTTCTATGTCCCTAGAGGGATAGATTTCTATGTCCCTAGAGGGATTTCTAGGTCCCTAGAGGGATTTCTAGGTCCCTAGAGGGATTTCTATGTCCCTAGAGGGATAGATTTCTATGTCCCTAGAGGGATTTCTATGTCCCTAGAGGGATTTCTATGTCCCTAGAGGGATAGATTTCTATGTCCCTAGAGGGATTTCTATGTCCCTAGAGGGATTTCTAGGTCCCTAGAGGGATTTCTATGTCCCAAGAGGGATTTCTATGTCCCTAGAGGGATAGATTTCTATGTCCCTAGAGGGATTTCTATGTCCCTAGAGGGATTTCTAGGTCCCTAGAGAGAGAGATTTCTATGTCCTTAGAGGGATTTCTATGTCGCTAGAGGGATTTCTAGGTCCCTAGAGGGATTTCTATGTCCCAGAGGGATTTCTAGGTCCCTAGAGGGATTTCTATGTCCCTAGAGGGATAGATTTCTATGTCCCTAGGGGGATTTCTATGTCCCTAGAGGGATTTCTATGTCCCTAGAGGGATAGATTTCTATGTCCCTAGAGGGATTTCTATGTCCCTAGAGGGATTTCTATGTCCCTAGAGGGATTTCTAGGTCCCAAGAGGGATTTCTATGTCCCTAGAGGGATATATTTCTATGTCCCTAGAGGGATTTCTATGTCCCTAGAGACGGTTACCTTGGATAACCTTTCAAAATAGGAATGTAATAATATTGGAAATAAATAAATCGAAGTAATAACAATATAATTAAATATATAACATGTTATAAAATAATGTTGTATATAATGTAAATAAATATAATAACGAGATCAATAAATAGAGTAATAATAATGGAAATACATAAATCGAAGTAATAACAATATAATTGAATATATAACATATTATAAAATAATTTGGTATATAATGTAAATAAATAAAATAATGAGATCAATAAATACTCCAATATATAAACGATTTAAAATTAAAATAATTATCTAAAACTAGTATAAAGTATAATAAATAAATAATAAGTATATTTAATCATAAATAATAAGTGTAGGATGTAAAATAATGCAACATATATAAAATATTTAAAATTCAAAAAATTATTTAAAAACTTAACATTCAATCGCATTTCGGTGGAAAATGGGTTGCTATACAGTTCAACATGGATTGAAAAGAGTCTCTATCCCTACATTTCCTATTTTTCTGCAAAATGTTTTTCTCCTGGCAAAAATGAATTGCATCTTCCTCGGTTCTTGCCAAATCCCAAATAAGCATTGTCGTATAACTAAGAAACACCAAACAACAAAATATCGACATTATCTTGTATTATTAACAAAGAACAACTGAGCAACAAACACAACAACGCTCGAACAGACTAGTAAACAAACAATGATGTCTGTCAAAAATGTAAGGTTATCCAAGGTAACTGGTAGAAATGTAACTGTTATCTTGGGTTTTGAGAGGGATATCTGGAGTTTTAGGGGGGATTTCTAGGTCCCTAGAGGGATTTCTATGTCCCTAGAGGGATTTCTATGTCCCTAGAGGGATTTCTAGGTCCCTAGAGGGATTTCTAGGTCCCTAGAGAGATAGATTTCTATGTCCCTAGAGGGATTTCTATGTCCCTAGAGAGATTTCTAGGTCCCTAGAGGGATTTCTATGTCCCTAGTGGGATTTCTAGGTCCCTAGAGGGATTTCTACGTCCCTAGAGGGATTTCTATGTCCCAAGAGGGATTTCTATGTCCCTAGAGGGATTTCTATGTCCCTAGAGGGATTTCTAGGTCCCTAGAGGGATTTCTATGTCCCTAGAGGGATAGATTTCTATGTCCCTAGAGGGATTTCTATGTCCCAAGAGGGATTTCTATGTCCCAAGAGGGATTTCTATGTCCCTAGAGGGATTTCTATGTCCCTAGAGGGATAGATTTCTATGTCCCTAGAGGGATTTCTATGTCCCTAGAGGGATTTCTATGTCCCAAGAGGGATTTCTATGTCCCAAGAGGGATTTCAATGTCCCTAGAGGGATTTCTATGTCCCAAGAGGGATTTCTATGTCCCAAGAGGGATTTCTATGTCCCTAGAGGGATTTCTATGTCCCTAGAGGGATAGATTTCTATGTCCCTAGAGGGATTTCTAGGTCCCTAGAGGGATTTCTAGGTCCCTAGAGGGATTTCTATGTCCCTAGAGGGATAGATTTCTATGTCCCTAGAGGGATTTCTATGTCCCTAGAGGGATTTCTATGTCCCTAGAGGGATTTCTATGTCGCTAGAGGGATTTCTAGGTCGCTAGAGGGATTTCTATGTCCCAAGAGGGATTTCTTTGTCCCTAGAGGGATAGATTTCTATGTCCCTAGAGGGATTTCTATGTCCCTAGAGGGATTTCTATGTCGCTAGAGGGATTTCTAGGTCGCTAGAGGGATTTCTATGTCCCTAGAGGGATAGATTTCTATGTCCCTAGAGGGATTTCTATGTCCCTAGAGGGATTTCTAGGTCCCTAGAGGGATTTCTATGTCCCAAGAGGGATTTCTATGTCCCTAGAGGGATTTCTATGTCCCAAGAGGGATTTCTATGTCCCTAGAGGGATAGATTTCTATGTCCCTAGAGGGATTTCTATGTCCCTAGAGGGATTTCTAGGTCCCTAGAGGGATTTCTATGTCCCAAGAGGGATTTCTATGTCCCTAGAGGGATAGATTTCTATGTCCCTAGAGGGATTTCTATGTCCCAAGAGGGATAGATTTCTATGTCCCTAGAGGGATTTCTATGTCCCTAGAGGGATTTCTATGTCCCAAGAGGGATTTCTATGTCCCTAGAGGGATTTCTATGTCCCTAGAGGGATAGATTTCTATGTCCCTAGAGGGATTTCTATGTCCCAAGAGGGATTTTTATGTCCCAAGAGGGATTTCTATGTCCCTAGAGGGATAGATTTCTATGTCCCTAGAGGGATTTCAATGTCCCTAGAGGGATTTCTATGTCCCTAGAGGGATTTCTAGGTCCCTAGAGAGAGAGATTTCTATGTCCTTAGAGGGATTTCTATGTCGCTAGAGGGATTTCTAGGTCCCTAGAGGGATTTCTATGTCCCAGAGGGATTTCTAGGTCCCTAGAGGGATTTCTATGTCCCTAGAGGGATAGATTTCTATGTCCCTAGAGGGATTTCTATGTCCCTAGAGGGATTTCTATGTCCCTAGAGGGATAGATTTCTATGTCCCTAGAGGGATTTCTATGTCCCTAGAGGGATTTCTATGTCCCTAGAGGGATTTCTAGGTCCCAAGAGGGATTTCTATGTCCCTAGAGGGATATATTTCTATGTCCCTAGAGACGGTTACCTTGGATAACCTTTCAAAATAGGAATGTAATAATATTGGAAATAAATAAATCGAAGTAATAACAATATAATTAAATATATAACATGTTATAAAATAATGTTGTATATAATGTAAATAAATATAATAACGAGATCAATAAATAGAGTAATAATAATGGAAATACATAAATCGAAGTAATAGCAATATAATTGAATATATAACATATTATAAAATAATTTGGTATATAATGTAAATAAATAAAATAATGAGATCAATAAATACTCCAATATATAAACGATTTAAAATTAAAATAATTATCTAAAACTAGTATAAAGTATAATAAATAAATAATAAGTATATTTAATCATAAATAATAAGTGTAGGATGTAAAATAATGCAACATATATAAAATATTTAAAATTCAAAAAATTATTTAAAAACTTAACATTCAATCGCATTTCGGTGGAAAATGGGTTGCTATACAGTTCAACATAGATTGAAAAGAGTCTCTATCCCTACATTTCCTATTTTTCTGCAAAATGTTTTTCTCCTGGCAAAAATGAATTGCATCTTCCTCGGTTCTTGCCAAATCCCAAATAAGCATTGTCGTATAACTAAGAAACACCAAACAACAAAATATCGACATTATCTTGTATTATTAACAAAGAACAACTGAGCAACAAACACAACAACGCTCGAACAGACTAGTAAACAAACAATGATGTCTGTCAAAAATGTAAGGTTATCCAAGGTAACTGGTAGAAATGTAACTGTTATCTTGGGTTTTGAGAGGGATATCTGGAGTTTTAGGAGGGATTTCTAGGTCCCTAGAGGGATTTCTATGTCCCTAGAGGGATTTCTATGTCCCTAGAGGGATTTCTAGGTCCCTAGAGGGATTTCTAGGTCCCTAGAGAGATAGATTTCTATGTCCCTAGAGGGATTTCTATGTCCCTAGAGAGATTTCTAGGTCCCTAGAGGGATTTCTATGTCCCAAGAGGGATTTCTATGTCCCTAGAGGGATTTCTATGTCCCTAGAGGGATAGATTTCTATGTCCCTAGAGGGATTTCTATGTCCCTAGAGGGATTTCTATGTCCCAAGAGGGATTTCTATGTCCCAAGAGGGATTTCTATGTCCCTAGAGGGATAGATTTCTATGTCCCTAGAGGGATTTCAATGTCCCTAGAGGGATTTCTATGTCCCAAGAGGGATTTCTATGTCCCAAGAGGGATTTCTATGTCCCTAGAGGGATTTCTATGTCCCTAGAGGGATAGATTTCTATGTCCCTAGAGGGATTTCTAGGTCCCTAGAGGGATTTCTAGGTCCCTAGAGGGATTTCTATGTCCCTAGAGGGATAGATTTCTATGTCCCTAGAGGGATTTCTATGTCCCTAGAGGGATTTCTATGTCCCAAGAGGGATTTCTAGGTCCCTAGAGGGATTTCTATGTCCCTAGAGGGATAGATTTCTATGTCCCTAGAGGGATTTCTATGTCCCTAGAGGGATTTCTATGTCCCTAGAGGGATTTCTATGTCGCTAGAGGGATTTCTAGGTCGCTAGAGGGATTTCTATGTCCCAAGAGGGATTTCTATGTCCCTAGAGGGATAGATTTCTATGTCCCTAGAGGGATTTGTATGTCCCTAGAGGGATTTCTATGTCGCTAGAGGGATTTCTAGGTCGCTAGAGGGATTTCTAGGTCCCTAGAGGGATTTCTATGTCCCAGAGGGATTTCTAGGTCCCTAGAGGGATTTCTATGTCCCTAGAGGGATAGATTTCTA
Organism: Troilus luridus; assembly: GCA_964056705.1. Taxonomy (NCBI): domain Eukaryota; kingdom Metazoa; phylum Arthropoda; class Insecta; order Hemiptera; family Pentatomidae; genus Troilus; species Troilus luridus. The sequence goes on from CAXKTH010000067.1 coordinate 364,939, forward strand.
TGTCCCTAGAGGGATTTCTATGTCCCTAGAGGGATTTCTATGTCCCTAGAGGGATAGATTTCTATGTCCCTAGAGGGATTTCTATGTCCCTAGAGGGATTTCTATGTCCCTAGAGGGATTTCTAGGTCCCAAGAGGGATTTCTATGTCCCTAGAGGGATAGATTTCTATGTCCCTAGAGGGATTTCTATGTCCCTAGAGACGGTTACCTTGGATAACCTTTCAAAATAGGAATGTAATAATATTGGAAATAAATAAATCGAAGTAATAACAATATAATTAAATATATAACATGTTATAAAATAATGTTGTATATAATGTAAATAAATATAATAACGAGATCAATAAATAGAGTAATAATAATGGAAATACATAAATCGAAGTAATAGCAATATAATTGAATATATAACATATTATAAAATAATTTGGTATATAATGTAAATAAATAAAATAATGAGATCAATAAATACTCCAATATATAAACGATTTAAAATTAAAATAATTATCTAAAACTAGTATAAAGTATAATAAATAAATAATAAGTATATTTAATCATAAATAATAAGTGTAGGATGTAAAATAATGCAACATATATAAAATATTTAAAATTCAAAAAATTATTTAAAAACTTAACATTCAGTCGCATTTCGGTGGAAAATGGGTTGCTATACAGTTCAACATGGATTGAAAAGAGTCTCTATCCCTACATTTCCTATTTTTCTGCAAAATGTTTTTCTCCTGGCAAAAATGAATTGCATCTTCCTCGGTTCTTGCCAAATCCCAAATAAGCATTGTCGTATAACTAAGAAACACCAAACAACAAAATATCGACATTATCTTGTATTATTAACAAAGAACAACTGAGCAACAAACACAACAACGCTCGAACAGACTAGTAAACAAACAATGATGTCTGTCAAAAATGTAAGGTTATCCAAGGTAACTGGTAGAAATGTAACTGTTATCTTGGGTTTTGAGAGGGATATCTGGAGTTTTAGGAGGGATTTCTAGGTCCCTAGAGGGATTTCTATGTCCCTAGAGGGATTTCTATGTCCCTAGAGGGATTTCTAGGTCCCTAGAGGGATTTCTAGGTCCCAAGAGGGATTTCTATGTCCCTAGAGGGATAGATTTCTATGTCCCTAGAGGGATTTCTATGTCCCTAGAGGGATTTCTATGTCCCTAGAGGGATTTCTAGGTCCCTAGAGGGATTTCTACGTCCCTAGAGGGATTTCTATGTCCCAAGAGGGATTTCTATGTCCCTAGAGGGATAGATTTCTATGTCCCTAGAGGGATTTCTAGGTCCCTAGAGGGATTTCTAGGTCCCTAGAGGGATTTCTATGTCCCTAGAGGGATAGATTTCTATGTCCCTAGAGGGATTTCTATGTCCCTAGAGGGATTTCTATGTCCCAAGAGGGATTTCTATGTCCCTAGAGGGATAGATTTCTATGTCCCTAGAGGGATTTCTATGTCCCTAGAGGGATTTCTAGGTCCCTAGAGGGATTTCTATGTCCCAAGAGGGATTTCTATGTCCCTAGAGGGATAGATTTCTATGTCCCTAGAGGGATTTCTATGTCCCTAGAGGGATTTCTAGGTCCCTAGAGAGAGAGATTTCTATGTCCTTAGAGGGATTTCTATGTCGCTAGAGGGATTTCTAGGTCCCTAGAGGGATTTCTATGTCCCAGAGGGATTTCTAGGTCCCTAGAGGGATTTCTATGTCCCTAGAGGGATAGATTTCTATGTCCCTAGGGGGATTTCTATGTCCCTAGAGGGATTTCTATGTCCCTAGAGGGATAGATTTCTATGTCCCTAGAGGGATTTCTATGTCCCTAGAGGGATTTCTATGTCCCTAGAGGGATTTCTAGGTCCCAAGAGGGATTTCTATGTCCCTAGAGGGATATATTTCTATGTCCCTAGAGGGATTTCTATGTCCCTAGAGACGGTTACCTTGGATAACCTTTCAAAATAGGAATGTAATAATATTGGAAATAAATAAATCGAAGTAATAACAATATAATTAAATATATAACATGTTATAAAATAATGTTGTATATAATGTAAATAAATATAATAACGAGATCAATAAATAGAGTAATAATAATGGAAATACATAAATCGAAGTAATAACAATATAATTGAATATATAACATATTATAAAATAATTTGGTATATAATGTAAATAAATAAAATAATGAGATCAATAAATACTCCAATATATAAACGATTTAAAATTAAAATAATTATCTAAAACTAGTATAAAGTATAATAAATAAATAATAAGTATATTTAATCATAAATAATAAGTGTAGGATGTAAAATAATGCAACATATATAAAATATTTAAAATTCAAAAAATTATTTAAAAACTTAACATTCAATCGCATTTCGGTGGAAAATGGGTTGCTATACAGTTCAACATGGATTGAAAAGAGTCTCTATCCCTACATTTCCTATTTTTCTGCAAAATGTTTTTCTCCTGGCAAAAATGAATTGCATCTTCCTCGGTTCTTGCCAAATCCCAAATAAGCATTGTCGTATAACTAAGAAACACCAAACAACAAAATATCGACATTATCTTGTATTATTAACAAAGAACAACTGAGCAACAAACACAACAACGCTCGAACAGACTAGTAAACAAACAATGATGTCTGTCAAAAATGTAAGGTTATCCAAGGTAACTGGTAGAAATGTAACTGTTATCTTGGGTTTTGAGAGGGATATCTGGAGTTTTAGGGGGGATTTCTAGGTCCCTAGAGGGATTTCTATGTCCCTAGAGGGATTTCTATGTCCCTAGAGGGATTTCTAGGTCCCTAGAGGGATTTCTAGGTCCCTAGAGAGATAGATTTCTATGTCCCTAGAGGGATTTCTATGTCCCTAGAGAGATTTCTAGGTCCCTAGAGGGATTTCTATGTCCCTAGAGGGATTTCTAGGTCCCTAGAGGGATTTCTACGTCCCTAGAGGGATTTCTATGTCCCAAGAGGGATTTCTATGTCCCTAGAGGGATAGATTTCTATGTCCCTAGAGGGATTTCTAGGTCCCTAGAGGGATTTCTATGTCCCTAGAGGGATAGATTTCTATGTCCCTAGAGGGATTTCAATGTCCCTAGAGGGATTTCTATGTCCCAAGAGGGATTTCTATGTCCCAAGAGGGATTTCTATGTCCCTAGAGGGATTTCTATGTCCCTAGAGGGATAGATTTCTATGTCCCTAGAGGGATTTCTATGTCCCTAGAGGGATTTCTATGTCCCAAGAGGGATTTCTATGTCCCAAGAGGGATTTCAATGTCCCTAGAGGGATTTCTATGTCCCAAGAGGGATTTCTATGTCCCAAGAGGGATTTCTATGTCCCTAGAGGGATTTCTATGTCCCTAGAGGGATAGATTTCTATGTCCCTAGAGGGATTTCTAGGTCCCTAGAGGGATTTCTAGGTCCCTAGAGGGATTTCTATGTCCCTAGAGGGATAGATTTCTATGTCCCTAGAGGGATTTCTATGTCCCTAGAGGGATTTCTATGTCCCTAGAGGGATTTCTATGTCGCTAGAGGGATTTCTAGGTCGCTAGAGGGATTTCTATGTCCCAAGAGGGATTTCTATGTCCCTAGAGGGATAGATTTCTATGTCCCTAGAGGGATTTCTATGTCCCTAGAGGGATTTCTATGTCGCTAGAGGGATTTCTAGGTCGCTAGAGGGATTTCTATGTCCCTAGAGGGATAGATTTCTATGTCCCTAGAGGGATTTCTATGTCCCTAGAGGGATTTCTAGGTCCCTAGAGGGATTTCTATGTCCCAAGAGGGATTTCTATGTCCCTAGAGGGATTTCTATGTCCCAAGAGGGATTTCTATGTCCCTAGAGGGATAGATTTCTATGTCCCTAGAGGGATTTCTATGTCCCTAGAGGGATTTCTAGGTCCCTAGAGGGATTTCTATGTCCCAAGAGGGATTTCTATGTCCCTAGAGGGATAGATTTCTATGTCCCTAGAGGGATTTCTATGTCCCTAGAGGGATTTCTAGGTCCCTAGAGAGAGAGATTTCTATGTCCTTAGAGGGATTTCTATGTCGCTAGAGGGATTTCTAGGTCCCTAGAGGGATTTCTATGTCCCAGAGGGATTTCTAGGTCCCTAGAGGGATTTCTATGTCCCTAGAGGGATAGATTTCTATGTCCCTAGAGGGATTTCTATGTCCCTAGAGGGATTTCTATGTCCCAAGAGGGATAGATTTCTATGTCCCTAGAGGGATTTCTATGTCCCTAGAGGGATTTCTATGTCCCTAGAGGGATTTCTAGGTCCCAAGAGGGATTTCTATGTCCCTAGAGGGATATATTTCTATGTCCTTAGAGGGATTTCTATGTCGCTAGAGGGATTTCTAGGTCCCTAGAGGGATTTCTATGTCCCAGAGGGATTTCTAGGTCCCTAGAGGGATTTCTATGTCCCTAGAGGGATAGATTTCTATGTGCCTAGAGGGATAGATTTCTATGTCCCTAGAGGGATTTCTATGTCCCTAGAGGGATTTCTATGTCCCAAGAGGGATTTCTATGTCCCTAGAGGGATAGATTTCGCAATTCTCTAGGTTTTCACAATTTTCGAAATTTTAAATATTTTCCACATCTTTGTAGTTTTGAAGTGTTTGCAAATTTTTACATTTTTCATATTTGCTCAATCGTCCATTTTTGCAATTTTCAATATTTTCGCATTTAACTGTTTCAGAATTTTCTATATTTTTCATATTTTATCAATAGTAAATTTTCGCGAATGTTGATATTTTCAATATTTTCGCAATTTGCCACATTTTTGAAAATTTCTTTATTTTTCGTAATTCTCGATCGTCCATTTTCGCAATTTTCGACATTTTCGCATTCAACTGTTTCAGAATTTTCTATATTTTTCATATTTTATTAATAGTATATTTTCGCAAATGTTGACCTTTTTTGAATTTTTTATTTTTCGCAATTTTTCACATTTTCGCAGTTTTTGAAATTTTCATATTTGCTCAATCGTCCATTTTCGCAATTTTCCATATTTTCGAAATTTTCGATATTTCCACAATCATCTAAATTTCCTCAACCATACATTTTCGCAATCGTTGATATTTTCGAAATTTACGACATTTTCGCAGTTTTCTGTATTTCCTTAATCGTCCATTTTCGCAATTCTCTAGGTTTTCACAATTTTCGAAATTTTAAATATTTTCCACATCTTTGTAGTTTTGAAGTGTTTGCAAATTTTTACATTTTTCATATTTGCTCAATCGTCCATTATCGCAATTCTCTGTTTTCACAATTTTCGCAGTTTTTGAATTTCGTAGTTTGTTGTAGTTTGTTTGTTGCAGTTTGTTGTAGTTTGTTGTTGCAGTTTGTTGTAGTTTGTTTGTTGCAGTTTGTTGTAGTTTGTTGTAGTTTGTTTGTTGCAGTTTGTTGTAGTTAGTTGTAGTTTGTTTGTTGCAGTTTGTTGTAGTTTGTTGTAGTTTGTTTGTTCAGTTTGTTGTAGTTTGTTTGTTCAGTTTGTTGTAGTTTGTTGTAGTTTGTTGTAGTTAAGTGTTGAAGTAGCCTGAAACGTCGAGCGGTTTCTTGTATGAACCTTAGAAGTTATATTAGTTATTTGATTATTAACAGATGGCAGTTTTTTGTAGTTTGTTGTTGCAGTTTGTTGTAGTTTGTTGTAGTTGGTTTGTTGCAGTTTGTTGTAGTTTGTTATAGTTTGTTGTAGTTAAGTGTTGAAGTAGCCTGAAACGTCGAGCAGTTTCTTGTATGAACCTTAGAAGATATATTAGTTATTTGATTATTAACAGATGGCAAATTGTTGTAGTTTGTTCTTGCAGTTTGTTGTAGTTTGTTTGTTGCAGTTTGTTGTAGTTTGTTGTAGTTTGTTTGTTGCAGTTTGTTGTAGTTTGTTGTAGTTTGTTGTTGCAGTTTGTTGTAGTTTGTTTGTTGCAGTTTGTTGTAGTTTGTTGTAGTTTGTTTGTTGCAGTTTGTTGTAGTTTGTTGTAGTTTGTTTGTTGCAGTTTGTTGTAGTTTGTTTGTTGCAGTTTGTTGTAGTTTGTTGTAGTTTGTTTGTTGCAGTTTGTTGTAGTTTGTTGATGCAGTTAGTTGTAGTTTGTTGATGCAGTTTGTTGTAGTTTGTTGTAGTTTGTATGTTGCAGTTTGTTGTAGTTTGTTGTAGTTTGTTTGTTGCAGTTTGTTGTAGTTTGTTGTAGTTTGTTGTTGCAGTTTGTTGTAGTTTGTTTGTTGCAGTTTGTTGCAGTTTGTTGTAGTTTGTTGTAGTTTGTTTGTTGCAGTTTGTTGTAGTTAGTTGTAGTTTGTTGTTGCAGTTTGTTGTAGTTTGTTGTTGCAGTTTGTTGTAGTTTGTTTGTTGCAGTTTGTTGTAGTTTGTTTGTTGCAGTTTGTTGTAGTTTGTTTGTTGCAGTTTGTTGTAGTTTGTTGTAGTTTGTTTTTTGCAGTTTGTTGTAGTTTGTTGTAGTTTGTTTGTTCAGTTTGTTGTAGTTTGTTGTAGTTTGTTGTAGTTTGTTGTAGTTTGTTTTTTGCAGTTTGTTGTAGTTTGTTGTAGTTTGTTTGTTCAGTTTGTTGTAGTTTGTTGTAGTTTGTTGTAGTTAAGTGTTGAAGGAGCCTGAAACGTCGAGCGGTTTTTTGAATGAACCTTAGAAGTTATATTAGTTATTTGATTATTAACAGATGGCAAATTGTTGTAGTTTGTTGTTGCAGTTTGTTGTAGTTTGTTTGTTGCAGTTTGTTGTAGTTTGTTTGTTGCAGTTTGTTGTAGTTTGTTGTAGTTTGTTTGTTGCAGTTTGTTGTAGTTTGTTGTAGTTTGTTGTAGTTTGTTATTGCAGTTTGTTGTAGTTTGTTGTTGCAGTTTGTTGTAGTTTGTTTGTTGCAGTTTGTTGTAGTTTGTTGTAGTTTGTTGTAGTTTGTTTGTTGCAGTTTGTTGTAGTTTGTTGTAGTTTGTTGTAGTTTGTTGTAGTTTTTATGTTGCAGTTTGTTGTAGTTTGTTGTAGTTTGTTTGTTGCAGTTTGTTGTAGTTTGTTTGTTCAGTTTGTTTGTTGTAGTTTGTTGTAGTTAAGTGTTGAAGTAGCCTGAAACGTCGAGCGGTTTCTTGTATGAACCTTAGAAGTTATATTAGTTATTTGATTATTAACAGATGGCAGTTTTTTGTAGTTTGTTGTAGTTTGTTGTAGTTGGTTTGTTGCAGTTTGTTGTAGTTTGTTATAGTTTGTTGTAGTTAAGTGTTGAAGTAGCCTGAAACGTCGAGCAGTTTCTTGTATGAACCTTAGAAGATATATTAGTTATTTGATTATTAACAGATGGCAAATTGTTGTAGTTTGTTGTTGCAGTTTGTTGTAGTTTGTTTGTTGCAGTTTGTTGTAGTTTGTTGTAGTTTGTTGTAGTTTGTTATTGCAGTTTGTTGTAGTTTGTTGTTGCAGTTTGTTGTAGTTTGTTTGTTGCAGTTTGTTGTAGTTTGTTGTAGTTTGTTTGTTGCAGTTTGTTGTAGTTTGTTGATGCAGTTTGTTGTAGTTTGTTGTAGTTTGTTGTAGTTTGTATGTTGCAGTTTGTTGTAGTTTGTTGTAGTTTGTTTGTTGCAGCTTGTTGTAGTTTGTTTGTTCAGTTTGTTGTAGTTTGTTTGTTGTAGTTTGTTGTAGTTAAGTGTTGAAGTAGCCTGAAACGTCGAGCGGTTTCTTGTATGAACCTTAGAAGTTATATTAGTTATTTGATTATTAACAGATGGCAGTTTGTTGTAGTTTGTTGTTGCAGTTTGTTGTAGTTATTTGTAGTTTGTTGTTCCAGTTTGTTGTAGTTTGTTGTTGCAGTTTGTTGTAGTTTGTTGTTGCCGTTTGTTGTAGTTTGTTTAGTTTGTTGCAGTTTGTTGTAGTTTGTTTGTTGCAGTTTGTTGTAGTTTGTTTTTGCAGTTTGTTGTAGTTTGTTGTAGTTTGTTTGTTGCAGTTTGTTGTAGTTTGTTTGTTGCAGTTTGTTGTAGTTTGTTTGTTGCAGTTTGTTGTAGTTTGTTGTAGTTTGTTTGTTGCAGTTTGTTGTAGTTTGTTGTAGTTTGTTGTAGTTTGTTTGTTGCAGTTTGTTGTAGTTTGTTGATGCAGTTTGTTGTAGTTTGTTGATGCAGTTTGTTGTAGTTTGTATGTTGCAGTTTGTTGTAGTTTGTTGTAGTTTGTTTGTTGCAGTTTGTTGTAGTTTGTTTGTTCAGTTTGTTGTAGTTTGTTTGTTGTAGTTAAGTGTTGAAGTAGCCTGAAACGTCGAGCGGTTTCTTGTATGAACCTTAGAAGTTATATTAGTTATTTGATTATTAACAGATGGCAGTTTGTTGTAGTTTGTTGTTGCAGTTTGTTGTAGTTTGTTGTAGTTTGTTGTTCCAGTTTGTTGTAGTTTGTTGTTGCAGTTTGTTGTAGTTTGTTGTTGCCGTTTGTTGTAGTTTGTTTAGTTTGTTGCAGTTTGTTGTAGTTTGTTTGTTGCAGTTTGTTGTAGTTTGTTTTTGCAGTTTGTTGCAGTTTGTTGTAGTTAGTTTGTTGCAGTTTGTTGTAGTTTGTTTGTTGCAGTTTGTTGTAGTTTGTTGTAGTTTGTTTGTTGTAGTTTGTTTGTTGCAGTTTGTTGTAGTTTGTTGTAGTTTGTTTGTTGCAATTTGTTGTAGTTTGTTTGTTGCCTTTCATCAATCAATCTTCCATTTTCGCAATTGTTGATATTTTCGCCGTTTTTCCATATTTTCGAAATTTTCGATATTTCCACAATCATCTAAATTTCCTCAACCATACATTTTCGCAATTGTTGATATTTTCGAAATTTACCACATTTTCGCAGTTTTCTGTATTTCCTTAATCGTCCATTTTCGCAATTCTCTAGGTTTTCACAATTTTCGAAATTTTAAATATTTTCCACATCTTTGTAGTTTTGAAGTGTTTGCAAATTTTTACATTTTTCATATTTGCTCAATCGTCCATTTTCGCAATTTTCAATATTTTCGCATTTAACTGTTTCAGAATTTTCTATATTTTTCATATTTTATCAATAGTAAATTTTCGCGAATGTTGATATTTTCAATATTTTCGCAATTTGCCACATTTTTGAAAATTTCTTTATTTTTCGTAATTCTCGATCGTCCATTTTCGCAATTTTCGACATTTTCGCAATTTTCGCATTCAACTGTTTCAGAATTTTCTATATTTTTCATATTTTATTAATAGTATATTTTCGCAAATGTTGACCTTTTTTGAATTTTTTATTTTTCGCAATTTTTCACATTTTCGCAGTTTTTGAAATTTTCATATTTGCTCAATCGTCCATTTTCGCAATTTTCCATATTTTCGAAATTTTCGATATTTCCACAATCATCTAAATTTCCTCAACCATACATTTTCGCAATCGTTGATATTTTCGAAATTTACGACATTTTCGCAGTTTTCTGTATTTCCTTAATCGTCCATTTTCGCAATTCTCTAGGTTTTCACAATTTTCGAAATTTTAAATATTTTCCACATCTTTGTAGTTTTGAAGTGTTTGCAAATTTTTACATTTTTCATATTTGCTCAATCGTCCATTATCGCAATTCTCTGTTTTCACAATTTTCGCAGTTGTTGAAATTTTCGTTGTAGTTTGTTGTTGCAGTTTGTTGTAGTTTGTTTGTTGCAGTTTGTTGTAGTTTGTTTGTTGCAGTTTGTTGTAGTTTGTTGTAGTTTGTTGAAGTTTGTTGTAGTTTGTTTGTTGCAGTTTGTTGTAGTTAGTTGTAGTTTGTTGTTGCAGTTTGTTGTAGTTTGTTGTTGCAGTTTGTTGTAGTTTGTTGTAGTTTGTTGTAGTTAAGTGTTGAAGTAGCCTGAAACGTCGAGCGGTTTCTTGTATGAACCTTAGAAGTTATATTAGTTATTTGATTATTAACAGATGGCAGTTTGTTGTAGTTTGTTGTTGCAGTTTGTTGTAGTTTGTTGTAGTTTGTTGTTCCAGTTTGTTGTAGTTTGTTGTTGCAGTTTGTTGTAGTTTGTTGTTGCCGTTTGTTGTAGTTTGTTTAGTTTGTTGCAGTTTGTTGTAGTTTGTTTGTTGCAGTTTGTTGTAGTTTGTTTTTGCAGTTTGTTGCAGTTTGTTGTAGTTAGTTTGTTGCAGTTTGTTGTAGTTTGTTTGTTGCAGTTTGTTGTAGTTTGTTGTAGTTTGTTTGTTGTAGTTTGTTTGTTGCAGTTTGTTGTAGTTTGTTGTAGTTTGTTTGTTGCAATTTGTTGTAGTTTGTTTGTTGCAGTTCATCAATCAATCTTCCATTTTCGCAATTGTTGATATTTTCGCCGTTTTTCCATATTTTCGAAATTTTCGATATTTCCACAATCATCTAAATTTCCTCAACCATACATTTTCGCAATTGTTGATATTTTCGAAATTTACCACATTTTCGCAGTTTTCTGTATTTCCTTAATCGTCCATTTTCGCAATTCTCTAGGTTTTCACAATTTTCGAAATTTTAAATATTTTCCACATCTTTGTAGTTTTGAAGTGTTTGCAAATTTTTACATTTTTCATATTTGCTCAATCGTCCATTTTCGCAATTTTCAATATTTTCGCATTTAACTGTTTCAGAATTTTCTATATTTTTCATATTTTATCAATAGTAAATTTTCGCGAATGTTGATATTTTCAATATTTTCGCAATTTGCCACATTTTTGAAAATTTCTTTATTTTTCGTAATTCTCGATCGTCCATTTTCGCAATTTTCGACATTTTCGCAATTTTCGCATTCAACTGTTTCAGAATTTTCTATATTTTTCATATTTTATTAATAGTATATTTTCGCAAATGTTGACCTTTTTTGAATTTTTTATTTTTCGCAATTTTTCACATTTTCGCAGTTTTTGAAATTTTCATATTTGCTCAATCGTCCATTTTCGCAATTTTCCATATTTTCGAAATTTTCGATATTTCCACAATCATCTAAATTTCCTCAACCATACATTTTCGCAATCGTTGATATTTTCGAAATTTACGACATTTTCGCAGTTTTCTGTATTTCCTTAATCGTCCATTTTCGCAATTCTCTAGGTTTTCACAATTTTCGAAATTTTAAATATTTTCCACATCTTTGTAGTTTTGAAGTGTTTGCAAATTTTTACATTTTTCATATTTGCTCAATCGTCCATTATCGCAATTCTCTGTTTTCACAATTTTCGCAGTTGTTGAAATTTTCGTTGTAGTTTGTTGTTGCAGTTTGTTGTAGTTTGTTTGTTGCAGTTTGTTGTAGTTTGTTTGTTGCAGTTTGTTGTAGTTTGTTGTAGTTTGTTGAAGTTTGTTGTAGTTTGTTTGTTGCAGTTTGTTGTAGTTAGTTGTAGTTTGTTGTTGAAGTTTGTTGTAGTTTGTTGTTGCAGTTTGTTGTAGTTTGTTTGTTGCAGTTTGTTGTAGTTTGTTTGTTGCAGTTTGTTGTAGTTTGTTTGTTGCAGTTTGTTGTAGTTTGTTTGTTGCAGTTTGTTGTAGTTTGTTGTTGCCGTTTGTTGTAGTTTGTTTAGTTTGTTGCAGTTTGTTGTAGTTTGTTTGTTGCAGTTTGTTGTAGTTTGTTTTTGCAGTTTGTTGTAGTTTGTTTGTTGCAGTTTGTTGTAGTTTGTTTGTTGTAGTTTGTTTGTTGCAGTTTGTTGTAGTTTGTTGTAGTTTGTTTGTTGCAATTTGTTGTAGTTTGTTTGTTGCAGTTCATCAATCAATCTTCCATTTTCGCAATTGTTGATATTTTCGCCGTTTTTCCATATTTTCGAAATTTTCGATATTTCCACAATCATCTAAATTTCCTCAACCATACATTTTCGCAATTGTTGATATTTTCGAAATTTACCACATTTTCGCAGTTTTCTGTATTTCCTTAATCGTCCATTTTCGCAATTCTCTAGGTTTTCACAATTTTCGAAATTTTAAATATTTTCCACATCTTTGTAGTTTTGAAGTGTTTGCAAATTTTTACATTTTTCATATTTGCTCAATCGTCCATTTTCGCAATTTTCAATATTTTCGCATTTAACTGTTTCAGAATTTTCTATATTTTTCATATTTTATCAATAGTAAATTTTCGCGAATGTTGATATTTTCAATATTTTCGCAATTTGCCACATTTTTGAAAATTTCTTTATTTTTCGTAATTCTCGATCGTCCATTTTCGCAATTTTCGACATTTTCGCATTCAACTGTTTCAGAATTTTCTATATTTTTCATATTTTATTAATAGTACATTTTCGCAAATGTTGACCTTTTTTGAATTTTTTATTTTTCGCAATTTTTCACATTTTCGCAGTTTTTGAAATTTTCATATTTGCTCAATCGTCCATTTTCGCAATTTTCCATATTTTCGAAATTTTCGATATTTCCACAATCATCTAAATTTCCTCAACCATACATTTTCGCAATCGTTGATATTTTCGAAATTTACGACATTTTCGCAGTTTTCTGTATTTCCTTAATCGTCCATTTTCGCAATTCTCTAGGTTTTCACAATTTTCGAAGTTTTAAATATTTTCCACATCTTTGTAGTTTTGAAGTGTTTGCAATTTTTTACATTTTTCATATTTGCTCAATCGTCCATTATCGCAATTCTCTGTTTTCACAATTTTCGCAGTTGTTGAAATTTTCGTTGTAGTTTGTTGTTGCAGTTTGTTGTAGTTTGTTTGTTGCAGTTTGTTGTAGTTTGTTTGTTGCAGTTTGTTGTAGTTTGTTGAAGTTTGTTGTAGTTTGTTTGTTGCAGTTTGTTGTAGTTTGTTTGTTGCAGTTTGTTGTAGTTTGTTTGTTGCAGTTTGTTGTAGTTTGTTTGTTCAGTTTGTTGTAGTTTGTTGTAGTTTGTTGTAGTTAAGTGTTGAAGTAGCCTGAAACGTCGAGCGGTTTCTTGTATGAACCTTAGAAGTTATATTAGTTATTTGATTATTAACAGATGGCAATTTTTTGTAGTTTGTTCTTGCAGTTTAATGTAGTTTGTTGTAGTTGGTTTGTTGCAGTTTGTTGTAGTTTGTTATAGTTTGTTGTAGTTAAGTGTTGAAGTAGCCTGAAACGTCGAGCAGTTTCTTGTATGAACCTTAGAAGATATATTAGTTATTTGATTATTAACAGATGGCAAATTGTTGTAGTTTGTTGTAGTTTGTTTGTTGCAGTTTGTTGAAGTTTGTTGTAGTTTGTTGTAGTTTGTTGTAGTTTTTATGTTGCAGTTTGTTGTAGTTTGTTGTAGTTTGTTTGTTGCAGTTTGTTGTAGTTTGTTGTAGTTTGTTTGTTGTAGTTTGTTGTAGTTAAGTGTTGAAGTAGCCTGAAACGTCGAGCGGTTTCTTGTATGAACCTTAGAAGTTATATTAGTTATTTGATTATTAACAGATGGCAGTTTGTTGTAGTTTGTTGTTGCAGTTTGTTGTAGTTTGTTGTAGTTTGTTGTTGCAGTTTGTTGTAGTTTGTTGTAGTTTGTTGTTGCCGTTTGTTGTAGTTTGTTTAGTTAGTTGCAGTTTGTTGTAGTTTGTTTGTTGCAGTTTGTTGTAGTTTGTTGTAGTTTGTTTGTTGCAGTTTGTTGTAGTTTGTTTGTTCAGTTTGTTGTAGTTTGTTGTAGTTAAGTGTTGAAATCCCTCTTGGGACATAGAAATCCCTCTAGGGACATATAAATCCCTCTAGGGACATAGAAATCTATCCCTCTAGGGACATAGAAATCCCTCTAGGGACCTAGAAATCCCTCTTGGGACATAGAAATCCCTCTAGGGACATAGAAATCCCTCTGCAACAAACCAACTACAACAAACTACATTAAACTGCAACAACAAACTACAAAAAATTGCCATCTGTTAATAATCAAATAACTAATATAACTTCTAAGGTTCATACAAGAAACCGCTCGACGTTTCAGGCTACTTCAACACTTAACTACAACAAACTACAACAAACTACAACAAACTGAACAAACAAACTACAACAAACTGCAACAAACAAACTACAACAAACTGCAACAAACAAACTACAACAAACTGCAACAAACAAACTACAACAAACTGCAACAAACAAACTACAACAAACTGCAACAAACAAACTACAACAAACTGCAACAACAAACTACAACAAACTGCAACAACAAACTACAACTAACTACAACAAACTGCCATCTGTTAATAATCAAATAACTAATATAACTTCTAAGGTTCATACAAGAAACCGCTCGACGTTTCAGGCTACTTCAACACTTAACTACAACAAACTACAACAAACTGAACAAACAAACTACAACAAACTGCAACAAACAAACTACAACAAACTGCAACATAAAAACTACAACAAACTACAACAAACTACAACAAACTACAACAAACTGCAACAAACAAACTACAACAAACTACAACAACAAACTACAACAATTTGCCATCTGTTAATAATCAAATAACTAATATATCTTCTAAGGTTCATACAAGAAACTGCTCGACGTTTCAGGCTACTTCAACACTTAACTACAACAAACTATAACAAACTGCAACAAACCAACTACAACAAACTACATTAAACTGCAACAACAAACTACAAAAAATTGCCATCTGTTAATAATCAAATAACTAATATAACTTCTAAGGTTCATACAAGAAACCGCTCGACGTTTCAGGCTACTTCAACACTTAACTACAACAAACTACAACAAACTACAACAAACTGAACAAACAAACTACAACAAACTGCAACAAACAAACTACAACAAACTGCAACAAACAAACTACAACTAACTACAACAAACTGCAACAAACAAACTACAACAAACTACAACAAACTGCAACAAACTGCAACAAACAAACTACAACAAACTGCAACAACAAACTACAACAAACTGCAACAAACAAACTACAACAAACTACGAAATTCAAAAACTGCGAAAATTGTGAAAACAGAGAATTGCAATAATGGACGATTGAGCAAATATGAAAAATGTAAAAATTTGCAAACACTTCAAAACTACAAAGATGTGGAAAATATTTAAAATTTCGAAAATTGTGAAAACCTAGAGAATTGCGAAAATGGACGATTAAGGAAATACAGAAAACTGCGAAAATGTCGTAAATTTCGAAAATATCAACGATTGCGAAAATGTATGGTTGAGGAAATTTAGATGATTGTGGAAATATCGAAAATTTCGAAAATATGGAAAATTGCGAAAATGGACGATTGAGCAAATATGAAAATTTCAAAAACTGCGAAAATGTGAAAAATTGCGAAAAATAAAAAATTCAAAAAAGGTCAACATTTGCGAAAATATACTATTAATAAAATATGAAAAATATAGAAAATTCTGAAACAGTTGAATGCGAAAATGTCGAAAATTGCGAAAATGGACGATCGAGAATTACGAAAAATAAAGAAATTTTCAAAAATGTGGCAAATTGCGAAAATATTGAAAATATCAACATTCGCGAAAATTTACTATTGATAAAATATGAAAAATATAGAAAATTCTGAAACAGTTAAATGCGAAAATATTGAAAATTGCGAAAATGGACGATTGAGCAAATATGAAAAATGTAAAAATTTGCAAACACTTCAAAACTACAAAGATGTGGAAAATATTTAAAATTTCGAAAATTGTGAAAACCTAGAGAATTGCGAAAATGGACGATTAAGGAAATACAGAAAACTGCGAAAATGTGGTAAATTTCGAAAATATCAACAATTGCGAAAATGTATGGTTGAGGAAATTTAGATGATTGTGGAAATATCGAAAATTTCGAAAATATGGAAAAACGGCGAAAATATCAACAATTGCGAAAATGGAAGATTGATTGATGAACTGCAACAAACAAACTACAACAAATTGCAACAAACAAACTACAACAAACAAACTACAACAAACTGCAACAAACAAACTACAACAAACTGCAACAAACAAACTACAACAAACTGCAAAAACAAACTACAACAAACTGCAACAAACAAACTACAACAAACTGCAACAAACTTAACAAACTACAACAAACGGCAACAACAAACTACAACAAACTGCAACAACAAACTACAACAAACTGGAACAACAAACTACAACAAACTACAACAAACTACAACAAACTACAACAAACTGCAACAACAAACTACAACAAACTGCCATCTGTTAATAATCAAATAACTAATATAACTTCTAAGGTTCATACAAGAAACCGCTCGACGTTTCAGGCTACTTCAACACTTAACTACAACAAACTACAACAAACAAACTACAACAAACTGAACAAACAAACTACAACAAACTACATCAAACTGAACAAACAAACTACAACAAACTGCAACAAACAAACTACAACAAACTACAACAAACTGCAACATAAAAACTACAACAAACTACAACAAACTACAACAAACTACAACAAACTACAACAAACTGCAACAAACAAACTACAACAAACTGCAACAACAAACTACAACAAACTGCAACAACAAACTACAACAAACTGCAATAACAAACTACAACAAACTACAACAAACTACAACAAACTGCAACAAACAAACTACAACAAACTACAACAAACTGCAACAAACAAACTACAACAAACTACAACAAACTGCAACAAACAAACTACAACAAACTGCAACAACAAACTACAACAATTTGCCATCTGTTAATAATCAAATAACTAATATAACTTCTAAGGTTCATTCAAAAAACCGCTCGACGTTTCAGGCTACTTCAACACTTAACTACAACAAACTACAACAAACTGAACAAACAAACTACAACAAACTACAACAAACTGCAAAAAACAAACTACAACAAACTACAACAAACTGCAACAAACAAACTACAACAAACTGCAACAAACAAACTACAACAAACTGCAACAAACAAACTACAACAAACTGCAACAAACAAACTACAACAAACTGCAACAA
This sequence comes from Troilus luridus, assembly GCA_964056705.1. Taxonomy (NCBI): domain Eukaryota; kingdom Metazoa; phylum Arthropoda; class Insecta; order Hemiptera; family Pentatomidae; genus Troilus; species Troilus luridus. The sequence continues at coordinate 381,752 of CAXKTH010000067.1, forward strand.
CAAACTACAACAAACTGCAACAACAAACTACAACTAACTACAACAAACTGCAACAAACAAACTACAACAAACTACAACAACCTGCAACAAACTGCAACAAACTGCAACAAACAAACTACAACAAACTGCAACAACAAACTACAACAAACTACAACAAACTGCAACAAACAAACTACAACAAACTACAACAAACTGCAACATACAAACTACAACAAACTACAACAAACTGCATCAACAAACTACAACTAACTGCATCAACAAACTACAACAAACTGCAACAAACAAACTACAACAAACTACAACAAACTGCAACAAACAAACTACAACAAACTGCAACAAACAAACTACAACAAACTACAACAAACTGCAACAAACAAACTACAACAAACTACAACAAACTGCAACAAACAAACTACAACAAACTGCAACAACAAACTACAACAAACTACAACAAACTGCAACAAACAAACTACAACAAACTACAACAAACTGCAACAAACAAACTACAACAAACTGCAAGAACAAACTACAACAATTTGCCATCTGTTAATAATCAAATAACTAATATATCTTCTAAGGTTCATACAAGAAACTGCTCGACGTTTCAGGCTACTTCAACACTTAACTACAACAAACTATAACAAACTACAACAAACTGCAACAAACCAACTACAACAAACTACAACAAACTGCAACAACAAACTACAAAAAACTGCCATCTGTTAATAATCAAATAACTAATATAACTTCTAAGGTTCATACAAGAAACCGCTCGACGTTTCAGGCTACTTCAACACTTAACTACAACAAACTACAACAAACTGAACAAACAAACTACAACAAACTACAACAAACTGAACAAACAAACTACAACAAACTACAACAAACTGCAACAAACAAACTACAACTAACTACAACAAACTGCAACAAACAAACTACAACAAACTACAACAAACTGCAACAAACTGCAACAAACAAACTACAACAAACTGCAACAACAAACTACAACAAACTACAACAAACTGCAACAAACAAACTACAACAAACTACGAAATTCAAAAACTGCGAAAATTGTGAAAACAGAGAATTGCGATAATGGACGATTGAGCAAATATGAAAAATGTAAAAATTTGCAAACACTTCAAAACTACAAAGATGTGGAAAATATTTAAAATTTCGAAAATTGTGAAAACCTAGAGAATTGCGAAAATGGACGATTAAGGAAATACAGAAAACTGCGAAAATGTCGTAAATTTCGAAAATATCAACGATTGCGAAAATGTATGGTTGAGGAAATTTAGATGATTGTGGAAATATCGAAAATTTCGAAAATATGGAAAATTGCGAAAATGGACGATTGAGCAAATATGAAAATTTCAAAAACTGCGAAAATGTGAAAAATTGCGAAAAATAAAAAATTCAAAAAAGGTCAACATTTGCGAAAATATACTATTAATAAAATATGAAAAATATAGAAAATTCTGAAACAGTTGAATGCGAAAATGTCGAAAATTGCGAAAATGGACGATCGAGAATTACGAAAAATAAAGAAATTTTCAAAAATGTGGCAAATTGCGAAAATATTGAAAATATCAACATTCGCGAAAATTTACTATTGATAAAATATGAAAAATATAGAAAATTCTGAAACAGTTAAATGCGAAAATATTGAAAATTGCGAAAATGGACGATTGAGCAAATATGAAAAATGTAAAAATTTGCAAACACTTCAAAACTACAAAGATGTGGAAAATATTTAAAATTTCGAAAATTGTGAAAACCTAGAGAATTGCGAAATCTATCCCTCTAGGGACATAGAAATCCCTCTTGGGACATTGAAATCCCTCTAGGGACATAGAAATCCCTCTAGGGACATAGAAATCTATCCCTCTAGGCACATAGAAATCTATCCCTCTAGGGACATAGAAATCCCTCTAGGGACCTAGAAATCCCTCTGGGACATAGAAATCCCTCTAGGGACCTAGAAATCCCTCTAGCGACATAGAAATCCCTCTAAGGACATAGAAATCTCTCTCTCTAGGGACCTAGAAATCCCTCTAGGGACATAGAAATCCCTCTTGGGACATAGAAATCCCTCTAGGGACATAGAAATCCCTCTAGGGACATAGAAATCTATCCCTCTTGGGACATAGAAATCCCTCTAGGGACATAGAAATCTATCCCTCTAGGGACATAGAAATCCCTCTAGGGACATAGAAATCCCTCTTGGGACATAGAAATCCCTCTAGGGACATAGAAATCCCTCTAGGGACATAGAAATCTATCCCTCTAGGGACATAGAAATCCCTCTAGGGACCTAGAAATCCCTCTTGGGACATAGAAATCCCTCTTGGGACATAGAAATCCCTCTAGGGACATTGAAATCCCTCTAGGGACATAGAAATCTATCCCTCTAGGGACATAGAAATCCCTCTTGGGACATAGAAATCCCTCTTGGGACATAGAAATCCCTCTAGGGACATAGAAATCTATCCCTCTAGGGACCTAGAAATCCCTCTAGGGACATAGAAATCCCTCTAGTGACCTAGAAATCCCTCTAGCGACATAGAAATCCCTCTAGGGACATAGAAATCTATCCCTCTAGGGAAATAGAAATCCCTCTTGGGACATAGAAATCCCTCTAGCGACCTAGAAATCCCTCTAGCGACATAGAAATCCCTCTAGGGACATAGAAATCCCTCTAGGGACATAGAAATCTATCCCTCTAGGGACATAGAAATCCCTCTTGGGACATAGAAATCCCTCTAGCGACCTAGAAATCCCTCTAGCGACATAGAAATCCCTCTAGGGACATAGAAATCCCTCTAGGGACATAGAAATCCCTCTAGGGACATAGAAATCTATCCCTCTAGGGACATAGAAATCCCTCTAGGGACCTAGAAATCCCTCTAGGGACCTAGAAATCCCTCTAGGGACATAGAAATCTATCCCTCTAGGGACATAGAAATCCCTCTAGGGACATAGAAATCCCTCTTGGGACATAGAAATCCCTCTTGGGACATAGAAATCCCTCTAGGGACATTGAAATCCCTCTTGGGACATAGAAATCCCTCTTGGGACATAGAAATCCCTCTAGGGACATAGAAATCCCTCTAGGGACATAGAAATCTATCCCTCTAGGGACATAGAAATCCCTCTAGGGACATAGAAATCCCTCTTGGGACATAGAAATCCCTCTTGGGACATAGAAATCCCTCTAGGGACATTGAAATCCCTCTAGGGACATAGAAATCTATCCCTCTAGGGACATAGAAATCCCTCTAGGGACCTAGAAATCCCTCTAGGGACATAGAAATCCCTCTAGGGACATAGAAATCTATCCCTCTAGGGACATAGAAATCCCTCTTGGGACATAGAAATCCCTCTAGGGACGTAGAAATCCCTCTAGGGACCTAGAAATCCCTCTAGGGACATAGAAATCCCTCTAGGGACCTAGAAATCTCTCTAGGGACATAGAAATCCCTCTAGGGACATAGAAATCTATCTCTCTAGGGACCTAGAAATCCCTCTAGGGACCTAGAAATCCCTCTAGGGACATAGAAACTGCAACATAAAAACTACAACAAACTACAACAAACTACAACAAACTACAACAAACTGCAACAAACAAACTACAACAAACTACAACAAACTACAACAACAAACTACAACAATTTGCCATCTGTTAATAATCAAATAACTAATATATCTTCTAAGGTTCATACAAGAAACTGCTCGACGTTTCAGGCTACTTCAACACTTAACTACAACAAACTATAACAAACTGCAACAAACTGCAACAAACCAACTACAACAAACTACATTAAACTGCAACAACAAACTACAAAAAATTGCCATCTGTTAATAATCAAATAACTAATATAACTTCTAAGGTTCATACAAGAAACCGCTCGACGTTTCAGGCTACTTCAACACTTAACTACAACAAACTACAACAAACTGAACAAACAAACTACAACAAACTGCAACAAACAAACTACAACAAACTGCAACAAACAAACTACAACAAACTGCAACAAACAAACTACAACTAACTACAACAAACTGCAACAAACAAACTACAACAAACTACAACAAACTGCAACAAACTGCAACAAACAAACTACAACAAACTGCAACAACAAACTACAACAAACTGCAACAAACAAACTACAACAAACTACGAAATTCAAAAACTGCGAAAATTGTGAAAACAGAGAATTGCAATAATGGACGATTGAGCAAATATGAAAAATGTAAAAATTTTCAAACACTTCAAAACTACAAAGATGTGGAAAATATTTAAAATTTCGAAAATTGTGAAAACCTAGAGAATTGCGAAAATGGACGATTAAGGAAATACAGAAAACTGCGAAAATGTCGTAAATTTCGAAAATATCAACGATTGCGAAAATGTATGGTTGAGGAAATTTAGATGATTGTGGAAATATCGAAAATTTCGAAAATATGGAAAATTGCGAAAATGGACGATTGAGCAAATATGAAAATTTCAAAAACTGCGAAAATGTGAAAAATTGCGAAAAATAAAAAATTCAAAAAAGGTCAACATTTGCGAAAATATACTATTAATAAAATATGAAAAATATAGAAAATTCTGAAACAGTTGAATGCGAAAATGTCGAAAATTGCGAAAATGGACGATCGAGAATTACGAAAAATAAAGAAATTTTCAAAAATGTGGCAAATTGCGAAAATATTGAAAATATCAACATTCGCGAAAATTTACTATTGATAAAATATGAAAAATATAGAAAATTCTGAAACAGTTAAATGCGAAAATATTGAAAATTGCGAAAATGGACGATTGAGCAAATATGAAAAATGTAAAAATTTGCAAACACTTCAAAACTACAAAGATGTGGAAAATATTTAAAATTTCGAAAATTGTGAAAACCTAGAGAATTGCGAAAATGGACGATTAAGGAAATACAGAAAACTGCGAAAATGTGGTAAATTTCGAAAATATCAACAATTGCGAAAATGTATGGTTGAGGAAATTTAGATGATTGTGGAAATATCGAAAATTTCGAAAATATGGAAAAACGGCGAAAATATCAACAATTGCGAAAATGGAAGATTGATTGATGAACTGCAACAAACAAACTACAACAAATTGCAACAAACAAACTACAACAAACAAACTACAACAAACTGCAACAAACAAACTACAACAAACTGCAACAAACAAACTACAACAAACTGCAAAAACAAACTACAACAAACTGCAACAAACAAACTACAACAAACTGCAACAAACTTAACAAACTACAACAAACGGCAACAACAAACTACAACAAACTGCAACAACAAACTACAACAAACTGGAACAACAAACTACAACAAACTACAACAAACTGCAACAACAAACTACAACAAACTGCCATCTGTTAATAATCAAATAACTAATATAACTTCTAAGGTTCATACAAGAAACCGCTCGACGTTTCAGGCTACTTCAACACTTAACTACAACAAACTACAACAAACAAACTACAACAAACTGAACAAACAAACTACAACAAACTACATCAAACTGAACAAACAAACTACAACAAACTGCAACAAACAAACTACAACAAACTACAACAAACTGCAACATAAAAACTACAACAAACTACAACAAACTACAACAAACTGCAACATAAAAACTACAACAAACTGCAACAACAAACTACAACAAACTGCAATAACAAACTACAACAAACTACAACAAACTACAACAAACTGCAACAAACAAACTACAACAAACTACAACAAACTGCAACAAACAAACTACAACAAACTACAACAAACTGCAACAAACAAACTACAACAAACTGCAACAACAAACTACAACAATTTGCCATCTGTTAATAATCAAATAACTAATATAACTTCTAAGGTTCATTCAAAAAACCGCTCGACGTTTCAGGCTACTTCAACACTTAACTACAACAAACTACAACAAACTGAACAAACAAACTACAACAAACTACAACAAACTGCAAAAAACAAACTACAACAAACTACAACAAACTGCAACAAACAAACTACAACAAACTGCAACAAACAAACTACAACAAACTGCAACAAACAAACTACAACAAACTGCAACAACAAACTACAACAAACTGCAACAACAAACTACAACTAACTACAACAAACTGCAACAAACAAACTACAACAAACTACAACAAACTGCAACAAACTGCAACAAACAAACTACAACAAACTGCAACAACAAACTACAACAAACTACAACAAACTGCAACAAACAAACTACAACAAACTACAACAAACTGCAACAACAAACTACAAAAAACTGCCATCTGTTAATAATCAAATAACTAATATAACTTCTAAGGTTCATACAAGAAACCGCTCGACGTTTCAGGCTACTTCAACACTTAACTACAACAAACTACAACAAACTGAACAAACAAACTACAACAAACTACAACAAACTGCAACAAACAAACTACAACAAACTACAACAACAAACTACAACAATTTGCCATCTGTTAATAATCAAATAACTAATATATCTTCTAAGGTTCATACAAGAAACTGCTCGACGTTTCAGGCTACTTCAACACTTAACTACAACAAACTATAACAAACTGCAACAAACCAACTACAACAAACTACATTAAACTGCAACAACAAACTACAAAAAATTGCCATCTGTTAATAATCAAATAACTAATATAACTTCTAAGGTTCATACAAGAAACCGCTCGACGTTTCAGGCTACTTCAACACTTAACTACAACAAACTACAACAAACTACAACAAACTGAACAAACAAACTACAACAAACTGCAACAAACAAACTACAACAAACTGCAACAAACAAACTACAACAAACTGCAACAAACAAACTACAACTAACTACAACAAACTGCAACAAACAAACTACAACAAACTACAACAAACTGCAACAAACTGCAACAAACAAACTACAACAAACTGCAACAACAAACTACAACAAACTGCAACAAACAAACTACAACAAACTACGAAATTCAAAAACTGCGAAAATTGTGAAAACAGAGAATTGCAATAATGGACGATTGAGCAAATATGAAAAATGTAAAAATTTGCAAACACTTCAAAACTACAAAGATGTGGAAAATATTTAAAATTTCGAAAATTGTGAAAACCTAGAGAATTGCGAAAATGGACGATTAAGGAAATACAGAAAACTGCGAAAATGTCGTAAATTTCGAAAATATCAACGATTGCGAAAATGTATGGTTGAGGAAATTTAGATGATTGTGGAAATATCGAAAATTTCGAAAATATGGAAAATTGCGAAAATGGACGATTGAGCAAATATGAAAATTTCAAAAACTGCGAAAATGTGAAAAATTGCGAAAAATAAAAAATTCAAAAAAGGTCAACATTTGCGAAAATATACTATTAATAAAATATGAAAAATATAGAAAATTCTGAAACAGTTGAATGCGAAAATGTCGAAAATTGCGAAAATGGACGATCGAGAATTACGAAAAATAAAGAAATTTTCAAAAATGTGGCAAATTGCGAAAATATTGAAAATATCAACATTCGCGAAAATTTACTATTGATAAAATATGAAAAATATAGAAAATTCTGAAACAGTTAAATGCGAAAATATTGAAAATTGCGAAAATGGACGATTGAGCAAATATGAAAAATGTAAAAATTTGCAAACACTTCAAAACTACAAAGATGTGGAAAATATTTAAAATTTCGAAAATTGTGAAAACCTAGAGAATTGCGAAAATGGACGATTAAGGAAATACAGAAAACTGCGAAAATGTGGTAAATTTCGAAAATATCAACAATTGCGAAAATGTATGGTTGAGGAAATTTAGATGATTGTGGAAATATCGAAAATTTCGAAAATATGGAAAAACGGCGAAAATATCAACAATTGCGAAAATGGAAGATTGATTGATGAACTGCAACAAACAAACTACAACAAATTGCAACAAACAAACTACAACAAACAAACTACAACAAACTGCAACAAACAAACTACAACAAACTGCAACAAACAAACTACAACAACAAACTACAACAAACTGCAACAAACAAACTACAACAAACTGCAACAAACTTAACAAACTACAACAAACGGCAACAACAAACTACAACAAACTGCAACAACAAACTACAACAAACTGGAACAACAAACTACAACAAACTACAACAAACTACAACAAACTACAACAAACTGCAACAACAAACTACAACAAACTGCCATCTGTTAATAATCAAATAACTAATATAACTTCTAAGGTTCATACAAGAAACCGCTCGACGTTTCAGGCTACTTCAACACTTAACTACAACAAACTACAACAAACAAACTACAACAAACTGAACAAACAAACTACAACAAACTACATCAAACTGAACAAACAAACTACAACAAACTGCAACAAACAAACTACAACAAACTACAACAAACTGCAACATAAAAACTACAACAAACTACAACAAACTACAACAAACTACAACAAACTGCAACAAACAAACTACAACAAACTGCAACAACAAACTACAACAAACTGCAATAACAAACTACAACAAACTACAACAAACTACAACAAACTGCAACAAACAAACTACAACAAACTACAACAAACTGCAACAAACAAACTACAACAAACTACAACAAACTGCAACAAACAAACTACAACAAACTGCAACAACAAACTACAACAATTTGCCATCTGTTAATAATCAAATAACTAATATAACTTCTAAGGTTCATTCAAAAAACCGCTCGACGTTTCAGGCTACTTCAACACTTAACTACAACAAACTACAACAAACTACAACAAACTGAACAAACAAACTACAACAAACTACAACAAACTGCAAAAAACAAACTACAACAAACTACAACAAACTGCAACAAACAAACTACAACAAACTGCAACAAACAAACTACAACAAACTGCAACAAACAAACTACAACAAACTGCAACAAACAAACTACAACAAACTGCAACAACAAACTACAACAAACTGCAACAACAAACTACAACTAACTACAACAAACTGCAACAAACAAACTACAACAAACTACAACAACCTGCAACAAACTGCAACAAACTGCAACAAACAAACTACAACAAACTGCAACAACAAACTACAACAAACTACAACAAACTGCAACAAACAAACTACAACAAACTGCAACATACAAACTACAACCAACTACAACAAACTGCATCAACAAACTACAACTAACTGCATCAACAAACTACAACAAACTGCAACAAACAAACTACAACAAACTACAACAAACTGCAACAAACAAACTACAACAAACTGCAACAAACAAACTACAACAAACTACAACAAACTGCAACAAACAAACTACAACAAACTACAACAAACTGCAACAAACAAACTACAACAAACTGCAACAACAAACTACAACAAACTACAACAAACTGCAACAAACAAACTACAACAAACTACAACAAACTGCAACAAACAAACTACAACAAACTGCAAGAACAAACTACAACAATTTGCCATCTGTTAATAATCAAATAACTAATATATCTTCTAAGGTTCATACAAGAAACTGCTCGACGTTTCAGGCTACTTCAACACTTAACTACAACAAACTATAACAAACTACAACAAACTGCAACAAACCAACTACAACAAACTACAACAAACTGCAACAACAAACTACAAAAAACTGCCATCTGTTAATAATCAAATAACTAATATAACTTCTAAGGTTCATACAAGAAACCGCTCGACGTTTCAGGCTACTTCAACACTTAACTACAACAAACTACAACAAACTGAACAAACAAACTACAACAAACTACAACAAACTGAACAAACAAACTACAACAAACTACAACAAACTGCAACAAACAAACTACAACTAACTACAACAAACTGCAACAAACAAACTACAACAAACTACAACAAACTGCAACAAACTGCAACAAACAAACTACAACAAACTGCAACAACAAACTACAACAAACTACAACAAACTGCAACAAACAAACTACAACAAACTACGAAATTCAAAAACTGCGAAAATTGTGAAAACAGAGAATTGCGATAATGGACGATTGAGCAAATATGAAAAATGTAAAAATTTGCAAACACTTCAAAACTACAAAGATGTGGAAAATATTTAAAATTTCGAAAATTGTGAAAACCTAGAGAATTGCGAAAATGGACGATTAAGGAAATACAGAAAACTGCGAAAATGTCGTAAATTTCGAAAATATCAACGATTGCGAAAATGTATGGTTGAGGAAATTTAGATGATTGTGGAAATATCGAAAATTTCGAAAATATGGAAAATTGCGAAAATGGACGATTGAGCAAATATGAAAATTTCAAAAACTGCGAAAATGTGAAAAATTGCGAAAAATAAAAAATTCAAAAAAGGTCAACATTTGCGAAAATATACTATTAATAAAATATGAAAAATATAGAAAATTCTGAAACAGTTGAATGCGAAAATGTCGAAAATTGCGAAAATGGACGATCGAGAATTACGAAAAATAAAGAAATTTTCAAAAATGTGGCAAATTGCGAAAATATTGAAAATATCAACATTCGCGAAAATTTACTATTGATAAAATATGAAAAATATAGAAAATTCTGAAACAGTTAAATGCGAAAATATTGAAAATTGCGAAAATGGACGATTGAGCAAATATGAAAAATGTAAAAATTTGCAAACACTTCAAAACTACAAAGATGTGGAAAATATTTAAAATTTCGAAAATTGTGAAAACCTAGAGAATTGCGAAATCTATCCCTCTAGGGACATAGAAATCCCTCTTGGGACATTGAAATCCCTCTAGGGACATAGAAATCCCTCTAGGGACATAGAAATCTATCCCTCTAGGCACATAGAAATCTATCCCTCTAGGGACATAGAAATCCCTCTAGGGACCTAGAAATCCCTCTGGGACATAGAAATCCCTCTAGGGACCTAGAAATCCCTCTAGCGACATAGAAATCCCTCTAAGGACATAGAAATCTCTCTCTCTAGGGACCTAGAAATCCCTCTAGGGACATAGAAATCCCTCTTGGGACATAGAAATCCCTCTAGGGACATAGAAATCCCTCTAGGGACATAGAAATCTATCCCTCTTGGGACATAGAAATCCCTCTAGGGACATAGAAATCTATCCCTCTAGGGACATAGAAATCCCTCTAGGGACATAGAAATCCCTCTTGGGACATAGAAATCCCTCTAGGGACATAGAAATCCCTCTAGGGACATAGAAATCTATCCCTCTAGGGACATAGAAATCCCTCTAGGGACCTAGAAATCCCTCTTGGGACATAGAAATCCCTCTTGGGACATAGAAATCCCTCTAGGGACATTGAAATCCCTCTAGGGACATAGAAATCTATCCCTCTAGGGACATAGAAATCCCTCTTGGGACATAGAAATCCCTCTTGGGACATAGAAATCCCTCTAGGGACATAGAAATCTATCCCTCTAGGGACCTAGAAATCCCTCTAGGGACATAGAAATCCCTCTAGCGACCTAGAAATCCCTCTAGCGACATAGAAATCCCTCTAGGGACATAGAAATCTATCCCTCTAGGGACATAGAAATCCCTCTTGGGACATAGAAATCCCTCTAGCGACCTAGAAATCCCTCTAGCGACATAGAAATCCCTCTAGGGACATAGAAATCCCTCTAGGGACATAGAAATCTATCCCTCTAGGGACATAGAAATCCCTCTTGGGACATAGAAATCCCTCTAGCGACCTAGAAATCCCTCTAGCGACATAGAAATCCCTCTAGGGACATAGAAATCCCTCTAGGGACATAGAAATCCCTCTAGGGACATAGAAATCTATCCCTCTAGGGACATAGAAATCCCTCTAGGGACCTAGAAATCCCTCTAGGGACCTAGAAATCCCTCTAGGGACATAGAAATCTATCCCTCTAGGGACATAGAAATCCCTCTAGGGACATAGAAATCCCTCTAGGGACATTGAAATCCCTCTTGGGACATAGAAATCCCTCTTGGGACATAGAAATCCCTCTAGGGACATAGAAATCCCTCTAGGGACATAGAAATCTATCCCTCTAGGGACATAGAAATCCCTCTAGGGACATAGAAATCCCTCTTGGGACATAGAAATCCCTCTTGGGACATAGAAATCCCTCTAGGGACATTGAAATCCCTCTAGGGACATAGAAATCTATCCCTCTAGGGACATAGAAATCCCTCTAGGGACCTAGAAATCCCTCTAGGGACATAGAAATCCCTCTAGGGACATAGAAATCTATCCCTCTAGGGACATAGAAATCCCTCTTGGGACATAGAAATCCCTCTAGGGACGTAGAAATCCCTCTAGGGACCTAGAAATCCCTCTAGGGACATAGAAATCCCTCTAGGGACCTAGAAATCTCTCTAGGGACATAGAAATCCCTCTAGGGACATAGAAATCTATCTCTCTAGGGACCTAGAAATCCCTCTAGGGACCTAGAAATCCCTCTAGGGACATAGAAACTGCAACATAAAAACTACAACAAACTACAACAAACTACAACAAACTACAACAAACTGCAACAAACAAACTACAACAAACTACAACAAACTACAACAACAAACTACAACAATTTGCCATCTGTTAATAATCAAATAACTAATATATCTTCTAAGGTTCATACAAGAAACTGCTCGACGTTTCAGGCTACTTCAACACTTAACTACAACAAACTATAACAAACTGCAACAAACTGCAACAAACCAACTACAACAAACTACATTAAACTGCAACAACAAACTACAAAAAATTGCCATCTGTTAATAATCAAATAACTAATATAACTTCTAAGGTTCATACAAGAAACCGCTCGACGTTTCAGGCTACTTCAACACTTAACTACAACAAACTACAACAAACTGAACAAACAAACTACAACAAACTGCAACAAACAAACTACAACAAACTGCAACAAACAAACTACAACAAACTGCAACAAACAAACTACAACTAACTACAACAAACTGCAACAAACAAACTACAACAAACTACAACAAACTGCAACAAACTGCAACAAACAAACTACAACAAACTGCAACAACAAACTACAACAAACTGCAACAAACAAACTACAACAAACTACGAAATTCAAAAACTGCGAAAATTGTGAAAACAGAGAATTGCAATAATGGACGATTGAGCAAATATGAAAAATGTAAAAATTTTCAAACACTTCAAAACTACAAAGATGTGGAAAATATTTAAAATTTCGAAAATTGTGAAAACCTAGAGAATTGCGAAAATGGACGATTAAGGAAATACAGAAAACTGCGAAAATGTCGTAAATTTCGAAAATATCAACGATTGCGAAAATGTATGGTTGAGGAAATTTAGATGATTGTGGAAATATCGAAAATTTCGAAAATATGGAAAATTGCGAAAATGGACGATTGAGCAAATATGAAAATTTCAAAAACTGCGAAAATGTGAAAAATTGCGAAAAATAAAAAATTCAAAAAAGGTCAACATTTGCGAAAATATACTATTAATAAAATATGAAAAATATAGAAAATTCTGAAACAGTTGAATGCGAAAATGTCGAAAATTGCGAAAATGGACGATCGAGAATTACGAAAAATAAAGAAATTTTCAAAAATGTGGCAAATTGCGAAAATATTGAAAATATCAACATTCGCGAAAATTTACTATTGATAAAATATGAAAAATATAGAAAATTCTGAAACAGTTAAATGCGAAAATATTGAAAATTGCGAAAATGGACGATTGAGCAAATATGAAAAATGTAAAAATTTGCAAACACTTCAAAACTACAAAGATGTGGAAAATATTTAAAATTTCGAAAATTGTGAAAACCTAGAGAATTGCGAAAATGGACGATTAAGGAAATACAGAAAACTGCGAAAATGTGGTAAATTTCGAAAATATCAACAATTGCGAAAATGTATGGTTGAGGAAATTTAGATGATTGTGGAAATATCGAAAATTTCGAAAATATGGAAAAACGGCGAAAATATCAACAATTGCGAAAATGGAAGATTGATTGATGAACTGCAACAAACAAACTACAACAAATTGCAACAAACAAACTACAACAAACAAACTACAACAAACTGCAACAAACAAACTACAACAAACTGCAACAAACAAACTACAACAAACTGCAAAAACAAACTACAACAAACTGCAACAAACAAACTACAACAAACTGCAACAAACTTAACAAACTACAACAAACGGCAACAACAAACTACAACAAACTGCAACAACAAACTACAACAAACTGGAACAACAAACTACAACAAACTACAACAAACTGCAACAACAAACTACAACAAACTGCCATCTGTTAATAATCAAATAACTAATATAACTTCTAAGGTTCATACAAGAAACCGCTCGACGTTTCAGGCTACTTCAACACTTAACTACAACAAACTACAACAAACAAACTACAACAAACTGAACAAACAAACTACAACAAACTACATCAAACTGAACAAACAAACTACAACAAACTGCAACAAACAAACTACAACAAACTACAACAAACTGCAACATAAAAACTACAACAAACTACAACAAACTACAACAAACTACAACAAACTGCAACAAACAAACTACAACAAACTGCAACAACAAACTACAACAAACTGCAATAACAAACTACAACAAACTACAACAAACTGCAACAAACAAACTACAACAAACTACAACAAACTGCAACAAACAAACTACAACAAACTACAACAAACTGCAACAAACAAACTACAACAAACTGCAACAACAAACTACAACAATTTGCCATCTGTTAATAATCAAATAACTAATATAACTTCTAAGGTTCATTCAAAAAACCGCTCGACGTTTCAGGCTACTTCAACACTTAACTACAACAAACTACAACAAACTGAACAAACAAACTACAACAAACTACAACAAACTGCAAAAAACAAACTACAACAAACTACAACAAACTGCAACAAACAAACTACAACAAACTGCAACAAACAAACTACAACAAACTGCAACAAACAAACTACAACAAACTGCAACAAACAAACTACAACAAACTGCAACAACAAACTACAACAAACTGCAACAACAAACTACAACTAACTACAACAAACTGCAACAAACAAACTACAACAAACTACAACAAACTGCAACAAACTGCAACAAACAAACTACAACAAACTGCAACAACAAACTACAACAAACTACAACAAACTGCAACAAACAAACTACAACAAACTACAACAAACTGCAACATACAAACTACAACAAACTACAACAAACTGCATCAACAAACTACAACTAACTGCATCAACAAACTACAACAAACTGCAACAAACAAACTACAACAAACTACAACAAACTGCAACAAACAAACTACAACAAACTGCAACAAACAAACTACAACAAACTACAACAAACTGCAACAAACAAACTACAACAAACTACAACAAACTGCAACAAACAAACTACAACAAACTGCAACAACAAACTACAACAAACTACAACAAACTGCAACATACAAACTACAACAAACTACAACAAACTGCAACAAACAAACTACAACAAACTGCAAGAACAAACTACAACAATTTGCCATCTGTTAATAATCAAATAACTAATATATCTTCTAAGGTTCATACAAGAAACTGCTCGACGTTTCAGGCTACTTCAACACTTAACTACAACAAACTACAACAAACTACAACAAACTGAACAAACAAACTACAACAAACTACAACAAACTGAACAAACAAACTACAACAAACTACAACAAACTGCAACAAACAAACTACAACTAACTACAACAAACTGCAACAAACAAACTACAACAAACTACAACAAACTGCAACAAACTGCAACAAACAAACTACAACAAACTGCAACAACAAACTACAACAAACTACAACAAACTGCAACAAACAAACTACAACAAACTACGAAATTCAAAAACTGCGAAAATTGTGAAAACAGAGAATTGCGATAATGGACGATTGAGCAAATATGAAAAATGTAAAAATTTGCAAACACTTCAAAACTACAAAGATGTGGAAAATATTTAAAATTTCGAAAATTGTGAAAACCTAGAGAATTGCGAAAATGGACGATTAAGGAAATACAGAAAACTGCGAAAATGTCGTAAATTTCGAAAATATCAACGATTGCGAAAATGTATGGTTGAGGAAATTTAGATGATTGTGGAAATATCGAAAATTTCGAAAATATGGAAAATTGCGAAAATGGACGATTGAGCAAATATGAAAATTTCAAAAACTGCGAAAATGTGAAAAATTGCGAAAAATAAAAAATTCAAAAAAGGTCAACATTTGCGAAAATATACTATTAATAAAATATGAAAAATATAGAAAATTCTGAAACAGTTGAATGCGAAAATGTCGAAAATTGCGAAAATGGACGATCGAGAATTACGAAAAATAAAGAAATTTTCAAAAATGTGGCAAATTGCGAAAATATTGAAAATATCAACATTCGCGAAAATTTACTATTGATAAAATATGAAAAATATAGAAAATTCTGAAACAGTTAAATGCGAAAATATTGAAAATTGCGAAAATGGACGATTGAGCAAATATGAAAAATGTAAAAATTTGCAAACACTTCAAAACTACAAAGATGTGGAAAATATTTAAAATTTCGAAAATTGTGAAAACCTAGAGAATTGCGAAATCTATCCCTCTAGGGACATAGAAATCCCTCTTGGGACATTGAAATCCCTCTAGGGACATAGAAATCCCTCTAGGGACATAGAAATCTATCCCTCTAGGCACATAGAAATCTATCCCTCTAGGGACATAGAAATCCCTCTAGGGACCTAGAAATCCCTCTGGGACATAGAAATCCCTCTAGGGACCTAGAAATCCCTCTAGCGACATAGAAATCCCTCTAAGGACATAGAAATCTCTCTCTCTAGGGACCTAGAAATCCCTCTAGGGACATAGAAATCCCTCTTGGGACATAGAAATCCCTCTAGGGACATAGAAATCCCTCTAGGGACATAGAAATCTATCCCTCTTGGGACATAGAAATCCCTCTAGGGACATAGAAATCTATCCCTCTAGGGACATAGAAATCCCTCTAGGGACATAGAAATCCCTCTTGGGACATAGAAATCCCTCTAGGGACATAGAAATCCCTCTAGGGACATAGAAATCTATCCCTCTAGGGACATAGAAATCCCTCTAGGGACCTAGAAATCCCTCTTGGGACATAGAAATCCCTCTTGGGACATAGAAATCCCTCTAGGGACATTGAAATCCCTCTAGGGACATAGAAATCTATCCCTCTAGGGACATAGAAATCCCTCTTGGGACATAGAAATCCCTCTTGGGACATAGAAATCCCTCTAGGGACATAGAAATCTATCCCTCTAGGGACCTAGAAATCCCTCTAGGGACATAGAAATCCCTCTAGCGACCTAGAAATCCCTCTAGCGACATAGAAATCCCTCTAGGGACATAGAAATCTATCCCTCTAGGGACATAGAAATCCCTCTTGGGACATAGAAATCCCTCTAGCGACCTAGAAATCCCTCTAGCGACATAGAAATCCCTCTAGGGACATAGAAATCCCTCTAGGGACATAGAAATCTATCCCTCTAGGGACATAGAAATCCCTCTTGGGACATAGAAATCCCTCTAGCGACCTAGAAATCCCTCTAGCGACATAGAAATCCCTCTAGGGACATTGAAATCCCTCTAGGGACCTAGAAATCCCTCTAGGGACATAGAAATCCCTCTAGCGACCTAGAAATCCCTCTAGCGACATAGAAATCCCTCTAGGGACATAGAAATCTATCCCTCTAGGGACATAGAAATCCCTCTTGGGACATAGAAATCCCTCTAGCGACCTAGAAATCCCTCTAGCGACATAGAAATCCCTCTAGGGACATAGAAATCCCTCTAGGGACATAGAAATCTATCCCTCTAGGGACATAGAAATCCCTCTTGGGACATAGAAATCCCTCTAGCGACCTAGAAATCCCTCTAGCGACATAGAAATCCCTCTAGGGACATAGAAATCCCTCTAGGGACATAGAAATCCCTCTAGGGACATAGAAATCTATCCCTCTAGGGACATAGAAATCCCTCTAGGGACCTAGAAATCCCTCTAGGGACCTAGAAATCCCTCTAGGGACATAGAAATCTATCCCTCTAGGGACATAGAAATCCCTCTAGGGACATAGAAATCCCTCTTGGGACATAGAAATCCCTCTTGGGACATAGAAATCCCTCTAGGGACATTGAAATCCCTCTTGGGACATATAAATCCCTCTTGGGACATAGAAATCCCTCTAGGGACATAGAAATCCCTCTAGGGACATAGAAATCTATCCCTCTAGGGACATAGAAATCCCTCTAGGGACATAGAAATCCCTCTTGGGACATAGAAATCCCTCTTGGGACATAGAAATCCCTCTAGGGACATTGAAATCCCTCTAGGGACATAGAAATCTATCCCTCTAGGGACATAGAAATCCCTCTAGGGACCTAGAAATCCCTCTAGGGACATAGAAATCCCTCTAGGGACATAGAAATCTATCCCTCTAGGGACATAGAAATCCCTCTTGGGACATAGAAATCCCTCTAGGGACGTAGAAATCCCTCTAGGGACCTAGAAATCCCTCTAGGGACATAGAAATCCCTCTAGGGACCTAGAAATCTCTCTAGGGACATAGAAATCCCTCTAGGGACATAGAAATCTATCTCTCTAGGGACCTAGAAATCCCTCTAGGGACCTAGAAATCCCTCTAGGGACATAGAAATCCCTCTAGGGACATAGAAATCCCTCTAGGGACCTAGAAATCCCTCCTAAAACTCCAGATATCCCTCTCAAAACCCAAGATAACAGTTACATTTCTACCAGTTACCTTGGATAACCTTACATTTTTGACAGACATCATTGTTTGTTTACTAGTCTGTTCGAGCGTTGTTGTGTTTGTTGCTCAGTTGTTCTTTGTTAATAATACAAGATAATGTCGATATTTTGTTGTTTGGTGTTTCTTAGTTATACGACAATGCTTATTTGGGATTTGGCAAGAACCGAGGAAGATGCAATTCATTTTTGCCAGGAGAAAAACATTTTGCAGAAAAATAGGAAATGTAGGGATAGAGACTCTTTTCAATCCATGTTGAACTGTATAGCAACCCATTTTCCACCGAAATGCGATTGAATGTTAAGTTTTTAAATAATTTTTTGAATTTTAAATATTTTATATATGTTGCATTATTTTACATCCTACACTTATTATTTATGATTAAATATACTTATTATTTATTTATTATACTTTATACTAGTTTTAGATAATTATTTTAATTTTAAATCGTTTATATATTGGAGTATTTATTGATCTCATTATTTTATTTATTTACATTATATACCAAATTATTTTATAATATGTTATATATTCAATTATATTGTTATTACTTCGATTTATGTATTTCCATTATTATTACTCTATTTATTGATCTCGTTATTATATTTATTTACATTATATACAACATTATTTTATAACATGTTATATATTTAATTATATTGTTATTACTTCGATTTATTTATTTCCAATATTATTACATTCCTATTTTGAAAGGTTATCCAAGGTAACCGTCTCTAGGGACATAGAAATCCCTCTAGGGACATAGAAATATATCCCTCTAGGGACATAGAAATCCCTCTTGGGACCTAGAAATCCCTCTAGGGACATAGAAATCCCTCTAGGGACATAGAAATCCCTCTAGGGACATAGAAATCTATCCCTCTAGGGACATAGAAATCCCTCTAGGGACATAGAAATCCCTCTAGGGACATAGAAATCTATCCCTCTAGGGACATAGAAATCCCTCTAGGGACCTAGAAATCCCTCTGGGACATAGAAATCCTTCTAGGGACCTAGAAATCCCACTAGCGACATAGAAATCCCTCTAAGGACATAGAAATCTCTCTCTCTAGGGACCTAGAAATCCCTCTAGGGACATAGAAATCCCTCTAGGGACATAGAAATCTATCCCTCTAGGGACATAGAAATCCCTCTTGGGACATAGAAATCCCTCTAGGGACATAGAAATCCCTCTAGGGACATAGAAATCTATCCCTCTAGGGACATAGAAATCCCTCTAGGGACCTAGAAATCCCTCTAGGGACCTAGAAATCCCTCTAGGGACATAGAAATCTATCCCTCTAGGGACATAAAAATCCCTCTAGGGACATAGAAATCCCTCTTGGGACATCGAAATCCCTCTTGGGACATAGAAATCCCTCTAGGGACATTGAAATCCCTCTAGGGACATAGAAATCTATCCCTCTAGGGACATAGAAATCCCTCTTGGGACATAGAAATCCCTCTTGGGACATAGAAATCCCTCTAGGGACATAGAAATCCCTCTAGGGACATAGAAATCTATCCCTCTAGGGACATAGAAATCCCTCTAGGGACATAGAAATCCCTCTTGGGACATAGAAATCCCTCTAGGGACCTAGAAATCTCTCTAGGGACATAGAAATCCCTCTAGGGACATAGAAATCTATCTCTCTAGGGACCTAGAAATCCCTCTAGGGACCTAGAAATCCCTCTAGGGACATAGAAATCCCTCTAGGGACATAGAAATCCCTCTAGGGACCTAGAAATCCCTCCTAAAACTCCAGATATCCCTCTCAAAACCCAAGATAACAGTTACATTTCTACCAGTTACCTTGGATAACCTTACATTTTTGACAGACATCATTGTTTGTTTACTAGTCTGTTCGAGCGTTGTTGTGTTTGTTGCTCAGTTGTTCTTTGTTAATAATACAAGATAATGTCGATATTTTGTTGTTTGGTGTTTCTTAGTTATACGACAATGCTTATTTGGGATTTGGCAAGAACCGAGGAAGATGCAATTCATTTTTGCCAGGAGAAAAACATTTTGCAGAAAAATAGGAAATGTAGGGATAGAGACTCTTTTCAATCCATGTTGAACTGTATAGCAACCCATTTTCCACCGAAATGCGATTGAATGTTAAGTTTTTAAATAATTTTTTGAATTTTAAATATTTTATATATGTTGCATTATTTTACATCCTACACTTATTATTTATGATTAAATATACTTATTATTTATTTATTATACTTTATACTAGTTTTAGATAATTATTTTAATTTTAAATCGTTTATATATTGGAGTATTTATTGATCTCATTATTTTATTTATTTACATTATATACCAAATTATTTTATAATATGTTATATATTCAATTATATTGTTATTACTTCGATTTATGTATTTCCATTATTATTACTCTATTTATTGATCTCGTTATTATATTTATTTACATTATATACAACATTATTTTATAACATGTTATATATTTAATTATATTGTTATTACTTCGATTTATTTATTTCCAATATTATTACATTCCTATTTTGAAAGGTTATCCAAGGTAACCGTCTCTAGGGACATAGAAATCCCTCTAGGGACATAGAAATATATCCCTCTAGGGACATAGAAATCCCTCTTGGGACCTAGAAATCCCTCTAGGGACATAGAAATCCCTCTAGGGACATAGAAATCCCTCTAGGGACATAGAAATCTATCCCTCTAGGGACATAGAAATCCCTCTAGGGACATAGAAATCCCTCTAGGGACATAGAAATCTATCCCTCTAGGGACATAGAAATCCCTCTAGGGACCTAGAAATCCCTCTGGGACATAGAAATCCCTCTAGGGACCTAGAAATCCCTCTAGCGACCTAGAAATCCCTCTAGCGACATAGAAATCCCTCTAGGGACATAGAAATCTATCCCTCTAGGGACATAGAAATCCCTCTTGGGACATAGAAATCCCTCTAGCGACCTAGAAATCCCTCTAGCGACATAGAAATCCCTCTAGGGACATAGAAATCCCTCTAGGGACATAGAAATCCCTCTAGGGACATAGAAATCTATCCCTCTAGGGACATAGAAATCCCTCTAGGGA
This sequence comes from Troilus luridus, assembly GCA_964056705.1. Taxonomy (NCBI): domain Eukaryota; kingdom Metazoa; phylum Arthropoda; class Insecta; order Hemiptera; family Pentatomidae; genus Troilus; species Troilus luridus. Next base: position 403,756 of record CAXKTH010000067.1, read on the forward strand.
CCTAGAAATCCCTCTAGGGACCTAGAAATCCCTCTGGGACATAGAAATCCCTCTAGGGACCTAGAAATCCCTCTAGCGACATAGAAATCCCTCTAAGGACATAGAAATCTCTCTCTCTAGGGACCTAGAAATCCCTCTAGGGACATAGAAATCCCTCTAGGGACATAGAAATCTATCCCTCTAGGGACATAGAAATCCCTCTTGGGACATAGAAATCCCTCTAGGGACATAGAAATCCCTCTAGGGACATAGAAATCTATCCCTCTAGGGACATAGAAATCCCTCTAGGGACCTAGAAATCCCTCTAGGGACCTAGAAATCCCTCTAGGGACATAGAAATCTATCCCTCTAGGGACATAGAAATCCCTCTTGGGACATAGAAATCCCTCTAGGGACGTAGAAATCCCTCTAGGGACCTAGAAATCCCTCTAGGGACATAGAAATCCCTCTAGGGACATAGAAATCCCTCTAGGGACATAGAAATCTATCCCTCTAGGGACATAGAAATCCCTCTTGGGACATAGAAATCCCTCTAGGGACCTAGAAATCCCTCTAGGGACATAGAAATCCCTCTAGGGACATAGAAATCCCTCTAGGGACCTAGAAATCCCTCCTAAAACTCCAGATATCCCTCTCAAAACCCAAGATAACAGTTACATTTCTACCAGTTACCTTGGATAACCTTACATTTTTGACAGACATCATTGTTTGTTTACTAGTCTGTTCGAGCGTTGTTGTGTTTGTTGCTCAGTTGTTCTTTGTTAATAATACAAGATAATGTCGATATTTTGTTGTTTGGTGTTTCTTAGTTATACGACAATGCTTATTTGGGATTTGGCAAGAACCGAGGAAGATGCAATTCATTTTTGCCAGGAGAAAAACATTTTGCAGAAAAATAGGAAATGTAGGGATAGAGACTCTGTTCAATCCATGTTGAACTGTATAGTAACCCATTTTCCACCGAAATGCGATTGAATGTTAAGTTTTTAAATAATTTTTTGAATTTTAAATATTTTATATATGTTGCATTATTTTACATCCTACACTTATTATTTATGATTAAATATACTTATTATTTATTTATTATACTTTATACTAGTTTTAGATAATTATTTTAATTTTAAATCGTTTATATATTGGAGTATTTATTGATCTCATTATTTTATTTATTTACATTATATACCAAATTATTTTATAATATGTTATATATTCAATTATATTGTTATTACTTCGATTTATGTATTTCCATTATTATTACTCTATTTATTGATCTCGTTATTATATTTATTTACATTATATACAACATTATTTTATAACATGTTATATATTTAATTATATTGTTATTACTTCGATTTATTTATTTCCAATATTATTACATTCCTATTTTGAAAGGTTATCCAAGGTAACCGTCTCTAGGGACATAGAAATCCCTCTAGGGACATAGAAATATATCCCTCTAGGGACATAGAAATCCCTCTTGGGACCTAGAAATCCCTCTAGGGACATAGAAATCCCTCTAGGGACATAGAAATCCCTCTAGGGACATAGAAATCTATCCCTCTAGGGACATAGAAATCCCTCTAGGGACATAGAAATCCCTCTAGGGACATAGAAATCCATCTGGGACATAGAAATCCCTCTAGGGACCTAGAAATCCCTCTAGCGACATAGAAATCCCTCTAAGGACATAGAAATCTCTCTCTCTAGGGACCTAGAAATCCCTCTAGGGACATAGAAATCCCTCTAGGGACATTGAAATCCCTCTAGGGACATAGAAATCTATCCCTCTAGGGACATAGAAATCCCTCTTGGGACATAGAAATCCCTCTTGGGACATAGAAATCCCTCTAGGGACATAGAAATCTATCCCTCTAGGGACATAGAAATCCCTCTAGGGACATAGAAATCCCTCTTGGGACATAGAAATCCCTCTAGGGACATAGAAATCCCTCTAGGGACATAGAAATCTATCCCTCTTGGGACATAGAAATCCCTCTAGGGACATAGAAATCTATCCCTCTAGGGACATAGAAATCCCTCTAGGGACATAGAAATCCCTCTTGGGACATAGAAATCCCTCTAGGGACATAGAAATCCCTCTAGGGACATAGAAATCTATCCCTCTAGGGACATAGAAATCCCTCTTGGGACATAGAAATCCCTCTAGGGACATAGAAATCCCTCTAGGGACATAGAAATCTATCCCTCTTGGGACATAGAAATCCCTCTAGGGACATTGAAATCCCTCTAGGGACATAGAAATCCCTCTAGGGACCTAGAAATCCCTCTGGGACATAGAAATCCTTCTAGGGACCTAGAAATCCCTCTAGCGACATAGAAATCCCTCTAAGGACATAGAAATCTCTCTCTCTAGGGACCTAGAAATCCCTCTAGGGACATAGAAATCCCTCTAGGGACATAGAAATCTATCCCTCTAGGGACATAGAAATCCCTCTTGGGACATAGAAATCCCTCTAGGGACATAGAAATCCCTCTAGGGACATAGAAATCTATCCCTCTAGGGACATAGAAATCCCTCTAGGGACCTAGAAATCCCTCTAGGGACCTAGAAATCCCTCTAGGGACATAGAAATCTATCCCTCTAGGGACATAAAAATCCCTCTAGGGACATAGAAATCCCTCTTGGGACATCGAAATCCCTCTTGGGACATAGAAATCCCTCTAGGGACATTGAAATCCCTCTAGGGACATAGAAATCTATCCCTCTAGGGACATAGAAATCCCTCTTGGGACATAGAAATCCCTCTTGGGACATAGAAATCCCTCTAGGGACATAGAAATCCCTCTAGGGACATAGAAATCTATCCCTCTAGGGACATAGAAATCCCTCTAGCGACCTAGAAATCCCTCTAGCGACATAGAAATCCCTCTAGGGACATAGAAATCTATCCCTCTAGGGACATAGAAATCCCTCTTGGGACATAGAAATCCCTCTAGCGACCTAGAAATCCCTCTAGCGACATAGAAATCCCTCTAGGGACATAGAAATCCCTCTAGGGACATAGAAATCTATCCCTCTAGGGACATAGAAATCCCTCTTGGGACATAGAAATCCCTCTAGCGACCTAGAAATCCCTCTAGCGACATAGAAATCCCTCTAGGGACATAGAAATCCCTCTAGGGACATAGAAATCCCTCTAGGGACATAGAAATCTATCCCTCTAGGGACATAGAAATCCCTCTAGGGACCTAGAAATCCCTCTAGGGACCTAGAAATCCCTCTAGGGACATAGAAATCTATCCCTCTAGGGACATAGAAATCCCTCTAGGGACATAGAAATCCCTCTTGGGACATAGAAATCCCTCTTGGGACATAGAAATCCCTCTAGGGACATTGAAATCCCTCTTGGGACATAGAAATCCCTCTTGGGACATAGAAATCCCTCTAGGGACATAGAAATCCCTCTAGGGACATAGAAATCTATCCCTCTAGGGACATAGAAATCCCTCTAGGGACATAGAAATCCCTCTTGGGACATAGAAATCCCTCTTGGGACATAGAAATCCCTCTAGGGACATTGAAATCCCTCTAGGGACATAGAAATCTATCCCTCTAGGGACATAGAAATCCCTCTAGGGACCTAGAAATCCCTCTAGGGACATAGAAATCCCTCTAGGGACATAGAAATCTATCCCTCTAGGGACATAGAAATCCCTCTTGGGACATAGAAATCCCTCTAGGGACGTAGAAATCCCTCTAGGGACCTAGAAATCCCTCTAGGGACATAGAAATCCCTCTAGGGACCTAGAAATCTCTCTAGGGACATAGAAATCCCTCTAGGGACATAGAAATCTATCTCTCTAGGGACCTAGAAATCCCTCTAGGGACCTAGAAATCCCTCTAGGGACATAGAAATCCCTCTAGGGACATAGAAATCCCTCTAGGGACCTAGAAATCCCTCCTAAAACTCCAGATATCCCTCTCAAAACCCAAGATAACAGTTACATTTCTACCAGTTACCTTGGATAACCTTACATTTTTGACAGACATCATTGTTTGTTTACTAGTCTGTTCGAGCGTTGTTGTGTTTGTTGCTCAGTTGTTCTTTGTTAATAATACAAGATAATGTCGATATTTTGTTGTTTGGTGTTTCTTAGTTTCACGACAATGCTTATTTGGGATTTGGCAAGAACCGAGGAAGATGCAATTCATTTTTGCCAGGAGAAAAACATTTTGCAGAAAAATAGGAAATGTAGGGATAGAGACTCTTTTCAATCCATGTTGAACTGTATAGCAACCCATTTTCCACCGAAATGCGATTGAATGTTAAGTTTTTAAATAATTTTTTGAATTTTAAATATTTTATATATGTTGCATTATTTTACATCCTACACTTATTATTTATGATTAAATATACTTATTATTTATTTATTATACTTTATACTAGTTTTAGATAATTATTTTAATTTTAAATCGTTTATATATTGGAGTATTTATTGATCTCATTATTTTATTTATTTACATTATATACCAAATTATTTTATAATATGTTATATATTCAATTATATTGTTATTACTTCGATTTATGTATTTCCATTATTATTACTCTATTTATTGATCTCGTTATTATATTTATTTACATTATATACAACATTATTTTATAACATGTTATATATTTAATTATATTGTTATTACTTCGATTTATTTATTTCCAATATTATTACATTCCTATTTTGAAAGGTTATCCAAGGTAACCGTCTCTAGGGACATAGAAATCCCTCTAGGGACATAGAAATATATCCCTCTAGGGACATAGAAATCCCTCTTGGGACCTAGAAATCCCTCTAGGGACATAGAAATCCCTCTAGGGACATAGAAATCCCTCTAGGGACATAGAAATCTATCCCTCTAGGGACATAGAAATCCCTCTAGGGACATAGAAATCCCTCTAGGGACATAGAAATCTATCCCTCTAGGGACATAGAAATCCCTCTAGGGACCTAGAAATCCCTCTGGGACATAGAAATCCTTCTAGGGACCTAGAAATCCCTCTAGCGACATAGAAATCCCTCTAAGGACATAGAAATCTCTCTCTCTAGGGACCTAGAAATCCCTCTAGGGACATAGAAATCCCTCTAGGGACATAGAAATCTATCCCTCTAGGGACATAGAAATCCCTCTTGGGACATAGAAATCCCTCTAGGGACATAGAAATCCCTCTAGGGACATAGAAATCTATCCCTCTAGGGACATAGAAATCCCTCTAGGGACCTAGAAATCCCTCTAGGGACCTAGAAATCCCTCTAGGGACATAGAAATCTATCCCTCTAGGGACATAAAAATCCCTCTAGGGACATAGAAATCCCTCTTGGGACATCGAAATCCCTCTTGGGACATAGAAATCCCTCTAGGGACATTGAAATCCCTCTAGGGACATAGAAATCTATCCCTCTAGGGACATAGAAATCCCTCTTGGGACATAGAAATCCCTCTTGGGACATAGAAATCCCTCTAGGGACATAGAAATCCCTCTAGGGACATAGAAATCTATCCCTCTAGGGACATAGAAATCCCTCTAGGGACATAGAAATCCCTCTTGGGACATAGAAATCCCTCTAGGGACCTAGAAATCTCTCTAGGGACATAGAAATCCCTCTAGGGACATAGAAATCTATCTCTCTAGGGACCTAGAAATCCCTCTAGGGACCTAGAAATCCCTCTAGGGACATAGAAATCCCTCTAGGGACATAGAAATCCCTCTAGGGACCTAGAAATCCCTCCTAAAACTCCAGATATCCCTCTCAAAACCCAAGATAACAGTTACATTTCTACCAGTTACCTTGGATAACCTTACATTTTTGACAGACATCATTGTTTGTTTACTAGTCTGTTCGAGCGTTGTTGTGTTTGTTGCTCAGTTGTTCTTTGTTAATAATACAAGATAATGTCGATATTTTGTTGTTTGGTGTTTCTTAGTTATACGACAATGCTTATTTGGGATTTGGCAAGAACCGAGGAAGATGCAATTCATTTTTGCCAGGAGAAAAACATTTTGCAGAAAAATAGGAAATGTAGGGATAGAGACTCTTTTCAATCCATGTTGAACTGTATAGCAACCCATTTTCCACCGAAATGCGATTGAATGTTAAGTTTTTAAATAATTTTTTGAATTTTAAATATTTTATATATGTTGCATTATTTTACATCCTACACTTATTATTTATGATTAAATATACTTATTATTTATTTATTATACTTTATACTAGTTTTAGATAATTATTTTAATTTTAAATCGTTTATATATTGGAGTATTTATTGATCTCATTATTTTATTTATTTACATTATATACCAAATTATTTTATAATATGTTATATATTCAATTATATTGTTATTACTTCGATTTATGTATTTCCATTATTATTACTCTATTTATTGATCTCGTTATTATATTTATTTACATTATATACAACATTATTTTATAACATGTTATATATTTAATTATATTGTTATTACTTCGATTTATTTATTTCCAATATTATTACATTCCTATTTTGAAAGGTTATCCAAGGTAACCGTCTCTAGGGACATAGAAATCCCTCTAGGGACATAGAAATATATCCCTCTAGGGACATAGAAATCCCTCTTGGGACCTAGAAATCCCTCTAGGGACATAGAAATCCCTCTAGGGACATAGAAATCCCTCTAGGGACATAGAAATCTATCCCTCTAGGGACATAGAAATCCCTCTAGGGACATAGAAATCCCTCTAGGGACATAGAAATCTATCCCTCTAGGGACATAGAAATCCCTCTAGGGACCTAGAAATCCCTCTGGGACATAGAAATCCCTCTAGGGACCTAGAAATCCCTCTAGCGACCTAGAAATCCCTCTAGCGACATAGAAATCCCTCTAGGGACATAGAAATCTATCCCTCTAGGGACATAGAAATCCCTCTTGGGACATAGAAATCCCTCTAGCGACCTAGAAATCCCTCTAGCGACATAGAAATCCCTCTAGGGACATAGAAATCCCTCTAGGGACATAGAAATCCCTCTAGGGACATAGAAATCTATCCCTCTAGGGACATAGAAATCCCTCTAGGGACCTAGAAATCCCTCTAGGGACCTAGAAATCCCTCTGGGACATAGAAATCCCTCTAGGGACCTAGAAATCCCTCTAGCGACATAGAAATCCCTCTAAGGACATAGAAATCTCTCTCTCTAGGGACCTAGAAATCCCTCTAGGGACATAGAAATCCCTCTAGGGACATAGAAATCTATCCCTCTAGGGACATAGAAATCCCTCTTGGGACATAGAAATCCCTCTAGGGACATAGAAATCCCTCTAGGGACATAGAAATCTATCCCTCTAGGGACATAGAAATCCCTCTAGGGACCTAGAAATCCCTCTAGGGACCTAGAAATCCCTCTAGGGACATAGAAATCTATCCCTCTAGGGACATAGAAATCCCTCTTGGGACATAGAAATCCCTCTAGGGACGTAGAAATCCCTCTAGGGACCTAGAAATCCCTCTAGGGACATAGAAATCCCTCTAGGGACATAGAAATCCCTCTAGGGACATAGAAATCTATCCCTCTAGGGACATAGAAATCCCTCTTGGGACATAGAAATCCCTCTAGGGACCTAGAAATCCCTCTAGGGACATAGAAATCCCTCTAGGGACATAGAAATCCCTCTAGGGACCTAGAAATCCCTCCTAAAACTCCAGATATCCCTCTCAAAACCCAAGATAACAGTTACATTTCTACCAGTTACCTTGGATAACCTTACATTTTTGACAGACATCATTGTTTGTTTACTAGTCTGTTCGAGCGTTGTTGTGTTTGTTGCTCAGTTGTTCTTTGTTAATAATACAAGATAATGTCGATATTTTGTTGTTTGGTGTTTCTTAGTTATACGACAATGCTTATTTGGGATTTGGCAAGAACCGAGGAAGATGCAATTCATTTTTGCCAGGAGAAAAACATTTTGCAGAAAAATAGGAAATGTAGGGATAGAGACTCTGTTCAATCCATGTTGAACTGTATAGCAACCCATTTTCCACCGAAATGCGATTGAATGTTAAGTTTTTAAATAATTTTTTGAATTTTAAATATTTTATATATGTTGCATTATTTTACATCCTACACTTATTAATTATGATTAAATATACTTATTATTTATTTATTATACTTTATACTAGTTTTAGATAATTATTTTAATTTTAAATCGTTTATATATTGGAGTATTTATTGATCTCATTATTTTATTTATTTACTTATATACCAAATTATTTTATAATATGTTATATATTCAATTATATTGTTATTACTTCGATTTATGTATTTCCATTATTATTACTCTATTTATTGATCTCGTTATTATATTTATTTACATTATATACAACATTATTTTATAACATGTTATATATTTAATTATATTGTTATTACTTCGATTTATTTATTTCCAATATTATTACATTCCTATTTTGAAAGGTTATCCAAGGTAACCGTCTCTAGGGACATAGAAATCCCTCTAGGGACATAGAAATATATCCCTCTAGGGACATAGAAATCCCTCTTGGGACCTAGAAATCCCTCTAGGGACATAGAAATCCCTCTAGGGACATAGAAATCCCTCTAGGGACATAGAAATCTATCCCTCTAGGGACATAGAAATCCCTCTAGGGACATAGAAATCCCTCTAGGGACATAGAAATCCATCTGGGACATAGAAATCCCTCTAGGGACCTAGAAATCCCTCTAGCGACATAGAAATCCCTCTAAGGACATAGAAATCTCTCTCTCTAGGGACCTAGAAATCCCTCTAGGGACATAGAAATCCCTCTAGGGACATTGAAATCCCTCTAGGGACATAGAAATCTATCCCTCTAGGGACATAGAAATCCCTCTTGGGACATAGAAATCCCTCTTGGGACATAGAAATCCCTCTAGGGACATAGAAATCTATCCCTCTAGGGACATAGAAATCCCTCTAGGGACATAGAAATCCCTCTTGGGACATAGAAATCCCTCTAGGGACATAGAAATCCCTCTAGGGACATAGAAATCTATCCCTCTTGGGACATAGAAATCCCTCTAGGGACATTGAAATCCCTCTAGGGACATAGAAATCCCTCTAGGGACATAGAAATCTATCCCCCTAAAGGGATTTCTATGTCCCTAGAGGGATTTCTAGGTCCCTAGAGAGAGAGATTTCTATGTCCTTAGAGGGATTTCTATGTCGCTAGAGGGATTTCTAGGTCCCTAGAGGGATTTCTATGTCCCAGAGGGATTTCTAGGTCCCTAGAGGGATTTCTATGTCCCTAGAGGGATAGATTTCTATGTCCTTAGAGGGATTTCTATGTCCCTAGAGGGATTTCTATGTCCCTAGAGGGATAGATTTCTATGTCCCTAGAGGGATTTCTATGTCCCTAGAGGGATTTCTATGTCCATAGAGGGATTTCTAGGTCCCAAGAGGGATTTCTATGTCCCTAGAGGGATATATTTCTATGTCCCTAGAGGGATTTCTATGTCCCTAGAGACGGTTACCTTGGATAACCTTTCAAAATAGGAATGTAATAATATTGGAAATAAATAAATCGAAGTAATAACAATATAATTAAATATATAACATGTTATAAAATAATGTTGTATATAATGTAAATAAATATAATAACGAGATCAATAAATAGAGTAATAATAATGGAAATACATAAATCGAAGTAATAACAATATAATTGAATATATAACATATTATAAAATAATTTGGTATATAATGTAAATAAATAAAATAATGAGATCAATAAATACTCCAATATATAAACGATTTAAAATTAAAATAATTATCTAAAACTAGTATAAAGTATAATAAATAAATAATAAGTATATTTAATCATAAATAATAAGTGTAGGATGTAAAATAATGCAACATATATAAAATATTTAAAATTCAAAAAATTATTTAAAAACTTAACATTCAATCGCATTTCGGTGGAAAATGGGTTGCTATACAGTTCAACATGGATTGAAAAGAGTCTCTATCCCTACATTTCCTATTTTTCTGCAAAATGTTTTTCTCCTGGCAAAAATGAATTGCATCTTCCTCGGTTCTTGCCAAATCCCAAATAAGCATTGTCGTATAACTAAGAAACACCAAACAACAAAATATCGACATTATCTTGTATTATTAACAAAGAACAACTGAGCAACAAACACAACAACGCTCGAACAGACTAGTAAACAAACAATGATGTCTGTCAAAAATGTAAGGTTATCCAAGGTAACTGGTAGAAATGTAACTGTTATCTTGGGTTTTGAGAGGGATATCTGGAGTTTTAGGAGGGATTTCTAGGTCCCTAGAGGGATTTCTATGTCCCTAGAGGGATTTCTATGTCCCTAGAGGGATTTCTAGGTCCCTAGAGGGATTTCTATGTCCCAAGAGGGATTTCTATGTCCCTAGAGGGATAGATTTCTATGTCCCTAGAGGGATTTCTATGTCGCTAGAGGGATTTCTAGGTCGCTAGAGGGATTTCTATGTCCCAAGAGGGATTTCTATGTCCCTAGAGGGATAGATTTCTATGTCCCTAGAGGGATTTTTAGGTCCCTAGAGGGATTTCTAGGTCCCTAGAGGGATTTCTATGTCCCTAGAGGGATAGATTTCTATGTCCCTAGAGGGATTTCTATGTCCCTAGAGGGATTTCTATGTCCCAAGAGGGATTTCTATGTCCCTAGAGGGATAGATTTCTATGTCCCTAGAGGGATTTCTATGTCCCTAGAGGGATTTCTAGGTCCCTAGAGAGAGAGATTTCTATGTCCTTAGAGGGATTTCTATGTCGCTAGAGGGATTTCTAGGTCCCTAGAGGGATTTCTATGTCCCAGAGGGATTTCTAGGTCCCTAGAGGGATTTCTATGTCCCTAGAGGGATAGATTTCTATGTCCCTAGAGGGATTTCTATGTCCCTAGAGGGATTTCTATGTCCCTAGAGGGATTTCTATGTCGCTAGAGGGATTTCTAGGTCGCTAGAGGGATTTCTATGTCCCAAGAGGGATTTCTATGTCCCTAGAGGGATTTCTATGTCCCTAGAGGGATAGATTTCTATGTCCCTAGAGGGATTTTTAGGTCCCTAGAGGGATTTCTAGGTCCCTAGAGGGATTTCTATGTCCCTAGAGGGATAGATTTCTATGTCCCTAGAGGGATTTCTATGTCCCTAGAGGGATTTCTATGTCCCAAGAGGGATTTCTATGTCCCTAGAGGGATAGATTTCTATGTCCCTAGAGGGATTTCTATGTCCCTAGAGGGATTTCTAGGTCCCTAGAGAGAGAGATTTCTATGTCCTTAGAGGGATTTCTATGTCGCTAGAGGGATTTCTAGGTCCCTAGAGGGATTTCTATGTCCCAGAGGGATTTCTAGGTCCCTAGAGGGATTTCTATGTCCCTAGAGGGATAGATTTCTATGTCCCTAGAGGGATTTCTATGTCCCTAGAGGGATTTCTATGTCCCTAGAGGGATAGATTTCTATGTCCCTAGAGGGATTTCTATGTCCCTAGAGGGATTTCTATGTCCCTAGAGGGATTTCTAGGTCCCAAGAGGGATTTCTATGTCCCTAGAGGGATATATTTCTATGTCCCTAGAGGGATTTCTATGTCCCTAGAGACGGTTACCTTGGATAACCTTTCAAAATAGGAATGTAATAATATTGGAAATAAATAAATCGATGTAATAACAATATAATTAAATATATAACATGTTATAAAATAATGTTGTATATAATGTAAATAAATATAATAACGAGATCAATAAATAGAGTAATAATAATGGAAATACATAAATCGAAGTAATAACAATATAATTGAATATATAACATATTATAAAATAATTTGGTATATAATGTAAATAAATAAAATAATGAGATCAATAAATACTCCAATATATAAACGATTTAAAATTAAAATAATTATCTAAAACTAGTATAAAGTATAATAAATAAATAATAAGTATATTTAATCATAAATAATAAGTGTAGGATGTAAAATAATGCAACATATATAAAATATTTAAAATTCAAAAAATTATTTAAAAACTTAACATTCAATCGCATTTCGGTGGAAAATGGGTTGCTATACAGTTCAACATGGATTGAAAAGAGTCTCTATCCCTACATTTCCTATTTTTCTGCAAAATGTTTTTCTCCTGGCAAAAATGAATTGCATCTTCCTCGGTTCTTGCCAAATCCCAAATAAGCATTGTCGTATAACTAAGAAACACCAAACAACAAAATATCGACATTATCTTGTTTTATTAACAAAGAACAACTGAGCAACAAACACAACAACGCTCGAACAGACTAGTAAACAAACAATGATGTCTGTCATAAATGTAAGGTTATCCAAGGTAACTGGTAGAAATGTAACTGTTATCTTGGGTTTTGAGAGGGATATCTGGAGTTTTAGGAGGGATTTCTAGGTCCCTAGAGGGATTTCTATGTCCCTAGAGGGATTTCTATGTCCCTAGAGGGATTTCTAGGTCCCTAGAGGGATTTCTAGGTCCCTAGAGAGATAGATTTCTATGTCCCTAGAGGGATTTCTATGTCCCTAGAGAGATTTCTAGGTCCCTAGAGGGATTTCTATGTCCCTAGAGGGATTTCTAGGTCCCTAGAGGGATTTCTACGTCCCTAGAGGGATTTCTATGTCCCAAGAGGGATTTCTATGTCCCTAGAGGGATAGATTTCTATGTCCCTAGAGGGATTTCTATGTCCCTAGAGGGATTTCTAGGTCCCTAGAGGGATTTCTATGTCCCTAGAGAGAGAGATTTCTATGTCCCTAGAGGGATTTCTATGTCGCTAGAGGGATTTCTAGGTCGCTAGAGGGATTTCAATGTCCCTAGAGGGATTTCTAGGTCCCTAGAGGGATTTCTATGTCCCTAGAGGGATAGATTTCTATGTCCCTAGAGGGATAGATTTCTATGTCCCTAGAGGGATTTCAATGTCCCTAGAGGGATTTCTAGGTCCCTAGAGGGATTTCTATGTCCCTAGAGGGATAGATTTCTATGTCCCTAGAGGGATTTCTATGTCCCTAGAGGGATTTCTATGTCCCAAGAGGGATTTCTATGTCCCTAGAGGGATAGATTTCTATGTCCCTAGAGGGATTTCTATGTCCCTAGAGGGATTTCTATGTCGCTAGAGGGATTTCTAGGTCGCTAGAGGGATTTCTATGTCCCAAGATAGATTTCTATGTCCCTAGAGGGATAGATTTCTATGTCCCTAGAGGGATTTCTATGTCGCTAGAGGGATTTCTAGGTCGCTAGAGGGATTTCTAGGTCGCTAGAGGGATTTCTATGTCCCAAGAGGGATTTCTATGTCCCTAGAGGGATAGATTTCTATGTCCCTAGAGGGATTTCTATGTCCCTAGAGGGATTTCTATGTCGCTAGAGGGATTTCTAGGTCGCTAGAGGGATTTCTATGTCCCAAGAGGGATTTCTATGTCCCTAGAGGGATAGATTTCTATGTCCCTAGAGGGATTTCTATGTCGCTAGAGGGATTTCTAGGTCGCTAGAGGGATTTCTATGTCCCTAGAGGGATTTCTAGGTCCCTAGAGGGATAGATTTCTATGTCCCTAGAGGGATTTCTATGTCCCAAGAGGGATTTCTATGTCCCAAGAGGGATTTCTATGTCCCTAGAGGGATAGATTTCTATGTCCCTAGAGGGATTTCAATGTCCCTAGAGGGATTTCTATGTCCCAAGAGGGATTTCTATGTCCCAAGAGGGATTTCTAGGTCCCTAGAGGGATAGATTTCTATGTCCCTAGAGGGATTTCTATGTCCCTAGAGGGATTTCTATGTCCCAAGAGGGATTTCTATGTCCCTAGAGGGATAGATTTCTATGTCCCTAGAGGGATTTCTATGTCGCTAGAGGGATTTCTAGGTCGCTAGAGGGATTTCTATGTCCCAAGAGGGATTTCTATGTCCCTAGAGGGATAGATTTCTATGTCCCTAGAGGGATTTCTATGTCGCTAGAGGGATTTCTAGGTCGCTAGAGGGATTTCTATGTCCCTAGAGGGATTTCTAGGTCCCTAGAGGGATAGATTTCTATGTCCCTAGAGGGATTTCTATGTCCCAAGAGGGATTTCTATGTCCCAAGAGGGATTTCTATGTCCCTAGAGGGATAGATTTCTATGTCCCTAGAGGGATTTCAATGTCCCTAGAGGGATTTCTATGTCCCAAGAGGGATTTCTATGTCCCAAGAGGGATTTCTAGGTCCCTAGAGGGATTTCTATGTCCCTAGAGGGATAGATTTCTATGTCCCTAGAGGGATTTCTATGTCCCTAGAGGGATTTCTATGTCCCAAGAGGGATTTCTATGTCCCTAGAGGGATAGATTTCTATGTCCCTAGAGGGATTTCTATGTCCCTAGAGGGATTTCTATGTCCCAAGAGGGATTTCTATGTCCCTAGAGGGATTTCTATGTCCCTAGAGGGATAGATTTCTATGTCCCTAGAGGGATTTCTATGTCCCAAGAGGGATAGATTTCTATGTCCCTAGAGAGATTTCTATGTCCCTAGAGGGATTTCTATGTCCCAAGAGGGATTTCTATGTCCCTAGAGGGATTTCTATGTCCCTAGAGGGATAGATTTCTATGTCCCTAGAGGGATTTCTATGTCCCAAGAGGGATTTCTATGTCCCAAGAGGGATTTCTATGTCCCTAGAGGGATAGATTTCTATGTCCCTAGAAGGATTTCAATGTCCCTAGAGGGATTTCTATGTCCCAAGAGGGATTTCTATGTCCCAAGAGGGATTTCTATGTCCCTAGAGGGATTTCTATGTCCCTAGAGGGATAGATTTCTATGTCCCTAGAGGGATTTCTATGTCCCTAGAGGGATTTCTATGTCCCAAGAGGGATTTCTATGTCCCAAGAGGGATTTCTATGTCCCAAGAGGGATTTCTATGTCCCTAGAGGGATAGCTTTCTATGTCCCTAGAGGGATTTCAATGTCCCTAGAGGGATTTCTATGTCCCAAGAGGGATTTCTATGTCCCAAGAGGGATTTCTATGTCCCTAGAGGGATTTCTATGTCCCTAGAGGGATAGATTTCTATGTCCCTAGAGGGATTTCTAGGTCCCTAGAGGGATTTCTATGTCCCTAGAGGGATAGATTTCTATGTCCCTAGAGGGATTTCTATGTCCCTAGAGGGATTTCTATGTCCCAAGAGGGATTTCTATGTCCCTAGAGGGATAGATTTCTATGTCCCTAGAGGGATTTCTATGTCCCTAGAGGGATTTCTAGGTCCCTAGAGAGAGAGATTTCTATGTCCTTAGAGGGATTTCTATGTCGCTAGAGGGATTTCTAGGTCCCTAGAGGGATTTCTATGTCCCAGAGGGATTTCTAGGTCCCTAGAGGGATTTCTATGTCCCTAGAGGGATAGATTTCTATGTCCCTAGAGGGATTTCTATGTCCCTAGAGGGATTTCTATGTCGCTAGAGGGATTTCTAGGTCGCTAGAGGGATTTCTATGTCCCAAGAGGGATTTCTATGTCCCTAGAGGGATAGATTTCTATGTCCCTAGAGGGATTTCTATGTCGCTAGAGGGATTTCTAGGTCGCTAGAGGGATTTCTAGGTCGCTAGAGGGATTTCTATGTCCCAAGAGGGATTTCTATGTCCCTAGAGGGATAGATTTCTATGTCCCTAGAGGGATTTCTATGTCCCTAGAGGGATTTCTATGTCGCTAGAGGGATAGATTTCTATGTCCCTAGAGGGATTTCTATGTCCCTAGAGGGATTTCTATGTCCCAAGAGGGATTTCTATGTCCCAAGAGGGATTTCTATGTCCCTAGAGGGATAGATTTCTATGTCCCTAGAGGGATTTCAATGTCCCTAGAGGGATTTCTATGTCCCAAGAGGGATTTCTATGTCCCAAGAGGGATTTCTATGTCCCTAGAGGGATTTCTATGTCCCTAGAGGGATAGATTTCTATGTCCCTAGAGGGATTTCTAGGTCCCTAGAGGGATTTCTATGTCCCTAGAGGGATAGATTTCTATGTCCCTAGAGGGATTTCTATGTCCCTAGAGGGATTTCTATGTCCCAAGAGGGATTTCTATGTCCCTAGAGGGATAGATTTCTATGTCCCTAGAGGGATTTCTATGTCCCTAGAGGGATTTCTAGGTCCCTAGAGAGAGAGATTTCTATGTCCTTAGAGGGATTTCTATGTCGCTAGAGGGATTTCTAGGTCCCTAGAGGGATTTCTATGTCCCAGAGGGATTTCTAGGTCCCTAGAGGGATTTCTATGTCCCTAGAGGGATAGATTTCTATGTCCCTAGAGGGATTTCTATGTCCCTAGAGGGATTTCTATGTCGCTAGAGGGATTTCTAGGTCGCTAGAGGGATTTCTATGTCCCAAGAGGGATTTCTATGTCCCTAGAGGGATAGATTTCTATGTCCCTAGAGGGATTTCTATGTCGCTAGAGGGATTTCTAGGTCGCTAGAGGGATTTCTAGGTCGCTAGAGGGATTTCTATGTCCCAAGAGGGATTTCTATGTCCCTAGAGGGATAGATTTCTATGTCCCTAGAGGGATTTCTATGTCCCTAGAGGGATTTCTATGTCGCTAGAGGGATTTCTAGGTCGCTAGAGGGATTTCTATGTCCCAAGAGGGATTTCTATGTCCCTAGAGGGATAGATTTCTATGTCCCTAGAGGGATTTCTATGTCGCTAGAGGGATTTCTAGGTCGCTAGAGGGATTTCTATGTCCCTAGAGGGATTTCTAGGTCCCTAGAGGGATAGATTTCTATGTCCCTAGAAGGATTTCTATGTCCCAAGAGGGATTTCTATGTCCCAAGAGGGATTTCTATGTCCCTAGAGGGATAGATTTCTATGTCCCTAGAGGGATTTCAATGTCCCTAGAGGGATTTCTATGTCCCAAGAGGGATTTCTATGTCCCAAGAGGGATTTCTAGGTCCCTAGAGGGATAGATTTCTATGTCCCTAGAGGGATTTCTATGTCCCTAGAGGGATTTCTATGTCCCAAGAGGGATTTCTATGTCCCTAGAGGGATAGATTTCTATGTCCCTAGAGGGATTTCTATGTCCCCAGAGGGATTTCTATGTCGCTAGAGGGATTTCTAGGTCGCTAGAGGGATTTCTATGTCCCAAGAGGGATTTCTATGTCCCTAGAGGGATAGATTTCTATGTCCCTAGAGGGATTTCTATGTCGCTAGAGGGATTTCTAGGTCGCTAGAGGGATTTCTATGTCCCTAGAGGGATTTCTAGGTCCCTAGAGGGATAGATTTCTATGTCCCTAGAGGGATTTCTATGTCCCAAGAGGGATTTCTATGTCCCAAGAGGGATTTCTATGTCCCTAGAGGGATAGATTTCTATGTCCCTAGAGGGATTTCAATGTCCCTAGAGGGATTTCTATGTCCCAAGAGGGATTTCTATGTCCCAAGAGGGATTTCTATGTCCCTAGAGGGATAGATTTCTATGTCCCTAGAGGGATTTCTATGTCCCTAGAGGGATTTCTATATCCCAAGAGGGATTTCTATGTCCCTAGAGGGATTTCTATGTCCCTAGAGGGATAGATTTCTATGTCCCTAGAGGGATTTCTATGTCCCAAGAGGGATAGATTTCTATGTCCCTAGAGGGATTTCTATGTCCCTAGAGGGATTTCTATGTCCCAAGAGGGATTTCTATGTCCCTAGAGGGATTTCTATGTCCCTAGAGGGATAGATTTCTATGTCCCTTGAGGGATTTCTATGTCCCAAGAGGGATTTCTATGTCCCAAGAGGGATTTCTATGTCCCTAGAGGGATAGATTTCTATGTCCCTAGAGGGATTTCAATGTCCCTAGAGGGATTTCTATGTCCCAAGAGGGATTTCTATGTCCCAAGTGGGATTTCTATGTCCCTAGAGGGATTTCTATGTCCCTAGAGGGATAGATTTCTATGTCCCTAGAGGGATTTCTATGTCCCTAGAGGGATTTCTATGTCCCAAGAGGGATTTCTATGTCCCAAGAGGGATTTCTATGTCCCTAGAGGGATAGATTTCTATGTCCCTAGAGGGATTTCAATGTCCCTAGAGGGATTTCTATGTCCCAAGAGGGATTTCTAAGTCCCAAGAGGGATTTCTATGTCCCTAGAGGGATTTCTATGTCCCTAGAGGGATAGATTTCTATGTCCCTAGAGGGATTTCTATGTCCCTAGAGGGATTTCTATGTCCCAAGAGGGATTTCTATGTCCCTAGAGGGATAGATTTCTATGTCCCTAGAGGGATTTCTATGTCCCTAGAGGGATTTCTAGGTCCCTAGAGAGAGAGATTTCTATGTCCTTAGAGGGATTTCTATGTCGCTAGAGGGATTTATAGGTCCCTAGAGGGATTTCTATGTCCCAGAGGGATTTCTAGGTCCCTAGAGGGATTTCTATGTCCCTAGAGGGATAGATTTCTATGTCCCTAGAGGGATTTCTATGTCCCTAGAGGGATTTCTATGTCCCTAGAGGGATAGATTTCTATGTCCCTAGAGGGATTTCTATGTCCCTAGAGGGATTTCTATGTCCCAAGAGGGATTTCTATGTCCCTAGAGGGATAGATTTCTATGTCCCTAGAGGGATTTCTATGTCCCTAGAGGGATTTCTATGTCGCTAGAGGGATTTCTAGGTCGCTAGAGGGATTTCTATGTCCCAAGAGGGATTTCTATGTCCCTAGAGGGATAGATTTCAATGTCCCTAGAGGGATTTCAATGTCCCTAGAGGGATTTCTATGTCCCAAGAGGGATTTCTATGTCCCAAGAGGGATTTCTAGGTCCCTAGAGGGATAGATTTCTATGTCCCTAGAGGGATTTCTATGTCCCTAGAGGGATTTCTATGTCCCAAGAGGGATTTCTATGTCCCTAGAGGGATAGATTTCTATGTCCCTAGAGGGAGTTCTATGTCCCTAGAGGGATTTCTATGTCCCAAGAGGGATTTCTATGTCCCTAGAGGGATTTCTATGTCGCTAGAGGGATTTCTAGGTCGCTAGAGGGATTTCTATGTCCCAAGAGGGATTTCTATGTCCCTAGAGGGATAGATTTCTATGTCCCTAGAGGGATTTCTATGTCGCTAGAGGGATTTCTAGGTCGCTAGAGGGATTTCTATGTCCCTAGAGGGATTTCTAGGTCCCTAGAGGGATAGATTTCTATGTCCCTAGAGGGATTTCTATGTCCCAAGAGGGATTTCTATGTCCCAAGAGGGATTTCTATGTCCCTAGAGGGATTTCTATGTCCCAAGAGGGATTTCTAGGTCCCTAGAGGGATTTCTATGTCCCTAGAGGGATAGATTTCTATGTCCCTAGAGGGATTTCTATGTCCCTAGAGGGATTTCTATGTCCCAAGAGGGATTTCTATGTCCCTATAGGGATAGATTTCTATGTCCCTAGAGGGATTTTTATGTCCCTAGAGGGATTTCTATGTCCCAAGAGGGATTTCTATGTCCCTAGAGGGATTTCTATGTCCCTAGAGGGATAGATTTCTATGTCCCTAGAGGGATTTCTATGTCGCTAGAGGGATTTCTAGGTCGCTAGAGGGATTTCTATGTCCCTAGAGGGATTTCTAGGTCCCTAGAGGGATAGATTTCTATGTCCCTAGAGGGATTTCTATGTCCCAAGAGGGATTTCTATGTCCCAAGAGGGATTTCTATGTCCCTAGAGGGATTTCTATGTCCCAAGAGGGATTTCTAGGTCCCTAGAGGGATTTCTATGTCCCTAGAGGGATAGATTTCTATGTCCCTAGAGGGATTTCTATGTCCCTAGAGGGATTTCTATGTCCCAAGAGGGATTTCTATGTCCCTATAGGGATAGATTTCTATGTCCCTAGAGGGATTTTTATGTCCCTAGAGGGATTTCTATGTCCCAAGAGGGATTTCTATGTCCCTAGAGGGATTTCTATGTCCCTAGAGGGATAGATTTCTATGTCCCTAGAGGGATTTCTATGTCCCAAGAGGGATAGATTTCTATGTCCCTAGAGGGATTTCTATGTCCCTAGAGGGATTTCTATGTCCCAAGAGGGATTTCTATGTCCCTAGAGGGATTTCTATGTCCCTAGAGGGATAGATTTCTATGTCCCTAGAGGGATTTCTATGTCCCAAGAGGGATTTCTATGTCCCAAGAGGGATTTCTATGTCCCTAGAGGGATAGATTTCTATGTCCCTAGAGGGATTTCAATGTCCCTAGAGGGATTTCTATGTCCCTAGAGGGATTTCTATGTCCCTAGAGGGATTTCTAGGTCCCTAGAGGGATTTCTATGTCCCTAGAGGGATAGATTTCTATGTCCCTAGAGGGATTTCAATGTCCCTAGAGGGATTTCTATGTCCCAAGAGGGATTTCTATGTCCCAAGAGGGATTTCTATGTCCCTAGAGGGATTTCTATGTCCCTAGAGGGATAGATTTCTATGTCCCTAGAGGGATTTCTATGTCCCTAGAGGGATTTCTATGTCCCAAGAGGGATTTCTATGTCCCAAGAGGGATTTCTATGTCCCTAGAGGGATAGATTTCTATGTCCCTAGAGGGATTTCAATGTCCCTAGAGGGATTTCTATGTCCCAAGAGGGATTTCTATGTCCCTAGAGGGATTTCTAGGTCCCTAGAGGGATTTCTAGGTCCCTAGAGGGATTTCTATGTCCCTAGAGGGATAGATTTCTATGTCCCTAGAGGGATTTCTATGTCCCTAGAAGGATTTCTATGTCCCTAGAGGGATTTCTATGTCGCTAGAGGGATTTCTAGGTCGCTAGAGGGATTTCTCTGTCCCAAGAGGGATTTCTATGTCCCTAGAGGGATAGATTTCTATGTCCCAAGAGGGATTTCTATGTCCCTAGAGGGATTTCTATGTCCCTAGAGGGATTTCTATGTCCCTAGAGGGATTTCTAGGTCCCTAGAGGGATAGATTTCTATGTCTCTAGAGGGATTTCTATGTCCCAAGAGGGATTTCTATGTCCCAAGAGGGATTTCTATGTCCCTAGAGGGATAGATTTCTATGTCCCTAGAGGGATTTCAATGTCCCTAGAGGGATTTCTATGTCCCAAGAGGGATTTCTATGTCCCTAGAGGGATAGATTTCTATGTCCCTAGAGGGATTTCTATGTCCCTAGAGGGATTTCTAGGTCCCTAGAGGGATTTATATGTCCCTAGAGAGAGAGATTTCTATGTCCCTAGAGGGATTTCTATGTCGCTAGAGGGATTTCTAGGTCGCTAGAGGGATTTCAATGTCCCTAGAGGGATTTCTAGGTCCCTAGAGGGATTTCTATGTCCCTAGAGGGATAGATTTCTATGTCCCTAGAGGGATTTCTATGTCCCTAGAGGGATTTCTAGGTCCCTAGAGGGATAGATTTCTATGTCCCTAGAGGGATTTCTATGTCCCTAGAGGGATTTCTATGTCGCTAGAGGGATTTCTAGGTCCCTAGAGGGATAGATTTCTATGTCCCTAGAGGGATTTCTATGTCCCTAGAGGGATTTCAATGTCCCTAGAGGGATTTCTAGGTCCCTAGAGGGATTTCTATGTCCCTAGAGGGATAGATTTCTATGTCCCTAGAGGGATTTCTATGTCGCTAGAGGGATTTCTATGTCCCAAGAGGGATTTCTATGTCCCAAGAGGGATTTCTATGTCCCTAGAGGGATTTCTATGTCCCTAGAGGGATAGATTTCTATGTCCCTAGAGGGATTTCAATGTCCCTAGAGGGATTTCTAGGTCCCTAGAGGGATTTCTATGTCCCTAGAGGGATAGATTTCTATGTCCCTAGAGGGATTTCTATGTCCCTAGAGGGATTTCTATGTCCCAAGAGGGATTTCTATGTCCCTAGAGGGATAGATTTCTATGTCCCTAGAGGGATTTCTATGTCCCTAGAGGGATTTCTATGTCGCTAGAGGGATTTCTAGGTCGCTAGAGGGATTTCTATGTCCCAAGAGGGATTTCTATGTCCCTAGAGGGATAGATTTCTATGTCCCTAGAGGGATTTCTATGTCGCTAGAGGGATTTCTAGGTCGCTAGAGGGATTTCTAGGTCGCTAGAGGGATTTCTATGTCCCAAGAGGGATTTCTATGTCCCTAGAGGGATAGATTTCTATGTCCCTAGAGGGATTTCTATGTCCCTAGAGGGATTTCTATGTCGCTAGAGGGATTTCTAGGTCGCTAGAGGGATTTCTATGTCCCAAGAGGGATTTCTATGTCCCTAGAGGGATAGATTTCTATGTCCCTAGAGGGATTTCTAGGTCCCTAGAGGGATTTCTATGTCCCTAGAGGGATAGATTTCTATGTCCCTAGAGGGATTTCTAGGTCCCTAGAGGGATAGATTTCTATGTCCCTAGAGGGATTTCTATGTCCCAAGAGGGATTTCTATGTCCCAAGAGGGATTTCTATGTCCCTAGAGGGATAGATTTCTATGTCCCTAGAGGGATTTCAATGTCCCTAGAGGGATTTCTATGTCCCAAGAGGGATTTCTATGTCCCAAGAGGGATTTCTAGGTCCCTAGAGGGATAGATTTCTATGTCCCTAGAGGGATTTCTATGTCCCTAGAGGGATTTCTATGTCCCAAGAGGGATTTCTATGTCTCTAGAGGGATAGATTTCTATGTCCCTAGAGGGATTTCTATGTCCCTAGAGGGATTTCTATGTCCCAAGAGGGATTTCTATGTCCCTAGAGGGATTTCTATGTCGCTAGAGGGATTTCTATGTCCCTAGAGGGATAGATTTCTATGTTCCTAGAGGGATTTCTATGTCCCTAGAGGGATAGATTTCTATGTCCCAAGAGGGATTTCTATGTCCCTAGAGGGATTTCTATGTCGCTAGAGGGATTTCTATGTCCCTAGAGGGATTTCTAGGTCCCTAGAGGGATAGATTTCTATGTCCCTAGAGGGATTTCTATGTCCCAAGAGGGATTTCTATGTCGCTAGAGGGATTTCTAGGTCGCTAGAGGGATTTCTATGTCCCTAGAGGGATTTCAATGTCCCTAGAGGGATTTCTATGTCCCAAGAGGGATTTCTATGTCCCAAGAGGGATTTCTAGGTCCCTAGAGGGATTTCTATGTCCCTAGAGGGATAGATTTCTATGTCCCTAGAGGGATTTCTCTGTCCCAAGAGGGATTTCTATGTCCCTAGAGGGATAGATTTCTGTGTCCCTAGAGGGATTTCTATGTCCCTAGAGGGATTTCTATGTCCCAAGAGGGATTTCTATGTCCCTAGAGGGATTTCTATGTCCCTAGAGGGATAGATTTCTATGTCCCTAGAGGGATTTCTATGTCCCAAGAGGGATAGATTTCTATGTCCCTAGAGGGATTTCTATGTCCCTAGAGGGATTTCTATGTCCCAAGAGGGATTTCTATGTCCCAAGAGGGATTTCTATGTCCCTAGAGGGATTTCTATGTCCCTAGAGGGATAGATTTCTATGTCCCTAGAGGGATTTCTATGTCCCTAGAGGGATTTCTATGTCCCAAGAGGGATTTCTATGTCCCAAGAGGGATTTCTATGTCCCTAGAGGGATAGATTTCTATGTCCCTAGAGGGATTTCAATGTCCCTAGAGGGATTTCTATGTCCCAAGAGGGATTTCTATGTCCCTAGAGGGATTTCTAGGTCCCTAGAGGGATTTCTAGGTCCCTAGAGGGATTTCTATGTCCCTAGAGGGATAGATTTATATGTCCCTAGAGGGATTTCTATGTCCCTAGAAGGATTTCTATGTCCCTAGAGGGATTTCTATGTCGCTAGAGGGATTTCTAGGTCGCTAGAGGGATTTCTCTGTCCCAAGAGGGATTTCTATGTCCCTAGAGGGATAGATTTCTATGTCCCAAGAGGGATTTCTATGTCCCTAGAGGGATTTCTATGTCGCTAGAGGGATTTCTAGGTCGCTAGAGGGATTTCTATGTCCCTAGAGGGATTTCTAGGTCCCTAGAGGGATAGATTTCTATGTCTCTAGAGGGATTTCTATGTCCCAAGAGGGATTTCTATGTCCCAAGAGGGATTTCTATGTCCCTAGAGGGATAGATTTCTATGTCCCTAGAGGGATTTCAATGTCCCTAGAGGGATTTCTATGTCCCAAGAGGGATTTCTATGTCCCTAGAGGGATAGATTTCTATGTCCCTAGAGGGATTTCTATGTCCCTAGAGGGATTTCTAGGTCCCTAGAGGGATTTATATGTCCCTAGAGAGAGAGATTTCTATGTCCCTAGAGGGATTTCTATGTCGCTAGAGGGATTTCTAGGTCGCTAGAGGGATTTCAATGTCCCTAGAGGGATTTCTAGGTCCCTAGAGGGATTTCTATGTCCCTAGAGGGATAGATTTCTATGTCCCTAGAGGGATTTCTATGTCCCTAGAGGGATTTCTAGGTCCCTAGAGGGATAGATTTCTATGTCCCTAGAGGGATTTCTATGTCCCTAGAGGGATTTCTATGTCGCTAGAGGGATTTCTAGGTCCCTAGAGGGATAGATTTCTATGTCCCTAGAGGGATTTCTATGTCCCTAGAGGGATTTCAATGTCCCTAGAGGGATATCTAGGTCCCTAGAGGGATTTCTATGTCCCTAGAGGGATAGATTTCTATGTCCCTAGAGGGATTTCTATGTCGCTAGAGGGATTTCTATGTCCCAAGAGGGATTTCTATGTCCCAAGAGGGATTTCTATGTCCCTAGAGGGATTTCGATGTCCCTAGGGGGATAGATTTCTATGTCCCTAGAGGGATTTCAATGTCCCTAGAGGGATTTCTAGGTCCCTAGAGGGATTTCTATGTCCCTAGAGGGATAGATTTCTATGTCCCTAGAGGGATTTCTATGTCCCTAGAGGGATTTCTATGTCCCAAGAGGGATTTCTATGTCCCTAGAGGGATAGATTTCTATGTCCCTAGAGGGATTTCTATGTCCCTAGAGGGATTTCTATGTCGCTAGAGGGTGTTCTAGGTCGTTAGAGGGATTTCTATGTCCCAAGAGGGATTTCTATGTCCCTAGAGGGATAGATTTCTATGTCCCTAGAGGGATTTCTATGTCGCTAGAGGGATTTCTAGGTCGCTAGAGGGATTTCTAGGTCGCTAGAGGGATTTCTATGTCCCAAGAGGGATTTCTATGTCCCTAGAGGGATAGATTTCTATGTCCCTAGAGGGATTTCTATGTCCCTAGAGGGATTTCTATGTCGCTAGAGGGATTTCTAGGTCGCTAGAGGGATTTCTATGTCCCAAGAGGGATTTCTATGTCCCTAGAGGGATAGATTTCTATGTCCCTAGAGGGATTTCTATGTCGCTAGAGGGATTTCTAGGTCGCTAGAGGGATTTCTATGTCCCTAGAGGGATTTCTAGGTCCCTAGAGGGATAGATTTCTATGTCCCTAGAGGGATTTCTATGTCCCAAGAGGGATTTCTATGTCCCAAGAGGGATTTCTATGTCCCTAGAGGGATAGATTTCTATGTCCCTAGAGGGATTTCAATGTCCCTAGAGGGATTTCTATGTCCCAAGAGGGATTTCTATGTCCCAAGAGGGATTTCTAGGTCCCTAGAGGGATAGATTTCTATGTCCCTAGAGGGATTTCTATGTCCCTAGAGGGATTTCTATGTCCCAAGAGGGATTTCTATGTCTCTAGAGGGATAGATTTCTATGTCCCTAAAGGGATTTCTATGTCCCGAGAGGGATTTCTATGTCCCAAGAGGGATTTCTATGTCCCTAGAGGGATTTCTATGTCGCTAGAGGGATTTCTATGTCCCTAGAGGGATAGATTTCTATGTTCCTAGAGGGATTTCTATGTCCCCAGAGGGATAGATTTCTATGTCCCAAGAGGGATTTCTATGTCCCTAGAAGGATTTCTATGTCGCTAGAGGGATTTCTATGTCCCTAGAGGGATTTCTAGGTCCCTAGAGGGATAGATTTCTATGTCCCTAGAGGGATTTCTATGTCCCAAGAGGGATTTCTATGTCGCTAGAGGGATTTCTAGGTCGCTAGAGGGATTTCTATGTCCCTAGAGGGATTTCAATGTCCCTAGAGGGATTTCTATGTCCCAAGAGGGATTTCTATGTCCCAAGAGGGATTTCTAGGTCCCTAGAGGGATTTCTATGTCCCTAGAGGGATAGATTTCTATGTCCCTAGAGGGATTTCTCTGTCCCAAGAGGGATTTCTATGTCCCTAGAGGGATAGATTTCTGTGTCCCTAGAGGGATTTCTATGTCCCTAGAGGGATTTCTATGTCCCAAGAGGGATTTCTATGTCCCTAGAGGGATTTCTATGTCCCTAGAGGGATAGATTTCTATGTCCCTAGAGGGATTTCTATGTCCCAAGAGGGATAGATTTCTATGTCCCTAGAGGGATTTCTATGTCCCTAGAGGGATTTCTATGTCCCAAGAGGGATTTCTATGTCCCTAGAGGGATAGATTTCTATGTCCCTAGAGGGATTTCAATGTCCCTAGAGGGATTTCTATGTCCCTAGAGGGATTTCTATGTCCCTAGAGGGATTTCAATGTCCCTAGAGGGATTTCTATGTCCCAAGAGGGATTTCTATGTCCCAAGAGGGATTTCTATGTCCCTAGAGGGATTTCTATGTCCCTAGAGGGATAGATTTCTATGTCCCTAGAGGGATTTCTATGTCCCTAGAGGGATTTCTATGTCCCAAGAGGGATTTCTATGTCCCAAGAGGGATTTCTATGTCCCTAGAGGGATAGATTTCTATGTCCCTAGAGGGATTTCAATGTCCCTAGAGGGATTTCTATGTCCCAAGAGGGATTTCTATGTCCAAAGAGGGATTTCTATGTCCCTAGAGGGATTTCTATGTCCCAAGAGGGATTTCTATGTCCCTAGAGGGATTTCTATGTCCCTAGAGGGATAGATTTCTATGTCCCTAGAGGGATTTCTATGTCCCAAGAGGGATAGATTTCTATGTCCCTAGAGGGATTTCTATGTCCCTAGAGGGATTTCTATGTCCCAAGAGGGATTTCTATGTCCCTAGAGGGATAGATTTCTATGTCCCTAGAGGGATTTCAATGTCCCTAGAGGGATTTCTATGTCCCTAGAGGGATTTCTATGTCCCTAGAGGGATTTCAATGTCCCTAGAGGGATTTCTATGTCCCAAGAGGGATTTCTATGTCCCAAGAGGGATTTCTATGTCCCTAGAGGGATTTCTATGTCCCTAGAGGGATAGATTTCTATGTCCCTAGAGGGATTTCTATGTCCCAAGAGGGATTTCTATGTCCCTAGAGGGATAGATTTCTATGTCCCTAGAGGGATTTCAATGTCCCTAGAGGGATTTCTATGTCCCTAGAGGGATTTCTATGTCCCAAGAGGGATTTCTATGTCCCAAGAGGGATTTCTATGTCCCTAGAGGGATTTCGATGTCCCTAGGGGGATAGATTTCTATGTCCCTAGAGGGATTTCAATGTCCCTAGAGGGATTTCTAGGTCCCTAGAGGGATTTCTATGTCCCTAGAGGGATAGATTTCTATGTCCCTAGAGGGATTTCAATGTCCCTAGAGGGATTTCTAGGTCCCTAGAGGGATTTCTATGTCCCTAGAGGGATAGATTTCTATGTCCCTAGAGGGATTTCTATGTCCCTAGAGGGATTTCTATGTCCCAAGAGGGATTTCTATGTCCCTAGAGGGATAGATTTCTATGTCCCTAGAGGGATTTCTATGTCCCTAGAGGGATTTCTATGTCGCTAGAGGGATTTCTAGGTCGTTAGAGGGATTTCTATGTCCCAAGAGGGATTTCTATGTCCCTAGAGGGATAGATTTCTATGTCCCTAGAGGGATTTCTATGTCGCTAGAGGGATTTCTAGGTCACTAGAGGGATTTCTAGGTCGCTAGAGGGATTTCTATGTCCCAAGAGGGATTTCTATGTCCCTAGAGGGATAGATTTCTATGTCCCTAGAGGGATTTCTATGTCCCTAGAGGGATTTCTATGTCGCTAGAGGGATTTCTAGGTCGCTAGAGGGATTTCTATGTCCCAAGAGGGATTTCTATGTCCCTAGAGGGATAGATTTCTATGTCCCTAGAGGGATTTCTATGTCGCTAGAGGGATTTCTAGGTCGCTAGAGGGATTTCTATGTCCCTAGAGGGATTTCTAGGTCCCTAGAGGGATAGATTTCTATGTCCCTAGAGGGATTTCTATGTCCCAAGAGGGATTTCTATGTCCCAAGAGGGATTTCTATGTCCCTAGAGGGATAGATTTCTATGTCCCTAGAGGGATTTCAATGTCCCTAGAGGGATTTCTATGTCCCAAGAGGGATTTCTATGTCCCAAGAGGGATTTCTAGGTCCCTAGAGGGATAGATTTCTATGTCCCTAGAGGGATTTCTATGTCCCTAGAGGGATTTCTATGTCCCAAGAGGGATTTCTATGTCTCTAGAGGGATAGATTTCTATGTCCCTAAAGGGATTTCTATGTCCCGAGAGGGATTTCTATGTCCCAAGAGGGATTTCTATGTCCCTAGAGGGATTTCTATGTCGCTAGAGGGATTTCTATGTCCCTAGAGGGATAGATTTCTATGTTCCTAGAGGGATTTCTATGTCCCCAGAGGGATAGATTTCTATGTCCCAAGAGGGATTTCTATGTCCCTAGAAGGATTTCTATGTCGCTAGAGGGATTTCTATGTCCCTAGAGGGATTTCTAGGTCCCTAGAGGGATAGATTTCTATGTCCCTAGAGGGATTTCTATGTCCCAAGAGGGATTTCTATGTCGCTAGAGGGATTTCTAGGTCGCTAGAGGGATTTCTATGTCCCTAGAGGGATTTCAATGTCCCTAGAGGGATTTCTATGTCCCAAGAGGGATTTCTATGTCCCAAGAGGGATTTCTAGGTCCCTAGAGGGATTTCTATGTCCCTAGAGGGATAGATTTCTATGTCCCTAGAGGGATTTCTCTGTCCCAAGAGGGATTTCTATGTCCCTAGAGGGATAGATTTCTGTGTCCCTAGAGGGATTTCTATGTCCCTAGAGGGATTTCTATGTCCCAAGAGGGATTTCTATGTCCCTAGAGGGATTTCTATGTCCCTAGAGGGATAGATTTCTATGTCCCTAGAGGGATTTCTATGTCCCAAGAGGGATAGATTTCTATGTCCCTAGAGGGATTTCTATGTCCCTAGAGGGATTTCTATGTCCCAAGAGGGATTTCTATGTCCCTAGAGGGATAGATTTCTATGTCCCTAGAGGGATTTCAATGTCCCTAGAGGGATTTCTATGTCCCTAGAGGGATTTCTATGTCCCTAGAGGGATTTCAATGTCCCTAGAGGGATTTCTATGTCCCAAGAGGGATTTCTATGTCCCAAGAGGGATTTCTATGTCCCTAGAGGGATTTCTATGTCCCTAGAGGGATAGATTTCTATGTCCCTAGAGGGATTTCTATGTCCCTAGAGGGATTTCTATGTCCCAAGAGGGATTTCTATGTCCCAAGAGGGATTTCTATGTCCCTAGAGGGATAGATTTCTATGTCCCTAGAGGGATTTCAATGTCCCTAGAGGGATTTCTATGTCCCAAGAGGGATTTCTATGTCCAAAGAGGGATTTCTATGTCCCTAGAGGGATTTCTATGTCCCAAGAGGGATTTCTATGTCCCTAGAGGGATTTCTATGTCCCTAGAGGGATAGATTTCTATGTCCCTAGAGGGATTTCTATGTCCCAAGAGGGATAGATTTCTATGTCCCTAGAGGGATTTCTATGTCCCTAGAGGGATTTCTATTTCCCAAGAGGGATTTCTATGTCCCTAGAGGGATAGATTTCTATGTCCCTAGAGGGATTTCAATGTCCCTAGAGGGATTTCTATTTCCCAAGAGGGATTTCTATGTCCCTAGAGGGATAGATTTCTATGTCCCTAGAGGGATTTCAATGTCCCTAGAGGGATTTCTATGTCCCTAGAGGGATTTCTATGTCCCAAGAGGGATTTCTATGTCCCTAGAGGGATAGATTTCTATGTCCCTAGAGGGATTTCAATGTCCCTAGAGGGATTTCTATGTCCCTAGAGGGATTTCTATGTCCCTAGAGGGATTTCAATGTCCCTAGAGGGATTTCTATGTCCCAAGAGGGATTTCTATGTCCCAAGAGGGATTTCTATGTCCCTAGAGGGATTTCTATGTCCCTAGAGGGATAGATTTCTATGTCCCTAGAGGGATTTCTATGTCCCTAGAGGGATTTCTATGTCCCAAGAGGGATTTCTATGTCCCAAGAGGGATTTCTATGTCCCTAGAGGGATAGATTTCTATGTCCCTAGAGGGATTTCAATGTCCCTAGAGGGATTTCTATGTCCCAAGAGGGATTTCTATGTCCAAAGAGGGATTTCTATGTCCCTAGAGGGATTTCTATGTCCCAAGAGGGATTTCTATGTCCCTAGAGGGATTTCTATGTCCCTAGAGGGATAGATTTCTATGTCCCTAGAGGGATTTCTATGTCCCAAGAGGGATAGATTTCTATGTCCCTAGAGGGATTTCTATGTCCCTAGAGGGATTTCTATTTCCCAAGAGGGATTTCTATGTCCCTAGAGGGATAGATTTCTATGTCCCTAGAGGGATTTCAATGTCCCTAGAGGGATTTCTATGTCCCTAGAGGGATTTCAATGTCCCTAGAGGGATTTCTATGTCCCAAGAGGGATTTCTATGTCCCAAGAGGGATTTCTATGTCCCTAGAGGGATTTCTATGTCCCTAGAGGGATAGATTTCTATGTCCCTAGAGGGATTTCTATGTCCCAAGAGGGATTTCTATGTCCCTAGAGGGATAGATTTCTATGTCCCTAGAGGGATTTCAATGTCCCTAGAGGGATTTCTATGTCCCTAGAGGGATTTCTATGTCCCTAGAGGGATTTCAATGTCCCTAGAGGGATTTCTATGTCCCAAGAGGGATTTCTATGTCCCAAGAGGGATTTCTATGTCCCTAGAGGGATTTCGATGTCCCTAGGGGGATAGATTTCTATGTCCCTAGAGGGATTTCAATGTCCCTAGAGGGATTTCTAGGTCCCTAGAGGGATTTCTATGTCCCTAGAGGGATAGATTTCTTTGTCCCTAGAGGGATTTCAATGTCCCTAGAGGGATTTCTAGGTCCCTAGAGGGATTTCTATGTCCCTAGAGGGATAGATTTCTATGTCCCTAGAGGGATTTCTATGTCCCTAGAGGGATTTCTATGTCCCAAGAGGGATTTCTATGTCCCTAGAGGGATAGATTTCTATGTCCCTAGAGGGATTTCTATGTCCCTAGAGGGATTTCTATGTCGCTAGAGGGATTTCTAGGTCGTTAGAGGGATTTCTATGTCCCAAGAGGGATTTCTATGTCCCTAGAGGGATAGATTTCTATGTCCCTAGAGGGATTTCTATGTCGCTAGAGGGATTTCTAGGTCGCTAGAGGGATTTCTAGGTCGCTAGAGGGATTTCTATGTCCCAAGAGGGATTTCTATGTCCCTAGAGGGATAGATTTCTATGTCCCTAGAGGGATTTCTATGTCCCTAGAGGGATTTCTATGTCGCTAGAGGGATTTCTAGGTCGCTAGAGGGATTTCTATGTCTCAAGAGGGATTTCTATGTCCCTAGAGGGATAGATTTCTATGTCCCTAGAGGGATTTCTATGTCGCTAGAGGGATTTCTAGGTCGCTAGAGGGATTTCTATGTCCCTAGAAGGATTTCTAGGTCCCTAGAGGGATAGATTTCTATGTCCCTAGAGGGATTTCTATGTCCCAAGAGGGATTTCTATGTCCCAAGAGGGATTTCTATGTCCCTAGAGGGATAGATTTCTATGTCCCTAGAGGGATTTCAATGTCCCTAGAGGGATTTCTATGTCCCAAGAGGGATTTCTATGTCCCAAGAGGGATTTCTAGGTCCCTAGAGGGATAGATTTCTATGTCCCTAGAGGGATTTCTATGTCCCTAGAGGGATTTCTATGTCCCAAGAGGGATTTCTATGTCTCTAGAGGGATAGATTTCTATGTCCCTAAAGGGATTTCTATGTCCCGAGAGGGATTTCTATGTCCCAAGAGGGATTTCTATGTCCCTAGAGGGATTTCTATGTCGCTAGAGGGATTTCTATGTCCCTAGAGGGATAGATTTCTATGTTCCTAGAGGGATTTCTATGTCCCCAGAGGGATAGATTTCTATGTCCCAAGAGGGATTTCTATGTCCCTAGAGGGATTTCTATGTCGCTAGAGGGATTTCTATGTCCCTAGAGGGATTTCTAGGTCCCTAGAGGGATAGATTTCTATGTCCCTAGAGGGATTTCTATGTCCCAAGAGGGATTTCTATGTCGCTAGAGGGATTTCTAGGTCGCTAGAGGGATTTCTATGTCCCTAGAGGGATTTCAATGTCCCTAGAGGGATTTCTATGTCCCAAGAGGGATTTCTATGTCCCAAGAGGGATTTCTAGGTCCCTAGAGGGATTTCTATGTCCCTAGAGGGATAGATTTCTATGTCCCTAGAGGGATTTCTCTGTCCCAAGAGGGATTTCTATGTCCCTAGAGGGATAGATTTCTGTGTCCCTAGAGGGATTTCTATGTCCCTAGAGGGATTTCTATGTCCCAAGAGGGATTTCTATGTCCCTAGAGGGATTTCTATGTCCCTAGAGGGATAGATTTCTATGTCCCTAGAGGGATTTCTATGTCCCAAGAGGGATAGATTTCTATGTCCCTAGAGGGATTTCTATGTCCCTAGAGGGATTTCTATGTCCCAAGAGGGATTTCTATGTCCCTAGAGGGATAGATTTCTATGTCCCTAGAGGGATTTCAATGTCCCTAGAGGGATTTCTATGTCCCTAGAGGGATTTCTATGTCCCTAGAGGGATTTCAATGTCCCTAGAGGGATTTCTATGTCCCAAGAGGGATTTCTATGTCCCAAGAGGGATTTCTATGTCCCTAGAGGGATTTCTATGTCCCTAGAGGGATAGATTTCTATGTCCCTAGAGGGATTTCTATGTCCCTAGAGGGATTTCTATGTCCCAAGAGGGATTTCTATGTCCCAAGAGGGATTTCTATGTCCCTAGAGGGATAGATTTCTATGTCCCTAGAGGGATTTCAATGTCCCTAGAGGGATTTCTATGTCCCAAGAGGGATTTCTATGTCCAAAGAGGGATTTCTATGTCCCTAGAGGGATTTCTATGTCCCAAGAGGGATTTCTATGTCCCTAGAGGGATTTCTATGTCCCTAGAGGGATAGATTTCTATGTCCCTAGAGGGATTTCTATGTCCCAAGAGGGATAGATTTCTATGTC
The DNA here is from genome assembly GCA_964056705.1 of Troilus luridus. Classification (NCBI taxonomy): domain Eukaryota; kingdom Metazoa; phylum Arthropoda; class Insecta; order Hemiptera; family Pentatomidae; genus Troilus; species Troilus luridus. Next base: position 436,826 of record CAXKTH010000067.1, read on the forward strand.
CCTAGAGGGATTTCTATGTCCCTAGAGGGATTTCTATGTCCCAAGAGGGATTTCTATGTCCCTAGAGGGATAGATTTCTATGTCCCTAGAGGGATTTCAATGTCCCTAGAGGGATTTCTATGTCCCTAGAGGGATTTCTATGTCCCTAGAGGGATTTCAATGTCCCTAGAGGGATTTCTATGTCCCAAGAGGGATTTCTATGTCCCAAGAGGGATTTCTATGTCCCTAGAGGGATTTCTATGTCCCTAGAGGGATAGATTTCTATGTCCCTAGAGGGATTTCTATGTCCCAAGAGGGATTTCTATGTCCCTAGAGGGATAGATTTCTATGTCCCTAGAGGGATTTCAATGTCCCTAGAGGGATTTCTATGTCCCTAGAGGGATTTCTATGTCCCTAGAGGGATTTCAATGTCCCTAGAGGGATTTCTATGTCCCAAGAGGGATTTCTATGTCCCAAGAGGGATTTCTATGTCCCTAGAGGGATTTCTATGTCCCTAGAGGGATAGATTTCTATGTCCCTAGAGGGATTTCTATGTCCCTAGAGGGATTTCTATGTCCCAAGAGGGATTTCTATGTCCCAAGAGGGATTTCTATGTCCCTAGAGGGATAGATTTCTATGTCCCTAGAGGGATTTCAATGTCCCTAGAGGGATTTCTATGTCCCAAGAGGGATTTCTATGTCCAAAGAGGGATTTCTATGTCCCTAGAGGGATTTCTATGTCCCTAGAGGGATAGATTTCTATGTCCCTAGAGAGATTTCTATGTCCTTAGAGGGATTTCTATGTCGCTAGAGGGATTTCTAGGTCCCTAGAGGGATTTCTATGTCCCAGAGGGATTTCTAGGTCCCTAGAGGGATTTCTATGTCCCTAGAGGGATAGATTTCTATGTCCCTAGAGGGATTTCTATGTCCCAAGAGGGATTTCTATGTCCCTAGAGGGATAGATTTCTATGTCCCTAGAGGGATTTCTATGTCCCTAGAGGGATTTCTATGTCCCAAGAGGGATTTCTATGTCCCTAGAGGGATTTCTATGTCCCAAGAGGGATAGATTTCTATGTCCCTAGAGGGATAGATTTCTATGTCCCTAGAGGGATTTCTATGTCCCTAGAGGGATTTCTATGTCCCAAGAGGGATTTCTATGTCCCAAGAGGGATTTCTATGTCCCAAGAGGGATTCCTATGTCCCTAGAGGGATAGATTTCTATGTCCCTAGAGGGATTTCAATGTCCCTAGAGGGATTTCTATGTCCCAAGAGGGATTTCTATGTCCCAAGAGGGATTTCTATGTCCCAAGAGGGATTTCTAGGTCCCTAGAGGGATTTCTATGTCCCTAGAGGGATAGATTTCTATGTCCCTAGAGGGATTTCTCTGTCCCAAGAGGGATTTCTATGTCCCTAGAGGGATAGATTTCTGTGTCCCTAGAGGGATTTCTATGTCCCTAGAGGGATTTCTATGTCCCAAGAGGGATTTCTATGTCCCTAGAGGGATTTCTATGTCCCTAGAGGGATAGATTTCTATGTCCCTAGAGGGATTTCTATGTCCCAAGAGGGATAGATTTCTATGTCCCTAGAGGGATTTCTATGTCCCTAGAGGGATTTCTATGTCCCAAGAGGGATTTCTATGTCCCTAGAGGGATAGATTTCTATGTCCCTAGAGGGATTTCAATGTCCCTAGAGGGATTTCTATGTCCCTAGAGGGATTTCTATGTCCCAGAGGGATTTCTAGGTCCCTAGAGGGATTTCTATGTCCCTAGAGGGATAGATTTCTATGTCCCTAGAGGGATTTCTATGTCCCAAGAGGGATTTCTATGTCCCTAGAGGGATAGATTTCTATGTCCCTAGAGGGATTTCTATGTCCCTAGAGGGATTTCTATGTCCCTAGAGGGATTTCTATGTCCCAAGAGGGATTTCTATGTCCAAAGAGGGATTTCTATGTCCCTAGAGGGATTTCTATGTCCCAAGAGGGATTTCTATGTCCCTAGAGGGATTTCTATGTCCCTAGAGGGATAGATTTCTATGTCCCTAGAGGGATTTCTATGTCCCAAGAGGGATAGATTTCTATGTCCCTAGAGGGATTTCTATGTCCCTAGAGGGATTTCTATGTCCCAAGAGGGATTTCTATGTCCCTAGAGGGATAGATTTCTATGTCCCTAGAGGGATTTCAATGTCCCTAGAGGGATTTCTATGTCCCTAGAGGGATTTCTATGTCCCTAGAGGGATTTCAATGTCCCTAGAGGGATTTCTATGTCCCAAGAGGGATTTCTATGTCCCAAGAGGGATTTCTATGTCCCTAGAGGGATTTCTATGTCCCTAGAGGGATAGATTTCTATGTCCCTAGAGGGATTTCTATGTCCCTAGAGGGATTTCTATGTCCCAAGAGGGATTTCTATGTCCCAAGAGGGATTTCTATGTCCCTAGAGGGATAGATTTCTATGTCCCTAGAGGGATTTCAATGTCCCTAGAGGGATTTCTATGTCCCAAGAGGGATTTCTATGTCCAAAGAGGGATTTCTATGTCCCTAGAGGGATTTCTATGTCCCTAGAGGGATAGATTTCTATGTCCCTAGAGAGATTTCTATGTCCTTAGAGGGATTTCTATGTCGCTAGAGGGATTTCTAGGTCCCTAGAGGGATTTCTATGTCCCAGAGGGATTTCTAGGTCCCTAGAGGGATTTCTATGTCCCTAGAGGGATAGATTTCTATGTCCCTAGAGGGATTTCTATGTCCCAAGAGGGATTTCTATGTCCCTAGAGGGATAGATTTCTATGTCCCTAGAGGGATTTCTATGTCCCTAGAGGGATTTCTATGTCCCAAGAGGGATTTCTATGTCCCTAGAGGGATTTCTATGTCCCAAGAGGGATAGATTTCTATGTCCCTAGAGGGATAGATTTCTATGTCCCTAGAGGGATTTCTATGTCCCTAGAGGGATTTCTATGTCCCAAGAGGGATTTCTATGTCCCAAGAGGGATTTCTATGTCCCAAGAGGGATTCCTATGTCCCTAGAGGGATAGATTTCTATGTCCCTAGAGGGATTTCAATGTCCCTAGAGGGATTTCTATGTCCCAAGAGGGATTTCTATGTCCCAAGAGGGATTTCTATGTCCCAAGAGGGATTTCTAGGTCCCTAGAGGGATTTCTATGTCCCTAGAGGGATAGATTTCTATGTCCCTAGAGGGATTTCTATGTCCCTAGAGGGATTTCTAGGTCCCTAGAGGGATAGATTTCTATGTCCCTAGAGGGATTTCTATGTCCCAAGAGGGATTTCTATGTCCCAAGAGGGATTTCTATGTCCCAAGAGGGATTCCTATGTCCCTAGAGGGATAGATTTCTATGTCCCTAGAGGGATTTCAATGTCCCTAGAGGGATTTCTATGTCCCAAGAGGGATTTCTATGTCCCAAGAGGGATTTCTAGGTCCCTAGAGGGATTTCTATGTCCCTAGAGGGATAGATTTCTATGTCCCTAGAGGGATTTCTATGTCCCAAGAGGGATTTCTATGTCCCTAGAGGGATAGATTTCTATGTCCCTAGAGGGATTTCTATGTCGCTAGAGGGATTTCTAGGTCGCTAGAGGGATTTCTAGGTCGCTAGAGGGATTTCTATGTCCCAAGAGGGATTTCTATGTCCCTAGAGGGATAGATTTCTATGTCCCTAGAGGGATTTCTATGTCCCTAGAGGGATTTCTATGTCGCTAGAGGGATTTCTAGGTCGCTAGAGGGATTTCTATGTCCCAAGAGGGATTTCTATGTCCCTAGAGGGATAGATTTCTATGTCCCTAGAGGGATTTCTATGTCGCTAGAGGGATTTCTAGGTCGCTAGAGGGATTTCTATGTCCCTAGAGGGATTTCTAGGTCCCTAGAGGGATAGATTTCTATGTCCCTAGAGGGATTTCTATGTCCCAAGAGGGATTTCTATGTCCCAAGAGGGATTTCTATGTCCCTAGAGGGATAGATTTCTATGTCCCTAGAGGGATTTCAATGTCCCTAGAGGGATTTCTATGACCCAAGAGGGATTTCTATGTCCCAAGAGGGATTTCTAGGTCCCTAGAGGGATAGATTTCTATGTCCCTAGAGGGATTTCTATGTCCCTAGAGGGATTTCTATGTCCCAAGAGGGATTTCTATGTCCCTAGAGGGATAGATTTCTATGTCCCTAGAGGGATTTCTATGTCCCTAGAGGGATTTCTATGTCGCTAGAGGGATTTCTAGGTCGCTAGAGGGATTTCTATGTCCCAAGAGGGATTTCTATGTCCCTAGAGGGATAGATTTCTATGTCCCTAGAGGGATTTCTATGTCGCTAGAGGGATTTCTAGGTCGCTAGAGGGATTTCTATGTCCCTAGAGGGATTTCTAGGTCCCTAGAGGGATAGATTTCTATGTCCCTAGAGGGATTTCTATGTCCCAAGAGGGATTTCTATGTCCCAAGAGGGATTTCTATGTCCCTAGAGGGATAGATTTCTATGTCCCTAGAGGGATTTCAATGTCCCTAGAGGGATTTCTATGTCCCAAGAGGGATTTCTATGTCCCAAGAGGGATTTCTAGGTCCCTAGAGGGATTTCTATGTCCCTAGAGGGATAGATTTCTATGTCCCTAGAGGGATTTCTATGTCCCTAGAGGGATTTCTATGTCCCAAGAGGGATTTCTATGTCCCTAGAGGGATAGATTTCTATGTCCCTAGAGGGATTTCTATGTCCCTAGAGGGATTTCTATGTCCCAAGAGGGATTTCTATGTCCCTAGAGGGATTTCTATGTCCCTAGAGGGATAGATTTCTATGTCCCTAGAGGGATTTCTATGTCCCAAGAGGGATAGATTTCTATGTCCCTAGAGGGATAGATTTCTATGTCCCTAGAGGGATTTCTATGTCCCTAGAGGGATTTCTATGTCCCAAGAGGGATTTCTATGTCCCTAGAGGGATAGATTTCTATGTCCCTAGAGGGATTTCTATGTCCCTAGAGGGATTTCTAGGTCCCTAGAGAGAGAGATTTCTATGTCCTTAGAGGGATTTCTATGTCGCTAGAGGGATTTCTAGGTCCCTAGAGGGATTTCTATGTCCCTAGAGGGATAGATTTCTATGTCCCTAGAGGGATTTCTATGTCCCTAGAGGGATTTCTTTGTCGCTAGAGGGATTTCTAGGTCGCTAGAGGGATTTCTAGGTCGCTAGAGGGATTTCTATGTCCCAAGAGGGATTTCTATGTCCCTAGAGGGATAGATTTCTATGTCCCTAGAGGGATTTCTATGTCGCTAGAGGGATTTCTAGGTCGCTAGAGGGATTTCTATGTCCCTAGAGGGATTTCTAGGTCCCTAGAGGGATAGATTTCTATGTCCCTAGAGGGATTTCTATGTCCCAAGAGGGATTTCTATGTCCCAAGAGGGATTTCTATGTCCCTAGAGGGATAGATTTCTATGTCCCTAGAGGGATTTCAATGTCCCTAGAGGGATTTCTATGACCCAAGAGGGATTTCTATGTCCCAAGAGGGATTTCTAGGTCCCTAGAGGGATAGATTTCTATGTCCCTAGAGGGATTTCTATGTCCCTAGAGGGATTTCTATGTCCCAAGAGGGATTTCTATGACCCAAGAGGGATTTCTATGTCCCAAGAGGGATTTCTAGGTCCCTAGAGGGATAGATTTCTATGTCCCTAGAGGGATTTCTATGTCCCTAGAGGGATTTCTATGTCCCAAGAGGGATTTCTATGTCCCTAGAGGGATAGATTTCTATGTCCCTAGAGGGATTTCTATGTCCCTAGAAAGATTTCTATGTCGCTAGAGGGATTTCTAGGTCGCTAGAGGGATTTCTATGTCCCTAGAGGGATTTCTATGTCCCAAGAGGGATTTCTATGTCCCAAGAGGGATTTCTATGTCCCTAGAGGGATAGATTTCTATGTCCCTAGAGGGATTTCAATGTCCCTAGAGGGATTTCTATGTCCCAAAGGGATTTCTATGTCCCAAGAGGGATTTCTAGGTCCCTAGAGGGATTTCTATGTCCCTAGAGGGATAGATTTCTATGTCCCTAGAGGGATTTCTATGTCCCTAGAGGGATTTCTATGTCCCAAGAGGGATTTCTATGTCCCTAGAGGGATAGATTTCTATGTCCCTAGAGGGATTTCTATGTCCCTAGAGGGATTTCTATGTCCCAAGAGGGATTTCTATGTCCCTAGAGGGATTTCTATGTCCCTAGAGGGATAGATTTCTATGTCCCTAGAGGGATTTCTATGTCCCAAGAGGGATAGATTTCTATGTCCCTAGAGGGATAGATTTCTATGTCCCTAGAGGGATTTCTATGTCCCTAGAGGGATTTCTATGTCCCAAGAGGGATTTCTATGTCCCTAGAGGGATAGATTTCTATGTCCCTAGAGGGATTTCTATGTCCCTAGAGGGATTTCTAGGTCCCTAGAGAGAGAGATTTCTATGTCCTTAGAGGGATTTCTATGTCGCTAGAGGGATTTCTAGGTCCCTAGAGGGATTTCTATGTCCCTAGAGGGATAGATTTCTATGTCCCTAGAGGGATTTCTATGTCCCTAGAGGGATTTCTATGTCGCTAGAGGGATTTCTAGGTCGCTAGAGGGATTTCTATGTCCCAAGAGGGATTTCGATGTCCCTAGAGGGATAGATTTCTATGTCCCTAGAGGGATTTCTATGTCGCTAGAGGGATTTCTAGGTCGCTAGAGGGATTTCTAGGTCGCTAGAGGGATTTCTATGTCCCAAGAGGGATTTCTATGTCCCTAGAGGGATAGATTTCTATGTCCCTAGAGGGATTTCTATGTCCCTAGAGGGATTTCTATGTCGCTAGAGGGATTTCTAGGTCGCTAGAGGGATTTCTATGTCCCAAGAGGGATTTCTATGTCCCTAGAGGGATAGATTTCTATGTCCCTAGAGGGATTTCTATGTCGCTAGAGGGATTTCTAGGTCGCTAGAGGGATTTCTATGTCCCTAGAGGGATAGATTTCTATGTCCCTAGAGGGATTTCTATGTCCCTAGAGGGATTTCTATGTCCCAAGAGGGATTTCTATGTCCCTAGAGGGATAGATTTCTATGTCCCTAGAGGGATTTCTATGTCCCTAGAGGGATTTCTATGTCCCAAGAGGGATTTCTAGGTCCCTAGAGGGATAGATTTCTATGTCCCTAGAGGGATTTCTATGTCCCAAGAGGGATTTCTATGTCCCAAGAGGGATTTCTATGTCCCTAGAGGGATAGATTTCTATGTCCCTAGAGGGATTTCAATGTCCCTAGAGGGATTTCTATGTCCCAAGAGGGATTTCTATGTCCCAAGAGGGATTTCTAGGTCCCTAGAGGGATAGATTTCTATGTCCCTAGAGGGATTTCTATGTCCCTAGAGGGATTTCTATGTCCCAAGAGGGATTTCTATGTCCCTAGAGGGATATATTTCTATGTCCCTAGAGGGATTTCTATGTCCCTAGAGGGATTTCTATGTCGCTAGAGGGATTTCTAGGTCGCTAGAGGGATTTCTATGTCCCAAGAGGGATTTCTATGTCCCTAGAGGGATAGATTTCTATGTCCCTAGAGGGATTTCTATGTCGCTAGAGGGATTTCTAGGTCGCTAGAGGGATTTCTATGTCCCTAGAGGGATTTCTAGGTCCCTAGAGGGATAGATTTCTATGTCCCTAGAGGGATTTCTATGTCCCTAGAGGGATTTCTATGTCCCTAGAGGGATTTCTATGTCCCTAGAGGGATTTCAATGTCCCTAGAGGGATTTCTATGTCCCAAGAGGGATTTCTATGTCCCAAGAGGGATTTCTATGTCCCTAGAGGGATTTCTATGTCCCTAGAGGGATAGATTTCTATGTCCCTAGAGGGATAGATTTCTATGTCCCTAGAGGGATTTCTATGTCCCAAGAGGGATAGATTTCTATGTCCCTAGAGGGATTTCTATGTCCCAAGAGGGATTTCTATGTCCCTAGAGGGATAGATTTCTATGTCCCTAGAGGGATTTCAATGTCCCTAGAGGGATTTCTATGTCCCTAGAGGGATTTCTATGTCCCTAGAGGGATTTCAATGTCCCTAGAGGGATTTCTATGTCCCAAGAGGGATTTCTATGTCCCAAGAGGGATTTCTATGTCCCTAGAGGGATTTCTATGTCCCTAGAGGGATAGATTTCTATGTCCCTAGAGGGATTTCTATGTCCCTAGAGGGATTTCTATGTCCCAAGAGGGATTTCTATGTCCCAAGAGGGATTTCTATGTCCCTAGAGGGATAGATTTCTATGTCCCTAGAGGGATTTCAATGTCCCTAGAGGGATTTCTATGTCCCAAGAGGGATTTCTATGTCCAAAGAGGGATTTCTATGTCCCTAGAGGGATTTCTATGTCCCTAGAGGGATAGATTTCTATGTCCCTAGAGAGATTTCTATGTCCTTAGAGGGATTTCTATGTCGCTAGAGGGATTTCTAGGTCCCTAGAGGGATTTCTATGTCCCAGAGGGATTTCTAGGTCCCTAGAGGGATTTCTATGTCCCTAGAGGGATAGATTTCTATGTCCCTAGAGGGATTTCTATGTCCCAAGAGGGATTTCTATGTCCCTAGAGGGATAGATTTCTATGTCCCTAGAGGGATTTCTATGTCCCTAGAGGGATTTCTATGTCCCAAGAGGGATTTCTATGTCCCTAGAGGGATTTCTATGTCCCAAGAGGGATAGATTTCTATGTCCCTAGAGGGATAGATTTCTATGTCCCTAGAGGGATTTCTATGTCCCTAGAGGGATTTCTATGTCCCAAGAGGGATTTCTATGTCCCAAGAGGGATTTCTATGTCCCAAGAGGGATTCCTATGTCCCTAGAGGGATAGATTTCTATGTCCCTAGAGGGATTTCAATGTCCCTAGAGGGATTTCTATGTCCCAAGAGGGATTTCTATGTCCCAAGAGGGATTTCTATGTCCCAAGAGGGATTTCTAGGTCCCTAGAGGGATTTCTATGTCCCTAGAGGGATAGATTTCTATGTCCCTAGAGGGATTTCTCTGTCCCAAGAGGGATTTCTATGTCCCTAGAGGGATAGATTTCTGTGTCCCTAGAGGGATTTCTATGTCCCTAGAGGGATTTCTATGTCCCAAGAGGGATTTCTATGTCCCTAGAGTGATTTCTATGTCCCTAGAGGGATAGATTTCTATGTCCCTAGAGGGATTTCTATGTCCCAAGAGGGATAGATTTCTATGTCCCTAGAGGGATTTCTATGTCCCTAGAGGGATTTCTATGTCCCAAGAGGGATTTCTATGTCCCTAGAGGGATAGATTTCTATGTCCCTAGAGGGATTTCAATGTCCCTAGAGGGATTTCTATGTCCCTAGAGGGATTTCTATGTCCCAGAGGGATTTCTAGGTCCCTAGAGGGATTTCTATGTCCCTAGAGGGATAGATTTCTATGTCCCTAGAGGGATTTCTATGTCCCAAGAGGGATTTCTATGTCCCTAGAGGGATAGATTTCTATGTCCCTAGAGGGATTTCTATGTCCCTAGAGGGATTTCTATGTCCCAAGAGGGATTTCTATGTCCCTAGAGGGATTTCTATGTCCCAAGAGGGATTTCTATGTCCAAAGAGGGATTTCTATGTCCCTAGAGGGATTTCTATGTCCCAAGAGGGATTTCTATGTCCCTAGAGGGATTTCTATGTCCCTAGAGGGATAGATTTCTATGTCCCTAGAGGGATTTCTATGTCCCAAGAGGGATAGATTTCTATGTCCCTAGAGGGATTTCTATGTCCCTAGAGGGATTTCTATGTCCCAAGAGGGATTTCTATGTCCCTAGAGGGATAGATTTCTATGTCCCTAGAGGGATTTCAATGTCCCTAGAGGGATTTCTATGTCCCTAGAGGGATTTCTATGTCCCTAGAGGGATTTCAATGTCCCTAGAGGGATTTCTATGTCCCAAGAGGGATTTCTATGTCCCAAGAGGGATTTCTATGTCCCTAGAGGGATTTCTATGTCCCTAGAGGGATAGATTTCTATGTCCCTAGAGGGATTTCTATGTCCCTAGAGGGATAGATTTCTATGTCCCTAGAGGGATTTCAATGTCCCTAGAGGGATTTCTATGTCCCAAGAGGGATTTCTATGTCCAAAGAGGGATTTCTATGTCCCTAGAGGGATTTCTATGTCCCTAGAGGGATAGATTTCTATGTCCCTAGAGAGATTTCTATGTCCTTAGAGGGATTTCTATGTCGCTAGAGGGATTTCTAGGTCCCTAGAGGGATTTCTATGTCCCAGAGGGATTTCTAGGTCCCTAGAGGGATTTCTATGTCCCTAGAGGGATAGATTTCTATGTCCCTAGAGGGATTTCTATGTCCCAAGAGGGATTTCTATGTCCCTAGAGGGATAGATTTCTATGTCCCTAGAGGGATTTCTATGTCCCTAGAGGGATTTCTATGTCCCAAGAGGGATTTCTATGTCCCTAGAGGGATTTCTATGTCCCAAGAGGGATAGATTTCTATGTCCCTAGAGGGATAGATTTCTATGTCCCTAGAGGGATTTCTATGTCCCTAGAGGGATTTCTATGTCCCAAGAGGGATTTCTATGTCCCAAGAGGGATTTCTATGTCCCAAGAGGGATTCCTATGTCCCTAGAGGGATAGATTTCTATGTCCCTAGAGGGATTTCAATGTCCCTAGAGGGATTTCTATGTCCCAAGAGGGATTTCTATGTCCCAAGAGGGATTTCTATGTCCCAAGAGGGATATCTAGGTCCCTAGAGGGATTTCTATGTCCCTAGAGGGATAGATTTCTATGTCCCTAGAGGGATTTCTATGTCCCTAGAGGGATTTCTAGGTCCCTAGAGGGATAGATTTCTATGTCCCTAGAGGGATTTCTATGTCCCAAGAGGGATTTCTATGTCCCAAGAGGGATTTCTATGTCCCAAGAGGGATTCCTATGTCCCTAGAGGGATAGATTTCTATGTCCCTAGAGGGATTTCAATGTCCCTAGAGGGATTTCTATGTCCCAAGAGGGATTTCTATGTCCCAAGAGGGATTTCTAGGTCCCTAGAGGGATTTCTATGTCCCTAGAGGGATAGATTTCTATGTCCCTAGAGGGATTTCTATGTCCCTAGAGGGATTTCTATGTCCCAAGAGGGATTTCTATGTCCCTAGAGGGATAGATTTCTATGTCCCTAGAGGGATTTCTATGTCCCTAGAGGGATTTCTATGTCCCAAGAGGGATTTCTATGTCCCTAGAGGGATTTCTATGTCCCTAGAGGGATAGATTTCTATGTCCCTAGAGGGATTTCTATGTCCCAAGAGGGATAGATTTCTATGTCCCTAGAGGGATTTCTATGTCCCTAGAGGGATTTCTATGTCCCAAGAGGGATTTCTATGTCCCTAGAGGGATTTCTATGTCCCTAGAGGGATAGATTTCTATGTCCCTAGAGGGATTTCTATGTCCCAAGAGGGATTTCTATGTCCCAAGAGGGATTTCTATGTCCCTAGAGGGATAGATTTCTATGTCCCTAGAGGGATTTCAATGTCCCTAGAGGGATTTCTATGTCCCAAGAGGGATTTCTATGTCCCAAGAGGGATTTCTATGTCCCTAGAGGGATTTCTATGTCCCTAGAGGGATAGATTTCTATGTCCCTAGAGGGATTTCTATGTCCCTAGAGGGATTTCTATGTCCCAAGAGGGATTTCTATGTCCCAAGAGGGATTTCTATGTCCCTAGAAGGATTTCTATGTCCCTAGAGGGATAGATTTCTATGTCCCTAGAGGGATTTCTATGTCCCAAGAGGGATTTCTATGTCCCAAGAGGGATTTCTATGTCCCTAGAGGGATTTCTATGTCCCTAGAGGGATTTCTATGTCGCTAGAGGGATTTCTAGGTCGCTAGAGGGATTTCTATGTCCCAAGAGGGATTTCTATGTCCCTAGAGGGATAGATTTCTATGTCCCTAGAGGGATTTCTATGTCGCTAGAGGGATTTCTAGGTCGCTAGAGGGATTTCTAGGTCGCTAGAGGGATTTCTATGTCCCAAGAGGGATTTCTATGTCCCTAGAGGGATAGATTTCTATGTCCCTAGAGGGATTTCTATGTCCCTAGAGGGATTTCTATGTCGCTAGAGGGATTTCTAGGTCGCTAGAGGGATTTCTATGTCCCAAGAGGGATTTCTATGTCCCTAGAGGGATAGATTTCTATGTCCCTAGAGGGATTTCTATGTCGCTAGAGGGATTTCTAGGTCGCTAGAGGGATTTCTATGTCCCTAGAGGGATTTCTAGGTCCCTAGAGGGATAGATTTCTATGTCCCTAGAGGGATTTCTATGTCCCAAGAGGGATTTCTATGTCCCAAGAGGGATTTCTATGTCCCTAGAGGGATAGATTTCTATGTCCCTAGAGGGATTTCAATGTCCCTAGAGGGATTTCTATGACCCAAGAGGGATTTCTATGTCCCAAGAGGGATTTCTAGGTCCCTAGAGGGATAGATTTCTATGTCCCTAGAGGGATTTCTATGTCCCTAGAGGGATTTCTATGTCCCAAGAGGGATTTCTATGTCCCTAGAGGGATAGATTTCTATGTCCCTAGAGGGATTTCTATGTCCCTAGAGGGATTTCTATGTCGCTAGAGGGATTTCTAGGTCGCTAGAGGGATTTCTATGTCCCAAGAGGGATTTCTATGTCCCTAGAGGGATAGATTTCTATGTCCCTAGAGGGATTTCTATGTCGCTAGAGGGATTTCTAGGTCGCTAGAGGGATTTCTATGTCCCTAGAGGGATTTCTAGGTCCCTAGAGGGATAGATTTCTATGTCCCTAGAGGGATTTCTATGTCCCAAGAGGGATTTCTATGTCCCAAGAGGGATAGATTTCTATGTCCCTAGAGGGATTTCAATGTCCCTAGAGGGATTTCTATGTCCCATGAGGGATTTCTATGTCCCAAGAGGGATTTCTAGGTCCCTAGAGGGATTTCTATGTCCCTAGAGGGATAGATTTCTATGTCCCTAGAGGGATTTCTATGTCCCTAGAGGGATTTCTATGTCCCAAGAGGGATTTCTATGTCCCTAGAGGGATAGATTTCTATGTCCCTAGAGGGATTTCTATGTCCCTAGAGGGATTTCTATGTCCCAAGAGGGATTTCTATGTCCCTAGAGGGATTTCTATGTCCCTAGAGGGATAGATTTCTATGTCCCTAGAGGGATTTCTATGTCCCAAGAGGGATAGATTTCTATGTCCCTAGAGGGATAGATTTCTATGTCCCTAGAGGGATTTCTATGTCCCTAGAGGGATTTCTATGTCCCAAGAGGGATTTCTATGTCCCTAGAGGGATAGATTTCTATGTCCCTAGAGGGATTTCTATGTCCCTAGAGGGATTTCTAGGTCCCTAGAGAGAGAGATTTCTATGTCCTTAGAGGGATTTCTATGTCGCTAGAGGGATTTCTAGGTCCCTAGAGGGATTTCTATGTCCCTAGAGGGATAGATTTCTATGTCCCTAGAGGGATGTCTATGTCCCTAGAGGGATTTCTTTGTCGCTAGAGGGATTTCTAGGTCGCTAGAGGGATTTCTAGGTCGCTAGAGGGATTTCTATGTCCCAAGAGGGATTTCTATGTCCCTAGAGGGATAGATTTCTATGTCCCTAGAGGGATTTCTATGTCGCTAGAGGGATTTCTAGGTCGCTAGAGGGATTTCTATGTCCCTAGAGGGATTTCTAGGTCCCTAGAGGGATAGATTTCTATGTCCCTAGAGGGATTTCTATGTCCCAAGAGGGATTTCTATGTCCCAAGAGGGATTTCTATGTCCCTAGAGGGATAGATTTCTATGTCCCTAGAGGGATTTCAATGTCCCTAGAGGGATTTCTATGACCCAAGAGGGATTTCTATGTCCTAAGAGGGATTTCTAGGTCCCTAGAGGGATAGATTTCTATGTCCCTAGAGGGATTTCTATGTCCCTAGAGGGATTTCTATGTCCCAAGAGGGATTTCTATGACCCAAGAGGGATTTCTATGTCCCAAGAGGGATTTCTAGGTCCCTAGAGGGATAGATTTCTATGTCCCTAGAGGGATTTCTATGTCCCTAGAGGGATTTCTATGTCCCAAGAGGGATTTCTATGTCCCTAGAGGGATAGATTTCTATGTCCCTAGAGGGATTTCTATGTCCCTAGAGGGATTTCTATGTCGCTAGAGGGATTTCTAGGTCGCTAGAGGGATTTCTATGTCCCTAGAGGGATTTCTATGTCCCAAGAGGGATTTCTATGTCCCAAGAGGGATTTCTATGTCCCTAGAGGGATAGATTTCTATGTCCCTAGAGGGATTTCAATGTCCCTAGAGGGATTTCTATGTCCCAAGAGGGATTTCTATGTCCCAAGAGGGATTTCTAGGTCCCTAGAGGGATTTCTATGTCCCTAGAGGGATAGATTTCTATGTCCCTAGAGGGATTTCTATGTCCCTAGAGGGATTTCTATGTCCCAAGAGGGATTTCTATGTCCCTAGAGGGATAGATTTCTATGTCCCTAGAGGGATTTCTATGTCCCTAGAGGGATTTCTATGTCCCAAGAGGGATTTCTATGTCCCTAGAGGGATTTCTATGTCCCTAGAGGGATAGATTTCTATGTCCCTAGAGGGATTTCTATGTCCCAAGAGGGATAGATTTCTATGTCCCTAGAGGGATAGATTTCTATGTCCCTAGAGGGATTTCTATGTCCCTAGAGGGATTTCTATGTCCCAAGAGGGATTTCTATGTCCCTAGAGGGATAGATTTCTATGTCCCTAGAGGGATTTCTATGTCCCTAGAGGGATTTCTAGGTCCCTAGAGAGAGAGATTTCTATGTCCTTAGAGGGATTTCTATGTCGCTAGAGGGATTTCTAGGTCCCTAGAGGGATTTCTATGTCCCTAGAGGGATAGATTTCTATGTCCCTAGAGGGATTTCTATGTCCCTAGAGGGATTTCTATGTCGCTAGAGGGATTTCTAGGTCGCTAGAGGGATTTCTATGTCCCAAGAGGGATTTCGATGTCCCTAGAGGGATAGATTTCTATGTCCCTAGAGGGATTTCTATGTCGCTAGAGGGATTTCTAGGTCGCTAGAGGGATTTCTAGGTCGCTAGAGGGATTTCTATGTCCCAAGAGGGATTTCTATGTCCCTAGAGGGATAGATTTCTATGTCCCTAGAGGGATTTCTATGTCCCTAGAGGGATTTCTATGTCGCTAGAGGGATTTCTAGGTCGCTAGAGGGATTTCTATGTCCCAAGAGGGATTTCTATGTCCCTAGAGGGATAGATTTCTATGTCCCTAGAGGGATTTCTATGTCGCTAGAGGGATTTCTAGGTCGCTAGAGGGATTTCTATGTCCCTAGAGGGATTTCTAGGTCCCTAGAGGGATAGATTTCTATGTCCCTAGAGGGATTTCTATGTCCCAAGAGGGATTTCTATGTCCCAAGAGGGATTTCTATGTCCCTAGAGGGATAGATTTCTATGTCCCTAGAGGGATTTCAATGTCCCTAGAGGGATTTCTATGTCCCAAGAGGGATTTCTATGTCCCAAGAGGGATTTCTAGGTCCCTAGAGGGATAGATTTCTATGTCCCTAGAGGGATTTCTATGTCCCTAGAGGGATTTCTATGTCCCAAGAGGGATTTCTATGTCCCTAGAGGGATATATTTCTATGTCCCTAGAGGGATTTCTATGTCCCTAGAGGGATTTCTATGTCGCTAGAGGGATTTCTAGGTCGCTAGAGGGATTTCTATGTCCCAAGAGGGATTTCTATGTCCCTAGAGGGATAGATTTCTATGTCCCTAGAGGGATTTCTATGTCGCTAGAGGGATTTCTAGGTCGCTAGAGGGATTTCTATGTCCCTAGAGGGATTTCTAGGTCCCTAGAGGGATAGATTTCTATGTCCCTAGAGGGATTTCTATGTCCCTAGAGGGATTTCTATGTCCCAAGAGGGATTTCTATGTCCCTAGAGGGATAGATTTCTATGTCCCTAGAGGGATTTCTATGTCCCTAGAGGGATTTCTATGTCCCAAGAGGGATTTCTATGTCCCTAGAGGGATTTCTATGTCCCTAGAGGGATAGATTTCTATGTCCCTAGAGGGATTTCTATGTCCCAAGAGGGATAGATTTCTATGTCCCTAGAGGGATTTCTATGTCCCTAGAGGGATTTCTATGTCCCAAGAGGGATTTCTATGTCCCTAGAGGGATTTCTATGTCCCTAGAGGGATTTCTATGTCCCAAGAGGGATTTCTATGTCCCTAGAGGGATAGATTTCTATGTCCCTAGAGGGATTTCAATGTCCCTAGAGGGATTTCTATGTCCCAAGAGGGATTTCTATGTCCCAAGAGGGATTTCTATGTCCCTAGAGGGATTTCTATGTCCCTAGAGGGATAGATTTCTATGTCCCTAGAGGGATTTCTATGTCCCTAGAGGGATTTCTATGTCCCAAGAGGGATTTCTATGTCCCTAGAGGGATAGATTTCTATGTCCCTAGAGGGATTTCTATGTCCCTAGAGGGATTTCTAGGTCCCTAGAGGGATTTCTATGTCCCTAGAGAGAGAGATTTCTATGTCCCTAGAGGGATTTCTATGTCGCTAGAGGGATTTCTAGGTCGCTAGAGGGATTTCAATGTCCCTAGAGGGATTTCTAGGTCCCTAGAGGGATTTCTATGTCCCTAGAGGGATAGATTTCTATGTCCCTAGAGGGATTTCTATGTCCCTAGAGGGATTTCTAGGTCCCTAGAGGGATAGATTTCTATGTCCCTAGAGGGATTTCTATGTCCCTAGAGGGATTTCTATGTCGCTAGAGGGATTTCTATGTCGCTAGAGGGATTTCTATGTCCCAAGAGGGATTTCTATGTCCCAAGAGGGATTTCTATGTCCCTAGAGGGATTTCTATGTCCCTAGAGGGATAGATTTCTATGTCCCTAGAGGGATTTCAATGTCCCTAGAGGGATTTCTAGGTCCCAAGAGGGATAGATTTCTATGTCCCTAGAGGGATTTCTATGTCCCTAGAGGGATTTCTATGTCCCAAGAGGGATTTCTATGTCCCTAGAGGGATTTCTATGTCCCTAGAGGGATAGATTTCTATGTCCCTAGAGGGATTTCTATGTCCCAAGAGGGATTTCTATGTCCCAAGAGGGATTTCTATGTCCCTAGAGGGATAGATTTCTATGTCCCTAGAGGGATTTCAATGTCCCTAGAGGGATTTCTATGTCCCTAGAGGGATTTCTATGTCCCTAGAGGGATTTCTAGGTCCCTAGAGGGATTTCTATGTCCCTAGAGGGATAGATTTCTATGTCCCTAGAGGGATTTCAATGTCCCTAGAGGGATTTCTATGTCCCAAGAGGGATTTCTATGTCCCAAGAGGGATTTCTATGTCCCTAGAGGGATTTCTATGTCCCTAGAGGGATTTCAATGTCCCTAGAGGGATTTCTATGTCCCAAGAGGGATTTCTATGTCCCTAGAGGGATAGATTTCTATGTCCCTAGAGGGATTTCTATGTCCCTAGAGGGATTTCTAGGTCCCTAGAGGGATTTCTATGTCCCTAGAGAGAGAGATTTCTATGTCCCTAGAGGGATTTCTATGTCGCTAGAGGGATTTCTAGGTCGCTAGAGGGATTTCAATGTCCCTAGAGGGATTTCTAGGTCCCTAGAGGGATTTCTATGTCCGTAGAGGGATAGATTTCTATGTCCCTAGAGGGATTTCTATGTCCCTAGAGGGATTTCTAGGTCCCTAGAGGGATAGATTTCTATGTCCCTAGAGGGATTTCTATGTCCCTAGAGGGATTTCTATGTCGCTAGAGGGATTTCTATGTCGCTAGAGGGATTTCTATGTCCCAAGAGGGATTTCTATGTCCCAAGAGGGATTTCTATGTCCCTAGAGGGATTTCTATGTCCCTAGAGGGATAGATTTCTATGTCCCTAGAGGGATTTCAATGTCCCTAGAGGGATTTCTAGGTCCCAAGAGGGATAGATTTCTATGTCCCTAGAGGGATTTCTATGTCCCTAGAGGGATTTCTAGGTCCCTAGAGGGATTTCTATGTCCCTAGAGAGAGAGATTTCTATGTCCCTAGAGGGATTTCTATGTCGCTAGAGGGATTTCTAGGTCGCTAGAGGGATTTCAATGTCCCTAGAGGGATTTCTAGGTCCCTAGAGGGATTTCTATGTCCCTAGAGGGATAGATTTCTATGTCCCTAGAGGGATTTCTATGTCCCAAGAGGGATAGATTTCTATGTCCCTAGAGGGATTTCTATGTCCCTAGAGGGATTTCTATGTCCCAAGAGGGATTTCTATGTCCCTAGAGGGATTTCTATGTCCCTAGAGGGATAGATTTCTATGTCCCTAGAGGGATTTCAATGTCCCTAGAGGGATTTCTATGTCCCTAGAGGGATTTCTATGTCCCTAGAGGGATTTCTAGGTCCCTAGAGGGATTTCTATGTCCCTAGAGGGATAGATTTCTATGTCCCTAGAGGGATTTCAATGTCCCTAGAGGGATTTCTATGTCCCAAGAGGGATTTCTATGTCCCAAGAGGGATTTCTATGTCCCTAGAGGGATTTCTATGTCCCTAGAGGGATAGATTTCTATGTCCCTAGAGGGATTTCTATGTCCCTAGAGGGATTTCTAGGTCCCTAGAGGGATAGATTTCTATGTCCCTAGAGGGATTTCAATGTCCCTAGAGGGATTTCTATGTCCCAAGAGGGATTTCTATGTCCCTAGAGGGATAGATTTCTATGTCCCTAGAGGGATTTCTATGTCCCTAGAGGGATTTCTAGGTCCCTAGAGGGATTTCTATGTCCCTAGAGGGATTTCTAGGTCGCTAGAGGGATTTCAATGTCCCTAGAGGGATTTCTAGGTCCCTAGAGGGATTTCTATGTCCCTAGAGGGATAGATTTCTATGTCCCTAGAGGGATTTCTATGTCCCTAGAGGGATTTCTAGGTCCCTAGAGGGATAGATTTCTATGTCCCTAGAGGGATTTCTATGTCCCTAGAGGGATTTCTATGTCGCTAGAGGGATTTCTATGTCGCTAGAGGGATTTCTATGTCCCAAGAGGGATTTCTATGTCCCAAGAGGGATTTCTATGTCCCTAGAGGGATTTCTATGTCCCTAGAGGGATAGATTTCTATGTCCCTAGAGGGATTTCAATGTCCCTAGAGGGATTTCTAGGTCCCAAGAGCGATAGATTTCTATGTCCCTAGAGGGATTTCTATGTCCCTAGAGGGATTTCTATGTCCCAAGAGGGATTTCTATGTCCCTAGAGGGATTTCTATGTCCCTAGAGGGATAGATTTCTATGTCCCTAGAGGGATTTCTATGTCCCAAGAGGGATTTCTATGTCCCAAGAGGGATTTCTATGTCCCTAGAGGGATAGATTTCTATGTCCCTAGAGGGATTTCAATGTCCCTAGAGGGATTTCTATGTCCCTAGAGGGATTTCTATGTCCCTAGAGGGATTTCTAGGTCCCTAGAGGGATTTCTATGTCCCTAGAGGGATAGATTTCTATGTCCCTAGAGGGATTTCAATGTCCCTAGAGGGATTTCTATGTCCCAAGAGGGATTTCTATGTCCCAAGAGGGATTTCTATGTCCCTAGAGGGATTTCTATGTCCCTAGAGGGATTTCAATGTCCCTAGAGGGATTTCTATGTCCCAAGAGGGATTTCTATGTCCCTAGAGGGATAGATTTCTATGTCCCTAGAGGGATTTCTATGTCCCTAGAGGGATTTCTAGGTCCCTAGAGGGATTTCTATGTCCCTAGAGAGAGAGATTTCTATGTCCCTAGAGGGATTTCTATGTCGCTAGAGGGATTTCTAGGTCGCTAGAGGGATTTCAATGTCCCTAGAGGGATTTCTAGGTCCCTAGAGGGATTTCTATGTCCCTAGAGGGATAGATTTCTATGTCCCTAGAGGGATTTCTATGTCCCTAGAGGGATTTCTAGGTCCCTAGAGGGATAGATTTCTATGTCCCTAGAGGGATTTCTATGTCCCTAGAGGGATTTCTATGTCGCTAGAGGGATTTCTATGTCGCTAGAGGGATTTCTATGTCCCAAGAGGGATTTCTATGTCCCAAGAGGGATTTCTATGTCCCTAGAGGGATTTCTATGTCCCTAGAGGGATAGATTTCTATGTCCCTAGAGGGATTTCAATGTCCCTAGAGGGATTTCTAGGTCCCAAGAGGGATAGATTTCTATGTCCCTAGAGGGATTTCTATGTCCCTAGAGGGATTTCTATGTCGCTAGAGGGATTTCTATGTCGCTAGAGGGATTTCTATGTCCCAAGAGGGATTTCTATGTCCCAAGAGGGATTTCTATGTCCCTAGAGGGATTTCTATGTCCCTAGAGGGATAGATTTCTATGTCCCTAGAGGGATTTCAATGTCCCTAGAGGGATTTCTAGGTCCCAAGAGGGATAGATTTCTATGTCCCTAGAGGGATTTCTATGTCCCTAGAGGGATTTCTATGTCCCAAGAGGGATTTCTATGTCCCTAGAGGGATTTCTATGTCCCTAGAGGGATAGATTTCTATGTCCCTAGAGGGATTTCTATGTCCCAAGAGGGATTTCTATGTCCCAAGAGGGATTTCTATGTCCCTAGAGGGATAGATTTCTATGTCCCTAGAGGGATTTCAATGTCCCTAGAGGGATTTCTATGTCCCTAGAGGGATTTATATGTCCCTAGAGGGATTTCTAGGTCCCTAGAGGGATTTCTATGTCCCTAGAGGGATAGATTTCTATGTCCCTAGAGGGATTTCAATGTCCCTAGAGGGATTTCTATGTCCCAAGAGGGATTTCTATGTCCCAAGAGGGATTTCTATGTCCCTAGAGGGATTTCTATGTCCCTAGAGGGATTTCTATGTCCCAAGAGGGATTTCTATGTCCCTAGAGGGATTTCTATGTCCCTAGAGGGATAGATTTCTATGTCCCTAGAGGGATTTCAATGTCCCTAGAGGGATTTCTATGTCCCTAGAGGGATTTCTATGTCCCTAGAGGGATTTCTAGGTCCCTAGAGGGATTTCTATGTCCCTAGAGGGATAGATTTCTATGTCCCTAGAGGGATTTCAATGTCCCTAGAGGGATTTCTATGTCCCAAGAGGGATTTCTATGTCCCAAGAGGGATTTCTATGTCCCTAGAGGGATTTCTATGTCCCTAGAGGGATAGATTTCTATGTCCCTAGAGGGATTTCTATGTCCCTAGAGGGATTTCTATGTCCCAAGAGGGATTTCTATGTCCCAAGAGGGATTTCTATGTCCCTAGAGGGATAGATTTCTATGTCCCTAGAGGGATTTCAATGTCCCTAGAGGGATTTCTATGTCCCAAGAGGGATTTCTATGTCCCTAGAGGGATTTCTAGGTCCCTAGAGGGATTTCTAGGTCCCTAGAGGGATTTCTATGTCCCTAGAGGGATAGATTTCTATGTCCCTAGAGGGATTTCTATGTCCCTAGAAGGATTTCTATGTCCCTAGAGGGATTTCTATGTCGCTAGAGGGATTTCTAGGTCGCTAGAGGGATTTCTCTGTCCCAAGAGGGATTTCTATGTCCCTAGAGGGATAGATTTCTATGTCCCAAGAGGGATTTCTATGTCCCTAGAGGGATTTCTATGTCGCTAGAGGGATTTCTAGGTCGCTAGAGGGATTTCTATGTCCCTAGAGGGATTTCTAGGTCCCTAGAGGGATAGATTTCTATGTCCCTAGAGGGATTTCTATGTCCCAAGAGGGATTTCTATGTCCCAAGAGGAATTTCTATGTCCCTAGAGGGATAGATTTCTATGTCCCTAGAGGGATTTCAATGTCCCTAGAGGGATTTCTATGTCCCAAGAGGGATTTCTATGTCCCTAGAGGGATAGATTTCTATGTCCCTAGAGGGATTTCTATGTCCCTAGAGGGATTTCTAGGTCCCTAGAGGGATTTCTATGTCCCTAGAGAGAGAGATTTCTATGTCCCTAGAGGGATTTCTATGTCGCTAGAGGGATTTCTAGGTCGCTAGAGGGATTTCAATGTCCCTAGAGGGATTTCTAGGTCCCTAGAGGGATTTCTATGTCCCTAGAGGGATAGATTTCTATGTCCCTAGAGGGATTTCTATGTCCCTAGAGGGATTGATTTCTATGTCCCTAGAGGGATTTCTATGTCCCTAGAGGGATTTCTATGTCGCTAGAGGGATTTCTAGGTCCCTAGAGGGATAGATTTCTATGTCCCTAGAGGGATTTCTATGTCCCTAGAGGGATTTCAATGTCCCTAGAGGGATTTCTAGGTCCCTAGAGGGATTTCTATGTCCCTAGAGGGATAGATTTCTATGTCCCTAGAGGGATTTCAATGTCCCTAGAGGGATTTCTATGTCCCAAGAGGGATTTCTATGTCCCTAGAGGGATAGATTTCTATGTCCCTAGAGGGATTTCAATGTCCCTAGAGGGATTTCTAGGTCCCTAGAGGGATTTCTATGTCCCTAGAGGGATTTCTATGTCCCTAGAGGGATTGATTTCTATGTCCCTAGAGGGATTTCTATGTCCCTAGAGGGATTTCTATGTCGCTAGAGGGATTTCTAGGTCCCTAGAGGGATAGATTTCTATGTCCCTAGAGGGATTTCTATGTCCCTAGAGGGATTTCAATGTCCCTAGAGGGATTTCTAGGTCCCTAGAGGGATTTCTATGTCCCTAGAGGGATAGATTTCTATGTCCCTAGAGGGATTTCTATGTCGCTAGAGGGATTTCTATGTCCCAAGAGGGATTTCTATGTCCCAAGAGGGATTTCTATGTCCCTAGAGGGATTTCTATGTCCCTAGAGGGATAGATTTCTATGTCCCTAGAGGGATTTCAATGTCCCTAGAGGGATTTCTAGGTCCCTAGAGGGATTTCTATGTCCCTAGAGGGATAGATTTCTATGTCCCTAGAGGGATTTCTATGTCCCTAGAGGGATTTCTATGTCCCAAGAGGGATTTCTATGTCCCTAGAGGGATAGATTTCTATGTCCCTAGAGGGATTTCTATGTCCCTAGAGGGATTTCTATGTCGCTAGAGGGATTTCTAGGTCGCTAGAGGGATTTCTATGTCCCAAGAGGGATTTCTATGTCCCTAGAGGGATAGATTTCTATGTCCCTAGAGGGATTTCTATGTCGCTAGAGGGATTTCTAGGTCGCTAGAGGGATTTCTATGTCCCTAGAGGGATTTCTAGGTCCCTAGAGGGATAGATTTCTATGTCCCTAGAGGGATTTCTATGTCCCAAGAGGGATTTCTATGTCCCAAGAGGGATTTCTATGTCCCTAGAGGGATAGATTTCTATGTCCCTAGAGGGATTTCAATGTCCCTAGAGGGATTTCTATGTCCCAAGAGGGATTTCTATGTCCCAAGAGGGATTTCTATGTCCCTAGAGGGATAGATTTCTATGTCCCTAGAGGGATTTCAATGTCCCTAGAGGGATTTCTATGTCCCAAGAGGGATTTCTATGTCCCAAGAGGGATTTCTAGGTCCCTAGAGGGATAGATTTCTATGTCCCTAGAGGGATTTCTATGTCCCAAGAGGGATTTCTATGTCCCTAGAGGGATAGATTTCTATGTCCCTAGAGGGATTTCTATGTCCCAAGAGGGATTTCTATGTCCCTAGAGGGATTTCTATGTCCCTAGAGGGATAGATTTCTATGTCCCTAGAGGGATTTCAATGTCCCTAGAGGGATTTCTAGGTCCCAAGAGGGATAGATTTCTATGTCCCTAGAGGGATTTCTATGTCCCTAGAGGGATTTCTATGTCCCAAGAGGGATTTCTATGTCCCTAGAGGGATTTCTATGTCCCTAGAGGGATAGATTTCTATGTCCCTAGAGGGATTTCTATGTCCCAAGAGGGATTTCTATGTCCCAAGAGGGATTTCTATGTCCCTAGAGGGATAGATTTCTATGTCCCTAGAGGGATTTCAATGTCCCTAGAGGGATTTCTATGTCCCTAGAGGGATTTCTATGTCCCTAGAGGGATTTCTAGGTCCCTAGAGGGATTTCTATGTCCCTAGAGGGATAGATTTCTATGTCCCTAGAGGGATTTCAATGTCCCTAGAGGGATTTCTATGTCCCAAGAGGGATTTCTATGTCCCAAGAGGGATTTCTATGTCCCTAGAGGGATTTCTATGTCCCTAGAGGGATAGATTTCTATGTCCCTAGAGGGATTTCTATGTCCCTAGAGGGATTTCTATGTCCCAAGAGGGATTTCTATGTCCCAAGAGGGATTTCTATGTCCCTAGAGGGATAGATTTCTATGTCCCTAGAGGGATTTCAATGTCCCTAGAGGGATTTCTATGTCCCAAGAGGGATTTCTATGTCCCTAGAGGGATTTCTAGGTCCCTAGAGGGATTTCTAGGTCCCTAGAGGGATTTCTATGTCCCTAGAGGGATAGATTTCTATGTCCCTAGAGGGATTTCTATGTCCCTAGAAGGATTTCTATGTCCCTAGAGGGATTTCTATGTCGCTAGAGGGATTTCTAGGTCGCTAGAGGGATTTCTCTGTCCCAAGAGGGATTTCTATGTCCCTAGAGGGATAGATTTCTATGTCCCAAGAGGGATTTCTATGTCCCTAGAGGGATTTCTATGTCGCTAGAGGGATTTCTAGGTCGCTAGAGGGATTTCTATGTCCCTAGAGGGATTTCTAGGTCCCTAGAGGGATAGATTTCTATGTCCCTAGAGGGATTTCTATGTCCCAAGAGGGATTTCTATGTCCCAAGAGGGATTTCTATGTCCCTAGAGGGATAGATTTCTATGTCCCTAGAGGGATTTCAATGTCCCTAGAGGGATTTCTATGTCCCAAGAGGGATTTCTATGTCCCTAGAGGGATAGATTTCTATGTCCCTAGAGGGATTTCTATGTCCCTAGAGGGATTTATAGGTCCCTAGAGGGATTTCTATGTGCCTAGAGAGAGAGATTTCTATGTCCCTAGAGGGATTTCTATGTCGCTAGAGGGATTTCTAGGTCGCTAGAGGGATTTCAATGTCCCTAGAGGGATTTCTAGGTCCCTAGAGGGATTTCTATGTCCCTAGAGGGATAGATTTCTATGTCCCTAGAGGGATTTCTATGTCCCTAGAGGGATAGATTTCTATGTCCCTAGAGGGATTTCTATGTCCCTAGAGGGATTTCTATGTCGCTAGAGGGATTTCTAGGTCCCTAGAGGGATAGATTTCTATGTCCCTAGAGGGATTTCTATGTCCCTAGAGGGATTTCAATGTCCCTAGAGGGATTTCTAGGTCCCTAGAGGGATTTCTATGTCCCTAGAGGGATAGATTTCTATGTCCCTAGAGGGATTTCTATGTCGCTAGAGGGATTTCTATGTCCCAAGAGGGATTTCTATGTCCCAAGAGGGATTTCTATGTCCCTAGAGGGATTTCTATTTCCCTAGAGGGATAGATTTCTATGTCCCTAGAGGGATTTCAATGTCCCTAGAGGGATTTCTAGGTCCCTAGAGGGATTTCTATGTCCCTAGAGGGATAGATTTCTATGTCCCTAGAGGGATTTCTATGTCCCTAGAGGGATTTCTATGTCCCAAGAGGGATTTCTATGTCCCTAGAGGGATAGATTTCTATGTCCCTAGAGGGATTTCTATGTCCCTAGAGGGATTTCTATGTCGCTAGAGGGATTTCTAGGTCGCTAGAGGGATTTCTATGTCCCAAGAGGGATTTCTATGTCCCTAGAGGGATAGATTTCTATGTCCCTAGAGGGATTTCTATGTCGCTAGAGGGATTTCTAGGTCGCTAGAGGGATTTCTATGTCCCTAGAGGGATTTCTAGGTCCCTAGAGGGATAGATTTCTATGTCCCTAGAGGGATTTCTATGTCCCAAGAGGGATTTCTATGTCCCAAGAGGGATTTCTATGTCCCTAGAGGGATAGATTTCTATGTCCCTAGAGGGATTTCAATGTCCCTAGAGGGATTTCTATGTCCCAAGAGGGATTTCTATGTCCCAAGAGGGATTTCTATGTCCCTAGAGGGATAGATTTCTATGTCCCTAGAGGGATTTCAATGTCCCTAGAGGGATTTCTATGTCCCAAGAGGGATTTCTATGTCCCAAGAGGGATTTCTAGGTCCCTAGAGGGATAGATTTCTATGTCCCTAGAGGGATTTCTATGTCCCAAGAGGGATTTCTATGTCCCTAGAGGGATAGATTTCTATGTCCCTAGAGGGATTTCTATGTCCCAAGAGGGATTTCTATGTCCCTAGAGGGATTTCTATGTCCCTAGAGGGATTTCTATGTCCCAAGAGGGATTTCTATGTCCCTAGAGGGATTTCTATGTCCCTAGAGGGATAGATTTCTATGTCCCTAGAGGGATTTCTATGTCCCAAGAGGGATAGATTTCTATGTCCCTAGAGGGATTTCTATGTCCCTAGAGGGATTTCTATGTCCCTAGAGGGATAGATTTCTATGTCCCTAGAGGGATTTCTATGTCCCAAGAGGGATTTCTATGTCCCAAGAGGGATTTCTATGTCCCAAGAGGGATTTCTATGTCCCTAGAGGGATAGATTTCTATGTCCCTAGAGGGATTTCAATGTCCCTAGAGGGATTTCTATGTCCCTAGAGGGATTTCTATGTCCCTAGAGGGATTTCTAGGTCCCTAGAGGGATTTCTATGTCCCAAGAGGGATTTCTATGTCCCAAGAGGGATTTCTAGGTCCCTAGAGGGATAGATTTCTATGTCCCTAGAGGGATTTCTATGTCCCAAGAGGGATTTCTATGTCCCTAGAGGGATAGATTTCTATGTCCCTAGAGGGATTTCTATGTCCCTAGAGGGATTTCTATGTCCTTAGAGGGATAGATTTCTATGTCCCTAGAGGGATTTCTATGTCCCAAGAGGGATTTCTATGTCCCAAGAGGGATTTCTATGTCCCTAGAGGGATAGATTTCTATGTCCCTAGAGGGATTTCAATGTCCCTAGAGGGATTTCTATGTCCCTAGAGGGATTTCTATGTCCCAAGAGGGATTTCTATGTCCCTAGAGGGATAGATTTCTATGTCCCTAGAGGGATTTCAATGTCCCTAGAGGGATCTCTATGTCCCTAGAGGGATTTCTATGTCCCTAGAGGGATTTCTAGGTCCCTAGAGGGATTTCTATGTCCCTAGAGGGATAGATTTCTATGTCCCTAGAGGGATTTCTATGTCCCTAGAGGGATTTCTATGTCCCAAGAGGGATTTCTATGTCCCAAGAGGGATTTCTATGTCCCTAGAGGGATAGATTTCCATGTCCCTAGAGGGATTTCAATGTCCCTAGAGGGATTTCTATGTCCCAAGAGGGATTTCTATGTCCCTAGAGGGATTTCTAGGTCCCTAGAGGGATTTCTATGTCCCTAGAGGGATAGATTTCTATGTCCCTAGAGGGATTTCAATGTCCCTAGAGGGATTTCTATGTCCCAAGAGGGATTTCTATGTCCCTAGAGGGATTTCTAGGTCCCTAGAGGGATTTCTAGGTCCCTAGAGGGATTTCTATGTCCCTAGAGGGATAGATTTCTATGTCCCTAGAGGGATTTCTATGTCCCTAGAAGGATTTCTATGTCCCTAGAGGGATTTCTATGTCGCTAGAGGGATTTCTAGGTCGCTAGAGGGATTTCTCTGTCCCAAGAGGGATTTCTATGTCCCTAGAGGGATAGATTTCTATGTCCCAAGAGGGATTTCTATGTCCCTAGAGGGATTTCTATGTCGCTAGAGGGATTTCTAGGTCGCTAGAGGGATTTCTATGTCCCTAGAGGGATTTCTAGGTCCCTAGAGGGATAGATTTCTATGTCCCTAGAGGGATTTCTATGTCCCAAGAGGGATTTCTATGTCCCAAGAGGGATTTCTATGTCCCTAGAGGGATAGATTTCTATGTCCCTAGAGGAATTTCAATGTCCCTAGAGGGATTTCTATGTCCCAAGAGGGATTTCTATGTCCCTAGAGGGATAGATTTCTATGTCCCTAGAGGGATTTCTATGTCCCTAGAGGGATTTCTAGGTCCCTAGAGGGATTTCTATGTCCCTAGAGAGAGAGATTTCTATGTCCCTAGAGGGATTTCTATGTCGCTAGAGGGATTTCTAGGTCGCTAGAGGGATTTCAATGTCCCTAGAGGGATTTCTAGGTCCCTAGAGGGATTTCTATGTCCCTAGAGGGATAGATTTCTATGTCCCTAGAGGGATTTCTATGTCCCTAGAGGGATTTCTAGGTCCCTAGAGGGATAGATTTCTATGTCCCTAGAGGGATTTCTATGTCCCTAGAGGGATTTCTATGTCGCTAGAGGGATTTCTAGGTCCCTAGAGGGATAGATTTCTATGTCCCTAGAGGGATTTCTATGTCCCTAGAGGGATTTCAATGTCCCTAGAGGGATTTCTAGGTCCCTAGAGGGATTTCTATGTCCCTAGAGGGATAGATTTCTATGTCCCTAGAGGGATTTCTATGTCGCTAGAGGGATTTCTATGTCCCAAGAGGGATTTCTATGTCCCAAGAGGGATTTCTATGTCCCTAGAGGGATTTCTATGTCCCTAGAGGGATAGATTTCTATGTCCCTAGAGGGATTTCAATGTCCCTAGAGGGATTTCTAGGTCCCTAGAGGGATTTCTATGTCCCTAGAGGGATAGATTTCTATGTCCCTAGAGGGATTTCTATGTCCCTAGAGGGATTTCTATGTCCCAAGAGGGATTTCTATGTCCCTAGAGGGATAGATTTCTATGTCCCTAGAGGGATTTCTATGTCCCTAGAGGGATTTCTATGTCGCTAGAGGGATTTCTAGGTCGCTAGAGGGATTTCTATGTCCCAAGAGGGATTTCTATGTCCCTAGAGGGATAGATTTCTATGTCCCTAGAGGGATTTCTATGTCGCTAGAGGGATTTCTAGGTCGCTAGAGGGATTTCTATGTCCCTAGAGGGATTTCTAGGTCCCTAGAGGGATAGATTTCTATGTCCCTAGAGGGATTTCTATGTCCCAAGAGGGATTTCTATGTCCCAAGAGGGATTTCTATGTCCCTAGAGGGATAGATTTCTATGTCCCTAGAGGGATTTCAATGTCCCTAGAGGGATTTCTATGTCCCAAGAGGGATTTCTATGTCCCAAGAGGGATTTCTAGGTCCCTAGAGGGATAGATTTCTATGACCCTAGAGGGATTTCTATGTCCCTAGAGGGATTTCTATGTCCCAAGAGGGATTTCTATGTCCCAAGAGGGATTTCTATGTCCCAAGAGGGATTTCTATGTCCCTAGAGGGATAGATTTCTATGTCCCTAGAGGGATTTCAATGTCCCTAGAGGGATTTCTATGTCCCTAGAGGGATTTCTATGTCCCAAGAGGGATTTCTATGTCCCTAGAGGGATAGATTTCTATGTCCCTAGAGGGATTTCAATGTCCCTAGAGGGATTTCTATGTCCCAAGAGGGATTTCTATGTCCCTAGAGGGATTTCTAGGTCCCTAGAGGGATTTCTATGTCCCTAGAGGGATAGATTTCTATGTCCCTAGAGGGATTTCAATGTCCCTAGAGGGATTTCTATGTCCCAAGAGGGATTTCTATGTCCCTAGAGGGATTTCTATGTCCCTAGAGGGATTTCTATGTCGCTAGAGGGATTTCTAGGTCGCTAGAGGGATTTCTCTGTCCCAAGAGGGATTTCTATGTCCCTAGAGGGATAGATTTCTATGTCCCAAGAGGGATTTCTATGTCCCTAGAGGGATTTCTATGTCGCTAGAGGGATTTCTAGGTCGCTAGAGGGATTTCTATGTCCCTAGAGGGATTTCTAGGTCCCTAGAGGGATAGATTTCCATGTCCCTAGAGGGATTTCAATGTCCCTAGAGGGATTTCTATGTCCCAAGAGGGATTTCTATGTCCCTAGAGGGATTTCTAGGTCCCTAGAGGGATTTCTATGTCCCTAGAGGGATAGATTTCTATGTCCCTAGAGGGATTTCAATGTCCCTAGAGGGATTTCTATGTCCCAAGAGGGATTTCTATGTCCCTAGAGGGATTTCTATGTCCCTAGAGGGATTTCTATGTCGCTAGAGGGATTTCTAGGTCGCTAGAGGGATTTCTCTGTCCCAAGAGGGATTTCTATGTCCCTAGAGGGATAGATTTCTATGTCCCAAGAGGGATTTCTATGTCCCTAGAGGGATTTCTATGTCGCTAGAGGGATTTCTAGGTCGCTAGAGGGATTTCTATGTCCCTAGAGGGATTTCTAGGTCCCTAGAGGGATAGATTTCTATGTCCCTAGAGGGATTTCTATGTCCCAAGAGGGATTTCTATGTCCCAAGAGGGATTTCTATGTCCCTAGAGGGATAGATTTCTATGTCCCTAGAGGGATTTCAATGTCCCTAGAGGGATTTCTATGTCCCAAGAGGGATTTCTATGTCCCTAGAGGGATAGATTTCTATGTCCCTAGAGGGATTTCTATGTCCCTAGAGGGATTTCTAGGTCCCTAGAGGGATTTCTATGTCCCTAGAGAGAGAGATTTCTATGTCCCTAGAGGGATTTCTATGTCGCTAGAGGGATTTCTAGGTCGCTAGAGGGATTTCAATGTCCCTAGAGGGATTTCTAGGTCCCTAGAGGGATTTCTATGTCCCTAGAGGGATAGATTTCTATGTCCCTAGAGGGATTTCTATGTCCCTAGAGGGATTTCTAGGTCCCTAGAGGGATAGATTTCTATGTCCCTAGAGGGATTTCTATGTCCCTAGAGGGATTTCTAGGTCCCTAGAGGGATAGATTTCTATGTCCCTAGAGGGATTTCTATGTCCCTAGAGGGATTTCTATGTCCCTAGAGGGATTTCTATGTCGCTAGAGGGATTTCTAGGTCGCTAGAGGGATTTCTATGTCCCTAGAGGGATTTCTAGGTCCCTAGAGGGATAGATTTCTATGTCCCTAGAGGGATTTCTATGTCCCAAGAGGGATTTCTATGTCCCAAGAGGGATTTCTATGTCCCTAGAGGGATAGATTTCTATGTCCCTAGAGGGATTTCAATGTCCCTAGAGGGATTTCTATGTCCCAAGAGGGATTTCTATGTCCCTAGAGGGATAGATTTCTATGTCCCTAGAGGGATTTCTATGTCCCTAGAGGGATTTCTAGGTCCCTAGAGGGATTTCTATGTCCCTAGAGAGAGAGATTTCTATGTCCCTAGAGGGATTTCTATGTCGCTAGAGGGATTTCTAGGTCGCTAGAGGGATTTCAATGTCCCTAGAGGGATTTCTAGGTCCCTAGAGGGATTTCTATGTCCCTAGAGGGATAGATTTCTATGTCCCTAGAGGGATTTCTATGTCCCTAGAGGGATTTCTAGGTCCCTAGAGGGATAGATTTCTATGTCCCTAGAGGGATTTCTATGTCCCTAGAGGGATTTCTATGTCGCTAGAGGGATTTCTAGGTCCCTAGAGGGATAGATTTCTATGTCCCTAGAGGGATTTCTATGTCCCTAGAGGGATTTCAATGTCCCTAGAGGGATTTCTAGGTCCCTAGAGGGATTTCTATGTCCCTAGAGGGATAGATTTCTATGTCCCTAGAGGGATTTCTATGTCGCTAGAGGGATTTCTATGTCCCAAGAGGGATTTCTATGTCCCAAGAGGGATTTCTATGTCCCTAGAGGGATTTCTATGTCCCTAGAGGGATAGATTTCTATGTCCCTAGAGGGATTTCAATGTCCCTAGAGGGATTTCTAGGTCCCTAGAGGGATTTCTATGTCCCTAGAGGGATAGATTTCTATGTCCCTAGAGGGATTTCTATGTCCCTAGAGGGATTTCTATGTCCCAAGAGGGATTTCTATGTCCCTAGAGGGATAGATTTCTATGTCCCTAGAGGGATTTCTATGTCCCTAGAGGGATTTCTATGTCGCTAGAGGGATTTCTAGGTCGCTAGAGGGATTTCTATGTCCCAAGAGGGATTTCTATGTCCCTAGAGGGATAGATTTCTATGTCCCTAGAGGGATTTCTATGTCGCTAGAGGGATTTCTAGGTCGCTAGAGGGATTTCTATGTCCCTAGAGGGATTTCTAGGTCCCTAGAGGGATAGATTTCTATGTCCCTAGAGGGATTTCTATGTCCCAAGAGGGATTTCTATGTCCCAAGAGGGATTTCTATGTCCCTAGAGGGATAGATTTCTATGTCCCTAGAGGGATTTCAATGTCCCTAGAGGGATTTCTATGTCCCAAGAGGGATTTCTATGTCCCAAGAGGGATTTCTAGGTCCCTAGAGGGATAGATTTCTATGACCCTAGAGGGATTTCTATGTCCCTAGAGGGATTTCTATGTCCCAAGAGGGATTTCTATGTCCCAAGAGGGATTTCTATGTCCCAAGAGGGATTTCTATGTCCCTAGAGGGATAGATTTCTATGTCCCTAGAGGGATTTCAATGTCCCTAGAGGGATTTCTATGTCCCTAGAGGGATTTCTATGTCCCAAGAGGGATTTCTATGTCCCTAGAGGGATAGATTTCTATGTCCCTAGAGGGATTTCAATGTCCCTAGAGGGATTTCTATGTCCCTAGAGGGATTTCTATGTCCCTAGAGGGATTTCTAGGTCCCTAGAGGGATTTCTATGTCCCTAGAGGGATAGATTTCTATGTCCCTAGAGGGATTTCTATGTCCCTAGAGGGATTTCTATGTCCCAAGAGGGATTTCTATGTCCCAAGAGGGATTTCTATGTCCCTAGAGGGATAGATTTCCATGTCCCTAGAGGGATTTCAATGTCCCTAGAGGGATTTCTATGTCCCAAGAGGGATTTCTATGTCCCTAGAGGGATTTCTAGGTCCCTAGAGGGATTTCTATGTCCCTAGAGGGATAGATTTCTATGTCCCTAGAGGGATTTCAATGTCCCTAGAGGGATTTCTATGTCCCAAGAGGGATTTCTATGTCCCTAGAGGGATTTCTATGTCCCTAGAGGGATTTCTATGTCGCTAGAGGGATTTCTAGGTCGCTAGAGGGATTTCTCTGTCCCAAGAGGGATTTCTATGTCCCTAGAGGGATAGATTTCTATGTCCCAAGAGGGATTTCTATGTCCCTAGAGGGATTTCTATGTCGCTAGAGGGATTTCTAGGTCGCTAGAGGGATTTCTATGTCCCTAGAGGGATTTCTAGGTCCCTAGAGGGATAGATTTCCATGTCCCTAGAGGGATTTCAATGTCCCTAGAGGGATTTCTATGTCCCAAGAGGGATTTCTATGTCCCTAGAGGGATTTCTAGGTCCCTAGAGGGATTTCTATGTCCCTAGAGGGATAGATTTCTATGTCCCTAGAGGGATTTCAATGTCCCTAGAGGGATTTCTATGTCCCAAGAGGGATTTCTATGTCCCTAGAGGGATTTCTATGTCCCTAGAGGGATTTCTATGTCGCTAGAGGGATTTCTAGGTCCCTAGAGGGATAGATTTCTATGTCCCAAGAGGGATTTCTATGTCCCTAGAGGGATTTCTATGTCGCTAGAGGGATTTCTAGGTCGCTAGAGGGATTTCTATGTCCCTAGAGGGATTTCTAGGTCCCTAGAGGGATAGATTTCTATGTCCCTAGAGGGATTTCTATGTCCCAAGAGGGATTTCTATGTCCCAAGAGGGATTTCTATGTCCCTAGAGGGATAGATTTCTATGTCCCTAGAGGGATTTCAATGTCCCTAGAGGGATTTCTATGTCCCAAGAGGGATTTCTATGTCCCTAGAGGGATAGATTTCTATGTCCCTAGAGGGATTTCTATGTCCCTAGAGGGATTTCTAGGTCCCTAGAGGGATTTCTATGTCCCTAGAGAGAGAGATTTCTATGTCCCTAGAGGGATTTCTATGTCGCTAGAGGGATTTCTAGGTCGCTAGAGGGATTTCAATGTCCCTAGAGGGATTTCTAGGTCCCTAGAGGGATTTCTATGTCCCTAGAGGGATAGATTTCTATGTCCCTAGAGGGATTTCTATGTCCCTAGAGGGATTTCTAGGTCCCTAGAGGGATAGATTTCTATGTCCCTAGAGGGATTTCTATGTCCCTAGAGGGATTTCTAGGTCCCTAGAGGGATAGATTTCTATGTCCCTAGAGGGATTTCTATGTCCCTAGAGGGATTTCTATGTCCCTAGAGGGATTTCTATGTCGCTAGAGGGATTTCTAGGTCGCTAGAGGGATTTCTATGTCCCTAGAGGGATTTCTAGGTCCCTAGAGGGATAGATTTCTATGTCCCTAGAGGGATTTCTATGTCCCAAGAGGGATTTCTATGTCCCAAGAGGGATTTCTATGTCCCTAGAGGGATAGATTTCTATGTCCCTAGAGGGATTTCAATGTCCCTAGAGGGATTTCTATGTCCCAAGAGGGATTTCTATGTCCCTAGAGGGATAGATTTCTATGTCCCTAGAGGGATTTCTATGTCCCTAGAGGGATTTCTAGGTCCCTAGAGGGATTTCTATGTCCCTAGAGAGAGAGATTTCTATGTCCCTAGAGGGATTTCTATGTCGCTAGAGGGATTTCTAGGTCGCTAGAGGGATTTCAATGTCCCTAGAGGGATTTCTAGGTCCCTAGAGGGATTTCTATGTCCCTAGAGGGATAGATTTCTATGTCCCTAGAGGGATTTCTATGTCCCTAGAGGGATTTCTAGGTCCCTAGAGGGATAGATTTCTATGTCCCTAGAGGGATTTCTATGTCCCTAGAGGGATTTCTATGTCGCTAGAGGGATTTCTAGGTCCCTAGAGGGATAGATTTCTATGTCCCTAGAGGGATTTCTATGTCCCTAGAGGGATTTTAATGTCCCTAGAGGGATTTCTAGGTCCCTAGAGGGATTTCTATGTCCCTAGAGGGATAGATTTCTATGTCCCTAGAGGGATTTCTATGTCGCTAGAGGGATTTCTATGTCCCAAGAGGGATTTCTATGTCCCAAGAGGGATTTCTATGTCCCTAGAGGGATTTCTATGTCCCTAGAGGGATAGATTTCTATGTCCCTAGAGGGATTTCAATGTCCCTAGAGGGATTTCTAGGTCCCTAGAGGGATTTCTATGTCCCTAGAGGGATAGATTTCTATGTCCCTAGAGGGATTTCTATGTCCCTAGAGGGATTTCTATGTCCCAAGAGGGATTTCTATGTCCCTAGAGGGATAGATTTCTATGTCCCTAGAGGGATTTCTATGTCCCTAGAGGGATTTCTATGTCGCTAGAGGGATTTCTAGGTCGCTAGAGGGATTTCTATGTCCCAAGAGGGATTTCTATGTCCCTAGAGGGATAGATTTCTATGTCCCTAGAGGGATTTCTATGTCGCTAGAGGGATTTCTAGGTCGCTAGAGGGATTTCTATGTCCCTAGAGGGATTTCTAGGTCCCAAGAGGGATAGATTTCTATGTCCCTAGAGGGATTTCTATGTCCCAAGAGGGATTTCTATGTCCCAAGAGGGATTTCTATGACCCTAGAGGGATAGATTTCTATGTCCCTAGAGGGATTTCAATGTCCCTAGAGGGATTTCTATGTCCCAAGAGGGATTTCTATGTCCCAAGAGGGATTTCTAGGTCCCTAGAGGGATAGATTTCTATGACCCTAGAGGGATTTCTATGTCCCTAGAGGGATTTCTATGTCCCAAGAGGGATTTCTATGTCTCTAGAGGGATAGATTTCTATGTCCCTAGAGGGATTTCTATGTCCCTAGAGGGATTTCTATGTCCCAAGAGGGATTTCTATGTCCCTAGAGGGATTTCTATGTCGCTAGAGGGATTTCTATGTCCCTAGAGGGATAGATTTCTATGTTCCTAGAGGGATTTCTATGTCCCTAGAGGGATAGATTTCTATGTCCCAAGAGGGATTTCTATGTCCCTAGAGGGATTTCTATGTCGCTAGAGGGATTTCTATGTCCCTAGAGGGATTTCTAGGTCCCTAGAGGGATAGATTTCTATGTCCCTAGAGGGATTTCTATGTCCCAAGAGGGATTTCTATGTCGCTAGAGGGATTTCTAGGTCGCTAGAGGGATTTCTAGGTCCCTAGAGGGATTTCTATGTCCCTAGAGGGATAGATTTCTATGTCCCTAGAGGGATTTCTATGTCCCTAGAGGGATTTCTCTGTCCCAAGAGGGATTTCTATGTCCCTAGAGGGATAGATTTCTATGTCCCTAGAGGGATTTCTATGTCCCTAGAGGGATTTCTATGTCCCAAGAGGGATTTCTATGTCCCTAGAGGGATTTCTATGTCCCTAGAGGGATAGATTTCTATGTCCCTAGAGGGATTTCTATGTCCCAAGAGGGATAGATTTCTATGTCCCTAGAGGGATTTCTATGTCCCTAGAGGGATTTCTATGTCCCAAGAGGGATTTCTATGTCCCTAGAGGGATTTCTATGTCCCTAGAGGGATAGATTTCTATGTCCCTAGAGGGATTTCTATGTCCCAAGAGGGATTTCTATGTCCCAAGAGGGATTTCTATGTCCCTAGAGGGATAGATTTCTATGTCCCTAGAGGGATTTCAATGTCCCTAGAGGGATTTCTATGTCCCAAGAGGGATTTCTATGTCCCAAGAGGGATTTCTATGTCCCTAGAGGGATTTCTATGTCCCTAGAGGGATTTCTATGTCCCAAGAGGGATTTCTATGTCCCTAGAGGGATAGATTTCTATGTCCCTAGAAAAATTTCTATGTCCCTAGAGGGATTTCTATGTCGCTAGAGGGATTTCTAGGTCGCTAGAGGGATTTCTATGTCCCAAGAGGGATTTCTATGTCCCTAGAGGGATAGATTTCTATGTCCCTAGAGGGATTTCTATGTCGCTAGAGGGATTTCTAGGTCGCTAGAGGGATTTCTATGTCCCTAGAGGGATTTCTAGGTCCCTAGAGGGATAGATTTCTATGTCCCTAGAGGGATTTCTATGTCCCAAGAGGGATTTCTATGTCCCAAGAGGGATTTCTATGTCCCTAGAGGGATAGATTTCTATGTCCCTAGAGGGATTTCAATGTCCCTAGAGGGATTTCTATGTCCCAAGAGGGATTTCTATGTCCCAAGAGGGATTTCTATGTCCCTAGAGGGATAGATTTCTATGTCCCTAGAGGGATTTCAATGTCCCTAGAGGGATTTCTATGTCCCAAGAGGGATTTCTATGTCCCAAGAGGGATTTCTAGGTCCCTAGAGGGATAGATTTCTATGTCCCTAGAGGGATTTCTATGTCCCAAGAGGGATTTCTATGTCCCTAGAGGGATATATTTCTATGTCCCTAGAGGGATTTCTATGTCCCAAGAGGGATTTCTATGTCCCTAGAGGGATTTCTATGTCCCTAGAGGGATTTCTATGTCCCAAGAGGGATTTCTATGTCCCTAGAGGGATTTCTATGTCCCTAGAGGGATAGATTTCTATGTCCCTAGAGGGATTTCTATGTCCCAAGAGGGATAGATTTCTATGTCCCTAGAGGGATTTCTATGTCCCTAGAGGGATAGATTTCTATGTCCCTAGAGGGATTTCTATGTCCCAAGAGGGATTTCTATGTCCCAAGAGGGATTTCTATGTCCCTAGAGGGATAGATTTCTATGTCCCTAGAGGGATTTCAATGTCCCTAGAGGGATTTCTATGTCCCTAGAGGGATTTCTATGTCCCAAGAGGGATTTCTATGTCCCTAGAGGGATAGATTTCTATGTCCCTAGAGGGATTTCAATGTCCCTAGAGGGATTTCTATGTCCCTAGAGGGATTTCTATGTCCCTAGAGGGATTTCTAGGTCCCTAGAGGGATTTCTATGTCCCAAGAGGGATTTCTATGTCCCAAGAGGGATTTCTAGGTCCCTAGAGGGATAGATTTCTATGTCCCTAGAGGGATTTCTATGTCCCAAGAGGGATTTCTATGTCCCTAGAGGGATAGATTTCTATGTCCCTAGAGGGATTTCTATGTCCCTAGAGGGATTTCTATGTCCCTAGAGGGATAGATTTCTATGTCCCTAGAGGGATTTCTATGTCCCAAGAGGGATAGATTTCTATGTCCCTAGAGGGATTTCTATGTCCCTAGAGGGATTTCTATGTCCCAAGAGGGATTTCTATGTCCCTAGAGGGATTTCTATGTCCCTAGAGGGATAGATTTCTATGTCCCTAGAGGGATTTCTATGTCCCAAGAGGGATTTCTATGTCCCAAGAGGGATTTCTATGTCCCTAGAGGGATAGATTTCTATGTCGCTAGAGGGATTTCTAGGTCGCTAGAGGGATTTCTATGTCCCTAGAGGGATTTCTAGGTCCCTAGAGGGATTTCTATGTCCCAAGAGGGATTTCTATGTCCCAAGAGGGATTTCTATGTCCCAAGAGGGATTTCTATGTCCCTAGAGGGATAGATTTCTATGTCCCTAGAGGGATTTCAATGTCCCTAGAGGGATTTCTATGTCCCAAGAGGGATTCCTATGTCCCAAGAGGGATTTCTAGGTCCCTAGAGGGATTTCTATGTCCCTAGAGGGATAGATTTCTATGTCCCTAGAGGGATTTCTATGTCCCTAGAGGGATTTCTATGTCCCAAGAGGGATTTCTATGTCCCTAGAGGGATAGATTTCTATGTCCCTAGAGGGATTTCTATGTCCCTAGAGGGATTTCTATGTCCCAAGAGGGATTTCTATGTCCCTAGAGGGATTTCTATGTCCCTAGAGGGATAGATTTCTATGTCCCTAGAGGGATTTCTATGTCCCAAGAGGGATAGATTTCTATGTCCCTAGAGGGATTTCTATGTCCCTAGAGGGATTTCTATGTCCCAAGAGGGATTTCTATGTCCCTAGAGGGATTTCTATGTCCCTAGAGGGATAGATTTCTATGTCCCTAGAGGGATTTCTATGTCCCAAGAGGGATTTCTATGTCCCAAGAGGGATTTCTATGTCCCTAGAGGGATAGATTTCTATGTCCCTAGAGGGATTTCAATGTCCCTAGAGGGATTTCTATGTCCCAAGAGGGATTTCTATGTCCCAAGAGGGATTTCTATGTCCCTAGAGGGATTTCTATGTCCCTAGAGGGATAGATTTCTATGTCCCTAGAGGGATTTCTATGTCCCAAGAGGGATTTCTATGTCCCAAGAGGGATTTCTATGTCCCTAGAGGGATTTCTATGTCCCTAGAGGGATAGATTTCTATGTCCCTAGAGGGATTTCTAGGTCCCTAGAGGGATTTCTATGTCCCTAGAGGGATAGATTTCTATGTCCCTAGAGGGATTTCTATGTCCCTAGAGGGATTTCTATGTCCCTAGAGGGATTTCTATGTCCCTAGAGGGATAGATTTCTATGTCCCTAGAGGGATTTCTATGTCCCTAGAGGGATTTCTAGGTCCCTAGAGAGAGAGATTTCTATGTCCTTAGAGGGATTTCTATGTCGCTAGAGGGATTTCTAGGTCCCTAGAGGGATTTCTATGTCCCAGAGGGATTTCTAGGTCCCTAGAGGGATTTCTATGTCCCTAGAGGGATAGATTTCTATGTCCCTAGAGGGATTTCTATGTCCCTAGAGGGATTTCTATGTCCCAAGAGGGATTTCTATGTCCCTAGAGGGATAGATTTCTATGTCCCTAGAGGGATTTCTATGTCCCTAGAGGGATTTCTATGTCCCAAGAGGGATTTCTATGTCCCTAGAGGGATTTCTATGTCCCTAGAGGGATAGATTTCTATGTCCCTAGAGGGATTTCTATGTCCCAAGAGGGATAGATTTCTATGTCCCTAGAGGGATAGATTTCTATGTCCCTAGAGGGATTTCTATGTCCCTAGAGGGATCTCAATGTCCCTAGAGGGATTTCTATGTCCCAAGAGGGATTTCTATGTCCCAAGAGGGATTTCTATGTCCCTAGAGGGATTTCTATGTCCCTAGAGGGATAGATTTCTATGTCCCTAGAGGGATTTCTAGGTCCCTAGAGGGATTTCTAGGTCCCTAGAGGGATTTCTATGTCCCTAGAGGGATAGATTTCTATGTCCCTAGAGGGATTTCTATGTCCCTAGAGGGATTTCTATGTCCCTAGAGGGATTTCTATGTCCCTAGAGGGATTTCTATGTCGCTAGAGGGATTTCTAGGTCGCTAGAGGGATTTCTATGTCCCAAGAGGGATTTCTATGTCCCTAGAGGGATAGATTTCTATGTCCCAAGAGGGATTTCTATGTCCCTAGAGGGATTTCTATGTCGCTAGAGGGATTTCTAGGGCGCTAGAGGGATTTCTATGTCCCTAGAGGGATTTCTAGGTCCCTAGAGGGATAGATTTCTATGTCCCTAGAGGGATTTCTATGTCCCAAGAGGGATTTCTATGTCCCAAGAGGGATTTCTATGTCCCAAGAGGGATTTCTATGTCCCTAGAGGGATAGATTTCTATGTCCCTAGAGGGATTTCAATGTCCCTAGAGGGATTTCTATGTCCCAAGAGGGATTTCTATGTCCCAAGAGGGATTTCTAGGTCCCTAGAGGGATTTCTATGTCCCTAGAGGGATAGATTTCTATGTCCCT
Source organism: Troilus luridus (assembly GCA_964056705.1). Taxonomy (NCBI): domain Eukaryota; kingdom Metazoa; phylum Arthropoda; class Insecta; order Hemiptera; family Pentatomidae; genus Troilus; species Troilus luridus. Next base: position 476,957 of record CAXKTH010000067.1, read on the forward strand.
AGAGGGATTTCTATGTCCCTAGAGGGATTTCTATGTCCCAAGAGGGATTTCTATTTCCCTAGAGGGATAGATTTCTATGTCCCTAGAGGGATTTCAATGTCCCTAGAGGGATTTCTATGTCCCAAGAGGGATTTCTATGTCCCAAGAGGGATTTCTATGTCCCTAGAGGGATTTCTATGTCCCTAGAGGGATAGATTTCTATGTCCCTAGAGGGATTTCTAGGTCCCTAGAGGGATTTCTATGTCCCTAGAGAGAGAGATTTCTATGTCCTTAGAGAGATTTCTATGTCCTTAGAGGGATTTCTATGTCCCTAGAGGGATTTCTATGTCCCAAGAGGGATTTCTATGTCCCTAGAGGGATTTCTATGTCGCTAGAGGGATTTCTATGTCCCTAGAGGGATAGATTTCTATGTTCCTAGAGGGATTTCTATGTCCCTAGAGGGATAGATTTCTATGTCCCAAGAGGGATTTCTATGTCCCTAGAGGGATTTCTATGTCACTAGAGGGATTTCTATGTCCCTAGAGGGATTTCTAGGTCCCTAGAGGGATAGATTTCTATGTCCCTAGAGGGATTTCTATGTCCCAAGAGGGATTTCTATGTCGCTAGAGGGATTTCTAGGTCGCTAGAGGGATTTCTATGTCCCTAGAGGGATTTCAATGTCCCTAGAGGGATTTCTATGTCCCAAGAGGGATTTCTATGTCCCAAGAGGGATTTCTAGGTCCCTAGAGGGATTTCTATGTCCCAAGAGGGATTTCTATGTCCCTAGAGGGATAGATTTCTATGTCCCTAGAGGGATTTCTATGTCCCTAGAGGGATTTCTATGTCCCAAGAGGGATTTCTATGTCCCTAGAGGGATTTCTATGTCCCTAGAGGGATAGATTTCTATGTCCCTAGAGGGATTTCTATGTCCCAAGAGGGATAGATTTCTATGTCCCTAGAGGGATTTCTATGTCCCTAGTGGGATTTCTATGTCCCAAGAGGGATTTCTATGTCCCTAGAGGGATTTCTATGTCCCTAGAGGGATAGATTTCTATGTCCCTAGAGGGATTTCTATGTCCCAAGAGGGATTTCTATGTCCCAAGAGGGATTTCTATGTCCCTAGAGGGATAGATTTCTATGTCCCTAGAGGGATTTCAATGTCCCTAGAGGGATTTCTATGTCCCAAGAGGGATTTCTATGTCCCAAGAGGGATTTCTATGTCCCTAGAGGGATTTCTATGTCCCTAGAGGGATAGATTTCTATGTCCCTAGAGGGATTTCTATGTCCCTAGAGGGATTTCTATGTCCCAAGAGGGATTTCTATGTCCCAAGAGGGATTTCTATGTCCCTAGAGGGATAGATTTCTATGTCCCTAGAGGGATTTCAATGTCCCTAGAGGGATTTCTATGTCCCAAGAGGGATTTCTATGTCCCAAGAGGGATTTCTATGTCCCTAGAGGGATTTCTATGTCCCTAGAGGGATAGATTTCTATGTCCCTAGAGGGATTTCTAGGTCCCTAGAGGGATTTCTATGTCCCTAGAGAGAGAGATTTCTATGTCCTTAGAGGGATTTCTATGTCGCTAGAGGGATTTCTAGGTCCCTAGAGGGATTTCTATGTCCCAGAGGGATTTCTAGGTCCCTAGAGGGATTTCTATGTCCCTAGAGGGATAGATTTCTATGTCCCTAGAGGGATTTCTATGTCCCTAGAGGGATTTCTATGTCCCAAGAGGGATTTCTATGTCCCTAGAGGGATAGATTTCTATGTCCCTAGAGGGATTTCTATGTCCCTAGAGGGATTTCTATGTCCCTAGAGGGATTTCTATGTCGCTAGAGGGATTTCTAGGTCGCTAGAGGGATTTCTATGTCCCTAGAGGGATTTCTAGGTCCCTAGTGGGATAGATTTCTATGTCCCTAGAGGGATTTCTATGTCCCAAGAGGGATTTCTATGTCCCAAGAGGGATTTCTATGTCCCAAGAGGGATTTCTATGTCCCTAGAGGGATAGATTTCTATGTCCCTAGAGGGATTTCAATGTCCCTAGAGGGATTTCTATGTCCCAAGAGGGATTTCTATGTCCCAAGAGGGATTTCTAGGTCCCTAGAGGGATTTCTATGTCCCTAGAGGGATAGATTTCTATGTCCCTAGAGGGATTTCTATGTCCCTAGAGGGATTTCTATGTCCCAAGAGGGATTTCTATGTCCCTAGAGGGATAGATTTCTATGTCCCTAGAGGGATTTCTATGTCCCTAGAGGGATTTCTATGTCCCAAGAGGGATTTCTATGTCCCTAGAGGGATTTCTATGTCCCTAGAGGGATAGATTTCTATGTCCCTAGAGGGATTTCTATGTCCCAAGAGGGATAGATTTCTATGTCTCTAGAGGGATTTCTATGTCCCTAGAGGGATTTCTATGTCCCAAGAGGGATTTCTATGTCCCTAGAGGGATTTCTATGTCCCTAGAGGGATAGATTTCTATGTCCCTAGAGGGATTTCTATGTCCCAAGAGGGATTTCTATGTCCCAAGAGGGATTTCTATGTCCCTAGAGGGATAGATTTCTATGTCCCTAGAGGGATTTCAATGTCCCTAGAGGGATTTCTATGTCCCAAGAGGGATTTCTATGTCCCAAGAGGGATTTCTATGTCCCTAGAGGGATTTCTATGTCCCTAGAGGGATAGATTTCTATGTCCCTAGAGGGATTTCTATGTCCCAAGAGGGATTTCTATGTCCCAAGAGGGATTTCTATGTCCCTAGAGGGATTTCTATGTCCCTAGAGGGATAGATTTCTATGTCCCTAGAGGGATTTCTAGGTCCCTAGAGGGATTTCTATGTCCCTAGAGGGATAGATTTCTATGTCCCTAGAGGGATTTCTATGTCCCTAGAGGGATTTCTATGTCCCAAGAGGGATTTCTATGTCCCTAGAGGGATAGATTTCTATGTCCCTAGAGGGATTTCTATGTCCCTAGAGGGATTTCTAGGTCCCTAGAGAGAGAGATTTCTATGTCCTTAGAGGGATTTCTATGTCGCTAGAGGGATTTCTAGGTCCCTAGAGGGATTTCTATGTCCCAGAGGGATTTCTAGGTCCCTAGAGGGATTTCTATGTCCCTAGAGGGATAGATTTCTATGTCCCTAGAGGGATTTCTATGTCCCTAGAGGGATTTCTATGTCCCAAGAGGGATTTCTATGTCCCTAGAGGGATAGATTTCTATGTCCCTAGAGGGATTTCTATGTCCCTAGAGGGATTTCTATGTCCCAAGAGGGATTTCTATGTCCCTAGAGGGATTTCTATGTCCCTAGAGGGATAGATTTCTATGTCCCTAGAGGGATTTCTATGTCCCAAGAGGGATAGATTTCTATGTCCCTAGAGGGATAGATTTCTATGTCCCTAGAGGGATTTCTATGTCCCTAGAGGGATCTCAATGTCCCTAGAGGGATTTCTATGTCCCAAGAGGGATTTCTATGTCCCAAGAGGGATTTCTATGTCCCTAGAGGGATTTCTATGTCCCTAGAGGGATTTCTAGGTCCCTAGAGGGATTTCTAGGTCCCTAGAGGGATTTCTATGTCCCTAGAGGGATAGATTTCTATGTCCCTAGAGGGATTTCTATGTCCCTAGAGGGATTTCTATGTCCCTAGAGGGATTTCTATGTCGCTAGAGGGATTTCTAGGTCGCTAGAGGGATTTCTATGTCCCAAGAGGGATTTCTATGTCCCTAGAGGGATAGATTTCTATGTCCCAAGAGGGATTTCTATGTCCCTAGAGGGATTTCTATGTCGGTAGAGGGATTTCTAGGTCGCTAGAGGGATTTCTATGTCCCTAGAGGGATTTCTAGGTCCCTAGAGGGATAGATTTCTATGTCCCTAGAGGGATTTCTATGTCCCAAGAGGGATTTCTATGTCCCAAGAGGGATTTCTATGTCCCAAGAGGGATTTCTATGTCCCTAGAGGGATAGATTTCTATGTCCCTAGAGGGATTTCAATGTCCCTAGAGGGATTTCTATGTCCCAAGAGGGATTTCTATGTCCCAAGAGGGATTTCTAGGTCCCTAGAGGGATTTCTATGTCCCTAGAGGGATAGATTTCTATGTCCCTAGAGGGATTTCTATGTCCCTAGAGGGATTTCTATGTCCCAAGAGGGATTTCTATTTCCCTAGAGGGATAGATTTCTATGTCCCTAGAGGGATTTCAATGTCCCTAGAGGGATTTCTATGTCCCAAGAGGGATTTCTATGTCCCAAGAGGGATTTCTATGTCCCTAGAGGGATTTCTATGTCCCTAGAGGGATAGATTTCTATGTCCCTAGAGGGATTTCTAGGTCCCTAGAGGGATTTCTATGTCCCTAGAGAGAGAGATTTCTATGTCCTTAGAGGGATTTCTATGTCGCTAGAGGGATTTCTAGGTCCCTAGAGGGATTTCTATGTCCCAGAGGGATTTCTAGGTCCCTAGAGGGATTTCTATGTCCCAAGAGGGATTTCTATGTCCCTAGAGGGATAGATTTCTATGTCCCTAGAGGGATTTCTATGTCCCTAGAGGGATTTCTATGTCCCAAGAGGGATTTCTATGTCCCTAGAGGGATTTCTATGTCCCTAGAGGGATAGATTTCTATGTCCCTAGAGGGATTTCTATGTCCCAAGAGGGATAGATTTCTATGTCCCTAGAGGGATAGATTTCTATGTCCCTAGAGGGATTTCTATGTCCCTAGAGGGATCTCAATGTCCCTAGAGGGATTTCTATGTCCCAAGAGGGATTTCTATGTCCCAAGAGGGATTTCTATGTCCCAGAGGGATTTCTAGGTCCCTAGAGGGATTTCTATGTCCCAAGAGGGATTTCTATGTCCCTAGAGGGATAGATTTCTATGTCCCTAGAGGGATTTCTATGTCCCTAGAGGGATTTCTATGTCCCAAGAGGGATTTCTATGTCCCTAGAGGGATTTCTATGTCCCTAGAGGGATAGATTTCTATGTCCCTAGAGGGATTTCTATGTCCCAAGAGGGATAGATTTCTATGTCCCTAGAGGGATAGATTTCTATGTCCCTAGAGGGATTTCTATGTCCCTAGAGGGATCTCAATGTCCCTAGAGGGATTTCTATGTCCCAAGAGGGATTTCTATGTCCCAAGAGGGATTTCTATGTCCCTAGAGGGATTTCTATGTCCCTAGAGGGATAGATTTCTATGTCCCTAGAGGGATTTCTAGGTCCCTAGAGGGATTTCTAGGTCCCTAGAGGGATTTCTATGTCCCTAGAGGGATAGATTTCTATGTCCCTAGAGGGATTTCTATGTCCCTAGAGGGATTTCTATGTCCCTAGAGGGATTTCTATGTCGCTAGAGGGATTTCTAGGTCGCTAGAGGGATTTCTATGTCCCAAGAGGGATTTCTATGTCCCTAGAGGGATAGATTTCTATGTCCCAAGAGGGATTTCTATGTCCCTAGAGGGATTTCTATGTCGGTAGAGGGATTTCTAGGTCGCTAGAGGGATTTCTATGTCCCTAGAGGGATTTCTAGGTCCCTAGAGGGATAGATTTCTATGTCCCTAGAGGGATTTCTATGTCCCAAGAGGGATTTCTATGTCCCAAGAGGGATTTCTATGTCCCAAGAGGGATTTCTATGTCCCTAGAGGGATAGATTTCTATGTCCCTAGAGGGATTTCAATGTCCCTAGAGGGATTTCTATGTCCCAAGAGGGATTTCTATGTCCCAAGAGGGATTTCTAGGTCCCTAGAGGGATTTCTATGTCCCTAGAGGGATAGATTTCTATGTCCCTAGAGGGATTTCTATGTCCCTAGAGGGATTTCTATGTCCCAAGAGGGATTTCTATTTCCCTAGAGGGATAGATTTCTATGTCCCTAGAGGGATTTCAATGTCCCTAGAGGGATTTCTATGTCCCATGAGGGATTTCTATGTCCCAAGAGGGATTTCTATGTCCCTAGAGGGATTTCTATGTCCCTAGAGGGATAGATTTCTATGTCCCTAGAGGGATTTCTAGGTCCCTAGAGGGATTTCTATGTCCCTAGAGAGAGAGATTTCTATGTCCTTAGAGGGATTTCTATGTCGCTAGAGGGATTTCTAGGTCCCTAGAGGGATTTCTATGTCCCAGAGGGATTTCTAGGTCCCTAGAGGGATTTCTATGTCCCTAGAGGGATAGATTTCTATGTCCCTAGAGGGATTTCTATGTCCCTAGAGGGATTTCTATGTCCCAAGAGGGATTTTTATGTCCCTAGAGGGATAGATTTCTATGTCCCTAGAGGGATTTCTATGTCCCTAGAGGGATTTCTATGTCCCTAGAGGGATTTCTATGTCGCTAGAGGGATTTCTAGGTCGCTAGAGGGATTTCTATGTCCCTAGAGGGATTTCTAGGTCCCTAGAGGGATAGATTTCTATGTCCCTAGAGGGATTTCTATGTCCCAAGAGGGATTTCTATGTCCCAAGAGGGATTTCTATGTCCCAAGAGGGATTTCTATGTCCCTAGAGGGATAGATTTCTATGTCCCTAGAGGGATTTCAATGTCCCTAGAGGGATTTCTATGTCCCAAGAGGGATTTCTATGTCCCAAGAGGGATTTCTAGGTCCCTAGAGGGATTTCTATGTCCCTAGAGGGATAGATTTCTATGTCCCTAGAGGGATTTCTATGTCCCTAGAGGGATTTCTATGTCCCAAGAGGGATTTCTATGTCCCTAGAGGGATAGATTTCTATGTCCCTAGAGGGATTTCTATGTCCCTAGAGGGATTTCTATGTCCCAAGAGGGATTTCTATGTCCCTAGAGGGATTTCTATGTCCCTAGAGGGATAGATTTCTATGTCCCTAGAGGGATTTCTATGTCCCAAGAGGGATAGATTTCTATGTCCCTAGAGGGATTTCTATGTCCCTAGAGGGATTTCTATGTCCCAAGAGGGATTTCTATGTCCCTAGAGGGATTTCTATGTCCCTAGAGGGATAGATTTCTATGTCCCTAGAGGGATTTCTATGTCCCAAGAGGGATTTCTATGTCCCAAGAGGGATTTCTATGTCCCTAGAGGGATAGATTTCTATGTCCCTAGAGGGATTTCAATGTCCCTAGAGGGATTTCTATGTCCCAAGAGGGATTTCTATGTCCCAAGAGGGATTTCTATGTCCCTAGAGGGATTTCTATGTCCCTAGAGGGATAGATTTCTATGTCCCTAGAGGGATTTCTATGTCCCAAGAGGGATTTCTATGTCCCAAGAGGGATTTCTATGTCCCTAGAGGGATTTCTATGTCCCTAGAGGGATAGATTTCTATGTCCCTAGAGGGATTTCTAGGTCCCTAGAGGGATTTCTATGTCCCTAGAGGGATAGATTTCTATGTCCCTAGAGGGATTTCTATGTCCCTAGAGGGATTTCTATGTCCCAAGAGGGATAGATTTCTATGTCCCTAGAGGGATTTCTATGTCCCTAGAGGGATTTCTATGTCCCAAGAGGGATTTCTATGTCCCTAGAGGGATTTCTATGTCCCTAGAGGGATAGATTTCTATGTCCCTAGAGGGATTTCTATGTCCCAAGAGGGATTTCTATGTCCCAAGAGGGATTTCTATGTCCCTAGAGGGATAGATTTCTATGTCCCTAGAGGGATTTCAATGTCCCTAGAGGGATTTCTATGTCCCAAGAGGGATTTCTATGTCCCAAGAGGGATTTCTATGTCCCTAGAGGGATTTCTATGTCCCTAGAGGGATAGATTTCTATGTCCCTAGAGGGATTTCTATGTCCCTAGAGGGATTTCTATGTCCCAAGAGGGATTTCTATGTCCCAAGAGGGATTTCTATGTCCCTAGAGGGATTTCTATGTCCCTAGAGGGATAGATTTCTATGTCCCTAGAGGGATTTCTATGTCCCAAGAGGGATTTCTATGTCCCAAGAGGGATTTCTATGTCCCTAGAGGGATTTCTATGTCCCAAGAGGGATTTCTATGTCCCTAGAGGGATTTCTATGTCCCTAGAGGGATAGATTTCTATGTCCCTAGAGGGATTTCTATGTCCCAAGAGGGATTTCTATGTCCCAAGAGGGATTTCTATGTCCCTAGAGGGATTTCTATGTCCCTAGAGGGATAGATTTCTATGTCCCTAGAGGGATTTCTAGGTCCCTAGAGGGATTTCTATGTCCCTAGAGGGATAGATTTCTATGTCCCTAGAGGGATTTCTATGTCCCTAGAGGGATTTCTATGTCCCAAGAGGGATAGATTTCTATGTCCCTAGAGGGATTTCTATGTCCCTAGAGGGATTTCTATGTCCCAAGAGGGATTTCTATGTCCCTAGAGGGATTTCTATGTCCCTAGAGGGATAGATTTCTATGTCCCTAGAGGGATTTCTATGTCCCAAGAGGGATTTCTATGTCCCAAGAGAGATTTCTATGTCCCTAGAGGGATAGATTTCTATGTCCCTAGAGGGATTTCAATGTCCCTAGAGGGATTTCTATGTCCCAAGAGGGATTTCTATGTCCCAAGAGGGATTTCTATGTCCCTAGAGGGATTTCTATGTCCCAAGAGGGATTTCTATGTCCCTAGAGGGATTTCTATGTCGCTAGAGGGATTTCTATGTCCCTAGAGGGATAGATTTCTATGTTCCTAGAGGGATTTCTATGTCCCTAGAGGGATAGATTTCTATGTCCCAAGAGGGATTTCTATGTCCCTAGAGGGATTTCTATGTCGCTAGAGGGATTTCTATGTCCCTAGAGGGATTTCTAGGTCCCTAGAGGGATAGATTTCTATGTCCCTAGAGGGATTTCTATGTCCCAAGAGGGATTTCTATGTCGCTAGAGGGATTTCTAGGTCGCTAGAGGGATTTCTATGTCCCTAGAGGGATTTCAATGTCCCTAGAGGGATTTCTATGTCCCAAGAGGGATTTCTATGTCCCAAGAGGGATTTCTAGGTCCCTAGAGGGATTTCTATGTCCCTAGAGGGATAGATTTCTATGTCCCTAGAGGGATTTCTATGTCCCTAGAGGGATTTCTCTGTCCCAAGAGGGATTTCTATGTCCCTAGAGGGTTAGATTTCGATGTCCCTAGAGGGATTTCTATGTCCCTAGAGGGATTTCTATGTCCCAAGAGGGATTTCTATGTCCCTAGAGGGATTTCTATGTCCCTAGAGGGATAGATTTCTATGTCCCTAGAGGGATTTCTATGTCCCAAGAGGGATAGATTTCTATGTCCCTAGAGGGATTTCTATGTCCCTAGAGGGATTTCTATGTCCCAAGAGGGATTTCTATGTCCCTAGAGGGATTTCTATGTCCCTAGAGGGATAGATTTCTATGTCCCTAGAGGGATTTCTATGTCCCAAGAGGGATTTCTATGTCCTAAGAGGGATTTCTATGTCCCTAGAGGGATAGATTTCTATGTCCCTAGAGGGATTTCAATGTCCCTAGAGGGATTTCTATGTCCCAAGAGGGATTTCTATGTCCCAAGAGGGATTTCTATGTCCCTAGAGGGATTTCTATGTCCCTAGAGGGATAGATTTCTATGTCCCTAGAGGGATTTCTAGGTCCCTAGAGGGATTTCTATGTCCCTAGAGGGATAGATTTCTATGTCCCTAGAGGGATTTCTATGTCCCTAGAGGGATTTCTATGTCCCAAGAGGGATTTCTATGTCCCAAGAGGGATTTCTATGTCCCTAGAGGGATTTCTATGTCCCTAGAGGGATAGATTTCTATGTCCCTAGAGGGATTTCTATGTCCCAAGAGGGATTTCTATGTCCCAAGAGGGATTTCTATGTCCCTAGAGGGATTTCTATGTCCCAAGAGGGATTTCTATGTCCCTAGAGGGATTTCTATGTCCCTAGAGGGATAGATTTCTATGTCCCTAGAGGGATTTCTATGTCCCAAGAGGGATTTCTATGTCCCAAGAGGGATTTCTATGTCCCTAGAGGGATTTCTATGTCCCTAGAGGGATAGATTTCTATGTCCCTAGAGGGATTTCTAGGTCCCTAGAGGGATTTCTATGTCCCTAGAGGGATAGATTTCTATGTCCCTAGAGGGATTTCTATGTCCCTAGAGGGATTTCTATGTCCCAAGAGGGATAGATTTCTATGTCCCTAGAGGGATTTCTATGTCCCTAGAGGGATTTCTATGTCCCAAGAGGGATTTCTATGTCCCTAGAGGGATTTCTATGTCCCTAGAGGGATAGATTTCTATGTCCCTAGAGGGATTTCTATGTCCCAAGAGGGATTTCTATGTCCCAAGAGAGATTTCTATGTCCCTAGAGGGATAGATTTCTATGTCCCTAGAGGGATTTCAATGTCCCTAGAGGGATTTCTATGTCCCAAGAGGGATTTCTATGTCCCAAGAGGGATTTCTATGTCCCTAGAGGGATTTCTATGTCCCAAGAGGGATTTCTATGTCCCTAGAGGGATTTCTATGTCGCTAGAGGGATTTCTATGTCCCTAGAGGGATAGATTTCTATGTTCCTAGAGGGATTTCTATGTCCCTAGAGGGATAGATTTCTATGTCCCAAGAGGGATTTCTATGTCCCTAGAGGGATTTCTATGTCGCTAGAGGGATTTCTATGTCCCTAGAGGGATTTCTAGGTCCCTAGAGGGATAGATTTCTATGTCCCTAGAGGGATTTCTATGTCCCAAGAGGGATTTCTATGTCGCTAGAGGGATTTCTAGGTCGCTAGAGGGATTTCTATGTCCCTAGAGGGATTTCAATGTCCCTAGAGGGATTTCTATGTCCCAAGAGGGATTTCTATGTCCCAAGAGGGATTTCTAGGTCCCTAGAGGGATTTCTATGTCCCTAGAGGGATAGATTTCTATGTCCCTAGAGGGATTTCTATGTCCCTAGAGGGATTTCTCTGTCCCAAGAGGGATTTCTATGTCCCTAGAGGGTTAGATTTCGATGTCCCTAGAGGGATTTCTATGTCCCTAGAGGGATTTCTATGTCCCAAGAGGGATTTCTATGTCCCTAGAGGGATTTCTATGTCCCTAGAGGGATAGATTTCTATGTCCCTAGAGGGATTTCTATGTCCCAAGAGGGATAGATTTCTATGTCCCTAGAGGGATTTCTATGTCCCTAGAGGGATTTCTATGTCCCAAGAGGGATTTCTATGTCCCTAGAGGGATTTCTATGTCCCTAGAGGGATAGATTTCTATGTCCCTAGAGGGATTTCTATGTCCCAAGAGGGATTTCTATGTCCTAAGAGGGATTTCTATGTCCCTAGAGGGATAGATTTCTATGTCCCTAGAGGGATTTCAATGTCCCTAGAGGGATTTCTATGTCCCAAGAGGGATTTCTATGTCCCAAGAGGGATTTCTATGTCCCTAGAGGGATTTCTATGTCCCTAGAGGGATAGATTTCTATGTCCCTAGAGGGATTTCTAGGTCCCTAGAGGGATTTCTATGTCCCGAGAGGGATAGTTTTCTATGTCCCTAGAGGGATTTCTATGTCCCTAGAGGGATTTCTATGTCCCAAGAGGGATTTCTATGTCCCTAGAGGGATAGATTTCTATGTCCCTAGAGGGATTTCTATGTCCCTAGAGGGATTTCTAGGTCCCTAGAGAGAGAGATTTCTATGTCCTTAGAGGGATTTCTATGTCGCTAGAGGGATTTCTAGGTCCCTAGAGGGATTTCTATGTCCCAGAGGGATTTCTAGGTCCCTAGAGGGATTTCTATGTCCCTAGAGGGATAGATTTCTATGTCCCTAGAGGGATTTCTATGTCCCTAGAGGGATTTCTATGTCCCAAGAGGGATTTCTATGTCCCTAGAGGGATAGATTTCTATGTCCCTAGAGGGATTTCTATGTCCCTAGAGGGATTTCTATGTCCCAAGAGGGATTTCTATGTCCCTAGAGGGATTTCTATGTCCCTAGAGGGATAGATTTCTATGTCCCTAGAGGGATTTCTATGTCCCAAGAGGGATAGATTTCTATGTCCCTAGAGGGATAGATTTCTATGTCCCTAGAGGGATTTCTATGTCCCTAGAGGGATTTCTATGTCCCTAGAGGGATTTCTATGTCCCAAGAGGGATTTCTATGTCCCAAGAGGGATTTCTATGTCCCTAGAGGGATTTCTATGTCCCTAGAGGGATAGATTTCTATGTCCCTAGAGGGATTTCTAGGTCCCTAGAGGGATTTCTAGGTCCCTAGAGGGATTTCTATGACCCTAGAGGGATAGATTTCTATGTCCCTAGAGGGATTTCTATGTCCCTAGAGGGATTTCTATGTCCCTAGAGGGATTTCAATGTCCCTAGAGGGATTTCTATGTCCCAAGAGGGATTTCTATGTCCCAAGAGGGATTTCTAGGTCCCTAGAGGGATTTCTATGTCCATAGAGGGATAGATTTCTATGTCCCTAGAGGGATTTCTATGTCCCTAGAGAGATTTCTATGTCCCAAGAGGGATTTCTATGTCCCTAGAGGGATTTCTAGGTCGCTAGAGGGATTTCTATGTCCCTAGAGGGATTTCTAGGTCCCTAGAGGGATAGATTTCTATGTCCCTAGAGGGATTTCTATGTCCCAAGAGGGATTTCTATGTCCCAAGAGGGATTTCTATGTCCCAAGAGGGATAGATTTCTATGTCCCTAGAGGGATTTCTATGTCCCTAGAGGGATTTCTATGTCCCAAGAGGGATTTCTATGTCCCTAGAGGGATTTCTATGTCCCTAGAGGGATAGATTTCTATGTCCCTAGAGGGATTTCTATGTCCCAAGAGGGATTTCTATGTCTCAAGAGGGATTTCTATGTCCCTAGAGGGATAGATTTCTATGTCCCTAGAGGGATTTCAATGTCCCTAGAGGGATTTCTATGTCCCAAGAGGGATTTCTATGTCCCAAGAGGGATTTCTATGTCCCTAGAGGGATTTCTATGTCCCTAGAGGGATAGATTTCTATGTCCCTAGAGGGATTTCTATGTCCCTAGAGGGATTTCTATGTCCCAAGAGGGATTTCTATGTCCCTAGAGGGATTTCTATGTCCCTAGAGGGATTTCTATGTCCCTAGAGGGATTTCTATGTCGCTAGAGGGATTTCTAGGTCGCTAGAGGGATTTCTATGTCCCAAGAGGGATTTCTATGTCCCTAGAGGGATAGATTTCTATGTCCCTAGAGGGATAGATTTCTATGTCCCTAGAGGGATTTCTATGTCCCTAGAGGGATTTCTATGTCCCAAGAGGGATTTCTATGTCCCAAGAGGGATTTCTATGTCCCTAGAGGGATAGATTTCTATGTCCCTAGAGGGATTTCAATGTCCCTAGAGGGATTTCTATGTCCCAAGAGGGATTTCTATGTCCCAAGAGGGATTTCTAGGTCCCTAGAGGGATTTCTATGTCCATAGAGGGATAGATTTCTATGTCCCTAGAGGGATTTCTATGTCCCTAGAGAGATTTCTATGTCCCAAGAGGGATTTCTATGTCCCTAGAGGGATAGATTTCTATGTCCCTAGAGGGATTTCTATGTCCCTAGAGGGATTTCTATGTCCCAAGAGGGATTTCTATGTCCCTAGAGGGATTTCTATGTCCCTAGAGGGATAGATTTCTATGTCCCTAGAGGGATTTCTATGTCCCAAGAGGGATAGATTTCTATGTCCCTAGAGGGATTTCTATGTCCCTAGAGGGATTTCTATGTCCCAAGAGGGATTTCTATGTCCCTAGAGGGATTTCTATGTCCCTAGAGGGATAGATTTCTATGTCCCTAGAGGGATTTCTATGTCCCAAGAGGGATTTCTATGTCTCAAGAGGGATTTCTATGTCCCTAGAGGGATAGATTTCTATGTCCCTAGAGGGATTTCAATGTCCCTAGAGGGATTTCTATGTCCCAAGAGGGATTTCTATGTCCCAAGAGGGATTTCTATGTCCCTAGAGGGATTTCTATGTCCCTAGAGGGATAGATTTCTATGTCCCTAGAGGGATTTCTATGTCCCTAGAGGGATTTCTATGTCCCAAGAGGGATTTCTATGTCCCTAGAGGGATTTCTATGTCCCTAGAGGGATTTCTATGTCCCTAGAGGGATTTCTATGTCGCTAGAGGGATTTCTAGGTCGCTAGAGGGATTTCTATGTCCCAAGAGGGATTTCTATGTCCCTAGAGGGATAGATTTCTATGTCCCTAGAGGGATAGATTTCTATGTCCCTAGAGGGATTTCTATGTCCCTAGAGGGATTTCTATGTCCCAAGAGGGATTTCTATTTCCCTAGAGGGATAGATTTCTATGTCCCTAGAGGGATTTCAATGTCCCTAGAGGGATTTCTATGTCCCAAGAGGGATTTCTATGTCCCAAGAGGGATTTCTATGTCCCTAGAGGGATTTCTATGTCCCTAGAGGGATAGATTTCTATGTCCCTAGAGGGATTTCTAGGTCCCTAGAGGGATTTCTATGTCCCTAGAGAGAGAGATTTCTATGTCCTTAGAGGGATTTCTATGTCGCTAGAGGGATTTCTAGGTCCCTAGAGGGATTTCTATGTCCCAGAGGGATTTCTAGGTCCCTAGAGGGATTTCTATGTCCCTAGAGGGATAGATTTCTATGTCCCTAGAGGGATTTCTATGTCCCTAGAGGGATTTCTATGTCCCAAGAGGGATTTCTATGTCCCTAGAGGGATAGATTTCTATGTCCCTAGAGGGATTTCTATGTCCCTAGAGGGATTTCTATGTCCCTAGAGGGATTTCTATGTCGCTAGAGGGATTTCTAGGTCGCTAGAGGGATTTCTATGTCCCTAGAGGGATTTCTAGGTCCCTAGAGGGATAGATTTCTATGTCCCTAGAGGGATTTCTATGTCCCAAGAGGGATTTCTATGTCCCAAGAGGGATTTCTATGTCCCAAGAGGGATTTCTATGTCCCTAGAGGGATAGATTTCTATGTCCCTAGAGGGATTTCAATGTCCCTAGAGGGATTTCTATGTCCCAAGAGGGATTTCTATGTCCCAAGAGGGATTTCTAGGTCCCTAGAGGGATTTCTATGTCCCTAGAGGGATAGATTTCTATGTCCCTAGAGGGATTTCTATGTCCCTAGAGGGATAGATTTCTATGTCCCTAGAGGGATTTCTATGTCCCTAGAGGGATTTCTATGTCCCAAGAGGGATTTCTATGTCCCTAGAGGGATTTCTATGTCCCTAGAGGGATAGATTTCTATGTCCCTAGAGGGATTTCTATGTCCCAAGAGGGATAGATTTCTATGTCCCTAGAGGGATTTCTATGTCCCTAGAGGGATTTCTATGTCCCAAGAGGGATTTCTATGTCCCTAGAGGGATTTCTATGTCCCTAGAGGGATAGATTTCTATGTCCCTAGAGGGATTTCTATGTCCCAAGAGGGATTTCTATGTCTCAAGAGGGATTTCTATGTCCCTAGAGGGATAGATTTCTATGTCCCTAGAGGGATTTCAATGTCCCTAGAGGGATTTCTATGTCCCAAGAGGGATTTCTATGTCCCAAGAGGGATTTCTATGTCCCTAGAGGGATTTCTATGTCCCTAGAGGGATAGATTTCTATGTCCCTAGAGGGATTTCTATGTCCCTAGAGGGATTTCTATGTCCCAAGAGGGATTTCTATGTCCCTAGAGGGATAGATTTCTATGTCCCTAGAGGGATAGATTTCTATGTCCCTAGAGGGATTTCTATGTCCCTAGAGGGATTTCTATGTCCCAAGAGGGATTTCTATTTCCCTAGAGGGATAGATTTCTATGTCCCTAGAGGGATTTCAATGTCCCTAGAGGGATTTCTATGTCCCAAGAGGGATTTCTATGTCCCAAGAGGGATTTCTATGTCCCTAGAGGGATTTCTATGTCCCTAGAGGGATAGATTTCTATGTCCCTAGAGGGATTTCTAGGTCCCTAGAGGGATTTCTATGTCCCTAGAGAGAGAGATTTCTATGTCCTTAGAGGGATTTCTATGTCGCTAGAGGGATTTCTAGGTCCCTAGAGGGATTTCTATGTCCCAGAGGGATTTCTAGGTCCCTAGAGGGATTTCTATGTCCCTAGAGGGATAGATTTCTATGTCCCTAGAGGGATTTCTATGTCCCTAGAGGGATTTCTATGTCCCAAGAGGGATTTCTATGTCCCTAGAGGGATAGATTTCTATGTCCCTAGAGGGATTTCTATGTCCCTAGAGGGATTTCTATGTCCCTAGAGGGATTTCTATGTCGCTAGAGGGATTTCTAGGTCGCTAGAGGGATTTCTATGTCCCTAGAGGGATTTCTAGGTCCCTAGAGGGATAGATTTCTATGTCCCTAGAGGGATTTCTATGTCCCAAGAGGGATTTCTATGTCCCAAGAGGGATTTCTATGTCCCAAGAGGGATTTCTATGTCCCTAGAGGGATAGATTTCTATGTCCCTAGAGGGATTTCAATGTCCCTAGAGGGATTTCTATGTCCCAAGAGGGATTTCTATGTCCCAAGAGGGATTTCTAGGTCCCTAGAGGGATTTCTATGTCCCTAGAGGGATAGATTTCTATGTCCCTAGAGGGATTTCTATGTCCCTAGAGGGATTTCTATGTCCCAAGAGGGATTTCTATGTCCCTAGAGGGATAGATTTCTATGTCCCTAGAGGGATTTCTATGTCCCTAGAGGGATTTCTATGTCCCAAGAGGGATTTCTATGTCCCTAGAGGGATTTCTATGTCCCTAGAGGGATAGATTTCTATGTCCCTAGAGGGATTTCTATGTCCCAAGAGGGATAGATTTCTATGTCCCTAGAGGGATTTCTATGTCCCTAGAGGGATTTCTATGTCCCAAGAGGGATTTCTATGTCCCTAGAGGGATTTCTATGTCCCTAGAGGGATAGATTTCTATGTCCCTAGAGGGATTTCTATGTCCCAAGAGGGATTTCTATGTCCCAAGAGGGATTTCTATGTCCCTAGAGGGATAGATTTCTATGTCCCTAGAGGGATTTCAATGTCCCTAGAGGGATTTCTATGTCCCAAGAGGGATTTCTATGTCCCAAGAGGGATTTCTATGTCCCTAGAGGGATTTCTATGTCCCTAGAGGGATAGATTTCTATGTCCCTAGAGGGATTTCTATGTCCCAAGAGGGATTTCTATGTCCCAAGAGGGATTTCTATGTCCCTAGAGGGATTTCTATGTCCCTAGAGGGATAGATTTCTATGTCCCTAGAGGGATTTCTAGGTCCCTAGAGGGATTTCTATGTCCCTAGAGGGATAGATTTCTATGTCCCTAGAGGGATTTCTATGTCCCTAGAGGGATTTCTATGTCCCAAGAGGGATAGATTTCTATGTCCCTAGAGGGATTTCTATGTCCCTAGAGGGATTTCTATGTCCCAAGAGGGATTTCTATGTCCCTAGAGGGATTTCTATGTCCCTAGAGGGATAGATTTCTATGTCCATAGAGGGATTTCTATGTCCCAAGAGGGATTTCTATGTCCCAAGAGGGATTTCTATGTCCCTAGAGGGATAGATTTCTATGTCCCTAGAGGGATTTCAATGTCCCTAGAGGGATTTCTATGTCCCAAGAGGGATTTCTATGTCCCAAGAGGGATTTCTATGTCCCTAGAGGGATTTCTATGTCCCTAGAGGGATAGATTTCTATGTCCCTAGAGGGATTTCTATGTCCCTAGAGGGATTTCTATGTCCCAAGAGGGATTTCTATGTCCCAAGAGGGATTTCTATGTCCCTAGAGGGATTTCTATGTCCCTAGAGGGATAGATTTCTATGTCCCTAGAGGGATTTCTATGTCCCAAGAGGGATTTCTATGTCCCAAGAGGGATTTCTATGTCCCTAGAGGGATTTCTATGTCCCAAGAGGGATTTCTATGTCCCAAGAGGGATTTCTATGTCCCTAGAGGGATTTCTATGTCCCAAGAGGGATTTCTATGTCCCAAGAGGGATTTCTATGTCCCTAGAGGGATAGATTTCTATGTCCCTAGAGGGATTTCTAGGTCCCTAGAGGGATTTCTATGTCCCTAGAGGGATAGATTTCTATGTCCCTAGAGGGATTTCTATGTCCCTAGAGGGATTTCTATGTCCCAAGAGGGATAGATTTCTATGTCCCTAGAGGGATTTCTATGTCCCTAGAGGGATTTCTATGTCCCAAGAGGGATTTCTATGTCCCTAGAGGGATTTCTATGTCCCTAGAGGGATAGATTTCTATGTCCCTAGAGGGATTTCTAGGTCCCTAGAGGGATTTCTATGTCCCTAGAGAGAGAGATTTCTATGTCCTTAGAGGGATTTCTATGTCCCAAGAGGGATTTCTATGTCCCTAGAGGGATTTCTATGTCCCAAGAGGGATTTCTATGTCCCTAGAGGGATTTCTATGTCGCTAGAGGGATTTCTATGTCCCTAGAGGGATAGATTTCTATGTTCCTAGAGGGATTTCTATGTCCCTAGAGGGATAGATTTCTATGTCCCAAGAGGGATTTCTATGTCCCTAGAGGGATTTCTATGTCGCTAGAGGGATTTCTATGTCCCTAGAGGGATTTCTAGGTCCCTAGAGGGATAGATTTCTATGTCCCTAGAGGGATTTCTATGTCCCAAGAGGGATTTCTATGTCCCAAGAGGGATTTCTAGGTCCCTAGAGGGATTTCTATGTCCCTAGAGGGATAGATTTCTATGTCCCTAGAGGGATTTCTATGTCCCTAGAGGGATTTCTCTGTCCCAAGAGGGATTTCTATGTCCCTAGAGGGTTAGATTTCTATGTCCCTAGAGGGATTTCTATGTCCCTAGAGGGATTTCTATGTCCCAAGAGGGATTTCTATGTCCCTAGAGGGATTTCTATGTCCCTAGAGGGATAGATTTCTATGTCCCTAGAGGGATTTCTATGTCCCAAGAGGGATAGATTTCTATGTCCCTAGAGGGATTTCTATGTCCCTAGAGGGATTTCTATGTCCCAAGAGGGATTTCTATGTCCCTAGAGGGATTTCTATGTCCCTAGAGGGATAGATTTCTATGTCCCTAGAGGGATTTCTATGTCCCTAGAGGGATTTCTATGTCCCTAGAGGGATAGATTTCTATGTCCCTAGAGGGATTTCTATGTCCCAAGAGGGATTTCTATGTCCCAAGAGGGATTTCTATGTCCCTAGAGGGATTTCTATGTCCCTAGAGGGATAGATTTCTATGTCCCTAGAGGGATTTCTAGGTCCCTAGAGGGATTTCTATGTCCCTAGAGGGATAGATTTCTATGTCCCTAGAGGGATTTCTATGTCCCTAGAGGGATTTCTATGTCCCAAGAGGGATAGATTTCTATGTCCCTAGAGGGATTTCTATGTCCCTAGAGGGATTTCTATGTCCCAAGAGGGATTTCTATGTCCCTAGAGGGATTTCTATGTCCCTAGAGGGATAGATTTCTATGTCCCTAGAGGGATTTCTATGTCCCAAGAGGGATTTCTATGTCCCAAGAGGGATTTCTATGTCCCTAGAGGGATAGATTTCTATGTCCCTAGAGGGATTTCAATGTCCCTAGAGGGATTTCTATGTCCCAAGAGGGATTTCTATGTCCCAAGAGGGATTTCTATGTCCCTAGAGGGATTTCTATGTCCCTAGAGGGATAGATTTCTATGTCCCTAGAGGGATTTCTATGTCCCTAGAGGGATTTCTATGTCCCAAGAGGGATTTCTATGTCCCAAGAGGGATTTCTATGTCCCTAGAGGGATTTCTATGTCCCTAGAGGGATAGATTTCTATGTCCCTAGAGGGATTTCTATGTCCCAAGAGGGATTTCTATGTCCCAAGAGGGATTTCTATGTCCCTAGAGGGATTTCTATGTCCCAAGAGGGATTTCTATGTCCCTAGAGGGATTTCTATGTCCCTAGAGGGATAGATTTCTATGTCCCTAGAGGGATTTCTATGTCCCAAGAGGGATTTCTATGTCCCAAGAGGGATTTCTATGTCCCTAGAGGGATTTCTATGTCCCTAGAGGGATAGATTTCTATGTCCCTAGAGGGATTTCTAGGTCCCTAGAGGGATTTCTATGTCCCTAGAGGGATAGATTTCTATGTCCCTAGAGGGATTTCTATGTCCCTAGAGGGATTTCTATGTCCCAAGAGGGATAGATTTCTATGTCCCTAGAGGGATTTCTATGTCCCTAGAGGGATTTCTATGTCCCAAGAGGGATTTCTATGTCCCTAGAGGGATTTCTATGTCCCTAGAGGGATAGATTTCTATGTCCCTAGAGGGATTTCTATGTCCCAAGAGGGATTTCTATGTCCCAAGAGGGATTTCTATGTCCCTAGAGGGATAGATTTCTATGTCCCTAGAGGGATTTCAATGTCCCTAGAGGGATTTCTATGTCCCAAGAGGGATTTCTATGTCCCAAGAGGGATTTCTATGTCCCTAGAGGGATTTCTATGTCCCAAGAGGGATTTCTATGTCCCTAGAGGGATTTCTATGTCGCTAGAGGGATTTCTATGTCCCTAGAGGGATAGATTTCTATGTTCCTAGAGGGATTTCTATGTCCCTAGAGAGATAGATTTCTATGTCCCAAGAGGGATTTCTATGTCCCTAGAGGGATTTCTATGTCGCTAGAGGGATTTCTATGTCCCTAGAGGGATTTCTAGGTCCCTAGAGGGATAGATTTCTATGTCCCTAGAGGGATTTCTATGTCCCAAGAGGGATTTCTATGTCCCAAGAGGGATTTCTAGGTCCCTAGAGGGATTTCTATGTCCCTAGAGGGATAGATTTCTATGTCCCTAGAGGGATTTCTATGTCCCTAGAGGGATTTCTCTGTCCCAAGAGGGATTTCTATGTCCCTAGAGGGTTAGATTTCTATGTCCCTAGAGGGATTTCTATGTCCCTAGAGGGATTTCTATGTCCCAAGAGGGATTTCTATGTCCCTAGAGGGATTTCTATGTCCCTAGAGGGATAGATTTCTATGTCCCTAGAGGGATTTCTATGTCCCAAGAGGGATAGATTTCTATGTCCCTAGAGGGATTTCTATGTCCCTAGAGGGATTTCTATGTCCCAAGAGGGATTTCTATGTCCCTAGAGGGATTTCTATGTCCCTAGAGGGATAGATTTCTATGTCCCTAGAGGGATTTCTATGTCCCAAGAGGGATTTCTATGTCCCAAGAGGGATTTCTATGTCCCTAGAGGGATAGATTTCTATGTCCCTAGAGGGATTTCAATGTCCCTAGAGGGATTTCTATGTCCCAAGAGGGATTTCTATGTCCCAAGAGGGATTTCTATGTCCCTAGAGGGATTTCTTTGTCCCTAGAGGGATAGATTTCTATGTCCCTAGAGGGATTTCTAGGTCCCTAGAGGGATTTCTATGTCCCTAGAGGGATAGATTTCTATGTCCCTAGAGGGATTTCTATGTCCCTAGAGGGATTTCTATGTCCCAAGAGGGATAGATTTCTATGTCCCTAGAGGGATTTCTATGTCCCTAGAGGGATTTCTATGTCCCAAGAGGGATTTCTATGTCCCTAGAGGGATTTCTATGTCCCTAGAGGGATAGATTTCTATGTCCCTAGAGGGATTTCTATGTCCCAAGAGGGATTTCTATGTCCCAAGAGGGATTTCTATGTCCCTAGAGGGATAGATTTCTATGTCCCTAGAGGGATTTCAATGTCCCTAGAGGGATTTCTATGTCCCAAGAGGGATTTCTATGTCCCAAGAGGGATTTCTATGTCCCTAGAGGGATTTCTATGTCCCTAGAGGGATAGATTTCTATGTCCCTAGAGGGATTTCTATGTCCCTAGAGGGATTTCTATGTCCCAAGAGGGATTTCTATGTCCCAAGAGGGATTTCTATGTCCCTAGAGGGATTTCTATGTCCCTAGAGGGATAGATTTCTATGTCCCTAGAGGGATTTCTATGTCCCAAGAGGGATTTCTATGTCCCAAGAGGGATTTCTATGTCCCTAGAGGGATTTCTATGTCCCAAGAGGGATTTCTATGTCCCTAGAGGGATTTCTATGTCCCTAGAGGGATAGATTTCTATGTCCCTAGAGGGATTTCTATGTCCCAAGAGGGATTTCTATGTCCCAAGAGGGATTTCTATGTCCCTAGAGGGATTTCTATGTCCCTAGAGGGATAGATTTCTATGTCCCTAGAGGGATTTCTAGGTCCCTAGAGGGATTTCTATGTCCCTAGAGGGATAGATTTCTATGTCCCTAGAGGGATTTCTATGTCCCTAGAGGGATTTCTATGTCCCAAGAGGGATAGATTTCTATGTCCCTAGAGGGATTTCTATGTCCCTAGAGGGATTTCTATGTCCCAAGAGGGATTTCTATGTCCCTAGAGGGATTTCTATGTCCCTAGAGGGATAGATTTCTATGTCCCTAGAGGGATTTCTATGTCCCAAGAGGGATTTCTATGTCCCAAGAGGGATTTCTATGTCCCTAGAGGGATAGATTTCTATGTCCCTAGAGGGATTTCAATGTCCCTAGAGGGATTTCTATGTCCCAAGAGGGATTTCTATGTCCCAAGAGGGATTTCTATGTCCCTAGAGGGATTTCTATGTCCCAAGAGGGATTTCTATGTCCCTAGAGGGATTTCTATGTCGCTAGAGGGATTTCTATGTCCCTAGAGGGATAGATTTCTATGTTCCTAGAGGGATTTCTATGTCCCTAGAGAGATAGATTTCTATGTCCCAAGAGGGATTTCTATGTCCCTAGAGGGATTTCTATGTCGCTAGAGGGATTTCTATGTCCCTAGAGGGATTTCTAGGTCCCTAGAGGGATAGATTTCTATGTCCCTAGAGGGATTTCTATGTCCCAAGAGGGATTTCTATGTCCCAAGAGGGATTTCTAGGTCCCTAGAGGGATTTCTATGTCCCTAGAGGGATAGATTTCTATGTCCCTAGAGGGATTTCTATGTCCCTAGAGGGATTTCTCTGTCCCAAGAGGGATTTCTATGTCCCTAGAGGGTTAGATTTCTATGTCCCTAGAGGGATTTCTATGTCCCTAGAGGGATTTCTATGTCCCAAGAGGGATTTCTATGTCCCTAGAGGGATTTCTATGTCCCTAGAGGGATAGATTTCTATGTCCCTAGAGGGATTTCTATGTCCCAAGAGGGATAGATTTCTATGTCCCTAGAGGGATTTCTATGTCCCTAGAGGGATTTCTATGTCCCAAGAGGGATTTCTATGTCCCTAGAGGGATTTCTATGTCCCTAGAGGGATAGATTTCTATGTCCCTAGAGGGATTTCTATGTCCCAAGAGGGATTTCTATGTCCCAAGAGGGATTTCTATGTCCCTAGAGGGATAGATTTCTATGTCCCTAGAGGGATTTCAATGTCCCTAGAGGGATTTCTATGTCCCAAGAGGGATTTCTATGTCCCAAGAGGGATTTCTATGTCCCTAGAGGGATTTCTTTGTCCCTAGAGGGATAGATTTCTATGTCCCTAGAGGGATTTCTAGGTCCCTAGAGGGATTTCTATGTCCCTAGAGGGATAGTTTTCTATGTCCCTAGAGGGATTTCTATGTCCCTAGAGGGATTTCTATGTCCCAAGAGGGATTTCTATGTCCCTAGAGGGATAGATTTCTATGTCCCTAGAGGGATTTCTATGTCCCTAGAGGGATTTCTAGGTCCCTAGAGAGAGAGATTTCTATGTCCTTAGAGGGATTTCTATGTCGCTAGAGGGATTTCTAGGTCCCTAGAGGGATTTCTATGTCCCAGAGGGATTTCTAGGTCCCTAGAGGGATTTCTATGTCCCTAGAGGGATAGATTTCTATGTCCCTAGAGGGATTTCTATGTCCCTAGAGGGATTTCTATGTCCCAAGAGGGATTTCTATGTCCCTAGAGGGATAGATTTCTATGTCCCTAGAGGGATTTCTATGTCCCTAGAGGGATTTCTATGTCCCAAGAGGGATTTCTATGTCCCTAGAGGGATTTCTATGTCCCTAGAGGGATAGATTTCTATGTCCCTAGAGGGATTTCTATGTCCCAAGAGGGATAGATTTCTATGTCCCTTGAGGGATAGATTTCTATGTCCCTAGAGGGATTTCTATGTCCCTAGAGGGATTTCTATGTCCCTAGAGGGATTTCTATGTCCCAAGAGGGATTTCTATGTCCCAAGAGGGATTTCTATGTCCCTAGAGGGATTTCTATGTCCCTAGAGGGATAGATTTCTATTTCCCTAGAGGGATTTCTAGGTCCCTAGAGGGATTTCTAGGTCCCTAGAGGGATTTCTATGTCCCTAGAGGGATAGATTTCTATGTCCCTAGAGGGATTTCTATGTCCCTAGAGGGATTTCTATGTCCCTAGAGGGATTTCTATGTCCCTAGAGGGATTTCTATGTCGCTAGAGGGATTTCTAGGTCGCTAGAGGGATTTCTATGTCCCAAGAGGGATTTCTATGTCCCTAGAGGGATAGATTTCTATGTCCCAAGAGGGATTTCTATGTCCCTAGAGGGATTTCTATGTCGCTAGAGGGATTTCTAGGTCGCTAGAGGGATTTCTATGTCCCTAGAGGGATTTCTAGGTCCCTAGAGGGATAGATTTCTATGTCCCTAGAGGGATTTCTATGTCCCAAGAGGGATTTCTATGTCCCAAGAGGGATTTCTATGTCCCAAGAGGGATTTCTATGTCCCTAGAGGGATAGATTTCTATGTCCCTAGAGGGATTTCAATGTCCCTAGAGGGATTTCTATGTCCCAAGAGGGATTTCTATGTCCCAAGAGGGATTTCTAGGTCCCTAGAGGGATTTCTATGTCCATAGAGGGATAGATTTCTATGTCCCTAGAGGGATTTCTATGTCCCTAGAGAGATTTCTATGTCCCAAGAGGGATTTCTATGTCCCTAGAGGGATAGATTTCTATGTCCCTAGAGGGATTTCTATGTCCCTAGAGGGATTTCTATGTCCCAAGAGGGATTTCTATGTCCCTAGAGGGATTTCTATGTCCCTAGAGGGATAGATTTCTATGTCCCTAGAGGGATTTCTATGTCCCAAGAGGGATAGATTTCTATGTCCCTAGAGGGATTTCTATGTCCCTAGAGGGATTTCTATGTCCCAAGAGGGATTTCTATGTCCCAAGAGGGATTTCTATGTCCCTAGAGGGATTTCTATGTCCCTAGAGGGATAGATTTCTATGTCCCTAGAAGGATTTCTATGTCCCTAGAGGGATTTCTATGTCCCAAGAGGGATTTCTATGTCCCAAGAGGGATTTCTATGTCCCTAGAGGGATAGATTTCTATGTCCCTAGAGGGATTTCTATGTCCCTAGAGGGATTTCTATGTCGCTAGAGGGATTTCTAGGTCGCTAGAGGGATTTCTATGTCCCTAGAGGGATTTCTAGGTCCCTAGAGGGATAGATTTCTATGTCCCTAGAAGGATTTCTATGTCCCTAGAGGGATTTCTATGTCCCAAGAGGGATTTCTATGTCCCAAGAGGGATTTCTATGTCCCTAGAGGGATAGATTTCTATGTCCCTAGAGGGATTTCTATGTCCCTAGAGGGATTTCTATGTCGCTAGAGGGATTTCTAGGTCGCTAGAGGGATTTCTATGTCCCTAGAGGGATTTCTAGGTCCCTAGAGGGATAGATTTCTATGTCCCTAGAGGGATTTCTATGTCCCAAGAGGGATTTCTATGTCCCAAGAGGGATTTCTATGTCCCAAGAGGGATTTCTATGTCCCAAGAGGGATTTCTATGTCCCTAGAGGGATAGATTTCTATGTCCCTAGAGGGATTTCAATGTCCCTAGAGGGATTTCTATGTCCCAAGAGGGATTTCTATGTCCCAAGAGGGATTTCTAGGTCCCTAGAGGGATTTCTATGTCCCTAGAGGGATAGATTTCTATGTCCCTAGAGGGATTTCTATGTCCCTAGAGGGATTTCTATGTCCCAAGAGGGATTTCTATGTCCCTAGAGGGATAGATTTCTATGTCCCTAGAGGGATTTCTATGTCCCTAGAGGGATTTCTATGTCCCAAGAGGGATTTCTATGTCCCTAGAGGGATTTCTATGTCCCTAGAGGGATAGATTTCTATGTCCCTAGAGGGATTTCTATGTCCCAAGAGGGATAGATTTCTATGTCCCTAGAGGGATTTCTATGTCCCTAGAGGGATTTCTATGTCCCAAGAGGGATTTCTATGTCCCTAGAGGGATTTCTATGTCCCTAGAGGGATAGATTTCTATGTCCCTAGAGGGATTTCTATGTCCCAAGAGGGATTTCTATGTCCCAAGAGGGATTTCTATGTCCCTAGAGGGATATATTTCTATGTCCCTAGAGGGATTTCAATGTCCCTAGAGGGATTTCTATGTCCCAAGAGGGATTTCTATGTCCCAAGAGGGATTTCTATGTCCCTAGAGGGATTTCTATGTCCCTAGAGGGATAGATTTCTATGTCCCTAGAGGGATTTCTATGTCCCTAGAGGGATTTCTATGTCCCAAGAGGGATTTCTATGTCCCAAGAGGGATTTCTATGTCCCTAGAGGGATTTCTATGTCCCTAGAGGGATAGATTTCTATGTCCCTAGAGGGATTTCTATGTCCCAAGAGGGATTTCTATGTCCCAAGAGGGATTTCTATGTCCCTAGAGGGATAGATTTCTATGTCCCTAGAGGGATTTCAATGTCCCTAGAGGGATTTCTATGTCCCAAGAGGGATTTCTATGTCCCAAGAGGGATTTCTATGTCCCTAGAGGGATTTCTATGTCCCTAGAGGGATAGATTTCTATGTCCCTAGAGGGATTTCTATGTCCCTAGAGGGATTTCTATGTCCCAAGAGGGATTTCTATGTCCCAAGAGGGATTTCTATGTCCCTAGAGGGATAGATTTCTATGTCCCTAGAGGGATTTCAATGTCCCTAGAGGGATTTCTATGTCCCAAGAGGGATTTCTATGTCCCAAGAGGGATTTCTATGTCCCTAGAGGGATAGATTTCTATGTCCCTAGAGGGATTTCTAGGTCCCTAGAGGGATTTCTATGTCCCTAGAGGGATAGATTTCTATGTCCCTAGAGGGATTTCTATGTCCCTAGAGGGATTTCTATGTCCCAAGAGGGATTTCTATGTCCCTAGAGGGATAGATTTCTATGTCCCTAGAGGGATTTCTATGTCCCTAGAGGGATTTCTAGGTCCCTAGAGAGAGAGATTTCTATGTCCTTAGAGGGATTTCTATGTCGCTAGAGGGATTTCTAGGTCCCTAGAGGGATTTCTATGTCCCAGAGGGATTTCTAGGTCCCTAGAGGGATTTCTATGTCCCTAGAGGGATAGATTTCTATGTCCCTAGAGGGATTTCTATGTCCCTAGAGGGATTTCTATGTCCCTAGAGGGATAGATTTCTATGTCCCTAGAGGGATTTCTATGTCCCTAGAGGGATTTCTATGTCCCTAGAGGGATTTCTAGGTCCCAAGAGGGATTTCTATGTCCCTAGAGGGATATATTTCTATGTCCCTAGAGGGATTTCTATGTCCCTAGAGACGGTTACCTTGGATAACCTTTCAAAATAGGAATGTAATAATATTGGAAATAAATAAATCGAAGTAATAACAATATAATTAAATATATAACATGTTATAAAATAATGTTGTATATAATGTAAATAAATATAATAACGAGATCAATAAATAGAGTAATAATAATGGAAATACATAAATCGAAGTAATAACAATATAATTGAATATATAACATATTATAAAATAATTTGGTATATAATGTAAATAAATAAAATAATGAGATCAATAAATACTCCAATATATAAACGATTTAAAATTAAAATAATTATCTAAAACTAGTATAAAGTATAATAAATAAATAATAAGTATATTTAATCATAAACAATAAGTGTAGGATGTAAAATAATGCAACATATATAAAATATTTAAAATTCAAAAAATTATTTAAAAACTTAACATTCAATCGCATTTCGGTGGAAAATGGGTTGCTATACAGTTCAACATGGATTGAAAAGAGTCTCTATCCCTACATTTCCTATTTTTCTGCAAAATGTTTTTCTCCTGGCAAAAATGAATTGCATCTTCCTCGGTTCTTGCCAAATCCCAAATAAGCATTGTCGTATAACTAAGAAACACCAAACAACAAAATATCGACATTATCTTGTATTATTAACAAAGAACAACTGAGCGATTTACCCCCTAGAGGGATTTCTATGTCCCTAGAGGGATTTCTATGTCCCAAGAGGGATTTCTATGTCCCTAGAGGGATAGATTTCTATGTCCCTAGAGGGATTTCTATGTCCCTAGAGGGATTTCTAGGTCCCTAGAGAGAGAGATTTCTATGTCCTTAGAGGGATTTCTATGTCGCTAGAGGGATTTCTAGGTCCCTAGAGGGATTTCTATGTCCCAGAGGGATTTCTAGGTCCCTAGAGGGATTTCTATGTCCCTAGAGGGATAGATTTCTATGTCCCTAGAGGGATTTCTAGGTCGCTAGAGGGATTTCAATGTCCCTAGAGGGATTTCTATGTCCCAAGAGGGATTTCTATGTCCCAAGAGGGATTTCTATGTCCCTAGAGGGATTTCTATGTCCCTAGAGGGATAGATTTCTATGTCCCTAGAGGGATTTCAATGTCCCTAGAGGGATTTCTATGTCCCAAGAGGGATTTCTATGTCCCAAGAGGGATTTCTATGTCCCTAGAGGGATTTCTATGTCCCTAGAGGGATAGATTTCTATGTCCCTAGAGGGATTTCAATGTCCCTAGAGGGATTTCTAGGTCCCTAGAGGGATTTCTATGTCCCTAGAGGGATAGATTTCTATGTCCCTAGAGGGATTTCTATGTCCCTAGAGGGATTTCTATGTCCCAAGAGGGATTTCTATGTCCCTAGAGGGATAGATTTCTATGTCCCTAGAAGGATTTCTATGTCCCTAGAGGGATTTCTATGTCGCTAGAGGGATTTCTAGGTCGCTAGAGGGATTTCTATGTCCCAAGAGGGATTTCTATGTCCCTAGAGGGATAGATTTCTATGTCCCTAGAGGGATTTCTATGTCGCTAGAGGGATTTCTAGGTCGCTAGAGGGATTTCTAGGTCGCTAGAGGGATTTCTATGTCCCAAGAGGGATTTCTATGTCCCTAGAGGGATAGATTTCTATGTCCCTAGAGGGATTTCTATGTCGCTAGAGGGATTTCTATGTCGCTAGAGGGATTTCTAGGTCGCTAGAGGGATTTCTATGTCCCAAGAGGGATTTCTATGTCCCTAGAGGGATAGATTTCTATGTCCCTAGAGGGATTTCTATGTCGCTAGAGGGATTTCTAGGTCGCTAGAGGGATTTCTATGTCCCTAGAGGGATTTCTAGGTCCCTAGAGGGATAGATTTCTATGTCCCTAGAGGGATTTCTATGTCCCAAGAGGGATTTCTATGTCCCAAGAGGGATTTCTATGTCCCTAGAGGGATTTCTATGTCCCTAGAGGGATAGATTTCTATGTCCCTAGAGGGATTTCAATGTCCCTAGAGGGATTTCTAGGTCCCTAGAGGGATTTCTATGTCCCTAGAGGGATTTCTATGTCCCTAGAGGGATAGATTTCTATGTCCCTAGAGGGATTTCTATGTCCCAAGAGGGATTTCTATGTCCCAAGAGGGATTTCTATGTCCCTAGAGGGATAGATTTCTATGTCCCTAGAGGGATTTCAATGTCCCTAGAGGGATTTCTATGTCCCAAGAGGGATTTCTATGTCCCAAGAGGGATTTCTATGTCCCTAGAGGGATTTCTATGTCCCTAGAGGGATAGATTTCTATGTCCCTAGAGGGATTTCTATGTCCCTAGAGGGATTTCTATGTCCCAAGAGGGATTTCTATGTCCCAAGAGGGATTTCTATGTCCCTAGAGGGATTTCTATGTCCCTAGAGGGATAGATTTCTATGTCCCTAGAGGGATTTCTATGTCCCAAGAGGGATTTCTATGTCCCAAGAGGGATTTCTATGTCCCTAGAGGGATAGATTTCTATGTCCCTAGAGGGATTTCAATGTCCCTAGAGGGATTTCTATGTCCCAAGAGGGATTTCTATGTCCCAAGAGGGATTTCTATGTCCCTAGAGGGATTTCTATGTCCCTAGAGGGATAGATTTCTATGTCCCTAGAGGGATTTCTATGTCCCTAGAGGGATTTCTATGTCCCAAGAGGGATTTCTATGTCCCAAGAGGGATTTCTATGTCCCTAGAGGGATAGATTTCTATGTCCCTAGAGGGATTTCAATGTCCCTAGAGGGATTTCTATGTCCCAAGAGGGATTTCTATGTCCCAAGAGGGATTTCTATGTCCCTAGAGGGATAGATTTCTATGTCCCTAGAGGGATTTCTAGGTCCCTAGAGGGATTTCTAGGTCCCTAGAGGGATTTCTATGTCCCTAGAGGGATAGATTTCTATGTCCCTAGAGGGATTTCTATGTCCCTAGAGGGATTTCTATGTCCCAAGAGGGATTTCTATGTCCCTAGAGGGATAGATTTCTATGTCCCTAGAGGGATTTCTATGTCCCTAGAGGGATTTCTAGGTCCCTAGAGAGAGAGATTTCTATGTCCTTAGAGGGATTTCTATGTCGCTAGAGGGATTTCTAGGTCCCTAGAGGGATTTCTATGTCCCAGAGGGATTTCTAGGTCCCTAGAGGGATTTCTATGTCCCTAGAGGGATAGATTTCTATGTCCCTAGAGGGATTTCTATGTCCCTAGAGGGATTTCTATGTCCCTAGAGGGATAGATTTCTATGTCCCTAGAGGGATTTCTATGTCCCTAGAGGGATTTCTATGTCCCTAGAGGGATTTCTAGGTCCCAAGAGGGATTTCTATGTCCCTAGAGGGATATATTTCTATGTCCCTAGAGGGATTTCTATGTCCCTAGAGACGGTTACCTTGGATAACCTTTCAAAATAGGAATGTAATAATATTGGAAATAAATAAATCGAAGTAATAACAATATAATTAAATATATAACATGTTATAAAATAATGTTGTATATAATGTAAATAAATATAATAACGAGATCAATAAATAGAGTAATAATAATGGAAATACATAAATCGAAGTAATAACAATATAATTGAATATATAACATATTATAAAATAATTTGGTATATAATGTAAATAAATAAAATAATGAGATCAATAAATACTCCAATATATAAACGATTTAAAATTAAAATAATTATCTAAAACTAGTATAAAGTATAATAAATAAATAATAAGTATATTTAATCATAAACAATAAGTGTAGGATGTAAAATAATGCAACATATATAAAATATTTAAAATTCAAAAAATTATTTAAAAACTTAACATTCAATCGCATTTCGGTGGAAAATGGGTTGCTATACAGTTCAACATGGATTGAAAAGAGTCTCTATCCCTACATTTCCTATTTTTCTGCAAAATGTTTTTCTCCTGGCAAAAATGAATTGCATCTTCCTCGGTTCTTGCCAAATCCCAAATAAGCATTGTCGTATAACTAAGAAACACCAAACAACAAAATATCGACATTATCTTGTATTATTAACAAAGAACAACTGAGCGATTTACCCCCTAGAGGGATTTCTATGTCCCTAGAGGGATTTCTATGTCCCAAGAGGGATTTCTATGTCCCTAGAGGGATAGATTTCTATGTCCCTAGAGGGATTTCTATGTCCCTAGAGGGATTTCTAGGTCCCTAGAGAGAGAGATTTCTATGTCCTTAGAGGGATTTCTATGTCGCTAGAGGGATTTCTAGGTCCCTAGAGGGATTTCTATGTCCCAGAGGGATTTCTAGGTCCCTAGAGGGATTTCTATGTCCCTAGAGGGATAGATTTCTATGTCCCTAGAGGGATTTCTAGGTCGCTAGAGGGATTTCAATGTCCCTAGAGGGATTTCTATGTCCCAAGAGGGATTTCTATGTCCCAAGAGGGATTTCTATGTCCCTAGAGGGATTTCTATGTCCCTAGAGGGATAGATTTCTATGTCCCTAGAGGGATTTCAATGTCCCTAGAGGGATTTCTATGTCCCAAGAGGGATTTCTATGTCCCAAGAGGGATTTCTATGTCCCTAGAGGGATTTCTATGTCCCTAGAGGGATAGATTTCTATGTCCCTAGAGGGATTTCAATGTCCCTAGAGGGATTTCTAGGTCCCTAGAGGGATTTCTATGTCCCTAGAGGGATAGATTTCTATGTCCCTAGAGGGATTTCTATGTCCCTAGAGGGATTTCTATGTCCCAAGAGGGATTTCTATGTCCCTAGAGGGATAGATTTCTATGTCCCTAGAAGGATTTCTATGTCCCTAGAGGGATTTCTATGTCGCTAGAGGGATTTCTAGGTCGCTAGAGGGATTTCTATGTCCCAAGAGGGATTTCTATGTCCCTAGAGGGATAGATTTCTATGTCCCTAGAGGGATTTCTATGTCGCTAGAGGGATTTCTAGGTCGCTAGAGGGATTTCTAGGTCGCTAGAGGGATTTCTATGTCCCAAGAGGGATTTCTATGTCCCTAGAGGGATAGATTTCTATGTCCCTAGAGGGATTTCTATGTCGCTAGAGGGATTTCTATGTCGCTAGAGGGATTTCTAGGTCGCTAGAGGGATTTCTATGTCCCAAGAGGGATTTCTATGTCCCTAGAGGGATAGATTTCTATGTCCCTAGAGGGATTTCTATGTCGCTAGAGGGATTTCTAGGTCGCTAGAGGGATTTCTATGTCCCTAGAGGGATTTCTAGGTCCCTAGAGGGATAGATTTCTATGTCCCTAGAGGGATTTCTATGTCCCAAGAGGGATTTCTATGTCCCAAGAGGGATTTCTATGTCCCTAGAGGGATTTCTATGTCCCTAGAGGGATAGATTTCTATGTCCCTAGAGGGATTTCAATGTCCCTAGAGGGATTTCTAGGTCCCTAGAGGGATTTCTATGTCCCTAGAGGGATAGATTTCTATGTCCCTAGAGGGATTTCTATGTCCCTAGAGGGATTTCTATGTCCCAAGAGGGATTTCTATGTCCCTAGAGGGATAGATTTCTATGTCCCTAGAAGGATTTCTATGTCCCTAGAGGGATTTCTATGTCGCTAGAGGGATTTCTAGGTCGCTAGAGGGATTTCTATGTCCCAAGAGGGATTTCTATGTCCCTAGAGGGATAGATTTCTATGTCCCTAGAGGGATTTCTATGTCGCTAGAGGGATTTCTAGGTCGCTAGAGGGATTTCTAGGTCGCTAGAGGGATTTCTATGTCCCAAGAGGGATTTCTATGTCCCTAGAGGGATAGATTTCTATGTCCCTAGAGGGATTTCTATGTCCCTAGAGGGATTTCTATGTCGCTAGAGGGATTTCTAGGTCGCTAGAGGGATTTCTATGTCCCAAGAGGGATTTCTATGTCCCTAGAGGGATAGATTTCTATGTCCCTAGAGGGATTTCTATGTCGCTAGAGGGATTTCTAGGTCGCTAGAGGGATTTCTATGTCCCTAGAGGGATTTCTAGGTCCCTAGAGGGATAGATTTCTATGTCCCTAGAGGGATTTCTATGTCCCAAGAGGGATTTCTATGTCCCAAGAGGGATTTCTATGTCCCTAGAGGGATAGATTTCTATGTCCCTAGAGGGATTTCAATGTCCCTAGAGGGATTTCTATGTCCCAAGAGGGATTTCTATGTCCCAAGAGGGATTTCTAGGTCCCTAGAGGGATTTCTATGTCCCTAGAGGGATAGATTTCTATGTCCCTAGAGGGATTTCTATGTCCCTAGAGGGATTTCTATGTCCCAAGAGGGATTTCTATGTCCCTAGAGGGATAGATTTCTATGTCCCTAGAGGGATTTCTATGTCCCTAGAGGGATTTCTATGTCCCAAGAGGGATTTCTATGTCCCTAGAGGGATTTCTATGTCCCTAGAGGGATAGATTTCTATGTCCCTAGAGGGATTTCTATGTCCCAAGAGGGATAGATTTCTATGTCCCTAGAGGGATTTCTATGTCCCTAGAGGGATTTCTATGTCCCAAGAGGGATTTCTATGTCCCTAGAGGGATTTCTATGTCCCTAGAGGGATAGATTTCTATGTCCCTAGAGGGATTTCTATGTCCCAAGAGGGATTTCTATGTCCCAAGAGGGATTTCTATGTCCCTAGAGGGATAGATTTCTATGTCCCTAGAGGGATTTCAATGTCCCTAGAGGGATTTCTATGTCCCAAGAGGGATTTCTATGTCCCAAGAGGGATTTCTATGTCCCTAGAGGGATTTCTATGTCCCTAGAGGGATAGATTTCTATGTCCCTAGAGGGATTTCTATGTCCCAAGAGGGATTTCTATGTCCCAAGAGGGATTTCTATGTCCCTAGAGGGATTTCTATGTCCCTAGAGGGATAGATTTCTATGTCCCTAGAGGGATTTCTAGGTCCCTAGAGGGATTTCTATGTCCCTAGAGGGATAGATTTCTATGTCCCTAGAGGGATTTCTATGTCCCTAGAGGGATTTCTATGTCCCAAGAGGGATTTCTATGTCCCTAGAGGGATAGATTTCTATGTCCCTAGAGGGATTTCTATGTCCCTAGAGGGATTTCTAGGTCCCTAGAGAGAGAGATTTCTATGTCCTTAGAGGGATTTCTATGTCGCTAGAGGGATTTCTAGGTCCCTAGAGGGATTTCTATGTCCCAGAGGGATTTCTAGGTCCCTAGAGGGATTTCTATGTCCCTAGAGGGATAGATTTCTATGTCCCTAGAGGGATTTCTATGTCCCTAGAGGGATTTCTATGTCCCAAGAGGGATTTCTATGTCCCTAGAGGGATAGATTTCTATGTCCCTAGAGGGATTTCTATGTCCCTAGAGGGATTTCTATGTCCCAAGAGGGATTTCTATGTCCCTAGAGGGATTTCTATGTCCCTAGAGGGATAGATTTCTATGTCCCTAGAGGGATTTCTATGTCCCAAGAGGGATAGATTTCTATGTCCCTAGAGGGATAGATTTCTATGTCCCTAGAGGGATTTCTATGTCCCTAGAGGGATTTCTATGTCCCTAGAGGGATCTCAATGTCCCTAGAGGGATTTCTATGTCCCAAGAGGGATTTCTATGTCCCAAGAGGGATTTCTATGTCCCTAGAGGGATTTCTATGTCCCTAGAGGGATAGATTTCTATGTCCCTAGAGGGATTTCTAGGTCCCTAGAGGGATTTCTAGGTCCCTAGAGGGATTTCTATGTCCCTAGAGGGATAGATTTCTATGTCCCTAGAGGGATTTCTATGTCCCTAGAGGGATTTCTATGTCCCTAGAGGGATTTCTATGTCCCTAGAGGGATTTCTATGTCGCTAGAGGGATTTCTAGGTCGCTAGAGGGATTTCTATGTCCCAAGAGGGATTTCTATGTCCCTAGAGGGATAGATTTCTATGTCCCAAGAGGGATTTCTATGTCCCTAGAGGGATTTCTATGTCGGTAGAGGGATTTCTAGGTCGCTAGAGGGATTTCTATGTCCCTAGAGGGATTTCTAGGTCCCTAGAGGGATAGATTTCTATGTCCCTAGAGGGATTTCTATGTCCCAAGAGGGATTTCTATGTCCCAAGAGGGATTTCTATGTCCCAAGAGGGATTTCTATGTCCCTAGAGGGATAGATTTCTATGTCCCTAGAGGGATTTCAATGTCCCTAGAGGGATTTCTATGTCCCAAGAGGGATTTCTATGTCCCAAGAGGGATTTCTAGGTCCCTAGAGGGATTTCTATGTCCCTAGAGGGATAGATTTCTATGTCCCTAGAGGGATTTCTATGTCCCTAGAGGGATTTCTATGTCCCAAGAGGGATTTCTATTTCCCTAGAGGGATAGATTTCTATGTCCCTAGAGGGATTTCAATGTCCCTAGAGGGATTTCTATGTCCCAAGAGGGATTTCTATGTCCCAAGAGGGATTTCTATGTCCCTAGAGGGATTTCTATGTCCCTAGAGGGATAGATTTCTATGTCCCTAGAGGGATTTCTAGGTCCCTAGAGGGATTTCTATGTCCCTAGAGAGAGAGATTTCTATGTCCTTAGAGGGATTTCTATGTCGCTAGAGGGATTTCTAGGTCCCTAGAGGGATTTCTATGTCCCAGAGGGATTTCTAGGTCCCTAGAGGGATTTCTATGTCCCTAGAGGGATAGATTTCTATGTCCCTAGAGGGATTTCTATGTCCCTAGAGGGATTTCTATGTCCCAAGAGGGATTTCTATGTCCCTAGAGGGATTTCTATGTCCCTAGAGGGATTTCTATGTCGCTAGAGGGATTTCTAGGTCGCTAGAGGGATTTCTATGTCCCTAGAGGGATTTCTAGGTCCCTAGAGGGATAGATTTCTATGTCCCTAGAGGGATTTCTATGTCCCAAGACGGATTTCTATGTCCCAAGAGGGATTTCTATGTCCCAAGAGGGATTTCTATGTCCCTAGAGGGATAGATTTCTATGTCCCTAGAGGGATTTCAATGTCCCTAGAGGGATTTCTATGTCCCAAGAGGGATTTCTATGTCCCAAGAGGGATTTCTAGGTCCCTAGAGGGATTTCTATGTCCCTAGAGGGATAGATTTCTATGTCCCTAGAGGGATTTCTATGTCCCTAGAGGGATTTCTATGTCCCAAGAGGGATTTCTATGTCCCTAGAGGGATAGATTTCTATGTCCCTAGAGGGATTTCTATGTCCCTAGAGGGATTTCTATGTCCCAAGAGGGATTTCTATGTCCCTAGAGGGATTTCTATGTCCCTAGAGGGATAGATTTCTATGTCCCTAGAGGGATTTCTATGTCCCAAGAGGGATAGATTTCTATGTCCCTAGAGGGATTTCTATGTCCCTAGAGGGATTTCTATGTCCCAAGAGGGATTTCTATGTCCCTAGAGGGATTTCTATGTCCCTAGAGGGATAGATTTCTATGTCCCTAGAGGGATTTCTATGTCCCAAGAGGGATTTCTATGTCCCAAGAGGGATTTCTATGTCCCTAGAGGGATAGATTTCTATGTCCCTAGAGGGATTTCAATGTCCCTAGAGGGATTTCTATGTCCCAAGAGGGATTTCTATGTCCCAAGAGGGATTTCTATGTCCCTAGAGGGATTTCTATGTCCCTAGAGGGATAGATTTCTATGTCCCTAGAGGGATTTCTATGTCCCAAGAGGGATTTCTATGTCCCAAGAGGGATTTCTATGTCCCTAGAGGGATTTCTATGTCCCTAGAGGGATAGATTTCTATGTCCCTAGAGGGATTTCTAGGTCCCTAGAGGGATTTCTATGTCCCTAGAGGGATAGATTTCTATGTCCCTAGAGGGATTTCTATGTCCCTAGAGGGATTTCTATGTCCCAAGAGGGATAGATTTCTATGTCCCTAGAGGGATTTCTATGTCCCTAGAGAGAGAGATTTCTATGTCCTTAGAGGGATTTCTATGTCGCTAGAGGGATTTCTAGGTCCCTAGAGGGATTTCTATGTCCCAGAGGGATTTCTAGGTCCCTAGAGGGATTTCTATGTCCCTAGAGGGATAGATTTCTATGTCCCTAGAGGGATTTCTATGTCCCTAGAGGAATTTCTATGTCCCAAGAGGGATTTCTATGTCCCTAGAGGGATTTCTATGTCCCTAGAGGGATTTCTATGTCGCTAGAGGGATTTCTAGGTCGCTAGAGGGATTTCTATGTCCCTAGAGGGATTTCTAGGTCCCTAGAGGGATAGATTTCTATGTCCCTAGAGGGATTTCTATGTCCCAAGACGGATTTCTATGTCCCAAGAGGGATTTCTATGTCCCAAGAGGGATTTCTATGTCCCTAGAGGGATAGATTTCTATGTCCCTAGAGGGATTTCAATGTCCCTAGAGGGATTTCTATGTCCCAAGAGGGATTTCTATGTCCCAAGAGGGATTTCTAGGTCCCTAGAGGGATTTCTATGTCCCTAGAGGGATAGATTTCTATGTCCCTAGAGGGATTTCTATGTCCCTAGAGGGATTTCTATGTCCCAAGAGGGATTTCTATGTCCCTAGAGGGATAGATTTCTATGTCCCTAGAGGGATTTCTATGTCCCTAGAGGGATTTCTATGTCCCAAGAGGGATTTCTATGTCCCTAGAGGGATTTCTATGTCCCTAGAGGGATAGATTTCTATGTCCCTAGAGGGATTTCTATGTCCCAAGAGGGATAGATTTCTATGTCCCTAGAGGGATTTCTATGTCCCTAGAGGGATTTCTATGTCCCAAGAGGGATTTCTATGTCCCTAGAGGGATTTCTATGTCCCTAGAGGGATAGATTTCTATGTCCCTAGAGGGATTTCTATGTCCCAAGAGGGATTTCTATGTCCCAAGAGGGATTTCTATGTCCCTAGAGGGATAGATTTCTATGTCCCTAGAGGGATTTCAATGTCCCTAGAGGGATTTCTATGTCCCAAGAGGGATTTCTATGTCCCAAGAGGGATTTCTATGTCCCTAGAGGGATTTCTATGTCCCTAGAGGGATAGATTTCTATGTCCCTAGAGGGATTTCTATGTCCCAAGAGGGATTTCTATGTCCCAAGAGGGATTTCTATGTCCCTAGAGGGATTTCTATGTCCCTAGAGGGATAGATTTCTATGTCCCTAGAGGGATTTCTAGGTCCCTAGAGGGATTTCTATGTCCCTAGAGGGATAGATTTCTATGTCCCTAGAGGGATTTCTAGGTCGCTAGAGGGATTTCAATGTCCCTAGAGGGATTTCTATGTCCCAAGAGGGATTTCTATGTCCCAAGAGGGATTTCTATGTCCCTAGAGGGATTTCTATGTCCCTAGAGGGATAGATTTCTATGTCCCTAGAGGGATTTCAATGTCCCTAGAGGGATTTCTATGTCCCAAGAGGGATTTCTATGTCCCAAGAGGGATTTCTATGTCCCTAGAGGGATTTCTATGTCCCTAGAGGGATAGATTTCTATGTCCCTAGAGGGATTTCAATGTCCCTAGAGGGATTTCTAGGTCCCTAGAGGGATTTCTATGTCCCTAGAGGGATAGATTTCTATGTCCCTAGAGGGATTTCTATGTCCCTAGAGGGATTTCTATGTCCCAAGAGGGATTTCTATGTCCCTAGAGGGATAGATTTCTATGTCCCTAGAAGGATTTCTATGTCCCTAGAGGGATTTCTATGTCGCTAGAGGGATTTCTAGGTCGCTAGAGGGATTTCTATGTCCCAAGAGGGATTTCTATGTCCCTAGAGGGATAGATTTCTATGTCCCTAGAGGGATTTCTATGTCGCTAGAGGGATTTCTAGGTCGCTAGAGGGATTTCTAGGTCGCTAGAGGGATTTCTATGTCCCAAGAGGGATTTCTATGTCCCTAGAGGGATAGATTTCTATGTCCCTAGAGGGATTTCTATGTCGCTAGAGGGATTTCTATGTCGCTAGAGGGATTTCTAGGTCGCTAGAGGGATTTCTATGTCCCAAGAGGGATTTCTATGTCCCTAGAGGGATAGATTTCTATGTCCCTAGAGGGATTTCTATGTCGCTAGAGGGATTTCTAGGTCGCTAGAGGGATTTCTATGTCCCTAGAGGGATTTCTAGGTCCCTAGAGGGATAGATTTCTATGTCCCTAGAGGGATTTCTATGTCCCAAGAGGGATTTCTATGTCCCAAGAGGGATTTCTATGTCCCTAGAGGGATTTCTATGTCCCTAGAGGGATAGATTTCTATGTCCCTAGAGGGATTTCAATGTCCCTAGAGGGATTTCTAGGTCCCTAGAGGGATTTCTATGTCCCTAGAGGGATAGATTTCTATGTCCCTAGAGGGATTTCTATGTCCCTAGAGGGATTTCTATGTCCCAAGAGGGATTTCTATGTCCCTAGAGGGATAGATTTCTATGTCCCTAGAAGGATTTCTATGTCCCTAGAGGGATTTCTATGTCGCTAGAGGGATTTCTAGGTCGCTAGAGGGATTTCTATGTCCCAAGAGGGATTTCTATGTCCCTAGAGGGATAGATTTCTATGTCCCTAGAGGGATTTCTATGTCGCTAGAGGGATTTCTAGGTCGCTAGAGGGATTTCTAGGTCGCTAGAGGGATTTCTATGTCCCAAGAGGGATTTCTATGTCCCTAGAGGGATAGATTTCTATGTCCCTAGAGGGATTTCTATGTCCCTAGAGGGATTTCTATGTCGCTAGAGGGATTTCTAGGTCGCTAGAGGGATTTCTATGTCCCAAGAGGGATTTCTATGTCCCTAGAGGGATAGATTTCTATGTCCCTAGAGGGATTTCTATGTCGCTAGAGGGATTTCTAGGTCGCTAGAGGGATTTCTATGTCCCTAGAGGGATTTCTAGGTCCCTAGAGGGATAGATTTCTATGTCCCTAGAGGGATTTCTATGTCCCAAGAGGGATTTCTATGTCCCAAGAGGGATTTCTATGTCCCTAGAGGGATAGATTTCTATGTCCCTAGAGGGATTTCAATGTCCCTAGAGGGATTTCTATGTCCCAAGAGGGATTTCTATGTCCCAAGAGGGATTTCTAGGTCCCTAGAGGGATTTCTATGTCCCTAGAGGGATAGATTTCTATGTCCCTAGAGGGATTTCTATGTCCCTAGAGGGATTTCTATGTCCCAAGAGGGATTTCTATGTCCCTAGAGGGATAGATTTCTATGTCCCTAGAGGGATTTCTATGTCCCTAGAGGGATTTCTATGTCCCAAGAGGGATTTCTATGTCCCTAGAGGGATTTCTATGTCCCTAGAGGGATAGATTTCTATGTCCCTAGAGGGATTTCTATGTCCCAAGAGGGATAGATTTCTATGTCCCTAGAGGGATTTCTATGTCCCTAGAGGGATTTCTATGTCCCAAGAGGGATTTCTATGTCCCTAGAGGGATTTCTATGTCCCTAGAGGGATAGATTTCTATGTCCCTAGAGGGATTTCTATGTCCCAAGAGGGATTTCTATGTCCCAAGAGGGATTTCTATGTCCCTAGAGGGATAGATTTCTATGTCCCTAGAGGGATTTCAATGTCCCTAGAGGGATTTCTATGTCCCAAGAGGGATTTCTATGTCCCAAGAGGGATTTCTATGTCCCTAGAGGGATTTCTATGTCCCTAGAGGGATAGATTTCTATGTCCCTAGAGGGATTTCTATGTCCCAAGAGGGATTTCTATGTCCCAAGAGGGATTTCTATGTCCCTAGAGGGATTTCTATGTCCCTAGAGGGATAGATTTCTATGTCCCTAGAGGGATTTCTAGGTCCCTAGAGGGATTTCTATGTCCCTAGAGGGATAGATTTCTATGTCCCTAGAGGGATTTCTATGTCCCTAGAGGGATTTCTATGTCCCAAGAGGGATTTCTATGTCCCTAGAGGGATAGATTTCTATGTCCCTAGAGGGATTTCTATGTCCCTAGAGGGATTTCTAGGTCCCTAGAGAGAGAGATTTCTATGTCCTTAGAGGGATTTCTATGTCGCTAGAGGGATTTCTAGGTCCCTAGAGGGATTTCTATGTCCCAGAGGGATTTCTAGGTCCCTAGAGGGATTTCTATGTCCCTAGAGGGATAGATTTCTATGTCCCTAGAGGGATTTCTATGTCCCTAGAGGGATTTCTATGTCCCAAGAGGGATTTCTATGTCCCTAGAGGGATAGATTTCTATGTCCCTAGAGGGATTTCTATGTCCCTAGAGGGATTTCTATGTCCCAAGAGGGATTTCTATGTCCCTAGAGGGATTTCTATGTCCCTAGAGGGATAGATTTCTATGTCCCTAGAGGGATTTCTATGTCCCAAGAGGGATAGATTTCTATGTCCCTAGAGGGATAGATTTCTATGTCCCTAGAGGGATTTCTATGTCCCTAGAGGGATCTCAATGTCCCTAGAGGGATTTCTATGTCCCAAGAGGGATTTCTATGTCCCAAGAGGGATTTCTATGTCCCTAGAGGGATTTCTATGTCCCTAGAGGGATAGATTTCTATGTCCCTAGAGGGATTTCTAGGTCCCTAGAGGGATTTCTAGGTCCCTAGAGGGATTTCTATGTCCCTAGAGGGATAGATTTCTATGTCCCTAGAGGGATTTCTATGTCCCTAGAGGGATTTCTATGTCCCTAGAGGGATTTCTATGTCCCTAGAGGGATTTCTATGTCGCTAGAGGGATTTCTAGGTCGCTAGAGGGATTTCTATGTCCCAAGAGGGATTTCTATGTCCCTAGAGGGATAGATTTCTATGTCCCAAGAGGGATTTCTATGTCCCTAGAGGGATTTCTATGTCGGTAGAGGGATTTCTAGGTCGCTAGAGGGATTTCTATGTCCCTAGAGGGATTTCTAGGTCCCTAGAGGGATAGATTTCTATGTCCCTAGAGGGATTTCTATGTCCCAAGAGGGATTTCTATGTCCCAAGAGGGATTTCTATGTCCCAAGAGGGATTTCTATGTCCCTAGAGGGATAGATTTCTATGTCCCTAGAGGGATTTCAATGTCCCTAGAGGGATTTCTATGTCCCAAGAGGGATTTCTATGTCCCAAGAGGGATTTCTAGGTCCCTAGAGGGATTTCTATGTCCCTAGAGGGATAGATTTCTATGTCCCTAGAGGGATTTCTATGTCCCTAGAGGGATTTCTATGTCCCAAGAGGGATTTCTATTTCCCTAGAGGGATAGATTTCTATGTCCCTAGAGGGATTTCAATGTCCCTAGAGGGATTTCTATGTCCCAAGAGGGATTTCTATGTCCCAAGAGGGATTTCTATGTCCCTAGAGGGATTTCTATGTCCCTAGAGGGATAGATTTCTATGTCCCTAGAGGGATTTCTAGGTCCCTAGAGGGATTTCTATGTCCCTAGAGAGAGAGATTTCTATGTCCTTAGAGGGATTTCTATGTCGCTAGAGGGATTTCTAGGTCCCTAGAGGGATTTCTATGTCCCAGAGGGATTTCTAGGTCCCTAGAGGGATTTCTATGTCCCTAGAGGGATAGATTTCTATGTCCCTAGAGGGATTTCTATGTCCCTAGAGGGATTTCTATGTCCCAAGAGGGATTTCTATGTCCCTAGAGGGATTTCTATGTCCCTAGAGGGATTTCTATGTCGCTAGAGGGATTTCTAGGTCGCTAGAGGGATTTCTATGTCCCTAGAGGGATTTCTAGGTCCCTAGAGGGATAGATTTCTATGTCCCTAGAGGGATTTCTATGTCCCAAGACGGATTTCTATGTCCCAAGAGGGATTTCTATGTCCCAAGAGGGATTTCTATGTCCCTAGAGGGATAGATTTCTATGTCCCTAGAGGGATTTCAATGTCCCTAGAGGGATTTCTATGTCCCAAGAGGGATTTCTATGTCCCAAGAGGGATTTCTAGGTCCCTAGAGGGATTTCTATGTCCCTAGAGGGATAGATTTCTATGTCCCTAGAGGGATTTCTATGTCCCTAGAGGGATTTCTATGTCCCAAGAGGGATTTCTATGTCCCTAGAGGGATAGATTTCTATGTCCCTAGAGGGATTTCTATGTCCCTAGAGGGATTTCTATGTCCCAAGAGGGATTTCTATGTCCCTAGAGGGATTTCTATGTCCCTAGAGGGATAGATTTCTATGTCCCTAGAGGGATTTCTATGTCCCAAGAGGGATAGATTTCTATGTCCCTAGAGGGATTTCTATGTCCCTAGAGGGATTTCTATGTCCCAAGAGGGATTTCTATGTCCCTAGAGGGATTTCTATGTCCCTAGAGGGATAGATTTCTATGTCCCTAGAGGGATTTCTATGTCCCAAGAGGGATTTCTATGTCCCAAGAGGGATTTCTATGTCCCTAGAGGGATAGATTTCTATGTCCCTAGAGGGATTTCAATGTCCCTAGAGGGATTTCTATGTCCCAAGAGGGATTTCTATGTCCCAAGAGGGATTTCTATGTCCCTAGAGGGATTTCTATGTCCCTAGAGGGATAGATTTCTATGTCCCTAGAGGGATTTCTATGTCCCAAGAGGGATTTCTATGTCCCAAGAGGGATTTCTATGTCCCTAGAGGGATTTCTATGTCCCTAGAGGGATAGATTTCTATGTCCCTAGAGGGATTTCTAGGTCCCTAGAGGGATTTCTATGTCCCTAGAGGGATAGATTTCTATGTCCCTAGAGGGATTTCTATGTCCCTAGAGGGATTTCTATGTCCCAAGAGGGATAGATTTCTATGTCCCTAGAGGGATTTCTATGTCCCTAGAGAGAGAGATTTCTATGTCCTTAGAGGGATTTCTATGTCGCTAGAGGGATTTCTAGGTCCCTAGAGGGATTTCTATGTCCCAGAGGGATTTCTAGGTCCCTAGAGGGATTTCTATGTCCCTAGAGGGATAGATTTCTATGTCCCTAGAGGGATTTCTATGTCCCTAGAGGAATTTCTATGTCCCAAGAGGGATTTCTATGTCCCTAGAGGGATTTCTATGTCCCTAGAGGGATTTCTATGTCGCTAGAGGGATTTCTAGGTCGCTAGAGGGATTTCTATGTCCCTAGAGGGATTTCTAGGTCCCTAGAGGGATAGATTTCTATGTCCCTAGAGGGATTTCTATGTCCCAAGACGGATTTCTATGTCCCAAGAGGGATTTCTATGTCCCAAGAGGGATTTCTATGTCCCTAGAGGGATAGATTTCTATGTCCCTAGAGGGATTTCAATGTCCCTAGAGGGATTTCTATGTCCCAAGAGGGATTTCTATGTCCCAAGAGGGATTTCTAGGTCCCTAGAGGGATTTCTATGTCCCTAGAGGGATAGATTTCTATGTCCCTAGAGGGATTT
The DNA here is from genome assembly GCA_964056705.1 of Troilus luridus. Taxonomy (NCBI): domain Eukaryota; kingdom Metazoa; phylum Arthropoda; class Insecta; order Hemiptera; family Pentatomidae; genus Troilus; species Troilus luridus. The sequence continues at coordinate 521,198 of CAXKTH010000067.1, forward strand.
CTATGTCCCTAGAGGGATTTCTATGTCCCAAGAGGGATTTCTATGTCCCTAGAGGGATAGATTTCTATGTCCCTAGAGGGATTTCTATGTCCCTAGAGGGATTTCTATGTCCCAAGAGGGATTTCTATGTCCCTAGAGGGATTTCTATGTCCCTAGAGGGATAGATTTCTATGTCCCTAGAGGGATTTCTATGTCCCAAGAGGGATAGATTTCTATGTCCCTAGAGGGATTTCTATGTCCCTAGAGGGATTTCTATGTCCCAAGAGGGATTTCTATGTCCCTAGAGGGATTTCTATGTCCCTAGAGGGATAGATTTCTATGTCCCTAGAGGGATTTCTATGTCCCAAGAGGGATTTCTATGTCCCAAGAGGGATTTCTATGTCCCTAGAGGGATAGATTTCTATGTCCCTAGAGGGATTTCAATGTCCCTAGAGGGATTTCTATGTCCCAAGAGGGATTTCTATGTCCCAAGAGGGATTTCTATGTCCCTAGAGGGATTTCTATGTCCCTAGAGGGATAGATTTCTATGTCCCTAGAGGGATTTCTATGTCCCAAGAGGGATTTCTATGTCCCAAGAGGGATTTCTATGTCCCTAGAGGGATTTCTATGTCCCTAGAGGGATAGATTTCTATGTCCCTAGAGGGATTTCTAGGTCCCTAGAGGGATTTCTATGTCCCTAGAGGGATAGATTTCTATGTCCCTAGAGGGATTTCTATGTCCCTAGAGGGATTTCTATGTCCCAAGAGGGATAGATTTCTATGTCCCTAGAGGGATTTCTATGTCCCTAGAGGGATTTCTATGTCCCAAGAGGGATTTCTATGTCCCTAGAGGGATTTCTATGTCCCTAGAGGGATAGATTTCTATGTCCCTAGAGGGATTTCTATGTCCCAAGAGGGATTTCTATGTCCCAAGAGGGATTTCTATGTCCCTAGAGGGATAGATTTCTATGTCCCTAGAGGGATTTCAATGTCCCTAGAGGGATTTCTATGTCCCAAGAGGGATTTCTATGTCCCAAGAGGGATTTCTATGTCCCTAGAGGGATTTCTATGTCCCTAGAGGGATAGATTTCTATGTCCCTAGAGGGATTTCTATGTCCCTAGAGGGATTTCTATGTCCCAAGAGGGATTTCTATGTCCCAAGAGGGATTTCTATGTCCCTAGAGGGATTTCTATGTCCCTAGAGGGATAGATTTCTATGTCCCTAGAGGGATTTCTATGTCCCAAGAGGGATTTCTATGTCCCAAGAGGGATTTCTATGTCCCTAGAGGGATTTCTATGTCCCAAGAGGGATTTCTATGTCCCTAGAGGGATTTCTATGTCCCTAGAGGGATAGATTTCTATGTCCCTAGAGGGATTTCTATGTCCCAAGAGGGATTTCTATGTCCCAAGTGGGATTTCTATGTCCCTAGAGGGATTTCTATGTCCCTAGAGGGATAGATTTCTATGTCCCTAGAGGGATTTCTAGGTCCCTAGAGGGATTTCTATGTCCCTAGAGGGATAGATTTCTATGTCCCTAGAGGGATTTCTATGTCCCTAGAGGGATTTCTATGTCCCAAGAGGGATAGATTTCTATGTCCCTAGAGGGATTTCTATGTCCCTAGAGGGATTTCTATGTCCCAAGAGGGATTTCTATGTCCCTAGAGGGATTTCTATGTCCCTAGAGGGATAGATTTCTATGTCCCTAGAGGGATTTCTATGTCCCAAGAGGGATTTCTATGTCCCAAGAGGGATTTCTATGTCCCTAGAGGGATAGATTTCTATGTCCCTAGAGGGATTTCAATGTCCCTAGAGGGATTTCTATGTCCCAAGAGGGATTTCTATGTCCCAAGAGGGATTTCTATGTCCCTAGAGGGATTTCTATGTCCCAAGAGGGATTTCTATGTCCCTAGAGGGATTTCTATGTCGCTAGAGGGATTTCTATGTCCCTAGAGGGATAGATTTCTATGTTCCTAGAGGGATTTCTATGTCCCTAGAGGGATAGATTTCTATGTCCCAAGAGGGATTTCTATGTCCCTAGAGGGATTTCTATGTCGCTAGAGGGATTTCTATGTCCCTAGAGGGATTTCTAGGTCCCTAGAGGGATAGATTTCTATGTCCCTAGAGGGATTTCTATGTCCCAAGAGGGATTTCTATGTCGCTAGAGGGATTTCTAGGTCGCTAGAGGGATTTCTATGTCCCTAGAGGGATTTCAATGTCCCTAGAGGGATTTCTATGTCCCAAGAGGGATTTCTATGTCCCAAGAGGGATTTCTATGTCCCTAGAGGGATTTCTATGTCCCTAGAGGGATAGATTTCTATGTCCCTAGAGGGATTTCTAGGTCCCTAGAGGGATTTCTATGTCCCTAGAGGGATAGTTTTCTATGTCCCTAGAGGGATTTCTATGTCCCTAGAGGGATTTCTATGTCCCAAGAGGGATTTCTATGTCCCTAGAGGGATAGATTTCTATGTCCCTAGAGGGATTTCTATGTCCCTAGAGGGATTTCTAGGTCCCTAGAGAGAGAGATTTCTATGTCCTTAGAGGGATTTCTATGTCGCTAGAGGGATTTCTAGGTCCCTAGAGGGATTTCTATGTCCCAGAGGGATTTCTAGGTCCCTAGAGGGATTTCTATGTCCCTAGAGGGATAGATTTCTATGTCCCTAGAGGGATTTCTATGTCCCTAGAGGGATTTCTATGTCCCAAGAGGGATTTCTATGTCCCTAGAGGGATAGATTTCTATGTCCCTAGAGGGATTTCTATGTCCCTAGAGGGATTTCTATGTCCCAAGAGGGATTTCTATGTCCCTAGAGGGATTTCTATGTCCCTAGAGGGATAGATTTCTATGTCCCTAGAGGGATTTCTATGTCCCAAGAGGGATAGATTTCTATGTCCCTAGAGGGATAGATTTCTATGTCCCTAGAGGGATTTCTATGTCCCTAGAGGGATTTCTATGTCCCTAGAGGGATTTCTATGTCCCAAGAGGGATTTCTATGTCCCAAGAGGGATTTCTATGTCCCTAGAGGGATTTCTATGTCCCTAGAGGGATAGATTTCTATGTCCCTAGAGGGATTTCTAGGTCCCTAGAGGGATTTCTAGGTCCCTAGAGGGATTTCTATGTCCCTAAAGGGATAGATTTCTATGTCCCTAGAGGGATTTCTATGTCCCTAGAGGGATTTCTATGTCCCTAGAGGGATTTCTATGTCCCTAGAGGGATTTCTATGTCGCTAGAGGGATTTCTAGGTCGCTAGAGGGATTTCTATGTCCCAAGAGGGATTTCTATGTCCCTAGAGGGATAGATTTCTATGTCCCAAGAGGGATTTCTATGTCCCTAGAGGGATTTCTATGTCGCTAGAGGGATTTCTAGGTCGCTAGAGGGATTTCTATGTCCCTAGAGGGATTTCTAGGTCCCTAGAGGGATAGATTTCTATGTCCCTAGAGGGATTTCTATGTCCCAAGAGGGATTTCTATGTCCCAAGAGGGATTTCTATGTCCCAAGAGGGATTTCTATGTCCCTAGAGGGATAGATTTCTATGTCCCTAGAGGGATTTCAATGTCCCTAGAGGGATTTCTATGTCCCAAGAGGGATTTCTATGTCCCAAGAGGGATTTCTAGGTCCCTAGAGGGATTTCTATGTCCCTAGAGGGATAGATTTCTATGTCCCTAGAGGGATTTCTATGTCCCTAGAGAGATTTCTATGTCCCAAGAGGGATTTCTATGTCCCTAGAGGGATAGATTTCTATGTCCCTAGAGGGATTTCTATGTCCCTAGAGGGATTTCTATGTCCCAAGAGGGATTTCTATGTCCCTAGAGGGATTTCTATGTCCCTAGAGGGATAGATTTCTATGTCCCTAGAGGGATTTCTATGTCCCAAGAGGGATAGATTTCTATGTCCCTAGAGGGATTTCTATGTCCCTAGAGGGATTTCTATGTCCCAAGAGGGATTTCTATGTCCCTAGAGGGATTTCTATGTCCCTAGAGGGATAGATTTCTATGTCCCTAGAGGGATTTCTATGTCCCAAGAGGGATTTCTATGTCTCAAGAGGGATTTCTATGTCCCTAGAGGGATAGATTTCTATGTCCCTAGAGGGATTTCAATGTCCCTAGAGGGATTTCTATGTCCCAAGAGGGATTTCTATGTCCCAAGAGGGATTTCTATGTCCCTAGAGGGATTTCTATGTCCCTAGAGGGATTTCTATGTCCCTAGAGGGATTTCTATGTCCCTAGAGGGATAGATTTCTATGTCCCTAGAGGGATTTCTAGGTCCCTAGAGGGATTTCTATGTCCCTAGAGGGATAGATTTCTATGTCCCTAGAGGGATTTCTATGTCCCTAGAGGGATTTCTATGTCCCAAGAGGGATAGATTTCTATGTCCCTAGAGGGATTTCTATGTCCCTAGAGGGATAGATTTCTATGTCCCTAGAGGGATTTCTATGTCCCAAGAGGGATTTCTATGTCCCAAGTGGGATTTCTATGTCCCTAGAGGGATTTCTATGTCCCTAGAGGGATAGATTTCTATGTCCCTAGAGGGATTTCTAGGTCCCTAGAGGGATTTCTATGTCCCTAGAGGGATAGATTTCTATGTCCCTAGAGGGATTTCTATGTCCCTAGAGGGATTTCTATGTCCCAAGAGGGATAGATTTCTATGTCCCTAGAGGGATTTCTATGTCCCTAGAGGGATTTCTATGTCCCAAGAGGGATAGATTTCTATGTCCCTAGAGGGATTTCTATGTCCCTAGAGGGATTTCTATGTCCCAAGAGGGATTTCTATGTCCCTAGAGGGATTTCTATGTCCCTAGAGGGATAGATTTCTATGTCCCTAGAGGGATTTCTATGTCCCAAGAGGGATTTCTATGTCTCAAGAGGGATTTCTATGTCCCTAGAGGGATAGATTTCTATGTCCCTAGAGGGATTTCAATGTCCCTAGAGGGATTTCTATGTCCCAAGAGGGATTTCTATGTCCCAAGAGGGATTTCTATGTCCCTAGAGGGATTTCTATGTCCCTAGAGGGATTTCTATGTCCCTAGAGGGATTTCTATGTCCCTAGAGGGATAGATTTCTATGTCCCTAGAGGGATTTCTATGTCCCTAGAGGGATTTCTATGTCCCAAGAGGGATAGATTTCTATGTCCCTAGAGGGATTTCTATGTCCCTAGAGGGATTTCTTTGTCCCAAGAGGGATTTCTATGTCCCTAGAGGGATTTCTATGTCCCTAGAGGGATAGATTTCTATGTCCCTAGAGGGATTTCTATGTCCCAAGAGGGATTTCTATGTCCCAAGAGGGATTTCTATGTCCCTAGAGGGATAGATTTCTATGTCCCTAGAGGGATTTCAATGTCCCTAGAGGGATTTCTATGTCCCAAGAGGGATTTCTATGTCCCAAGAGGGATTTCTATGTCCCTAGAGGGATTTCTATGTCCCAAGAGGGATTTCTATGTCCCTAGAGGGATTTCTATGTCGCTAGAGGGATTTCTATGTCCCTAGAGGGATAGATTTCTATGTTCCTAGAGGGATTTCTATGTCCCTAGAGGGATAGATTTCTATGTCCCAAGAGGGATTTCTATGTCCCTAGAGGGATTTCTATGTCGCTAGAGGGATTTCTATGTCGCTAGAGGGATTTCTAGGTCGCTAGAGGGATTTCTATGTCCCTAGAGGGATTTCAATGTCCCTAGAGGGATTTCTATGTCCCAAGAGGGATTTCTATGTCCCAAGAGGGATTTCTAGGTCCCTAGAGGGATTTCTATGTCCCTAGAGGGATAGATTTCTATGTCCCTAGAGGGATTTCTATGTCCCTAGAGGGATTTCTCTGTCCCAAGAGGGATTTCTATGTCCCTAGAGGGTTAGATTTCTATGTCCCTAGAGGGATTTCTATGTCCCTAGAGGGATTTCTATGTCCCAAGAGGGATTTCTATGTCCCTAGAGGGATTTCTATGTCCCTAGAGGGATAGATTTCTATGTCCCTAGAGGGATTTCTATGTCCCAAGAGGGATAGATTTCTATGTCCCTAGAGGGATTTCTATGTCCCTAGAGGGATTTCTATGTCCCAAGAGGGATTTCTATGTCCCTAGAGGGATTTCTATGTCCCTAGAGGGATAGATTTCTATGTCCCTAGAGGGATTTCTATGTCCCAAGAGGGATTTCTATGTCCCAAGAGGGATTTCTATGTCCCTAGAGGGATAGATTTCTATGTCTCTAGAGGGATTTCAATGTCCCTAGAGGGATTTCTATGTCCCAAGAGGGATTTCTATGTCCCAAGAGGGATTTCTATGTCCCTAGAGGGATTTCTATGTCCCTAGAGGGATAGATTTCTATGTCCCTAGAGGGATTTCTAGGTCCCTAGAGGGATTTCTATGTCCCTAGAGGGATAGTTTTCTATGTCCCTAGAGGGATTTCTATGTCCCTAGAGGGATTTCTATGTCCCAAGAGGGATTTCTATGTCCCTAGAGGGATTTCTATGTCCCAAGAGGGATTTCTATGTCCCTAGAGGGATAGATTTCTATGTCCCTAGAGGGATTTCTATGTCCCAAGAGGGATAGATTTCTATGTCCCTAGAGGGATTTCTATGTCCCTAGAGGGATTTCTATGTCCCAAGAGGGATTTCTATGTCCCTAGAGGGATTTCTATGTCCCTAGAGGGATAGATTTCTATGTCCCTAGAGGGATTTCTATGTCCCAAGAGGGATTTCTATGTCCCAAGAGGGATTTCTATGTCCCTAGAGGGATAGATTTCTATGTCCCTAGAGGGATTTCAATGTCCCTAGAGGGATTTCTATGTCCCAAGAGGGATTTCTATGTCCCAAGAGGGATTTCTATGTCCCTAGAGGGATTTCTATGTCCCTAGAGGGATAGATTTCTATGTCCCTAGAGGGATTTCTAGGTCCCTAGAGGGATTTCTATGTCCCTAGAGGGATAGTTTTCTATGTCCCTAGAGGGATTTCTATGTCCCTAGAGGGATTTCTATGTCCCAAGAGGGATGTCTATGTCCCTAGAGGGATAGATTTCTATGTCCCTAGAGGGATTTCTATGTCCCTAGAGGGATTTCTAGGTCCCTAGAGAGAGAGATTTCTATGTCCTTAGAGGGATTTCTATGTCGCTAGAGGGATTTCTAGGTCCCTAGAGGGATTTCTATGTCCCAGAGGGATTTCTAGGTCCCTAGAGGGATTTCTATGTCCCTAGAGGGATAGATTTCTATGTCCCTAGAGGGATTTCTATGTCCCTAGAGGGATTTCTATGTCCCAAGAGGGATTTCTATGTCCCTAGAGGGATAGATTTCTATGTCCCTAGAGGGATTTCTATGTCCCTAGAGGGATTTCTATGTCCCAAGAGGGATTTCTATGTCCCTAGAGGGATTTCTATGTCCCTAGAGGGATAGATTTCTATGTCCCTAGAGGGATTTCTATGTCCCAAGAGGGATAGATTTCTATGTCCCTAGAGGGATAGATTTCTATGTCCCTAGAGGGATTTCTATGTCCCTAGAGGGATTTCTATGTCCCTAGAGGGATTTCTATGTCCCAAGAGGGATTTCTATGTCCCAAGAGGGATTTCTATGTCCCTAGAGGGATTTCTATGTCCCTAGAGGGATAGATTTCTATGTCCCTAGAGGGATTTCTAGGTCCCTAGAGGGATTTCTAGGTCCCTAGAGGGATTTCTATGTCCCTAAAGGGATAGATTTCTATGTCCCTAGAGGGATTTCTATGTCCCTAGAGGGATTTCTATGTCCCTAGAGGGATTTCTATGTCCCTAGAGGGATTTCTATGTCGCTAGAGGGATTTCTAGGTCGCTAGAGGGATTTCTATGTCCCAAGAGGGATTTCTATGTCCCTAGAGGGATAGATTTCTATGTCCCAAGAGGGATTTCTATGTCCCTAGAGGGATTTCTATGTCGCTAGAGGGATTTCTAGGTCGCTAGAGGGATTTCTATGTCCCTAGAGGGATTTCTAGGTCCCTAGAGGGATAGATTTCTATGTCCCTAGAGGGATTTCTATGTCCCAAGAGGGATTTCTATGTCCCAAGAGGGATTTCTATGTCCCAAGAGGGATTTCTATGTCCCTAGAGGGATAGATTTCTATGTCCCTAGAGGGATTTCAATGTCCCTAGAGGGATTTCTATGTCCCAAGAGGGATTTCTATGTCCCAAGAGGGATTTCTAGGTCCCTAGAGGGATTTCTATGTCCCTAGAGGGATAGATTTCTATGTCCCTAGAGGGATTTCTATGTCCCTAGAGAGATTTCTATGTCCCAAGAGGGATTTCTATGTCCCTAGAGGGATAGATTTCTATGTCCCTAGAGGGATTTCTATGTCCCTAGAGGGATTTCTATGTCCCAAGAGGGATTTCTATGTCCCTAGAGGGATTTCTATGTCCCTAGAGGGATAGATTTCTATGTCCCTAGAGGGATTTCTATGTCCCAAGAGGGATTTCTATGTCCCTAGAGGGATAGATTTCTATGTCCCTAGAGGGATTTCTATGTCCCTAGAGGGATTTCTAGGTCCCTAGAGAGAGAGATTTCTATGTCCTTAGAGGGATTTCTATGTCGCTAGAGGGATTTCTAGGTCCCTAGAGGGATTTCTATGTCCCAGAGGGATTTCTAGGTCCCTAGAGGGATTTCTATGTCCCTAGAGGGATAGATTTCTATGTCCCTAGAGGGATTTCTATGTCCCTAGAGGGATTTCTATGTCCCAAGAGGGATTTCTATGTCCCTAGAGGGATAGATTTCTATGTCCCTAGAGGGATTTCTATGTCCCTAGAGGGATTTCTATGTCCCAAGAGGGATTTCTATGTCCCTAGAGGGATTTCTATGTCCCTAGAGGGATAGATTTCTATGTCCCTAGAGGGATTTCTATGTCCCAAGAGGGATAGATTTCTATGTCCCTAGAGGGATAGATTTCTATGTCCCTAGAGGGATTTCTATGTCCCTAGAGGGATTTCTATGTCCCTAGAGGGATTTCTATGTCCCAAGAGGGATTTCTATGTCCCAAGAGGGATTTCTATGTCCCTAGAGGGATTTCTATGTCCCTAGAGGGATAGATTTCTATGTCCCTAGAGGGATTTCTAGGTCCCTAGAGGGATTTCTAGGTCCCTAGAGGGATTTCTATGTCCCTAAAGGGTTAGATTTCTATGTCCCTAGAGGGATTTCTATGTCCCTAGAGGGATTTCTATGTCCCTAGAGGGATTTCTATGTCCCTAGAGGGATTTCTATGTCGCTAGAGGGATTTCTAGGTCGCTAGAGGGATTTCTATGTCCCAAGAGGGATTTCTATGTCCCTAGAGGGATAGATTTCTATGTCCCAAGAGGGATTTCTATGTCCCTAGAGGGATTTCTATGTCGCTAGAGGGATTTCTAGGTCGCTAGAGGGATTTCTATGTCCCTAGAGGGATTTCTAGGTCCCTAGAGGGATAGATTTCTATGTCCCTAGAGGGATTTCTATGTCCCAAGAGGGATTTCTATGTCCCAAGAGGGATTTCTATGTCCCAAGAGGGATTTCTATGTCCCTAGAGGGATAGATTTCTATGTCCCTAGAGGGATTTCAATGTCCCTAGAGGGATTTCTATGTCCCAAGAGGGATTTCTATGTCCCAAGAGGGATTTCTAGGTCCCTAGAGGGATTTCTATGTCCCTAGAGGGATAGATTTCTATGTCCCTAGAGGGATTTCTATGTCCCTAGAGAGATTTCTATGTCCCAAGAGGGATTTCTATGTCCCTAGAGGGATAGATTTCTATGTCCCTAGAGGGATTTCTATGTCCCTAGAGGGATTTCTATGTCCCAAGAGGGATTTCTATGTCCCTAGAGGGATTTCTATGTCCCTAGAGGGATAGATTTCTATGTCCCTAGAGGGATTTCTATGTCCCAAGAGGGATAGATTTCTATGTCCCTAGAGGGATTTCTATGTCCCTAGAGGGATTTCTATGTCCCAAGAGGGATTTCTATGTCCCTAGAGGGATTTCTATGTCCCTAGAGGGATAGATTTCTATGTCCCTAGAGGGATTTCTATGTCCCAAGAGGGATTTCTATGTCTCAAGAGGGATTTCTATGTCCCTAGAGGGATAGATTTCTATGTCCCTAGAGGGATTTCAATGTCCCTAGAGGGATTTCTATGTCCCAAGAGGGATTTCTATGTCCCAAGAGGGATTTCTATGTCCCTAGAGGGATTTCTATGTCCCTAGAGGGATTTCTATGTCCCTAGAGGGATTTCTATGTCCCTAGAGGGATAGATTTCTATGTCCCTAGAGGGATTTCTAGGTCCCTAGAGGGATTTCTATGTCCCTAGAGGGATAGATTTCTATGTCCCTAGAGGGATTTCTATGTCCCTAGAGGGATTTCTATGTCCCAAGAGGGATAGATTTCTATGTCCCTAGAGGGATTTCTATGTCCCTAGAGGGATTTCTATGTCCCAAGAGGGATTTCTATGTCCCTAGAGGGATTTCTATGTCCCTAGAGGGATAGATTTCTATGTCCCTAGAGGGATTTCTATGTCCCAAGAGGGATTTCTATGTCCCAAGAGGGATTTCTATGTCCCTAGAGGGATAGATTTCTATGTCCCTAGAGGGATTTCAATGTCCCTAGAGGGATTTCTATGTCCCAAGAGGGATTTCTATGTCCCAAGAGGGATTTCTATGTCCCTAGAGGGATTTCTATGTCCCTAGAGGGATAGATTTCTATGTCCCTAGAGGGATTTCTATGTCCCTAGAGGGATTTCTATGTCCCAAGAGGGATTTCTATGTCCCAAGAGGGATTTCTATGTCCCTAGAGGGATTTCTATGTCCCTAGAGGGATAGATTTCTATGTCCCTAGAGGGATTTCTATGTCCCAAGAGGGATTTCTATGTCCCAAGAGGGATTTCTATGTCCCTAGAGGGATTTCTATGTCCCAAGAGGGATTTCTATGTCCCTAGAGGGATTTCTATGTCCCTAGAGGGATAGATTTCTATGTCCCTAGAGGGATTTCTATGTCCCAAGAGGGATTTCTATGTCCCAAGTGGGATTTCTATGTCCCTAGAGGGATTTCTATGTCCCTAGAGGGATAGATTTCTATGTCCCTAGAGGGATTTCTAGGTCCCTAGAGGGATTTCTATGTCCCTAGAGGGATTTCTATGTCCCTAGAGGGATAGATTTCTATGTCCCTAGAGGGATTTCAATGTCCCTAGAGGGATTTCTATGTCCCAAGAGGGATTTCTATGTCCCTAGAGGGATTTCTATGTCCCAAGAGGGATTTCTATGTCCCTAGAGGGATAGATTTCTATGTCCCTAGAGGGATTTCTATGTCCCAAGAGGGATAGATTTCTATGTCCCTAGAGGGATTTCTATGTCCCTAGAGGGATTTCTATGTCCCAAGAGGGATTTCTATGTCCCTAGAGGGATTTCTATGTCCCTAGAGGGATAGATTTCTATGTCCCTAGAGGGATTTCTATGTCCCAAGAGGGATTTCTATGTCCCAAGAGGGATTTCTATGTCCCTAGAGGGATAGATTTCTATGTCCCTAGAGGGATTTCAATGTCCCTAGAGGGATTTCTATGTCCCAAGAGGGATTTCTATGTCCCTAGAGGGATTTCTATGTCCCTAGAGGGATAGATTTCTATGTCCCTAGAGGGATTTCTATGTCCCAAGAGGGATAGATTTCTATGTCCCTAGAGGGATTTCTATGTCCCTAGAGGGATTTCTATGTCCCAAGAGGGATTTCTATGTCCCTAGAGGGATTTCTATGTCCCTAGAGGGATAGATTTCTATGTCCCTAGAGGGATTTCTATGTCCCAAGAGGGATTTCTATGTCCCAAGAGGGATTTCTATGTCCCTAGAGGGATAGATTTCTATGTCCCTAGAGGGATTTCAATGTCCCTAGAGGGATTTCTATGTCCCAAGAGGGATTTCTATGTCCCAAGAGGGATTTCTATGTCCCTAGAGGGATTTCTATGTCCCTAGAGGGATAGATTTCTATGTCCCTAGAGGGATTTCTATGTCCCAAGAGGGATTTCTATGTCCCAAGAGGGATTTCTATGTCCCTAGAGGGATTTCTATGTCCCTAGAGGGATAGATTTCTATGTCCCTAGAGGGATTTCTAGGTCCCTAGAGGGATTTCTATGTCCCTAGAGGGATAGATTTCTATGTCCCTAGAGGGATTTCTATGTCCCTAGAGGGATTTCTATGTCCCAAGAGGGATTTCTATGTCCCTAGAGGGATAGATTTCTATGTCCCTAGAGGGATTTCTATGTCCCTAGAGGGATTTCTAGGTCCCTAGAGAGAGAGATTTCTATGTCCTTAGAGGGATTTCTATGTCGCTAGAGGGATTTCTAGGTCCCTAGAGGGATTTCTATGTCCCAGAGGGATTTCTAGGTCCCTAGAGGGATTTCTATGTCCCTAGAGGGATAGATTTCTATGTCCCTAGAGGGATTTCTATGTCCCTAGAGGGATTTCTATGTCCCAAGAGGGATTTCTATGTCCCTAGAGGGATAGATTTCTATGTCCCTAGAGGGATTTCTATGTCCCTAGAGGGATTTCTATGTCCCAAGAGGGATTTCTATGTCCCTAGAGGGATTTCTATGTCCCTAGAGGGATAGATTTCTATGTCCCTAGAGGGATTTCTATGTCCCAAGAGGGATAGATTTCTATGTCCCTAGAGGGATAGATTTCTATGTCCCTAGAGGGATTTCTATGTCCCTAGAGGGATCTCAATGTCCCTAGAGGGATTTCTATGTCCCAAGAGGGATTTCTATGTCCCAAGAGGGATTTCTATGTCCCTAGAGGGATTTCTATGTCCCTAGAGGGATAGATTTCTATGTCCCTAGAGGGATTTCTAGGTCCCTAGAGGGATTTCTAGGTCCCTAGAGGGATTTCTATGTCCCTAGAGGGATAGATTTCTATGTCCCTAGAGGGATTTCTATGTCCCTAGAGGGATTTCTATGTCCCTAGAGGGATTTCTATGTCCCTAGAGGGATTTCTATGTCGCTAGAGGGATTTCTAGGTCGCTAGAGGGATTTCTATGTCCCAAGAGGGATTTCTATGTCCCTAGAGGGATAGATTTCTATGTCCCAAGAGGGATTTCTATGTCCCTAGAGGGATTTCTATGTCGGTAGAGGGATTTCTAGGTCGCTAGAGGGATTTCTATGTCCCTAGAGGGATTTCTAGGTCCCTAGAGGGATAGATTTCTATGTCCCTAGAGGGATTTCTATGTCCCAAGAGGGATTTCTATGTCCCAAGAGGGATTTCTATGTCCCAAGAGGGATTTCTATGTCCCTAGAGGGATAGATTTCTATGTCCCTAGAGGGATTTCAATGTCCCTAGAGGGATTTCTATGTCCCAAGAGGGATTTCTATGTCCCAAGAGGGATTTCTAGGTCCCTAGAGGGATTTCTATGTCCCTAGAGGGATAGATTTCTATGTCCCTAGAGGGATTTCTATGTCCCTAGAGGGATTTCTATGTCCCAAGAGGGATTTCTATTTCCCTAGAGGGATAGATTTCTATGTCCCTAGAGGGATTTCAATGTCCCTAGAGGGATTTCTATGTCCCAAGAGGGATTTCTATGTCCCAAGAGGGATTTCTATGTCCCTAGAGGGATTTCTATGTCCCTAGAGGGATAGATTTCTATGTCCCTAGAGGGATTTCTAGGTCCCTAGAGGGATTTCTATGTCCCTAGAGAGAGAGATTTCTATGTCCTTAGAGGGATTTCTATGTCGCTAGAGGGATTTCTAGGTCCCTAGAGGGATTTCTATGTCCCAGAGGGATTTCTAGGTCCCTAGAGGGATTTCTATGTCCCTAGAGGGATAGATTTCTATGTCCCTAGAGGGATTTCTATGTCCCTAGAGGGATTTCTATGTCCCAAGAGGGATTTCTATGTCCCTAGAGGGATTTCTATGTCCCTAGAGGGATTTCTATGTCGCTAGAGGGATTTCTAGGTCGCTAGAGGGATTTCTATGTCCCTAGAGGGATTTCTAGGTCCCTAGAGGGATAGATTTCTATGTCCCTAGAGGGATTTCTATGTCCCAAGACGGATTTCTATGTCCCAAGAGGGATTTCTATGTCCCAAGAGGGATTTCTATGTCCCTAGAGGGATAGATTTCTATGTCCCTAGAGGGATTTCAATGTCCCTAGAGGGATTTCTATGTCCCAAGAGGGATTTCTATGTCCCAAGAGGGATTTCTAGGTCCCTAGAGGGATTTCTATGTCCCTAGAGGGATAGATTTCTATGTCCCTAGAGGGATTTCTATGTCCCTAGAGGGATTTCTATGTCCCAAGAGGGATTTCTATGTCCCTAGAGGGATAGATTTCTATGTCCCTAGAGGGATTTCTATGTCCCTAGAGGGATTTCTATGTCCCAAGAGGGATTTCTATGTCCCTAGAGGGATTTCTATGTCCCTAGAGGGATAGATTTCTATGTCCCTAGAGGGATTTCTATGTCCCAAGAGGGATAGATTTCTATGTCCCTAGAGGGATTTCTATGTCCCTAGAGGGATTTCTATGTCCCAAGAGGGATTTCTATGTCCCTAGAGGGATTTCTATGTCCCTAGAGGGATAGATTTCTATGTCCCTAGAGGGATTTCTATGTCCCAAGAGGGATTTCTATGTCCCAAGAGGGATTTCTATGTCCCTAGAGGGATAGATTTCTATGTCCCTAGAGGGATTTCAATGTCCCTAGAGGGATTTCTATGTCCCAAGAGGGATTTCTATGTCCCAAGAGGGATTTCTATGTCCCTAGAGGGATTTCTATGTCCCTAGAGGGATAGATTTCTATGTCCCTAGAGGGATTTCTATGTCCCAAGAGGGATTTCTATGTCCCAAGAGGGATTTCTATGTCCCTAGAGGGATTTCTATGTCCCTAGAGGGATAGATTTCTATGTCCCTAGAGGGATTTCTAGGTCCCTAGAGGGATTTCTATGTCCCTAGAGGGATAGATTTCTATGTCCCTAGAGGGATTTCTATGTCCCTAGAGGGATTTCTATGTCCCAAGAGGGATAGATTTCTATGTCCCTAGAGGGATTTCTATGTCCCTAGAGAGAGAGATTTCTATGTCCTTAGAGGGATTTCTATGTCGCTAGAGGGATTTCTAGGTCCCTAGAGGGATTTCTATGTCCCAGAGGGATTTCTAGGTCCCTAGAGGGATTTCTATGTCCCTAGAGGGATAGATTTCTATGTCCCTAGAGGGATTTCTATGTCCCTAGAGGAATTTCTATGTCCCAAGAGGGATTTCTATGTCCCTAGAGGGATTTCTATGTCCCTAGAGGGATTTCTATGTCGCTAGAGGGATTTCTAGGTCGCTAGAGGGATTTCTATGTCCCTAGAGGGATTTCTAGGTCCCTAGAGGGATAGATTTCTATGTCCCTAGAGGGATTTCTATGTCCCAAGACGGATTTCTATGTCCCAAGAGGGATTTCTATGTCCCAAGAGGGATTTCTATGTCCCTAGAGGGATAGATTTCTATGTCCCTAGAGGGATTTCAATGTCCCTAGAGGGATTTCTATGTCCCAAGAGGGATTTCTATGTCCCAAGAGGGATTTCTAGGTCCCTAGAGGGATTTCTATGTCCCTAGAGGGATAGATTTCTATGTCCCTAGAGGGATTTCTATGTCCCTAGAGGGATTTCTATGTCCCAAGAGGGATTTCTATGTCCCTAGAGGGATAGATTTCTATGTCCCTAGAGGGATTTCTATGTCCCTAGAGGGATTTCTATGTCCCAAGAGGGATTTCTATGTCCCTAGAGGGATTTCTATGTCCCTAGAGGGATAGATTTCTATGTCCCTAGAGGGATTTCTATGTCCCAAGAGGGATAGATTTCTATGTCCCTAGAGGGATTTCTATGTCCCTAGAGGGATTTCTATGTCCCAAGAGGGATTTCTATGTCCCTAGAGGGATTTCTATGTCCCTAGAGGGATAGATTTCTATGTCCCTAGAGGGATTTCTATGTCCCAAGAGGGATTTCTATGTCCCAAGAGGGATTTCTATGTCCCTAGAGGGATAGATTTCTATGTCCCTAGAGGGATTTCAATGTCCCTAGAGGGATTTCTATGTCCCAAGAGGGATTTCTATGTCCCAAGAGGGATTTCTATGTCCCTAGAGGGATTTCTATGTCCCTAGAGGGATAGATTTCTATGTCCCTAGAGGGATTTCTATGTCCCAAGAGGGATTTCTATGTCCCAAGAGGGATTTCTATGTCCCTAGAGGGATTTCTATGTCCCTAGAGGGATAGATTTCTATGTCCCTAGAGGGATTTCTAGGTCCCTAGAGGGATTTCTATGTCCCTAGAGGGATAGATTTCTATGTCCCTAGAGGGATTTCTATGTCCCTAGAGGGATTTCTATGTCCCAAGAGGGATAGATTTCTATGTCCCTAGAGGGATTTCTATGTCCCTAGAGGGATTTCTATGTCCCAAGAGGGATTTCTATGTCCCTAGAGGGATTTCTATGTCCCTAGAGGGATAGATTTCTATGTCCCTAGAGGGATTTCTATGTCCCAAGAGGGATTTCTATGTCCCAAGAGGGATTTCTATGTCCCTAGAGGGATAGATTTCTATGTCCCTAGAGGGATTTCAATGTCCCTAGAGGGATTTCTATGTCCCAAGAGGGATTTCTATGTCCCAAGAGGGATTTCTATGTCCCTAGAGGGATTTCTATGTCCCTAGAGGGATAGATTTCTATGTCCCTAGAGGGATTTCTATGTCCCTAGAGGGATTTCTATGTCCCAAGAGGGATTTCTATGTCCCAAGAGGGATTTCTATGTCCCTAGAGGGATTTCTATGTCCCTAGAGGGATAGATTTCTATGTCCCTAGAGGGATTTCTATGTCCCAAGAGGGATTTCTATGTCCCAAGAGGGATTTCTATGTCCCTAGAGGGATTTCTATGTCCCAAGAGGGATTTCTATGTCCCTAGAGGGATTTCTATGTCCCTAGAGGGATAGATTTCTATGTCCCTAGAGGGATTTCTATGTCCCAAGAGGGATTTCTATGTCCCAAGTGGGATTTCTATGTCCCTAGAGGGATTTCTATGTCCCTAGAGGGATAGATTTCTATGTCCCTAGAGGGATTTCTAGGTCCCTAGAGGGATTTCTATGTCCCTAGAGGGATAGATTTCTATGTCCCTAGAGGGATTTCTATGTCCCTAGAGGGATTTCTATGTCCCAAGAGGGATAGATTTCTATGTCCCTAGAGGGATTTCTATGTCCCTAGAGGGATTTCTATGTCCCAAGAGGGATTTCTATGTCCCTAGAGGGATTTCTATGTCCCTAGAGGGATAGATTTCTATGTCCCTAGAGGGATTTCTATGTCCCAAGAGGGATTTCTATGTCCCAAGAGGGATTTCTATGTCCCTAGAGGGATAGATTTCTATGTCCCTAGAGGGATTTCAATGTCCCTAGAGGGATTTCTATGTCCCAAGAGGGATTTCTATGTCCCAAGAGGGATTTCTATGTCCCTAGAGGGATTTCTATGTCCCAAGAGGGATTTCTATGTCCCTAGAGGGATTTCTATGTCGCTAGAGGGATTTCTATGTCCCTAGAGGGATAGATTTCTATGTTCCTAGAGGGATTTCTATGTCCCTAGAGGGATAGATTTCTATGTCCCAAGAGGGATTTCTATGTCCCTAGAGGGATTTCTATGTCGCTAGAGGGATTTCTATGTCCCTAGAGGGATTTCTAGGTCCCTAGAGGGATAGATTTCTATGTCCCTAGAGGGATTTCTATGTCCCAAGAGGGATTTCTATGTCGCTAGAGGGATTTCTAGGTCGCTAGAGGGATTTCTATGTCCCTAGAGGGATTTCAATGTCCCTAGAGGGATTTCTATGTCCCAAGAGGGATTTCTATGTCCCAAGAGGGATTTCTATGTCCCTAGAGGGATTTCTATGTCCCTAGAGGGATAGATTTCTATGTCCCTAGAGGGATTTCTAGGTCCCTAGAGGGATTTCTATGTCCCTAGAGGGATAGTTTTCTATGTCCCTAGAGGGATTTCTATGTCCCTAGAGGGATTTCTATGTCCCAAGAGGGATTTCTATGTCCCTAGAGGGATAGATTTCTATGTCCCTAGAGGGATTTCTATGTCCCTAGAGGGATTTCTAGGTCCCTAGAGAGAGAGATTTCTATGTCCTTAGAGGGATTTCTATGTCGCTAGAGGGATTTCTAGGTCCCTAGAGGGATTTCTATGTCCCAGAGGGATTTCTAGGTCCCTAGAGGGATTTCTATGTCCCTAGAGGGATAGATTTCTATGTCCCTAGAGGGATTTCTATGTCCCTAGAGGGATTTCTATGTCCCAAGAGGGATTTCTATGTCCCTAGAGGGATAGATTTCTATGTCCCTAGAGGGATTTCTATGTCCCTAGAGGGATTTCTATGTCCCAAGAGGGATTTCTATGTCCCTAGAGGGATTTCTATGTCCCTAGAGGGATAGATTTCTATGTCCCTAGAGGGATTTCTATGTCCCAAGAGGGATAGATTTCTATGTCCCTAGAGGGATAGATTTCTATGTCCCTAGAGGGATTTCTATGTCCCTAGAGGGATTTCTATGTCCCTAGAGGGATTTCTATGTCCCAAGAGGGATTTCTATGTCCCAAGAGGGATTTCTATGTCCCTAGAGGGATTTCTATGTCCCTAGAGGGATAGATTTCTATGTCCCTAGAGGGATTTCTAGGTCCCTAGAGGGATTTCTAGGTCCCTAGAGGGATTTCTATGTCCCTAAAGGGATAGATTTCTATGTCCCTAGAGGGATTTCTATGTCCCTAGAGGGATTTCTATGTCCCTAGAGGGATTTCTATGTCCCTAGAGGGATTTCTATGTCGCTAGAGGGATTTCTAGGTCGCTAGAGGGATTTCTATGTCCCAAGAGGGATTTCTATGTCCCTAGAGGGATAGATTTCTATGTCCCAAGAGGGATTTCTATGTCCCTAGAGGGATTTCTATGTCGCTAGAGGGATTTCTAGGTCGCTAGAGGGATTTCTATGTCCCTAGAGGGATTTCTAGGTCCCTAGAGGGATAGATTTCTATGTCCCTAGAGGGATTTCTATGTCCCAAGAGGGATTTCTATGTCCCAAGAGGGATTTCTATGTCCCAAGAGGGATTTCTATGTCCCTAGAGGGATAGATTTCTATGTCCCTAGAGGGATTTCAATGTCCCTAGAGGGATTTCTATGTCCCAAGAGGGATTTCTATGTCCCAAGAGGGATTTCTAGGTCCCTAGAGGGATTTCTATGTCCCTAGAGGGATAGATTTCTATGTCCCTAGAGGGATTTCTATGTCCCTAGAGAGATTTCTATGTCCCAAGAGGGATTTCTATGTCCCTAGAGGGATAGATTTCTATGTCCCTAGAGGGATTTCTATGTCCCTAGAGGGATTTCTATGTCCCAAGAGGGATTTCTATGTCCCTAGAGGGATTTCTATGTCCCTAGAGGGATAGATTTCTATGTCCCTAGAGGGATTTCTATGTCCCAAGAGGGATAGATTTCTATGTCCCTAGAGGGATTTCTATGTCCCTAGAGGGATTTCTATGTCCCAAGAGGGATTTCTATGTCCCTAGAGGGATTTCTATGTCCCTAGAGGGATAGATTTCTATGTCCCTAGAGGGATTTCTATGTCCCAAGAGGGATTTCTATGTCTCAAGAGGGATTTCTATGTCCCTAGAGGGATAGATTTCTATGTCCCTAGAGGGATTTCAATGTCCCTAGAGGGATTTCTATGTCCCAAGAGGGATTTCTATGTCCCAAGAGGGATTTCTATGTCCCTAGAGGGATTTCTATGTCCCTAGAGGGATTTCTATGTCCCTAGAGGGATTTCTATGTCCCTAGAGGGATAGATTTCTATGTCCCTAGAGGGATTTCTAGGTCCCTAGAGGGATTTCTATGTCCCTAGAGGGATAGATTTCTATGTCCCTAGAGGGATTTCTATGTCCCTAGAGGGATTTCTATGTCCCAAGAGGGATAGATTTCTATGTCCCTAGAGGGATTTCTATGTCCCTAGAGGGATAGATTTCTATGTCCCTAGAGGGATTTCTATGTCCCAAGAGGGATTTCTATGTCCCAAGTGGGATTTCTATGTCCCTAGAGGGATTTCTATGTCCCTAGAGGGATAGATTTCTATGTCCCTAGAGGGATTTCTAGGTCCCTAGAGGGATTTCTATGTCCCTAGAGGGATAGATTTCTATGTCCCTAGAGGGATTTCTATGTCCCTAGAGGGATTTCTATGTCCCAAGAGGGATAGATTTCTATGTCCCTAGAGGGATTTCTATGTCCCTAGAGGGATTTCTATGTCCCAAGAGGGATAGATTTCTATGTCCCTAGAGGGATTTCTATGTCCCTAGAGGGATTTCTATGTCCCAAGAGGGATTTCTATGTCCCTAGAGGGATTTCTATGTCCCTAGAGGGATAGATTTCTATGTCCCTAGAGGGATTTCTATGTCCCAAGAGGGATTTCTATGTCTCAAGAGGGATTTCTATGTCCCTAGAGGGATAGATTTCTATGTCCCTAGAGGGATTTCAATGTCCCTAGAGGGATTTCTATGTCCCAAGAGGGATTTCTATGTCCCAAGAGGGATTTCTATGTCCCTAGAGGGATTTCTATGTCCCTAGAGGGATTTCTATGTCCCTAGAGGGATTTCTATGTCCCTAGAGGGATAGATTTCTATGTCCCTAGAGGGATTTCTATGTCCCTAGAGGGATTTCTATGTCCCAAGAGGGATAGATTTCTATGTCCCTAGAGGGATTTCTATGTCCCTAGAGGGATTTCTTTGTCCCAAGAGGGATTTCTATGTCCCTAGAGGGATTTCTATGTCCCTAGAGGGATAGATTTCTATGTCCCTAGAGGGATTTCTATGTCCCAAGAGGGATTTCTATGTCCCAAGAGGGATTTCTATGTCCCTAGAGGGATAGATTTCTATGTCCCTAGAGGGATTTCAATGTCCCTAGAGGGATTTCTATGTCCCAAGAGGGATTTCTATGTCCCAAGAGGGATTTCTATGTCCCTAGAGGGATTTCTATGTCCCAAGAGGGATTTCTATGTCCCTAGAGGGATTTCTATGTCGCTAGAGGGATTTCTATGTCCCTAGAGGGATAGATTTCTATGTTCCTAGAGGGATTTCTATGTCCCTAGAGGGATAGATTTCTATGTCCCAAGAGGGATTTCTATGTCCCTAGAGGGATTTCTATGTCGCTAGAGGGATTTCTATGTCGCTAGAGGGATTTCTAGGTCGCTAGAGGGATTTCTATGTCCCTAGAGGGATTTCAATGTCCCTAGAGGGATTTCTATGTCCCAAGAGGGATTTCTATGTCCCAAGAGGGATTTCTAGGTCCCTAGAGGGATTTCTATGTCCCTAGAGGGATAGATTTCTATGTCCCTAGAGGGATTTCTATGTCCCTAGAGGGATTTCTCTGTCCCAAGAGGGATTTCTATGTCCCTAGAGGGTTAGATTTCTATGTCCCTAGAGGGATTTCTATGTCCCTAGAGGGATTTCTATGTCCCAAGAGGGATTTCTATGTCCCTAGAGGGATTTCTATGTCCCTAGAGGGATAGATTTCTATGTCCCTAGAGGGATTTCTATGTCCCAAGAGGGATAGATTTCTATGTCCCTAGAGGGATTTCTATGTCCCTAGAGGGATTTCTATGTCCCAAGAGGGATTTCTATGTCCCTAGAGGGATTTCTATGTCCCTAGAGGGATAGATTTCTATGTCCCTAGAGGGATTTCTATGTCCCAAGAGGGATTTCTATGTCCCAAGAGGGATTTCTATGTCCCTAGAGGGATAGATTTCTATGTCTCTAGAGGGATTTCAATGTCCCTAGAGGGATTTCTATGTCCCAAGAGGGATTTCTATGTCCCAAGAGGGATTTCTATGTCCCTAGAGGGATTTCTATGTCCCTAGAGGGATAGATTTCTATGTCCCTAGAGGGATTTCTAGGTCCCTAGAGGGATTTCTATGTCCCTAGAGGGATAGTTTTCTATGTCCCTAGAGGGATTTCTATGTCCCTAGAGGGATTTCTATGTCCCAAGAGGGATTTCTATGTCCCTAGAGGGATTTCTATGTCCCAAGAGGGATTTCTATGTCCCTAGAGGGATAGATTTCTATGTCCCTAGAGGGATTTCTATGTCCCAAGAGGGATAGATTTCTATGTCCCTAGAGGGATTTCTATGTCCCTAGAGGGATTTCTATGTCCCAAGAGGGATTTCTATGTCCCTAGAGGGATTTCTATGTCCCTAGAGGGATAGATTTCTATGTCCCTAGAGGGATTTCTATGTCCCAAGAGGGATTTCTATGTCCCAAGAGGGATTTCTATGTCCCTAGAGGGATAGATTTCTATGTCCCTAGAGGGATTTCAATGTCCCTAGAGGGATTTCTATGTCCCAAGAGGGATTTCTATGTCCCAAGAGGGATTTCTATGTCCCTAGAGGGATTTCTATGTCCCTAGAGGGATAGATTTCTATGTCCCTAGAGGGATTTCTAGGTCCCTAGAGGGATTTCTATGTCCCTAGAGGGATAGTTTTCTATGTCCCTAGAGGGATTTCTATGTCCCTAGAGGGATTTCTATGTCCCAAGAGGGATGTCTATGTCCCTAGAGGGATAGATTTCTATGTCCCTAGAGGGATTTCTATGTCCCTAGAGGGATTTCTAGGTCCCTAGAGAGAGAGATTTCTATGTCCTTAGAGGGATTTCTATGTCGCTAGAGGGATTTCTAGGTCCCTAGAGGGATTTCTATGTCCCAGAGGGATTTCTAGGTCCCTAGAGGGATTTCTATGTCCCTAGAGGGATAGATTTCTATGTCCCTAGAGGGATTTCTATGTCCCTAGAGGGATTTCTATGTCCCAAGAGGGATTTCTATGTCCCTAGAGGGATAGATTTCTATGTCCCTAGAGGGATTTCTATGTCCCTAGAGGGATTTCTATGTCCCAAGAGGGATTTCTATGTCCCTAGAGGGATTTCTATGTCCCTAGAGGGATAGATTTCTATGTCCCTAGAGGGATTTCTATGTCCCAAGAGGGATAGATTTCTATGTCCCTAGAGGGATAGATTTCTATGTCCCTAGAGGGATTTCTATGTCCCTAGAGGGATTTCTATGTCCCTAGAGGGATTTCTATGTCCCAAGAGGGATTTCTATGTCCCAAGAGGGATTTCTATGTCCCTAGAGGGATTTCTATGTCCCTAGAGGGATAGATTTCTATGTCCCTAGAGGGATTTCTAGGTCCCTAGAGGGATTTCTAGGTCCCTAGAGGGATTTCTATGTCCCTAAAGGGATAGATTTCTATGTCCCTAGAGGGATTTCTATGTCCCTAGAGGGATTTCTATGTCCCTAGAGGGATTTCTATGTCCCTAGAGGGATTTCTATGTCGCTAGAGGGATTTCTAGGTCGCTAGAGGGATTTCTATGTCCCAAGAGGGATTTCTATGTCCCTAGAGGGATAGATTTCTATGTCCCAAGAGGGATTTCTATGTCCCTAGAGGGATTTCTATGTCGCTAGAGGGATTTCTAGGTCGCTAGAGGGATTTCTATGTCCCTAGAGGGATTTCTAGGTCCCTAGAGGGATAGATTTCTATGTCCCTAGAGGGATTTCTATGTCCCAAGAGGGATTTCTATGTCCCAAGAGGGATTTCTATGTCCCAAGAGGGATTTCTATGTCCCTAGAGGGATAGATTTCTATGTCCCTAGAGGGATTTCAATGTCCCTAGAGGGATTTCTATGTCCCAAGAGGGATTTCTATGTCCCAAGAGGGATTTCTAGGTCCCTAGAGGGATTTCTATGTCCCTAGAGGGATAGATTTCTATGTCCCTAGAGGGATTTCTATGTCCCTAGAGAGATTTCTATGTCCCAAGAGGGATTTCTATGTCCCTAGAGGGATAGATTTCTATGTCCCTAGAGGGATTTCTATGTCCCTAGAGGGATTTCTATGTCCCAAGAGGGATTTCTATGTCCCTAGAGGGATTTCTATGTCCCTAGAGGGATAGATTTCTATGTCCCTAGAGGGATTTCTATGTCCCAAGAGGGATTTCTATGTCCCTAGAGGGATAGATTTCTATGTCCCTAGAGGGATTTCTATGTCCCTAGAGGGATTTCTAGGTCCCTAGAGAGAGAGATTTCTATGTCCTTAGAGGGATTTCTATGTCGCTAGAGGGATTTCTAGGTCCCTAGAGGGATTTCTATGTCCCAGAGGGATTTCTAGGTCCCTAGAGGGATTTCTATGTCCCTAGAGGGATAGATTTCTATGTCCCTAGAGGGATTTCTATGTCCCTAGAGGGATTTCTATGTCCCAAGAGGGATTTCTATGTCCCTAGAGGGATAGATTTCTATGTCCCTAGAGGGATTTCTATGTCCCTAGAGGGATTTCTATGTCCCAAGAGGGATTTCTATGTCCCTAGAGGGATTTCTATGTCCCTAGAGGGATAGATTTCTATGTCCCTAGAGGGATTTCTATGTCCCAAGAGGGATAGATTTCTATGTCCCTAGAGGGATAGATTTCTATGTCCCTAGAGGGATTTCTATGTCCCTAGAGGGATTTCTATGTCCCTAGAGGGATTTCTATGTCCCAAGAGGGATTTCTATGTCCCAAGAGGGATTTCTATGTCCCTAGAGGGATTTCTATGTCCCTAGAGGGATAGATTTCTATGTCCCTAGAGGGATTTCTAGGTCCCTAGAGGGATTTCTAGGTCCCTAGAGGGATTTCTATGTCCCTAAAGGGTTAGATTTCTATGTCCCTAGAGGGATTTCTATGTCCCTAGAGGGATTTCTATGTCCCTAGAGGGATTTCTATGTCCCTAGAGGGATTTCTATGTCGCTAGAGGGATTTCTAGGTCGCTAGAGGGATTTCTATGTCCCAAGAGGGATTTCTATGTCCCTAGAGGGATAGATTTCTATGTCCCAAGAGGGATTTCTATGTCCCTAGAGGGATTTCTATGTCGCTAGAGGGATTTCTAGGTCGCTAGAGGGATTTCTATGTCCCTAGAGGGATTTCTAGGTCCCTAGAGGGATAGATTTCTATGTCCCTAGAGGGATTTCTATGTCCCAAGAGGGATTTCTATGTCCCAAGAGGGATTTCTATGTCCCAAGAGGGATTTCTATGTCCCTAGAGGGATAGATTTCTATGTCCCTAGAGGGATTTCAATGTCCCTAGAGGGATTTCTATGTCCCAAGAGGGATTTCTATGTCCCAAGAGGGATTTCTAGGTCCCTAGAGGGATTTCTATGTCCCTAGAGGGATAGATTTCTATGTCCCTAGAGGGATTTCTATGTCCCTAGAGAGATTTCTATGTCCCAAGAGGGATTTCTATGTCCCTAGAGGGATAGATTTCTATGTCCCTAGAGGGATTTCTATGTCCCTAGAGGGATTTCTATGTCCCAAGAGGGATTTCTATGTCCCTAGAGGGATTTCTATGTCCCTAGAGGGATAGATTTCTATGTCCCTAGAGGGATTTCTATGTCCCAAGAGGGATAGATTTCTATGTCCCTAGAGGGATTTCTATGTCCCTAGAGGGATTTCTATGTCCCAAGAGGGATTTCTATGTCCCTAGAGGGATTTCTATGTCCCTAGAGGGATAGATTTCTATGTCCCTAGAGGGATTTCTATGTCCCAAGAGGGATTTCTATGTCTCAAGAGGGATTTCTATGTCCCTAGAGGGATAGATTTCTATGTCCCTAGAGGGATTTCAATGTCCCTAGAGGGATTTCTATGTCCCAAGAGGGATTTCTATGTCCCAAGAGGGATTTCTATGTCCCTAGAGGGATTTCTATGTCCCTAGAGGGATTTCTATGTCCCTAGAGGGATTTCTATGTCCCTAGAGGGATAGATTTCTATGTCCCTAGAGGGATTTCTAGGTCCCTAGAGGGATTTCTATGTCCCTAGAGGGATAGATTTCTATGTCCCTAGAGGGATTTCTATGTCCCTAGAGGGATTTCTATGTCCCAAGAGGGATAGATTTCTATGTCCCTAGAGGGATTTCTATGTCCCTAGAGGGATTTCTATGTCCCAAGAGGGATTTCTATGTCCCTAGAGGGATTTCTATGTCCCTAGAGGGATAGATTTCTATGTCCCTAGAGGGATTTCTATGTCCCAAGAGGGATTTCTATGTCCCAAGAGGGATTTCTATGTCCCTAGAGGGATAGATTTCTATGTCCCTAGAGGGATTTCAATGTCCCTAGAGGGATTTCTATGTCCCAAGAGGGATTTCTATGTCCCAAGAGGGATTTCTATGTCCCTAGAGGGATTTCTATGTCCCTAGAGGGATAGATTTCTATGTCCCTAGAGGGATTTCTATGTCCCTAGAGGGATTTCTATGTCCCAAGAGGGATTTCTATGTCCCAAGAGGGATTTCTATGTCCCTAGAGGGATTTCTATGTCCCTAGAGGGATAGATTTCTATGTCCCTAGAGGGATTTCTATGTCCCAAGAGGGATTTCTATGTCCCAAGAGGGATTTCTATGTCCCTAGAGGGATTTCTATGTCCCAAGAGGGATTTCTATGTCCCTAGAGGGATTTCTATGTCCCTAGAGGGATAGATTTCTATGTCCCTAGAGGGATTTCTATGTCCCAAGAGGGATTTCTATGTCCCAAGTGGGATTTCTATGTCCCTAGAGGGATTTCTATGTCCCTAGAGGGATAGATTTCTATGTCCCTAGAGGGATTTCTAGGTCCCTAGAGGGATTTCTATGTCCCTAGAGGGATTTCTATGTCCCTAGAGGGATAGATTTCTATGTCCCTAGAGGGATTTCAATGTCCCTAGAGGGATTTCTATGTCCCAAGAGGGATTTCTATGTCCCTAGAGGGATTTCTATGTCCCAAGAGGGATTTCTATGTCCCTAGAGGGATAGATTTCTATGTCCCTAGAGGGATTTCTATGTCCCAAGAGGGATAGATTTCTATGTCCCTAGAGGGATTTCTATGTCCCTAGAGGGATTTCTATGTCCCAAGAGGGATTTCTATGTCCCTAGAGGGATTTCTATGTCCCTAGAGGGATAGATTTCTATGTCCCTAGAGGGATTTCTATGTCCCAAGAGGGATTTCTATGTCCCAAGAGGGATTTCTATGTCCCTAGAGGGATAGATTTCTATGTCCCTAGAGGGATTTCAATGTCCCTAGAGGGATTTCTATGTCCCAAGAGGGATTTCTATGTCCCAAGAGGGATTTCTATGTCCCTAGAGGGATTTCTATGTCCCTAGAGGGATAGATTTCTATGTCCCTAGAGGGATTTCTAGGTCCCTAGAGGGATTTCTATGTCCCTAGAGGGATAGTTTTCTATGTCCCTAGAGGGATTTCTATGTCCCTAGAGGGATTTCTATGTCCCAAGAGGGATGTCTATGTCCCTAGAGGGATAGATTTCTATGTCCCTAGAGGGATTTCTATGTCCCTAGAGGGATTTCTAGGTCCCTAGAGAGAGAGATTTCTATGTCCTTAGAGGGATTTCTATGTCGCTAGAGGGATTTCTAGGTCCCTAGAGGGATTTCTATGTCCCAGAGGGATTTCTAGGTCCCTAGAGGGATTTCTATGTCCCTAGAGGGATAGATTTCTATGTCCCTAGAGGGATTTCTATGTCCCTAGAGGGATTTCTATGTCCCAAGAGGGATTTCTATGTCCCTAGAGGGATAGATTTCTATGTCCCTAGAGGGATTTCTATGTCCCTAGAGGGATTTCTATGTCCCAAGAGGGATTTCTATGTCCCTAGAGGGATTTCTATGTCCCTAGAGGGATAGATTTCTATGTCCCTAGAGGGATTTCTATGTCCCAAGAGGGATAGATTTCTATGTCCCTAGAGGGATAGATTTCTATGTCCCTAGAGGGATTTCTATGTCCCTAGAGGGATTTCTATGTCCCTAGAGGGATTTCTATGTCCCAAGAGGGATTTCTATGTCCCAAGAGGGATTTCTATGTCCCTAGAGGGATTTCTATGTCCCTAGAGGGATAGATTTCTATGTCCCTAGAGGGATTTCTAGGTCCCTAGAGGGATTTCTAGGTCCCTAGAGGGATTTCTATGTCCCTAAAGGGATAGATTTCTATGTCCCTAGAGGGATTTCTATGTCCCTAGAGGGATTTCTATGTCCCTAGAGGGATTTCTATGTCCCTAGAGGGATTTCTATGTCGCTAGAGGGATTTCTAGGTCGCTAGAGGGATTTCTATGTCCCAAGAGGGATTTCTATGTCCCTAGAGGGATAGATTTCTATGTCCCAAGAGGGATTTCTATGTCCCTAGAGGGATTTCTATGTCGCTAGAGGGATTTCTAGGTCGCTAGAGGGATTTCTATGTCCCTAGAGGGATTTCTAGGTCCCTAGAGGGATAGATTTCTATGTCCCTAGAGGGATTTCTATGTCCCAAGAGGGATTTCTATGTCCCAAGAGGGATTTCTATGTCCCAAGAGGGATTTCTATGTCCCTAGAGGGATAGATTTCTATGTCCCTAGAGGGATTTCAATGTCCCTAGAGGGATTTCTATGTCCCAAGAGGGATTTCTATGTCCCAAGAGGGATTTCTAGGTCCCTAGAGGGATTTCTATGTCCCTAGAGGGATAGATTTCTATGTCCCTAGAGGGATTTCTATGTCCCTAGAGAGATTTCTATGTCCCAAGAGGGATTTCTATGTCCCTAGAGGGATAGATTTCTATGTCCCTAGAGGGATTTCTATGTCCCTAGAGGGATTTCTATGTCCCAAGAGGGATTTCTATGTCCCTAGAGGGATTTCTATGTCCCTAGAGGGATAGATTTCTATGTCCCTAGAGGGATTTCTATGTCCCAAGAGGGATTTCTATGTCCCTAGAGGGATAGATTTCTATGTCCCTAGAGGGATTTCTATGTCCCTAGAGGGATTTCTAGGTCCCTAGAGAGAGAGATTTCTATGTCCTTAGAGGGATTTCTATGTCGCTAGAGGGATTTCTAGGTCCCTAGAGGGATTTCTATGTCCCAGAGGGATTTCTAGGTCCCTAGAGGGATTTCTATGTCCCTAGAGGGATAGATTTCTATGTCCCTAGAGGGATTTCTATGTCCCTAGAGGGATTTCTATGTCCCAAGAGGGATTTCTATGTCCCTAGAGGGATAGATTTCTATGTCCCTAGAGGGATTTCTATGTCCCTAGAGGGATTTCTATGTCCCAAGAGGGATTTCTATGTCCCTAGAGGGATTTCTATGTCCCTAGAGGGATAGATTTCTATGTCCCTAGAGGGATTTCTATGTCCCAAGAGGGATAGATTTCTATGTCCCTAGAGGGATAGATTTCTATGTCCCTAGAGGGATTTCTATGTCCCTAGAGGGATTTCTATGTCCCTAGAGGGATTTCTATGTCCCAAGAGGGATTTCTATGTCCCAAGAGGGATTTCTATGTCCCTAGAGGGATTTCTATGTCCCTAGAGGGATAGATTTCTATGTCCCTAGAGGGATTTCTAGGTCCCTAGAGGGATTTCTAGGTCCCTAGAGGGATTTCTATGTCCCTAAAGGGTTAGATTTCTATGTCCCTAGAGGGATTTCTATGTCCCTAGAGGGATTTCTATGTCCCTAGAGGGATTTCTATGTCCCTAGAGGGATTTCTATGTCGCTAGAGGGATTTCTAGGTCGCTAGAGGGATTTCTATGTCCCAAGAGGGATTTCTATGTCCCTAGAGGGATAGATTTCTATGTCCCAAGAGGGATTTCTATGTCCCTAGAGGGATTTCTATGTCGCTAGAGGGATTTCTAGGTCGCTAGAGGGATTTCTATGTCCCTAGAGGGATTTCTAGGTCCCTAGAGGGATAGATTTCTATGTCCCTAGAGGGATTTCTATGTCCCAAGAGGGATTTCTATGTCCCAAGAGGGATTTCTATGTCCCAAGAGGGATTTCTATGTCCCTAGAGGGATAGATTTCTATGTCCCTAGAGGGATTTCAATGTCCCTAGAGGGATTTCTATGTCCCAAGAGGGATTTCTATGTCCCAAGAGGGATTTCTAGGTCCCTAGAGGGATTTCTATGTCCCTAGAGGGATAGATTTCTATGTCCCTAGAGGGATTTCTATGTCCCTAGAGAGATTTCTATGTCCCAAGAGGGATTTCTATGTCCCTAGAGGGATAGATTTCTATGTCCCTAGAGGGATTTCTATGTCCCTAGAGGGATTTCTATGTCCCAAGAGGGATTTCTATGTCCC
Source organism: Troilus luridus (assembly GCA_964056705.1). Lineage (NCBI taxonomy): Eukaryota > Metazoa > Arthropoda > Insecta > Hemiptera > Pentatomidae > Troilus > Troilus luridus. The sequence goes on from CAXKTH010000067.1 coordinate 551,196, forward strand.
TAGAGGGATTTCTATGTCCCTAGAGGGATAGATTTCTATGTCCCTAGAGGGATTTCTATGTCCCAAGAGGGATAGATTTCTATGTCCCTAGAGGGATTTCTATGTCCCTAGAGGGATTTCTATGTCCCAAGAGGGATTTCTATGTCCCTAGAGGGATTTCTATGTCCCTAGAGGGATAGATTTCTATGTCCCTAGAGGGATTTCTATGTCCCAAGAGGGATTTCTATGTCTCAAGAGGGATTTCTATGTCCCTAGAGGGATAGATTTCTATGTCCCTAGAGGGATTTCAATGTCCCTAGAGGGATTTCTATGTCCCAAGAGGGATTTCTATGTCCCAAGAGGGATTTCTATGTCCCTAGAGGGATTTCTATGTCCCTAGAGGGATTTCTATGTCCCTAGAGGGATTTCTATGTCCCTAGAGGGATAGATTTCTATGTCCCTAGAGGGATTTCTAGGTCCCTAGAGGGATTTCTATGTCCCTAGAGGGATAGATTTCTATGTCCCTAGAGGGATTTCTATGTCCCTAGAGGGATTTCTATGTCCCAAGAGGGATAGATTTCTATGTCCCTAGAGGGATTTCTATGTCCCTAGAGGGATTTCTATGTCCCAAGAGGGATTTCTATGTCCCTAGAGGGATTTCTATGTCCCTAGAGGGATAGATTTCTATGTCCCTAGAGGGATTTCTATGTCCCAAGAGGGATTTCTATGTCCCAAGAGGGATTTCTATGTCCCTAGAGGGATAGATTTCTATGTCCCTAGAGGGATTTCAATGTCCCTAGAGGGATTTCTATGTCCCAAGAGGGATTTCTATGTCCCAAGAGGGATTTCTATGTCCCTAGAGGGATTTCTATGTCCCTAGAGGGATAGATTTCTATGTCCCTAGAGGGATTTCTATGTCCCTAGAGGGATTTCTATGTCCCAAGAGGGATTTCTATGTCCCAAGAGGGATTTCTATGTCCCTAGAGGGATTTCTATGTCCCTAGAGGGATAGATTTCTATGTCCCTAGAGGGATTTCTATGTCCCAAGAGGGATTTCTATGTCCCAAGAGGGATTTCTATGTCCCTAGAGGGATTTCTATGTCCCAAGAGGGATTTCTATGTCCCTAGAGGGATTTCTATGTCCCTAGAGGGATAGATTTCTATGTCCCTAGAGGGATTTCTATGTCCCAAGAGGGATTTCTATGTCCCAAGTGGGATTTCTATGTCCCTAGAGGGATTTCTATGTCCCTAGAGGGATAGATTTCTATGTCCCTAGAGGGATTTCTAGGTCCCTAGAGGGATTTCTATGTCCCTAGAGGGATAGATTTCTATGTCCCTAGAGGGATTTCTATGTCCCTAGAGGGATTTCTATGTCCCAAGAGGGATAGATTTCTATGTCCCTAGAGGGATTTCTATGTCCCTAGAGGGATTTCTATGTCCCAAGAGGGATTTCTATGTCCCTAGAGGGATTTCTATGTCCCTAGAGGGATAGATTTCTATGTCCCTAGAGGGATTTCTATGTCCCAAGAGGGATTTCTATGTCCCAAGAGGGATTTCTATGTCCCTAGAGGGATAGATTTCTATGTCCCTAGAGGGATTTCAATGTCCCTAGAGGGATTTCTATGTCCCAAGAGGGATTTCTATGTCCCAAGCGGGATTTCTATGTCCCTAGAGGGATTTCTATGTCCCAAGAGGGATTTCTATGTCCCTAGAGGGATTTCTATGTCGCTAGAGGGATTTCTATGTCCCTAGAGGGATAGATTTCTATGTTCCTAGAGGGATTTCTATGTCCCTAGAGGGATAGATTTCTATGTCCCAAGAGGGATTTCTATGTCCCTAGAGGGATTTCTATGTCGCTAGAGGGATTTCTATGTCGCTAGAGGGATTTCTAGGTCGCTAGAGGGATTTCTATGTCCCTAGAGGGATTTCAATGTCCCTAGAGGGATTTCTATGTCCCAAGAGGGATTTCTATGTCCCAAGAGGGATTTCTAGGTCCCTAGAGGGATTTCTATGTCCCTAGAGGGATAGATTTCTATGTCCCTAGAGGGATTTCTATGTCCCTAGAGGGATTTCTCTGTCCCAAGAGGGATTTCTATGTCCCTAGAGGGTTAGATTTCTATGTCCCTAGAGGGATTTCTATGTCCCTAGAGGGATTTCTATGTCCCAAGAGGGATTTCTATGTCCCTAGAGGGATTTCTATGTCCCTAGAGGGATAGATTTCTATGTCCCTAGAGGGATTTCTATGTCCCAAGAGGGATAGATTTCTATGTCCCTAGAGGGATTTCTATGTCCCTAGAGGGATTTCTATGTCCCAAGAGGGATTTCTATGTCCCTAGAGGGATTTCTATGTCCCTAGAGGGATAGATTTCTATGTCCCTAGAGGGATTTCTATGTCCCAAGAGGGATTTCTATGTCCCAAGAGGGATTTCTATGTCCCTAGAGGGATAGATTTCTATGTCCCTAGAGGGATTTCAATGTCCCTAGAGGGATTTCTATGTCCCAAGAGGGATTTCTATGTCCCAAGAGGGATTTCTATGTCCCTAGAGGGATTTCTATGTCCCTAGAGGGATAGATTTCTATGTCCCTAGAGGGATTTCTAGGTCCCTAGAGGGATTTCTATGTCCCTAGAGGGATAGTTTTCTATGTCCCTAGAGGGATTTCTATGTCCCTAGAGGGATTTCTATGTCCCAAGAGGGATTTCTATGTCCCTAGAGGGATTTCTATGTCCCAAGAGGGATTTCTATGTCCCTAGAGGGATAGATTTCTATGTCCCTAGAGGGATTTCTATGTCCCAAGAGGGATAGATTTCTATGTCCCTAGAGGGATTTCTATGTCCCTAGAGGGATTTCTATGTCCCAAGAGGGATTTCTATGTCCCTAGAGGGATTTCTATGTCCCTAGAGGGATAGATTTCTATGTCCCTAGAGGGATTTCTATGTCCCAAGAGGGATTTCTATGTCCCAAGAGGGATTTCTATGTCCCTAGAGGGATAGATTTCTATGTCCCTAGAGGGATTTCAATGTCCCTAGAGGGATTTCTATGTCCCAAGAGGGATTTCTATGTCCCAAGAGGGATTTCTATGTCCCTAGAGGGATTTCTATGTCCCTAGAGGGATAGATTTCTATGTCCCTAGAGGGATTTCTAGGTCCCTAGAGGGATTTCTATGTCCCTAGAGGGATAGTTTTCTATGTCCCTAGAGGGATTTCTATGTCCCTAGAGGGATTTCTATGTCCCAAGAGGGATGTCTATGTCCCTAGAGGGATAGATTTCTATGTCCCTAGAGGGATTTCTATGTCCCTAGAGGGATTTCTAGGTCCCTAGAGAGAGAGATTTCTATGTCCTTAGAGGGATTTCTATGTCGCTAGAGGGATTTCTAGGTCCCTAGAGGGATTTCGATGTCCCAGAGGGATTTCTAGGTCCCTAGAGGGATTTCTATGTCCCTAGAGGGATAGATTTCTATGTCCCTAGAGGGATTTCTATGTCCCTAGAGGGATTTCTATGTCCCAAGAGGGATTTCTATGTCCCTAGAGGGATAGATTTCTATGTCCCTAGAGGGATTTCTATGTCCCTAGAGGGATTTCTATGTCCCAAGAGGGATTTCTATGTCCCTAGAGGGATTTCTATGTCCCTAGAGGGATAGATTTCTATGTCCCTAGAGGGATTTCTATGTCCCAAGAGGGATAGATTTCTATGTCCCTAGAGGGATCGATTTCTATGTCCCTAGAGGGATTTCTATGTCCCTAGAGGGATTTCTATGTCCCTAGAGGGATTTCTATGTCCCAAGAGGGATTTCTATGTCCCAAGAGGGATTTCTATGTCCCTAGAGGGATTTCTATGTCCCTAGAGGGATAGATTTCTATGTCCCTAGAGGGATTTCTAGGTCCCTAGAGGGATTTCTAGGTCCCTAGAGGGATTTCTATGTCCCTAAAGGGATAGATTTCTATGTCCCTAGAGGGATTTCTATGTCCCTAGAGGGATTTCTATGTCCCTAGAGGGATTTCTATGTCCCTAGAGGGATTTCTATGTCGCTAGAGGGATTTCTAGGTCGCTAGAGGGATTTCTATGTCCCAAGAGGGATTTCTATGTCCCTAGAGGGATAGATTTCTATGTCCCAAGAGGGATTTCTATGTCCCTAGAGGGATTTCTATGTCGCTAGAGGGATTTCTAGGTCGCTAGAGGGATTTCTATGTCCCTAGAGGGATTTCTAGGTCCCTAGAGGGATAGATTTCTATGTCCCTAGAGGGATTTCTATGTCCCAAGAGGGATTTCTATGTCCCAAGAGGGATTTCTATGTCCCAAGAGGGATTTCTATGTCCCTAGAGGGATAGATTTCTATGTCCCTAGAGGGATTTCAATGTCCCTAGAGGGATTTCTATGTCCCAAGAGGGATTTCTATGTCCCAAGAGGGATTTCTAGGTCCCTAGAGGGATTTCTATGTCCCTAGAGGGATAGATTTCTATGTCCCTAGAGGGATTTCTATGTCCCTAGAGAGATTTCTATGTCCCAAGAGGGATTTCTATGTCCCTAGAGGGATAGATTTCTATGTCCCTAGAGGGATTTCTATGTCCCTAGAGGGATTTCTATGTCCCAAGAGGGATTTCTATGTCCCTAGAGGGATTTCTATGTCCCTAGAGGGATAGATTTCTATGTCCCTAGAGGGATTTCTATGTCCCAAGAGGGATAGATTTCTATGTCCCTAGAGGGATTTCTATGTCCCTAGAGGGATTTCTATGTCCCAAGAGGGATTTCTATGTCCCTAGAGGGATTTCTATGTCCCTAGAGGGATAGATTTCTATGTCCCTAGAGGGATTTCTATGTCCCAAGAGGGATTTCTATGTCTCAAGAGGGATTTCTATGTCCCTAGAGGGATAGATTTCTATGTCCCTAGAGGGATTTCAATGTCCCTAGAGGGATTTCTATGTCCCAAGAGGGATTTCTATGTCCCAAGAGGGATTTCTATGTCCCTAGAGGGATTTCTATGTCCCTAGAGGGATAGATTTCTATGTCCCTAGAGGGATTTCTATGTCCCTAGAGGGATTTCTATGTCCCAAGAGGGATTTCTATGTCCCAAGAGGGATTTCTATGTCCCTAGAGGGATTTCTATGTCCCTAGAGGGATAGATTTCTATGTCCCTAGAGGGATTTCTATGTCCCAAGAGGGATTTCTATGTCCCAAGAGGGATTTCTATGTCCCTAGAGGGATAGATTTCTATGTCCTTAGAGGGATTTCAATGTCCCTAGAGGGATTTCTATGTCCCAAGAGGGATTTCTATGTCCCAAGAGGGATTTCTATGTCCCTAGAGGGATTTCTATGTCCCTAGAGGGATAGATTTCTATGTCCCTAGAAGGATTTCTATGTCCCTAGAGGGATTTCTATGTCCCAAGAGGGATTTCTATGTCCCAAGAGGGATTTCTATGTCCCTAGAGGGATAGATTTCTATGTCCCTAGAGGGATTTCTATGTCCCTAGAGGGATTTCTATGTCGCTAGAGGGATTTCTAGGTCGCTAGAGGGATTTCTATGTCCCTAGAGGGATTTCTAGGTCCCTAGAGGGATAGATTTCTATGTCCCTAGAGGGATTTCTATGTCCCAAGAGGGATTTCTATGTCCCAAGAGGGATTTCTATGTCCCAAGAGGGATTTCTATGTCCCTAGAGGGATAGATTTCTATGTCCCTAGAGGGATTTCAATGTCCCTAGAGGGATTTCTATGTCCCAAGAGGGATTTCTATGTCCCAAGAGGGATTTCTAGGTCCCTAGAGGGATTTCTATGTCCCTAGAGGGATAGATTTCTATGTCCCTAGAGGGATTTCTATGTCCCTAGAGGGATTTCTATGTCCCAAGAGGGATTTCTATGTCCCTAGAGGGATAGATTTCTATGTCCCTAGAGGGATTTCTATGTCCCTAGAGGGATTTCTATGTCCCAAGAGGGATTTCTATGTCCCTAGAGGGATTTCTATGTCCCTAGAGGGATAGATTTCTATGTCCCTAGAGGGATTTCTATGTCCCAAGAGGGATAGATTTCTATGTCCCTAGAGGGATTTCTATGTCCCTAGAGGGATTTCTATGTCCCAAGAGGGATTTCTATGTCCCTAGAGGGATTTCTATGTCCCTAGAGGGATAGATTTCTATGTCCCTAGAGGGATTTCTATGTCCCAAGAGGGATTTCTATGTCCCAAGAGGGATTTCTATGTCCCTAGAGGGATAGATTTCTATGTCCCTAGAGGGATTTCAATGTCCCTAGAGGGATTTCTATGTCCCAAGAGGGATTTCTATGTCCCAAGAGGGATTTCTATGTCCCTAGAGGGATTTCTATGTCCCTAGAGGGATAGATTTCTATGTCCCTAGAGGGATTTCTATGTCCCTAGAGGGATTTCTATGTCCCAAGAGGGATTTCTATGTCCCAAGAGGGATTTCTATGTCCCTAGAGGGATTTCTATGTCCCTAGAGGGATAGATTTCTATGTCCCTAGAGGGATTTCTATGTCCCAAGAGGGATTTCTATGTCCCAAGAGGGATTTCTATGTCCCTAGAGGGATAGATTTCTATGTCCCTAGAGGGATTTCAATGTCCCTAGAGGGATTTCTATGTCCCAAGAGGGATTTCTATGTCCCAAGAGGGATTTCTATGTCCCTAGAGGGATTTCTATGTCCCTAGAGGGATAGATTTCTATGTCCCTAGAGGGATTTCTATGTCCCTAGAGGGATTTCTATGTCCCAAGAGGGATTTCTATGTCCCAAGAGGGATTTCTATGTCCCTAGAGGGATAGATTTCTATGTCCCTAGAGGGATTTCAATGTCCCTAGAGGGATTTCTATGTCCCAAGAGGGATTTCTATGTCCCAAGAGGGATTTCTATGTCCCTAGAGGGATTTCTATGTCCCTAGAGGGATAGATTTCTATGTCCCTAGAGGGATTTCTAGGTCCCTAGAGGGATTTCTAGGTCCCTAGAGGGATTTCTATGTCCCTAGAGGGATAGATTTCTATGTCCCTAGAGGGATTTCTATGTCCCTAGAGGGATTTCTATGTCCCAAGAGGGATTTCTATGTCCCTAGAGGGATAGATTTCTATGTCCCTAGAGGGATTTCTATGTCCCTAGAGGGATTTCTAGGTCCCTAGAGAGAGAGATTTCTATGTCCTTAGAGGGATTTCTATGTCGCTAGAGGGATTTCTAGGTCCCTAGAGGGATTTCTATGTCCCAGAGGGATTTCTAGGTCCCTAGAGGGATTTCTATGTCCCTAGAGGGATAGATTTCTATGTCCCTAGAGGGATTTCTATGTCCCTAGAGGGATTTCTATGTCCCTAGAGGGATAGATTTCTATGTCCCTAGAGGGATTTCTATGTCCCTAGAGGGATTTCTATGTCCCTAGAGGGATTTCTAGGTCCCAAGAGGGATTTCTATGTCCCTAGAGGGATATATTTCTATGTCCCTAGAGGGATTTCTATGTCCCTAGAGACGGTTACCTTGGATAACCTTTCAAAATAGGAATGTAATAATATTGAAAATAAATAAATCGAAGTAATAACAATATAATTAAATATATAACATGTTATAAAATAATGTTGTATATAATGTAAATAAATATAATAACGAGATCAATAAATAGAGTAATAATAATGGAAATACATAAATCGAAGTAATAACAATATAATTGAATATATAACATATTATAAAATAATTTGGTATATAATGTAAATAAATAAAATAATGAGATCAATAAATACTCCAATATATAAACGATTTAAAATTAAAATAATTATCTAAAACTAGTATAAAGTATAATAAATAAATAATAAGTATATTAAATCATAAACAATAAGTGTAGGATGTAAAATAATGCAACATATATAAAATATTTAAAATTCAAAAAATTATTTAAAAACTTAACATTCAATCGCATTTCGGTGGAAAATGGGTTGCTATACAGTTCAACATGGATTGAAAAGAGTCTCTATCCCTACATTTCCTATTTTTCTGCAAAATGTTTTTCTCCTGGCAAAAATGAATTGCATCTTCCTCGGTTCTTGCCAAATCCCAAATAAGCATTGTCGTATAACTAAGAAACACCAAACAACAAAATATCGACATTATCTTGTATTATTAACAAAGAACAACTGAGCGATTTACCCCCTAGAGGGATTTCTATGTCCCTAGAGGGATTTCTATGTCCCTAGAGGGATTTCTAGGTCGCTAGAGGGATTTCAATGTCCCTAGAGGGATTTCTATGTCCCAAGAGGGATTTCTATGTCCCAAGAGGGATTTCTATGTCCCTAGAGGGATTTCTATGTCCCTAGAGGGATAGATTTCTATGTCCCTAGAGGGATTTCAATGTCCCTAGAGGGATTTCTATGTCCCAAGAGGGATTTCTATGTCCCAAGAGGGATTTCTATGTCCCTAGAGGGATTTCTATGTCCCTAGAGGGATAGATTTCTATGTCCCTAGAGGGATTTCAATGTCCCTAGAGGGATTTCTAGGTCCCTAGAGGGATTTCTATGTCCCTAGAGGGATAGATTTCTATGTCCCTAAAGGGATTTCTATGTCCCTAGAGGGATTTCTATGTCCCAAGAGGGATTTCTATGTCCCTAGAGGGATAGATTTCTATGTCCCTAGAAGGATTTCTATGTCCCTAGAGGGATTTCTATGTCGCTAGAGGGATTTCTAGGTCGCTAGAGGGATTTCTATGTCCCAAGAGGGATTTCTATGTCCCTAGAGGGATAGATTTCTATGTCCCTAGAGGGATTTCTATGTCGCTAGAGGGATTTCTAGGTCGCTAGAGGGATTTCTAGGTCGCTAGAGGGATTTCTATGTCCCAAGAGGGATTTCTATGTCCCTAGAGGGATAGATTTCTATGTCCCTAGAGGGATTTCTATGTCCCTAGAGGGATTTCTATGTCGCTAGAGGGATTTCTAGGTCGCTAGAGGGATTTCTATGTCCCAAGAGGGATTTCTATGTCCCTAGAGGGATAGATTTCTATGTCCCTAGAGGGATTTCTATGTCGCTAGAGGGATTTCTAGGTCGCTAGAGGGATTTCTATGTCCCTAGAGGGATTTCTAGGTCCCTAGAGGGATAGATTTCTATGTCCCTAGAGGGATTTCTATGTCCCAAGAGGGATTTCTATGTCCCAAGAGGGATTTCTATGTCCCTAGAGGGATAGATTTCTATGTCCCTAGAGGGATTTCAATGTCCCTAGAGGGATTTCTATGTCCCAAGAGGGATTTCTATGTCCCAAGAGGGATTTCTAGGTCCCTAGAGGGATAGATTTCTATGTCCCTAGAGGGATTTCTATGTCCCTAGAGGGATTTCTATGTCCCAAGAGGGATTTCTATGTCCCTAGAGGGATAGATTTCTATGTCCCTAGAGGGATTTCTATGTCCCTAGAGGGATTTCTATGTCCCAAGAGGGATTTCTATGTCCCTAGAGGGATTTCTATGTCGCTAGAGGGATTTCTATGTCCCTAGAGGGATAGATTTCTATGTCCCTAGAGGGATTTCTATGTCCCTAGAGGGATTTCAATGTCCCTAGAGGGATTTCTATGTCCCAAGAGGGATTTCTATGTCCCAAGAGGGATTTCTAGGTCCCTAGAGGGATAGATTTCTATGTCCCTAGAGGGATTTCTATGTCCCTAGAGGGATTTCTATGTCCCAAGAGGGATTTCTATGTCCCTAGAGGGATAGATTTCTATGTCTCTAGACGGATTTCTATGTCCCTAGAGGGATTTCTATGTCCCAAGAGGGATTTCTATGTCCCTAGAGGGATTTCTATGTCCCTAGAGGGATAGATTTCTATGTCCCTAGAGGGATTTCTATGTCCCAAGAGGGATAGATTTCTATGTCCCTAGAGGGATTTCTATGTCCCTAGAGGGATTTCTATGTCCCAAGAGGGATTTCTATGTCCCTAGAGGGATTTCTATGTCCCTAGAGGGATAGATTTCTATGTCCCTAGAGGGATTTCTATGTCCCAAGAGGGATTTCTATGTCCCAAGAGGGATTTCTATGTCCCTAGAGGGATAGATTTCTATGTCCCTAGAGGGATTTCAATGTCCCTAGAGGGATTTCTATGTCCCAAGAGGGATTTCTATGTCCCAAGAGGGATTTCTATGTCCCTAGAAGGATTTCTATGTCCCTAGAGGGATAGATTTCTATGTCCCTAGAGGGATTTCTATGTCCCTAGAGGGATTTCTATGTCCCAAGAGGGATTTCTATGTCCCAAGAGGGATTTCTATGTCCCTAGAGGGATAGATTTCTATGTCCCTAGAGGGATTTCAATGTCCCTAGAGGGATTTCTATGTCCCAAGAGGGATTTCTATGTCCCAAGAGGGATTTCTATGTCCCTAGAGGGATTTCTATGTCCCTAGAGGGATAGATTTCTATGTCCCTAGAGGGATTTCTAGGTCCCTAGAGGGATTTCTAGGTCCCTAGAGGGATTTCTATGTCCCTAGAGGGATAGATTTCTATGTCCCTAGAGGGATTTCTATGTCCCTAGAGGGATTTCTATGTCCCAAGAGGGATTTCTATGTCCCTAGAGGGATAGATTTCTATGTCCCTAGAGGGATTTCTATGTCCCTAGAGGGATTTCTAGGTCCCTAGAGAGAGAGATTTCTATGTCCTTAGAGGGATTTCTATGTCGCTAGAGGGATTTCTAGGTCCCTAGAGGGATTTCTATGTCCCTAGAGGGATAGATTTCTATGTCCCTAGAGGGATTTCTATGTCCCTAGAGGGATTTCTATGTCCCAAGAGGGATTTCTATGTCCCTAGAGGGATAGATTTCTATGTCCCTAGAGGGATTTCTATGTCCCTAGAGGGATTTCTAGGTCCCTAGAGAGAGAGATTTCTATGTCCTTAGAGGGATTTCTATGTCGCTAGAGGGATTTCTAGGTCCCTAGAGGGATTTCTATGTCCCAGAGGGATTTCTAGGTCCCTAGAGGGATTTCTATGTCCCTAGAGGGATTTCTATGTCCCTAGAGGGATTTCTATGTCCCTAGAGGGATTTCTATGTCCCTAGAGGGATAGATTTCTATGTCCCTAGAGGGATTTCTATGTCCCTAGAGGGATTTCTATGTCCCTAGAGGGATTTCTAGGTCCCAAGAGGGATTTCTATGTCCCTAGAGGGATATATTTCTATGTCCCTAGAGGGATTTCTATGTCCCTAGAGACGGTTACCTTGGATAACCTTTCAAAATAGGAATGTAATAATATTGGAAATAAATAAATCGAAGTAATAACAATATAATTAAATATATAACATGTTATAAAATAATGTTGTATATAATGTAAATAAATATAATAACGAGATCAATAAATAGAGTAATAATAATGGAAATACATAAATCGAAGTAATAACAATATAATTGAATATATAACATATTATAAAATAATTTGGTATATAATGTAAATAAATAAAATAATGAGATCAATAAATACTCCAATATATAAACGATTTAAAATTAAAATAATTATCTAAAACTAGTATAAAGTATAATAAATAAATAATAAGTATATTTAATCATAAATAATAAGTGTAGGATGTAAAATAATGCAACATATATAAAATATTTAAAATTCAAAAAATTATTTAAAAACTTAACATTCAATCGCATTTCGGTGGAAAATGGGTTGCTATACAGTTCAACATGGATTGAAAAGAGTCTCTATCCCTACATTTCCTATTTTTCTGCAAAATGTTTTTCTCCTGGCAAAAATGAATTGCATCTTCCTCGGTTCTTGCCAAATCCCAAATAAGCATTGTCGTATAACTAAGAAACACCAAACAACAAAATATCGACATTATCTTGTATTATTAACAAAGAACAACTGAACAACAAACACAACAACGCTCGAACAGACTAGTAAACAAACAATGATGTCTGTCAAAAATGTAAGGTTATCCAAGGTAACTGGTAGAAATGTAACTGTTATCTTGGGTTTTGAGAGGGATATCTGGAGTTTTAGGAGGGATTTCTTGGTCCCTAGAGGGATAGATTTCTATGTCCCTAGAGGGATTTCTAGGTCCCTAGAGAGATAGATTTCTATGTCCCTAGAGGGATTTCTATGTCCCTAGAGAGATTTCTAGGTCCCTAGAGGGATTTCTATGTCCCAAGATGGATTTCTATGTCCCTAGAGGGATTTCTATGTCCCTAGAGGGATAGATTTCTATGTCCCTAGAGGGATTTCTATGTCCCTAGAGGGATTTCTATGTCCCAAGAGGGATTTCTATGTCCCAAGAGGGATTTCTATGTCCCTAGAGGGATAGATTTCTATGTCCCTAGAGGGATTTCAATGTCCCTAGAGGGATTTCTATGTCCCAAGAGGGATTTCTATGTCCCAAGAGGGATTTCTATGTCCCTAGAGGGATTTCTATGTCCCTAGAGGGATAGATTTCTATGTCCCTAGAGGGATTTCTAGGTCCCTAGAGGGATTTCTAGGTCCCTAGAGGGATTTCTATGTCCCTAGAGGGATTTCTATGTCCCAAGAGGGATTTCTATGTTCCTAGAGGGATTTCTATGTCCCTAGAAAGATAGATTTCTCGATATAGACGAGATAGATAGAAATCTATCTTTCTAGGGACATAGAAATCCCTAGAGGGATTTCAATGTCCCTAGAGGGATTTCTAGGTCCCTAGAGGGATTTCTATGTCCCTAGATGGATAGATTTCTATGTCCCTAGAGGGATTTCTAGGTCCCTAGAGAGATAGATTTCTATGTCCCTAGAGGGATTTCTATGTCCCTAGAGAGATTTCTAGGTCCCTAGAGGGATTTCTATGTCCCAAGAGGGATTTCTATGTCCCTAGAGGGATTTCAATGTCCCTAGAGGGATAGATTTCTATGTCCCTAGAGGGATTTCTATGTCCCTAGAGGGATAGATTTCTATGTCCCTAGAGGGATTTCTATGTCCCTAGAGGGATTTCTATGTCCCCAGAGGGATTTCTATGTCCCTAGAGGGATAGATTTCTATGTCCCTAGAGGGCTTTCTATGTCCCTAGAGGGATTTCTATGTCGCTAGAGGGATTTCTAGGTCGCTAGAGGGATTTCTATGTCCCAAGAGGGATTTCTATGTCCCTAGAGGGATAGATTTCTATGTCCCTAGAAGGATTTCTAGGTCCCTAGAGGGATTTCTATGTCCCTAGAGGGATAGATTTCTATGTCCCTAGAGGGATTTCTATGTCCCTAGAGGGATTTCTATGTCCCAAGAGGGATTTCTATGTCCCTAGAGGGATTTCTATGTCCCAAGAGGGATTTCTATGTCCCTAGAGGGATTTCTATGTCCCTAGAGGGATTTCTATGTCCCTAGAGGGATTTCTATGTCCCAAGAGGGATAGATTTCTATGTCCCTAGAGGGATTTCTATGTCCCTAGAGGGATTTCTATGTCCCAAGAGGGATTTCTATGTCCCTAGAGGGATTTCTATGTCCCTAGAGGGATAGATTTCTATGTCCCTAGAGGGATTTCTATGTCCCAAGAGGGATTTCTATGTCCCAAGAGGGATTTCTATGTCCCTAGAGGGATAGATTTCTATGTCCCTAGAGGGATTTCAATGTCCCTAGAGGGATTTCTATGTCCCTAGAGGGATTTCTATGTCCCTAGAGGGATTTCTAGGTCCCTAGAGGGATTTCTATGTCCCTAGAGGGATAGATTTCTATGTCCCTAGAGGGATTTCAATGTCCCTAGAGGGATTTCTATGTCCCAAGAGGGATTTCTATGTCCCTAGAGGGATTTCTAGGTCCATTGAGAGATAGATTTCTATGTCCCTAGAGGGATTTCTATGTCCCTAGAGAGATTTCTAGGTCCCTAGAGGGATTTCTATGTCCCAAGAGGGATTTCTATGTCCCTAGAGGGATTTCTATGTCCCTAGAGGGATAGATTTCTATGTCCCTAGAGGGATTTCTATGTCCCTAGAGGGATTTCTATGTCCCAAGAGGGATTTCTATGTCCCAAGAGGGATTTCTATGTCCCTAGAGGGATAGATTTCTATGTCCCTAGAGGGATTTCAATGTCCCTAGAGGGATTTCTATGTCCCAAGAGGGATTTCTATGTCCCAAGAGGGATTTCTATGTCCCTAGAGGGATTTCTATGTCCCTAGAGGGATAGATTTCTATGTCCCTAGAGGGATTTCTAGGTCCCTAGAGGGATTTCTAGGTCCCTAGAGGGATTTCTATGTCCCTAGAGGGATTTCTATGTCCCAAGAGGGATTTCTATGTCCCTAGAGGGATTTCTATGTCCCTAGAGGGATAGATTTCTATGTCCCTAGAGGGATTTCTAGGTCCCTAGAGAGATAGATTTCTATGTCCCTAGAGGGATTTCTATGTCCCTAGAGAGATTTCTAGGTCCCTAGAGGGATTTCTATGTCCCAAGAGGGATTTCTATGTCCCTAGAGGGATTTCAATGTCCCTAGAGGGATAGATTTCTATGTCCCTAGAGGGATTTCTATGTCCCTAGAGGGATAGATTTCTATGTCCCTAGAGGGATTTCTATGTCCCTAGAGGGATTTCTATGTCCCAAGATGGATTTCTTTGTCCCTAGAGGGATAGATTTCTATGTCCCTAGAGGGATTTCTATGTCCCTAGAGGGATTTCTATGTCGCTAGAGGGATTTCTAGGTCGCTAGAGGGATTTCTATGTCCCAAGAGGGATTTCTATGTCCCTAGAGGGATAGATTTCTATGTCCCTAGAAGGATTTCTAGGTCCCTAGAGGGATTTCTATGTCCCTAGAGGGATAGATTTCTATGTCCCTAGAGGGATTTCTATGTCCCTAGAGGGATTTCTATGTCCCAAGAGGGATTTCTATGTCCCTAGAGGGATAGATTTCTATGTCCCTAGAGGGATTTCTATGTCCCTAGAGGGATTTCTATGTCCCAAGAGGGATTTCTATGTCCCTAGAGGGATTTCTATGTCCCTAGAAAGATAGATTTCTATGTCCCTAGAGGGATTTCTATGTCCCAAGAGGGATAGATTTCTATGTCCCTAGAGGGATTTCTATGTCCCTAGAGGGATTTCTATGTCCCAAGAGGGATTTCTATGTCCCTAGAGGGATTTCTATGTCCCTAGAGGGATAGATTTCTATGTCCCTAGAGGGATTTCTATGTCCCAAGAGGGATTTCTATGTCCCAAGAGGGATTTCTATGTCCCTAGAGGGATAGATTTCTATGTCCCTAGAGGGATTTCAATGTCCCTAGAGGGATTTCTATGTCCCTAGAGGGATTTCTATGTCCCTAGAGGGATTTCTAGGTCCCTAGAGGGATTTCTATGTCCCTAGAGGGATAGATTTCTATGTCCCTAGAGGGATTTCAATGTCCCTAGAGGGATTTCTATGTCCCAAGAGGGATTTCTATGTCCCAAGAGGGATTTCTATGTCCCTAGAGGGATTTCTATGTCCCTAGAGGGATAGATTTCTATGTCCCTAGAGGGATTTCTATGTCCCTAGAGGGATTTCTATGTCCCAAGAGGGATTTCTATGTCCCAAGAGGGATTTCTATGTCCCTAGAGGGATAGATTTCTATGTCCCTAGAGGGATTTCAATGTCCCTAGAGGGATTTCTATGTCCCAAGAGGGATTTCTATGTCCCTAGAGGGATTTCTAGGTCCCTAGAGGGATTTCTAGGTCCCTAGAGGGATTTCTATGTCCCTAGAGGGATAGATTTCTATGTCCCTAGAGGGATTTCTATGTCCCTAGAAGGATTTCTATGTCCCTAGAGGGATTTCTATGTCGCTAGAGGGATTTCTAGGTCGCTAGAGGGATTTCTCTGTCCCAAGAGGGATTTCTATGTCCCTAGAGGGATAGATTTCTATGTCCCAAGAGGGATTTCTATGTCCCTAGAGGGATTTCTATGTCGCTAGAGGGATTTCTAGGTCGCTAGAGGGATTTCTATGTCCCTAGAGGGATTTCTAGGTCCCTAGAGAGATAGATTTCTATGTCCCTAGAGGGATTTCTATGTCCCAAGAGGGATTTCTATGTCCCAAGAGGGATTTCTATGTCCCTAGAGGGATAGATTTCTATGTCCCTAGAGGGATTTCAATGTCCCTAGAGGGATTTCTATGTCCCAAGAGGGATTTCTATGTCCCTAGAGGGATAGATTTCTATGTCCCTAGAGGGATTTCTATGTCCCAAGAGGGATAGATTTCTATGTCCCTAGAGGGATTTCTATGTCCCTAGAGGGATTTCTATGTCCCAAGAGGGATTTCTATGTCCCTAGAGGGATTTCTATGTCCCTAGAGGGATAGATTTCTATGTCCCTAGAGGGATTTCTATGTCCCAAGAGGGATTTCTATGTCCCAAGAGGGATTTCTATGTCCCTAGAGGGATAGATTTCTATGTCCCTAGAGGGATTTCAATGTCCCTAGAGGGATTTCTATGTCCCTAGAGGGATAGATTTCTATGTCCCTAGAGGGATTTCTATGTCCCTAGAGGGATTTCTAGGTCCCTAGAGGGATTTCTATGTCCCTAGAGAGAGAGATTTCTATGTCCCTAGAGGGATTTCTATGTCGCTAGAGGGATTTCTAGGTCGCTAGAGTGATTTCAATGTCCCTAGAGGGATTTCTAGGTCCCTAGAGGGATTTCTATGTCCCTAGAGGGATAGATTTCTATGTCCCTAGAGGGATTTCTATGTCCCTAGAGGGATTTCTAGGTCCCTAGAGGGATAGATTTCTATGTCCCTAGAGGGATTTCTATGTCCCTAGAGGGATTTCTATGTCGCTAGAGGGATTTCTAGGTCCCTAGAGGGATAGATTTCTATGTCCCTAGAGGGATTTCTATGTCCCTAGAGGGATTTCAATGTCCCTAGAGGGATAGATTTCTATGTCCCTAGAGGGATTTCTATGTCGCTAGAGGGATAGATTTCTATGTCCCTAGAGGGATTTCTATGTCCCTAGAGGGATTTCTATGTCGCTAGAGGGATTTCTAGGTCGCTAGAGGGATAGATTTCTATGTCCCTAGAGGGATTTCTATGTCCCTAGAGGGATTTCTATGTCCCAAGAGGGATTTCTATGTCCCTAGAGGGATAGATTTCTATGTCCCTAGAGGGATTTCTATGTCCCTAGAGGGATTTCTATGTCCCAAGAGGGATTTCTATGTCCCTAGAGGGATTTCTATGTCCCTAGAAAGATAGATTTCTATGTCCCTAGAGGGATTTCTATGTCCCAAGAGGGATAGATTTCTATGTCCCTAGAGGGATTTCTATGTCCCTAGAGGGATTTCTATGTCCCAAGAGGGATTTCTATGTCCCTAGAGGGATTTCTATGTCCCTAGAGGGATAGATTTCTATGTCCCTAGAGGGATTTCTATGTCCCAAGAGGGATTTCTATGTCCCAAGAGGGATTTCTATGTCCCTAGAGGGATAGATTTCTATGTCCCTAGAGGGATTTCAATGTCCCTAGAGGGATTTCTATGTCCCTAGAGGGATTTCTATGTCCCTAGAGGGATTTCTAGGTCCCTAGAGGGATTTCTATGTCCCTAGAGGGATAGATTTCTATGTCCCTAGAGGGATTTCAATGTCCCTAGAGGGATTTCTATGTCCCAAGAGGGATTTCTATGTCCCAAGAGGGATTTCTATGTCCCTAGAGGGATTTCTATGTCCCTAGAGGGATAGATTTCTATGTCCCTAGAGGGATTTCAATGTCCCTAGAGGGATTTCTATGTCCCAAGAGGGATTTCTATGTCCCTAGAGGGATTTCTAGGTCCCTAGAGGGATTTCTAGGTCCCTAGAGGGATTTCTATGTCCCTAGAGGGATAGATTTCTATGTCCCTAGAGGGATTTCTATGTCCCTAGAAGGATTTCTATGTCCCTAGAGGGATTTCTATGTCGCTAGAGGGATTTCTAGGTCGCTAGAGGGATTTCTCTGTCCCAAGAGGGATTTCTATGTCCCTAGAGGGATAGATTTCTATGTCCCAAGAGGGATTTCTATGTCCCTAGAGGGATTTCTATGTCCCTAGAGGGATTTCTATGTCGCTAGAGGGATTTCTAGGTCGCTAGAGGGATTTCTCTGTCCCAAGAGGGATTTCTATGTCCCTAGAGGGATAGATTTCTATGTCCCAAGAGGGATTTCTATGTCCCTAGAGGGATTTCTATGTCGCTAGAGGGATTTCTAGGTCGCTAGAGGGATTTCTATGTCCCTAGAGGGATTTCTAGGTCCCTAGAGAGATAGATTTCTATGTCCCTAGAGGGATTTCTATGTCCCAAGAGGGATTTCTATGTCCCAAGAGGGATTTCTATGTCCCTAGAGGGATAGATTTCTATGTCCCTAGAGGGATTTCAATGTCCCTAGAGGGATTTCTATGTCCCAAGAGGGATTTCTATGTCCCTAGAGGGATAGATTTCTATGTCCCTAGAGGGATTTCTATGTCCCAAGAGGGATAGATTTCTATGTCCCTAGAGGGATTTCTATGTCCCTAGAGGGATTTCTATGTCCCAAGAGGGATTTCTATGTCCCTAGAGGGATTTCTATGTCCCTAGAGGGATAGATTTCTATGTCCCTAGAGGGATTTCTATGTCCCAAGAGGGATTTCTATGTCCCAAGAGGGATTTCTATGTCCCTAGAGGGATAGATTTCTATGTCCCTAGAGGGATTTCAATGTCCCTAGAGGGATTTCTATGTCCCTAGAGGGATAGATTTCTATGTCCCTAGAGGGATTTCTATGTCCCTAGAGGGATTTCTAGGTCCCTAGAGGGATTTCTATGTCCCTAGAGAGAGAGATTTCTATGTCCCTAGAGGGATTTCTATGTCGCTAGAGGGATTTCTAGGTCGCTAGAGTGATTTCAATGTCCCTAGAGGGATTTCTAGGTCCCTAGAGGGATTTCTATGTCCCTAGAGGGATAGATTTCTATGTCCCTAGAGGGATTTCTATGTCCCTAGAGGGATTTCTAGGTCCCTAGAGGGATAGATTTCTATGTCCCTAGAGGGATTTCTATGTCCCTAGAGGGATTTCTATGTCGCTAGAGGGATTTCTAGGTCCCTAGAGGGATAGATTTCTATGTCCCTAGAGGGATTTCTATGTCCCTAGAGGGATTTCAATGTCCCTAGAGGGATAGATTTCTATGTCCCTAGAGGGATTTCTATGTCGCTAGAGGGATAGATTTCTATGTCCCTAGAGGGATTTCTATGTCCCTAGAGGGATTTCTATGTCGCTAGAGGGATTTCTAGGTCGCTAGAGGGATAGATTTCTATGTCCCTAGAGGGATTTCTATGTCCCTAGAGGGATTTCTATGTCCCAAGAGGGATTTCTATGTCCCTAGAGGGATAGATTTCTATGTCCCTAGAGGGATTTCTATGTCCCTAGAGGGATTTCTATGTCCCTAGAAAGATAGATTTCTATGTCCCTAGAGGGATTTCTATGTCCCAAGAGGGATAGATTTCTATGTCCCTAGAGGGATTTCTATGTCCCTAGAGGGATTTCTATGTCCCAAGAGGGATTTCTATGTCCCTAGAGGGATTTCTATGTCCCTAGAGGGATAGATTTCTATGTCCCTAGAGGGATTTCTATGTCCCAAGAGGGATTTCTATGTCCCAAGAGGGATTTCTATGTCCCTAGAGGGATAGATTTCTATGTCCCTAGAGGGATTTCAATGTCCCTAGAGGGATTTCTATGTCCCTAGAGGGATTTCTATGTCCCTAGAGGGATTTCTAGGTCCCTAGAGGGATTTCTATGTCCCTAGAGGGATAGATTTCTATGTCCCTAGAGGGATTTCAATGTCCCTAGAGGGATTTCTATGTCCCAAGAGGGATTTCTATGTCCCAAGAGGGATTTCTATGTCCCTAGAGGGATTTCTATGTCCCTAGAGGGATAGATTTCTATGTCCCTAGAGGGATTTCAATGTCCCTAGAGGGATTTCTATGTCCCAAGAGGGATTTCTATGTCCCTAGAGGGATTTCTAGGTCCCTAGAGGGATTTCTAGGTCCCTAGAGGGATTTCTATGTCCCTAGAGGGATAGATTTCTATGTCCCTAGAGGGATTTCTATGTCCCTAGAAGGATTTCTATGTCCCTAGAGGGATTTCTATGTCGCTAGAGGGATTTCTAGGTCGCTAGAGGGATTTCTCTGTCCCAAGAGGGATTTCTATGTCCCTAGAGGGATAGATTTCTATGTCCCAAGAGGGATTTCTATGTCCCTAGAGGGATTTCTATGTCGCTAGAGGGATTTCTAGGTCGCTAGAGGGATTTCTATGTCCCTAGAGGGATTTCTATGTCCCAAGAGGGATTTCTATGTCCCAAGAGGGATTTCTATGTCCCTAGAGGGATAGATTTCTATGTCCCTAGAGGGATTTCTATGTCCCTAGAGGGATTTCTATGTCGCTAGAGGGATTTCTAGGTCGCTAGAGGGATTTCTATGTCCCTAGAGGGATTTCTAGGTCCCTAGAGAGATAGATTTCTATGTCCCTAGAGGGATTTCTATGTCCCAAGAGGGATTTCTATGTCCCAAGAGGGATTTCTATGTCCCTAGAGGGATAGATTTCTATGTCCCTAGAGGGATTTCAATGTCCCTAGAGGGATTTCTATGTCCCAAGAGGGATTTCTATGTCCCTAGAGGGATAGATTTCTATGTCCCTAGAGGGATTTCTATGTCCCAAGAGGGATAGATTTCTATGTCCCTAGAGGGATTTCTATGTCCCTAGAGGGATTTCTATGTCCCAAGAGGGATTTCTATGTCCCTAGAGGGATTTCTATGTCCCTAGAGGGATAGATTTCTATGTCCCTAGAGGGATTTCTATGTCCCAAGAGGGATTTCTATGTCCCAAGAGGGATTTCTATGTCCCTAGAGGGATAGATTTCTATGTCCCTAGAGGGATTTCAATGTCCCTAGAGGGATTTCTATGTCCCTAGAGGGATAGATTTCTATGTCCCTAGAGGGATTTCTATGTCCCTAGAGGGATTTCTAGGTCCCTAGAGGGATTTCTATGTCCCTAGAGAGAGAGATTTCTATGTCCCTAGAGGGATTTCTATGTCGCTAGAGGGATTTCTAGGTCGCTAGAGTGATTTCAATGTCCCTAGAGGGATTTCTAGGTCCCTAGAGGGATTTCTATGTCCCTAGAGGGATAGATTTCTATGTCCCTAGAGGGATTTCTATGTCCCTAGAGGGATTTCTATGTCGCTAGAGGGATTTCTAGGTCGCTAGAGGGATAGATTTCTATGTCCCTAGAGGGATTTCTAGGTCCCTAGAGGGATAGATTTCTATGTCCCTAGAGGGATTTCTATGTCCCTAGAGGGATTTCTATGTCGCTAGAGGGATTTCTAGGTCCCTAGAGGGATAGATTTCTATGTCCCTAGAGGGATTTCTATGTCCCTAGAGGGATTTCAATGTCCCTAGAGGGATAGATTTCTATGTCCCTAGAGGGATTTCTATGTCGCTAGAGGGATAGATTTCTATGTCCCTAGAGGGATTTCTATGTCCCTAGAGGGATTTCTATGTCGCTAGAGGGATTTCTAGGTCGCTAGAGGGATAGATTTCTATGTCCCTAGAGGGATTTCTATGTCCCTAGAGGGATTTCTATGTCCCAAGAGGGATTTCTATGTCCCTAGAGGGATAGATTTCTATGTCCCTAGAGGGATTTCTATGTCCCTAGAGGGATTTCTATGTCCCAAGAGGGATTTCTATGTCCCTAGAGGGATTTCTATGTCCCTAGAAAGATAGATTTCTATGTCCCTAGAGGGATTTCTATGTCCCAAGAGGGATAGATTTCTATGTCCCTAGAGGGATTTCTATGTCCCTAGAGGGATTTCTATGTCCCAAGAGGGATTTCTATGTCCCTAGAGGGATTTCTATGTCCCTAGAGGGATAGATTTCTATGTCCCTAGAGGGATTTCTATGTCCCAAGAGGGATTTCTATGTCCCAAGAGGGATTTCTATGTCCCTAGAGGGATAGATTTCTATGTCCCTAGAGGGATTTCAATGTCCCTAGAGGGATTTCTATGTCCCTAGAGGGATTTCTATGTCCCTAGAGGGATTTCTAGGTCCCTAGAGGGATTTCTATGTCCCTAGAGGGATAGATTTCTATGTCCCTAGAGGGATTTCAATGTCCCTAGAGGGATTTCTATGTCCCAAGAGGGATTTCTATGTCCCAAGAGGGATTTCTATGTCCCTAGAGGGATTTCTATGTCCCTAGAGGGATAGATTTCTATGTCCCTAGAGGGATTTCTATGTCCCTAGAAGGATTTCTATGTCCCTAGAGGGATTTCTATGTCGCTAGAGGGATTTCTAGGTCGCTAGAGGGATTTCTCTGTCCCAAGAGGGATTTCTATGTCCCTAGAGGGATAGATTTCTATGTCCCAAGAGGGATTTCTATGTCCCTAGAGGGATTTCTATGTCGCTAGAGGGATTTCTAGGTCGCTAGAGGGATTTCTATGTCCCTAGAGGGATTTCTATGTCCCAAGAGGGATTTCTATGTCCCTAGAGGGATTTCTAGGTCCCTAGAGGGATTTCTATGTCCCTAGAGGGATAGATTTCTATGTCCCTAGAGGGATTTCTATGTCCCTAGAGGGATTTCTAGGTCCCTAGAGGGATAGATTTCTATGTCCCTAGAGGGATTTCTATGTCCCTAGAGGGATTTCTATGTCGCTAGAGGGATTTCTAGGTCCCTAGAGGGATAGATTTCTATGTCCCTAGAGGGATTTCTATGTCCCTAGAGGGATTTCAATGTCCCTAGAGGGATAGATTTCTATGTCCCTAGAGGGATTTCTATGTCGCTAGAGGGATAGATTTCTATGTCCCTAGAGGGATTTCTATGTCCCTAGAGGGATTTCTATGTCGCTAGAGGGATTTCTAGGTCGCTAGAGGGATAGATTTCTATGTCCCTAGAGGGATTTCTATGTCCCTAGAGGGATTTCTATGTCCCAAGAGGGATTTCTATGTCCCTAGAGGGATAGATTTCTATGTCCCTAGAGGGATTTCTATGTCCCTAGAGGGATTTCTATGTCCCAAGAGGGATTTCTATGTCCCTAGAGGGATTTCTATGTCCCTAGAAAGATAGATTTCTATGTCCCTAGAGGGATTTCTATGTCCCAAGAGGGATAGATTTCTATGTCCCTAGAGGGATTTCTATGTCCCTAGAGGGATTTCTATGTCCCAAGAGGGATTTCTATGTCCCTAGAGGGATTTCTATGTCCCTAGAGGGATAGATTTCTATGTCCCTAGAGGGATTTCTATGTCCCAAGAGGGATTTCTATGTCCCAAGAGGGATTTCTATGTCCCTAGAGGGATAGATTTCTATGTCCCTAGAGGGATTTCAATGTCCCTAGAGGGATTTCTATGTCCCTAGAGGGATTTCTATGTCCCTAGAGGGATTTCTAGGTCCCTAGAGGGATTTCTATGTCCCTAGAGGGATAGATTTCTATGTCCCTAGAGGGATTTCAATGTCCCTAGAGGGATTTCTATGTCCCAAGAGGGATTTCTATGTCCCAAGAGGGATTTCTATGTCCCTAGAGGGATTTCTATGTCCCTAGAGGGATAGATTTCTATGTCCCTAGAGGGATTTCAATGTCCCTAGAGGGATTTCTATGTCCCAAGAGGGATTTCTATGTCCCTAGAGGGATTTCTAGGTCCCTAGAGGGATTTCTAGGTCCCTAGAGGGATTTCTATGTCCCTAGAGGGATAGATTTCTATGTCCCTAGAGGGATTTCTATGTCCCTAGAAGGATTTCTATGTCCCTAGAGGGATTTCTATGTCGCTAGAGGGATTTCTAGGTCGCTAGAGGGATTTCTCTGTCCCAAGAGGGATTTCTATGTCCCTAGAGGGATAGATTTCTATGTCCCAAGAGGGATTTCTATGTCCCTAGAGGGATTTCTATGTCGCTAGAGGGATTTCTAGGTCGCTAGAGGGATTTCTATGTCCCTAGAGGGATTTCTATGTCCCAAGAGGGATTTCTATGTCCCAAGAGGGATTTCTATGTCCCTAGAGGGATAGATTTCTATGTCCCTAGAGGGATTTCAATGTCCCTAGAGGGATAGATTTCTATGTCCCTAGAGGGATTTCTAGGTCCCTAGAGAGATAGATTTCTATGTCCCTAGAGGGATTTCTATGTCCCTAGAGAGATTTCTAGGTCCCTAGAGGGATTTCTATGTCCCAAGAGGGATTTCTATGTCCCTAGAGGGATTTCAATGTCCCTAGAGGGATAGATTTCTATGTCCCTAGAGGGATTTCTATGTCCCTAGAGGGATAGATTTCTATGTCCCTAGAGGGATTTCTATGTCCCTAGAGGGATTTCTATGTCCCAAGATGGATTTCTTTGTCCCTAGAGGGATAGATTTCTATGTCCCTAGAGGGATTTCTATGTCCCTAGAGGGATTTCTATGTCGCTAGAGGGATTTCTAGGTCGCTAGAGGGATTTCTATGTCCCAAGAGGGATTTCTATGTCCCTAGAGGGATAGATTTCTATGTCCCTAGAGGGATTTCTATGTCCCAAGAGGGATTTCTATGTCCCTAGAGGGATAGATTTCTATGTCCCTAGAGGGATTTCTATGTCCCTAGAGGGATTTCTATGTCCCAAGAGGGATTTCTATGTCCCTAGAGGGATTTCTATGTCCCTAGAGGGATTTCTATGTCCCTAGAGGGATTTCTATGTCCCAAGAGGGATTTCTATGTCCCTAGAGGGATTTCTATGTCCCTAGAGGGATAGATTTCTATGTCCCTAGAGGGATTTCTATGTCCCAAGAGGGATTTCTATGTCCCAAGAGGGATTTCTATGTCCCTAGAGGGATAGATTTCTATGTCCCTAGAGGGATTTCAATGTCCCTAGAGGGATTTCTATGTCCCTAGAGGGATTTCTATGTCCCTAGAGGGATTTCTAGGTCCCTAGAGGGATTTCTATGTCCCTAGAGGGATAGATTTCTATGTCCCTAGAGGGATTTCAATGTCCCTAGAGGGATTTCTATGTCCCAAGAGGGATTTCTATGTCCCAAGAGGGATTTCTATGTCCCTAGAGGGATTTCTATGTCCCTAGAGGGATAGATTTCTATGTCCCTAGAGGGATTTCAATGTCCCTAGAGGGATTTCTATGTCCCAAGAGGGATTTCTATGTCCCTAGAGGGATTTCTAGGTCCCTAGAGGGATTTCTAGGTCCCTAGAGGGATTTCTATGTCCCTAGAGGGATAGATTTCTATGTCCCTAGAGGGATTTCTATGTCCCTAGAAGGATTTCTATGTCCCTAGAGGGATTTCTATGTCGCTAGAGGGATTTCTAGGTCGCTAGAGGGATTTCTCTGTCCCAAGAGGGATTTCTATGTCCCTAGAGGGATAGATTTCTATGTCCCAAGAGGGATTTCTATGTCCCTAGAGGGATTTCTATGTCGCTAGAGGGATTTCTAGGTCGCTAGAGGGATTTCTATGTCCCTAGAGGGATTTCTATGTCCCAAGAGGGATTTCTATGTCCCAAGAGGGATTTCTATGTCCCTAGAGGGATAGATTTCTATGTCCCTAGAGGGATTTCAATGTCCCTAGAGGGATAGATTTCTATGTCCCTAGAGGGATTTCTAGGTCCCTAGAGAGATAGATTTCTATGTCCCTAGAGGGATTTCTATGTCCCTAGAGAGATTTCTAGGTCCCTAGAGGGATTTCTATGTCCCAAGAGGGATTTCTATGTCCCTAGAGGGATTTCAATGTCCCTAGAGGGATAGATTTCTATGTCCCTAGAGGGATTTCTATGTCCCTAGAGGGATAGATTTCTATGTCCCTAGAGGGATTTCTATGTCCCTAGAGGGATTTCTATGTCCCAAGATGGATTTCTTTGTCCCTAGAGGGATAGATTTCTATGTCCCTAGAGGGATTTCTATGTCCCTAGAGGGATTTCTATGTCGCTAGAGGGATTTCTAGGTCGCTAGAGGGATTTCTATGTCCCAAGAGGGATTTCTATGTCCCTAGAGGGATAGATTTCTATGTCCCTAGAAGGATTTCTAGGTCCCTAGAGGGATTTCTATGTCCCTAGAGGGATAGATTTCTATGTCCCTAGAGGGATTTCTATGTCCCTAGAGGGATTTCTATGTCCCAAGAGGGATTTCTATGTCCCTAGAGGGATAGATTTCTATGTCCCTAGAGGGATTTCTATGTCCCTAGAGGGATTTCTATGTCCCAAGAGGGATTTCTATGTCCCTAGAGGGATTTCTATGTCCCTAGAAAGATAGATTTCTATGTCCCTAGAGGGATTTCTATGTCCCAAGAGGGATAGATTTCTATGTCCCTAGAGGGATTTCTATGTCCCTAGAGGGATTTCTATGTCCCAAGAGGGATTTCTATGTCCCTAGAGGATTTCTATGTCCCTAGAGGGATAGATTTCTATGTCCCTAGAGGGATTTCTATGTCCCAAGAGGGATTTCTATGTCCCAAGAGGGATTTCTATGTCCCTAGAGGGATAGATTTCTATGTCCCTAGAGGGATTTCAATGTCCCTAGAGGGATTTCTATGTCCCTAGAGGGATTTCTATGTCCCTAGAGGGATTTCTAGGTCCCTAGAGGGATTTCTATGTCCCTAGAGGGATAGATTTCTATGTCCTTAGAGGGATTTCAATGTCCCTAGAGGGATTTCTATGTCCCAAGAGGGATTTCTATGTCCCAAGAGGGATTTCTATGTCCCTAGAGGGATTTCTATGTCCCTAGAGGGATAGATTTCTATGTCCCTAGAGGGATTTCTATGTCCCTAGAGGGATTTCTATGTCCCAAGAGGGATTTCTATGTCCCAAGAGGGATTTCTATGTCCCTAGAGGGATAGATTTCTATGTCCCTAGAGGGATTTCAATGTCCCTAGAGGGATTTCTATGTCCCAAGAGGGATTTCTATGTCCCTAGAGGGATTTCTAGGTCCCTAGAGGGATTTCTAGGTCCCTAGAGGGATTTCTATGTCCCTAGAGGGATAGATTTCTATGTCCCTAGAGGGATTTCTATGTCCCTAGAAGGATTTCTATGTCCCTAGAGGGATTTCTATGTCGCTAGAGGGATTTCTAGGTCGCTAGAGGGATTTCTCTGTCCCAAGAGGGATTTCTATGTCCCTAGAGGGATAGATTTCTATGTCCCAAGAGGGATTTCTATGTCCCTAGAGGGATTTCTATGTCCCAAGAGGGATTTCTATGTCCCAAGAGGGATTTCTATGTCCCTAGAGGGATAGATTTCTATGTCCCTAGAGGAATTTCAATGTCCCTAGAGGGATTTCTATGTCCCAAGATGGATTTCTATGTCCCTAGAGGGATAGATTTCTATGTCCCTAGAGGGATTTCTATGTCCCTAGAGGGATTTCTAGGTCCCTAGAGGGATTTCTATGTCCCTAGAGAGAGAGATATCTATGTCCCTAGAGGGATTTCTATGTCGCTAGAGGGATTTCTAGGTCGCTAGAGTGATTTCAATGTCCCTAGAGGGATATCTATGTCCCTAGAGGGATTTCTATGTCGCTAGAGGGATTTCTAGGTCGCTAGAGTGATTTCAATGTCCCTAGAGGGATTTCTAGGTCCCTAGAGGGATTTCTATGTCCCTAGAGGGATAGATTTCTATGTCCCTAGAGGGATTTCTATGTCCCTAGAGGGATTTCTAGGTCCCTAGAGGGATAGATTTCTATGTCCCTAGAGGGATTTCTATGTCCCTAGAGGGATTTCTATGTCGCTAGAGGGATTTCTAGGTCCCTAGAGGGATAGATTTCTATGTCCCTAGAGGGATTTCTATGTCCCTAGAGGGATTTCAATGTCCCTAGAGGGATAGATTTCTATGTCCCTAGAGGGATTTCTATGTCGCTAGAGGGATAGATTTCTATGTCCCTAGAGGGATTTCTATGTCCCTAGAGGGATTTCTATGTCGCTAGAGGGATAGATTTCTATGTCCCTAGAGGGATTTCTATGTCCCAAGAAGGATTTCTATGTCCCTAGAGGGATAGATTTCTATGTCCCTAGAGGGATTTCTATGTCCCTAGAGGGATTTCTATGTCCCAAGAGGGATTTCTATGTCCCTAGAGGGATTTCTATGTCCCTAGAAAGATAGATTTCTATGTCCCTAGAGGGATTTCTATGTCCCAAGAGGGATAGATTTCTATGTCCCTAGAGGGATTTCTATGTCCCAAGAGGGATTTCTATGTCCCAAGAGGGATTTCTATGTCCCTAGAGGGATAGATTTCTATGTCCCTAGAGGGATTTCAATGTCCCTAGAGGGATTTCTATGTCCCTAGAGGGATTTCTATGTCCCTAGAGGGATTTCTAGGTCCCTAGAGGGATTTCTATGTCCCTAGAGGGATAGATTTCTATGTCCCTAGAGGGATTTCAATGTCCCTAGAGGGATTTCTATGTCCCAAGAGGGATTTCTATGTCCCAAGAGGGATTTCTATGTCCCTAGAGGGATTTCTATGTCCCTAGAGGGATAGATTTCTATGTCCCTAGAGGGATTTCAATGTCCCTAGAGGGATTTCTATGTCCCAAGAGGGATTTCTATGTCCCTAGAGGGATTTCTAGGTCCCTAGAGGGATTTCTATGTCCCTAGAGGGATAGATTTCTATGTCCCTAGAGGGATTTCTATGTCCCTAGAAGGATTTCTATGTCCCTAGAGGGATTTCTATGTCGCTAGAGGGATTTCTAGGTCGCTAGAGGGATTTCTATGTCCCTAGAGGGATTTCTATGTCGCTAGAGGGATTTCTAGGTCGCTAGAGGGATTTCTATGTCCCTAGAGGGATTTCTATGTCCCAAGAGGGATTTCTATGTCCCAAGAGGGATTTCTATGTCCCTAGAGGGATAGATTTCTATGTCCCTAGAGGGATTTCAATGTCCCTAGAGGGATAGATTTCTATGTCCCTAGAGGGATTTCTAGGTCCCTAGAGAGATAGATTTCTATGTCCCTAGAGGGATTTCTATGTCCCTAGAGAGATTTCTAGGTCCCTAGAGGGATTTCTATGTCCCAAGAGGGATTTCTATGTCCCTAGAGGGATTTCAATGTCCCTAGAGGGATAGATTTCTATGTCCCTAGAGGGATTTCTATGTCCCTAGAGGGATAGATTTCTATGTCCCTAGAGGGATTTCTATGTCCCTAGAGGGATTTCTATGTCCCAAGATGGATTTCTTTGTCCCTAGAGGGATAGATTTCTATGTCCCTAGAGGGATTTCTATGTCCCTAGAGGGATTTCTATGTCGCTAGAGGGATTTCTAGGTCGCTAGAGGGATTTCTATGTCCCAAGAGGGATTTCTATGTCCCTAGAGGGATAGATTTCTATGTCCCTAGAAGGATTTCTAGGTCCCTAGAGGGATTTCTATGTCCCTAGAGGGATAGATTTCTATGTCCCTAGAGGGATTTCTATGTCCCTAGAGGGATTTCTATGTCCCAAGAGGGATTTCTATGTCCCTAGAGGGATAGATTTCTATGTCCCTAGAGGGATTTCTATGTCCCTAGAGGGATTTCTATGTCCCAAGAGGGATTTCTATGTCCCTAGAGGGATTTCTATGTCCCTAGAAAGATAGATTTCTATGTCCCTAGAGGGATTTCTATGTCCCAAGAGGGATAGATTTCTATGTCCCTAGAGGGATTTCTATGTCCCTAGAGGGATTTCTATGTCCCAAGAGGGATTTCTATGTCCCTAGAGGGATTTCTATGTCCCTAGAGGGATAGATTTCTATGTCCCTAGAGGGATTTCTATGTCCCAAGAGGGATTTCTATGTCCCAAGAGGGATTTCTATGTCCCTAGAGGGATAGATTTCTATGTCCCTAGAGGGATTTCAATGTCCCTAGAGGGATTTCTATGTCCCTAGAGGGATTTCTATGTCCCTAGAGGGATTTCTAGGTCCCTAGAGGGATTTCTATGTCCCTAGAGGGATAGATTTCTATGTCCCTAGAGGGATTTCAATGTCCCTAGAGGGATTTCTATGTCCCAAGAGGGATTTCTATGTCCCAAGAGGGATTTCTATGTCCCTAGAGGGATTTATATGTCCCTAGAGGGATTTCTATGTCGCTAGAGGGATTTCTATGTCCCAAGAGGGATTTCAATGTCCCTAGAGGGATTTCTATGTCCCAAGAGGGATTTCTATGTCCCTAGAGGGATTTCTAGGTCCCTAGAGGGATTTCTAGGTCCCTAGAGGGATTTCTATGTCCCTAGAGGGATAGATTTCTATGTCCCTAGAGGGATTTCTATGTCCCTAGAAGGATTTCTATGTCCCTAGAGGGATTTCTATGTCGCTAGAGGGATTTCTAGGTCGCTAGAGGGATTTCTCTGTCCCAAGAGGGATTTCTATGTCCCTAGAGGGATAGATTTCTATGTCCCAAGAGGGATTTCTATGTCCCTAGAGGGATTTCTATGTCGCTAGAGGGATTTCTAGGTCGCTAGAGGGATTTCTATGTCCCTAGAGGGATTTCTATGTCCCAAGAGGGATTTCTATGTCCCAAGAGGGATTTCTATGTCCCTAGAGGGATAGATTTCTATGTCCCTAGAGGGATTTCAATGTCCCTAGAGGGATAGATTTCTATGTCCCTAGAGGGATTTCTATGTCCCTAGAAGGATTTCTATGTCCCTAGAGGGATTTCTATGTCGCTAGAGGGATTTCTAGGTCGCTAGAGGGATTTCTCTGTCCCAAGAGGGATTTCTATGTCCCTAGAGGGATAGATTTCTATGTCCCAAGAGGGATTTCTATGTCCCTAGAGGGATTTCTATGTCGCTAGAGGGATTTCTAGGTCGCTAGAGGGATTTCTATGTCCCTAGAGGGATTTCTAGGTCCCTAGAGGGATAGATTTCTATGTCCCTAGAGGGATTTCTATGTCCCAAGAGGGATTTCTATGTCCCCAGAGGGATTTCTATGTCCCTAGAGGGATAGATTTCTATGTCCCTAGAGGGATTTCAATGTCCCTAGAGGGATTTCTATGTCCCAAGAGGGATTTCTATGTCCCTAGAGGGATAGATTTCTATGTCCCTAGAGGGATTTCTATGTCCCTAGAGGGATTTCTAGGTCCCTAGAGGGATTTCTATGTCCCTAGAGAGAGAGATTTCTATGTCCCTAGAGGGATTTCTATGTCGCTAGAGGGATTTCTAGGTCGGTAGAGGGATTTCAATGTCCCTAGAGGGATTTCTAGGTCCCTAGAGGGATTTCTATGTCCCTAGAGGGATAGATTTCTATGTCCCTAGAGGGATTTCTATGTCCCTAGAGGGATTTCTAGGTCCCTAGAGGGATAGATTTCTATGTCCCTAGAGGGATTTCTATGTCCCTAGAGGGATTTCTATGTCGCTAGAGGGATTTCTATGTCGCTAGAGGGATTTCTATGTCCCAAGAGGGATTTCTATGTCCCAAGAGGGATTTCTATGTCCCTAGAGGGATTTCTATGTCCCTAGAGGGATAGATTTCTATGTCCCTAGAGGGATTTCAATGTCCCTAGAGGGATTTCTAGGTCCCAAGAGGGATAGATTTCTATGTCCCTAGAGGGATTTCTATGTCCCTAGAGGGATTTCTATGTCCCAAGAGGGATTTCTATGTCCCTAGAGGGATTTCTATGTCCCTAGAGGGATAGATTTCTATGTCCCTAGAGGGATTTCTATGTCCCAAGAGGGATTTCTATGTCCCAAGAGGGATTTCTATGTCCCTAGAGGGATAGATTTCTATGTCCCTAGAGGGATTTCAATGTCCCTAGAGGGATTTCTATGTCCCAAGAGGGATTTCTATGTCCCAAGAGGGATTTCTATGTCCCTAGAGGGATTTCTATGTCCCTAGAGGGATTTCTATGTCCCTAGAGGGATAGATTTCTATGTCCCTAGAGGGATTTCTATGTCCCTAGAGGGATTTCTATGTCCCAAGAGGGATTTCTATGTCCCAAGAGGGATTTCTATGTCCCTAGAGGGATAGATTTCTATGTCCCTAGAGGGATTTCAATGTCCCTAGAGGGATTTCTATGTCCCAAGAGGGATTTCTATGTCCCTAGAGGGATTTCTAGGTCCCTAGAGGGATTTCTAGGTCCCTAGAGGGATTTCTATGTCCCTAGAGGGATAGATTTCTATGTCCCTAGAGGGATTTCTATGTCCCTAGAAGGATTTCTATGTCCCTAGAGGGATTTCTATGTCGCTAGAGGGATTTCTAGGTCGCTAGAGGGATTTCTCTGTCCCAAGAGGGATTTCTATGTCCCTAGAGGGATAGATTTCTATGTCCCAAGAGGGATTTCTATGTCCCTAGAGGGATTTCTATGTCGCTAGAGGGATTTCTAGGTCGCTAGAGGGATTTCTATGTCCCTAGAGGGATTTCTAGGTCCCTAGAGGGATAGATTTCTATGTCCCTAGAGGGATTTCTATGTCCCAAGAGGGATTTCTATGTCCCAAGAGGGATTTCTATGTCCCTAGAGGGATAGATTTCTATGTCCCTAGAGGGATTTCAATGTCCCTAGAGGGATTTCTATGTCCCAAGAGGGATTTCTATGTCCCTAGAGGGATAGATTTCTATGTCCCTAGAGGGATTTCTATGTCCCTAGAGGGATTTCTAGGTCCCTAGAGGGATTTCTATGTCCCTAGAGAGAGAGATTTCTATGTCCCTAGAGGGATTTCTATGTCGCTAGAGGGATTTCTAGGTCGCTAGAGGGATTTCAATGTCCCTAGAGGGATTTCTAGGTCCCTAGAGGGATTTCTATGTCCCTAGAGGGATAGATTTCTATGTCCCTAGAGGGATTTCTATGTCCCTAGAGGGATTTCTAGGTCCCTAGAGGGATAGATTTCTATGTCCCTAGAGGGATTTCTATGTCCCTAGAGGGATTTCTATGTCGCTAGAGGGATTTCTAGGTCCCTAGAGGGATAGATTTCTATGTCCCTAGAGGGATTTCTATGTCCCTAGAGGGATTTCAATGTCCCTAGAGGGATTTCTAGGTCCCTAGAGGGATTTCTATGTCCCTAGAGGGATAGATTTCTATGTCCCTAGAGGGATTTCTATGTCGCTAGAGGGATTTCTATGTCCCAAGAGGGATTTCTATGTCCCAAGAGGGATTTCTATGTCCCTAGAGGGATTTCTATGTCCCTAGAGGGATAGATTTCTATGTCCCTAGAGGGATTTCAATGTCCCTAGAGGGATTTCTAGGTCCCTAGAGGGATTTCTATGTCCCTAGAGGGATAGATTTCTATGTCCCTAGAGGGATTTCTATGTCCCTAGAGGGATTTCTATGTCCCAAGAGGGATTTCTATGTCCCTAGAGGGATTTCTATGTCGCTAGAGGGATTTCTAGGTCGCTAGAGGGATTTCTATGTCCCAAGAGGGATTTCTATGTCCCTAGAGGGATAGATTTCTATGTCCCTAGAGGGATTTCTATGTCGCTAGAGGGATTTCTAGGTCGCTAGAGGGATTTCTATGTCCCTAGAGGGATTTCTAGGTCCCTAGAGGGATAGATTTCTATGTCCCTAGAGGGATTTCTATGTCCCAAGAGGGATTTCTATGTCCCAAGAGGGATTTCTATGTCCCTAGAGGGATAGATTTCTATGTCCCTAGAGGGATTTCAATGTCCCTAGAGGGATTTCTATGTCCCAAGAGGGATTTCTATGTCCCAAGAGGGATTTCTATGTCCCTAGAGGGATAGATTTCTATGTCCCTAGAGGGATTTCAATGTCCCTAGAGGGATTTCTATGTCCCAAGAGGGATTTCTATGTCCCAAGAGGGATTTCTAGGTCCCTAGAGGGATAGATTTCTATGTCCCTAGAGGGATTTCTATGTCCCAAGAGGGATTTCTATGTCCCTAGAGGGATAGATTTCTATGTCCCTAGAGGGATTTCTATGTCCCAAGAGGGATTTCTATGTCCCTAGAGGGATTTCTATGTCCCTAGAGGGATTTCTATGTCCCAAGAGGGATTTCTATGTCCCTAGAGGGATTTCTATGTCCCTAGAGGGATAGATTTCTATGTCCCTAGAGGGATTTCTATGTCCCAAGAGGGATAGATTTCTATGTCCCTAGAGGGATTTCTATGTCCCTAGAGGGATTTCTATGTCCCTAGAGGGATAGATTTCTATGTCCCTAGAGGGATTTCTATGTCTCAAGAGGGATTTCTATGTCCCAAGAGGGATTTCTATGTCCCTAGAGGGATAGATTTCTATGTCCCTAGAGGGATTTCTATGTCCCAAGAGGGATAGATTTCTATGTCCCTAGAGGGATTTCTATGTCCCTAGAGGGATTTCTATGTCCCTAGAGGGATAGATTTCTATGTCCCTAGAGGGATTTCTATGTCTCAAGAGGGATTTCTATGTCCCAAGAGGGATTTCAATGTCCCTAGAGGGATTTCTATGTCCCTAGAGGGATTTCTATGTCCCAAGAGGGATTTCTATGTCCCTAGAGGGATAGATTTCTATGTCCCTAGAGGGATTTCAATGTCCCTAGAGGGATTTCTATGTCCCTAGAGGGATTTCTATGTCCCTAGAGGGATTTCTATGTCCCAAGAGGGATTTCTATGTCCCAAGAGGGATTTCTATGTCCCTAGAGGGATAGATTTCTATGTCCCTAGAGGGATTTCAATGTCCCTAGAGGGATTTCTATGTCCCTAGAGGGATTTCTATGTCCCAAGTGGGATTTCTATGTCCCTAGAGGGATAGATTTCTATGTCCCTAGAGGGATTTCAATGTCCCTAGAGGGATTTCTATGTCCCTAGAGGGATTTCTATGTCCCTAGAGGGATTTCTAGGTCCCTAGAGGGATTTCTATGTCCCTAGAGGGATAGATTTCTATGTCCCTAGAGGGATTTCTATGTCCCTAGAGGGATAGATTTCTATGTCCCTAGAGGGATTTCAATGTCCCTAGAGGGATTTCTATGTCCCAAGAGGGATTTCTATGTCCCTAGAGGGATTTCTAGGTCCCTAGAGGGATTTCTATGTCCCTAGAGGGATAGATTTCTATGTCCCTAGAGGGATTTCAATGTCCCTAGAGGGATTTCTATGTCCCTAGAGGGATTTCTATGTCCCTAGAGGGATTTCTAGGTCCCTAGAGGGATTTCTATGTCCCTAGAGGGATAGATTTCTATGTCCCTAGAGGGATTTCTATGTCCCTAGAGGGATAGATTTCTATGTCCCTAGAGGGATTTCAATGTCCCTAGAGGGATTTCTATGTCCCAAGAGGGATTTCTATGTCCCTAGAGGGATTTCTAGGTCCCTAGAGGGATTTCTATGTCCCTAGAGGGATAGATTTCTATGTCCCTAGAGGGATTTCAATGTCCCTAGAGGGATTTCTATGTCCCAAGAGGGATTTCTATGTCCCTAGAGGGATTTCTAGGTCCCTAGAGGGATTTCTAGGTCCCTAGAGGGATAGATTTCTATGTCCCTAGAGGGATTTCAATGTCCCTAGAGGGATTTCTATGTCCCTAGAGGGATTTCTATGTCCCAAGAGGGATTTCTATGTCCCTAGAGGGATAGATTTCTATGTCCCTAGAGGGATTTCAATGTCCCTAGAGGGATTTCTATGTCCCTAGAGGGATTTCTATGTCCCTAGAGGGATTTCTATGTCCCAAGAGGGATTTCTATGTCCCAAGAGGGATTTCTATGTCCCTAGAGGGATAGATTTCTATGTCCCTAGAGGGATTTCAATGTCCCTAGAGGGATTTCTATGTCCCTAGAGGGATTTCTATGTCCCAAGAGGGATTTCTATGTCCCTAGAGGGATAGATTTCTATGTCCCTAGAGGGATTTCAATGTCCCTAGAGGGATTTCTATGTCCCTAGAGGGATTTCTATGTCCCTAGAGGGATTTCTAGGTCCCTAGAGGGATTTCTATGTCCCTAGAGGGATAGATTTCTATGTCCCTAGAGGGATTTCTATGTCCCTAGAGGGATAGATTTCTATGTCCCTAGAGGGATTTCAATGTCCCTAGAGGGATTTCTATGTCCCAAGAGGGATTTCTATGTCCCTAGAGGGATTTCTAGGTCCCTAGAGGGATTTCTATGTCCCTAGAGGGATAGATTTCTATGTCCCTAGAGGGATTTCAATGTCCCTAGAGGGATTTCTATGTCCCTAGAGGGATTTCTATGTCCCTAGAGGGATTTCTAGGTCCCTAGAGGGATTTCTATGTCCCTAGAGGGATAGATTTCTATGTCCCTAGAGGGATTTCTATGTCCCTAGAGGGATAGATTTCTATGTCCCTAGAGGGATTTCAATGTCCCTAGAGGGATTTCTATGTCCCAAGAGGGATTTCTATGTCCCTAGAGGGATTTCTAGGTCCCTAGAGGGATTTCTATGTCCCTAGAGGGATAGATTTCTATGTCCCTAGAGGGATTTCAATGTCCCTAGAGGGATTTCTATGTCCCAAGAGGGATTTCTATGTCCCTAGAGGGATTTCTAGGTCCCTAGAGGGATTTCTAGGTCCCTAGAGGGATTTCTATGTCCCTAGAGGGATAGATTTCTATGTCCCTAGAGGGATTTCAATGTCCCTAGAGGGATTTCTATGTCCCTAGAGGGATTTCTATGTCCCAAGAGGGATTTCTATGTCCCTAGAGGGATAGATTTCTATGTCCCTAGAGGGATTTCAATGTCCCTAGAGGGATTTCTATGTCCCTAGAGGGATTTCTATGTCCCTAGAGGGATTTCTAGGTCCCTAGAGGGATTTCTATGTCCCTAGAGGGATAGATTTCTATGTCCCTAGAGGGATTTCTATGTCCCTAGAGGGATAGATTTCTATGTCCCTAGAGGGATTTCAATGTCCCTAGAGGGATTTCTATGTCCCAAGAGGGATTTCTATGTCCCTAGAGGGATTTCTAGGTCCCTAGAGGGATTTCTATGTCCCTAGAGGGATAGATTTCTATGTCCCTAGAGGGATTTCAATGTCCCTAGAGGGATTTCTATGTCCCTAGAGGGATTTCTATGTCCCTAGAGGGATTTCTAGGTCCCTAGAGGGATTTCTATGTCCCTAGAGGGATAGATTTCTATGTCCCTAGAGGGATTTCTATGTCCCTAGAGGGATAGATTTCTATGTCCCTAGAGGGATTTCAATGTCCCTAGAGGGATTTCTATGTCCCAAGAGGGATTTCTATGTCCCTAGAGGGATTTCTAGGTCCCTAGAGGGATTTCTATGTCCCTAGAGGGATAGATTTCTATGTCCCTAGAGGGATTTCAATGTCCCTAGAGGGATTTCTATGTCCCAAGAGGGATTTCTATGTCCCTAGAGGGATTTCTAGGTCCCTAGAGGGATTTCTATGTCCCTAGAGGGATTTCAATGTCCCTAGAGGGATAGATTTCTATGTCCCTAGAGGGATTTCTAGGTCCCTAGAGAGATAGATTTCTATGTCCCTAGAGGGATTTCTATGTCCCTAGAGGGATTTCTATGTCCCTAGAGGGATTTCTATGTCCCTAGAGGGATTTCTAGGTCCCTAGAGGGATTTCTATGTCCCTAGAGGGATAGATTTCTATGTCCCTAGAGGGATTTCTATGTCCCTAGAGGGATAGATTTCTATGTCCCTAGAGGGATTTCAATGTCCCTAGAGGGATTTCTATGTCCCAAGAGGGATTTCTATGTCCCTAGAGGGATTTCTAGGTCCCTAGAGGGATTTCTATGTCCCTAGAGGGATAGATTTCTATGTCCCTAGAGGGATTTCTATGTCCCTAGAGGGATTTCTATGTCCCAAGAGGGATTTCTATGTCCCTAGAGGGATTTCTAGGTCCCTAGAGGGATTTCTAGGTCCCTAGAGGGATTTCTATGTCCCTAGAGGGATAGATTTCTATGTCCCTAGAGGGATTTCAATGTCCCTAGAGGGATTTCTATGTCCCTAGAGGGATTTCTATGTCCCAAGAGGGATTTCTATGTCCCTAGAGGGATAGATTTCTATGTCCCTAGAGGGATTTCAATGTCCCTAGAGGGATTTCTATGTCCCTAGAGGGATTTCTATGTCCCTAGAGGGATTTCTAGGTCCCTAGAGGGATTTCTATGTCCCTAGAGGGATAGATTTCTATGTCCCTAGAGGGATTTCTATGTCCCTAGAGGGATAGATTTCTATGTCCCTAGAGGGATTTCAATGTCCCTAGAGGGATTTCTATGTCCCAAGAGGGATTTCTATGTCCCTAGAGGGATTTCTAGGTCCCTAGAGGGATTTCTATGTCCCTAGAGGGATAGATTTCTATGTCCCTAGAGGGATTTCAATGTCCCTAGAGGGATTTCTATGTCCCTAGAGGGATTTCTATGTCCCTAGAGGGATTTCTAGGTCCCTAGAGGGATTTCTATGTCCCTAGAGGGATAGATTTCTATGTCCCTAGAGGGATTTCTATGTCCCTAGAGGGATTTCAATGTCCCTAGAGGGATTTCTATGTCCCAAGAGGGATTTCTATGTCCCTAGAGGGATTTCTAGGTCCCTAGAGGGATTTCTATGTCCCTAGAGGGATAGATTTCTATGTCCCTAGAGGGATTTCAATGTCCCTAGAGGGATTTCTATGTCCCAAGAGGGATTTCTATGTCCCTAGAGGGATTTCTAGGTCCCTAGAGGGATTTCTAGGTCCCTAGAGGGATTTCTATGTCCCTAGAGGGATAGATTTCTATGTCCCTAGAGGGATTTCTATGTCCCTAGAAGGATTTCTATGTCCCTAGAGGGATTTCTATGTCGCTAGAGGGATTTCAATGTCCCTAGAGGGATAGATTTCTATGTCCCTAGAGGGATTTCTAGGTCCCTAGAGAGATAGATTTCTATGTCCCTAGAGGGATTTCTATGTCCCTAGAGAGATTTCTAGGTCCCTAGAGGGATTTCTATGTCCCAAGAGGGATTTCTATGTCCCTAGAGGGATTTCAATGTCCCTAGAGGGATAGATTTCTATGTCCCTAGAGGGATTTCTATGTCCCTAGAGGGATTTCTATGTCCCAAGATGGATTTCTTTGTCCCTAGAGGGATAGATTTCTATGTCCCTAGAGGGATTTCTATGTCCCTAGAGGGATTTCTATGTCGCTAGAGGGATTTCTAGGTCGCTAGAGGGATTTCTATGTCCCAAGAGGGATTTCTATGTCCCTAGAGGGATAGATTTCTATGTCCCTAGAAGGATTTCTAGGTCCCTAGAGGGATTTCTATGTCCCTAGAGGGATAGATTTCTATGTCCCTAGAGGGATTTCTATGTCCCTAGAGGGATTTCTATGTCCCAAGAGGGATTTCTATGTCCCTAGAGGGATTTCTATGTCCCAAGTGGGATTTCTATGTCCCTAGAGGGATAGATTTCTATGTCCCTAGAGGGATTTCAATGTCCCTAGAGGGATTTCTATGTCCCTAGAGGGATTTCTATGTCCCTAGAGGGATTTCTAGGTCCCTAGAGGGATTTCTATGTCCCTAGAGGGATAGATTTCTATGTCCCTAGAGGGATTTCTATGTCCCTAGAGGGATAGATTTCTATGTCCCTAGAGGGATTTCAATGTCCCTAGAGGGATTTCTATGTCCCAAGAGGGATTTCTATGTCCCTAGAGGGATTTCTAGGTCCCTAGAGGGATTTCTATGTCCCTAGAGGGATAGATTTCTATGTCCCTAGAGGGATTTCAATGTCCCTAGAGGGATTTCTATGTCCCTAGAGGGATTTCTATGTCCCTAGAGGGATTTCTAGGTCCCTAGAGGGATTTCTATGTCCCTAGAGGGATAGATTTCTATGTCCCTAGAGGGATTTCTATGTCCCTAGAGGGATAGATTTCTATGTCCCTAGAGGGATTTCAATGTCCCTAGAGGGATTTCTATGTCCCAAGAGGGATTTCTATGTCCCTAGAGGGATTTCTAGGTCCCTAGAGGGATTTCTATGTCCCTAGAGGGATAGATTTCTATGTCCCTAGAGGGATTTCAATGTCCCTAGAGGGATTTCTATGTCCCAAGAGGGATTTCTATGTCCCTAGAGGGATTTCTAGGTCCCTAGAGGGATTTCTAGGTCCCTAGAGGGATAGATTTCTATGTCCCTAGAGGGATTTCAATGTCCCTAGAGGGATTTCTATGTCCCTAGAGGGATTTCTATGTCCCAAGAGGGATTTCTATGTCCCTAGAGGGATAGATTTCTATGTCCCTAGAGGGATTTCAATGTCCCTAGAGGGATTTCTATGTCCCTAGAGGGATTTCTATGTCCCTAGAGGGATTTCTATGTCCCAAGAGGGATTTCTATGTCCCAAGAGGGATTTCTATGTCCCTAGAGGGATAGATTTCTATGTCCCTAGAGGGATTTCAATGTCCCTAGAGGGATTTCTATGTCCCTAGAGGGATTTCTATGTCCCAAGAGGGATTTCTATGTCCCTAGAGGGATAGATTTCTATGTCCCTAGAGGGATTTCAATGTCCCTAGAGGGATTTCTATGTCCCTAGAGGGATTTCTATGTCCCTAGAGGGATTTCTAGGTCCCTAGAGGGATTTCTATGTCCCTAGAGGGATAGATTTCTATGTCCCTAGAGGGATTTCTATGTCCCTAGAGGGATAGATTTCTATGTCCCTAGAGGGATTTCAATGTCCCTAGAGGGATTTCTATGTCCCAAGAGGGATTTCTATGTCCCTAGAGGGATTTCTAGGTCCCTAGAGGGATTTCTATGTCCCTAGAGGGATAGATTTCTATGTCCCTAGAGGGATTTCAATGTCCCTAGAGGGATTTCTATGTCCCTAGAGGGATTTCTATGTCCCTAGAGGGATTTCTAGGTCCCTAGAGGGATTTCTATGTCCCTAGAGGGATAGATTTCTATGTCCCTAGAGGGATTTCTATGTCCCTAGAGGGATAGATTTCTATGTCCCTAGAGGGATTTCAATGTCCCTAGAGGGATTTCTATGTCCCAAGAGGGATTTCTATGTCCCTAGAGGGATTTCTAGGTCCCTAGAGGGATTTCTATGTCCCTAGAGGGATAGATTTCTATGTCCCTAG
Source organism: Troilus luridus (assembly GCA_964056705.1). NCBI lineage: Eukaryota > Metazoa > Arthropoda > Insecta > Hemiptera > Pentatomidae > Troilus > Troilus luridus. The sequence continues at coordinate 591,861 of CAXKTH010000067.1, forward strand.
AGGGATTTCAATGTCCCTAGAGGGATTTCTATGTCCCAAGAGGGATTTCTATGTCCCTAGAGGGATTTCTAGGTCCCTAGAGGGATTTCTAGGTCCCTAGAGGGATTTCTATGTCCCTAGAGGGATAGATTTCTATGTCCCTAGAGGGATTTCAATGTCCCTAGAGGGATTTCTATGTCCCTAGAGGGATTTCTATGTCCCAAGAGGGATTTCTATGTCCCTAGAGGGATAGATTTCTATGTCCCTAGAGGGATTTCAATGTCCCTAGAGGGATTTCTATGTCCCTAGAGGGATTTCTATGTCCCTAGAGGGATTTCTAGGTCCCTAGAGGGATTTCTATGTCCCTAGAGGGATAGATTTCTATGTCCCTAGAGGGATTTCTATGTCCCTAGAGGGATAGATTTCTATGTCCCTAGAGGGATTTCAATGTCCCTAGAGGGATTTCTATGTCCCAAGAGGGATTTCTATGTCCCTAGAGGGATTTCTAGGTCCCTAGAGGGATTTCTATGTCCCTAGAGGGATAGATTTCTATGTCCCTAGAGGGATTTCAATGTCCCTAGAGGGATTTCTATGTCCCTAGAGGGATTTCTATGTCCCTAGAGGGATTTCTAGGTCCCTAGAGGGATTTCTATGTCCCTAGAGGGATAGATTTCTATGTCCCTAGAGGGATTTCTATGTCCCTAGAGGGATAGATTTCTATGTCCCTAGAGGGATTTCAATGTCCCTAGAGGGATTTCTATGTCCCAAGAGGGATTTCTATGTCCCTAGAGGGATTTCTAGGTCCCTAGAGGGATTTCTATGTCCCTAGAGGGATAGATTTCTATGTCCCTAGAGGGATTTCAATGTCCCTAGAGGGATTTCTATGTCCCAAGAGGGATTTCTATGTCCCTAGAGGGATTTCTAGGTCCCTAGAGGGATTTCTATGTCCCTAGAGGGATTTCAATGTCCCTAGAGGGATAGATTTCTATGTCCCTAGAGGGATTTCTAGGTCCCTAGAGAGATAGATTTCTATGTCCCTAGAGGGATTTCTATGTCCCTAGAGGGATTTCTATGTCCCTAGAGGGATTTCTATGTCCCTAGAGGGATTTCTAGGTCCCTAGAGGGATTTCTATGTCCCTAGAGGGATAGATTTCTATGTCCCTAGAGGGATTTCTATGTCCCTAGAGGGATAGATTTCTATGTCCCTAGAGGGATTTCAATGTCCCTAGAGGGATTTCTATGTCCCAAGAGGGATTTCTATGTCCCTAGAGGGATTTCTAGGTCCCTAGAGGGATTTCTATGTCCCTAGAGGGATAGATTTCTATGTCCCTAGAGGGATTTCTATGTCCCTAGAGGGATTTCTATGTCCCAAGAGGGATTTCTATGTCCCTAGAGGGATTTCTAGGTCCCTAGAGGGATTTCTAGGTCCCTAGAGGGATTTCTATGTCCCTAGAGGGATAGATTTCTATGTCCCTAGAGGGATTTCAATGTCCCTAGAGGGATTTCTATGTCCCTAGAGGGATTTCTATGTCCCAAGAGGGATTTCTATGTCCCTAGAGGGATAGATTTCTATGTCCCTAGAGGGATTTCAATGTCCCTAGAGGGATTTCTATGTCCCTAGAGGGATTTCTATGTCCCTAGAGGGATTTCTAGGTCCCTAGAGGGATTTCTATGTCCCTAGAGGGATAGATTTCTATGTCCCTAGAGGGATTTCTATGTCCCTAGAGGGATAGATTTCTATGTCCCTAGAGGGATTTCAATGTCCCTAGAGGGATTTCTATGTCCCAAGAGGGATTTCTATGTCCCTAGAGGGATTTCTAGGTCCCTAGAGGGATTTCTATGTCCCTAGAGGGATAGATTTCTATGTCCCTAGAGGGATTTCAATGTCCCTAGAGGGATTTCTATGTCCCTAGAGGGATTTCTATGTCCCTAGAGGGATTTCTAGGTCCCTAGAGGGATTTCTATGTCCCTAGAGGGATAGATTTCTATGTCCCTAGAGGGATTTCTATGTCCCTAGAGGGATAGATTTCTATGTCCCTAGAGGGATTTCAATGTCCCTAGAGGGATTTCTATGTCCCAAGAGGGATTTCTATGTCCCTAGAGGGATTTCTAGGTCCCTAGAGGGATTTCTATGTCCCTAGAGGGATAGATTTCTATGTCCCTAGAGGGATTTCAATGTCCCTAGAGGGATTTCTATGTCCCAAGAGGGATTTCTATGTCCCTAGAGGGATTTCTAGGTCCCTAGAGGGATTTCTAGGTCCCTAGAGGGATTTCTATGTCCCTAGAGGGATAGATTTCTATGTCCCTAGAGGGATTTCTATGTCCCTAGAAGGATTTCTATGTCCCTAGAGGGATTTCTATGTCGCTAGAGGGATTTCAATGTCCCTAGAGGGATAGATTTCTATGTCCCTAGAGGGATTTCTAGGTCCCTAGAGAGATAGATTTCTATGTCCCTAGAGGGATTTCTATGTCCCTAGAGAGATTTCTAGGTCCCTAGAGGGATTTCTATGTCCCAAGAGGGATTTCTATGTCCCTAGAGGGATTTCAATGTCCCTAGAGGGATAGATTTCTATGTCCCTAGAGGGATTTCTATGTCCCTAGAGGGATTTCTATGTCCCAAGATGGATTTCTTTGTCCCTAGAGGGATAGATTTCTATGTCCCTAGAGGGATTTCTATGTCCCTAGAGGGATTTCTATGTCGCTAGAGGGATTTCTAGGTCGCTAGAGGGATTTCTATGTCCCAAGAGGGATTTCTATGTCCCTAGAGGGATAGATTTCTATGTCCCTAGAAGGATTTCTAGGTCCCTAGAGGGATTTCTATGTCCCTAGAGGGATAGATTTCTATGTCCCTAGAGGGATTTCTATGTCCCTAGAGGGATTTCTATGTCCCAAGAGGGATTTCTATGTCCCTAGAGGGATAGATTTCTATGTCCCTAGAGGGATTTCTATGTCCCTAGAGGGATTTCTATGTCCCAAGAGGGATTTCTATGTCCCTAGAGGGATTTCTATGTCCCTAGAAAGATAGATTTCTATGTCCCTAGAGGGATTTCTATGTCCCAAGAGGGATAGATTTCTATGTCCCTAGAGGGATTTCTATGTCCCTAGAGGGATTTCTATGTCCCAAGAGGGATTTCTATGTCCCTAGAGGGATTTCTATGTCCCTAGAGGGATAGATTTCTATGTCCCTAGAGGGATTTCTATGTCCCAAGATGGATTTCTATGTCCCAAGAGGGATTTCTATGTCCCTAGAGGGATAGATTTCTATGTCCCTAGAGGGATTTCAATGTCCCTAGAGGGATTTCTATGTCCCTAGAGGGATTTCTATGTCCCTAGAGGGATTTCTAGGTCCCTAGAGGGATTTCTATGTCCCTAGAGGGATAGATTTCTATGTCCCTAGAGGGATTTCAATGTCCCTAGAGGGATTTCTATGTCCCAAGAGGGATTTCTATGTCCCAAGAGGGATTTCTATGTCCCTAGAGGGATTTCTATGTCCCTAGAGGGATTTCTATGTCGCTAGAGGGATTTCTATGTCCCAAGAGGGATTTCAATGTCCCTAGAGGGATTTCTATGTCCCAAGAGGGATTTCTATGTCCCTAGAGGGATTTCTAGGTCCCTAGAGGGATTTCTAGGTCCCTAGAGGGATTTCTATGTCCCTAGAGGGATAGATTTCTATGTCCCTAGAGGGATTTCTATGTCCCTAGAAGGATTTCTATGTCCCTAGAGGGATTTCAATGTCCCTAGAGGGATTTCTATGTCCCAAGAGGGATTTCTATGTCCCAAGAGGGATTTCTAGGTCCCTAGAGGGATAGATTTCTATGTCCCTAGAGGGATTTCTATGTCCCAAGAGGGATTTCTATGTCCCTAGAGGGATAGATTTCTATGTCCCTAGAGGGATTTCTATGTCCCAAGAGGGATTTCTATGTCCCTAGAGGGATTTCTATGTCCCTAGAGGGATTTCTATGTCCCAAGAGGGATTTCTATGTCCCTAGAGGGATTTCTATGTCCCTAGAGGGATAGATTTCTATGTCCCTAGAGGGATTTCTATGTCCCAAGAGGGATAGATTTCTATGTCCCTAGAGGGATTTCTATGTCCCTAGAGGGATTTCTATGTCCCTAGAGGGATAGATTTCTATGTCCCTAGAGGGATTTCTATGTCTCAAGAGGGATTTCTATGTCCCAAGAGGGATTTCTATGTCCCTAGAGGGATAGATTTCTATGTCCCTAGAGGGATTTCAATGTCCCTAGAGGGATTTCTATGTCCCTAGAGGGATTTCTATGTCCCAAGAGGGATTTCTATGTCCCTAGAGGGATAGATTTCTATGTCCCTAGAGGGATTTCAATGTCCCTAGAGGGATTTCTATGTCCCTAGAGGGATTTCTATGTCCCTAGAGGGATTTCTATGTCCCAAGAGGGATTTCTATGTCCCAAGAGGGATTTCTATGTCCCTAGAGGGATAGATTTCTATGTCCCTAGAGGGATTTCAATGTCCCTAGAGGGATTTCTATGTCCCAAGAGGGATTTCTATGTCCCTAGAGGGATTTCTAGGTCCCTAGAGGGATTTCTATGTCCCTAGAGGGATAGATTTCTATGTCCCTAGAGGGATTTCAATGTCCCTAGAGGGATTTCTATGTCCCTAGAGGGATTTCTATGTCCCTAGAGGGATTTCTAGGTCCCTAGAGGGATTTCTATGTCCCTAGAGGGATAGATTTCTATGTCCCTAGAGGGATTTCTATGTCCCTAGAGGGATAGATTTCTATGTCCCTAGAGGGATTTCAATGTCCCTAGAGGGATTTCTATGTCCCAAGAGGGATTTCTATGTCCCTAGAGGGATTTCTAGGTCCCTAGAGGGATTTCTATGTCCCTAGAGGGATAGATTTCTATGTCCCTAGAGGGATTTCAATGTCCCTAGAGGGATTTCTATGTCCCAAGAGGGATTTCTATGTCCCTAGAGGGATTTCTAGGTCCCTAGAGGGATTTCTAGGTCCCTAGAGGGATTTCTATGTCCCTAGAGGGATAGATTTCTATGTCCCTAGAGGGATTTCAATGTCCCTAGAGGGATTTCTATGTCCCTAGAGGGATTTCTATGTCCCAAGAGGGATTTCTATGTCCCTAGAGGGATAGATTTCTATGTCCCTAGAGGGATTTCAATGTCCCTAGAGGGATTTCTATGTCCCTAGAGGGATTTCTATGTCCCTAGAGGGATTTCTAGGTCCCTAGAGGGATTTCTATGTCCCTAGAGGGATAGATTTCTATGTCCCTAGAGGGATTTCTATGTCCCTAGAGGGATAGATTTCTATGTCCCTAGAGGGATTTCAATGTCCCTAGAGGGATTTCTATGTCCCAAGAGGGATTTCTATGTCCCTAGAGGGATTTCTAGGTCCCTAGAGGGATTTCTATGTCCCTAGAGGGATAGATTTCTATGTCCCTAGAGGGATTTCAATGTCCCTAGAGGGATTTCTATGTCCCTAGAGGGATTTCTATGTCCCTAGAGGGATTTCTAGGTCCCTAGAGGGATTTCTATGTCCCTAGAGGGATAGATTTCTATGTCCCTAGAGGGATTTCTATGTCCCTAGAGGGATAGATTTCTATGTCCCTAGAGGGATTTCAATGTCCCTAGAGGGATTTCTATGTCCCAAGAGGGATTTCTATGTCCCTAGAGGGATTTCTAGGTCCCTAGAGGGATTTCTATGTCCCTAGAGGGATAGATTTCTATGTCCCTAGAGGGATTTCAATGTCCCTAGAGGGATTTCTATGTCCCAAGAGGGATTTCTATGTCCCTAGAGGGATTTCTAGGTCCTTAGAGGGATTTCTAGGTCCCTAGAGGGATTTCTATGTCCCTAGAGGGATAGATTTCTATGTCCCTAGAGGGATTTCTATGTCCCTAGAAGGATTTCTATGTCCCTAGAGGGATTTCTATGTCGCTAGAGGGATTTCAATGTCCCTAGAGGGATAGATTTCTATGTCCCTAGAGGGATTTCTAGGTCCCTAGAGAGATAGATTTCTATGTCCCTAGAGGGATTTCTATGTCCCTAGAGGGATTTCTATGTCCCTAGAGGGATTTCTATGTCCCTAGAGGGATTTCTAGGTCCCTAGAGGGATTTCTATGTCCCTAGAGGGATAGATTTCTATGTCCCTAGAGGGATTTCTATGTCCCTAGAGGGATAGATTTCTATGTCCCTAGAGGGATTTCAATGTCCCTAGAGGGATTTCTATGTCCCAAGAGGGATTTCTATGTCCCTAGAGGGATTTCTAGGTCCCTAGAGGGATTTCTATGTCCCTAGAGGGATAGATTTCTATGTCCCTAGAGGGATTTCAATGTCCCTAGAGGGATTTCTATGTCCCAAGAGGGATTTCTATGTCCCTAGAGGGATTTCTAGGTCCCTAGAGGGATTTCTAGGTCCCTAGAGGGATTTCTATGTCCCTAGAGGGATAGATTTCTATGTCCCTAGAGGGATTTCAATGTCCCTAGAGGGATTTCTATGTCCCTAGAGGGATTTCTATGTCCCAAGAGGGATTTCTATGTCCCTAGAGGGATAGATTTCTATGTCCCTAGAGGGATTTCAATGTCCCTAGAGGGATTTCTATGTCCCTAGAGGGATTTCTATGTCCCTAGAGGGATTTCTAGGTCCCTAGAGGGATTTCTATGTCCCTAGAGGGATAGATTTCTATGTCCCTAGAGGGATTTCTATGTCCCTAGAGGGATAGATTTCTATGTCCCTAGAGGGATTTCAATGTCCCTAGAGGGATTTCTATGTCCCAAGAGGGATTTCTATGTCCCTAGAGGGATTTCTAGGTCCCTAGAGGGATTTCTATGTCCCTAGAGGGATAGATTTCTATGTCCCTAGAGGGATTTCAATGTCCCTAGAGGGATTTCTATGTCCCTAGAGGGATTTCTATGTCCCTAGAGGGATTTCTAGGTCCCTAGAGGGATTTCTATGTCCCTAGAGGGATAGATTTCTATGTCCCTAGAGGGATTTCTATGTCCCTAGAGGGATAGATTTCTATGTCCCTAGAGGGATTTCAATGTCCCTAGAGGGATTTCTATGTCCCAAGAGGGATTTCTATGTCCCTAGAGGGATTTCTAGGTCCCTAGAGGGATTTCTATGTCCCTAGAGGGATAGATTTCTATGTCCCTAGAGGGATTTCAATGTCCCTAGAGGGATTTCTATGTCCCAAGAGGGATTTCTATGTCCCTAGAGGGATTTCTAGGTCCCTAGAGGGATTTCTAGGTCCCTAGAGGGATTTCTATGTCCCTAGAGGGATAGATTTCTATGTCCCTAGAGGGATTTCTATGTCCCTAGAAGGATTTCTATGTCCCTAGAGGGATTTCTATGTCGCTAGAGAGATTTCAATGTCCCTAGAGGGATAGATTTCTATGTCCCTAGAGGGATTTCTAGGTCCCTAGAGAGATAGATTTCTATGTCCCTAGAGGGATTTCTATGTCCCTAGAGAGATTTCTAGGTCCCTAGAGGGATTTCTATGTCCCAAGAGGGATTTCTATGTCCCTAGAGGGATTTCAATGTCCCTAGAGGGATAGATTTCTATGTCCCTAGAGGGATTTCTATGTCCCTAGAGGGATAGATTTCTATGTCCCTAGAGGGATTTCTATGTCCCTAGAGGGATTTCTATGTCCCAAGATGGATTTCTTTGTCCCTAGAGGGATAGATTTCTATGTCCCTAGAGGGATTTCTATGTCCCTAGAGGGATTTCTATGTCGCTAGAGGGATTTCTAGGTCGCTAGAGGGATTTCTATGTCCCAAGAGGGATTTCTATGTCCCTAGAGGGATAGATTTCTATGTCCCTAGAAGGATTTCTAGGTCCCTAGAGGGATTTCTATGTCCCTAGAGGGATAGATTTCTATGTCCCTAGAGGGATTTCTATGTCCCTAGAGGGATTTCTATGTCCCAAGAGGGATTTCTATGTCCCTAGAGGGATAGATTTCTATGTCCCTAGAGGGATTTCTATGTCCCTAGAGGGATTTCTATGTCCCAAGAGGGATTTCTATGTCCCTAGAGGGATTTCTATGTCCCTAGAAAGATAGATTTCTATGTCCCTAGAGGGATTTCTATGTCCCAAGAGGGATAGATTTCTATGTCCCTAGAGGGATTTCTATGTCCCTAGAGGGATTTCTATGTCCCAAGAGGGATTTCTATGTCCCTAGAGGGATTTCTATGTCCCTAGAGGGATAGATTTCTATGTCCCTAGAGGGATTTCTATGTCCCAAGAGGGATTTCTATGTCCCAAGAGGGATTTCTATGTCCCTAGAGGGATAGATTTCTATGTCCCTAGAGGGATTTCAATGTCCCTAGAGGGATTTCTATGTCCCTAGAGGGATTTCTATGTCCCTAGAGGGATTTCTAGGTCCCTAGAGGGATTTCTATGTCCCTAGAGGGATAGATTTCTATGTCCCTAGAGGGATTTCAATGTCCCTAGAGGGATTTCTATGTCCCAAGAGGGATTTCTATGTCCCAAGAGGGATTTCTATGTCCCTAGAGGGATTTCTATGTCCCTAGAGGGATTTCTATGTCGCTAGAGGGATTTCTATGTCCCAAGAGGGATTTCAATGTCCCTAGAGGGATTTCTATGTCCCAAGAGGGATTTCTATGTCCCTAGAGGGATTTCTAGGTCCCTAGAGGGATTTCTAGGTCCCTAGAGGGATTTCTATGTCCCTAGAGGGATAGATTTCTATGTCCCTAGAGGGATTTCTATGTCCCTAGAAGGATTTCTATGTCCCTAGAGGGATTTCTATGTCGCTAGAGGGATTTCTAGGTCGCTAGAGGGATTTCTAGGTCGCTAGAGGGATTTCTCTGTCCCAAGAGGGATTTCTATGTCCCTAGAGGGATAGATTTCTATGTCCCAAGAGGGATTTCTATGTCCCTAGAGGGATTTCTATGTCGCTAGAGGGATTTCTAGGTCGCTAGAGGGATTTCTATGTCCCTAGAGGGATTTCTATGTCCCAAGAGGGATTTCTATGTCCCAAGAGGGATTTCTATGTCCCTAGAGGGATAGATTTCTATGTCCCTAGAGGGATTTCAATGTCCCTAGAGGGATAGATTTCTATGTCCCTAGAGGGATTTCTATGTCCCTAGAAGGATTTCTATGTCCCTAGAGGGATTTCTATGTCGCTAGAGGGATTTCTAGGTCGCTAGAGGGATTTCTCTGTCCCAAGAGGGATTTCTATGTCCCTAGAGGGATAGATTTCTATGTCCCAAGAGGGATTTCTATGTCCCTAGAGGGATTTCTATGTCGCTAGAGGGATTTCTAGGTCGCTAGAGGGATTTCTATGTCCCTAGAGGGATTTCTAGGTCCCTAGAGGGATAGATTTCTATGTCCCTAGAGGGATTTCTATGTCCCAAGAGGGATTTCTATGTCCCAAGAGGGATTTCTATGTCCCTAGAGGGATAGATTTCTATGTCCCTAGAGGGATTTCAATGTCCCTAGAGGGATTTCTATGTCCCAAGAGGGATTTCTATGTCCCTAGAGGGATAGATTTCTATGTCCCTAGAGGGATTTCTATGTCCCTAGAGGGATTTCTAGGTCCCTAGAGGGATTTCTATGTCCCTAGAGAGAGAGATTTCTATGTCCCTAGAGGGATTTCTATGTCCCAAGAGGGATTTCTATGTCCCTAGAGGGATAGATTTCTATGTCCCTAGAGGGATTTCTATGTCCCTAGAGGGATTTCTATGTCCCAAGAGGGATTTCTATGTCCCAAGAGGGATTTCTATGTCCCTAGAGGGATAGATTTCTATGTCCCTAGAGGGATTTCAATGTCCCTAGAGGGATTTCTATGTCCCAAGAGGGATTTCTATGTCCCAAGAGGGATTTCTATGTCCCTAGAGGGATAGATTTCTATGTCCCTAGAGGGATTTCAATGTCCCTAGAGGGATTTCTATGTCCCAAGAGGGATTTCTATGTCCCAAGAGGGATTTCTAGGTCCCTAGAGGGATAGATTTCTATGTCCCTAGAGGGATTTCTATGTCCCAAGAGGGATTTCTATGTCCCTAGAGGGATAGATTTCTATGTCCCTAGAGGGATTTCTATGTCCCAAGAGGGATTTCTATGTCCCTAGAGGGATTTCTATGTCCCTAGAGGGATTTATATGTCCCAAGAGGGATTTCTATGTCCCTAGAGGGATTTCTATGTCCCTAGAGGGATAGATTTCTATGTCCCTAGAGGGATTTCTATGTCCCAAGAGGGATAGATTTCTATGTCCCTAGAGGGATTTCTATGTCCCTAGAGGGATTTCTATGTCCCTAGAGGGATAGATTTCTATGTCCCTAGAGGGATTTCTATGTCTCAAGAGGGATTTCTATGTCCCAAGAGGGATTTCTATGTCCCTAGAGGGATAGATTTCTATGTCCCTAGAGGGATTTCAATGTCCCTAGAGGGATTTCTATGTCCCTAGAGGGATTTCTATGTCCCAAGAGGGATTTCTATGTCCCTAGAGGGATAGATTTCTATGTCCCTAGAGGGATTTCAATGTCCCTAGAGGGATTTCTATGTCCCTAGAGGGATTTCTATGTCCCTAGAGGGATTTCTAGGTCCCTAGAGGAATTTCTATGTCCCAAGAGGGATTTCTATGTCCCAAGAGGGATTTCTAGGTCCCTAGAGGGATAGATTTCTATGTCCCTAGAGGGATTTCTATGTCCCAAGAGGGATTTCTATGTCCCTAGAGGGATAGATTTCTATGTCCCTAGAGGGATTTCTATGTCCCTAGAGGGATTTCTATGTCCCAAGAGGGATTTCTATGTCCCTAGAGGGATTTCTATGTCCCTAGAGGGATTTCTATGTCCCAAGAGGGATTTCTATGTCCCTAGAGGGATTTCTATGTCCCTAGAGGGATAGATTTCTATGTCCCTAGAGGGATTTCTATGTCCCAAGAGGGATAGATTTCTATGTCCCTAGAGGGATTTCTATGTCCCTAGAGGGATTTCTATGTCCCAAGAGGGATTTCTATGTCCCTAGAGGGATTTCTATGTCCCTAGAGGGATAGATTTCTATGTCCCTAGAGGGATTTCTATGTCCCAAGAGGGATTTCTATGTCCCAAGAGGGATTTCTATGTCCCTAGAGGGATAGATTTCTATGTCCCTAGAGGGATTTCAATGTCCCTAGAGGGATTTCTATGTCCCTAGAGGGATTTCTATGTCCCAAGAGGGATTTCTATGTCCCTAGAGGGATAGATTTCTATGTTCCTAGAGGGATTTCAATGTCCCTAGAGGGATTTCTATGTCCCTAGAGGGATTTCTATGTCCCTAGAGGGATTTCTAGGTCCCTAGAGGGATTTCTATGTCCCTAGAGGGATAGATTTCTATGTCCCTAGAGGGATTTCTATGTCCCTAGAGGGATAGATTTCTATGTCCCTAGAGGGATTTCAATGTCCCTAGAGGGATTTCTATGTCCCAAGAGGGATTTCTATGTCCCTAGAGGGATTTCTAGGTCCCTAGAGGGATTTCTATGTCCCTAGAGGGATAGATTTCTATGTCCCTAGAGGGATTTCAATGTCCCTAGAGGGATTTCTATGTCCCTAGAGGGATTTCTATGTCCCTAGAGGGATTTCTATGTCCCTAGAGGGATAGATTTCTATGTCCCTAGAGGGATTTCTATGTCCCAAGAGGGATTTCTATGTCCCAAGAGGGATTTCTATGTCCCTAGAGGGATAGATTTCTATGTCCCTAGAGGGATTTCAATGTCCCTAGAGGGATTTCTATGTCCCTAGAGGGATTTCTATGTCCCTAGAGGGATTTCTAGGTCCCTAGAGGGATTTCTATGTCCCTAGAGGGATAGATTTCTATGTCCCTAGAGGGATTTCAATGTCCCTAGAGGGATTTCTATGTCCCAAGAGGGATTTCTATGTCCCAAGAGGGATTTCTATGTCCCTAGAGGGATTTCTATGTCCCTAGAGGGATTTCTATGTCGCTAGAGGGATTTCTATGTCCCAAGAGGGATTTCAATGTCCCTAGAGGGATTTCTATGTCCCAAGAGGGATTTCTATGTCCCTAGAGGGATTTCTAGGTCCCTAGAGGGATTTCTAGGTCCCTAGAGGGATTTCTATGTCCCTAGAGGGATAGATTTCTATGTCCCTAGAGGGATTTCTATGTCCCTAGAAGGATTTCTATGTCCCTAGAGGGATTTCTATGTCGCTAGAGGGATTTCTAGGTCGCTAGAGGGATTTCTCTGTCCCAAGAGGGATTTCTATGTCCCTAGAGGGATAGATTTCTATGTCCCAAGAGGGATTTCTATGTCCCTAGAGGGATTTCTATGTCGCTAGAGGGATTTCTAGGTCGCTAGAGGGATTTCTATGTCCCTAGAGGGATTTCTATGTCCCAAGAGGGATTTCTATGTCCCAAGAGGGATTTCTATGTCCCTAGAGGGATAGATTTCTATGTCCCTAGAGGGATTTCAATGTCCCTAGAGGGATAGATTTCTATGTCCCTAGAGGGATTTCTATGTCCCTAGAAGGATTTCTATGTCCCTAGAGGGATTTCTATGTCGCTAGAGGGATTTCTAGGTCGCTAGAGGGATTTCTCTGTCCCAAGAGGGATTTCTATGTCCCTAGAGGGATAGATTTCTATGTCCCAAGAGGGATTTCTATGTCCCTAGAGGGATTTCTATGTCGCTAGAGGGATTTCTAGGTCGCTAGAGGGATTTCTATGTCCCTAGAGGGATTTCTAGGTCCCTAGAGGGATAGATTTCTATGTCCCTAGAGGGATTTCTATGTCCCAAGAGGGATTTCTATGTCCCAAGAGGGATTTCTATGTCCCTAGAGGGATAGATTTCTATGTCCCTAGAGGGATTTCAATGTCCCTAGAGGGATTTCTATGTCCCAAGAGGGATTTCTATGTCCCTAGAGGGATAGATTTCTATGTCCCTAGAGGGATTTCTATGTCCCTAGAGGGATTTCTAGGTCCCTAGAGGGATTTCTATGTCCCTAGAGAGAGAGATTTCTATGTCCCTAGAGGGATTTCTATGTCCCAAGAGGGATTTCTATGTCCCTAGAGGGATAGATTTCTATGTCCCTAGAGGGATTTCTATGTCCCTAGAGGGATTTCTATGTCCCAAGAGGGATTTCTATGTCCCAAGAGGGATTTCTATGTCCCTAGAGGGATAGATTTCTATGTCCCTAGAGGGATTTCAATGTCCCTAGAGGGATTTCTATGTCCCAAGAGGGATTTCTATGTCCCAAGAGGGATTTCTATGTCCCTAGAGGGATAGATTTCTATGTCCCTAGAGGGATTTCAATGTCCCTAGAGGGATTTCTATGTCCCAAGAGGGATTTCTATGTCCCAAGAGGGATTTCTAGGTCCCTAGAGGGATAGATTTCTATGTCCCTAGAGGGATTTCTATGTCCCAAGAGGGATTTCTATGTCCCTAGAGGGATAGATTTCTATGTCCCTAGAGGGATTTCTATGTCCCAAGAGGGATTTCTATGTCCCTAGAGGGATTTCTATGTCCCTAGAGGGATTTCTATGTCCCAAGAGGGATTTCTATGTCCCTAGAGGGATTTCTATGTCCCAAGAGGGATAGATTTCTATGTCCCTAGAGGGATTTCTATGTCCCTAGAGGGATTTCTATGTCCCTAGAGGGATAGATTTCTATGTCCCTAGAGGGATTTCTATGTCTCAAGAGGGATTTCTATGTCCCAAGAGGGATTTCTATGTCCCTAGAGGGATAGATTTCTATGTCCCTAGAGGGATTTCAATGTCCCTAGAGGGATTTCTATGTCCCTAGAGGGATTTCTATGTCCCAAGAGGGATTTCTATGTCCCTAGAGGGATAGATTTCTATGTCCCTAGAGGGATTTCAATGTCCCTAGAGGGATTTCTATGTCCCTAGAGGGATTTCTATGTCCCTAGAGGGATTTCTAGGTCCCTAGAGGAATTTCTATGTCCCAAGAGGGATTTCTATGTCCCAAGAGGGATTTCTAGGTCCCTAGAGGGATAGATTTCTATGTCCCTAGAGGGATTTCTATGTCCCAAGAGGGATTTCTATGTCCCTAGAGGGATAGATTTCTATGTCCCTAGAGGGATTTCTATGTCCCTAGAGGGATTTCTATGTCCCAAGAGGGATAGATTTCTATGTCCCTAGAGGGATTTCTATGTCCCTAGAGGGATTTCTATGTCCCTAGAGGGATAGATTTCTATGTCCCTAGAGGGATTTCTATGTCTCAAGAGGGATTTCTATGTCCCAAGAGGGATTTCTATGTCCCTAGAGGGATAGATTTCTATGTCCCTAGAGGGATTTCAATGTCCCTAGAGGGATTTCTATGTCCCTAGAGGGATTTCTATGTCCCAAGAGGGATTTCTATGTCCCTAGAGGGATAGATTTCTATGTCCCTAGAGGGATTTCAATGTCCCTAGAGGGATTTCTATGTCCCTAGAGGGATTTCTATGTCCCTAGAGGGATTTCTAGGTCCCTAGAGGAATTTCTATGTCCCAAGAGGGATTTCTATGTCCCAAGAGGGATTTCTAGGTCCCTAGAGGGATAGATTTCTATGTCCCTAGAGGGATTTCTATGTCCCAAGAGGGATTTCTATGTCCCTAGAGGGATAGATTTCTATGTCCCTAGAGGGATTTCTATGTCCCTAGAGGGATTTCTATGTCCCAAGAGGGATTTCTATGTCCCTAGAGGGATTTCTATGTCCCTAGAGGGATTTCTATGTCCCAAGAGGGATTTCTATGTCCCTAGAGGGATTTCTATGTCCCTAGAGGGATAGATTTCTATGTCCCTAGAGGGATTTCTATGTCCCAAGAGGGATAGATTTCTATGTCCCTAGAGGGATTTCTATGTCCCTAGAGGGATTTCTATGTCCCAAGAGGGATTTCTATGTCCCTAGAGGGATTTCTATGTCCCTAGAGGGATAGATTTCTATGTCCCTAGAGGGATTTCTATGTCCCAAGAGGGATTTCTATGTCCCAAGAGGGATTTCTATGTCCCTAGAGGGATAGATTTCTATGTCCCTAGAGGGATTTCAATGTCCCTAGAGGGATTTCTATGTCCCTAGAGGGATTTCTATGTCCCAAGAGGGATTTCTATGTCCCTAGAGGGATAGATTTCTATGTCCCTAGAGGGATTTCAATGTCCCTAGAGGGATTTCTATGTCCCTAGAGGGATTTCTATGTCCCTAGAGGGATTTCTAGGTCCCTAGAGGGATTTCTATGTCCCTAGAGGGATAGATTTCTATGTCCCTAGAGGGATTTCTATGTCCCTAGAGGGATAGATTTCTATGTCCCTAGAGGGATTTCAATGTCCCTAGAGGGATTTCTATGTCCCAAGAGGGATTTCTATGTCCCTAGAGGGATTTCTAGGTCCCTAGAGGGATTTCTATGTCCCTAGAGGGATAGATTTCTATGTCCCTAGAGGGATTTCAATGTCCCTAGAGGGATTTCTATGTCCCTAGAGGGATTTCTATGTCCCTAGAGGGATTTCTATGTCCCTAGAGGGATAGATTTCTATGTCCCTAGAGGGATTTCTATGTCCCAAGAGGGATTTCTATGTCCCAAGAGGGATTTCTATGTCCCTAGAGGGATAGATTTCTATGTCCCTAGAGGGATTTCAATGTCCCTAGAGGGATTTCTATGTCCCTAGAGGGATTTCTATGTCCCTAGAGGGATTTCTAGGTCCCTAGAGGGATTTCTATGTCCCTAGAGGGATAGATTTCTATGTCCCTAGAGGGATTTCAATGTCCCTAGAGGGATTTCTATGTCCCAAGAGGGATTTCTATGTCCCAAGAGGGATTTCTATGTCCCTAGAGGGATTTCTATGTCCCTAGAGGGATTTCTATGTCGCTAGAGGGATTTCTATGTCCCAAGAGGGATTTCAATGTCCCTAGAGGGATTTCTATGTCCCAAGAGGGATTTCTATGTCCCTAGAGGGATTTCTAGGTCCCTAGAGGGATTTCTAGGTCCCTAGAGGGATTTCTATGTCCCTAGAGGGATAGATTTCTATGTCCCTAGAGGGATTTCTATGTCCCTAGAAGGATTTCTATGTCCCTAGAGGGATTTCTATGTCGCTAGAGGGATTTCTAGGTCGCTAGAGGGATTTCTCTGTCCCAAGAGGGATTTCTATGTCCCTAGAGGGATAGATTTCTATGTCCCAAGAGGGATTTCTATGTCCCTAGAGGGATTTCTATGTCGCTAGAGGGATTTCTAGGTCGCTAGAGGGATTTCTATGTCCCTAGAGGGATTTCTATGTCCCAAGAGGGATTTCTATGTCCCAAGAGGGATTTCTATGTCCCTAGAGGGATAGATTTCTATGTCCCTAGAGGGATTTCAATGTCCCTAGAGGGATAGATTTCTATGTCCCTAGAGGGATTTCTATGTCCCTAGAAGGATTTCTATGTCCCTAGAGGGATTTCTATGTCGCTAGAGGGATTTCTAGGTCGCTAGAGGGATTTCTCTGTCCCAAGAGGGATTTCTATGTCCCTAGAGGGATAGATTTCTATGTCCCAAGAGGGATTTCTATGTCCCTAGAGGGATTTCTATGTCGCTAGAGGGATTTCTAGGTCGCTAGAGGGATTTCTATGTCCCTAGAGGGATTTCTAGGTCCCTAGAGGGATAGATTTCTATGTCCCTAGAGGGATTTCTATGTCCCAAGAGGGATTTCTATGTCCCAAGAGGGATTTCTATGTCCCTAGAGGGATAGATTTCTATGTCCCTAGAGGGATTTCAATGTCCCTAGAGGGATTTCTATGTCCCAAGAGGGATTTCTATGTCCCTAGAGGGATAGATTTCTATGTCCCTAGAGGGATTTCTATGTCCCTAGAGGGATTTCTAGGTCCCTAGAGGGATTTCTATGTCCCTAGAGAGAGAGATTTCTATGTCCCTAGAGGGATTTCTATGTCCCAAGAGGGATTTCTATGTCCCTAGAGGGATAGATTTCTATGTCCCTAGAGGGATTTCTATGTCCCTAGAGGGATTTCTATGTCCCAAGAGGGATTTCTATGTCCCAAGAGGGATTTCTATGTCCCTAGAGGGATAGATTTCTATGTCCCTAGAGGGATTTCAATGTCCCTAGAGGGATTTCTATGTCCCAAGAGGGATTTCTATGTCCCAAGAGGGATTTCTATGTCCCTAGAGGGATAGATTTCTATGTCCCTAGAGGGATTTCAATGTCCCTAGAGGGATTTCTATGTCCCAAGAGGGATTTCTATGTCCCAAGAGGGATTTCTAGGTCCCTAGAGGGATAGATTTCTATGTCCCTAGAGGGATTTCTATGTCCCAAGAGGGATTTCTATGTCCCTAGAGGGATAGATTTCTATGTCCCTAGAGGGATTTCTATGTCCCAAGAGGGATTTCTATGTCCCTAGAGGGATTTCTATGTCCCTAGAGGGATTTCTATGTCCCAAGAGGGATTTCTATGTCCCTAGAGGGATTTCTATGTCCCTAGAGGGATAGATTTCTATGTCCCTAGAGGGATTTCTATGTCCCAAGAGGGATAGATTTCTATGTCCCTAGAGGGATTTCTATGTCCCTAGAGGGATTTCTATGTCCCTAGAGGGATAGATTTCTATGTCCCTAGAGGGATTTCTATGTCTCAAGAGGGATTTCTATGTCCCAAGAGGGATTTCTATGTCCCTAGAGGGATAGATTTCTATGTCCCTAGAGGGATTTCAATGTCCCTAGAGGGATTTCTATGTCCCTAGAGGGATTTCTATGTCCCAAGAGGGATTTCTATGTCCCTAGAGGGATAGATTTCTATGTCCCTAGAGGGATTTCAATGTCCCTAGAGGGATTTCTATGTCCCTAGAGGGATTTCTATGTCCCTAGAGGGATTTCTAGGTCCCTAGAGGAATTTCTATGTCCCAAGAGGGATTTCTATGTCCCAAGAGGGATTTCTAGGTCCCTAGAGGGATAGATTTCTATGTCCCTAGAGGGATTTCTATGTCCCAAGAGGGATTTCTATGTCCCTAGAGGGATAGATTTCTATGTCCCTAGAGGGATTTCTATGTCCCTAGAGGGATTTCTATGTCCCAAGAGGGATTTCTATGTCCCTAGAGGGATTTCTATGTCCCTAGAGGGATTTCTATGTCCCAAGAGGGATTTCTATGTCCCTAGAGGGATTTCTATGTCCCTAGAGGGATAGATTTCTATGTCCCCAGAGGGATTTCTATGTCCCAAGAGGGATAGATTTCTATGTCCCTAGAGGGATTTCTATGTCCCTAGAGGGATTTCTATGTCCCAAGAGGGATTTCTATGTCCCTAGAGGGATTTCTATGTCCCTAGAGGGATAGATTTCTATGTCCCTAGAGGGATTTCTATGTCCCAAGAGGGATTTCTATGTCCCAAGAGGGATTTCTATGTCCCTAGAGGGATAGATTTCTATGTCCCTAGAGGGATTTCAATGTCCCTAGAGGGATTTCTATGTCCCTAGAGGGATTTCTATGTCCCAAGAGGGATTTCTATGTCCCTAGAGGGATAGATTTCTATGTCCCTAGAGGGATTTCAATGTCCCTAGAGGGATTTCTATGTCCCTAGAGGGATTTCTATGTCCCTAGAGGGATTTCTAGGTCCCTAGAGGGATTTCTATGTCCCTAGAGGGATAGATTTCTATGTCCCTAGAGGGATTTCTATGTCCCTAGAGGGATAGATTTCTATGTCCCTAGAGGGATTTCAATGTCCCTAGAGGGATTTCTATGTCCCAAGAGGGATTTCTATGTCCCTAGAGGGATTTCTAGGTCCCTAGAGGGATTTCTATGTCCCTAGAGGGATAGATTTCTATGTCCCTAGAGGGATTTCAATGTCCCTAGAGGGATTTCTATGTCCCTAGAGGGATTTCTATGTCCCTAGAGGGATTTCTAGGTCCCTAGAGGGATTTCTATGTCCCTAGAGGGATAGATTTCTATGTCCCTAGAGGGATTTCTATGTCCCTAGAGGGATAGATTTCTATGTCCCTAGAGGGATTTCAATGTCCCTAGAGGGATTTCTATGTCCCAAGAGGGATTTCTATGTCCCTAGAGGGATTTCTAGGTCCCTAGAGGGATTTCTATGTCCCTAGAGGGATAGATTTCTATGTCCCTAGAGGGATTTCAATGTCCCTAGAGGGATTTCTATGTCCCAAGAGGGATTTCTATGTCCCTAGAGGGATTTCTAGGTCCCTAGAGGGATTTCTAGGTCCCTAGAGGGATTTCTATGTCCCTAGAGGGATAGATTTCTATGTCCCTAGAGGGATTTCAATGTCCCTAGAGGGATTTCTATGTCCCTAGAGGGATTTCTATGTCCCAAGAGGGATTTCTATGTCCCTAGAGGGATAGATTTCTATGTCCCTAGAGGGATTTCAATGTCCCTAGAGGGATTTCTATGTCCCTAGAGGGATTTCTATGTCCCTAGAGGGATTTCTAGGTCCCTAGAGGGATTTCTATGTCCCTAGAGGGATAGATTTCTATGTCCCTAGAGGGATTTCTATGTCCCTAGAGGGATAGATTTCTATGTCCCTAGAGGGATTTCTATGTCCCTAGAGGGATTTCTATGTCCCAAGATGGATTTCTTTGTCCCTAGAGGGATAGATTTCTATGTCCCTAGAGGGATTTCTATGTCCCTAGAGGGATTTCTATGTCGCTAGAGGGATTTCTAGGTCGCTAGAGGGATTTCTATGTCCCAAGAGGGATTTCTATGTCCCTAGAGGGATAGATTTCTATGTCCCTAGAAGGATTTCTAGGTCCCTAGAGGGATTTCTATGTCCCTAGAGGGATAGATTTCTATGTCCCTAGAGGGATTTCTATGTCCCTAGAGGGATTTCTATGTCCCAAGAGGGATTTCTATGTCCCTAGAGGGATAGATTTCTATGTCCCTAGAGGGATTTCTATGTCCCTAGAGGGATTTCTATGTCCCAAGAGGGATTTCTATGTCCCTAGAGGGATTTCTATGTCCCTAGAAAGATAGATTTCTATGTCCCTAGAGGGATTTCTATGTCCCTAGAGGGATTTCTATGTCCCTAGAGGGATAGATTTCTATGTCCCTAGAGGGATTTCTATGTCCCTAGAGGGATTTCTATGTCCCAAGATGGATTTCTTTGTCCCTAGAGGGATAGATTTCTATGTCCCTAGAGGGATTTCTATGTCCCTAGAGGGATTTCTATGTCGCTAGAGGGATTTCTAGGTCGCTAGAGGGATTTCTATGTCCCAAGAGGGATTTCTATGTCCCTAGAGGGATAGATTTCTATGTCCCTAGAAGGATTTCTAGGTCCCTAGAGGGATTTCTATGTCCCTAGAGGGATAGATTTCTATGTCCCTAGAGGGATTTCTATGTCCCTAGAGGGATAGATTTCTATGTCCCTAGAGGGATTTCTATGTCCCTAGAGGGATTTCTATGTCCCAAGAGGGATTTCTATGTCCCTAGAGGGATTTCTATGTCCCTAGAGGGATTTCTATGTCCCAAGAGGGATTTCTATGTCCCTAGAGGGATTTCTATGTCCCTAGAGGGATAGATTTCTATGTCCCTAGAGGGATTTCTATGTCCCAAGAGGGATAGATTTCTATGTCCCTAGAGGGATTTCTATGTCCCTAGAGGGATTTCTATGTCCCAAGAGGGATTTCTATGTCCCTAGAGGGATTTCTATGTCCCTAGAGGGATAGATTTCTATGTCCCTAGAGGGATTTCTATGTCCCTAGAGGGATTTCTATGTCCCAAGATGGATTTCTTTGTCCCTAGAGGGATAGATTTCTATGTCCCTAGAGGGATTTCTATGTCCCTAGAGGGATTTCTATGTCCCTAGAGGGATTTCTATGTCGCTAGAGGGATTTCTAGGTCGCTAGAGGGATTTCTATGTCCCAAGAGGGATTTCTATGTCCCTAGAGGGATAGATTTCTATGTCCCTAGAAGGATTTCTAGGTCCCTAGAGGGATTTCTATGTCCCTAGAGGGATAGATTTCTATGTCCCTAGAGGGATTTCTATGTCCCTAGAGGGATAGATTTCTATGTCCCTAGAGGGATTTCTATGTCCCTAGAGGGATTTCTATGTCCCAAGAGGGATTTCTATGTCCCTAGAGGGATTTCTATGTCCCTAGAGGGATTTCTATGTCCCAAGAGGGATTTCTATGTCCCTAGAGGGATTTCTATGTCCCTAGAGGGATAGATTTCTATGTCCCTAGAGGGATTTCTATGTCCCAAGAGGGATAGATTTCTATGTCCCTAGAGGGATTTCTATGTCCCTAGAGGGATTTCTATGTCCCAAGAGGGATTTCTATGTCCCTAGAGGGATTTCTATGTCCCTAGAGGGATTTCTATGTCCCAAGAGGGATTTCTATGTCCCAAGAGGGATTTCTATGTCCCTAGAGGGATAGATTTCTATGTCCCTAGAGGGATTTCAATGTCCCTAGAGGGATTTCTATGTCCCTAGAGGGATTTCTATGTCCCTAGAGGGATTTCTAGGTCCCTAGAGGGATTTCTATGTCCCTAGAGGGATAGATTTCTATGTCCCTAGAGGGATTTCAATGTCCCTAGAGGGATTTCTATGTCCCAAGAGGGATTTCTATGTCCCAAGAGGGATTTCTATGTCCCTAGAGGGATTTCTATGTCCCTAGAGGGATTTCTATGTCGCTAGAGGGATTTCTATGTCCCAAGAGGGATTTCAATGTCCCTAGAGGGATTTCTATGTCCCAAGAGGGATTTCTATGTCCCTAGAGGGATTTCTAGGTCCCTAGAGGGATTTCTAGGTCCCTAGAGGGATTTCTATGTCCCTAGAGGGATAGATTTCTATGTCCCTAGAGGGATTTCTATGTCCCTAGAAGGATTTCTATGTCCCTAGAGGGATTTCTATGTCGCTAGAGGGATTTCTAGGTCGCTAGAGGGATTTCTCTGTCCCAAGAGGGATTTCTATGTCCCTAGAGGGATAGATTTCTATGTCCCAAGAGGGATTTCTATGTCCCTAGAGGGATTTCTATGTCGCTAGAGGGATTTCTAGGTCGCTAGAGGGATTTCTATGTCCCTAGAGGGATTTCTATGTCCCAAGAGGGATTTCTATGTCCCAAGAGGGATTTCTATGTCCCTAGAGGGATAGATTTCTATGTCCCTAGAGGGATTTCAATGTCCCTAGAGGGATAGATTTCTATGTCCCTAGAGGGATTTCTATGTCCCTAGAAGGATTTCTATGTCCCTAGAGGGATTTCTATGTCGCTAGAGGGATTTCTAGGTCGCTAGAGGGATTTCTCTGTCCCAAGAGGGATTTCTATGTCCCTAGAGGGATAGATTTCTATGTCCCAAGAGGGATTTCTATGTCCCTAGAGGGATTTCTATGTCGCTAGAGGGATTTCTAGGTCGCTAGAGGGATTTCTATGTCCCTAGAGGGATTTCTAGGTCCCTAGAGGGATAGATTTCTATGTCCCTAGAGGGATTTCTATGTCCCAAGAGGGATTTCTATGTCCCAAGAGGGATTTCTATGTCCCTAGAGGGATAGATTTCTATGTCCCTAGAGGGATTTCAATGTCCCTAGAGGGATTTCTATGTCCCAAGAGGGATTTCTATGTCCCTAGAGGGATAGATTTCTATGTCCCTAGAGGGATTTCTATGTCCCTAGAGGGATTTCTAGGTCCCTAGAGGGATTTCTATGTCCCTAGAGAGAGAGATTTCTATGTCCCTAGAGGGATTTCTATGTCGCTAGAGGGATTTCTAGGTCGGTAGAGGGATTTCAATGTCCCTAGAGGGATTTCTAGGTCCCTAGAGGGATTTCTATGTCCCTAGAGGGATAGATTTCTATGTCCCTAGAGGGATTTCTATGTCCCTAGAGGGATTTCTAGGTCCCTAGAGGGATAGATTTCTATGTCCCTAGAGGGATTTCTATGTCCCTAGAGGGATTTCTATGTCGCTAGAGGGATTTCTATGTCGCTAGAGGGATTTCTATGTCCCAAGAGGGATTTCTATGTCCCAAGAGGGATTTCTATGTCCCTAGAGGGATTTCTATGTCCCTAGAGGGATAGATTTCTATGTCCCTAGAGGGATTTCAATGTCCCTAGAGGGATTTCTAGGTCCCAAGAGGGATAGATTTCTATGTCCCTAGAGGGATTTCTATGTCCCTAGAGGGATTTCTATGTCCCAAGAGGGATTTCTATGTCCCTAGAGGGATTTCTATGTCCCTAGAGGGATAGATTTCTATGTCCCTAGAGGGATTTCTATGTCCCAAGAGGGATTTCTATGTCCCAAGAGGGATTTCTATGTCCCTAGAGGGATAGATTTCTATGTCCCTAGAGGGATTTCAATGTCCCTAGAGGGATTTCTATGTCCCAAGAGGGATTTCTATGTCCCAAGAGGGATTTCTATGTCCCTAGAGGGATTTCTATGTCCCTAGAGGGATTTCTATGTCCCTAGAGGGATAGATTTCTATGTCCCTAGAGGGATTTCTATGTCCCTAGAGGGATTTCTATGTCCCAAGAGGGATTTCTATGTCCCAAGAGGGATTTCTATGTCCCTAGAGGGATAGATTTCTATGTCCCTAGAGGGATTTCAATGTCCCTAGAGGGATTTCTATGTCCCAAGAGGGATTTCTATGTCCCTAGAGGGATTTCTAGGTCCCTAGAGGGATTTCTAGGTCCCTAGAGGGATTTCTATGTCCCTAGAGGGATAGATTTCTATGTCCCTAGAGGGATTTCTATGTCCCTAGAAGGATTTCTATGTCCCTAGAGGGATTTCTATGTCGCTAGAGGGATTTCTAGGTCGCTAGAGGGATTTCTCTGTCCCAAGAGGGATTTCTATGTCCCTAGAGGGATAGATTTCTATGTCCCAAGAGGGATTTCTATGTCCCTAGAGGGATTTCTATGTCGCTAGAGGGATTTCTAGGTCGCTAGAGGGATTTCTATGTCCCTAGAGGGATTTCTAGGTCCCTAGAGGGATAGATTTCTATGTCCCTAGAGGGATTTCTATGTCCCAAGAGGGATTTCTATGTCCCAAGAGGGATTTCTATGTCCCTAGAGGGATAGATTTCTATGTCCCTAGAGGGATTTCAATGTCCCTAGAGGGATTTCTATGTCCCAAGAGGGATTTCTATGTCCCTAGAGGGATAGATTTCTATGTCCCTAGAGGGATTTCTATGTCCCTAGAGGGATTTCTAGGTCCCTAGAGGGATTTCTATGTCCCTAGAGAGAGAGATTTCTATGTCCCTAGAGGGATTTCTATGTCGCTAGAGGGATTTCTAGGTCGCTAGAGGGATTTCAATGTCCCTAGAGGGATTTCTAGGTCCCTAGAGGGATTTCTATGTCCCTAGAGGGATAGATTTCTATGTCCCTAGAGGGATTTCTATGTCCCTAGAGGGATTTCTAGGTCCCTAGAGGGATAGATTTCTATGTCCCTAGAGGGATTTCTATGTCCCTAGAGGGATTTCTATGTCGCTAGAGGGATTTCTAGGTCCCTAGAGGGATAGATTTCTATGTCCCTAGAGGGATTTCTATGTCCCTAGAGGGATTTCAATGTCCCTAGAGGGATTTCTAGGTCCCTAGAGGGATTTCTATGTCCCTAGAGGGATAGATTTCTATGTCCCTAGAGGGATTTCTATGTCGCTAGAGGGATTTCTATGTCCCAAGAGGGATTTCTATGTCCCAAGAGGGATTTCTATGTCCCTAGAGGGATTTCTATGTCCCTAGAGGGATAGATTTCTATGTCCCTAGAGGGATTTCAATGTCCCTAGAGGGATTTCTAGGTCCCTAGAGGGATTTCTATGTCCCTAGAGGGATAGATTTCTATGTCCCTAGAGGGATTTCTATGTCCCTAGAGGGATTTCTATGTCCCAAGAGGGATTTCTATGTCCCTAGAGGGATTTCTATGTCGCTAGAGGGATTTCTAGGTCGCTAGAGGGATTTCTATGTCCCAAGAGCGATTTCTATGTCCCTAGAGGGATAGATTTCTATGTCCCTAGAGGGATTTCTATGTCGCTAGAGGGATTTCTAGGTCGCTAGAGGGATTTCTATGTCGCTAGAGGGATTTCTAGGTCCCTAGAGGGATAGATTTCTATGTCCCTAGAGGGATTTCTATGTCCCAAGAGGGATTTCTATGTCCCAAGAGGGATTTCTATGTCCCTAGAGGGATAGATTTCTATGTCCCTAGAGGGATTTCAATGTCCCTAGAGGGATTTCTATGTCCCAAGAGGGATTTCTATGTCCCAAGAGGGATTTCTATGTCCCTAGAGGGATAGATTTCTATGTCCCTAGAGGGATTTCAATGTCCCTAGAGGGATTTCTATGTCCCAAGAGGGATTTCTATGTCCCAAGAGGGATTTCTAGGTCCCTAGAGGGATAGATTTCTATGTCCCTAGAGGGATTTCTATGTCCCAAGAGGGATTTCTATGTCCCTAGAGGGATAGATTTCTATGTCCCTAGAGGGATTTCTATGTCCCAAGAGGGATTTCTATGTCCCTAGAGGGATTTCTATGTCCCTAGAGGGATTTCTATGTCCCAAGAGGGATTTCTATGTCCCTAGAGGGATTTCTATGTCCCTAGAGGGATAGATTTCTATGTCCCTAGAGGGATTTCTATGTCCCAAGAGGGATAGATTTCTATGTCCCTAGAGGGATTTCTATGTCCCTAGAGGGATTTCTATGTCCCTAGAGGGATAGATTTCTATGTCCCTAGAGGGATTTCTATGTCTCAAGAGGGATTTCTATGTCCCAAGAGGGATTTCTATGTCCCTAGAGGGATAGATTTCTATGTCCCTAGAGGGATTTCAATGTCCCTAGAGGGATTTCTATGTCCCTAGAGGGATTTCTATGTCCCAAGAGGGATTTCTATGTCCCTAGAGGGATAGATTTCTATGTCCCTAGAGGGATTTCAATGTCCCTAGAGGGATTTCTATGTCCCTAGAGGGATTTCTATGTCCCTAGAGGGATTTCTAGGTCCCTAGAGGAATTTCTATGTCCCAAGAGGGATTTCTATGTCCCAAGAGGGATTTCTAGGTCCCTAGAGGGATAGATTTCTATGTCCCTAGAGGGATTTCTATGTCCCAAGAGGGATTTCTATGTCCCTAGAGGGATAGATTTCTATGTCCCTAGAGGGATTTCTATGTCCCTAGAGGGATTTCTATGTCCCAAGAGGGATTTCTATGTCCCTAGAGGGATTTCTATGTCCCTAGAGGGATTTCTATGTCCCAAGAGGGATTTCTATGTCCCTAGAGGGATTTCTATGTCCCTAGAGGGATAGATTTCTATGTCCCTAGAGGGATTTCTATGTCCCAAGAGGGATAGATTTCTATGTCCCTAGAGGGATTTCTATGTCCCTAGAGGGATTTCTATGTCCCAAGAGGGATTTCTATGTCCCTAGAGGGATTTCTATGTCCCTAGAGGGATAGATTTCTATGTCCCTAGAGGGATTTCTATGTCCCAAGAGGGATTTCTATGTCCCAAGAGGGATTTCTATGTCCCTAGAGGGATAGATTTCTATGTCCCTAGAGGGATTTCAATGTCCCTAGAGGGATTTCTATGTCCCTAGAGGGATTTCTATGTCCCAAGAGGGATTTCTATGTCCCTAGAGGGATAGATTTCTATGTCCCTAGAGGGATTTCAATGTCCCTAGAGGGATTTCTATGTCCCTAGAGGGATTTCTATGTCCCTAGAGGGATTTCTAGGTCCCTAGAGGGATTTCTATGTCCCTAGAGGGATAGATTTCTATGTCCCTAGAGGGATTTCTATGTCCCTAGAGGGATTTCTATGTCCCAAGAGGGATTTCTATGTCCCTAGAGGGATAGATTTCTATGTCCCTAGAGGGATTTCAATGTCCCTAGAGGGATTTCTATGTCCCAAGAGGGATTTCTATGTCCCTAGAGGGATTTCTAGGTCCCTAGAGGGATTTCTATGTCCCTAGAGGGATAGATTTCTATGTCCCTAGAGGGATTTCAATGTCCCTAGAGGGATTTCTATGTCCCAAGAGGGATTTCTATGTCCCTAGAGGGATTTCTAGGTCCCTAGAGGGATTTCTAGGTCCCTAGAGGGATTTCTATGTCCCTAGAGGGATAGATTTCTATGTCCCTAGAGGGATTTCTATGTCCCTAGAAGGATTTCTATGTCCCTAGAGGGATTTCTATGTCGCTAGAGGGATTTCTAGGTCGCTAGAGGGATTTCTCTGTCCCAAGAGGGATTTCAATGTCCCTAGAGGGATTTCTATGTCCCTAGAGGGATTTCTATGTCCCAAGAGGGATTTCTATGTCCCTAGAGGGATAGATTTCTATGTCCCTAGAGGGATTTCAATGTCCCTAGAGGGATTTCTATGTCCCTAGAGGGATTTCTATGTCCCTAGAGGGATTTCTAGGTCCCTAGAGGGATTTCTATGTCCCTAGAGGGATAGATTTCTATGTCCCTAGAGGGATTTCTATGTCCCTAGAGGGATTTCTATGTCCCAAGAGGGATTTCTATGTCCCTAGAGGGATAGATTTCTATGTCCCTAGAGGGATTTCAATGTCCCTAGAGGGATTTCTATGTCCCAAGAGGGATTTCTATGTCCCTAGAGGGATTTCTAGGTCCCTAGAGGGATTTCTATGTCCCTAGAGGGATAGATTTCTATGTCCCTAGAGGGATTTCAATGTCCCTAGAGGGATTTCTATGTCCCAAGAGGGATTTCTATGTCCCTAGAGGGATTTCTAGGTCCCTAGAGGGATTTCTAGGTCCCTAGAGGGATTTCTATGTCCCTAGAGGGATAGATTTCTATGTCCCTAGAGGGATTTCTATGTCCCTAGAAGGATTTCTATGTCCCTAGAGGGATTTCTATGTCGCTAGAGGGATTTCTAGGTCGCTAGAGGGATTTCTCTGTCCCAAGAGGGATTTCTATGTCCCTAGAGGGATAGATTTCTATGTCCCAAGAGGGATTTCTATGTCCCTAGAGGGATTTCTATGTCGCTAGAGGGATTTCTAGGTCGCTAGAGGGATTTCTATGTCCCTAGAGGGATTTCTAGGTCCCTAGAGGGATAGATTTCTATGTCCCTAGAGGGATTTCTATGTCCCAAGAGGGATTTCTATGTCCCAAGAGGGATTTCTATGTCCCTAGAGGGATAGATTTCTATGTCCCTAAAGGGATTTCAATGTCCCTAGAGGGATTTCTATGTCCCAAGAGGGATTTCTATGTCCCTAGAGGGATAGATTTCTATGTCCCTAGAGGGATTTCTATGTCCCTAGAGGGATTTCTAGGTCCCTAGAGGGATTTCTATGTCCCTAGAGAGAGAGATTTCTATGTCCCTAGAGGGATTTCTATGTCGCTAGAGGGATTTCTTGGTCGCTAGAGGGATTTCAATGTCCCTAGAGGGATTTCTATGTCCCTAGAGGGATAGATTTCTATGTCCCTAGAGGGATTTCTATGTCCCTAGAGGGATTTCTAGGTCCCTAGAGGGATAGATTTCTATGTCCCTAGAGGGATTTCTATGTCCCTAGAGGGATTTCTATGTCGCTAGAGGGATTTCTAGGTCCCTAGAGGGATAGATTTCTATGTCCCTAGAGGGATTTCTATGTCCCTAGAGGGATTTCAATGTCCCTAGAGGGATTTCTAGGTCCCTAGAGGGATTTCTATGTCCCTAGAGGGATAGATTTCTATGTCCCTAGAGGGATTTCTATGTCGCTAGAGGGATTTCTATGTCCCAAGAGGGATTTCTATGTCCCAAGAGGGATTTCTATGTCCCTAGAGGGATTTCTATGTCCCTAGAGGGATAGATTTCTATGTCCCTAGAGGGATTTCAATGTCCCTAGAGGGATTTCTAGGTCCCTAGAGGGATTTCTATGTCCCTAGAGGGATAGATTTCTATGTCCCTAGAGGGATTTCTATGTCCCTAGAGGGATTTCTATGTCCCAAGAGGGATTTCTATGTCCCTAGAGGGATAGATTTCTATGTCCCTAGAGGGATTTCTATGTCCCTAGAGGGATTTCTATGTCGCTAGAGGGATTTCTAGGTCGCTAGAGGGATTTCTATGTCCCAAGAGGGATTTCTATGTCCCTAGAGGGATAGATTTCTATGTCCCTAGAGGGATTTCTATGTCGCTAGAGGGATTTCTAGGTCGCTAGAGGGATTTCTATGTCCCTAGAGGGATTTCTAGGTCCCTAGAGGGATAGATTTCTATGTCCCTAGAGGGATTTCTATGTCCCAAGAGGTATTTCTATGTCCCAAGAGGGATTTCTATGTCCCTAGAGGGATAGATTTCTATGTCCCTAGAGGGATTTCAATGTCCCTAGAGGGATTTCTATGTCCCAAGAGGGATTTCTATGTCCCAAGAGGGATTTCTAGGTCCCTAGAGGGATAGATTTCTATGTCCCTAGAGGGATTTCTATGTCCCTAGAGGGATTTCTATGTCCCAAGAGGGATTTCTATGTCCCAAGAGGGATTTCTATGTCCCTAGAGGGATAGATTTCTATGTCCCTAGAGGGATTTCTATGTCCCTAGAGGGATTTCTATGTCGCTAGAGGGATTTCTAGGTCGCTAGAGGGATTTCTATGTCCCTAGAGGGATTTCTAGGTCCCTAGAGGGATAGATTTCTATGTCCCTAGAGGGATTTCTATGTCCCAAGAGGGATTTCTATGTCCCAAGAGGGATTTCTATGTCCCAAGAGGGATTTCTATGTCCCTAGAGGGATAGATTTCTATGTCCCTAGAGGGATTTCAATGTCCCTAGAGGGATTTCTATGTCCCAAGAGGGATTTCTATGTCCCAAGAGGGATTTCTAGGTCCCTAGAGGGATTTCTATGTCCCTAGAGGGATAGATTTCTATGTCCCTAGAGGGATTTCTATGTCCCTAGAGGGATTTCTATGTCCCAAGAGGGATTTCTATGTCCCTAGAGGGATAGATTTCTATGTCCCTAGAGGGATTTCTATGTCCCTAGAGGGATTTCTATGTCCCAAGAGGGATTTCTATGTCCCTAGAGGGATTTCTATGTCCCTAGAGGGATAGATTTCTATGTCCCTAGAGGGATTTCTATGTCCCAAGAGGGATAGATTTCTATGTCCCTAGAGGGATTTCTATGTCCCTAGAGGGATTTCTATGTCCCAAGAGGGATTTCTATGTCCCTAGAGGGATTTCTATGTCCCTAGAGGGATAGATTTCTATGTCCCTAGAGGGATTTCTATGTCCCAAGAGGGATTTCTATGTCCCAAGAGGGATTTCTATGTCCCTAGAGGGATAGATTTCTATGTCCCTAGAGAGATTTCAATGTCCCTAGAGGGATTTCTATGTCCCAAGAGGGATTTCTATGTCCCAAGAGGGATTTCTATGTCCCTAGAGGGATTTCTATGTCCCTAGAGGGATAGATTTCTATGTCCCTAGAGGGATTTCTATGTCCCTAGAGGGATTTCTATGTCCCTAGAGGGATTTCTATGTCCCAAGAGGGATTTCTATGTCCCAAGAGGGATTTCTATGTCCCTAGAGGGATAGATTTCTATGTCCCTAGAGGGATTTCAATGTCCCTAGAGGGATTTCTATGTCCCTAGAGGGATTTCTATGTCCCAAGAGGGATTTCTATGTCCCTAGAGGGATAGATTTCTATGTCCCTAGAGGGATTTCAATGTCCCTAGAGGGATTTCTATGTCCCTAGAGGGATTTCTATGTCCCTAGAGGGATTTCTAGGTCCCTAGAGGGATTTCTATGTCCCTAGAGGGATAGATTTCTATGTCCCTAGAGGGATTTCTATGTCCCTAGAGGGATTTCTATGTCCCAAGAGGGATTTCTATGTCCCTAGAGGGATAGATTTCTATGTCCCTAGAGGGATTTCAATGTCCCTAGAGGGATTTCTATGTCCCAAGAGGGATTTCTATGTCCCTAGAGGGATTTCTAGGTCCCTAGAGGGATTTCTATGTCCCTAGAGGGATAGATTTCTATGTCCCTAGAGGGATTTCAATGTCCCTAGAGGGATTTCTATGTCCCAAGAGGGATTTCTATGTCCCTAGAGGGATTTCTAGGTCCCTAGAGGGATTTCTAGGTCCCTAGAGGGATTTCTATGTCCCTAGAGGGATAGATTTCT
This sequence comes from Troilus luridus, assembly GCA_964056705.1. NCBI lineage: Eukaryota > Metazoa > Arthropoda > Insecta > Hemiptera > Pentatomidae > Troilus > Troilus luridus. Next base: position 622,739 of record CAXKTH010000067.1, read on the forward strand.
ATGTCCCTAGAGGGATTTCTATGTCCCTAGAAGGATTTCTATGTCCCTAGAGGGATTTCTATGTCGCTAGAGGGATTTCTAGGTCGCTAGAGGGATTTCTCTGTCCCAAGAGGGATTTCTATGTCCCTAGAGGGATAGATTTCTATGTCCCAAGAGGGATTTCTATGTCCCTAGAGGGATTTCTATGTCGCTAGAGGGATTTCTAGGTCGCTAGAGGGATTTCTATGTCCCTAGAGGGATTTCTAGGTCCCTAGAGGGATAGATTTCTATGTCCCTAGAGGGATTTCTATGTCCCAAGAGGGATTTCTATGTCCCAAGAGGGATTTCTATGTCCCTAGAGGGATAGATTTCTATGTCCCTAGAGGGATTTCAATGTCCCTAGAGGGATTTCTATGTCCCAAGAGGGATTTCTATGTCCCTAGAGGGATAGATTTCTATGTCCCTAGAGGGATTTCTATGTCCCTAGAGGGATTTCTAGGTCCCTAGAGGGATTTCTATGTCCCTAGAGAGAGAGATTTCTATGTCCCTAGAGGGATTTCTATGTCGCTAGAGGGATTTCTTGGTCGCTAGAGGGATTTCAATGTCCCTAGAGGGATTTCTATGTCCCTAGAGGGATAGATTTCTATGTCCCTAGAGGGATTTCTATGTCCCTAGAGGGATTTCTAGGTCCCTAGAGGGATAGATTTCTATGTCCCTAGAGGGATTTCTATGTCCCTAGAGGGATTTCTATGTCGCTAGAGGGATTTCTAGGTCCCTAGAGGGATAGATTTCTATGTCCCTAGAGGGATTTCTATGTCCCTAGAGGGATTTCAATGTCCCTAGAGGGATTTCTAGGTCCCTAGAGGGATTTCTATGTCCCTAGAGGGATAGATTTCTATGTCCCTAGAGGGATTTCTATGTCGCTAGAGGGATTTCTATGTCCCAAGAGGGATTTCTATGTCCCAAGAGGGATTTCTATGTCCCTAGAGGGATTTCTATGTCCCTAGAGGGATAGATTTCTATGTCCCTAGAGGGATTTCAATGTCCCTAGAGGGATTTCTAGGTCCCTAGAGGGATTTCTATGTCCCTAGAGGGATAGATTTCTATGTCCCTAGAGGGATTTCTATGTCCCTAGAGGGATTTCTATGTCCCAAGAGGGATTTCTATGTCCCTAGAGGGATAGATTTCTATGTCCCTAGAGGGATTTCTATGTCCCTAGAGGGATTTCTATGTCGCTAGAGGGATTTCTAGGTCGCTAGAGGGATTTCTATGTCCCAAGAGGGATTTCTATGTCCCTAGAGGGATAGATTTCTATGTCCCTAGAGGGATTTCTATGTCGCTAGAGGGATTTCTAGGTCGCTAGAGGGATTTCTATGTCCCTAGAGGGATTTCTAGGTCCCTAGAGGGATAGATTTCTATGTCCCTAGAGGGATTTCTATGTCCCAAGAGGTATTTCTATGTCCCAAGAGGGATTTCTATGTTTCTAGAGGGATAGATTTCTATGTCCCTAGAGGGATTTCAATGTCCCTAGAGGGATTTCTATGTCCCTAGAGGGATAGATTTCTATGTCCCTAGAGGGATTTCAATGTCCCTAGAGGGATTTCTATGTCCCAAGAGGGATTTCTATGTCCCTAGAGGGATTTCTAGGTCCCTAGAGGGATTTCTAGGTCCCTAGAGGGATTTCTATGTCCCTAGAGGGATAGATTTCTATGTCCCTAGAGGGATTTCTATGTCCCTAGAAGGATTTCTATGTCCCTAGAGGGATTTCTATGTCGCTAGAGGGATTTCTAGGTCGCTAGAGGGATTTCTCTGTCCCAAGAGGGATTTCTATGTCCCTAGAGGGATAGATTTCTATGTCCCAAGAGGGATTTCTATGTCCCTAGAGGGATTTCTATGTCGCTAGAGGGATTTCTAGGTCGCTAGAGGGATTTCTATGTCCCTAGAGGGATTTCTAGGTCCCTAGAGGGATAGATTTCTATGTCCCTAGAGGGATTTCTATGTCCCAAGAGGGATTTCTATGTCCCAAGAGGGATTTCTATGTCCCTAGAGGGATAGATTTCTATGTCCCTAGAGGGATTTCAATGTCCCTAGAGGGATTTCTATGTCCCAAGAGGGATTTCTATGTCCCTAGAGGGATAGATTTCTATGTCCCTAGAGGGATTTCTATGTCCCTAGAGGGATTTCTAGGTCCCTAGAGGGATTTCTATGTCCCTAGAGAGAGAGATTTCTATGTCCCTAGAGGGATTTCTATGTCGCTAGAGGGATTTCTTGGTCGCTAGAGGGATTTCAATGTCCCTAGAGGGATTTCTATGTCCCTAGAGGGATAGATTTCTATGTCCCTAGAGGGATTTCTATGTCCCTAGAGGGATTTCTAGGTCCCTAGAGGGATAGATTTCTATGTCCCTAGAGGGATTTCTATGTCCCTAGAGGGATTTCTATGTCGCTAGAGGGATTTCTAGGTCCCTAGAGGGATAGATTTCTATGTCCCTAGAGGGATTTCTATGTCCCTAGAGGGATTTCAATGTCCCTAGAGGGATTTCTAGGTCCCTAGAGGGATTTCTATGTCCCTAGAGGGATAGATTTCTATGTCCCTAGAGGGATTTCTATGTCGCTAGAGGGATTTCTATGTCCCAAGAGGGATTTCTATGTCCCAAGAGGGATTTCTATGTCCCTAGAGGGATTTCTATGTCCCTAGAGGGATAGATTTCTATGTCCCTAGAGGGATTTCAATGTCCCTAGAGGGATTTCTAGGTCCCTAGAGGGATTTCTATGTCCCTAGAGGGATAGATTTCTATGTCCCTAGAGGGATTTCTATGTCCCTAGAGGGATTTCTATGTCCCAAGAGGGATTTCTATGTCCCTAGAGGGATAGATTTCTATGTCCCTAGAGGGATTTCTATGTCCCTAGAGGGATTTCTATGTCGCTAGAGGGATTTCTAGGTCGCTAGAGGGATTTCTATGTCCCAAGAGGGATTTCTATGTCCCTAGAGGGATAGATTTCTATGTCCCTAGAGGGATTTCTATGTCGCTAGAGGGATTTCTAGGTCGCTAGAGGGATTTCTATGTCCCTAGAGGGATTTCTAGGTCCCTAGAGGGATAGATTTCTATGTCCCTAGAGGGATTTCTATGTCCCAAGAGGTATTTCTATGTCCCAAGAGGGATTTCTATGTCCCTAGAGGGATAGATTTCTATGTCCCTAGAGGGATTTCAATGTCCCTAGAGGGATTTCTATGTCCCAAGAGGGATTTCTATGTCCCAAGAGGGATTTCTAGGTCCCTAGAGGGATAGATTTCTATGTCCCTAGAGGGATTTCTATGTCCCTAGAGGGATTTCTATGTCCCAAGAGGGATTTCTATGTCCCAAGAGGGATTTCTATGTCCCTAGAGGGATAGATTTCTATGTCCCTAGAGGGATTTCTATGTCCCTAGAGGGATTTCTATGTCGCTAGAGGGATTTCTAGGTCGCTAGAGGGATTTCTATGTCCCTAGAGGGATTTCTAGGTCCCTAGAGGGATAGATTTCTATGTCCCTAGAGGGATTTCTATGTCCCAAGAGGGATTTCTATGTCCCAAGAGGGATTTCTATGTCCCAAGAGGGATTTCTATGTCCCTAGAGGGATAGATTTCTATGTCCCTAGAGGGATTTCAATGTCCCTAGAGGGATTTCTATGTCCCAAGAGGGATTTCTATGTCCCAAGAGGGATTTCTATGTCCCCAGAGGGATTTCTATGTCCCTAGAGGGATAGATTTCTATGTCCCTAGAGGGATTTCTATGTCCCTAGAGGGATTTCTATGTCCCAAGAGGGATTTCTATGTCCCAAGAGGGATTTCTATGTCCCTAGAAGGATAGATTTCTATGTCCCTAGAGGGATTTCAATGTCCCTAGAGGGATTTCTATGTCCCAAGAGGGATTTCTATGTCCCAAGAGGGATTTCTATGTCCCTAGAGGGATTTCTATGTCCCTAGAGGGATAGATTTCTATGTCCCTAGAGGGATTTCTAGGTCCCTAGAGGGATTTCTAGGTCCCTAGAGGGATTTCTATGTCCCTAGAGGGATAGATTTCTATGTCCCTAGAGGGATTTCTATGTCCCTAGAGGGATTTCTATGTCCCAAGAGGGATTTCTATGTCCCTAGAGGGATAGATTTCTATGTCCCTAGAGGGATTTCTATGTCCTTAGAGGGATTTCTATGTCGCTAGAGGGATTTCTAGGTCCCTAGAGGGATTTCTATGTCCCAGAGGGATTTCTAGGTCCCTAGAGGGATTTCTATGTCCCTAGAGGGATAGATTTCTATGTCCCTAGAGGGATTTCTATGTCCCTAGAGGGATTTCTATGTCCCTAGAGGGATAGATTTCTATGTCCCTAGAGGGATTTCTATGTCCCTAGAGGGATTTCTATGTCCCTAGAGGGATTTCTAGGTCCCAAGAGGGATTTCTATGTCCCTAGAGGGATATATTTCTATGTCCCTAGAGGGATTTCTATGTCCCTAGAGACGGTTACCTTGGATAACCTTTCAAAATAGGAATGTAATAATATTGGAAATAAATAAATCGAAGTAATAACAATATAATTAAATATATAACATGTTATAAAATAATGTTGTATATAATGTAAATAAATATAATAACGAGATCAATAAATAGAGTAATAATAATGGAAATACATAAATCGAAGTAATAACAATATAATTGAATATATAACATATTATAAAATAATTTGGTATATAATGTAAATAAATAAAATAATGAGATCAATAAATACTCCAATATATAAACGATTTAAAATTAAAATAATTATCTAAAACTAGTATAAAGTATAATAAATAAATAATAAGTATATTTAATCATAAACAATAAGTGTAGGATGTAAAATAATGCAACATATATAAAATATTTAAAATTCAAAAAATTATTTAAAAACTTAACATTCAATCGCATTTCGGTGGAAAATGGGTTGCTATACAGTTCAACATGGATTGAAAAGAGTCTCTATCCCTACATTTCCTATTTTTCTGCAAAATGTTTTTCTCCTGGCAAAAATGAATTGCATCTTCCTCGGTTCTTGCCAAATCCCAAATAAGCATTGTCGTATAACTAAGAAACACCAAACAACAAAATATCGACATTATCTTGTATTATTAACAAAGAACAACTGAGCGATTTACCCCCTAGAGGGATTTCTATGTCCCTAGAGGGATTTCTATGTCCCTAGAGGAATTTCTAGGTCGCTAGAGGGATTTCAATGTCCCTAGAGGGATTTCTATGTCCCAAGAGGGATTTCTATGTCCCAAGAGGGATTTCTATGTCCCTAGAGGGATTTCTATGTCCCTAGAGGGATAGATTTCTATGTCCCTAGAGGGATTTCAATGTCCCTAGAGGGATTTCTAGGTCCCTAGAGGGATTTCTATGTCCCTAGAGGGATAGATTTCTATGTCCCTAGAGGGATTTCTATGTCCCTAGAGGGATTTCTATGTCCCAAGAGGGATTTCTATGTCCCTAGAGGGATAGATTTCTATGTCCCTAGAAGGATTTCTATGTCCCTAGAGGGATTTCTATGTCGCTAGAGGGATTTCTAGGTCGCTAGAGGGATTTCTATGTCCCAAGAGGGATTTCTATGTCCCTAGAGGGATAGATTTCTATGTCCCTAGAGGGATTTCTATGTCGCTAGAGGGATTTCTAGGTCGCTAGAGGGATTTCTATGTCCCAAGAGGGATTTCTATGTCCCTAGAGGGATAGATTTCTATGTCCCTAGAGGGATTTCTATGTCCCTAGAGGGATTTCTATGTCGCTAGAGGGATTTCTAGGTCGCTAGAGGGATTTCTATGTCCCAAGAGGGATTTCTATGTCCCTAGAGGGATAGATTTCTATGTCCCTAGAGGGATTTCTATGTCGCTAGAGGGATTTCTAGGTCGCTAGAGGGATTTCTATGTCCCTAGAGGGATTTCTAGGTCCCTAGAGGGATAGATTTCTATGTCCCTAGAGGGATTTCTATGTCCCAAGAGGGATTTCTATGTCCCAAGAGGGATTTCTATGTCCCTAGAGGGATAGATTTCTATGTCCCTAGAGGGATTTCAATGTCCCTAGAGGGATTTCTATGTCCCAAGAGGGATTTCTATGTCCCAAGAGGGATTTCTAGGTCCCTAGAGGGATAGATTTCTATATCCCTAGAGGGATTTCTATGTCCCTAGAGGGATTTCTATGTCCCAAGAGGGATTTCTATGTCCCTAGAGGGATAGATTTCTATGTCCCTAGAGGGATTTCTATGTCCCTAGAGGGATTTCTATGTCCCAAGAGGGATTTCTATGTCCCTAGAGGGATTTCTATGTCGCTAGAGGGATTTCTATGTCCCTAGAGGGATAGATTTCTATGTCCCTAGAGGGATTTCTATGTCCCTAGAGGGATTTCAATGTCCCTAGAGGGATTTCTATGTCCCAAGAGGGATTTCTATGTCCCTAGAGGGATTTCTAGGTCCCTAGAGGGATAGATTTCTATGTCCCTAGAGGGATTTCTATGTCCCTAGAGGGATTTCTATGTCCCAAGAGGGATTTCTATGTCCCTAGAGGGATAGATTTCTATGTCCCTAGAGGGATTTCTATGTCCCTAGAGGGATTTCTATGTCCCAAGAGGGATTTCTATGTCCCTAGAGGGATTTCTATGTCCCTAGAGGGATAGATTTCTATGTCCCTAGAGGGATTTCTATGTCCCAAGAGGGATAGATTTCTATGTCCCTAGAGGGATATCTATGTCCCTAGAGGGATTTCTATGTCCCAAGAGGGATTTCTATGTCCCTAGAGGGATTTCTATGTCCCTAGAGGGATAGATTTCTATGTCCCTAGAGGGATTTCTATGTCCCAAGAGGGATTTCTATGTCCCAAGAGGGATTTCTATGTCCCTAGAGGGATAGATTTCTATGTCCCTAGAGGGATTTCAATGTCCCTAGAGGGATTTCTATGTCCCAAGAGGGATTTCTATGTCCCAAGAGGGATTTCTATGTCCCTAGAGGGATTTCTATGTCCCTAGAGGGATAGATTTCTATGTCCCTAGAGGGATTTCTATGTCCCTAGAGGGATTTCTATGTCCCAAGAGGGATTTCTATGTCCCAAGAGGGATTTCTATGTCCCTAGAGGGATAGATTTCTATGTCCCTAGAGGGATTTCAATGTCCCTAGAGGGATTTCTATGTCCCAAGAGGGATTTCTATGTCCCAAGAGGGATTTCTATGTCCCTAGAGGGATTTCTATGTCCCTAGAGGGATAGATTTCTATGTCCCTAGAGGGATTTCTAGGTCCCTAGAGGGATTTCTAGGTCCCTAGAGGGATTTCTATGTCCCTAGAGGGATAGATTTCTATGTCCCTAGAGGGATTTCTATGTCCCTAGAGGGATTTCTATGTCCCAAGAGGGATTTCTATGTCCCTAGAGGGATAGATTTCTATGTCCCTAGAGGGATTTCTATGTCCCTAGAGGGATTTCTAGGTCCCTAGAGAGAGAGATTTCTATGTCCTTAGAGGGATTTCTATGTCGCTAGAGGGATTTCTAGGTCCCTAGAGGGATTTCTATGTCCCTAGAGGGATAGATTTCTATGTCCCTAGAGGGATTTCTATGTCCCTAGAGGGATTTCTATGTCCCAAGAGGGATTTCTATGTCCCTAGAGGGATAGATTTCTATGTCCCTAGAGGGATTTCTATGTCCCTAGAGGGATTTCTAGGTCCCTAGAGAGAGAGATTTCTATGTCCTTAGAGGGATTTCTATGTCGCTAGAGGGATTTCTAGGTCCCTAGAGGGATTTCTATGTCCCAGAGGGATTTCTAGGTCCCTAGAGGGATTTCTATGTCCCTAGAGGGATAGATTTCTATGTCCCTAGAGGGATTTCTATATCCCTAGAGGGATTTCTATGTCCCTAGAGGGATAGATTTCTATGTCCCTAGAGGGATTTCTAGGTCCCAAGAGGGATTTCTATGTCCCTAGAGGGATATATTTCTATGTCCCTAGAGGGATTTCTATGTCCCTAGAGACGGTTACCTTGGATAACCTTTCAAAATAGGAATGTAATAATATTGGAAATAAATAAATCGAAGTAATAACAATATAATTAAATATATAACATGTTATAAAATAATGTTGTATATAATGTAAATAAATATAATAACGAGATCAATAAATAGAGTAATAATAATGGAAATACATAAATCGAAGTAATAACAATATAATTGAATATATAACATATTATAAAATAATTTGGTATATAATGTAAATAAATAAAATAATGAGATCAATAAATACTCCAATATATAAACGATTTAAAATTAAAATAATTATCTAAAACTAGTATAAAGTATAATAAATAAATAATAAGTATATTTAATCATAAATAATAAGTGTAGGATGTAAAATAATGCAACATATATAAAATATTTAAAATTCAAAAAATTATTTAAAAACTTAACATTCAATCGCATTTCGGTGGAAAATGGGTTGCTATACAGTTCAACATGGATTGAAAAGAGTCTCTATCCCTACATTTCCTATTTTTCAGCAAAATGTTTTTCTCCTGGCAAAAATGAATTGCATCTTCCTCGGTTCTTGCCAAATCCCAAATAAGCATTGTCGTATAACTAAGAAACACCAAACAACAAAATATCGACATTATCTTGTATTATTAACAAAGAACAACTGAGCAACAAACACAACAACGCTCGAACAGACTAGTAAACAAACAATGATGTCTGTCAAAAATGTAAGGTTATCCAAGGTAACTGGTAGAAATGTAACTGTTATCTTGGGTTTTGAGAGGGATATCTGGAGTTTTAGGAGGGATTTCTTGGTCCCTAGAGGGATAGATTTCTATGTCCCTAGAGGGATTTCTAGGTCCCTAGAGAGATAGATTTCTATGTCCCTAGAGGGATTTCTATGTCCCTAGAGAGATTTCTAGGTCCCTAGAGGGATTTCTATGTCCCAAGAGGGATTTCTATGTCCCTAGAGGGATTTCTATGTCCCTAGAGGGATAGATTTCTATGTCCCTAGAGGGATTTCTATGTCCCTAGAGGGATTTCTATGTCCCAAGAGGGATTTCTATGTCCCAAGAGGGATTTCTATGTCCCTAGAGGGATAGATTTCTATGTCCCTAGAGGGATTTCAATGTCCCTAGAGGGATTTCTATGTCCCAAGAGGGATTTCTATGTCCCAAGAGGGATTTCTATGTCCCTAGAGGGATTTATATGTCCCTAGAGGGATAGATTTCTATGTCCCTAGAGGGATTTCTAGGTCCCTAGAGGGATTTCTAGGTCCCTAGAGGGATTTCTATGTCCCAAGAGGGATTTCTATGTCCCTAGAGGGATTTCAATGTCCCTAGAGGGATAGATTTCTATGTCCCTAGAGGGATTTCTATGTCCCTAGAGGGATAGATTTCTATGTCCCTAGAGGGATTTCTATGTCCCTAGAGGGATTTCTATGTCCCAAGAGGGATTTCTATGTCCCTAGAGGGATAGATTTCTATGTCCCTAGAGGGATTTCTATGTCCCTAGAGGGATTTCTATGTCGCTAGAGGGATTTCTAGGTCGCTAGAGGGATTTCTATGTCCCAAGAGGGATTTCTATGTCCCTAGAGGGATAGATTTCTATGTCCCTAGAAGGATTTCTAGGTCCCTAGAGGGATTTCTATGTCCCTAGAGGGATAGATTTCTATGTCCCTAGAGGGATTTCTATGTCCCTAGAGGGATTTCTATGTCCCAAGAGGGATTTCTATGTCCCTAGAGGGATAGATTTCTATGTCCCTAGAGGGATTTCTATGTCCCTAGAGGGATTTCTATGTCCCAAGAGGGATTTCTATGTCCCTAGAGGGATTTCTATGTCCCTAGAAAGATAGATTTCTATGTCCCTAGAGGGATTTCTATGTCCCAAGAGGGATAGATTTCTATGTCCCTAGAGGGATTTCTATGTCCCTAGAGGGATTTCTATGTCCCAAGAGGGATTTCTATGTCCCTAGAGGGATTTCTATGTCCCTAGAGGGATAGATTTCTATGTCCCTAGAGGGATTTCTATGTCCCAAGAGGGATTTCTATGTCCCAAGAGGGATTTCTATGTCCCTAGAGGGATAGATTTCTATGTCCCTAGAGGGATTTCAATGTCCCTAGAGGGATTTCTATGTCCCTAGAGGGATTTCTATGTCCCTAGAGGGATTTCTAGGTCCCTAGAGGGATTTCTATGTCCCTAGAGGGATAGATTTCTATGTCCCTAGAGGGATTTCAATGTCCCTAGAGGGATTTCTATGTCCCAAGAGGGATTTCTATGTCCCTAGAGGGATTTCTAGGTCCCTAGAGAGATAGATTTCTATGTCCCTAGAAGGATTTCTATGTCCCTAGAGAGATTTCTAGGTCCCTAGAGGGATTTCTATGTCCCAAGAGGGATTTCTATGTCCCTAGAGGGATTTCTATGTCCCTAGAGGGATTTCTATGTCCCTAGAGGGATAGATTTCTATGTCCCTAGAGGGATTTCTATGTCCCTAGAGGGATTTCTATGTCCCAAGAGGGATTTCTATGTCCCAAGAGGGATTTCTATGTCCCTAGAGGGATAGATTTCTATGTCGCTAGAGGGATTTCAATGTCCCTAGAGGGATTTCTATGTCCCAAGAGGGATTTCTATGTCCCAAGAGGGATTTCTATGTCCCTAGAGGGATTTCTATGTCCCTAGAGGGATAGATTTCTATGTCCCTAGAGGGATTTCTAGGTCCCTAGAGGGATTTCTAGGTCCCTAGAGGGATTTCTATGTCCCTAGAGGGATTTCTATGTCCCAAGAGGGATTTCTATGTCCCTAGAGGGATTTCTATGTCCCTAGAAAGATAGATTTCTCGATATAGACGAGATAGATAGAAATCTATCTTTCTAGGGACATAGAAATCCCTAGAGGGATTTCAATGTCCCTAGAGGGATTTCTAGGTCCCTAGAGGGATTTCTATGTCCCTAGAGGGATAGATTTCTATGTCCCTAGAGGGATTTCTAGGTCCCTAGAGAGATAGATTTCTATGTCCCTAGAGGGATTTCTATGTCCCTAGAGAGATTTCTAGGTCCCTAGAGGGATTTCTATGTCCCAAGAGGGATTTCTATGTCCCTAGAGGGATTTCAATGTCCCTAGAGGGATAGATTTCTATGTCCCTAGAGGGATTTCTATGTCCCTAGAGGGATAGATTTCTATGTCCCTAGAGGGATTTCTATGTCCCTAGAGGGATTTCTATGTCCCAAGAGGGATTTCTATGTCCCTAGAGGGATAGATTTCTATGTCCCTAGAGGGATTTCTATGTCCCTAGAGGGATTTCTATGTCGCTAGAGGGATTTCTAGGTCGCTAGAGGGATTTCTATGTCCCAAGAGGGATTTCTATGTCCCTAGAGGGATAGATTTCTATGTCCCTAGAAGGATTTCTAGGTCCCTAGAGGGATTTCTATGTCCCTAGAGGGATAGATTTCTATGTCCCTAGAGGGATTTCTATGTCCCTAGAGGGATTTCTATGTCCCAAGAGGGATTTCTATGTCCCTAGAGGGATTTCTAGGTCCCTAGAGAGATAGATTTCTATGTCCCTAGAGGGATTTCTATGTCCCTAGAGAGATTTCTAGGTCCCTAGAGGGATTTCTATGTCCCAAGAGGGATTTCTATGTCCCTAGAGGGATTTCTATGTCCCTAGAGGGATAGATTTCTATGTCCCTAGAGGGATTTCTATGTCCCTAGAGGGATTTCTATGTCCCAAGAGGGATTTCTATGTCCCAAGAGGGATTTCTATGTCCCTAGAGGGATAGATTTCTATGTCCCTAGAGGGATTTCAATGTCCCTAGAGGGATTTCTATGTCCCAAGAGGGATTTCTATGTCCCAAGAGGGATTTCTATGTCCCTAGAGGGATTTCTATGTCCCTAGAGGGATAGATTTCTATGTCCCTAGAGGGATTTCTAGGTCCCTAGAGGGATTTCTAGGTCCCTAGAGGGATTTCTATGTCCCTAGAGGGATTTCTATGTCCCAAGAGGGATTTCTATGTCCCTAGAGGGATTTCTATGTCCCAGAGGGATTTCTAGGTCCCTAGAGGGATTTCTATGTCCCTAGAGGGATAGATTTCTATGTCCCTAGAGGGATTTCTATGTCCCTAGAGGGATTTCTATGTCCCTAGAGGGATAGATTTCTATGTCCCTAGAGGGATTTCTATGTCCCTAGAGGGATTTCTATGTCCCTAGAGGGATTTCTAGGTCCCAAGAGGGATTTCTATGTCCCTAGAGGGATATATTTCTATGTCCCTAGAGGGATTTCTATGTCCCTAGAGACGGTTACCTTGGATAACCTTTCAAAATAGGAATGTAATAATATTGGAAATAAATAAATCGAAGTAATAACAATATAATTAAATATATAACATGTTATAAAATAATGTTGTATATAATGTAAATAAATATAATAACGAGATCAATAAATAGAGTAATAATAATGGAAATACATAAATCGAAGTAATAACAATATAATTGAATATATAACATATTATAAAATAATTTGGTATATAATGTAAATAAATAAAATAATGAGATCAATAAATACTCCAATATATAAACGATTTAAAATTAAAATAATTATCTAAAACTAGTATAAAGTATAATAAATAAATAATAAGTATATTTAATCATAAATAATAAGTGTAGGATGTAAAATAATGCAACATATATAAAATATTTAAAATTCAAAAAATTATTTAAAAACTTAACATTCAATCGCATTTCGGTGGAAAATGGGTTGCTATACAGTTCAACATGGATTGAAAAGAGTCTCTATCCCTACATTTCCTATTTTTCTGCAAAATGTTTTTCTCCTGGCAAAAATGAATTGCATCTTCCTCGGTTCTTGCCAAATCCCAAATAAGCATTGTCGTATAACTAAGAAACACCAAACAACAAAATATCGACATTATCTTGTATTATTAACAAAGAACAACTGAGCAACAAACACAACAACGCTCGAACAGACTAGTAAACAAACAATGATGTCTGTCAAAAATGTAAGGTTATCCAAGGTAACTGGTAGAAATGTAACTGTTATCTTGGGTTTTGAGAGGGATATCTGGAGTTTTAGGAGGGATTTCTTGGTCCCTAGAGGGATAGATTTCTATGTCCCTAGAGGGATTTCTAGGTCCCTAGAGAGATAGATTTCTATGTCCCTAGAGGGATTTCTATGTCCCTAGAGAGATTTCTAGGTCCCTAGAGGGATTTCTATGTCCCAAGAGGGATTTCTATGTCCCTAGAGGGATTTCTATGTCCCTAGAGGGATAGATTTCTATGTCCCTAGAGGGATTTCTATGTCCCTAGAGGGATTTCTATGTCCCAAGAGGGATTTCTATGTCCCAAGAGGGATTTCTATGTCCCTAGAGGGATAGATTTCTATGTCCCTAGAGGGATTTCAATGTCCCTAGAGGGATTTCTATGTTCCAAGAGGGATTTCTATGTCCCTAGAGGGATTTATATGTCCCTAGAGGGATAGATTTCTATGTCCCTAGAGGGATTTCTAGGTCCCTAGAGGGATTTCTAGGTCCCTAGAGGGATTTCTATGTCCCAAGAGGGATTTCTATGTCCCTAGAGGGATTTCAATGTCCCTAGAGGGATAGATTTCTATGTCCCTAGAGGGATTTCTATGTCCCTAGAGGGATAGATTTCTATGTCCCTAGAGGGATTTCTATGTCCCTAGAGGGATTTCTATGTCCCAAGAGGGATTTCTATGTCCCTAGAGGGATAGATTTCTATGTCCCTAGAGGGATTTCTATGTCCCTAGAGGGATTTCTATGTCGCTAGAGGGATTTCTAGGTCGCTAGAGGGATTTCTATGTCCCAAGAGGGATTTCTATGTCCCTAGAGGGATAGATTTCTATGTCCCTAGAAGGATTTCTAGGTCCCTAGAGGGATTTCTATGTCCCTAGAGGGATAGATTTCTATGTCCCTAGAGGGATTTCTATGTCCCTAGAGGGATTTCTATGTCCCAAGAGGGATTTCTATGTCCCTAGAGGGATTTCTATGTCCATAGAAAGATAGATTTCTATGTCCCTAGAGGGATTTCTATGTCCCAAGAGGGATTTCTATGTCCCAAGAGGGATTTCTATGTCCCTAGAGGGATAGATTTCTATGTCCCTAGAGGGATTTCAATGTCCCTAGAGGGATTTCTATGTCCCTAGAGGGATTTCTATGTCCCTAGAGGGATTTCTAGGTCCCTAGAGGGATTTCTATGTCCCTAGAGGGATAGATTTCTATGTCCCTAGAGGGATTTCAATGTCCCTAGAGGGATTTCTATGTCCCAAGAGGGATTTCTATGTCCCAAGAGGGATTTCTATGTCCCTAGAGGGATTTCTATGTCCCTAGAGGGATAGATTTCTATGTCCCTAGAGGGATTTCTATGTCCCTAGAAGGATTTCTATGTCCCTAGAGGGATTTCTATGTCGCTAGAGGGATTTCTAGGTCGCTAGAGGGATTTCTCTGTCCCAAGAGGGATTTCTATGTCCCTAGAGGGATAGATTTCTATGTCCCAAGAGGGATTTCTATGTCCCTAGAGGGATTTCTATGTCGCTAGAGGGATTTCTAGGTCGCTAGAGGGATTTCTATGTCCCTAGAGGGATTTCTATGTCCCAAGAGGGATTTATATGTCCCTAGAGGGATTTCTAGGTCCCTAGAGGGATTTCTATGTCCCTAGAGGGATAGATTTCTATGTCCCTAGAGGGATTTCTATGTCCCTAGAGGGATTTCTAGGTCCCTAGAGGGATAGATTTCTATGTCCCTAGAGGGATTTCTATGTCCCTAGAGGGATTTCTATGTCGCTAGAGGGATTTCTAGGTCCCTAGAGGGATAGATTTCTATGTCCCTAGAGGGATTTCTATGTCCCTAGAGGGATTTCAATGTCCCTAGAGGGATAGATTTCTATGTCCCTAGAGGGATTTCTATGTCGCTAGAGAGATAGATTTCTATGTCCCTAGAGGGATTTCTATGTCCCTAGAGGGATTTCTATGTCGCTAGAGGGATTTCTAGGTCGCTAGAGGGATAGATTTCTATGTCCCTAGAGGGATTTCTATGTCCCTAGAGGGATTTCTATGTCCCAAGAGGGATTTCTATGTCCCTAGAGGGATAGATTTCTATGTCCCTAGAGGGATTTCTATGTCCCTAGAGGGATTTCTATGTCCCAAGAGGGATTTCTATGTCCCTAGAGGGATTTCTATGTCCCTAGAAAGATAGATTTCTATGTCCCTAGAGGGATTTCTATGTCCCAAGAGGGATAGATTTCTATGTCCCTAGAGGGATTTCTATGTCCCTAGAGGGATTTCTATGTCCCAAGAGGGATTTCTATGTCCCTAGAGGGATTTCTATGTCCCTAGAGGGATAGATTTCTATGTCCCTAGAGGGATTTCTATGTCCCAAGAGGGATTTCTATGTCCCAAGAGGGATTTCTATGTCCCTAGAGGGATAGATTTCTATGTCCCTAGAGGGATTTCAATGTCCCTAGAGGGATTTCTATGTCCCTAGAGGGATTTCTATGTCCCTAGAGGGATTTCTAGGTCCCTAGAGGGATTTCTATGTCCCTAGAGGGATAGATTTCTATGTCCCTAGAGGGATTTCAATGTCCCTAGAGGGATTTCTATGTCCCAAGAGGGATTTCTATGTCCCAAGAGGGATTTCTATGTCCCTAGAGGGATTTCTATGTCCCTAGAGGGATAGATTTCTATGTCCCTAGAGGGATTTCAATGTCCCTAGAGGGATTTCTATGTCCCAAGAGGGATTTCTATGTCCCTAGAGGGATTTCTAGGTCCCTAGAGGGATTTCTAGGTCCCTAGAGGGATTTCTATGTCCCTAGAGGGATAGATTTCTATGTCCCTAGAGGGATTTCTATGTCCCTAGAAGGATTTCTATGTCCCTAGAGGGATTTCTATGTCGCTAGAGGGATTTCTAGGTCGCTAGAGGGATTTCTCTGTCCCAAGAGGGATTTCTATGTCCCTAGAGGGATAGATTTCTATGTCCCAAGAGGGATTTCTATGTCCCTAGAGGGATTTCTATGTCGCTAGAGGGATTTCTAGGTCGCTAGAGGGATTTCTATGTCCCTAGAGGGATTTCTATGTCCCAAGAGGGATTTCTATGTCCCAAGAGGGATTTCTATGTCCCTAGAGGGATAGATTTCTATGTCCCTAGAGGGATTTCAATGTCCCTAGAGGGATAGATTTCTATGTCCCTAGAGGGATTTCTAGGTCCCTAGAGAGATAGATTTCTATGTCCCTAGAGGGATTTCTATGTCCCTAGAGAGATTTCTAGGTCCCTAGAGGGATTTCTATGTCCCAAGAAGGATTTCTATGTCCCTAGAGGGATTTCAATGTCCCTAGAGGGATAGATTTCTATGTCCCTAGAGGGATTTCTATGTCCCTAGAGGGATAGATTTCTATGTCCCTAGAGGGATTTCTATGTCCCTAGAGGGATTTCTATGTCCCAAGATGGATTTCTTTGTCCCTAGAGGGATAGATTTCTATGTCCCTAGAGGGATTTCTATGTCCCTAGAGGGATTTCTATGTCGCTAGAGGGATTTCTAGGTCGCTAGAGGGATTTCTATGTCCCAAGAGGGATTTCTATGTCCCTAGAGGGATAGATTTCTATGTCCCTAGAGGGATTTCTATGTCCCAAGAGGGATTTCTATGTCCCTAGAGGGATAGATTTCTATGTCCCTAGAGGGATTTCTATGTCCCTAGAGGGATTTCTATGTCCCAAGAGGGATTTCTATGTCCCTAGAGGGATTTCTATGTCCCTAGAGGGATTTCTATGTCCCTAGAGGGATTTCTATGTCCCAAGAGGGATTTCTATGTCCCTAGAGGGATTTCTATGTCCCTAGAGGGATAGATTTCTATGTCCCTAGAGGGATTTCTATGTCCCAAGAGGGATTTCTATGTCCCAAGAGGGATTTCTATGTCCCTAGAGGGATAGATTTCTATGTCCCTAGAGGGATTTCAATGTCCCTAGAGGGATTTCTATGTCCCTAGAGGGATTTCTATGTCCCTAGAGGGATTTCTAGGTCCCTAGAGGGATTTCTATGTCCCTAGAGGGATAGATTTCTATGTCCCTAGAGGGATTTCAATGTCCCTAGAGGGATTTCTATGTCCCAAGAGGGATTTCTATGTCCCAAGAGGGATTTCTATGTCCCTAGAGGGATTTCTATGTCCCTAGAGGGATAGATTTCTATGTCCCTAGAGGGATTTCAATGTCCCTAGAGGGATTTCTATGTCCCAAGAGGGATTTCTATGTCCCTAGAGGGATTTCTAGGTCCCTAGAGGGATTTCTAGGTCCCTAGAGGGATTTCTATGTCCCTAGAGGGATAGATTTCTATGTCCCTAGAGGGATTTCTATGTCCCTAGAAGGATTTCTATGTCCCTAGAGGGATTTCTATGTCGCTAGAGGGATTTCTAGGTCGCTAGAGGGATTTCTCTGTCCCAAGAGGGATTTCTATGTCCCTAGAGGGATAGATTTCTATGTCCCAAGAGGGATTTCTATGTCCCTAGAGGGATTTCTATGTCGCTAGAGGGATTTCTAGGTCGCTAGAGGGATTTCTATGTCCCTAGAGGGATTTCTATGTCCCAAGAGGGATTTCTATGTCCCAAGAGGGATTTCTATGTCCCTAGAGGGATAGATTTCTATGTCCCTAGAGGGATTTCAATGTCCCTAGAGGGATAGATTTCTATGTCCCTAGAGGGATTTCTAGGTCCCTAGAGAGATAGATTTCTATGTCCCTAGAGGGATTTCTATGTCCCTAGAGAGATTTCTAGGTCCCTAGAGGGATTTCTATGTCCCAAGAGGGATTTCTATGTCCCTAGAGGGATTTCAATGTCCCTAGAGGGATAGATTTCTATGTCCCTAGAGGGATTTCTATGTCCCAAGAGGGATTTCTATGTCCCTAGAGGGATAGATTTCTATGTCCCTAGAGGGATTTCTATGTCCCTAGAGGGATTTCTATGTCGCTAGAGGGATTTCTAGGTCGCTAGAGGGATTTCTATGTCCCAAGAGGGATTTCTATGTCCCTAGAGGGATAGATTTCTATGTCCCTAGAAGGATTTCTAGGTCCCTAGAGGGATTTCTATGTCCCTAGAGGGATAGATTTCTATGTCCCTAGAGGGATTTCTATGTCCCTAGAGGGATTTCTATGTCCCAAGAGGGATTTCTATGTCCCTAGAGGGATTTCTATGTCCATAGAAAGATAGATTTCTATGTCCCTAGAGGGATTTCTATGTCCCAAGAGGGATTTCTATGTCCCAAGAGGGATTTCTATGTCCCTAGAGGGATAGATTTCTATGTCCCTAGAGGGATTTCAATGTCCCTAGAGGGATTTCTATGTCCCTAGAGGGATTTCTATGTCCCTAGAGGGATTTCTAGGTCCCTAGAGGGATTTCTATGTCCCTAGAGGGATAGATTTCTATGTCCCTAGAGGGATTTCAATGTCCCTAGAGGGATTTCTATGTCCCAAGAGGGATTTCTATGTCCCAAGAGGGATTTCTATGTCCCTAGAGGGATTTCTATGTCCCTAGAGGGATAGATTTCTATGTCCCTAGAGGGATTTCTATGTCCCTAGAAGGATTTCTATGTCCCTAGAGGGATTTCTATGTCGCTAGAGGGATTTCTAGGTCGCTAGAGGGATTTCTCTGTCCCAAGAGGGATTTCTATGTCCCTAGAGGGATAGATTTCTATGTCCCAAGAGGGATTTCTATGTCCCTAGAGGGATTTCTATGTCGCTAGAGGGATTTCTAGGTCGCTAGAGGGATTTCTATGTCCCTAGAGGGATTTCTATGTCCCAAGAGGGATTTCTATGTCCCTAGAGGGATTTCTAGGTCCCTAGAGGGATTTCTATGTCCCTAGAGGGATAGATTTCTATGTCCCTAGAGGGATTTCTATGTCCCTAGAGGGATTTCTAGGTCCCTAGAGGGATAGATTTCTATGTCCCTAGAGGGATTTCTATGTCCCTAGAGGGATTTCTATGTCGCTAGAGGGATTTCTAGGTCCCTAGAGGGATAGATTTCTATGTCCCTAGAGGGATTTCTATGTCCCTAGAGGGATTTCAATGTCCCTAGAGGGATAGATTTCTATGTCCCTAGAGGGATTTCTATGTCGCTAGAGAGATAGATTTCTATGTCCCTAGAGGGATTTCTATGTCCCTAGAGGGATTTCTATGTCGCTAGAGGGATTTCTAGGTCGCTAGAGGGATAGATTTCTATGTCCCTAGAGGGATTTCTATGTCCCTAGAGGGATTTCTATGTCCCAAGAGGGATTTCTATGTCCCTAGAGGGATAGATTTCTATGTCCCTAGAGGGATTTCTATGTCCCTAGAGGGATTTCTATGTCCCAAGAGGGATTTCTATGTCCCTAGAGGGATTTCTATGTCCCTAGAAAGATAGATTTCTATGTCCCTAGAGGGATTTCTATGTCCCAAGAGGGATAGATTTCTATGTCCCTAGAGGGATTTCTATGTCCCTAGAGGGATTTCTATGTCCCAAGAGGGATTTCTATGTCCCTAGAGGGATTTCTATGTCCCTAGAGGGATAGATTTCTATGTCCCTAGAGGGATTTCTATGTCCCAAGAGGGATTTCTATGTCCCAAGAGGGATTTCTATGTCCCTAGAGGGATAGATTTCTATGTCCCTAGAGGGATTTCAATGTCCCTAGAGGGATTTCTATGTCCCTAGAGGGATTTCTATGTCCCTAGAGGGATTTCTAGGTCCCTAGAGGGATTTCTATGTCCCTAGAGGGATAGATTTCTATGTCCCTAGAGGGATTTCAATGTCCCTAGAGGGATTTCTATGTCCCAAGAGGGATTTCTATGTCCCAAGAGGGATTTCTATGTCCCTAGAGGGATTTCTATGTCCCTAGAGGGATAGATTTCTATGTCCCTAGAGGGATTTCAATGTCCCTAGAGGGATTTCTATGTCCCAAGAGGGATTTCTATGTCCCTAGAGGGATTTCTAGGTCCCTAGAGGGATTTCTAGGTCCCTAGAGGGATTTCTATGTCCCTAGAGGGATAGATTTCTATGTCCCTAGAGGGATTTCTATGTCCCTAGAAGGATTTCTATGTCCCTAGAGGGATTTCTATGTCGCTAGAGGGATTTCTAGGTCGCTAGAGGGATTTCTCTGTCCCAAGAGGGATTTCTATGTCCCTAGAGGGATAGATTTCTATGTCCCAAGAGGGATTTCTATGTCCCTAGAGGGATTTCTATGTCGCTAGAGGGATTTCTAGGTCGCTAGAGGGATTTCTATGTCCCTAGAGGGATTTCTATGTCCCAAGAGGGATTTCTATGTCCCAAGAGGGATTTCTATGTCCCTAGAGGGATAGATTTCTATGTCCCTAGAGGGATTTCAATGTCCCTAGAGGGATAGATTTCTATGTCCCTAGAGGGATTTCTAGGTCCCTAGAGAGATAGATTTCTATGTCCCTAGAGGGATTTCTATGTCCCTAGAGAGATTTCTAGGTCCCTAGAGGGATTTCTATGTCCCAAGAGGGATTTCTATGTCCCTAGAGGGATTTCAATGTCCCTAGAGGGATAGATTTCTATGTCCCTAGAGGGATTTCTATGTCCCTAGAGGGATAGATTTCTATGTCCCTAGAGGGATTTCTATGTCCCTAGAGGGATTTCTATGTCCCAAGATGGATTTCTTTGTCCCTAGAGGGATAGATTTCTATGTCCCTAGAGGGATTTCTATGTCCCTAGAGGGATTTCTATGTCGCTAGAGGGATTTCTAGGTCGCTAGAGGGATTTCTATGTCCCAAGAGGGATTTCTATGTCCCTAGAGGGATAGATTTCTATGTCCCTAGAGGGATTTCTATGTCCCAAGAGGGATTTCTATGTCCCTAGAGGGATAGATTTCTATGTCCCTAGAGGGATTTCTATGTCCCTAGAGGGATTTCTATGTCCCAAGAGGGATTTCTATGTCCCTAGAGGGATTTCTATGTCCCTAGAGGGATTTCTATGTCCCTAGAGGGATTTCTATGTCCCAAGAGGGATTTCTATGTCCCTAGAGGGATTTCTATGTCCCTAGAGGGATAGATTTCTATGTCCCTAGAGGGATTTCTATGTCCCAAGAGGGATTTCTATGTCCCAAGAGGGATTTCTATGTCCCTAGAGGGATAGATTTCTATGTCCCTAGAGGGATTTCAATGTCCCTAGAGGGATTTCTATGTCCCTAGAGGGATTTCTATGTCCCTAGAGGGATTTCTAGGTCCCTAGAGGGATTTCTATGTCCCTAGAGGGATAGATTTCTATGTCCCTAGAGGGATTTCAATGTCCCTAGAGGGATTTCTATGTCCCAAGAGGGATTTCTATGTCCCAAGAGGGATTTCTATGTCCCTAGAGGGATTTCTATGTCCCTAGAGGGATAGATTTCTATGTCCCTAGAGGGATTTCAATGTCCCTAGAGGGATTTCTATGTCCCAAGAGGGATTTCTATGTCCCTAGAGGGATTTCTAGGTCCCTAGAGGGATTTCTAGGTCCCTAGAGGGATTTCTATGTCCCTAGAGGGATAGATTTCTATGTCCCTAGAGGGATTTCTATGTCCCTAGAAGGATTTCTATGTCCCTAGAGGGATTTCTATGTCGCTAGAGGGATTTCTAGGTCGCTAGAGGGATTTCTCTGTCCCAAGAGGGATTTCTATGTCCCTAGAGGGATAGATTTCTATGTCCCAAGAGGGATTTCTATGTCCCTAGAGGGATTTCTATGTCGCTAGAGGGATTTCTAGGTCGCTAGAGGGATTTCTATGTCCCTAGAGGGATTTCTATGTCCCAAGAGGGATTTCTATGTCCCAAGAGGGATTTCTATGTCCCTAGAGGGATAGATTTCTATGTCCCTAGAGGGATTTCAATGTCCCTAGAGGGATAGATTTCTATGTCCCTAGAGGGATTTCTAGGTCCCTAGAGAGATAGATTTCTATGTCCCTAGAGGGATTTCTATGTCCCTAGAGAGATTTCTAGGTCCCTAGAGGGATTTCTATGTCCCAAGAGGGATTTCTATGTCCCTAGAGGGATTTCAATGTCCCTAGAGGGATAGATTTCTATGTCCCTAGAGGGATTTCTATGTCCCTAGAGGGATAGATTTCTATGTCCCTAGAGGGATTTCTATGTCCCTAGAGGGATTTCTATGTCCCAAGATGGATTTCTTTGTCCCTAGAGGGATAGATTTCTATGTCCCTAGAGGGATTTCTATGTCCCTAGAGGGATTTCTATGTCGCTAGAGGGATTTCTAGGTCGCTAGAGGGATTTCTATGTCCCAAGAGGGATTTCTATGTCCCTAGAGGGATAGATTTCTATGTCCCTAGAAGGATTTCTAGGTCCCTAGAGGGATTTCTATGTCCCTAGAGGGATAGATTTCTATGTCCCTAGAGGGATTTCTATGTCCCTAGAGGGATTTCTATGTCCCAAGAGGGATTTCTATGTCCCTAGAGGGATAGATTTCTATGTCCCTAGAGGGATTTCTATGTCCCTAGAGGGATTTCTATGTCCCAAGAGGGATTTCTATGTCCCTAGAGGGATTTCTATGTCCCTAGAAAGATAGATTTCTATGTCCCTAGAGGGATTTCTATGTCCCAAGAGGGATAGATTTCTATGTCCCTAGAGGGATTTCTATGTCCCTAGAGGGATTTCTATGTCCCAAGAGGGATTTCTATGTCCCTAGAGGGATTTCTATGTCCCTAGAGGGATAGATTTCTATGTCCCTAGAGGGATTTCTATGTCCCAAGAGGGATTTCTATGTCCCAAGAGGGATTTCTATGTCCCTAGAGGGATAGATTTCTATGTCCCTAGAGGGATTTCAATGTCCCTAGAGGGATTTCTATGTCCCTAGAGGGATTTCTATGTCCCTAGAGGGATTTCTAGGTCCCTAGAGGGATTTCTATGTCCCTAGAGGGATAGATTTCTATGTCCCTAGAGGGATTTCAATGTCCCTAGAGGGATTTCTATGTCCCAAGAGGGATTTCTATGTCCCAAGAGGGATTTCTATGTCCCTAGAGGGATTTCTATGTCCCTAGAGGGATAGATTTCTATGTCCCTAGAGGGATTTCTATGTCCCTAGAGGGATTTCTATGTCCCAAGAGGGATTTCTATGTCCCAAGAGGGATTTCTATGTCCCTAGAGGGATAGATTTCTATGTCCCTAGAGGGATTTCAATGTCCCTAGAGGGATTTCTATGTCCCAAGAGGGATTTCTATGTCCCTAGAGGGATTTCTAGGTCCCTAGAGGGATTTCTAGGTCCCTAGAGGGATTTCTATGTCCCTAGAGGGATAGATTTCTATGTCCCTAGAGGGATTTCTATGTCCCTAGAAGGATTTCTATGTCCCTAGAGGGATTTCTATGTCGCTAGAGGGATTTCTAGGTCGCTAGAGGGATTTCTCTGTCCCAAGAGGGATTTCTATGTCCCTAGAGGGATAGATTTCTATGTCCCAAGAGGGATTTCTATGTCCCTAGAGGGATTTCTATGTCGCTAGAGGGATTTCTAGGTCGCTAGAGGGATTTCTATGTCCCTAGAGGGATTTCTAGGTCCCTAGAGAGATAGATTTCTATGTCCCTAGAGGGATTTCTATGTCCCAAGAGGGATTTCTATGTCCCAAGAGGGATTTCTATGTCCCTAGAGGGATAGATTTCTATGTCCCTAGAGGAATTTCAATGTCCCTAGAGGGATTTCTATGTCCCAAGATGGATTTCTATGTCCCTAGAGGGATAGATTTCTATGTCCCTAGAGGGATTTCTATGTCCCTAGAGGGATTTCTAGGTCCCATGAGGGATTTCTATGTCCCTAGAGAGAGAGATATCTATGTCCCTAGAGGGATTTCTATGTCGCTAGAGGGATTTCTAGGTCGCTAGAGTGATTTCAATGTCCCTAGAGGGATTTCTAGGTCCCTAGAGGGATTTCTATGTCCCTAGAGGGATAGATTTCTATGTCCCTAGAGGGATTTCTATGTCCCTAGAGGGATTTCTAGGTCCCTAGAGGGATAGATTTCTATGTCCCTAGAGGGATTTCTATGTCCCTAGAGGGATTTCTATGTCGCTAGAGGGATTTCTAGGTCCCTAGAGGGATAGATTTCTATGTCCCTAGAGGGATTTCTATGTCCCTAGAGGGATTTCAATGTCCCTAGAGGGATAGATTTCTATGTCCCTAGAGGGATTTCTATGTCGCTAGAGGGATAGATTTCTATGTCCCTAGAGGGATTTCTATGTCCCTAGAGGGATTTCTATGTCGCTAGAGGGATAGATTTCTATGTCCCTAGAGGGATTTCTATGTCCCAAGAAGGATTTCTATGTCCCTAGAGGGATAGATTTCTATGTCCCTAGAGGGATTTCTATGTCCCTAGAGGGATTTCTATGTCCCAAGAGGGATTTCTATGTCCCTAGAGGGATTTCTATGTCCCTAGAAAGATAGATTTCTATGTCCCTAGAGGGATTTCTATGTCCCAAGAGGGATAGATTTCTATGTCCCTAGAGGGATTTCTATGTCCCTAGAGGGATTTCTATGTCCCAAGAGGGATTTCTATGTCCCTAGAGGGATTTCTATGTCCCTAGAGGGATAGATTTCTATGTCCCTAGAGGGATTTCTATGTCCCAAGAGGGATTTCTATGTCCCAAGAGGGATTTCTATGTCCCTAGAGGGATAGATTTCTATGTCCCTAGAGGGATTTCAATGTCCCTAGAGGGATTTCTATGTCCCTAGAGGGATTTCTATGTCCCTAGAGGGATTTCTAGGTCCCTAGAGGGATTTCTATGTCCCTAGAGGGATAGATTTCTATGTCCCTAGAGGGATTTCAATGTCCCTAGAGGGATTTCTATGTCCCAAGAGGGATTTCTATGTCCCAAGAGGGATTTCTATGTCCCTAGAGGGATTTCTATGTCCCTAGAGGGATAGATTTCTATGTCCCTAGAGGGATTTCAATGTCCCTAGAGGGATTTCTATGTCCCAAGAGGGATTTCTATGTCCCTAGAGGGATTTCTAGGTCCCTAGAGGGATTTCTATGTCCCTAGAGGGATAGATTTCTATGTCCCTAGAGGGATTTCTATGTCCCTAGAAGGATTTCTATGTCCCTAGAGGGATTTCTATGTCGCTAGAGGGATTTCTAGGTCGCTAGAGGGATTTCTATGTCCCTAGAGGGATTTCTATGTCGCTAGAGGGATTTCTAGGTCGCTAGAGGGATTTCTATGTCCCTAGAGGGATTTCTATGTCCCAAGAGGGATTTCTATGTCCCAAGAGGGATTTCTATGTCCCTAGAGGGATAGATTTCTATGTCCCTAGAGGGATTTCAATGTCCCTAGAGGGATAGATTTCTATGTCCCTAGAGGGATTTCTAGGTCCCTAGAGAGATAGATTTCTATGTCCCTAGAGGGATTTCTATGTCCCTAGAGAGATTTCTAGGTCCCTAGAGGGATTTCTATGTCCCAAGAGGGATTTCTATGTCCCTAGAGGGATTTCAATGTCCCTAGAGGGATAGATTTCTATGTCCCTAGAGGGATTTCTATGTCCCTAGAGGGATAGATTTCTATGTCCCTAGAGGGATTTCTATGTCCCTAGAGGGATTTCTATGTCCCAAGATGGATTTCTTTGTCCCTAGAGGGATAGATTTCTATGTCCCTAGAGGGATTTCTATGTCCCTAGAGGGATTTCTATGTCGCTAGAGGGATTTCTAGGTCGCTAGAGGGATTTCTATGTCCCAAGAGGGATTTCTATGTCCCTAGAGGGATAGATTTCTATGTCCCTAGAAGGATTTCTAGGTCCCTAAAGGGATTTCTATGTCCCTAGAGGGATAGATTTCTATGTCCCTAGAGGGATTTCTATGTCCCTAGAGGGATTTCTATGTCCCAAGAGGGATTTCTATGTCCCTAGAGGGATAGATTTCTATGTCCCTAGAGGGATTTCTATGTCCCTAGAGGGATTTCTATGTCCCAAGAGGGATTTCTATGTCCCTAGAGGGATTTCTATGTCCCTAGAAAGATAGATTTCTATGTCCCTAGAGGGATTTCTATGTCCCAAGAGGGATAGATTTCTATGTCCCTAGAGGGATTTCTATGTCCCTAGAGGGATTTCTATGTCCCAAGAGGGATTTCTATGTCCCTAGAGGGATTTCTATGTCCCTAGAGGGATAGATTTCTATGTCCCTAGAGGGATTTCTATGTCCCAAGAGGGATTTCTATGTCCCAAGAGGGATTTCTATGTCCCTAGAGGGATAGATTTCTATGTCCCTAGAGGGATTTCAATGTCCCTAGAGGGATTTCTATGTCCCTAGAGGGATTTCTATGTCCCTAGAGGGATTTCTAGGTCCCTAGAGGGATTTCTATGTCCCTAGAGGGATAGATTTCTATGTCCCTAGAGGGATTTCAATGTCCCTAGAGGGATTTCTATGTCCCAAGAGGGATTTCTATGTCCCAAGAGGGATTTCTATGTCCCTAGAGGGATTTATATGTCCCTAGAGGGATTTCTATGTCGCTAGAGGGATTTCTATGTCCCAAGAGGGATTTCAATGTCCCTAGAGGGATTTCTATGTCCCAAGAGGGATTTCTATGTCCCTAGAGGGATTTCTAGGTCCCTAGAGGGATTTCTAGGTCCCTAGAGGGATTTCTATGTCCCTAGAGGGATAGATTTCTATGTCCCTAGAGGGATTTCTATGTCCCTAGAAGGATTTCTATGTCCCTAGAGGGATTTCTATGTCGCTAGAGGGATTTCTAGGTCGCTAGAGGGATTTCTCTGTCCCAAGAGGGATTTCTATGTCCCTAGAGGGATAGATTTCTATGTCCCAAGAGGGATTTCTATGTCCCTAGAGGGATTTCTATGTCGCTAGAGGGATTTCTAGGTCGCTAGAGGGATTTCTATGTCCCTAGAGGGATTTCTATGTCCCAAGAGGGATTTCTATGTCCCAAGAGGGATTTCTATGTCCCTAGAGGGATAGATTTCTATGTCCCTAGAGGGATTTCAATGTCCCTAGAGGGATAGATTTCTATGTCCCTAGAGGGATTTCTATGTCCCTAGAAGGATTTCTATGTCCCTAGAGGGATTTCTATGTCGCTAGAGGGATTTCTAGGTCGCTAGAGGGATTTCTCTGTCCCAAGAGGGATTTCTATGTCCCTAGAGGGATAGATTTCTATGTCCCAAGAGGGATTTCTATGTCCCTAGAGGGATTTCTATGTCGCTAGAGGGATTTCTAGGTCGCTAGAGGGATTTCTATGTCCCTAGAGGGATTTCTAGGTCCCTAGAGGGATAGATTTCTATGTCCCTAGAGGGATTTCTATGTCCCAAGAGGGATTTCTATGTCCCAAGAGGGATTTCTATGTCCCTAGAGGGATAGATTTCTATGTCCCTAGAGGGATTTCAATGTCCCTAGAGGGATTTCTATGTCCCAAGAGGGATTTCTATGTCCCTAGAGGGATAGATTTCTATGTCCCTAGAGGGATTTCTATGTCCCTAGAGGGATTTCTAGGTCCCTAGAGGGATTTCTATGTCCCTAGAGAGAGAGATTTCTATGTCCCTAGAGGGATTTCTATGTCGCTAGAGGGATTTCTAGGTCGGTAGAGGGATTTCAATGTCCCTAGAGGGATTTCTAGGTCCCTAGAGGGATTTCTATGTCCCTAGAGGGATAGATTTCTATGTCCCTAGAGGGATTTCTATGTCCCTAGAGGGATTTCTAGGTCCCTAGAGGGATAGATTTCTATGTCCCTAGAGGGATTTCTATGTCCCTAGAGGGATTTCTATGTCGCTAGAGGGATTTCTATGTCGCTAGAGGGATTTCTATGTCCCAAGAGGGATTTCTATGTCCCAAGAGGGATTTCTATGTCCCTAGAGGGATTTCTATGTCCCTAGAGGGATAGATTTCTATGTCCCTAGAGGGATTTCAATGTCCCTAGAGGGATTTCTAGGTCCCAAGAGGGATAGATTTCTATGTCCCTAGAGGGATTTCTATGTCCCTAGAGGGATTTCTATGTCCCAAGAGGGATTTCTATGTCCCTAGAGGGATTTCTATGTCCCTAGAGGGATAGATTTCTATGTCCCTAGAGGGATTTCTATGTCCCAAGAGGGATTTCTATGTCCCAAGAGGGATTTCTATGTCCCTAGAGGGATAGATTTCTATGTCCCTAGAGGGATTTCAATGTCCCTAGAGGGATTTCTATGTCCCAAGAGGGATTTCTATGTCCCAAGAGGGATTTCTATGTCCCTAGAGGGATTTCTATGTCCCTAGAGGGATTTCTATGTCCCTAGAGGGATAGATTTCTATGTCCCTAGAGGGATTTCTATGTCCCTAGAGGGATTTCTATGTCCCAAGAGGGATTTCTATGTCCCAAGAGGGATTTCTATGTCCCTAGAGGGATAGATTTCTATGTCCCTAGAGGGATTTCAATGTCCCTAGAGGGATTTCTATGTCCCAAGAGGGATTTCTATGTCCCTAGAGGGATTTCTAGGTCCCTAGAGGGATTTCTAGGTCCCTAGAGGGATTTCTATGTCCCTAGAGGGATAGATTTCTATGTCCCTAGAGGGATTTCTATGTCCCTAGAAGGATTTCTATGTCCCTAGAGGGATTTCTATGTCGCTAGAGGGATTTCTAGGTCGCTAGAGGGATTTCTCTGTCCCAAGAGGGATTTCTATGTCCCTAGAGGGATAGATTTCTATGTCCCAAGAGGGATTTCTATGTCCCTAGAGGGATTTCTATGTCGCTAGAGGGATTTCTAGGTCGCTAGAGGGATTTCTATGTCCCTAGAGGGATTTCTAGGTCCCTAGAGGGATAGATTTCTATGTCCCTAGAGGGATTTCTATGTCCCAAGAGGGATTTCTATGTCCCAAGAGGGATTTCTATGTCCCTAGAGGGATAGATTTCTATGTCCCTAGAGGGATTTCAATGTCCCTAGAGGGATTTCTATGTCCCAAGAGGGATTTCTATGTCCCTAGAGGGATAGATTTCTATGTCCCTAGAGGGATTTCTATGTCCCTAGAGGGATTTCTAGGTCCCTAGAGGGATTTCTATGTCCCTAGAGAGAGAGATTTCTATGTCCCTAGAGGGATTTCTATGTCGCTAGAGGGATTTCTAGGTCGCTAGAGGGATTTCAATGTCCCTAGAGGGATTTCTAGGTCCCTAGAGGGATTTCTATGTCCCTAGAGGGATAGATTTCTATGTCCCTAGAGGGATTTCTATGTCCCTAGAGGGATTTCTAGGTCCCTAGAGGGATAGATTTCTATGTCCCTAGAGGGATTTCTATGTCCCTAGAGGGATTTCTATGTCGCTAGAGGGATTTCTAGGTCCCTAGAGGGATAGATTTCTATGTCCCTAGAGGGATTTCTATGTCCCTAGAGGGATTTCAATGTCCCTAGAGGGATTTCTAGGTCCCTAGAGGGATTTCTATGTCCCTAGAGGGATAGATTTCTATGTCCCTAGAGGGATTTCTATGTCGCTAGAGGGATTTCTATGTCCCAAGAGGGATTTCTATGTCCCAAGAGGGATTTCTATGTCCCTAGAGGGATTTCTATGTCCCTAGAGGGATAGATTTCTATGTCCCTAGAGGGATTTCAATGTCCCTAGAGGGATTTCTAGGTCCCTAGAGGGATTTCTATGTCCCTAGAGGGATAGATTTCTATGTCCCTAGAGGGATTTCTATGTCCCTAGAGGGATTTCTATGTCCCAAGAGGGATTTCTATGTCCCTAGAGGGATTTCTATGTCGCTAGAGGGATTTCTAGGTCGCTAGAGGGATTTCTATGTCCCAAGAGGGATTTCTATGTCCCTAGAGGGATAGATTTCTATGTCCCTAGAGGGATTTCTATGTCGCTAGAGGGATTTCTAGGTCGCTAGAGGGATTTCTATGTCCCTAGAGGGATTTCTAGGTCCCTAGAGGGATAGATTTCTATGTCCCTAGAGGGATTTCTATGTCCCAAGAGGGATTTCTATGTCCCAAGAGGGATTTCTATGTCCCTAGAGGGATAGATTTCTATGTCCCTAGAGGGATTTCAATGTCCCTAGAGGGATTTCTATGTCCCAAGAGGGATTTCTATGTCCCAAGAGGGATTTCTATGTCCCTAGAGGGATAGATTTCTATGTCCCTAGAGGGATTTCAATGTCCCTAGAGGGATTTCTATGTCCCAAGAGGGATTTCTATGTCCCAAGAGGGATTTCTAGGTCCCTAGAGGGATAGATTTCTATGTCCCTAGAGGGATTTCTATGTCCCAAGAGGGATTTCTATGTCCCTAGAGGGATAGATTTCTATGTCCCTAGAGGGATTTCTATGTCCCAAGAGGGATTTCTATGTCCCTAGAGGGATTTCTATGTCCCTAGAGGGATTTCTATGTCCCAAGAGGGATTTCTATGTCCCTAGAGGGATTTCTATGTCCCTAGAGGGATAGATTTCTATGTCCCTAGAGGGATTTCTATGTCCCAAGAGGGATAGATTTCTATGTCCCTAGAGGGATTTCTATGTCCCTAGAGGGATTTCTATGTCCCTAGAGGGATAGATTTCTATGTCCCTAGAGGGATTTCTATGTCTCAAGAGGGATTTCTATGTCCCAAGAGGGATTTCTATGTCCCTAGAGGGATAGATTTCTATGTCCCTAGAGGGATTTCAATGTCCCTAGAGGGATTTCTATGTCCCTAGAGGGATTTCTATGTCCCAAGAGGGATTTCTATGTCCCTAGAGGGATAGATTTCTATGTCCCTAGAGGGATTTCAATGTCCCTAGAGGGATTTCTATGTCCCTAGAGGGATTTCTATGTCCCTAGAGGGATTTCTATGTCCCAAGAGGGATTTCTATGTCCCAAGAGGGATTTCTATGTCCCTAGAGGGATAGATTTCTATGTCCCTAGAGGGATTTCAATGTCCCTAGAGGGATTTCTATGTCCCTAGAGGGATTTCTATGTCCCAAGAGGGATTTCTATGTCCCTAGAGGGATAGATTTCTATGTCCCTAGAGGGATTTCAATGTCCCTAGAGGGATTTCTATGTCCCTAGAGGGATTTCTATGTCCCTAGAGGGATTTCTAGGTCCCTAGAGGGATTTCTATGTCCCTAGAGGGATAGATTTCTATGTCCCTAGAGGGATTTCTATGTCCCTAGAGGGATAGATTTCTATGTCCCTAGAGGGATTTCAATGTCCCTAGAGGGATTTCTATGTCCCAAGAGGGATTTCTATGTCCCTAGAGGGATTTCTAGGTCCCTAGAGGGATTTCTATGTCCCTAGAGGGATAGATTTCTATGTCCCTAGAGGGATTTCAATGTCCCTAGAGGGATTTCTATGTCCCTAGAGGGATTTCTATGTCCCTAGAGGGATTTCTAGGTCCCTAGAGGGATTTCTATGTCCCTAGAGGGATAGATTTCTATGTCCCTAGAGGGATTTCTATGTCCCTAGAGGGATAGATTTCTATGTCCCTAGAGGGATTTCAATGTCCCTAGAGGGATTTCTATGTCCCAAGAGGGATTTCTATGTCCCTAGAGGGATTTCTAGGTCCCTAGAGGGATTTCTATGTCCCTAGAGGGATAGATTTCTATGTCCCTAGAGGGATTTCAATGTCCCTAGAGGGATTTCTATGTCCCAAGAGGGATTTCTATGTCCCTAGAGGGATTTCTAGGTCCCTAGAGGGATTTCTAGGTCCCTAGAGGGATTTCTATGTCCCTAGAGGGATAGATTTCTATGTCCCTAGAGGGATTTCAATGTCCCTAGAGGGATTTCTATGTCCCTAGAGGGATTTCTATGTCCCAAGAGGGATTTCTATGTCCCTAGAGGGATAGATTTCTATGTCCCTAGAGGGATTTCAATGTCCCTAGAGGGATTTCTATGTCCCTAGAGGGATTTCTATGTCCCTAGAGGGATTTCTAGGTCCCTAGAGGGATTTCTATGTCCCTAGAGGGATAGATTTCTATGTCCCTAGAGGGATTTCTATGTCCCTAGAGGGATAGATTTCTATGTCCCTAGAGGGATTTCAATGTCCCTAGAGGGATTTCTATGTCCCAAGAGGGATTTCTATGTCCCTAGAGGGATTTCTAGGTCCCTAGAGGGATTTCTATGTCCCTAGAGGGATAGATTTCTATGTCCCTAGAGGGATTTCAATGTCCCTAGAGGGATTTCTATGTCCCTAGAGGGATTTCTATGTCCCTAGAGGGATTTCTAGGTCCCTAGAGGGATTTCTATGTCCCTAGAGGGATAGATTTCTATGTCCCTAGAGGGATTTCTATGTCCCTAGAGGGATAGATTTCTATGTCCCTAGAGGGATTTCAATGTCCCTAGAGGGATTTCTATGTCCCAAGAGGGATTTCTATGTCCCTAGAGGGATTTCTAGGTCCCTAGAGGGATTTCTATGTCCCTAGAGGGATAGATTTCTATGTCCCTAGAGGGATTTCAATGTCCCTAGAGGGATTTCTATGTCCCAAGAGGGATTTCTATGTCCCTAGAGGGATTTCTAGGTCCCTAGAGGGATTTCTAGGTCCCTAGAGGGATTTCTATGTCCCTAGAGGGATTTCAATGTCCCTAGAGGGATAGATTTCTATGTCCCTAGAGGGATTTCTAGGTCCCTAGAGAGATAGATTTCTATGTCCCTAGAGGGATTTCTATGTCCCTAGAGGGATTTCTATGTCCCTAGAGGGATTTCTATGTCCCTAGAGGGATTTCTAGGTCCCTAGAGGGATTTCTATGTCCCTAGAGGGATAGATTTCTATGTCCCTAGAGGGATTTCTATGTCCCTAGAGGGATAGATTTCTATGTCCCTAGAGGGATTTCAATGTCCCTAGAGGGATTTCTATGTCCCAAGAGGGATTTCTATGTCCCTAGAGGGATTTCTAGGTCCCTAGAGGGATTTCTATGTCCCTAGAGGGATAGATTTCTATGTCCCTAGAGGGATTTCTATGTCCCTAGAGGGATTTCTAGGTCCCTAGAGGGATAGATTTCTATGTCCCTAGAGGGATTTCTATGTCCCTAGAGGGATTTCTATGTCGCTAGAGGGATTTCTAGGTCCCTAGAGGGATAGATTTCTATGTCCCTAGAGGGATTTCTATGTCCCTAGAGGGATTTCAATGTCCCTAGAGGGATAGATTTCTATGTCCCTAGAGGGATTTCTATGTCGCTAGAGAGATAGATTTCTATGTCCCTAGAGGGATTTCTATGTCCCTAGAGGGATTTCTATGTCGCTAGAGGGATTTCTAGGTCGCTAGAGGGATAGATTTCTATGTCCCTAGAGGGATTTCTATGTCCCTAGAGGGATTTCTATGTCCCAAGAGGGATTTCTATGTCCCTAGAGGGATAGATTTCTATGTCCCTAGAGGGATTTCTATGTCCCTAGAGGGATTTCTATGTCCCAAGAGGGATTTCTATGTCCCTAGAGGGATTTCTATGTCCCTAGAAAGATAGATTTCTATGTCCCTAGAGGGATTTCTATGTCCCAAGAGGGATAGATTTCTATGTCCCTAGAGGGATTTCTATGTCCCTAGAGGGATTTCTATGTCCCAAGAGGGATTTCTATGTCCCTAGAGGGATTTCTATGTCCCTAGAGGGATAGATTTCTATGTCCCTAGAGGGATTTCTATGTCCCAAGAGGGATTTCTATGTCCCTAGAGGGATAGATTTCTATGTCCCTAGAGGGATTTCAATGTCCCTAGAGGGATTTCTATGTCCCTAGAGGGATTTCTATGTCCCTAGAGGGATTTCTAGGTCCCTAGAGGGATTTCTATGTCCCTAGAGGGATAGATTTCTATGTCCCTAGAGGGATTTCAATGTCCCTAGAGGGATTTCTATGTCCCAAGAGGGATTTCTATGTCCCAAGAGGGATTTCTATGTCCCTAGAGGGATTTCTATGTCCCTAGAGGGATAGATTTCTATGTCCCTAGAGGGATTTCAATGTCCCTAGAGGGATTTCTATGTCCCAAGAGGGATTTCTATGTCCCTAGAGGGATTTCTAGGTCCCTAGAGGGATTTCTAGGTCCCTAGAGGGATTTCTATGTCCCTAGAGGGATAGATTTCTATGTCCCTAGAGGGATTTCTATGTCCCTAGAAGGATTTCTATGTCCCTAGAGGGATTTCTATGTCGCTAGAGGGATTTCTAGGTCGCTAGAGGGATTTCTCTGTCCCAAGAGGGATTTCTATGTCCCTAGAGGGATAGATTTCTATGTCCCAAGAGGGATTTCTATGTCCCTAGAGGGATTTCTATGTCGCTAGAGGGATTTCTAGGTCGCTAGAGGGATTTCTATGTCCCTAGAGGGATTTCTATGTCCCAAGAGGGATTTCTATGTCCCAAGAGGGATTTCTATGTCCCTAGAGGGATAGATTTCTATGTCCCTAGAGGGATTTCAATGTCCCTAGAGGGATAGATTTCTATGTCCCTAGAGGGATTTCTAGGTCCCTAGAGAGATAGATTTCTATGTCCCTAGAGGGATTTCTATGTCCCTAGAGAGATTTCTAGGTCCCTAGAGGGATTTCTATGTCCCAAGAGGGATTTCTATGTCCCTAGAGGGATTTCAATGTCCCTAGAGGGATAGATTTCTATGTCCCTAGAGGGATTTCTATGTCCCTAGAAGGATAGATTTCTATGTCCCTAGAGGGATTTCTATGTCCCTAGAGGGATTTCTATGTCCCAAGATGGATTTCTTTGTCCCTAGAGGGATAGATTTCTATGTCCCTAGAGGGATTTCTATGTCCCTAGAGGGATTTCTATGTCGCTAGAGGGATTTCTAGGTCGCTAGAGGGATTTCTATGTCCCAAGAGGGATTTCTATGTCCCTAGAGGGATAGATTTCTATGTCCCTAGAGGGATTTCTATGTCCCAAGAGGGATTTCTATGTCCCTAGAGGGATAGATTTCTATGTCCCTAGAGGGATTTCTATGTCCCTAGAGGGATTTCTATGTCCCAAGAGGGATTTCTATGTCCCTAGAGGGATTTCTATGTCCCTAGAGGGATTTCTATGTCCCTAGAGGGATTTCTATGTCCCAAGAGGGATTTCTATGTCCCTAGAGGGATTTCTATGTCCCTAGAGGGATAGATTTCTATGTCCCTAGAGGGATTTCTATGTCCCAAGAGGGATTTCTATGTCCCAAGAGGGATTTCTATGTCCCTAGAGGGATAGATTTCTATGTCCCTAGAGGGATTTCAATGTCCCTAGAGGGATTTCTATGTCCCTAGAGGGATTTCTATGTCCCTAGAGGGATTTCTAGGTCCCTAGAGGGATTTCTATGTCCCTAGAGGGATAGATTTCTATGTCCCTAGAGGGATTTCAATGTCCCTAGAGGGATTTCTATGTCCCAAGAGGGATTTCTATGTCCCAAGAGGGATTTCTATGTCCCTAGAGGGATTTCTATGTCCCTAGAGGGATAGATTTCTATGTCCCTAGAGGGATTTCAATGTCCCTAGAGGGATTTCTATGTCCCAAGAGGGATTTCTATGTCCCTAGAGGGATTTCTAGGTCCCTAGAGGGATTTCTAGGTCCCTAGAGGGATTTCTATGTCCCTAGAGGGATAGATTTCTATGTCCCTAGAGGGATT
Organism: Troilus luridus; assembly: GCA_964056705.1. Classification (NCBI taxonomy): domain Eukaryota; kingdom Metazoa; phylum Arthropoda; class Insecta; order Hemiptera; family Pentatomidae; genus Troilus; species Troilus luridus. Next base: position 658,183 of record CAXKTH010000067.1, read on the forward strand.
TCTATGTCCCTAGAAGGATTTCTATGTCCCTAGAGGGATTTCTATGTCGCTAGAGGGATTTCTAGGTCGCTAGAGGGATTTCTCTGTCCCAAGAGGGATTTCTATGTCCCTAGAGGGATAGATTTCTATGTCCCAAGAGGGATTTCTATGTCCCTAGAGGGATTTCTATGTCGCTAGAGGGATTTCTAGGTCGCTAGAGGGATTTCTATGTCCCTAGAGGGATTTCTATGTCCCAAGAGGGATTTCTATGTCCCAAGAGGGATTTCTATGTCCCTAGAGGGATAGATTTCTATGTCCCTAGAGGGATTTCAATGTCCCTAGAGGGATAGATTTCTATGTCCCTAGAGGGATTTCTAGGTCCCTAGAGAGATAGATTTCTATGTCCCTAGAGGGATTTCTATGTCCCTAGAGAGATTTCTAGGTCCCTAGAGGGATTTCTATGTCCCAAGAGGGATTTCTATGTCCCTAGAGGGATTTCAATGTCCCTAGAGGGATAGATTTCTATGTCCCTAGAGGGATTTCTATGTCCCTAGAGGGATAGATTTCTATGTCCCTAGAGGGATTTCTATGTCCCTAGAGGGATTTCTATGTCCCAAGATGGATTTCTTTGTCCCTAGAGGGATAGATTTCTATGTCCCTAGAGGGATTTCTATGTCCCTAGAGGGATTTCTATGTCGCTAGAGGGATTTCTAGGTCGCTAGAGGGATTTCTATGTCCCAAGAGGGATTTCTATGTCCCTAGAGGGATAGATTTCTATGTCCCTAGAAGGATTTCTAGGTCCCTAGAGGGATTTCTATGTCCCTAGAGGGATAGATTTCTATGTCCCTAGAGGGATTTCTATGTCCCTAGAGGGATTTCTATGTCCCAAGAGGGATTTCTATGTCCCTAGAGGGATAGATTTCTATGTCCCTAGAGGGATTTCTATGTCCCTAGAGGGATTTCTATGTCCCAAGAGGGATTTCTATGTCCCTAGAGGGATTTCTATGTCCCTAGAAAGATAGATTTCTATGTCCCTAGAGGGATTTCTATGTCCCAAGAGGGATAGATTTCTATGTCCCTAGAGGGATTTCTATGTCCCTAGAGGGATTTCTATGTCCCAAGAGGGATTTCTATGTCCCTAGAGGGATTTCTATGTCCCTAGAGGGATAGATTTCTATGTCCCTAGAGGGATTTCTATGTCCCAAGAGGGATTTCTATGTCCCAAGAGGGATTTCTATGTCCCTAGAGGGATAGATTTCTATGTCCCTAGAGGGATTTCAATGTCCCTAGAGGGATTTCTATGTCCCTAGAGGGATTTCTATGTCCCTAGAGGGATTTCTAGGTCCCTAGAGGGATTTCTATGTCCCTAGAGGGATAGATTTCTATGTCCCTAGAGGGATTTCAATGTCCCTAGAGGGATTTCTATGTCCCAAGAGGGATTTCTATGTCCCAAGAGGGATTTCTATGTCCCTAGAGGGATTTCTATGTCCCTAGAGGGATAGATTTCTATGTCCCTAGAGGGATTTCTATGTCCCTAGAGGGATTTCTATGTCCCAAGAGGGATTTCTATGTCCCTAGAGGGATTTCTATGTCCCTAGAAAGATAGATTTCTATGTCCCTAGAGGGATTTCTATGTCCCAAGAGGGATAGATTTCTATGTCCCTAGAGGGATTTCTATGTCCCTAGAGGGATTTCTATGTCCCAAGAGGGATTTCTATGTCCCTAGAGGGATTTCTATGTCCCTAGAGGGATAGATTTCTATGTCCCTAGAGGGATTTCTATGTCCCAAGAGGGATTTCTATGTCCCAAGAGGGATTTCTATGTCCCTAGAGGGATAGATTTCTATGTCCCTAGAGGGATTTCAATGTCCCTAGAGGGATTTCTATGTCCCAAGAGGGATTTCTATGTCCCTAGAGGGATAGATTTCTATGTCCCTAGAGGGATTTCAATGTCCCTAGAGGGATTTCTATGTCCCAAGAGGGATTTCTATGTCCCTAGAGGGATTTCTAGGTCCCTAGAGGGATTTCTAGGTCCCTAGAGGGATTTCTATGTCCCTAGAGGGATAGATTTCTATGTCCCTAGAGGGATTTCTATGTCCCTAGAAGGATTTCTATGTCCCTAGAGGGATTTCTATGTCGCTAGAGGGATTTCTAGGTCGCTAGAGGGATTTCTCTGTCCCAAGAGGGATTTCTATGTCCCTAGAGGGATAGATTTCTATGTCCCAAGAGGGATTTCTATGTCCCTAGAGGGATTTCTATGTCGCTAGAGGGATTTCTAGGTCGCTAGAGGGATTTCTATGTCCCTAGAGGGATTTCTAGGTCCCTAGAGAGATAGATTTCTATGTCCCTAGAGGGATTTCTATGTCCCAAGAGGGATTTCTATGTCCCAAGAGGGATTTCTATGTCCCTAGAGGGATAGATTTCTATGTCCCTAGAGGAATTTCAATGTCCCTAGAGGGATTTCTATGTCCCAAGATGGATTTCTATGTCCCTAGAGGGATAGATTTCTATGTCCCTAGAGGGATTTCTATGTCCCTAGAGGGATTTCTAGGTCCCTAGAGGGATTTCTATGTCCCTAGAGAGAGAGATATCTATGTCCCTAGAGGGATTTCTATGTCGCTAGAGGGATTTCTAGGTCGCTAGAGTGATTTCAATGTCCCTAGAGGGATTTCTAGGTCCCTAGAGGGATTTCTATGTCCCTAGAGGGATAGATTTCTATGTCCCTAGAGGGATTTCTATGTCCCTAGAGGGATTTCTAGGTCCCTAGAGGGATAGATTTCTATGTCCCTAGAGGGATTTCTATGTCCCTAGAGGGATTTCTATGTCGCTAGAGGGATTTCTAGGTCCCTAGAGGGATAGATTTCTATGTCCCTAGAGGGATTTCTATGTCCCTAGAGGGATTTCAATGTCCCTAGAGGGATAGATTTCTATGTCCCTAGAGGGATTTCTATGTCGCTAGAGGGATAGATTTCTATGTCCCTAGAGGGATTTCTATGTCCCTAGAGGGATTTCTATGTCGCTAGAGGGATAGATTTCTATGTCCCTAGAGGGATTTCTATGTCCCAAGAAGGATTTCTATGTCCCTAGAGGGATAGATTTCTATGTCCCTAGAGGGATTTCTATGTCCCTAGAGGGATTTCTATGTCCCAAGAGGGATTTCTATGTCCCTAGAGGGATTTCTATGTCCCTAGAAAGATAGATTTCTATGTCCCTAGAGGGATTTCTATGTCCCAAGAGGGATAGATTTCTATGTCCCTAGAGGGATTTCTATGTCCCTAGAGGGATTTCTATGTCCCAAGAGGGATTTCTATGTCCCTAGAGGGATTTCTATGTCCCTAGAGGGATAGATTTCTATGTCCCTAGAGGGATTTCTATGTCCCAAGAGGGATTTCTATGTCCCAAGAGGGATTTCTATGTCCCTAGAGGGATAGATTTCTATGTCCCTAGAGGGATTTCTATGTCCCTAGAGGGATTTCTATGTCGCTAGAGGGATTTCTAGGTCGCTAGAGGGATTTCTATGTCCCAAGAGGGATTTCTATGTCCCTAGAGGGATAGATTTCTATGTCCCTAGAAGGATTTCTAGGTCCCTAGAGGGATTTCTATGTCCCTAGAGGGATAGATTTCTATGTCCCTAGAGGGATTTCTATGTCCCTAGAGGGATTTCTATGTCCCAAGAGGGATTTCTATGTCCCTAGAGGGATAGATTTCTATGTCCCTAGAGGGATTTCTATGTCCCTAGAGGGATTTCTATGTCCCAAGAGGGATTTCTATGTCCCTAGAGGGATTTCTATGTCCCTAGAAAGATAGATTTCTATGTCCCTAGAGGGATTTCTATGTCCCAAGAGGGATAGATTTCTATGTCCCTAGAGGGATTTCTATGTCCCTAGAGGGATTTCTATGTCCCAAGAGGGATTTCTATGTCCCTAGAGGGATTTCTATGTCCCTAGAGGGATAGATTTCTATGTCCCTAGAGGGATTTCTATGTCCCAAGAGGGATTTCTATGTCCCAAGAGGGATTTCTATGTCCCTAGAGGGATAGATTTCTATGTCCCTAGAGGGATTTCAATGTCCCTAGAGGGATTTCTATGTCCCTAGAGGGATTTCTATGTCCCTAGAGGGATTTCTAGGTCCCTAGAGGGATTTCTATGTCCCTAGAGGGATAGATTTCTATGTCCCTAGAGGGATTTCAATGTCCCTAGAGGGATTTCTATGTCCCAAGAGGGATTTCTATGTCCCAAGAGGGATTTCTATGTCCCTAGAGGGATTTCTATGTCCCTAGAGGGATAGATTTCTATGTCCCTAGAGGGATTTCTATGTCCCTAGAGGGATTTCTATGTCCCAAGAGGGATTTCTATGTCCCAAGAGGGATTTCTATGTCCCTAGAGGGATAGATTTCTATGTCCCTAGAGGGATTTCAATGTCCCTAGAGGGATTTCTATGTCCCAAGAGGGATTTCTATGTCCCTAGAGGGATTTCTAGGTCCCTAGAGGGATTTCTAGGTCCCTAGAGGGATTTCTATGTCCCTAGAGGGATAGATTTCTATGTCCCTAGAGGGATTTCTATGTCCCTAGAAGGATTTCTATGTCCCTAGAGGGATTTCTATGTCGCTAGAGGGATTTCTAGGTCGCTAGAGGGATTTCTCTGTCCCAAGAGGGATTTCTATGTCCCTAGAGGGATAGATTTCTATGTCCCAAGAGGGATTTCTATGTCCCTAGAGGGATTTCTATGTCGCTAGAGGGATTTCTAGGTCGCTAGAGGGATTTCTATGTCCCTAGAGGGATTTCTAGGTCCCTAGAGAGATAGATTTCTATGTCCCTAGAGGGATTTCTATGTCCCAAGAGGGATTTCTATGTCCCAAGAGGGATTTCTATGTCCCTAGAGGGATAGATTTCTATGTCCCTAGAGGAATTTCAATGTCCCTAGAGGGATTTCTATGTCCCAAGATGGATTTCTATGTCCCTAGAGGGATAGATTTCTATGTCCCTAGAGGGATTTCTATGTCCCTAGAGGGATTTCTAGGTCCCTAGAGGGATTTCTATGTCCCTAGAGAGAGAGATATCTATGTCCCTAGAGGGATTTCTATGTCGCTAGAGGGATTTCTAGGTCGCTAGAGTGATTTCAATGTCCCTAGAGGGATTTCTAGGTCCCTAGAGGGATTTCTATGTCCCTAGAGGGATAGATTTCTATGTCCCTAGAGGGATTTCTATGTCCCTAGAGGGATTTCTAGGTCCCTAGAGGGATAGATTTCTATGTCCCTAGAGGGATTTCTATGTCCCTAGAGGGATTTCTATGTCGCTAGAGGGATTTCTAGGTCCCTAGAGGGATAGATTTCTATGTCCCTAGAGGGATTTCTATGTCCCTAGAGGGATTTCAATGTCCCTAGAGGGATAGATTTCTATGTCCCTAGAGGGATTTCTATGTCGCTAGAGGGATAGATTTCTATGTCCCTAGAGGGATTTCTATGTCCCTAGAGGGATTTCTATGTCGCTAGAGGGATAGATTTCTATGTCCCTAGAGGGATTTCTATGTCCCTAGAGGGATAGATTTCTATGTCCCTAGAGGGATTTCTATGTCCCTAGAAGGATTTCTATGTCCCTAGAGGGATTTCTATGTCGCTAGAGGGATTTCTAGGTCGCTAGAGGGATTTCTCTGTCCCAAGAGGGATTTCTATGTCCCTAGAGGGATAGATTTCTATGTCCCAAGAGGGATTTCTATGTCCCTAGAGGGATTTCTATGTCGCTAGAGGGATTTCTAGGTCGCTAGAGGGATTTCTATGTCCCTAGAGGGATTTCTATGTCCCAAGAGGGATTTCTATGTCCCAAGAGGGATTTCTATGTCCCTAGAGGGATAGATTTCTATGTCCCTAGAGGGATTTCAATGTCCCTAGAGGGATAGATTTCTATGTCCCTAGAGGGATTTCTAGGTCCCTAGAGAGATAGATTTCTATGTCCCTAGAGGGATTTCTATGTCCCTAGAGAGATTTCTAGGTCCCTAGAGGGATTTCTATGTCCCAAGAGGGATTTCTATGTCCCTAGAGGGATTTCAATGTCCCTAGAGGGATAGATTTCTATGTCCCTAGAGGGATTTCTATGTCCCTAGAAGGATAGATTTCTATGTCCCTAGAGGGATTTCTATGTCCCTAGAGGGATTTCTATGTCCCAAGATGGATTTCTTTGTCCCTAGAGGGATAGATTTCTATGTCCCTAGAGGGATTTCTATGTCCCTAGAGGGATTTCTATGTCGCTAGAGGGATTTCTAGGTCGCTAGAGGGATTTCTATGTCCCAAGAGGGATTTCTATGTCCCTAGAGGGATAGATTTCTATGTCCCTAGAGGGATTTCTATGTCCCAAGAGGGATTTCTATGTCCCTAGAGGGATAGATTTCTATGTCCCTAGAGGGATTTCTATGTCCCTAGAGGGATTTCTATGTCCCAAGAGGGATTTCTATGTCCCTAGAGGGATTTCTATGTCCCTAGAGGGATTTCTATGTCCCTAGAGGGATTTCTATGTCCCAAGAGGGATTTCTATGTCCCTAGAGGGATTTCTATGTCCCTAGAGGGATAGATTTCTATGTCCCTAGAGGGATTTCTATGTCCCAAGAGGGATTTCTATGTCCCAAGAGGGATTTCTATGTCCCTAGAGGGATAGATTTCTATGTCCCTAGAGGGATTTCAATGTCCCTAGAGGGATTTCTATGTCCCTAGAGGGATTTCTATGTCCCTAGAGGGATTTCTAGGTCCCTAGAGGGATTTCTATGTCCCTAGAGGGATAGATTTCTATGTCCCTAGAGGGATTTCAATGTCCCTAGAGGGATTTCTATGTCCCAAGAGGGATTTCTATGTCCCAAGAGGGATTTCTATGTCCCTAGAGGGATTTCTATGTCCCTAGAGGGATAGATTTCTATGTCCCTAGAGGGATTTCAATGTCCCTAGAGGGATTTCTATGTCCCAAGAGGGATTTCTATGTCCCTAGAGGGATTTCTAGGTCCCTAGAGGGATTTCTAGGTCCCTAGAGGGATTTCTATGTCCCTAGAGGGATAGATTTCTATGTCCCTAGAGGGATTTCTATGTCCCTAGAAGGATTTCTATGTCCCTAGAGGGATTTCTATGTCGCTAGAGGGATTTCTAGGTCGCTAGAGGGATTTCTCTGTCCCAAGAGGGATTTCTATGTCCCTAGAGGGATAGATTTCTATGTCCCAAGAGGGATTTCTATGTCCCTAGAGGGATTTCTATGTCGCTAGAGGGATTTCTAGGTCGCTAGAGGGATTTCTATGTCCCTAGAGGGATAGATTTCTATGTCCCTAGAGGGATTTCAATGTCCCTAGAGGGATTTCTATGTCCCAAGAGGGATTTCTATGTCCCTAGAGGGATTTCTAGGTCCCTAGAGGGATTTCTAGGTCCCTAGAGGGATTTCTATGTCCCTAGAGGGATAGATTTCTATGTCCCTAGAGGGATTTCTATGTCCCTAGAAGGATTTCTATGTCCCTAGAGGGATTTCTATGTCGCTAGAGGGATTTCTAGGTCGCTAGAGGGATTTCTCTGTCCCAAGAGGGATTTCTATGTCCCTAGAGGGATAGATTTCTATGTCCCAAGAGGGATTTCTATGTCCCTAGAGGGATTTCTATGTCGCTAGAGGGATTTCTAGGTCGCTAGAGGGATTTCTATGTCCCTAGAGGGATTTCTAGGTCCCTAGAGAGATAGATTTCTATGTCCCTAGAGGGATTTCTATGTCGCTAGAGGGATTTCTAGGTCGCTAGAGGGATTTCTATGTCCCAAGAGGGATTTCTATGTCCCTAGAGGGATAGATTTCTATGTCCCTAGAAGGATTTCTAGGTCCCTAGAGGGATTTCTATGTCCCTAGAGGGATAGATTTCTATGTCCCTAGAGGGATTTCTATGTCCCTAGAGGGATTTCTATGTCCCAAGAGGGATTTCCATGTCCCTAGAGGGATAGATTTCTATGTCCCTAGAGGGATTTCTATGTCCCTAGAGGGATTTCTATGTCCCAAGAGGGATTTCTATGTCCCTAGAGGGATTTCTATGTCCCTAGAAAGATAGATTTCTATGTCCCTAGAGGGATTTCTATGTCCCAAGAGGGATAGATTTCTATGTCCCTAGAGGGATTTCTATGTCCCTAGAGGGATTTCTATGTCCCAAGAGGGATTTCTATGTCCCTAGAGGGATTTCTATGTCCCTAGAGGGATAGATTTCTATGTCCCTAGAGGGATTTCTATGTCCCAAGAGGGATTTCTATGTCCCAAGAGGGATTTCTATGTCCCTAGAGGGATAGATTTCTATGTCCCTAGAGGGATTTCAATGTCCCTAGAGGGATTTCTATGTCCCTAGAGGGATTTCTATGTCCCTAGAGGGATTTCTAGGTCCCTAGAGGGATTTCTATGTCCCTAGAGGGATAGATTTCTATGTCCCTAGAGGGATTTCAATGTCCCTAGAGGGATTTCTATGTCCCAAGAGGGATTTCTATGTCCCAAGAGGGATTTCTATGTCCCTAGAGGGATTTCTATGTCCCTAGAGGGATAGATTTCTATGTCCCTAGAGGGATTTCTATGTCCCTAGAGGGATTTCTATGTCCCAAGAGGGATTTCTATGTCCCAAGAGGGATTTCTATGTCCCTAGAGGGATAGATTTCTATGTCCCTAGAGGGATTTCAATGTCCCTAGAGGGATTTCTATGTCCCAAGAGGGATTTCTATGTCCCTAGAGGGATTTCTAGGTCCCTAGAGGGATTTCTAGGTCCCTAGAGGGATTTCTATGTCCCTAGAGGGATAGATTTCTATGTCCCTAGAGGGATTTCTATGTCCCTAGAAGGATTTCTATGTCCCTAGAGGGATTTCTATGTCGCTAGAGGGATTTCTAGGTCGCTAGAGGGATTTCTCTGTCCCAAGAGGGATTTCTATGTCCCTAGAGGGATAGATTTCTATGTCCCAAGAGGGATTTCTATGTCCCTAGAGGGATTTCTATGTCGCTAGAGGGATTTCTAGGTCGCTAGAGGGATTTCTATGTCCCTAGAGGGATTTCTAGGTCCCTAGAGAGATAGATTTCTATGTCCCTAGAGGGATTTCTATGTCCCAAGAGGGATTTCTATGTCCCAAGAGGGATTTCTATGTCCCTAGAGGGATAGATTTCTATGTCCCTAGAGGAATTTCAATGTCCCTAGAGGGATTTCTATGTCCCAAGATGGATTTCTATGTCCCTAGAGGGATAGATTTCTATGTCCCTAGAGGGATTTCTATGTCCCTAGAGGGATTTCTAGGTCCCTAGAGGGATTTCTATGTCCCTAGAGAGAGAGATATCTATGTCCCTAGAGGGATTTCTATGTCGCTAGAGGGATTTCTAGGTCGCTAGAGTGATTTCAATGTCCCTAGAGGGATTTCTAGGTCCCTAGAGGGATTTCTATGTCCCTAGAGGGATAGATTTCTATGTCCCTAGAGGGATTTCTATGTCCCTAGAGGGATTTCTAGGTCCCTAGAGGGATAGATTTCTATGTCCCTAGAGGGATTTCTATGTCCCTAGAGGGATTTCTATGTCGCTAGAGGGATTTCTAGGTCCCTAGAGGGATAGATTTCTATGTCCCTAGAGGGATTTCTATGTCCCTAGAGGGATTTCAATGTCCCTAGAGGGATAGATTTCTATGTCCCTAGAGGGATTTCTATGTCGCTAGAGGGATAGATTTCTATGTCCCTAGAGGGATTTCTATGTCCCTAGAGGGATTTCTATGTCGCTAGAGGGATAGATTTCTATGTCCCTAGAGGGATTTCTATGTCCCAAGAAGGATTTCTATGTCCCTAGAGGGATAGATTTCTATGTCCCTAGAGGGATTTCTATGTCCCTAGAGGGATTTCTATGTCCCAAGAGGGATTTCTATGTCCCTAGAGGGATTTCTATGTCCCTAGAAAGATAGATTTCTATGTCCCTAGAGGGATTTCTATGTCCCAAGAGGGATAGATTTCTATGTCCCTAGAGGGATTTCTATGTCCCTAGAGGGATTTCTATGTCCCAAGAGGGATTTCTATGTCCCTAGAGGGATTTCTATGTCCCTAGAGGGATAGATTTCTATGTCCCTAGAGGGATTTCTATGTCCCAAGAGGGATTTCTATGTCCCAAGAGGGATTTCTATGTCCCTAGAGGGATAGATTTCTATGTCCCTAGAGGGATTTCTATGTCCCTAGAGGGATTTCTATGTCGCTAGAGGGATTTCTAGGTCGCTAGAGGGATTTCTATGTCCCAAGAGGGATTTCTATGTCCCTAGAGGGATAGATTTCTATGTCCCTAGAAGGATTTCTAGGTCCCTAGAGGGATTTCTATGTCCCTAGAGGGATAGATTTCTATGTCCCTAGAGGGATTTCTATGTCCCTAGAGGGATTTCTATGTCCCAAGAGGGATTTCTATGTCCCTAGAGGGATAGATTTCTATGTCCCTAGAGGGATTTCTATGTCCCTAGAGGGATTTCTATGTCCCAAGAGGGATTTCTATGTCCCTAGAGGGATTTCTATGTCCCTAGAAAGATAGATTTCTATGTCCCTAGAGGGATTTCTATGTCCCAAGAGGGATAGATTTCTATGTCCCTAGAGGGATTTCTATGTCCCTAGAGGGATTTCTATGTCCCAAGAGGGATTTCTATGTCCCTAGAGGGATTTCTATGTCCCTAGAGGGATAGATTTCTATGTCCCTAGAGGGATTTCTATGTCCCAAGAGGGATTTCTATGTCCCAAGAGGGATTTCTATGTCCCTAGAGGGATAGATTTCTATGTCCCTAGAGGGATTTCAATGTCCCTAGAGGGATTTCTATGTCCCTAGAGGGATTTCTATGTCCCTAGAGGGATTTCTAGGTCCCTAGAGGGATTTCTATGTCCCTAGAGGGATAGATTTCTATGTCCCTAGAGGGATTTCAATGTCCCTAGAGGGATTTCTATGTCCCAAGAGGGATTTCTATGTCCCAAGAGGGATTTCTATGTCCCTAGAGGGATTTCTATGTCCCTAGAGGGATAGATTTCTATGTCCCTAGAGGGATTTCTATGTCCCTAGAGGGATTTCTATGTCCCAAGAGGGATTTCTATGTCCCAAGAGGGATTTCTATGTCCCTAGAGGGATAGATTTCTATGTCCCTAGAGGGATTTCAATGTCCCTAGAGGGATTTCTATGTCCCAAGAGGGATTTCTATGTCCCTAGAGGGATTTCTAGGTCCCTAGAGGGATTTCTAGGTCCCTAGAGGGATTTCTATGTCCCTAGAGGGATAGATTTCTATGTCCCTAGAGGGATTTCTATGTCCCTAGAAGGATTTCTATGTCCCTAGAGGGATTTCTATGTCGCTAGAGGGATTTCTAGGTCGCTAGAGGGATTTCTCTGTCCCAAGAGGGATTTCTATGTCCCTAGAGGGATAGATTTCTATGTCCCAAGAGGGATTTCTATGTCCCTAGAGGGATTTCTATGTCGCTAGAGGGATTTCTAGGTCGCTAGAGGGATTTCTATGTCCCTAGAGGGATTTCTAGGTCCCTAGAGAGATAGATTTCTATGTCCCTAGAGGGATTTCTATGTCCCAAGAGGGATTTCTATGTCCCAAGAGGGATTTCTATGTCCCTAGAGGGATAGATTTCTATGTCCCTAGAGGAATTTCAATGTCCCTAGAGGGATTTCTATGTCCCAAGATGGATTTCTATGTCCCTAGAGGGATAGATTTCTATGTCCCTAGAGGGATTTCTATGTCCCTAGAGGGATTTCTAGGTCCCTAGAGGGATTTCTATGTCCCTAGAGAGAGAGATATCTATGTCCCTAGAGGGATTTCTATGTCGCTAGAGGGATTTCTAGGTCGCTAGAGTGATTTCAATGTCCCTAGAGGGATTTCTAGGTCCCTAGAGGGATTTCTATGTCCCTAGAGGGATAGATTTCTATGTCCCTAGAGGGATTTCTATGTCCCTAGAGGGATTTCTAGGTCCCTAGAGGGATAGATTTCTATGTCCCTAGAGGGATTTCTATGTCCCTAGAGGGATTTCTATGTCGCTAGAGGGATTTCTAGGTCCCTAGAGGGATAGATTTCTATGTCCCTAGAGGGATTTCTATGTCCCTAGAGGGATTTCAATGTCCCTAGAGGGATAGATTTCTATGTCCCTAGAGGGATTTCTATGTCGCTAGAGGGATAGATTTCTATGTCCCTAGAGGGATTTCTATGTCCCTAGAGGGATTTCTATGTCGCTAGAGGGATAGATTTCTATGTCCCTAGAGGGATTTCTATGTCCCAAGAGGGATAGATTTCTATGTCCCTAGAGGGATTTCTATGTCCCTAGAGGGATTTCTATGTCCCAAGAGGGATTTCTATGTCCCTAGAGGGATTTCTATGTCCCTAGAGGGATAGATTTCTATGTCCCTAGAGGGATTTCTATGTCCCAAGAGGGATTTCTATGTCCCAAGAGGGATTTCTATGTCCCTAGAGGGATAGATTTCTATGTCCCTAGAGGGATTTCAATGTCCCTAGAGGGATTTCTATGTCCCTAGAGGGATTTCTATGTCCCTAGAGGGATTTCTAGGTCCCTAGAGGGATTTCTATGTCCCTAGAGGGATAGATTTCTATGTCCCTAGAGGGATTTCAATGTCCCTAGAGGGATTTCTATGTCCCAAGAGGGATTTCTATGTCCCAAGAGGGATTTCTATGTCCCTAGAGGGATTTCTATGTCCCTAGAGGGATAGATTTCTATGTCCCTAGAGGGATTTCAATGTCCCTAGAGGGATTTCTATGTCCCAAGAGGGATTTCTATGTCCCTAGAGGGATTTCTAGGTCCCTAGAGGGATTTCTATGTCCCTAGAGGGATAGATTTCTATGTCCCTAGAGGGATTTCTATGTCCCTAGAAGGATTTCTATGTCCCTAGAGGGATTTCTATGTCGCTAGAGGGATTTCTAGGTCGCTAGAGGGATTTCTATGTCCCTAGAGGGATTTCTATGTCGCTAGAGGGATTTCTAGGTCGCTAGAGGGATTTCTATGTCCCTAGAGGGATTTCTATGTCCCAAGAGGGATTTCTATGTCCCAAGAGGGATTTCTATGTCCCTAGAGGGATAGATTTCTATGTCCCTAGAGGGATTTCAATGTCCCTAGAGGGATAGATTTCTATGTCCCTAGAGGGATTTCTAGGTCCCTAGAGAGATAGATTTCTATGTCCCTAGAGGGATTTCTATGTCCCTAGAGAGATTTCTAGGTCCCTAGAGGGATTTCTATGTCCCAAGAGGGATTTCTATGTCCCTAGAGGGATTTCAATGTCCCTAGAGGGATAGATTTCTATGTCCCTAGAGGGATTTCTATGTCCCTAGAGGGATAGATTTCTATGTCCCTAGAGGGATTTCTATGTCCCTAGAGGGATTTCTATGTCCCAAGATGGATTTCTTTGTCCCTAGAGGGATAGATTTCTATGTCCCTAGAGGGATTTCTATGTCCCTAGAGGGATTTCTATGTCGCTAGAGGGATTTCTAGGTCGCTAGAGGGATTTCTATGTCCCAAGAGGGATTTCTATGTCCCTAGAGGGATAGATTTCTATGTCCCTAGAAGGATTTCTAGGTCCCTAGAGGGATTTCTATGTCCCTAGAGGGATAGATTTCTATGTCCCTAGAGGGATTTCTATGTCCCTAGAGGGATTTCTATGTCCCAAGAGGGATTTCTATGTCCCTAGAGGGATAGATTTCTATGTCCCTAGAGGGATTTCTATGTCCCTAGAGGGATTTCTATGTCCCAAGAGGGATTTCTATGTCCCTAGAGGGATTTCTATGTCCCTAGAAAGATAGATTTCTATGTCCCTAGAGGGATTTCTATGTCCCAAGAGGGATAGATTTCTATGTCCCTAGAGGGATTTCTATGTCCCTAGAGGGATTTCTATGTCCCAAGAGGGATTTCTATGTCCCTAGAGGGATTTCTATGTCCCTAGAGGGATAGATTTCTATGTCCCTAGAGGGATTTCTATGTCCCAAGAGGGATTTCTATGTCCCAAGAGGGATTTCTATGTCCCTAGAGGGATAGATTTCTATGTCCCTAGAGGGATTTCAATGTCCCTAGAGGGATTTCTATGTCCCTAGAGGGATTTCTATGTCCCTAGAGGGATTTCTAGGTCCCTAGAGGGATTTCTATGTCCCTAGAGGGATAGATTTCTATGTCCCTAGAGGGATTTCAATGTCCCTAGAGGGATTTCTATGTCCCAAGAGGGATTTCTATGTCCCAAGAGGGATTTCTATGTCCCTAGAGGGATTTATATGTCCCTAGAGGGATTTCTATGTCGCTAGAGGGATTTCTATGTCCCAAGAGGGATTTCAATGTCCCTAGAGGGATTTCTATGTCCCAAGAGGGATTTCTATGTCCCTAGAGGGATTTCTAGGTCCCTAGAGGGATTTCTAGGTCCCTAGAGGGATTTCTATGTCCCTAGAGGGATAGATTTCTATGTCCCTAGAGGGATTTCTATGTCCCTAGAAGGATTTCTATGTCCCTAGAGGGATTTCTATGTCGCTAGAGGGATTTCTAGGTCGCTAGAGGGATTTCTCTGTCCCAAGAGGGATTTCTATGTCCCTAGAGGGATAGATTTCTATGTCCCAAGAGGGATTTCTATGTCCCTAGAGGGATTTCTATGTCGCTAGAGGGATTTCTAGGTCGCTAGAGGGATTTCTATGTCCCTAGAGGGATTTCTATGTCCCAAGAGGGATTTCTATGTCCCAAGAGGGATTTCTATGTCCCTAGAGGGATAGATTTCTATGTCCCTAGAGGGATTTCAATGTCCCTAGAGGGATAGATTTCTATGTCCCTAGAGGGATTTCTATGTCCCTAGAAGGATTTCTATGTCCCTAGAGGGATTTCTATGTCGCTAGAGGGATTTCTAGGTCGCTAGAGGGATTTCTCTGTCCCAAGAGGGATTTCTATGTCCCTAGAGGGATAGATTTCTATGTCCCAAGAGGGATTTCTATGTCCCTAGAGGGATTTCTATGTCGCTAGAGGGATTTCTAGGTCGCTAGAGGGATTTCTATGTCCCTAGAGGGATTTCTAGGTCCCTAGAGGGATAGATTTCTATGTCCCTAGAGGGATTTCTATGTCCCAAGAGGGATTTCTATGTCCCAAGAGGGATTTCTATGTCCCTAGAGGGATAGATTTCTATGTCCCTAGAGGGATTTCAATGTCCCTAGAGGGATTTCTATGTCCCAAGAGGGATTTCTATGTCCCTAGAGGGATAGATTTCTATGTCCCTAGAGGGATTTCTATGTCCCTAGAGGGATTTCTAGGTCCCTAGAGGGATTTCTATGTCCCTAGAGAGAGAGATTTCTATGTCCCTAGAGGGATTTCTATGTCGCTAGAGGGATTTCTAGGTCGGTAGAGGGATTTCAATGTCCCTAGAGGGATTTCTAGGTCCCTAGAGGGATTTCTATGTCCCTAGAGGGATAGATTTCTATGTCCCTAGAGGGATTTCTATGTCCCTAGAGGGATTTCTAGGTCCCTAGAGGGATAGATTTCTATGTCCCTAGAGGGATTTCTATGTCCCTAGAGGGATTTCTATGTCGCTAGAGGGATTTCTATGTCGCTAGAGGGATTTCTATGTCCCAAGAGGGATTTCTATGTCCCAAGAGGGATTTCTATGTCCCTAGAGGGATTTCTATGTCCCTAGAGGGATAGATTTCTATGTCCCTAGAGGGATTTCAATGTCCCTAGAGGGATTTCTAGGTCCCAAGAGGGATAGATTTCTATGTCCCTAGAGGGATTTCTATGTCCCTAGAGGGATTTCTATGTCCCAAGAGGGATTTCTATGTCCCTAGAGGGATTTCTATGTCCCTAGAGGGATAGATTTCTATGTCCCTAGAGGGATTTCTATGTCCCAAGAGGGATTTCTATGTCCCAAGAGGGATTTCTATGTCCCTAGAGGGATAGATTTCTATGTCCCTAGAGGGATTTCAATGTCCCTAGAGGGATTTCTATGTCCCAAGAGGGATTTCTATGTCCCAAGAGGGATTTCTATGTCCCTAGAGGGATTTCTATGTCCCTAGAGGGATTTCTATGTCCCTAGAGGGATAGATTTCTATGTCCCTAGAGGGATTTCTATGTCCCTAGAGGGATTTCTATGTCCCAAGAGGGATTTCTATGTCCCAAGAGGGATTTCTATGTCCCTAGAGGGATAGATTTCTATGTCCCTAGAGGGATTTCAATGTCCCTAGAGGGATTTCTATGTCCCAAGAGGGATTTCTATGTCCCTAGAGGGATTTCTAGGTCCCTAGAGGGATTTCTAGGTCCCTAGAGGGATTTCTATGTCCCTAGAGGGATAGATTTCTATGTCCCTAGAGGGATTTCTATGTCCCTAGAAGGATTTCTATGTCCCTAGAGGGATTTCTATGTCGCTAGAGGGATTTCTAGGTCGCTAGAGGGATTTCTCTGTCCCAAGAGGGATTTCTATGTCCCTAGAGGGATAGATTTCTATGTCCCAAGAGGGATTTCTATGTCCCTAGAGGGATTTCTATGTCGCTAGAGGGATTTCTAGGTCGCTAGAGGGATTTCTATGTCCCTAGAGGGATTTCTAGGTCCCTAGAGGGATAGATTTCTATGTCCCTAGAGGGATTTCTATGTCCCAAGAGGGATTTCTATGTCCCAAGAGGGATTTCTATGTCCCTAGAGGGATAGATTTCTATGTCCCTAGAGGGATTTCAATGTCCCTAGAGGGATTTCTATGTCCCAAGAGGGATTTCTATGTCCCTAGAGGGATAGATTTCTATGTCCCTAGAGGGATTTCTATGTCCCTAGAGGGATTTCTAGGTCCCTAGAGGGATTTCTATGTCCCTAGAGAGAGAGATTTCTATGTCCCTAGAGGGATTTCTATGTCGCTAGAGGGATTTCTAGGTCGCTAGAGGGATTTCAATGTCCCTAGAGGGATTTCTAGGTCCCTAGAGGGATTTCTATGTCCCTAGAGGGATAGATTTCTATGTCCCTAGAGGGATTTCTATGTCCCTAGAGGGATTTCTAGGTCCCTAGAGGGATAGATTTCTATGTCCCTAGAGGGATTTCTATGTCCCTAGAGGGATTTCTATGTCGCTAGAGGGATTTCTAGGTCCCTAGAGGGATAGATTTCTATGTCCCTAGAGGGATTTCTATGTCCCTAGAGGGATTTCAATGTCCCTAGAGGGATTTCTAGGTCCCTAGAGGGATTTCTATGTCCCTAGAGGGATAGATTTCTATGTCCCTAGAGGGATTTCTAGGTCGCTAGAGGGATTTCTATGTCCCTAGAGGGATTTCTAGGTCCCTAGAGGGATAGATTTCTATGTCCCTAGAGGGATTTCTATGTCCCAAGAGGGATTTCTATGTCCCAAGAGGGATTTCTATGTCCCTAGAGGGATAGATTTCTATGTCCCTAGAGGGATTTCAATGTCCCTAGAGGGATTTCTATGTCCCAAGAGGGATTTCTATGTCCCTAGAGGGATAGATTTCTATGTCCCTAGAGGGATTTCTATGTCCCTAGAGGGATTTCTAGGTCCCTAGAGGGATTTCTATGTCCCTAGAGAGAGAGATTTCTATGTCCCTAGAGGGATTTCTATGTCGCTAGAGGGATTTCTATGTCGGTAGAGGGATTTCAATGTCCCTAGAGGGATTTCTAGGTCCCTAGAGGGATAGATTTCTATGTCCCTAGAGGGATTTCAATGTCCCTAGAGGGATTTCTATGTCCCAAGAGGGATTTCTATGTCCCAAGAGGGATTTCTATGTCCCTAGAGGGATAGATTTCTATGTCCCTAGAGGGATTTCAATGTCCCTAGAGGGATTTCTATGTCCCAAGAGGGATTTCTATGTCCCAAGAGGGATTTCTAGGTCCCTAGAGGGATAGATTTCTATGTCCCTAGAGGGATTTCTATGTCCCAAGAGGGATTTCTATGTCCCTAGAGGGATAGATTTCTATGTCCCTAGAGGGATTTCTATGTCCCAAGAGGGATTTCTATGTCCCTAGAGGGATTTCTATGTCCCTAGAGGGATTTCTATGTCCCAAGAGGGATTTCTATGTCCCTAGAGGGATTTCTATGTCCCTAGAGGGATAGATTTCTATGTCCCTAGAGGGATTTCTATGTCCCAAGAGGGATAGATTTCTATGTCCCTAGAGGGATTTCTATGTCCCTAGAGGGATTTCTATGTCCCTAGAGGGATAGATTTCTATGTCCCTAGAGGGATTTCTATGTCTCAAGAGGGATTTCTATGTCCCAAGAGGGATTTCTATGTCCCTAGAGGGATAGATTTCTATGTCCCTAGAGGGATTTCAATGTCCCTAGAGGGATTTCTATGTCCCTAGAGGGATTTCTATGTCCCAAGAGGGATTTCTATGTCCCTAGAGGGATAGATTTCTATGTCCCTAGAGGGATTTCAATGTCCCTAGAGGGATTTCTATGTCCCTAGAGGGATTTCTATGTCCCTAGAGGGATTTCTATGTCCCAAGAGGGATTTCTATGTCCCAAGAGGGATTTCTATGTCCCTAGAGGGATAGATTTCTATGTCCCTAGAGGGATTTCAATGTCCCTAGAGGGATTTCTATGTCCCTAGAGGGATTTCTATGTCCCAAGAGGGATTTCTATGTCCCTAGAGGGATAGATTTCTATGTCCCTAGAGGGATTTCAATGTCCCTAGAGGGATTTCTATGTCCCTAGAGGGATTTCTATGTCCCTAGAGGGATTTCTAGGTCCCTAGAGGGATTTCTATGTCCCTAGAGGGATAGATTTCTATGTCCCTACAGGGATTTCTATGTCCCTAGAGGGATAGATTTCTATGTCCCTAGAGGGATTTCAATGTCCCTAGAGGGATTTCTATGTCCCAAGAGGGATTTCTATGTCCCTAGAGGGATTTCTAGGTCCCTAGAGGGATTTCTATGTCCCTAGAGGGATAGATTTCTATGTCCCTAGAGGGATTTCAATGTCCCTAGAGGGATTTCTATGTCCCTAGAGGGATTTCTATGTCCCTAGAGGGATTTCTAGGTCCCTAGAGGGATTTCTATGTCCCTAGAGGGATAGATTTCTATGTCCCTAGAGGGATTTCTATGTCCCTAGAGGGATAGATTTCTATGTCCCTAGAGGGATTTCAATGTCCCTAGAGGGATTTCTATGTCCCAAGAGGGATTTCTATGTCCCTAGAGGGATTTCTAGGTCCCTAGAGGGATTTCTATGTCCCTAGAGGGATAGATTTCTATGTCCCTAGAGGGATTTCAATGTCCCTAGAGGGATTTCTATGTCCCAAGAGGGATTTCTATGTCCCTAGAGGGATTTCTAGGTCCCTAGAGGGATTTCTAGGTCCCTAGAGGGATTTCTATGTCCCTAGAGGGATAGATTTCTATGTCCCTAGAGGGATTTCAATGTCCCTAGAGGGATTTCTATGTCCCTAGAGGGATTTCTATGTCCCAAGAGGGATTTCTATGTCCCTAGAGGGATAGATTTCTATGTCCCTAGAGGGATTTCAATGTCCCTAGAGGGATTTCTATGTCCCTAGAGGGATTTCTATGTCCCTAGAGGGATTTCTAGGTCCCTAGAGGGATTTCTATGTCCCTAGAGGGATAGATTTCTATGTCCCTAGAGGGATTTCTATGTCCCTAGAGGGATAGATTTCTATGTCCCTAGAGGGATTTCAATGTCCCTAGAGGGATTTCTATGTCCCAAGAGGGATTTCTATGTCCCTAGAGGGATTTCTAGGTCCCTAGAGGGATTTCTATGTCCCTAGAGGGATAGATTTCTATGTCCCTAGAGGGATTTCAATGTCCCTAGAGGGATTTCTATGTCCCTAGAGGGATTTCTATGTCCCTAGAGGGATTTCTAGGTCCCTAGAGGGATTTCTATGTCCCTAGAGGGATAGATTTCTATGTCCCTAGAGGGATTTCTATGCCCCTAGAGGGATAGATTTCTATGTCCCTAGAGGGATTTCAATGTCCCTAGAGGGATTTCTATGTCCCAAGAGGGATTTCTATGTCCCTAGAGGGATTTCTAGGTCCCTAGAGGGATTTCTATGTCCCTAGAGGGATAGATTTCTATGTCCCTAGAGGGATTTCAATGTCCCTAGAGGGATTTCTATGTCCCAAGAGGGATTTCTATGTCCCTAGAGGGATTTCTAGGTCCCTAGAGGGATTTCTAGGTCCCTAGAGGGATTTCTATGTCCCTAGAGGGATTTCAATGTCCCTAGAGGGATAGATTTCTATGTCCCTAGAGGGATTTCTAGGTCCCTAGAGAGATAGATTTCTATGTCCCTAGAGGGATTTCTATGTCCCTAGAGGGATTTCTATGTCCCTAGAGGGATTTCTATGTCCCTAGAGGGATTTCTAGGTCCCTAGAGGGATTTCTATGTCCCTAGAGGGATAGATTTCTATGTCCCTAGAGGGATTTCTATGTCCCTAGAGGGATAGATTTCTATGTCCCTAGAGGGATTTCAATGTCCCTAGAGGGATTTCTATGTCCCAAGAGGGATTTCTATGTCCCTAGAGGGATTTCTAGGTCCCTAGAGGGATTTCTATGTCCCTAGAGGGATAGATTTCTATGTCCCTAGAGGGATTTCAATGTCCCTAGAGGGATTTCTATGTCCCAAGAGGGATTTCTATGTCCCTAGAGGGATTTCTAGGTCCCTAGAGGGATTTCTAGGTCCCTAGAGGGATTTCTATGTCCCTAGAGGGATAGATTTCTATGTCCCTAGAGGGATTTCAATGTCCCTAGAGGGATTTCTATGTCCCTAGAGGGATTTCTATGTCCCAAGAGGGATTTCTATGTCCCTAGAGGGATAGATTTCTATGTCCCTAGAGGGATTTCAATGTCCCTAGAGGGATTTCTATGTCCCTAGAGGGATTTCTATGTCCCTAGAGGGATTTCTAGGTCCCTAGAGGGATTTCTATGTCCCTAGAGGGATAGATTTCTATGTCCCTAGAGGGATTTCTATGTCCCTAGAGGGATAGATTTCTATGTCCCTAGAGGGATTTCAATGTCCCTAGAGGGATTTCTATGTCCCAAGAGGGATTTCTATGTCCCTAGAGGGATTTCTAGGTCCCTAGAGGGATTTCTATGTCCCTAGAGGGATAGATTTCTATGTCCCTAGAGGGATTTCAATGTCCCTAGAGGGATTTCTATGTCCCTAGAGGGATTTCTATGTCCCTAGAGGGATTTCTAGGTCCCTAGAGGGATTTCTATGTCCCTAGAGGGATAGATTTCTATGTCCCTAGAGGGATTTCTATGTCCCTAGAGGGATAGATTTCTATGTCCCTAGAGGGATTTCAATGTCCCTAGAGGGATTTCTATGTCCCAAGAGGGATTTCTATGTCCCTAGAGGGATTTCTAGGTCCCTAGAGGGATTTCTATGTCCCTAGAGGGATAGATTTCTATGTCCCTAGAGGGATTTCAATGTCCCTAGAGGGATTTCTATGTCCCAAGAGGGATTTCTATGTCCCTAGAGGGATTTCTAGGTCCCTAGAGGGATTTCTAGGTCCCTAGAGGGATTTCTATGTCCCTAGAGGGATAGATTTCTATGTCCCTAGAGGGATTTCTATGTCCCTAGAAGGATTTCTATGTCCCTAGAGGGATTTCTATGTCGCTAGAGGGATTTCAATGTCCCTAGAGGGATAGATTTCTATGTCCCTAGAGGGATTTCTAGGTCCCTAGAGAGATAGATTTCTATGTCCCTAGAGGGATTTCTATGTCCCTAGAGAGATTTCTAGGTCCCTAGAGGGATTTCTATGTCCCAAGAGGGATTTCTATGTCCCTAGAGGGATTTCAATGTCCCTAGAGGGATAGATTTCTATGTCCCTAGAGGGATTTCTATGTCCCTAGAGGGATTTCTATGTCCCAAGATGGATTTCTTTGTCCCTAGAGGGATAGATTTCTATGTCCCTAGAGGGATTTCTATGTCCCTAGAGGGATTTCTATGTCGCTAGAGGGATTTCTAGGTCGCTAGAGGGATTTCTATGTCCCAAGAGGGATTTCTATGTCCCTAGAGGGATAGATTTCTATGTCCCTAGAAGGATTTCTAGGTCCCTAGAGGGATTTCTATGTCCCTAGAGGGATAGATTTCTATGTCCCTAGAGGGATTTCTATGTCCCTAGAGGGATTTCTATGTCCCAAGAGGGATTTCTATGTCCCTAGAGGGATAGATTTCTATGTCCCTAGAGGGATTTCTATGTCCCTAGAGGGATTTCTATGTCCCAAGAGGGATTTCTATGTCCCTAGAGGGATTTCTATGTCCCTAGAAAGATAGATTTCTATGTCCCTAGAGGGATTTCTATGTCCCAAGAGGGATAGATTTCTATGTCCCTAGAGGGATTTCTATGTCCCTAGAGGGATTTCTATGTCCCAAGAGGGATTTCTATGTCCCTAGAGGGATTTCTATGTCCCTAGAGGGATAGATTTCTATGTCCCTAGAGGGATTTCTATGTCCCAAGATGGATTTCTATGTCCCAAGAGGGATTTCTATGTCCCTAGAGGGATAGATTTCTATGTCCCTAGAGGGATTTCAATGTCCCTAGAGGGATTTCTATGTCCCTAGAGGGATTTCTATGTCCCTAGAGGGATTTCTAGGTCCCTAGAGGGATTTCTATGTCCCTAGAGGGATAGATTTCTATGTCCCTAGAGGGATTTCAATGTCCCTAGAGGGATTTCTATGTCCCAAGAGGGATTTCTATGTCCCAAGAGGGATTTCTATGTCCCTAGAGGGATTTCTATGTCCCTAGAGGGATTTCTATGTCGCTAGAGGGATTTCTATGTCCCAAGAGGGATTTCAATGTCCCTAGAGGGATTTCTATGTCCCAAGAGGGATTTCTATGTCCCTAGAGGGATTTCTAGGTCCCTAGAGGGATTTCTAGGTCCCTAGAGGGATTTCTATGTCCCTAGAGGGATAGATTTCTATGTCCCTAGAGGGATTTCTATGTCCCTAGAAGGATTTCTATGTCCCTAGAGGGATTTCAATGTCCCTAGAGGGATTTCTATGTCCCAAGAGGGATTTCTATGTCCCAAGAGGGATTTCTAGGTCCCTAGAGGGATAGATTTCTATGTCCCTAGAGGGATTTCTATGTCCCAAGAGGGATTTCTATGTCCCTAGAGGGATAGATTTCTATGTCCCTAGAGGGATTTCTATGTCCCAAGAGGGATTTCTATGTCCCTAGAGGGATTTCTATGTCCCTAGAGGGATTTCTATGTCCCAAGAGGGATTTCTATGTCCCTAGAGGGATTTCTATGTCCCTAGAGGGATAGATTTCTATGTCCCTAGAGGGATTTCTATGTCCCAAGAGGGATAGATTTCTATGTCCCTAGAGGGATTTCTATGTCCCTAGAGGGATTTCTATGTCCCTAGAGGGATAGATTTCTATGTCCCTAGAGGGATTTCTATGTCTCAAGAGGGATTTCTATGTCCCAAGAGGGATTTCTATGTCCCTAGAGGGATAGATTTCTATGTCCCTAGAGGGATTTCAATGTCCCTAGAGGGATTTCTATGTCCCTAGAGGGATTTCTATGTCCCAAGAGGGATTTCTATGTCCCTAGAGGGATAGATTTCTATGTCCCTAGAGGGATTTCAATGTCCCTAGAGGGATTTCTATGTCCCTAGAGGGATTTCTATGTCCCTAGAGGGATTTCTATGTCCCAAGAGGGATTTCTATGTCCCAAGAGGGATTTCTATGTCCCTAGAGGGATAGATTTCTATGTCCCTAGAGGGATTTCAATGTCCCTAGAGGGATTTCTATGTCCCTAGAGGGATTTCTATGTCCCAAGAGGGATTTCTATGTCCCTAGAGGGATAGATTTCTATGTCCCTAGAGGGATTTCAATGTCCCTAGAGGGATTTCTATGTCCCTAGAGGGATTTCTATGTCCCTAGAGGGATTTCTAGGTCCCTAGAGGGATTTCTATGTCCCTAGAGGGATAGATTTCTATGTCCCTAGAGGGATAGATTTCTATGTCCCTAGAGGGATTTCAATGTCCCTAGAGGGATTTCTATGTCCCAAGAGGGATTTCTATGTCCCTAGAGGGATTTCTAGGTCCCTAGAGGGATTTCTATGTCCCTAGAGGGATAGATTTCTATGTCCCTAGAGGGATTTCAATGTCCCTAGAGGGATTTCTATGTCCCTAGAGGGATTTCTATGTCCCTAGAGGGATTTCTAGGTCCCTAGAGGGATTTCTATGTCCCTAGAGGGATAGATTTCTATGTCCCTAGAGGGATTTCTATGTCCCTAGAGGGATAGATTTCTATGTCCCTAGAGGGATTTCAATGTCCCTAGAGGGATTTCTATGTCCCAAGAGGGATTTCTATGTCCCTAGAGGGATTTCTAGGTCCCTAGAGGGATTTCTATGTCCCTAGAGGGATAGATTTCTATGTCCCTAGAGGGATTTCAATGTCCCTAGAGGGATTTCTATGTCCCAAGAGGGATTTCTATGTCCCTAGAGGGATTTCTAGGTCCCTAGAGGGATTTCTAGGTCCCTAGAGGGATTTCTATGTCCCTAGAGGGATAGATTTCTATGTCCCTAGAGGGATTTCAATGTCCCTAGAGGGATTTCTATGTCCCTAGAGGGATTTCTATGTCCCAAGAGGGATTTCTATGTCCCTAGAGGGATAGATTTCTATGTCCCTAGAGGGATTTCAATGTCCCTAGAGGGATTTCTATGTCCCTAGAGGGATTTCTATGTCCCTAGAGGGATTTCTAGGTCCCTAGAGGGATTTCTATGTCCCTAGAGGGATAGATTTCTATGTCCCTAGAGGGATTTCTATGTCCCTAGAGGGATAGATTTCTATGTCCCTAGAGGGATTTCAATGTCCCTAGAGGGATTTCTATGTCCCAAGAGGGATTTCTATGTCCCTAGAGGGATTTCTAGGTCCCTAGAGGGATTTCTATGTCCCTAGAGGGATAGATTTCTATGTCCCTAGAGGGATTTCAATGTCCCTAGAGGGATTTCTATGTCCCTAGAGGGATTTCTATGTCCCTAGAGGGATTTCTAGGTCCCTAGAGGGATTTCTATGTCCCTAGAGGGATAGATTTCTATGTCCCTAGAGGGATTTCTATGTCCCTAGAGGGATAGATTTCTATGTCCCTAGAGGGATTTCAATGTCCCTAGAGGGATTTCTATGTCCCAAGAGGGATTTCTATGTCCCTAGAGGGATTTCTAGGTCCCTAGAGGGATTTCTATGTCCCTAGAGGGATAGATTTCTATGTCCCTAGAGGGATTTCAATGTCCCTAGAGGGATTTCTATGTCCCAAGAGGGATTTCTATGTCCCTAGAGGGATTTCTAGGTCCCTAGAGGGATTTCTAGGTCCCTAGAGGGATTTCTATGTCCCTAGAGGGATAGATTTCTATGTCCCTAGAGGGATTTCTATGTCCCTAGAAGGATTTCTATGTCCCTAGAGGGATTTCTATGTCGCTAGAGGGATTTCAATGTCCCTAGAGGGATAGATTTCTATGTCCCTAGAGGGATTTCTAGGTCCCTAGAGAGATAGATTTCTATGTCCCTAGAGGGATTTCTATGTCCCTAGAGGGATTTCTATGTCCCTAGAGGGATTTCTATGTCCCTAGAGGGATTTCTAGGTCCCTAGAGGGATTTCTATGTCCCTAGAGGGATAGATTTCTATGTCCCTAGAGGGATTTCTATGTCCCTAGAGGGATAGATTTCTATGTCCCTAGAGGGATTTTAATGTCCCTAGAGGGATTTCTATGTCCCAAGAGGGATTTCTATGTCCCTAGAGGGATTTCTAGGTCCCTAGAGGGATTTCTATGTCCCTAGAGGGATAGATTTCTATGTCCCTAGAGGGATTTCAATGTCCCTAGAGGGATTTCTATGTCCCAAGAGGGATTTCTATGTCCCTAGAGGGATTTCTAGGTCCCTAGAGGGATTTCTAGGTCCCTAGAGGGATTTCTATGTCCCTAGAGGGATAGATTTCTATGTCCCTAGAGGGATTTCAATGTCCCTAGAGGGATTTCTATGTCCCTAGAGGGATTTCTATGTCCCAAGAGGGATTTCTATGTCCCTAGAGGGATAGATTTCTATGTCCCTAGAGGGATTTCAATGTCCCTAGAGGGATTTCTATGTCCCTAGAGGGATTTCTATGTCCCTAGAGGGATTTCTAGGTCCCTAGAGGGATTTCTATGTCCCTAGAGGGATAGATTTCTATGTCCCTAGAGGGATTTCTATGTCCCTAGAGGGATAGATTTCTATGTCCCTAGAGGGATTTCAATGTCCCTAGAGGGATTTCTATGTCCCAAGAGGGATTTCTATGTCCCTAGAGGGATTTCTAGGTCCCTAGAGGGATTTCTATGTCCCTAGAGGGATAGATTTCTATGTCCCTAGAGGGATTTCAATGTCCCTAGAGGGATTTCTATGTCCCTAGAGGGATTTCTATGTCCCTAGAGGGATTTCTAGGTCCCTAGAGGGATTTCTATGTCCCTAGAGGGATAGATTTCTATGTCCCTAGAGGGATTTCTATGTCCCTAGAGGGATAGATTTCTATGTCCCTAGAGGGATTTCAATGTCCCTAGAGGGATTTCTATGTCCCAAGAGGGATTTCTATGTCCCTAGAGGGATTTCTAGGTCCCTAGAGGGATTTCTATGTCCCTAGAGGGATAGATTTCTATGTCCCTAGAGGGATTTCAATGTCCCTAGAGGGATTTCTATGTCCCAAGAGGGATTTCTATGTCCCTAGAGGGATTTCTAGGTCCCTAGAGGGATTTCTAGGTCCCTAGAGGGATTTCTATGTCCCTAGAGGGATAGATTTCTATGTCCCTAGAGGGATTTCTATGTCCCTAGAAGGATTTCTATGTCCCTAGAGGGATTTCTATGTCGCTAGAGGGATTTCAATGTCCCTAGAGGGATAGATTTCTATGTCCCTAGAGGGATTTCTAGGTCCCTAGAGAGATAGATTTCTATGTCCCTAGAGGGATTTCTATGTCCCTAGAGAGATTTCTAGGTCCCTAGAGGGATTTCTATGTCCCAAGAGGGATTTCTATGTCCCTAGAGGGATTTCAATGTCCCTAGAGGGATAGATTTCTATGTCCCTAGAGGGATTTCTATGTCCCTAGAGGGATAGATTTCTATGTCCCTAGAGGGATTTCTATGTCCCTAGAGGGATTTCTATGTCCCAAGATGGATTTCTTTGTCCCTAGAGGGATAGATTTCTATGTCCCTAGAGGGATTTCTATGTCCCTAGAGGGATTTCTATGTCGCTAGAGGGATTTCTAGGTCGCTAGAGGGATTTCTATGTCCCAAGAGGGATTTCTATGTCCCTAGAGGGATAGATTTCTATGTCCCTAGAAGGATTTCTAGGTCCCTAGAGGGATTTCTATGTCCCTAGAGGGATAGATTTCTATGTCCCTAGAGGGATTTCTATGTCCCTAGAGGGATTTCTATGTCCCAAGAGGGATTTCTATGTCCCTAGAGGGATAGATTTCTATGTCCCTAGAGGGATTTCTATGTCCCTAGAGGGATTTCTATGTCCCAAGAGGGATTTCTATGTCCCTAGAGGGATTTCTATGTCCCTAGAAAGATAGATTTCTATGTCCCTAGAGGGATTTCTATGTCCCAAGAGGGATAGATTTCTATGTCCCTAGAGGGATTTCTATGTCCCTAGAGGGATTTCTATGTCCCAAGAGGGATTTCTATGTCCCTAGAGGGATTTCTATGTCCCTAGAGGGATAGATTTCTATGTCCCTAGAGGGATTTCTATGTCCCAAGAGGGATTTCTATGTCCCAAGAGGGATTTCTATGTCCCTAGAGGGATAGATTTCTATGTCCCTAGAGGGATTTCAATGTCCCTAGAGGGATTTCTATGTCCCTAGAGGGATTTCTATGTCCCTAGAGGGATTTCTAGGTCCCTAGAGGGATTTCTATGTCCCTAGAGGGATAGATTTCTATGTCCCTAGAGGGATTTCAATGTCCCTAGAGGGATTTCTATGTCCCTAGAGGGATTTCTATGTCCCTAGAGGGATTTCTAGGTCCCTAGAGGGATTTCTATGTCCCTAGAGGGATAGATTTCTATGTCCCTAGAGGGATTTCTATGTCCCTAGAGGGATAGATTTCTATGTCCCTAGAGGGATTTCAATGTCCCTAGAGGGATTTCTATGTCCCAAGAGGGATTTCTATGTCCCTAGAGGGATTTCTAGGTCCCTAGAGGGATTTCTATGTCCCTAGAGGGATAGATTTCTATGTCCCTAGAGGGATTTCAATGTCCCTAGAGGGATTTCTATGTCCCTAGAGGGATTTCTATGTCCCTAGAGGGATTTCTAGGTCCCTAGAGGGATTTCTATGTCCCTAGAGGGATAGATTTCTATGTCCCTAGAGGGATTTCTATGTCCCTAGAGGGATAGATTTCTATGTCCCTAGAGGGATTTCAATGTCCCTAGAGGGATTTCTATGTCCCAAGAGGGATTTCTATGTCCCTAGAGGGATTTCTAGGTCCCTAGAGGGATTTCTATGTCCCTAGAGGGATAGATTTCTATGTCCCTAGAGGGATTTCAATGTCCCTAGAGGGATTTCTATGTCCCAAGAGGGATTTCTATGTCCCTAGAGGGATTTCTAGGTCCCTAGAGGGATTTCTAGGTCCCTAGAGGGATTTCTATGTCCCTAGAGGGATAGATTTCTATGTCCCTAGAGGGATTTCTATGTCCCTAGAAGGATTTCTATGTCCCTAGAGGGATTTCTGTGTCGCTAGAGGGATTTCAATGTCCCTAGAGGGATAGATTTCTATGTCCCTAGAGGGATTTCTAGGTCCCTAGAGAGATAGATTTCTATGTCCCTAGAGGGATTTCTATGTCCCTAGAGGGATTTCTATGTCCCTAGAGGGATTTCTATGTCCCTAGAGGGATTTCTAGGTCCCTAGAGGGATTTCTATGTCCCTAGAGGGATAGATTTCTATGTCCCTAGAGGGATTTCTATGTCCCTAGAGGGATAGATTTCTATGTCCCTAGAGGGATTTTAATGTCCCTAGAGGGATTTCTATGTCCCAAGAGGGATTTCTATGTCCCTAGAGGGATTTCTAGGTCCCTAGAGGGATTTCTATGTCCCTAGAGGGATAGATTTCTATGTCCCTAGAGGGATTTCAATGTCCCTAGAGGGATTTCTATGTCCCAAGAGGGATTTCTATGTCCCTAGAGGGATTTCTAGGTCCCTAGAGGGATTTCTAGGTCCCTAGAGGGATTTCTATGTCCCTAGAGGGATAGATTTCTATGTCCCTAGAGGGATTTCAATGTCCCTAGAGGGATTTCTATGTCCCTAGAGGGATTTCTATGTCCCAAGAGGGATTTCTATGTCCCTAGAGGGATAGATTTCTATGTCCCTAGAGGGATTTCAATGTCCCTAGAGGGATTTCTATGTCCCTAGAGGGATTTCTATGTCCCTAGAGGGATTTCTAGGTCCCTAGAGGGATTTCTATGTCCCTAGAGGGATAGATTTCTATGTCCCTAGAGGGATTTCTATGTCCCTAGAGGGATAGATTTCTATGTCCCTAGAGGGATTTCAATGTCCCTAGAGGGATTTCTATGTCCCAAGAGGGATTTCTATGTCCCTAGAGGGATTTCTAGGTCCCTAGAGGGATTTCTATGTCCCTAGAGGGATAGATTTCTATGTCCCTAGAGGAATTTCAATGTCCCTAGAGGGATTTCTATGTCCCTAGAGGGATTTCTATGTCCCTAGAGGGATTTCTAGGTCCCTAGAGGGATTTCTATGTCCCTAGAGGGATAGATTTCTATGTCCCTAGAGGGATTTCTATGTCCCTAGAGGGATAGATTTCTATGTCCCTAGAGGGATTTCAATGTCCCTAGAGGGATTTCTATGTCCCAAGAGGGATTTCTATGTCCCTAGAGGGATTTCTAGGTCCCTAGAGGGATTTCTATGTCCCTAGAGGGATAGATTTCTATGTCCCTAGAGGGATTTCAATGTCCCTAGAGGGATTTCTATGTCCCAAGAGGGATTTCTATGTCCCTAGAGGGATTTCTAGGTCCCTAGAGGGATTTCTAGGTCCCTAGAGGGATTTCTATGTCCCTAGAGGGATAGATTTCTATGTCCCTAGAGGGATTTCTATGTCCCTAGAAGGATTTCTATGTCCCTAGAGGGATTTCTATGTCGCTAGAGGGATTTCAATGTCCCTAGAGGGATAGATTTCTATGTCCCTAGAGGGATTTCTAGGTCCCTAGAGAGATAGATTTCTATGTCCCTAGAGGGATTTCTATGTCCCTAGAGAGATTTCTAGGTCCCTAGAGGGATTTCTATGTCCCAAGAGGGATTTCTATGTCCCTAGAGGGATTTCAATGTCCCTAGAGGGATAGATTTCTATGTCCCTAGAGGGATTTCTATGTCCCTAGAGGGATAGATTTCTATGTCCCTAGAGGGATTTCTATGTCCCTAGAGGGATTTCTATGTCCCAAGATGGATTTCTTTGTCCCTAGAGGGATAGATTTCTATGTCCCTAGAGGGATTTCTATGTCCCTAGAGGGATTT
This sequence comes from Troilus luridus, assembly GCA_964056705.1. Taxonomy (NCBI): domain Eukaryota; kingdom Metazoa; phylum Arthropoda; class Insecta; order Hemiptera; family Pentatomidae; genus Troilus; species Troilus luridus. The sequence goes on from CAXKTH010000067.1 coordinate 688,580, forward strand.
CTATGTCGCTAGAGGGATTTCTAGGTCGCTAGAGGGATTTCTATGTCCCAAGAGGGATTTCTATGTCCCTAGAGGGATAGATTTCTATGTCCCTAGAAGGATTTCTAGGTCCCTAGAGGGATTTCTATGTCCCTAGAGGGATAGATTTCTATGTCCCTAGAGGGATTTCTATGTCCCTAGAGGGATTTCTATGTCCCAAGAGGGATTTCTATGTCCCTAGAGGGATAGATTTCTATGTCCCTAGAGGGATTTCTATGTCCCTAGAGGGATTTCTATGTCCCAAGAGGGATTTCTATGTCCCTAGAGGGATTTCTATGTCCCTAGAAAGATAGATTTCTATGTCCCTAGAGGGATTTCTATGTCCCAAGAGGGATAGATTTCTATGTCCCTAGAGGGATTTCTATGTCCCTAGAGGGATTTCTATGTCCCAAGAGGGATTTCTATGTCCCTAGAGGGATTTCTATGTCCCTAGAGGGATAGATTTCTATGTCCCTAGAGGGATTTCTATGTCCCAAGAGGGATTTCTATGTCCCAAGAGGGATTTCTATGTCCCTAGAGGGATAGATTTCTATGTCCCTAGAGGGATTTCAATGTCCCTAGAGGGATTTCTATGTCCCTAGAGGGATTTCTATGTCCCTAGAGGGATTTCTAGGTCCCTAGAGGGATTTCTATGTCCCTAGAGGGATAGATTTCTATGTCCCTAGAGGGATTTCAATGTCCCTAGAGGGATTTCTATGTCCCAAGAGGGATTTCTATGTCCCAAGAGGGATTTCTATGTCCCTAGAGGGATTTCTATGTCCCTAGAGGGATTTCTATGTCGCTAGAGGGATTTCTATGTCCCAAGAGGGATTTCAATGTCCCTAGAGGGATTTCTATGTCCCAAGAGGGATTTCTATGTCCCTAGAGGGATTTCTAGGTCCCTAGAGGGATTTCTAGGTCCCTAGAGGGATTTCTATGTCCCTAGAGGGATAGATTTCTATGTCCCTAGAGGGATTTCTATGTCCCTAGAAGGATTTCTATGTCCCTAGAGGGATTTCTATGTCGCTAGAGGGATTTCTAGGTCGCTAGAGGGATTTCTCTGTCCCAAGAGGGATTTCTATGTCCCTAGAGGGATAGATTTCTATGTCCCAAGAGGGATTTCTATGTCCCTAGAGGGATTTCTATGTCGCTAGAGGGATTTCTAGGTCGCTAGAGGGATTTCTATGTCCCTAGAGGGATTTCTATGTCCCAAGAGGGATTTCTATGTCCCAAGAGGGATTTCTATGTCCCTAGAGGGATAGATTTCTATGTCCCTAGAGGGAATTCAATGTCCCTAGAGGGATAGATTTCTATGTCCCTAGAGGGATTTCTATGTCCCTAGAAGGATTTCTATGTCCCTAGAGGGATTTCTATGTCGCTAGAGGGATTTCTAGGTCGCTAGAGGGATTTCTCTGTCCCAAGAGGGATTTCTATGTCCCTAGAGGGATAGATTTCTATGTCCCAAGAGGGATTTCTATGTCCCTAGAGGGATTTCTATGTCGCTAGAGGGATTTCTAGGTCGCTAGAGGGATTTCTATGTCCCTAGAGGGATTTCTAGGTCCCTAGAGGGATAGATTTCTATGTCCCTAGAGGGATTTCTATGTCCCAAGAGGGATTTCTATGTCCCAAGAGGGATTTCTATGTCCCTAGAGGGATAGATTTCTATGTCCCTAGAGGGATTTCAATGTCCCTAGAGGGATTTCTATGTCCCAAGAGGGATTTCTATGTCCCTAGAGGGATAGATTTCTATGTCCCTAGAGGGATTTCTATGTCCCTAGAGGGATTTCTAGGTCCCTAGAGGGATTTCTATGTCCCTAGAGAGAGAGATTTCTATGTCCCTAGAGGGATTTCTATGTCCCAAGAGGGATTTCTATGTCCCTAGAGGGATAGATTTCTATGTCCCTAGAGGGATTTCTATGTCCCTAGAGGGATTTCTATGTCCCAAGAGGGATTTCTATGTCCCAAGAGGGATTTCTATGTCCCTAGAGGGATAGATTTCTATGTCCCTAGAGGGATTTCAATGTCCCTAGAGGGATTTCTATGTCCCAAGAGGGATTTCTATGTCCCAAGAGGGATTTCTATGTCCCTAGAGGGATAGATTTCTATGTCCCTAGAGGGATTTCAATGTCCCTAGAGGGATTTCTATGTCCCAAGAGGGATTTCTATGTCCCAAGAGGGATTTCTAGGTCCCTAGAGGGATAGATTTCTATGTCCCTAGAGGGATTTCTATGTCCCAAGAGGGATTTCTATGTCCCTAGAGGGATAGATTTCTATGTCCCTAGAGGGATTTCTATGTCCCAAGAGGGATTTCTATGTCCCTAGAGGGATTTCTATGTCCCTAGAGGGATTTCTATGTCCCAAGAGGGATTTCTATGTCCCTAGAGGGATTTCTATGTCCCTAGAGGGATAGATTTCTATGTCCCTAGAGGGATTTCTATGTCCCAAGAGGGATAGATTTCTATGTCCCTAGAGGGATTTCTATGTCCCTAGAGGGATTTCTATGTCCCTAGAGGGATAGATTTCTATGTCCCTAGAGGGATTTCTATGTCTCAAGAGGGATTTCTATGTCCCAAGAGGGATTTCTATGTCCCTAGAGGGATAGATTTCTATGTCCCTAGAGGGATTTCAATGTCCCTAGAGGGATTTCTATGTCCCTAGAGGGATTTCTATGTCCCAAGAGGGATTTCTATGTCCCTAGAGGGATAGATTTCTATTTCCCTAGAGGGATTTCAATGTCCCTAGAGGGATTTCTATGTCCCTAGAGGGATTTCTATGTCCCTAGAGGGATTTCTAGGTCCCTAGAGGAATTTCTATGTCCCAAGAGGGATTTCTATGTCCCAAGAGGGATTTCTAGGTCCCTAGAGGGATAGATTTCTATGTCCCTAGAGGGATTTCTATGTCCCAAGAGGGATTTCTATGTCCCTAGAGGGATAGATTTCTATGTCCCTAGAGGGATTTCTATGTCCCTAGAGGGATTTCTATGTCCCAAGAGGGATTTCTATGTCCCTAGAGGGATTTCTATGTCCCTAGAGGGATTTCTATGTCCCAAGAGGGATTTCTATGTCCCTAGAGGGATTTCTATGTCCCTAGAGGGATAGATTTCTATGTCCCTAGAGGGATTTCTATGTCCCAAGAGGGATAGATTTCTATGTCCCTAGAGGGATTTCTATGTCCCTAGAGGGATTTCTATGTCCCAAGAGGGATTTCTATGTCCCTAGAGGGATTTCTATGTCCCTAGAGGGATAAATTTGTATGTCCCTAGAGGGATTTCTATGTCCCAAGAGGGATTTCTATGTCCCAAGAGGGATTTCTATGTCCCTAGAGGGATAGATTTCTATGTCCCTAGAGGGATTTCAATGTCCCTAGAGGGATTTCTATGTCCCTAGAGGGATTTCTATGTCCCAAGAGGGATTTCTATGTCCCTAGAGGGATAGATTTCTATGTCCCTAGAGGGATTTCAATGTCCCTAGAGGGATTTCTATGTCCCTAGAGGGATTTCTATGTCCCTAGAGGGATTTCTAGGTCCCTAGAGGGATTTCTATGTCCCTAGAGGGATAGATTTCTATGTCCCTAGAGGGATTTCTATGTCCCTAGAGGGATAGATTTCTATGTCCCTAGAGGGATTTCAATGTCCCTAGAGGGATTTCTATGTCCCAAGAGGGATTTCTATGTCCCTAGAGGGATTTCTAGGTCCCTAGAGGGATTTCTATGTCCCTAGAGGGATAGATTTCTATGTCCCTAGAGGGATTTCAATGTCCCTAGAGGGATTTCTATGTCCCTAGAGGGATTTCTATGTCCCTAGAGGGATTTCTAGGTCCCTAGAGGGATTTCTATGTCCCTAGAGGGATAGATTTCTATGTCCCTAGAGGGATTTCTATGTCCCTAGAGGGATAGATTTCTATGTCCCTAGAGGGATTTCAATGTCCCTAGAGGGATTTCTATGTCCCAAGAGGGATTTCTATGTCCCTAGAGGGATTTCTAGGTCCCTAGAGGGATTTCTATGTCCCTAGAGGGATAGATTTCTATGTCCCTAGAGGGATTTCAATGTCCCTAGAGGGATTTCTATGTCCCAAGAGGGATTTCTATGTCCCTAGAGGGATTTCTAGGTCCCTAGAGGGATTTCTAGGTCCCTAGAGGGATTTCTATGTCCCTAGAGGGATAGATTTCTATGTCCCTAGAGGGATTTCAATGTCCCTAGAGGGATTTCTATGTCCCTAGAGGGATTTCTATGTCCCAAGAGGGATTTCTATGTCCCTAGAGGGATAGATTTCTATGTCCCTAGAGGGATTTCAATGTCCCTAGAGGGATTTCTATGTCCCTAGAGGGATTTCTATGTCCCTAGAGGGATAGATTTCTATGTCCCTAGAAGGATTTCTAGGTCCCTAGAGGGATTTCTATGTCCCTAGAGGGATAGATTTCTATGTCCCTAGAGGGATTTCTATGTCCCTAGAGGGATTTCTATGTCCCAAGAGGGATTTCTATGTCCCTAGAGGGATAGATTTCTATGTCCCTAGAGGGATTTCTATGTCCCTAGAGGGATTTCTATGTCCCAAGAGGGATTTCTATGTCCCTAGAGGGATTTCTATGTCCCTAGAAAGATAGATTTCTATGTCCCTAGAGGGATTTCTATGTCCCTAGAGGGATTTCTATGTCCCTAGAGGGATAGATTTCTATGTCCCTAGAGGGATTTCTATGTCCCTAGAGGGATTTCTATGTCCCAAGATGGATTTCTTTGTCCCTAGAGGGATAGATTTCTATGTCCCTAGAGGGATTTCTATGTCCCTAGAGGGATTTCTATGTCGCTAGAGGGATTTCTAGGTCGCTAGAGGGATTTCTATGTCCCAAGAGGGATTTCTATGTCCCTAGAGGGATAGATTTCTATGTCCCTAGAAGGATTTCTAGGTCCCTAGAGGGATTTCTATGTCCCTAGAGGGATAGATTTCTATGTCCCTAGAGGGATTTCTATGTCCCTAGAGGGATAGATTTCTATGTCCCTAGAGGGATTTCTATGTCCCTAGAGGGATTTCTATGTCCCAAGAGGGATTTCTATGTCCCTAGAGGGATTTCTATGTCCCTAGAGGGATTTCTATGTCCCAAGAGGGATTTCTATGTCCCTAGAGGGATTTCTATGTCCCTAGAGGGATAGATTTCTATGTCCCTAGAGGGATTTCTATGTCCCAAGAGGGATAGATTTCTATGTCCCTAGAGGGATTTCTATGTCCCTAGAGGGATTTCTATGTCCCAAGAGGGATTTCTATGTCCCTAGAGGGATTTCTATGTCCCTAGAGGGATAGATTTCTATGTCCCTAGAGGGATTTCTATGTCCCTAGAGGGATTTCTATGTCCCAAGATGGATTTCTTTGTCCCTAGAGGGATAGATTTCTATGTCCCTAGAGGGATTTCTATGTCCCTAGAGGGATTTCTATGTCCCTAGAGGGATTTCTATGTCGCTAGAGGGATTTCTAGGTCGCTAGAGGGATTTCTATGTCCCAAGAGGGATTTCTATGTCCCTAGAGGGATAGATTTCTATGTCCCTAGAAGGATTTCTAGGTCCCTAGAGGGATTTCTATGTCCCTAGAGGGATAGATTTCTATGTCCCTAGAGGGATTTCTATGTCCCTAGAGGGATAGATTTCTATGTCCCTAGAGGGATTTCTATGTCCCTAGAGGGATTTCTATGTCCCAAGAGGGATTTCTATGTCCCTAGAGGGATTTCTATGTCGCTAGAGGGATTTCTAGGTCGCTAGAGGGATTTCTCTGTCCCAAGAGGGATTTCTATGTCCCTAGAGGGATAGATTTCTATGTCCCAAGAGGGATTTCTATGTCCCTAGAGGGATTTCTATGTCGCTAGAGGGATTTCTAGGTCGCTAGAGGGATTTCTATGTCCCTAGAGGGATTTCTATGTCCCAAGAGGGATTTCTATGTCCCAAGAGGGATTTCTATGTCCCTAGAGGGATAGATTTCTATGTCCCTAGAGGGAATTCAATGTCCCTAGAGGGATAGATTTCTATGTCCCTAGAGGGATTTCTATGTCCCTAGAAGGATTTCTATGTCCCTAGAGGGATTTCTATGTCGCTAGAGGGATTTCTAGGTCGCTAGAGGGATTTCTCTGTCCCAAGAGGGATTTCTATGTCCCTAGAGGGATAGATTTCTATGTCCCAAGAGGGATTTCTATGTCCCTAGAGGGATTTCTATGTCGCTAGAGGGATTTCTAGGTCGCTAGAGGGATTTCTATGTCCCTAGAGGGATTTCTAGGTCCCTAGAGGGATAGATTTCTATGTCCCTAGAGGGATTTCTATGTCCCAAGAGGGATTTCTATGTCCCAAGAGGGATTTCTATGTCCCTAGAGGGATAGATTTCTATGTCCCTAGAGGGATTTCAATGTCCCTAGAGGGATTTCTATGTCCCAAGAGGGATTTCTATGTCCCTAGAGGGATAGATTTCTATGTCCCTAGAGGGATTTCTATGTCCCTAGAGGGATTTCTAGGTCCCTAGAGGGATTTCTATGTCCCTAGAGAGAGAGATTTCTATGTCCCTAGAGGGATTTCTATGTCCCAAGAGGGATTTCTATGTCCCTAGAGGGATAGATTTCTATGTCCCTAGAGGGATTTCTATGTCCCTAGAGGGATTTCTATGTCCCAAGAGGGATTTCTATGTCCCAAGAGGGATTTCTATGTCCCTAGAGGGATAGATTTCTATGTCCCTAGAGGGATTTCAATGTCCCTAGAGGGATTTCTATGTCCCAAGAGGGATTTCTATGTCCCAAGAGGGATTTCTATGTCCCTAGAGGGATAGATTTCTATGTCCCTAGAGGGATTTCAATGTCCCTAGAGGGATTTCTATGTCCCAAGAGGGATTTCTATGTCCCAAGAGGGATTTCTAGGTCCCTAGAGGGATAGATTTCTATGTCCCTAGAGGGATTTCTATGTCCCAAGAGGGATTTCTATGTCCCTAGAGGGATAGATTTCTATGTCCCTAGAGGGATTTCTATGTCCCAAGAGGGATTTCTATGTCCCTAGAGGGATTTCTATGTCCCTAGAGGGATTTCTATGTCCCAAGAGGGATTTCTATGTCCCTAGAGGGATTTCTATGTCCCTAGAGGGATAGATTTCTATGTCCCTAGAGGGATTTCTATGTCCCAAGAGGGATAGATTTCTATGTCCCTAGAGGGATTTCTATGTCCCTAGAGGGATTTCTATGTCCCTAGAGGGATAGATTTCTATGTCCCTAGAGGGATTTCTATGTCTCAAGAGGGATTTCTATGTCCCAAGAGGGATTTCTATGTCCCTAGAGGGATAGATTTCTATGTCCCTAGAGGGATTTCAATGTCCCTAGAGGGATTTCTATGTCCCTAGAGGGATTTCTATGTCCCAAGAGGGATTTCTATGTCCCTAGAGGGATAGATTTCTATGTCCCTAGAGGGATTTCAATGTCCCTAGAGGGATTTCTATGTCCCTAGAGGGATTTCTATGTCCCTAGAGGGATTTCTAGGTCCCTAGAGGAATTTCTATGTCCCAAGAGGGATTTCTATGTCCCAAGAGGGATTTCTAGGTCCCTAGAGGGATAGATTTCTATGTCCCTAGAGGGATTTCTATGTCCCAAGAGGGATTTCTATGTCCCTAGAGGGATAGATTTCTATGTCCCTAGAGGGATTTCTATGTCCCTAGAGGGATTTCTATGTCCCAAGAGGGATTTCTATGTCCCTAGAGGGATTTCTATGTCCCTAGAGGGATTTCTATGTCCCAAGAGGGATTTCTATGTCCCTAGAGGGATTTCTATGTCCCTAGAGGGATAGATTTCTATGTCCCTAGAGGGATTTCTATGTCCCAAGAGGGATAGATTTCTATGTCCCTAGAGGGATTTCTATGTCCCTAGAGGGATTTCTATGTCCCAAGAGGGATTTCTATGTCCCTAGAGGGATTTCTATGTCCCTAGAGGGATAAATTTGTATGTCCCTAGAGGGATTTCTATGTCCCAAGAGGGATTTCTATGTCCCAAGAGGGATTTCTATGTCCCTAGAGGGATAGATTTCTATGTCCCTAGAGGGATTTCAATGTCCCTAGAGGGATTTCTATGTCCCTAGAGGGATTTCTATGTCCCAAGAGGGATTTCTATGTCCCTAGAGGGATAGATTTCTATGTCCCTAGAGGGATTTCAATGTCCCTAGAGGGATTTCTATGTCCCTAGAGGGATTTCTATGTCCCTAGAGGGATTTCTAGGTCCCTAGAGGGATTTCTATGTCCCTAGAGGGATAGATTTCTATGTCCCTAGAGGGATTTCTATGTCCCTAGAGGGATAGATTTCTATGTCCCTAGAGGGATTTCAATGTCCCTAGAGGGATTTCTATGTCCCAAGAGGGATTTCTATGTCCCTAGAGGGATTTCTAGGTCCCTAGAGGGATTTCTATGTCCCTAGAGGGATAGATTTCTATGTCCCTAGAGGGATTTCAATGTCCCTAGAGGGATTTCTATGTCCCTAGAGGGATTTCTATGTCCCTAGAGGGATTTCTAGGTCCCTAGAGGGATTTCTATGTCCCTAGAGGGATAGATTTCTATGTCCCTAGAGGGATTTCTATGTCCCTAGAGGGATAGATTTCTATGTCCCTAGAGGGATTTCAATGTCCCTAGAGGGATTTCTATGTCCCAAGAGGGATTTCTATGTCCCTAGAGGGATTTCTAGGTCCCTAGAGGGATTTCTATGTCCCTAGAGGGATAGATTTCTATGTCCCTAGAGGGATTTCAATGTCCCTAGAGGGATTTCTATGTCCCAAGAGGGATTTCTATGTCCCTAGAGGGATTTCTAGGTCCCTAGAGGGATTTCTAGGTCCCTAGAGGGATTTCTATGTCCCTAGAGGGATAGATTTCTATGTCCCTAGAGGGATTTCAATGTCCCTAGAGGGATTTCTATGTCCCTAGAGGGATTTCTATGTCCCAAGAGGGATTTCTATGTCCCTAGAGGGATAGATTTCTATGTCCCTAGAGGGATTTCAATGTCCCTAGAGGGATTTCTATGTCCCTAGAGGGATTTCTATGTCCCTAGAGGGATAGATTTCTATGTCCCTAGAAGGATTTCTAGGTCCCTAGAGGGATTTCTATGTCCCTAGAGGGATAGATTTCTATGTCCCTAGAGGGATTTCTATGTCCCTAGAGGGATTTCTATGTCCCAAGAGGGATTTCTATGTCCCTAGAGGGATAGATTTCTATGTCCCTAGAGGGATTTCTATGTCCCTAGAGGGATTTCTATGTCCCAAGAGGGATTTCTATGTCCCTAGAGGGATTTCTATGTCCCTAGAAAGATAGATTTCTATGTCCCTAGAGGGATTTCTATGTCCCTAGAGGGATTTCTATGTCCCTAGAGGGATAGATTTCTATGTCCCTAGAGGGATTTCTATGTCCCTAGAGGGATTTCTATGTCCCAAGATGGATTTCTTTGTCCCTAGAGGGATAGATTTCTATGTCCCTAGAGGGATTTCTATGTCCCTAGAGGGATTTCTATGTCGCTAGAGGGATTTCTAGGTCGCTAGAGGGATTTCTATGTCCCAAGAGGGATTTCTATGTCCCTAGAGGGATAGATTTCTATGTCCCTAGAAGGATTTCTAGGTCCCTAGAGGGATTTCTATGTCCCTAGAGGGATAGATTTCTATGTCCCTAGAGGGATTTCTATGTCCCTAGAGGGATAGATTTCTATGTCCCTAGAGGGATTTCTATGTCCCTAGAGGGATTTCTATGTCCCAAGAGGGATTTCTATGTCCCTAGAGGGATTTCTATGTCCCTAGAGGGATTTCTATGTCCCAAGAGGGATTTCTATGTCCCTAGAGGGATTTCTATGTCCCTAGAGGGATAGATTTCTATGTCCCTAGAGGGATTTCTATGTCCCAAGAGGGATAGATTTCTATGTCCCTAGAGGGATTTCTATGTCCCTAGAGGGATTTCTATGTCCCAAGAGGGATTTCTATGTCCCTAGAGGGATTTCTATGTCCCTAGAGGGATAGATTTCTATGTCCCTAGAGGGATTTCTATGTCCCTAGAGGGATTTCTATGTCCCAAGATGGATTTCTTTGTCCCTAGAGGGATAGATTTCTATGTCCCTAGAGGGATTTCTATGTCCCTAGAGGGATTTCTATGTCCCTAGAGGGATTTCTATGTCGCTAGAGGGATTTCTAGGTCGCTAGAGGGATTTCTATGTCCCAAGAGGGATTTCTATGTCCCTAGAGGGATAGATTTCTATGTCCCTAGAAGGATTTCTAGGTCCCTAGAGGGATTTCTATGTCCCTAGAGGGATAGATTTCTATGTCCCTAGAGGGATTTCTATGTCCCTAGAGGGATAGATTTCTATGTCCCTAGAGGGATTTCTATGTCCCTAGAGGGATTTCTATGTCCCAAGAGGGATTTCTATGTCCCTAGAGGGATTTCTATGTCCCTAGAGGGATTTCTATGTCCCAAGAGGGATTTCTATGTCCCTAGAGGGATTTCTATGTCCCTAGAGGGATTTCTATGTCCCAAGAGGGATAGATTTCTATGTCCCTAGAGGGATTTCTATGTCCCTAGAGGGATTTCTATGTCCCAAGAGGGATTTCTATGTCCCTAGAGGGATTTCTATGTCCCTAGAGGGATTTCTATGTCCCATGAGGGATTTCTATGTCCCAAGAGGGATTTCTATGTCCCTAGAGGGATAGATTTCTATGTCCCTAGAGGGATTTCAATGTCCCTAGAGGGATTTCTATGTCCCTAGAGGGATTTCTATGTCCCTAGAGGGATTTCTAGGTCCCTAGAGGGATTTCTATGTCCCTAGAGGGATAGATTTCTATGTCCCTAGAGGGATTTCAATGTCCCTAGAGGGATTTCTATGTCCCAAGAGGGATTTCTATGTCCCAAGAGGGATTTCTATGTCCCTAGAGGGATTTCTATGTCCCTAGAGGGATTTCTATGTCGCTAGAGGGATTTCTATGTCCCAAGAGGGATTTCAATGTCCCTAGAGGGATTTCTATGTCCCAAGAGGGATTTCTATGTCCCTAGAGGGATTTCTAGGTCCCTAGAGGGATTTCTAGGTCCCTAGAGGGATTTCTATGTCCCTAGAGGGATAGATTTCTATGTCCCTAGAGGGATTTCTATGTCCCTAGAAGGATTTCTATGTCCCTAGAGGGATTTCTATGTCGCTAGAGGGATTTCTAGGTCGCTAGAGGGATTTCTCTGTCCCAAGAGGGATTTCTATGTCCCTAGAGGGATAGATTTCTATGTCCCAAGAGGGATTTCTATGTCCCTAGAGGGATTTCTATGTCGCTAGAGGGATTTCTAGGTCGCTAGAGGGATTTCTATGTCCCTAGAGGGATTTCTATGTCCCAAGAGGGATTTCTATGTCCCAAGAGGGATTTCTATGTCCCTAGAGGGATAGATTTCTATGTCCCTAGAGGGATTTCAATGTCCCTAGAGGGATAGATTTCTATGTCCCTAGAGGGATTTCTATGTCCCTAGAAGGATTTCTATGTCCCTAGAGGGATTTCTATGTCGCTAGAGGGATTTCTAGGTCGCTAGAGGGATTTCTCTGTCCCAAGAGGGATTTCTATGTCCCTAGAGGGATAGATTTCTATGTCCCAAGAGGGATTTCTATGTCCCTAGAGGGATTTCTATGTCGCTAGAGGGATTTCTAGGTCGCTAGAGGGATTTCTATGTCCCTAGAGGGATTTCTAGGTCCCTAGAGGGATAGATTTCTATGTCCCTAGAGGGATTTCTATGTCCCAAGAGGGATTTCTATGTCCCAAGAGGGATTTCTATGTCCCTAGAGGGATAGATTTCTATGTCCCTAGAGGGATTTCAATGTCCCTAGAGGGATTTCTATGTCCCAAGAGGGATTTCTATGTCCCTAGAGGGATAGATTTCTATGTCCCTAGAGGGATTTCTATGTCCCTAGAGGGATTTCTAGGTCCCTAGAGGGATTTCTATGTCCCTAGAGAGAGAGATTTCTATGTCCCTAGAGGGATTTCTATGTCGCTAGAGGGATTTCTAGGTCGGTAGAGGGATTTCAATGTCCCTAGAGGGATTTCTAGGTCCCTAGAGGGATTTCTATGTCCCTAGAGGGATAGATTTCTATGTCCCTAGAGGGATTTCTATGTCCCTAGAGGGATTTCTATGTCGCTAGAGGGATTTCTATGTCGCTAGAGGGATTTCTATGTCCCAAGAGGGATTTCTATGTCCCAAGAGGGATTTCTATGTCCCTAGAGGGATTTCTATGTCCCTAGAGGGATAGATTTCTATGTCCCTAGAGGGATTTCAATGTCCCTAGAGGGATTTCTAGGTCCCAAGAGGGATAGATTTCTATGTCCCTAGAGGGATTTCTATGTCCCTAGAGGGATTTCTATGTCCCAAGAGGGATTTCTATGTCCCTAGAGGGATTTCTATGTCCCTAGAGGGATAGATTTCTATGTCCCTAGAGGGATTTCTATGTCCCAAGAGGGATTTCTATGTCCCAAGAGGGATTTCTATGTCCCTAGAGGGATAGATTTCTATGTCCCTAGAGGGATTTCAATGTCCCTAGAGGGATTTCTATGTCCCAAGAGGGATTTCTATGTCCCAAGAGGGATTTCTATGTCCCTAGAGGGATTTCTATGTCCCTAGAGGGATTTCTATGTCCCTAGAGGGATAGATTTCTATGTCCCTAGAGGGATTTCTATGTCCCTAGAGGGATTTCTATGTCCCAAGAGGGATTTCTATGTCCCAAGAGGGATTTCTATGTCCCTAGAGGGATAGATTTCTATGTCCCTAGAGGGATTTCAATGTCCCTAGAGGGATTTCTATGTCCCAAGAGGGATTTCTATGTCCCTAGAGGGATTTCTAGGTCCCTAGAGGGATTTCTAGGTCCCTAGAGGGATTTCTATGTCCCTAGAGGGATAGATTTCTATGTCCCTAGAGGGATTTCTATGTCCCTAGAAGGATTTCTATGTCCCTAGAGGGATTTCTATGTCGCTAGAGGGATTTCTAGGTCGCTAGAGGGATTTCTCTGTCCCAAGAGGGATTTCTATGTCCCTAGAGGGATAGATTTCTATGTCCCAAGAGGGATTTCTATGTCCCTAGAGGGATTTCTATGTCGCTAGAGGGATTTCTAGGTCGCTAGAGGGATTTCTATGTCCCTAGAGGGATTTCTAGGTCCCTAGAGGGATAGATTTCTATGTCCCTAGAGGGATTTCTATGTCCCAAGAGGGATTTCTATGTCCCAAGAGGGATTTCTATGTCCCTAGAGGGATAGATTTCTATGTCCCTAGAGGGATTTCAATGTCCCTAGAGGGATTTCTATGTCCCAAGAGGGATTTCTATGTCGCTAGAGGGATTTCTAGGTCGCTAGAGGGATTTCTATGTCCCTAGAGGGATTTCTATGTCCCAAGAGGGATTTCTATGTCCCAAGAGGGATTTCTATGTCCCTAGAGGGATAGATTTCTATGTCCCTAGAGGGATTTCAATGTCCCTAGAGGGATAGATTTCTATGTCCCTAGAGGGATTTCTATGTCCCTAGAAGGATTTCTATGTCCCTAGAGGGATTTCTATGTCGCTAGAGGGATTTCTAGGTCGCTAGAGGGATTTCTCTGTCCCAAGAGGGATTTCTATGTCCCTAGAGGGATAGATTTCTATGTCCCAAGAGGGATTTCTATGTCCCTAGAGGGATTTCTATGTCGCTAGAGGGATTTCTAGGTCGCTAGAGGGATTTCTATGTCCCTAGAGGGATTTCTAGGTCCCTAGAGGGATAGATTTCTATGTCCCTAGAGGGATTTCTATGTCCCAAGAGGGATTTCTATGTCCCAAGAGGGATTTCTATGTCCCTAGAGGGATAGATTTCTATGTCCCTAGAGGGATTTCAATGTCCCTAGAGGGATTTCTATGTCCCAAGAGGGATTTCTATGTCCCTAGAGGGATAGATTTCTATGTCCCTAGAGGGATTTCTATGTCCCTAGAGGGATTTCTAGGTCCCTAGAGGGATTTCTATGTCCCTAGAGAGAGAGATTTCTATGTCCCTAGAGGGATTTCTATGTCGCTAGAGGGATTTCTAGGTCGGTAGAGGGATTTCAATGTCCCTAGAGGGATTTCTAGGTCCCTAGAGGGATTTCTATGTCCCTAGAGGGATAGATTTCTATGTCCCTAGAGGGATTTCTATGTCCCTAGAGGGATTTCTAGGTCCCTAGAGGGATAGATTTCTATGTCCCTAGAGGGATTTCTATGTCCCTAGAGGGATTTCTATGTCGCTAGAGGGATTTCTATGTCGCTAGAGGGATTTCTATGTCCCAAGAGGGATTTCTATGTCCCAAGAGGGATTTCTATGTCCCTAGAGGGATTTCTATGTCCCTAGAGGGATAGATTTCTATGTCCCTAGAGGGATTTCAATGTCCCTAGAGGGATTTCTAGGTCCCAAGAGGGATAGATTTCTATGTCCCTAGAGGGATTTCTATGTCCCTAGAGGGATTTCTATGTCCCAAGAGGGATTTCTATGTCCCTAGAGGGATTTCTATGTCCCTAGAGGGATAGATTTCTATGTCCCTAGAGGGATTTCTATGTCCCAAGAGGGATTTCTATGTCCCAAGAGGGATTTCTATGTCCCTAGAGGGATAGATTTCTATGTCCCTAGAGGGATTTCAATGTCCCTAGAGGGATTTCTATGTCCCAAGAGGGATTTCTATGTCCCAAGAGGGATTTCTATGTCCCTAGAGGGATTTCTATGTCCCTAGAGGGATTTCTATGTCCCTAGAGGGATAGATTTCTATGTCCCTAGAGGGATTTCTATGTCCCTAGAGGGATTTCTATGTCCCAAGAGGGATTTCTATGTCCCAAGAGGGATTTCTATGTCCCTAGAGGGATAGATTTCTATGTCCCTAGAGGGATTTCAATGTCCCTAGAGGGATTTCTATGTCCCAAGAGGGATTTCTATGTCCCTAGAGGGATTTCTAGGTCCCTAGAGGGATTTCTAGGTCCCTAGAGGGATTTCTATGTCCCTAGAGGGATAGATTTCTATGTCCCTAGAGGGATTTCTATGTCCCTAGAAGGATTTCTATGTCCCTAGAGGGATTTCTATGTCGCTAGAGGGATTTCTAGGTCGCTAGAGGGATTTCTCTGTCCCAAGAGGGATTTCTATGTCCCTAGAGGGATAGATTTCTATGTCCCAAGAGGGATTTCTATGTCCCTAGAGGGATTTCTATGTCGCTAGAGGGATTTCTAGGTCGCTAGAGGGATTTCTATGTCCCTAGAGGGATTTCTAGGTCCCTAGAGGGATAGATTTCTATGTCCCTAGAGGGATTTCTATGTCCCAAGAGGGATTTCTATGTCCCAAGAGGGATTTCTATGTCCCTAGAGGGATAGATTTCTATGTCCCTAGAGGGATTTCAATGTCCCTAGAGGGATTTCTATGTCCCAAGAGGGATTTCTATGTCCCTAGAGGGATAGATTTCTATGTCCCTAGAGGGATTTCTATGTCCCTAGAGGGATTTCTAGGTCCCTAGAGGGATTTCTATGTCCCTAGAGAGAGAGATTTCTATGTCCCTAGAGGGATTTCTATGTCGCTAGAGGGATTTCTAGGTCGCTAGAGGGATTTCAATGTCCCTAGAGGGATTTCTAGGTCCCTAGAGGGATTTCTATGTCCCTAGAGGGATAGATTTCTATGTCCCTAGAGGGATTTCTATGTCCCTAGAGGGATTTCTAGGTCCCTAGAGGGATAGATTTCTATGTCCCTAGAGGGATTTCTATGTCCCTAGAGGGATTTCTATGTCGCTAGAGGGATTTCTAGGTCCCTAGAGGGATAGATTTCTATGTCCCTAGAGGGATTTCTATGTCCCTAGAGGGATTTCAATGTCCCTAGAGGGATTTCTAGGTCCCTAGAGGGATTTCTATGTCCCTAGAGGGATAGATTTCTATGTCCCTAGAGGGATTTCTATGTCGCTAGAGGGATTTCTATGTCCCAAGAGGGATTTCTATGTCCCAAGAGGGATTTCTATGTCCCTAGAGGGATTTCTATGTCCCTAGAGGGATAGATTTCTATGTCCCTAGAGGGATTTCAATGTCCCTAGAGGGATTTCTAGGTCCCTAGAGGGATTTCTATGTCCCTAGAGGGATAGATTTCTATGTCCCTAGAGGGATTTCTATGTCCCTAGAGGGATTTCTATGTCCCAAGAGGGATTTCTATGTCCCTAGAGGGATTTCTATGTCGCTAGAGGGATTTCTAGGTCGCTAGAGGGATTTCTATGTCCCAAGAGGGATTTCTATGTCCCTAGAGGGATAGATTTCTATGTCCCTAGAGGGATTTCTATGTCGCTAGAGGGATTTCTAGGTCGCTAGAGGGATTTCTATGTCGCTAGAGGGATTTCTAGGTCCCTAGAGGGATAGATTTCTATGTCCCTAGAGGGATTTCTATGTCCCAAGAGGGATTTCTATGTCCCAAGAGGGATTTCTATGTCCCTAGAGGGATAGATTTCTATGTCCCTAGAGGGATTTCAATGTCCCTAGAGGGATTTCTATGTCCCAAGAGGGATTTCTATGTCCCAAGAGGGATTTCTATGTCCCTAGAGGGATAGATTTCTATGTCCCTAGAGGGATTTCAATGTCCCTAGAGGGATTTCTATGTCCCAAGAGGGATTTCTATGTCCCAAGAGGGATTTCTAGGTCCCTAGAGGGATAGATTTGTATGTCCCTAGAGGGATTTCTATGTCCCAAGAGGGATTTCTATGTCCCTAGAGGGATAGATTTCTATGTCCCTAGAGGGATTTCTATGTCCCAAGAGGGATTTCTATGTCCCTAGAGGGATTTCTATGTCCCTAGAGGGATTTCTATGTCCCAAGAGGGATTTCTATGTCCCTAGAGGGATTTCTATGTCCCTAGAGGGATAGATTTCTATGTCCCTAGAGGGATTTCAATGTCCCTAGAGGGATTTCTATGTCCCAAGAGGGATTTCTATGTCCCTAGAGGGATTTCTAGGTCCCTAGAGGGATTTCTAGGTCCCTAGAGGGATTTCTATGTCCCTAGAGGGATAGATTTCTATGTCCCTAGAGGGATTTCTATGTCCCTAGAAGGATTTCTATGTCCCTAGAGGGATTTCTATGTCGCTAGAGGGATTTCTAGGTCGCTAGAGGGATTTCTCTGTCCCAAGAGGGATTTCTATGTCCCTAGAGGGATAGATTTCTATGTCCCAAGAGGGATTTCTATGTCCCTAGAGGGATTTCTATGTCGCTAGAGGGATTTCTAGGTCGCTAGAGGGATTTCTATGTCCCTAGAGGGATTTCTAGGTCCCTAGAGGGATAGATTTCTATGTCCCTAGAGGGATTTCTATGTCCCAAGAGGGATTTCTATGTCCCAAGAGGGATTTCTATGTCCCTAGAGGGATAGATTTCTATGTCCCTAGAGGGATTTCAATGTCCCTAGAGGGATTTCTATGTCCCAAGAGGGATTTCTATGTCCCTAGAGGGATAGATTTCTATGTCCCTAGAGGGATTTCTATGTCCCTAGAGGGATTTCTAGGTCCCTAGAGGGATTTCTATGTCCCTAGAGAGAGAGATTTCTATGTCCCTAGAGGGATTTCTATGTCGCTAGAGGGATTTCTAGGTCGCTAGAGGGATTTCAATGTCCCTAGAGGGATTTCTAGGTCCCTAGAGGGATTTCTATGTCCCTAGAGGGATAGATTTCTATGTCCCTAGAGGGATTTCTATGTCCCTAGAGGGATTTCTAGGTCCCTAGAGGGATAGATTTCTATGTCCCTAGAGGGATTTCTATGTCCCTAGAGGGATTTCTATGTCGCTAGAGGGATTTCTAGGTCCCTAGAGGGATAGATTTCTATGTCCCTAGAGGGATTTCTATGTCCCTAGAGGGATTTCAATGTCCCTAGAGGGATTTCTAGGTCCCTAGAGGGATTTCTATGTCCCTAGAGGGATAGATTTCTATGTCCCTAGAGGGATTTCTATGTCGCTAGAGGGATTTCTATGTCCCAAGAGGGATTTCTATGTCCCAAGAGGGATTTCTATGTCCCTAGAGGGATTTCTATGTCCCTAGAGGGATAGATTTCTATGTCCCTAGAGGGATTTCAATGTCCCTAGAGGGATTTCTAGGTCCCTAGAGGGATTTCTATGTCCCTAGAGGGATAGATTTCTATGTCCCTAGAGGGATTTCTATGTCCCTAGAGGGATTTCTATGTCCCAAGAGGGATTTCTATGTCCCTAGAGGGATTTCTATGTCGCTAGAGGGATTTCTAGGTCGCTAGAGGGATTTCTATGTCCCAAGAGGGATTTCTATGTCCCTAGAGGGATAGATTTCTATGTCCCTAGAGGGATTTCTATGTCGCTAGAGGGATTTCTAGGTCGCTAGAGGGATTTCTATGTCGCTAGAGGGATTTCTAGGTCCCTAGAGGGATAGATTTCTATGTCCCTAGAGGGATTTCTATGTCCCAAGAGGGATTTCTATGTCCCAAGAGGGATTTCTATGTCCCTAGAGGGATAGATTTCTATGTCCCTAGAGGGATTTCAATGTCCCTAGAGGGATTTCTATGTCCCAAGAGGGATTTCTATGTCCCAAGAGGGATTTCTATGTCCCTAGAGGGATAGATTTCTATGTCCCTAGAGGGATTTCAATGTCCCTAGAGGGATTTCTATGTCCCAAGAGGGATTTCTATGTCCCAAGAGGGATTTCTAGGTCCCTAGAGGGATAGATTTGTATGTCCCTAGAGGGATTTCTATGTCCCAAGAGGGATTTCTATGTCCCTAGAGGGATAGATTTCTATGTCCCTAGAGGGATTTCTATGTCCCAAGAGGGATTTCTATGTCCCTAGAGGGATTTCTATGTCCCTAGAGGGATTTCTATGTCCCAAGAGGGATTTCTATGTCCCTAGAGGGATTTCTATGTCCCTAGAGGGATAGATTTCTATGTCCCTAGAGGGATTTCTATGTCCCAAGAGGGATAGATTTCTATGTCCCTAGAGGGATTTCTATGTCCCTAGAGGGATTTCTATGTCCCTAGAGGGATAGATTTCTATGTCCCTAGAGGGATTTCTATGTCTCAAGAGGGATTTCTATGTCCCAAGAGGGATTTCTATGTCCCTAGAGGGATAGATTTCTATGTCCCTAGAGGGATTTCAATGTCCCTAGAGGGATTTCTATGTCCCTAGAGGGATTTCTATGTCCCAAGAGGGATTTCTATGTCCCTAGAGGGATAGATTTCTATGTCCCTAGAGGGATTTCAATGTCCCTAGAGGGATTTCTATGTCCCTAGAGGGATTTCTATGTCCCTAGAGGGATTTCTAGGTCCCTAGAGGAATTTCTATGTCCCAAGAGGGATTTCTATGTCCCAAGAGGGATTTCTAGGTCCCTAGAGGGATAGATTTCTATGTCCCTAGAGGGATTTCTATGTCCCAAGAGGGATTTCTATGTCCCTAGAGGGATAGATTTCTATGTCCCTAGAGGGATTTCTATGTCCCTAGAGGGATTTCTATGTCCCAAGAGGGATTTCTATGTCCCTAGAGGGATTTCTATGTCCCTAGAGGGATTTCTATGTCCCAAGAGGGATTTCTATGTCCCTAGAGGGATTTCTATGTCCCTAGAGGGATAGATTTCTATGTCCCTAGAGGGATTTCTATGTCCCAAGAGGGATAGATTTCTATGTCCCTAGAGGGATTTCTATGTCCCTAGAGGGATTTCTATGTCCCAAGAGGGATTTCTATGTCCCTAGAGGGATTTCTATGTCCCTAGAGGGATAGATTTCTATGTCCCTAGAGGGATTTCTATGTCCCAAGAGGGATTTCTATGTCCCAAGAGGGATTTCTATGTCCCTAGAGGGATAGATTTCTATGTCCCTAGAGGGATTTCAATGTCCCTAGAGGGATTTCTATGTCCCTAGAGGGATTTCTATGTCCCAAGAGGGATTTCTATGTCCCTAGAGGGATAGATTTCTATGTCCCTAGAGGGATTTCAATGTCCCTAGAGGGATTTCTATGTCCCTAGAGGGATTTCTATGTCCCTAGAGGGATTTCTAGGTCCCTAGAGGGATTTCTATGTCCCTAGAGGGATAGATTTCTATGTCCCTAGAGGGATTTCTATGTCCCTAGAGGGATTTCTATGTCCCAAGAGGGATTTCTATGTCCCTAGAGGGATAGATTTCTATGTCCCTAGAGGGATTTCAATGTCCCTAGAGGGATTTCTATGTCCCAAGAGGGATTTCTATGTCCCTAGAGGGATTTCTAGGTCCCTAGAGGGATTTCTAGGTCCCTAGAGGGATTTCTATGTCCCTAGAGGGATAGATTTCTATGTCCCTAGAGGGATTTCTATGTCCCTAGAAGGATTTCTATGTCCCTAGAGGGATTTCTATGTCGCTAGAGGGATTTCTAGGTCGCTAGAGGGATTTCTCTGTCCCAAGAGGGATTTCAATGTCCCTAGAGGGATTTCTATGTCCCTAGAGGGATTTCTATGTCCCAAGAGGGATTTCTATGTCCCTAGAGGGATAGATTTCTATGTCCCTAGAGGGATTTCAATGTCCCTAGAGGGATTTCTATGTCCCTAGAGGGATTTCTATGTCCCTAGAGGGATTTCTAGGTCCCTAGAGGGATTTCTATGTCCCTAGAGGGATAGATTTCTATGTCCCTAGAGGGATTTCTATGTCCCTAGAGGGATTTCTATGTCCCAAGAGGGATTTCTATGTCCCTAGAGGGATAGATTTCTATGTCCCTAGAGGGATTTCAATGTCCCTAGAGGGATTTCTATGTCCCAAGAGGGATTTCTATGTCCCTAGAGGGATTTCTAGGTCCCTAGAGGGATTTCTATGTCCCTAGAGGGATAGATTTCTATGTCCCTAGAGGGATTTCAATGTCCCTAGAGGGATTTCTATGTCCCAAGAGGGATTTCTATGTCCCTAGAGGGATTTCTAGGTCCCTAGAGGGATTTCTAGGTCCCTAGAGGGATTTCTATGTCCCTAGAGGGATAGATTTCTATGTCCCTAGAGGGATTTCTATGTCCCTAGAAGGATTTCTATGTCCCTAGAGGGATTTCTATGTCGCTAGAGGGATTTCTAGGTCGCTAGAGGGATTTCTCTGTCCCAAGAGGGATTTCTATGTCCCTAGAGGGATAGATTTCTATGTCCCAAGAGGGATTTCTATGTCCCTAGAGGGATTTCTATGTCGCTAGAGGGATTTCTAGGTCGCTAGAGGGATTTCTATGTCCCTAGAGGGATTTCTAGGTCCCTAGAGGGATAGATTTCTATGTCCCTAGAGGGATTTCTATGTCCCAAGAGGGATTTCTATGTCCCAAGAGGGATTTCTATGTCCCTAGAGGGATAGATTTCTATGTCCCTAAAGGGATTTCAATGTCCCTAGAGGGATTTCTATGTCCCAAGAGGGATTTCTATGTCCCTAGAGGGATAGATTTCTATGTCCCTAGAGGGATTTCTATGTCCCTAGAGGGATTTCTAGGTCCCTAGAGGGATTTCTATGTCCCTAGAGAGAGAGATTTCTATGTCCCTAGAGGGATTTCTATGTCGCTAGAGGGATTTCTTGGTCGCTAGAGGGATTTCAATGTCCCTAGAGGGATTTCTATGTCCCTAGAGGGATAGATTTCTATGTCCCTAGAGGGATTTCTATGTCCCTAGAGGGATTTCTATGTCCCTAGAGGGATTTCTATGTCCCTAGAGGGATTTCTATGTCCCAAGAGAGATTTCTATGTCCCTAGAGGGATTTCTATGTCCCTAGAGGGATAGATTTCTATGTCCCTAGAGGGATTTCTATGTCCCAAGAGGGATTTCTATGTCCCAAGAGGGATTTCTATGTCCCTAGAGGGATAGATTTCTATGTCCCTAGAGGGATTTCAATGTCCCTAGAGGGATTTCTATGTCCCTAGAGGGATTTCTATGTCCCAAGAGGGATTTCTATGTCCCTAGAGGGATAGATTTCTATGTCCCTAGAGGGATTTCAATGTCCCTAGAGGGATTTCTATGTCCCTAGAGGGATTTCTATGTCCCTAGAGGGATTTCTAGGTCCCTAGAGGGATTTCTATGTCCCTAGAGGGATAGATTTCTATGTCCCTAGAGGGATTTCTATGTCCCTAGAGGGATTTCTATGTCCCAAGAGGGATTTCTATGTCCCTAGAGGGATAGATTTCTATGTCCCTAGAGGGATTTCAATGTCCCTAGAGGGATTTCTATGTCCCAAGAGGGATTTCTATGTCCCTAGAGGGATTTCTAGGTCCCTAGAGGGATTTCTAGGTCCCTAGAGGGATTTCTATGTCCCTAGAGGGATAGATTTCTATGTCCCTAGAGGGATTTCTATGTCCCTAGAAGGATTTCTATGTCCCTAGAGGGATTTCTATGTCGCTAGAGGGATTTCTAGGTCGCTAGAGGGATTTCTCTGTCCCAAGAGGGATTTCAATGTCCCTAGAGGGATTTCTATGTCCCTAGAGGGATTTCTATGTCCCAAGAGGGATTTCTATGTCCCTAGAGGGATAGATTTCTATGTCCCTAGAGGGATTTCAATGTCCCTAGAGGGATTTCTATGTCCCTAGAGGGATTTCTATGTCCCTAGAGGGATTTCTAGGTCCCTAGAGGGATTTCTATGTCCCTAGAGGGATAGATTTCTATGTCCCTAGAGGGATTTCTATGTCCCTAGAGGGATTTCTATGTCCCAAGAGGGATTTCTATGTCCCTAGAGGGATAGATTTCTATGTCCCTAGAGGGATTTCAATGTCCCTAGAGGGATTTCTATGTCCCAAGAGGGATTTCTATGTCCCTAGAGGGATTTCTAGGTCCCTAGAGGGATTTCTATGTCCCTAGAGGGATAGATTTCTATGTCCCTAGAGGGATTTCAATGTCCCTAGAGGGATTTCTATGTCCCAAGAGGGATTTCTATGTCCCTAGAGGGATTTCTAGGTCCCTAGAGGGATTTCTAGGTCCCTAGAGGGATTTCTATGTCCCTAGAGGGATAGATTTCTATGTCCCTAGAGGGATTTCTATGTCCCTAGAAGGATTTCTATGTCCCTAGAGGGATTTCTATGTCGCTAGAGGGATTTCTAGGTCGCTAGAGGGATTTCTCTGTCCCAAGAGGGATTTCTATGTCCCTAGAGGGATAGATTTCTATGTCCCAAGAGGGATTTCTATGTCCCTAGAGGGATTTCTATGTCGCTAGAGGGATTTCTAGGTCGCTAGAGGGATTTCTATGTCCCTAGAGGGATTTCTAGGTCCCTAGAGGGATAGATTTCTATGTCCCTAGAGGGATTTCTATGTCCCAAGAGGGATTTCTATGTCCCAAGAGGGATTTCTATGTCCCTAGAGGGATAGATTTCTATGTCCCTAAAGGGATTTCAATGTCCCTAGAGGGATTTCTATGTCCCAAGAGGGATTTCTATGTCCCTAGAGGGATAGATTTCTATGTCCCTAGAGGGATTTCTATGTCCCTAGAGGGATTTCTAGGTCCCTAGAGGGATTTCTATGTCCCTAGAGAGAGAGATTTCTATGTCCCTAGAGGGATTTCTATGTCGCTAGAGGGATTTCTTGGTCGCTAGAGGGATTTCAATGTCCCTAGAGGGATTTCTATGTCCCTAGAGGGATAGATTTCTATGTCCCTAGAGGGATTTCTATGTCCCTAGAGGGATTTCTATGTCCCTAGAGGGATTTCTATGTCCCTAGAGGGATTTCTATGTCGCTAGAGGGATTTCTAGGTCCCTAGAGGGATAGATTTCTATGTCCCTAGAGGGATTTCTATGTCCCTAGAGGGATTTCAATGTCCCTAGAGGGATTTCTAGGTCCCTAGAGGGATTTCTATGTCCCTAGAGGGATAGATTTCTATGTCCCTAGAGGGATTTCTATGTCGCTAGAGGGATTTCTATGTCCCAAGAGGGATTTCTATGTCCCAAGAGGGATTTCTATGTCCCTAGAGGGATTTCTATGTCCCTAGAGGGATAGATTTCTATGTCCCTAGAGGGATTTCAATGTCCCTAGAGGGATTTCTAGGTCCCTAGAGGGATTTCTATGTCCCTAGAGGGATAGATTTCTATGTCCCTAGAGGGATTTCTATGTCCCTAGAGGGATTTCTATGTCCCAAGAGGGATTTCTATGTCCCTAGAGGGATAGATTTCTATGTCCCTAGAGGGATTTCTATGTCCCTAGAGGGATTTCTATGTCGCTAGAGGGATTTCTAGGTCGCTAGAGGGATTTCTATGTCCCAAGAGGGATTTCTATGTCCCTAGAGGGATAGATTTCTATGTCCCTAGAGGGATTTCTATGTCGCTAGAGGGATTTCTAGGTCGCTAGAGGGATTTCTATGTCCCTAGAGGGATTTCTAGGTCCCTAGAGGGATAGATTTCTATGTCCCTAGAGGGATTTCTATGTCCCAAGAGGTATTTCTATGTCCCAAGAGGGATTTCTATGTCCCTAGAGGGATAGATTTCTATGTCCCTAGAGGGATTTCAATGTCCCTAGAGGGATTTCTATGTCCCAAGAGGGATTTCTATGTCCCAAGAGGGATTTCTAGGTCCCTAGAGGGATAGATTTCTATGTCCCTAGAGGGATTTCTATGTCCCTAGAGGGATTTCTATGTCCCAAGAGGGATTTCTATGTCGCTAGAGGGATTTCTAGGTCGCTAGAGGGATTTCTATGTCCCTAGAGGGATTTCTAGGTCCCTAGAGGGATAGATTTCTATGTCCCTAGAGGGATTTCTATGTCCCAAGAGGGATTTCTATGTCCCAAGAGGGATTTCTATGTCCCAAGAGGGATTTCTATGTCCCTAGAGGGATAGATTTCTATGTCCCTAGAGGGATTTCAATGTCCCTAGAGGGATTTCTATGTCCCAAGAGGGATTTCTATGTCCCAAGAGGGATTTCTAGGTCCCTAGAGGGATTTCTATGTCCCTAGAGGGATAGATTTCTATGTCCCTAGAGGGATTTCTATGTCCCTAGAGGGATTTCTATGTCCCAAGAGGGATTTCTATGTCCCTAGAGGGATAGATTTCTATGTCCCTAGAGGGATTTCTATGTCCCTAGAGGGATTTCTATGTCCCAAGAGGGATTTCTATGTCCCTAGAGGGATAGATTTCTATGTCCCTAGAGGGATTTCAATGTCCCTAGAGGGATTTCTATGTCCCAAGAGGGATTTCTATGTCCCAAGAGGGATTTCTATGTCCCTAGAGGGATTTCTATGTCCCTAGAGGGATAGATTTCTATGTCCCTAGAGGGATTTCTATGTCCCTAGAGGGATTTCTATGTCCCTAGAGGGATTTCTATGTCCCAAGAGGGATTTCTATGTCCCAAGAGGGATTTCTATGTCCCTAGAGGGATAGATTTCTATGTCCCTAGAGGGATTTCAATGTCCCTAGAGGGATTTCTATGTCCCTAGAGGGATTTCTATGTCCCAAGAGGGATTTCTATGTCCCTAGAGGGATAGATTTCTATGTCCCTAGAGGGATTTCAATGTCCCTAGAGGGATTTCTATGTCCCTAGAGGGATTTCTATGTCCCTAGAGGGATTTCTAGGTCCCTAGAGGGATTTCTATGTCCCTAGAGGGATAGATTTCTATGTCCCTAGAGGGATTTCTATGTCCCTAGAGGGATTTCTATGTCCCAAGAGGGATTTCTATGTCCCTAGAGGGATAGATTTCTATGTCCCTAGAGGGATTTCAATGTCCCTAGAGGGATTTCTATGTCCCAAGAGGGATTTCTATGTCCCTAGAGGGATTTCTAGGTCCCTAGAGGGATTTCTATGTCCCTAGAGGGATAGATTTCTATGTCCCTAGAGGGATTTCAATGTCCCTAGAGGGATTTCTATGTCCCAAGAGGGATTTCTATGTCCCTAGAGGGATTTCTAGGTCCCTAGAGGGATTTCTAGGTCCCTAGAGGGATTTCTATGTCCCTAGAGGGATAGATTTCTATGTCCCTAGAGGGATTTCTATGTCCCTAGAAGGATTTCTATGTCCCTAGAGGGATTTCTATGTCGCTAGAGGGATTTCTAGGTCGCTAGAGGGATTTCTCTGTCCCAAGAGGGATTTCTATGTCCCTAGAGGGATAGATTTCTATGTCCCAAGAGGGATTTCTATGTCCCTAGAGGGATTTCTATGTCGCTAGAGGGATTTCTAGGTCGCTAGAGGGATTTCTATGTCCCTAGAGGGATTTCTAGGTCCCTAGAGGGATAGATTTCTATGTCCCTAGAGGGATTTCTATGTCCCAAGAGGGATTTCTATGTCCCAAGAGGGATTTCTATGTCCCTAGAGGGATAGATTTCTATGTCCCTAGAGGGATTTCAATGTCCCTAGAGGGATTTCTATGTCCCAAGAGGGATTTCTATGTCCCTAGAGGGATAGATTTCTATGTCCCTAGAGGGATTTCTATGTCCCTAGAGGGATTTCTAGGTCCCTAGAGGGATTTCTATGTCCCTAGAGAGAGAGATTTCTATGTCCCTAGAGGGATTTCTATGTCGCTAGAGGGATTTCTTGGTCGCTAGAGGGATTTCAATGTCCCTAGAGGGATTTCTATGTCCCTAGAGGGATAGATTTCTATGTCCCTAGAGGGATTTCTATGTCCCTAGAGGGATTTCTAGGTCCCTAGAGGGATAGATTTCTATGTCCCTAGAGGGATTTCTATGTCCCTAGAGGGATTTCTATGTCGCTAGAGGGATTTCTAGGTCCCTAGAGGGATAGATTTCTATGTCCCTAGAGGGATTTCTATGTCCCTAGAGGGATTTCAATGTCCCTAGAGGGATTTCTAGGTCCCTAGAGGGATTTCTATGTCCCTAGAGGGATAGATTTCTATGTCCCTAGAGGGATTTCTATGTCGCTAGAGGGATTTCTATGTCCCAAGAGGGATTTCTATGTCCCAAGAGGGATTTCTATGTCCCTAGAGGGATTTCTATGTCCCTAGAGGGATAGATTTCTATGTCCCTAGAGGGATTTCAATGTCCCTAGAGGGATTTCTAGGTCCCTAGAGGGATTTCTATGTCCCTAGAGGGATAGATTTCTATGTCCCTAGAGGGATTTCTATGTCCCTAGAGGGATTTCTATGTCCCAAGAGGGATTTCTATGTCCCTAGAGGGATAGATTTCTATGTCCCTAGAGGGATTTCTATGTCCCTAGAGGGATTTCTATGTCGCTAGAGGGATTTCTAGGTCGCTAGAGGGATTTCTATGTCCCAAGAGGGATTTCTATGTCCCTAGAGGGATAGATTTCTATGTCCCTAGAGGGATTTCTATGTCGCTAGAGGGATTTCTAGGTCGCTAGAGGGATTTCTATGTCCCTAGAGGGATTTCTAGGTCCCTAGAGGGATAGATTTCTATGTCCCTAGAGGGATTTCTATGTCCCAAGAGGTATTTCTATGTCCCAAGAGGGATTTCTATGTTTCTAGAGGGATAGATTTCTATGTCCCTAGAGGGATTTCAATGTCCCTAGAGGGATTTCTATGTCCCTAGAGGATAGATTTCTATGTCCCTAGAGGGATTTCAATGTCCCTAGAGGGATTTCTATGTCCCAAGAGGGATTTCTATGTCCCTAGAGGGATAGATTTCTAGGTCCCTAGAGGGATTTCTAGGTCCCTAGAAGGATTTCTATGTCCCTAGAGGATAGATTTCTATGTCCCTAGAGGGATTTCTATGTCCCTAGAAGGATTTCTATGTCCCTAGAGGGATTTCTATGTCGCTAGAGGGATTTCTAGGTCGCTAGAGGGATTTCTCTGTCCCAAGAGGGATTTCTATGTCCCTAGAGGGATAGATTTCTATGTCCCAAGAGGGATTTCTATGTCCCTAGAGGGATTTCTATGTCGCTAGAGGGATTTCTAGGTCGCTAGAGGGATTTCTATGTCCCTAGAGGGATTTCTAGGTCCCTAGAGGGATAGATTTCTATGTCCCTAGAGGGATTTCTATGTCCCAAGAGGGATTTCTATGTCCCAAGAGGGATTTCTATGTCCCTAGAGGGATAGATTTCTATGTCCCTAGAGGGATTTCAATGTCCCTAGAGGGATTTCTATGTCCCAAGAGGGATTTCTATGTCCCTAGAGGGATAGATTTCTATGTCCCTAGAGGGATTTCTATGTCCCTAGAGGGATTTCTAGGTCCCTAGAGGGATTTCTATGTCCCTAGAGAGAGAGATTTCTATGTCCCTAGAGGGATTTCTATGTCGCTAGAGGGATTTCTTGGTCGCTAGAGGGATTTCAATGTCCCTAGAGGGATTTCTATGTCCCTAGAGGGATAGATTTCTATGTCCCTAGAGGGATTTCTATGTCCCTAGAGGGATTTCTAGGTCCCTAGAGGGATAGATTTCTATGTCCCTAGAGGGATTTCTATGTCCCTAGAGGGATTTCTATGTCGCTAGAGGGATTTCTAGGTCCCTAGAGGGATAGATTTCTATGTCCCTAGAGGGATTTCTATGTCCCTAGAGGGATTTCAATGTCCCTAGAGGGATTTCTAGGTCCCTAGAGGGATTTCTATGTCCCTAGAGGGATAGATTTCTATGTCCCTAGAGGGATTTCTATGTCGCTAGAGGGATTTCTATGTCCCAAGAGGGATTTCTATGTCCCAAGAGGGATTTCTATGTCCCTAGAGGGATTTCTATGTCCCTAGAGGGATAGATTTCTATGTCCCTAGAGGGATTTCAATGTCCCTAGAGGGATTTCTAGGTCCCTAGAGGGATTTCTATGTCCCTAGAGGGATAGATTTCTATGTCCCTAGAGGGATTTCTATGTCCCTAGAGGGATTTCTATGTCCCAAGAGGGATTTCTATGTCCCTAGAGGGATAGATTTCTATGTCCCTAGAGGGATTTCTATGTCCCTAGAGGGATTTCTATGTCGCTAGAGGGATTTCTAGGTCGCTAGAGGGATTTCTATGTCCCAAGAGGGATTTCTATGTCCCTAGAGGGATAGATTTCTATGTCCCTAGAGGGATTTCTATGTCGCTAGAGGGATTTCTAGGTCGCTAGAGGGATTTCTATGTCCCTAGAGGGATTTCTAGGTCCCTAGAGGGATAGATTTCTATGTCCCTAGAGGGATTTCTATGTCCCAAGAGGTATTTCTATGTCCCAAGAGGGATTTCTATGTCCCTAGAGGGATAGATTTCTATGTCCCTAGAGGGATTTCAATGTCCCTAGAGGGATTTCTATGTCCCAAGAGGGATTTCTATGTCCCAAGAGGGATTTCTAGGTCCCTAGAGGGATAGATTTCTATGTCCCTAGAGGGATTTCTATGTCCCTAGAGGGATTTCTATGTCCCAAGAGGGATTTCTATGTCCCAAGAGGGATTTCTATGTCCCTAGAGGGATAGATTTCTATGTCCCTAGAGGGATTTCTATGTCCCTAGAGGGATTTCTATGTCGCTAGAGGGATTTCTAGGTCGCTAGAGGGATTTCTATGTCCCTAGAGGGATTTCTAGGTCCCTAGAGGGATAGATTTCTATGTCCCTAGAGGGATTTCTATGTCCCAAGAGGGATTTCTATGTCCCAAGAGGGATTTCTATGTCCCAAGAGGGATTTCTATGTCCCTAGAGGGATAGATTTCTATGTCCCTAGAGGGATTTCAATGTCCCTAGAGGGATTTCTATGTCCCAAGAGGGATTTCTATGTCCCAAGAGGGATTTCTAGGTCCCTAGAGGGATTTCTATGTCCCTAGAGGGATAGATTTCTATGTCCCTAGAGGGATTTCTATGTCCCTAGAGGGATTTCTATGTCCCAAGAGGGATTTCTATGTCCCTAGAGGGATAGATTTCTATGTCCCTAGAGGGATTTCTATGTCCCTAGAGGGATTTCTATGTCCCAAGAGGGATTTCTATGTCCCTAGAGGGATTTCTATGTCCCTAGAGGGATAGATTTCTATGTCCCTAGAGGGATTTCTATGTCCCAAGAGGGATAGATTTCTATGTCCCTAGAGGGATTTCTATGTCCCTAGAGGGATTTCTATGTCCCAAGAGGGATTTCTATGTCCCTAGAGGGATTTCTATGTCCCTAGAGGGATAGATTTCTATGTCCCTAGAGGGATTTCTATGTCCCAAGAGGGATTTCTATGTCCCAAGAGGGATTTCTATGTCCCTAGAGGGATTGATTTCTATGTCCCTAGAGGGATTTTAATGTCCCTAGAGGGATTTCTATGTCCCAAGAGGGATTTCTATGTCCCAAGAGGGATTTCTATGTCCCTAGAGGGATTTCTATGTCCCTAGAGGGATAGATTTCTATGTCCCTAGAGGGATTTCTATGTCCCTAGAGGGATTTCTATGTCCCAAGAGGGATTTCTATGTCCCAAGAGGGATTTCTATGTCCCTAGAGGGATTTCTATGTCCCTAGAGGGATAGATTTCTATGTCCCTAGAGGGATTTCTATGTCCCAAGAGGGATTTCTATGTCCCAAGAGGGATTTCTATGTCCCTAGAGGGATAGATTTCTATGTCCCTAGAGGGATTTCAATGTCCCTAGAGGGATTTCTATGTCCCAAGAGGGATTTCTATGTCCCAAGAGGGATTTCTATGTCCCTAGAGGGATTTCTATGTCCCTAGAGGGATAGATTTCTATGTCCCTAGAGGGATTTCTATGTCCCTAGAGGGATTTCTATGTCCCAAGAGGGATTTCTATGTCCCAAGAGGGATTTCTATGTCCCTAGAAGGATAGATTTCTATGTCCCTAGAGGGATTTCAATGTCCCTAGAGGGATTTCTATGTCCCAAGAGGGATTTCTATGTCCCAAGAGGGATTTCTATGTCCCTAGAGGGATTTCTATGTCCCTAGAGGGATAGATTTCTATGTCCCTAGAGGGATTTCTAGGTCCCTAGAGGGATTTCTAGGTCCCTAGAGGGATTTCTATGTCCCTAGAGGGATAGATTTCTATGTCCCTAGAGGGATTTCTATGTCCCTAGAGGGATTTCTATGTCCCAAGAGGGATTTCTATGTCCCTAGAGGGATAGATTTCTATGTCCCTAGAGGGATTTCTATGTCCCTAGAGGGATTTCTAGGTCCCTAGAGAGAGAGATTTCTATGTCCTTAGAGGGATTTCTATGTCGCTAGAGGGATTTCTAGGTCCCTAGAGGGATTTCTATGTCCCAGAGGGATTTCTAGGTCCCTAGAGGGATTTCTATGTCCCTAGAGGGATAGATTTCTATGTCCCTAGAGGGATTTCTATGTCCCTAGAGGGATTTCTATGTCCCTAGAGGGATAGATTTCTATGTCCCTAGAGGGATTTCTATGTCCCTAGAGGGATTTCTATGTCCCTAGAGGGATTTCTAGGTCCCAAGAGGGATTTCTATGTCCCTAGAGGGATATATTTCTATGTCCCTAGAGGGATTTCTATGTCCCTAGAGACGGTTACCTTGGATAACCTTTCAAAATAGGAATGTAATAATATTGGAAATAAATAAATCGAAGTAATAACAATATAATTAAATATATAACATGTTATAAAATAATGTTGTATATAATGTAAATAAATATAATAACGAGATCAATAAATAGAGTAATAATAATGGAAATACATAAATCGAAGTAATAACAATATAATTGAATATATAACATATTATAAAATAATTTGGTATATAATGTAAATAAATAAAATAATGAGATCAATAAATACTCCAATATATAAACGATTTAAAATTAAAATAATTATCTAAAACTAGTATAAAGTATAATAAATAAATAATAAGTATATTTAATCATAAACAATAAGTGTAGGATGTAAAATAATGCAACATATATAAAATATTTAAAATTCAAAAAATTATTTAAAAACTTAACATTCAATCGCATTTCGGTGGAAAATG
Source organism: Troilus luridus (assembly GCA_964056705.1). Lineage (NCBI taxonomy): Eukaryota > Metazoa > Arthropoda > Insecta > Hemiptera > Pentatomidae > Troilus > Troilus luridus. Next base: position 720,294 of record CAXKTH010000067.1, read on the forward strand.
GGTTGCTATACAGTTCAACATGGATTGAAAAGAGTCTCTATCCCTACATTTCCTATTTTTCTGCAAAATGTTTTTCTCCTGGCAAAAATGAATTGCATCTTCCTCGGTTCTTGCCAAATCCCAAATAAGCATTGTCGTATAACTAAGAAACACCAAACAACAAAATATCGACATTATCTTGTATTATTAACAAAGAACAACTGAGCGATTTACCCCCTAGAGGGATTTCTATGTCCCTAGAGGGATTTCTATGTCCCTAGAGGAATTTCTAGGTCGCTAGAGGGATTTCAATGTCCCTAGAGGGATTTCTATGTCCCAAGAGGGATTTCTATGTCCCAAGAGGGATTTCTATGTCCCTAGAGGGATTTCTATGTCCCTAGAGGGATAGATTTCTATGTCCCTAGAGGGATTTCAATGTCCCTAGAGGGATTTCTAGGTCCCTAGAGGGATTTCTATGTCCCTAGAGGGATAGATTTCTATGTCCCTAGAGGGATTTCTATGTCCCTAGAGGGATTTCTATGTCCCAAGAGGGATTTCTATGTCCCTAGAGGGATAGATTTCTATGTCCCTAGAAGGATTTCTATGTCCCTAGAGGGATTTCTATGTCGCTAGAGGGATTTCTAGGTCGCTAGAGGGATTTCTATGTCCCAAGAGGGATTTCTATGTCCCTAGAGGGATAGATTTCTATGTCCCTAGAGGGATTTCTATGTCGCTAGAGGGATTTCTAGGTCGCTAGAGGGATTTCTATGTCCCAAGAGGGATTTCTATGTCCCTAGAGGGATAGATTTCTATGTCCCTAGAGGGATTTCTATGTCCCTAGAGGGATTTCTATGTCGCTAGAGGGATTTCTAGGTCGCTAGAGGGATTTCTATGTCCCAAGAGGGATTTCTATGTCCCTAGAGGGATAGATTTCTATGTCCCTAGAGGGATTTCTATGTCGCTAGAGGGATTTCTAGGTCGCTAGAGGGATTTCTATGTCCCTAGAGGGATTTCTAGGTCCCTAGAGGGATAGATTTCTATGTCCCTAGAGGGATTTCTATGTCCCAAGAGGGATTTCTATGTCCCAAGAGGGATTTCTATGTCCCTAGAGGGATAGATTTCTATGTCCCTAGAGGGATTTCAATGTCCCTAGAGGGATTTCTATGTCCCAAGAGGGATTTCTATGTCCCAAGAGGGATTTCTAGGTCCCTAGAGGGATAGATTTCTATGTCCCTAGAGGGATTTCTATGTCCCTAGAGGGATTTCTATGTCCCAAGAGGGATTTCTATGTCCCTAGAGGGATAGATTTCTATGTCCCTAGAGGGATTTCTATGTCCCTAGAGGGATTTCTATGTCCCAAGAGGGATTTCTATGTCCCTAGAGGGATTTCTATGTCGCTAGAGGGATTTCTATGTCCCTAGAGGGATAGATTTCTATGTCCCTAGAGGGATTTCTATGTCCCTAGAGGGATTTCAATGTCCCTAGAGGGATTTCTATGTCCCAAGAGGGATTTCTATGTCCCTAGAGGGATTTCTAGGTCCCTAGAGGGATAGATTTCTATGTCCCTAGAGGGATTTCTATGTCCCTAGAGGGATTTCTATGTCCCAAGAGGGATTTCTATGTCCCTAGAGGGATAGATTTCTATGTCCCTAGAGGGATTTCTATGTCCCTAGAGGGATTTCTATGTCCCAAGAGGGATTTCTATGTCCCTAGAGGGATTTCTATGTCCCTAGAGGGATAGATTTCTATGTCCCTAGAGGGATTTCTATGTCCCAAGAGGGATAGATTTCTATGTCCCTAGAGGGATTTCTATGTCCCTAGAGGGATTTCTATGTCCCAAGAGGGATTTCTATGTCCCTAGAGGGATTTCTATGTCCCTAGAGGGATAGATTTCTATGTCCCTAGAGGGATTTCTATGTCCCAAGAGGGATTTCTATGTCCCAAGAGGGATTTCTATGTCCCTAGAGGGATAGATTTCTATGTCCCTAGAGGGATTTCAATGTCCCTAGAGGGATTTCTATGTCCCAAGAGGGATTTCTATGTCCCAAGAGGGATTTCTATGTCCCTAGAGGGATTTCTATGTCCCTAGAGGGATAGATTTCTATGTCCCTAGAGGGATTTCTATGTCCCTAGAGGGATTTCTATGTCCCAAGAGGGATTTCTATGTCCCAAGAGGGATTTCTATGTCCCAAGAGGGATTTCTATGTCCCTAGAGGGATTTCAATGTCCCTAGAGGGATAGATTTCTATGTCCCTAGAGGGATTTCTATGTCCCTAGAGGGATAGATTTCTATGTCCCTAGAGGGATTTCTATGTCCCTAGAGGGATTTCTATGTCCCAAGAGGGATTTCTATGTCCCTAGAGGGATAGATTTCTATGTCCCTAGAGGGATTTCTATGTCCCTAGAGGGATTTCTATGTCCCAAGAGGGATTTCTATGTCCCTAGAGGGATAGATTTCTATGTCCCTAGAGGGATTTCTATGTCCCTAGAGGGATTTCTATGTCGCTAGAGGGATTTCTAGGTCGCTAGAGGGATTTCTATGTCCCAAGAGGGATTTCTATGTCCCTAGAGGGATAGATTTCTATGTCCCTAGAAGGATTTCTAGGTTTCTAGAGGGATTTCTATGTCCCTAGAGGGATAGATTTCTATGTCCCTAGAGGGATTTCTATGTCCCTAGAGGGATTTCTATGTCCCAAGAGGGATTTCTATGTCCCTAGAGGGATAGATTTCTATGTCCCTAGAGGGATTTCTATGTCCCTAGAGGGATTTCTAGGTCCCTAGAGAGAGAGATTTCTATGTCCTTAGAGGGATTTCTATGTCGCTAGAGGGATTTCTAGGTCCCTAGAGGGATTTCTATGTCCCAGAGGGATTTCTAGGTCCCTAGAGGGATTTCTATGTCCCTAGAGGGATAGATTTCTATGTCCCTAGAGGGATTTCTATGTCCCTAGAGGGATTTCTATGTCCCTAGAGGGATAGATTTCTATGTCCCTAGAGGGATTTCTAGGTCCCAAGAGGGATTTCTATGTCCCTAGAGGGATATATTTCTATGTCCCTAGAGGGATTTCTATGTCCCTAGAGACGGTTACCTTGGATAACCTTTCAAAATAGGAATGTAATAATATTGGAAATAAATAAATCGAAGTAATAACAATATAATTAAATATATAACATGTTATAAAATAATGTTGTATATAATGTAAATAAATATAATAACGAGATCAATAAATAGAGTAATAATAATGGAAATACATAAATCGAAGTAATAACAATATAATTGAATATATAACATATTATAAAATAATTTGGTATATAATGTAAATAAATAAAATAATGAGATCAATAAATACTCCAATATATAAACGATTTAAAATTAAAATAATTATCTAAAACTAGTATAAAGTATAATAAATAAATAATAAGTATATTTAATCATAAATAATAAGTGTAGGATGTAAAATAATGCAACATATATAAAATATTTAAAATTCAAAAAATTATTTAAAAACTTAACATTCAATCGCATTTCGGTGGAAAATGGGTTGCTATACAGTTCAACATGGATTGAAAAGAGTCTCTATCCCTACATTTCCTATTTTTCTGCAAAATGTTTTTCTCCTGGCAAAAATGAATTGCATCTTCCTCGGTTCTTGCCAAATCCCAAATAAGCATTGTCGTATAACTAAGAAACACCAAACAACAAAATATCGACATTATCTTGTATTATTAACAAAGAACAACTGAGCAACAAACACAACAACGCTCGAACAGACTAGTAAACAAACAATGATGTCTGTCAAAAATGTAAGGTTATCCAAGGTAACTGGTAGAAATGTAACTGTTATCTTGGGTTTTGAGAGGGATATCTGGAGTTTTAGGAGGGATTTCTTGGTCCCTAGAGGGATAGATTTCTATGTCCCTAGAGGGATTTCTAGGTCCCTAGAGAGATAGATTTCTATGTCCCTAGAGGGATTTCTATGTCCCTAGAGAGATTTCTAGGTCCCTAGAGGGATTTCTATGTCCCAAGAGGGATTTCTATGTCCCTAGAGGGATTTCTATGTCCCTAGAGGGATAGATTTCTATGTCCCTAGAGGGATTTCTATGTCCCTAGAGGGATTTCTATGTCCCAAGAGGGATTTCTATGTCCCAAGAGGGATTTCTATGTCCCTAGAGGGATAGATTTCTATGTCCCTAGAGGGATTTCAATGTCCCTAGAGGGATTTCTATGTCCCAAGAGGGATTTCTATGTCCCAAGAGGGATTTCTATGTCCCTAGAGGGATTTATATGTCCCTAGAGGGATAGATTTCTATGTCCCTAGAGGGATTTCTAGGTCCCTAGAGGGATTTCTAGGTCCCTAGAGGGATTTCTATGTCCCAAGAGGGATTTCTATGTCCCTAGAGGGATTTCAATGTCCCTAGAGGGATAGATTTCTATGTCCCTAGAGGGATTTCTATGTCCCTAGAGGGATAGATTTCTATGTCCCTAGAGGGATTTCTATGTCCCTAGAGGGATTTCTATGTCCCAAGAGGGATTTCTATGTCCCTAGAGGGATAGATTTCTATGTCCCTAGAGGGATTTCTATGTCCCTAGAGGGATTTCTATGTCGCTAGAGGGATTTCTAGGTCGCTAGAGGGATTTCTATGTCCCAAGAGGGATTTCTATGTCCCTAGAGGGATAGATTTCTATGTCCCTAGAAGGATTTCTAGGTCCCTAGAGGGATTTCTATGTCCCTAGAGGGATAGATTTCTATGTCCCTAGAGGGATTTCTATGTCCCTAGAGGGATTTCTATGTCCCAAGAGGGATTTCTATGTCCCTAGAGGGATAGATTTCTATGTCCCTAGAGGGATTTCTATGTCCCTAGAGGGATTTCTATGTCCCAAGAGGGATTTCTATGTCCCTAGAGGGATTTCTATGTCCCTAGAAAGATAGATTTCTATGTCCCTAGAGGGATTTCTATGTCCCAAGAGGGATAGATTTCTATGTCCCTAGAGGGATTTCTATGTCCCTAGAGGGATTTCTATGTCCCAAGAGGGATTTCTATGTCCCTAGAGGGATTTCTATGTCCCTAGAGGGATAGATTTCTATGTCCCTAGAGGGATTTCTATGTCCCAAGAGGGATTTCTATGTCCCAAGAGGGATTTCTATGTCCCTAGAGGGATAGATTTCTATGTCCCTAGAGGGATTTCAATGTCCCTAGAGGGATTTCTATGTCCCTAGAGGGATTTCTATGTCCCTAGAGGGATTTCTAGGTCCCTAGAGGGATTTCTATGTCCCTAGAGGGATAGATTTCTATGTCCCTAGAGGGATTTCAATGTCCCTAGAGGGATTTCTATGTCCCAAGAGGGATTTCTATGTCCCTAGAGGGATTTCTAGGTCCCTAGAGAGATAGATTTCTATGTCCCTAGAAGGATTTCTATGTCCCTAGAGAGATTTCTAGGTCCCTAGAGGGATTTCTATGTCCCAAGAGGGATTTCTATGTCCCTAGAGGGATTTCTATGTCCCTAGAGGGATTTCTATGTCCCTAGAGGGATAGATTTCTATGTCCCTAGAGGGATTTCTATGTCCCTAGAGGGATTTCTATGTCCCAAGAGGGATTTCTATGTCCCAAGAGGGATTTCTATGTCCCTAGAGGGATAGATTTCTATGTCGCTAGAGGGATTTCAATGTCCCTAGAGGGATTTCTATGTCCCAAGAGCGATTTCTATGTCCCAAGAGGGATTTCTATGTCCCTAGAGGGATTTCTATGTCCCTAGAGGGATAGATTTCTATGTCCCTAGAGGGATTTCTAGGTCCCTAGAGGGATTTCTAGGTCCCTAGAGGGATTTCTATGTCCCTAGAGGGATTTCTATGTCCCAAGAGGGATTTCTATGTCCCTAGAGGGATTTCTATGTCCCTAGAAAGATAGATTTCTCGATATAGACGAGATAGATAGAAATCTATCTTTCTAGAACATAGAAATCCCTAGAGGGATTTCAATGTCCCTAGAGGGATTTCTAGGTCCCTAGAGGGATTTCTATGTCCCTAGAGGGATAGATTTCTATGTCCCTAGAGGGATTTCTAGGTCCCTAGAGAGATAGATTTCTATGTCCCTAGAGGGATTTCTATGTCCCTAGAGAGATTTCTAGGTCCCTAGAGGGATTTCTATGTCCCAAGAGGGATTTCTATGTCCCTAGAGGGATTTCAATGTCCCTAGAGGGATAGATTTCTATGTCCCTAGAGGGATTTCTATGTCCCTAGAGGGATAGATTTCTATGTCCCTAGAGGGATTTCTATGTCCCTAGAGGGATTTCTATGTCCCAAGAGGGATTTCTATGTCCCTAGAGGGATAGATTTCTATGTCCCTAGAGGGATTTCTATGTCCCTAGAGGGATTTCTATGTCGCTAGAGGGATTTCTAGGTCGCTAGAGGGATTTCTATGTCCCAAGAGGGATTTCTATGTCCCTAGAGGGATAGATTTCTATGTCCCTAGAAGGATTTCTAGGTCCCTAGAGGGATTTCTATGTCCCTAGAGGGATAGATTTCTATGTCCCTAGAGGGATTTCTATGTCCCTAGAGGGATTTCTATGTCCCAAGAGGGATTTCTATGTCCCTAGAGGGATTTCTAGGTCCCTAGAGAGATAGATTTCTATGTCCCTAGAGGGATTTCTATGTCCCTAGAGAGATTTCTAGGTCCCTAGAGGGATTTCTATGTCCCAAGAGGGATTTCTATGTCCCTAGAGGGATTTCTATGTCCCTAGAGGGATAGATTTCTATGTCCCTAGAGGGATTTCTATGTCTCTAGAGGGATTTCTATGTCCCAAGAGGGATTTCTATGTCCCAAGAGGGATTTCTATGTCCCTAGAGGGATAGATTTCTATGTCCCTAGAGGGATTTCAATGTCCCTAGAGGGATTTCTATGTCCCAAGAGGGATTTCTATGTCCCAAGAGGGATTTCTATGTCCCTAGAGGGATTTCTATGTCCCTAGAGGGATAGATTTCTATGTCCCTAGAGGGATTTCTAGGTCCCTAGAGGGATTTCTAGGTCCCTAGAGGGATTTCTATGTCCCTAGAGGGATTTCTATGTCCCAAGAGGGATTTCTATGTCCCTAGAGGGATTTCTATGTCCCAGAGGGATTTCTAGGTCCCTAGAGGGATTTCTATGTCCCTAGAGGGATAGATTTCTATGTCCCTAGAGGGATTTCTATGTCCCTAGAGGGATTTCTATGTCCCTAGAGGGATAGATTTCTATGTCCCTAGAGGGATTTCTATGTCCCTAGAGGGATTTCTATGTCCCTAGAGGGATTTCTAGGTCCCAAGAGGGATTTCTATGTCCCTAGAGGGATATATTTCTATGTCCCTAGAGGGATTTCTATGTCCCTAGAGACGGTTACCTTGGATAACCTTTCAAAATAGGAATGTAATAATATTGGAAATAAATAAATCGAAGTAATAACAATATAATTAAATATATAACATGTTATAAAATAATGTTGTATATAATGTAAATAAATATAATAACGAGATCAATAAATAGAGTAATAATAATGGAAATACATAAATCGAAGTAATAACAATATAATTGAATATATAACATATTATAAAATAATTTGGTATATAATGTAAATAAATAAAATAATGAGATCAATAAATACTCCAATATATAAACGATTTAAAATTAAAATAATTATCTAAAACTAGTATAAAGTATAATAAATAAATAATAAGTATATTTAATCATAAATAATAAGTGTAGGATGTAAAATAATGCAACATATATAAAATATTTAAAATTCAAAAAATTATTTAAAAACTTAACATTCAATCGCATTTCGGTGGAAAATGGGTTGCTATACAGTTCAACATGGATTGAAAAGAGTCTCTATCCCTACATTTCCTATTTTTCTGCAAAATGTTTTTCTCCTGGCAAAAATGAATTGCATCTTCCTCGGTTCTTGCCAAATCCCAAATAAGCATTGTCGTATAACTAAGAAACACCAAACAACAAAATATCGACATTATCTTGTATTATTAACAAAGAACAACTGAGCAACAAACACAACAACGCTCGAACAGACTAGTAAACAAACAATGATGTCTGTCAAAAATGTAAGGTTATCCAAGGTAACTGGTAGAAATGTAACTGTTATCTTGGGTTTTGAGAGGGATATCTGGAGTTTTAGGAGGGATTTCTTGGTCCCTAGAGGGATAGATTTCTATGTCCCTAGAGGGATTTCTAGGTCCCTAGAGAGATAGATTTCTATGTCCCTAGAGGGATTTCTATGTCCCTAGAGAGATTTCTAGGTCCCTAGAGGGATTTCTATGTCCCAAGAGGGATTTCTATGTCCCTAGAGGGATTTCTATGTCCCTAGAGGGATAGATTTCTATGTCCCTAGAGGGATTTCTATGTCCCTAGAGGGATTTCTATGTCCCAAGAGGGATTTCTATGTCCCAAGAGGGATTTCTATGTCCCTAGAGGGATAGATTTCTATGTCCCTAGAGGGATTTCAATGTCCCTAGAGGGATTTCTATGTTCCAAGAGGGATTTCTATGTCCCAAGAGGGATTTCTATGTCCCTAGAGGGATTTATATGTCCCTAGAGGGATAGATTTCTATGTCCCTAGAGGGATTTCTAGGTCCCTAGAGGGATTTCTAGGTCCCTAGAGGGATTTCTATGTCCCAAGAGGGATTTCTATGTCCCTAGAGGGATTTCAATGTCCCTAGAGGGATAGATTTCTATGTCCCTAGAGGGATTTCTATGTCCCTAGAGGGATAGATTTCTATGTCCCTAGAGGGATTTCTATGTCCCTAGAGGGATTTCTATGTCCCAAGAGGGATTTCTATGTCCCTAGAGGGATAGATTTCTATGTCCCTAGAGGGATTTCTATGTCCCTAGAGGGATTTCTATGTCGCTAGAGGGATTTCTAGGTCGCTAGAGGGATTTCTATGTCCCAAGAGGGATTTCTATGTCCCTAGAGGGATAGATTTCTATGTCCCTAGAAGGATTTCTAGGTCCCTAGAGGGATTTCTATGTCCCTAGAGGGATAGATTTCTATGTCCCTAGAGGGATTTCTATGTCCCTAGAGGGATTTCTATGTCCCAAGAGGGATTTCTATGTCCCTAGAGGGATTTCTATGTCCATAGAAAGATAGATTTCTATGTCCCTAGAGGGATTTCTATGTCCCAAGAGGGATAGATTTCTATGTCCCTAGAGGGATTTCTATGTCCCTAGAGGGATTTCTATGTCCCAAGAGGGATTTCTATGTCCCTAGAGGGATTTCTATGTCCCTAGAGGGATAGATTTCTATGTCCCTAGAGGGATTTCTATGTCCCAAGAGGGATTTCTATGTCCCAAGAGGGATTTCTATGTCCCTAGAGGGATAGATTTCTATGTCCCTAGAGGGATTTCAATGTCCCTAGAGGGATTTCTATGTCCCTAGAGGGATTTCTATGTCCCTAGAGGGATTTCTAGGTCCCTAGAGGGATTTCTATGTCCCTAGAGGGATAGATTTCTATGTCCCTAGAGGGATTTCAATGTCCCTAGAGGGATTTCTATGTCCCAAGAGGGATTTCTATGTCCCTAGAGGGATTTCTAGGTCCCTAGAGAGATAGATTTCTATGTCCCTAGAAGGATTTCTATGTCCCTAGAGAGATTTCTAGGTCCCTAGAGGGATTTCTATGTCCCAAGAGGGATTTCTATGTCCCTAGAGGGATTTCTATGTCCCTAGAGGGATAGATTTCTATGTCCCTAGAGGGATTTCTATGTCCCTAGAGGGATTTCTATGTCCCAAGAGGGATTTCTATGTCCCAAGAGGGATTTCTATGTCCCTAGAGGGATAGATTTCTATGTCCCTAGAGGGATTTCAATGTCCCTAGAGGGATTTCTATGTCCCAAGAGGGATTTCTATGTCCCAAGAGGGATTTCTATGTCCCAAGAGGGATTTCTATGTCCCTAGAGGGATTTCTATGTCCCTAGAGGGATAGATTTCTATGTCCCTAGAGGGATTTCTAGGTCCCTAGAGGGATTTCTAGGTCCCTAGAGGGATTTCTATGTCCCTAGAGGGATTTCTATGTCCCAAGAGGGATTTCTATGTCCCTAGAGGGATTTCTATGTCCCTAGAAAGATAGATTTCTCGATATAGACGAGATAGATAGAAATCTATCTTTCTAGGGACATAGAAATCCCTAGAGGGATTTCAATGTCCCTAGAGGGATTTCTAGGTCCCTAGAGGGATTTCTATGTCCCTAGAGGGATAGATTTCTATGTCCCTAGAGGGATTTCTAGGTCCCTAGAGAGATAGATTTCTATGTCCCTAGAGGGATTTCTATGTCCCTAGAGAGATTTCTAGGTCCCTAGAGGGATTTCTATGTCCCAAGAGGGATTTCTATGTCCCTAGAGGGATTTCAATGTCCCTAGAGGGATAGATTTCTATGTCCCTAGAGGGATTTCTATGTCCCTAGAGGGATAGATTTCTATGTCCCTAGAGGGATTTCTATGTCCCTAGAGGGATTTCTATGTCCCAAGAGGGATTTCTATGTCCCTAGAGGGATAGATTTCTATGTCCCTAGAGGGATTTCTATGTCCCTAGAGGGATTTCTATGTCGCTAGAGGGATTTCTAGGTCGCTAGAGGGATTTCTATGTCCCAAGAGGGATTTCTATGTCCCTAGAGGGATAGATTTCTATGTCCCTAGAAGGATTTCTAGGTCCCTAGAGGGATTTCTATGTCCCTAGAGGGATAGATTTCTATGTCCCTAGAGGGATTTCTATGTCCCTAGAGGGATTTCTATGTCCCAAGAGGGATTTCTATGTCCCTAGAGGGATTTCTAGGTCCCTAGAGAGATAGATTTCTATGTCCCTAGAGGGATTTCTATGTCCCTAGAGAGATTTCTAGGTCCCTAGAGGGATTTCTATGTCCCAAGAGGGATTTCTATGTCCCTAGAGGGATTTCAATGTCCCTAGAGGGATAGATTTCTATGTCCCTAGAGGGATTTCTATGTCCCTAGAGGGATAGATTTCTATGTCCCTAGAGGGATTTCTATGTCCCTAGAGGGATTTCTATGTCCCAAGAGGGATTTCTATGTCCCTAGAGGGATAGATTTCTATGTCCCTAGAGGGATTTCTATGTCCCTAGAGGGATTTCTATGTCGCTAGAGGGATTTCTAGGTCGCTAGAGGGATTTCTATGTCCCAAGAGGGATTTCTATGTCCCTAGAGGGATAGATTTCTATGTCCCTAGAAGGATTTCTAGGTCCCTAGAGGGATTTCTATGTCCCTAGAGGGATAGATTTCTATGTCCCTAGAGGGATTTCTATGTCCCTAGAGGGATTTCTATGTCCCAAGAGGGATTTCTATGTCCCTAGAGGGATTTCTAGGTCCCTAGAGAGATAGATTCTATGTCCCTAGAGGGATTTCTATGTCCCTAGAGAGATTTCTAGGTCCCTAGAGGGATTTCTATGTCCCAAGAGGGATTTCTATGTCCCTAGAGGGATTTCTATGTCCCTAGAGGGATAGATTTCTATGTCCCTAGAGGGATTTCTATGTCCCTAGAGGGATTTCTATGTCCCAAGAGGGATTTCTATGTCCCAAGAGGGATTTCTATGTCCCTAGAGGGATAGATTTCTATGTCCCTAGAGGGATTTCAATGTCCCTAGAGGGATTTCTATGTCCCAAGAGGGATTTCTATGTCCCAAGAGGGATTTCTATGTCCCTAGAGGGATTTCTATGTCCCTAGAGGGATAGATTTCTATGTCCCTAGAGGGATTTCTAGGTCCCTAGAGGGATTTCTAGGTCCCTAGAGGGATTTCTATGTCCCTAGAGGGATTTCTATGTCCCAAGAGGGATTTCTATGTCCCTAGAGGGATTTCTATGTCCCTAGAAAGATAGATTTCTCGATATAGACGAGATAGATAGAAATCTATCTTTCTAGGGACATAGAAATCCCTAGAGGGATTTCAATGTCCCTAGAGGGATTTCTAGGTCCCTAGAGGGATTTCTATGTCCCTAGAGGGATAGATTTCTATGTCCCTAGAGGGATTTCTAGGTCCCTAGAGAGATAGATTTCTATGTCCCTAGAGGGATTTCTATGTCCCTAGAGAGATTTCTAGGTCCCTAGAGGGATTTCTATGTCCCAAGAGGGATTTCTATGTCCCTAGAGGGATTTCAATGTCCCTAGAGGGATAGATTTCTATGTCCCTAGAGGGATTTCTATGTCCCTAGAGGGATAGATTTCTATGTCCCTAGAGGGATTTCTATGTCCCTAGAGGGATTTCTATGTCCCAAGAGGGATTTCTATGTCCCTAGAGGGATAGATTTCTATGTCCCTAGAGGGATTTCTATGTCCCTAGAGGGATTTCTATGTCCCAAGAGGGATTTCTATGTCCCTAGAGGGATAGATTTCTATGTCCCTAGAGGGATTTCTATGTCCCTAGAGGGATTTCTATGTCGCTAGAGGGATTTCTAGGTCGCTAGAGGGATTTCTATGTCCCAAGAGGGATTTCTATGTCCCTAGAGGGATAGATTTCTATGTCCCTAGAAGGATTTCTAGGTTTCTAGAGGGATTTCTATGTCCCTAGAGGGATAGATTTCTATGTCCCTAGAGGGATTTCTATGTCCCTAGAGGGATTTCTATGTCCCAAGAGGGATTTCTATGTCCCTAGAGGGATAGATTTCTATGTCCCTAGAGGGATTTCTATGTCCCTAGAGGGATTTCTATGTCCCAAGAGGGATTTCTATGTCCCTAGAGGGATTTCTATGTCCCTAGAAAGATAGATTTCTATGTCCCTAGAGGGATTTCTATGTCCCAAGAGGGATAGATTTCTATGTCCCTAGAGGGATTTCTATGTCCCTAGAGGGATTTCTATGTCCCAAGAGGGATTTCTATGTCCCTAGAGGGATTTCTATGTCCCTAGAGGGATAGATTTCTATGTCCCTAGAGGGATTTCTATGTCCCAAGAGGGATTTCTATGTCCCAAGAGGGATTTCTATGTCCCTAGAGGGATAGATTTCTATGTCCCTAGAGGGATTTCAATGTCCCTAGAGGGATTTCTATGTCCCTAGAGGGATTTCTATGTCCCTAGAGGGATTTCTAGGTCCCTAGAGGGATTTCTATGTCCCTAGAGGGATAGATTTCTATGTCCCTAGAGGGATTTCAATGTCCCTAGAGGGATTTCTATGTCCCAAGAGGGATTTCTATGTCCCAAGAGGGATTTCTATGTCCCTAGAGGGATTTCTATGTCCCTAGAGGGATAGATTTCTATGTCCCTAGAGGGATTTCTATGTCCCTTGAGGGATTTCTATGTCCCAAGAGGGATTTCTATGTCCCAAGAGGGATTTCTATGTCCCTAGAGGGATAGATTTCTATGTCCCTAGAGGGATTTCAATGTCCCTAGAGGGATTTCTATGTCCCAAGAGGGATTTCTATGTCCCTAGAGGGATTTCTAGGTCCCTAGAGGGATTTCTAGGTCCCTAGAGGGATTTCTATGTCCCTAGAGGGATAGATTTCTATGTCGCTAGAGGGATTTCTAGGTCGCTAGAGGGATTTCTCTGTCCCAAGAGGGATTTCTATGTCCCTAGAGGGATAGATTTCTATGTCCCAAGAGGGATTTCTATGTCCCTAGAGGGATTTCTATGTCGCTATAGGGATTTCTAGGTCGCTAGAGGGATTTCTATGTCCCTAGAGGGATTTCTAGGTCCCTAGAGGGATAGATTTCTATGTCCCTAGAGGGATTTCTATGTCCCAAGAGGGATTTCTATGTCCCAAGAGGGATTTCTATGTCCATAGAGGGATAGATTTCTATGTCCCTAGAGGGATTTCATTGTCCCTAGAGGGATTTCTATGTCCCAAGAGGGATTTCTATGTCCCTAGAGGGATAGATTTCTATGTCCCTAGAAGGAATTTCTATGTCCCTAGAGGGATTTCTAGGTCCCTAGAGGGATTTCTATGTCCCTAGAGAGAGAGATTTCTATGTCCCTAGAGGGATTTCTATGTCGCTAGAGGGATTTCTAGGTCGCTAGAGGGATTTCAATGTCCCTAGAGGGATTTCTAGGTCCCTAGAGGGATTTCTATGTCCCTAGAGGGATAGATTTCTATGTCCCTAGAGGGATTTCTATGTCCCTAGAGGGATTTCTAGGTCCCTAGAGGGATAGATTTCTATGTCCCTAGAGGGATTTCTATGTCCCTAGAGGGATTTCTATGTCGCTAGAGGGATTTCTAGGTCCCTAGAGGGATAGATTTCTATGTCCCTAGAGGGATTTCTATGTCCCTAGAGGGATTTCAATGTCCCTAGAGGGATTTCTAGGTCCCTAGAGGGATTTCTATGTCCCTAGAGGGATAGATTTCTATGTCCCTAGAGGGATTTCTATGTCGCTAGAGGGATAGATTTCTATGTCCCTAGAGGGATTTCTATGTCCCTAGAGGGATTTCTATGTCGCTAGAGGGATTTCTAGGTCGCTAGAGGGATAGATTTCTATGTCCCTAGAGGGATTTCTATGTCCCAAGAAGGATTTCTATGTCCCAAGAGGGATTTCTATGTCCCTAGAGGGATTTCTAGGTCCCTAGAGGGATTTCTAGGTCCCTAGAGGGATTTCTATGTCCCTAGAGGGATAGATTTCTATGTCCCTAGAGGGATTTCTATGTCCCTAGAAGGATTTCTATGTCCCTAGAGGGATTTCTATGTCGCTAGAGGGATTTCTAGGTCGCTAGAGGGATTTCTCTGTCCCAAGAGGGATTTCTATGTCCCTAGAGGGATAGATTTCTATGTCCCAAGAGGGATTTCTATGTCCCTAGAGGGATTTCTATGTCGCTAGAGGGATTTCTAGGTCGCTAGAGGGATTTCTATGTCCCTAGAGGGATTTCTAGGTCCCTAGAGGGATAGATTTCTATGTCCCTAGAGGGATTTCTATGTCCCAAGAGGGATTTCTATGTCCCTAGAGGGATTTCTAGGTCCCTAGAGGGATTTCTAGGTCCCTAGAGGGATTTCTATGTCCCTAGAGGGATAGATTTCTATGTCCCTAGAGGGATTTCTATGTCCCTAGAGGGATTTCTATGTCCCAAGAGGGATTTCTATGTCCCAAGAGGGATTTCTATGTCCCTAGAGGGATAGATTTCTATGTCCCTAGAGGGATTTCAATGTCCCTAGAGGGATTTCTATGTTCCAAGAGGGATTTCTATGTCCCAAGAGGGATTTCTATGTCCCTAGAGGGATTTATATGTCCCTAGAGGGATAGATTTCTATGTCCCTAGAGGGATTTCTAGGTCCCTAGAGGGATTTCTAGGTCCCTAGAGGGATTTCTATGTCCCAAGAGGGATTTCTATGTCCCTAGAGGGATTTCAATGTCCCTAGAGGGATAGATTTCTATGTCCCTAGAGGGATTTCTATGTCCCTAGAGGGATAGATTTCTATGTCCCTAGAGGGATTTCTATGTCCCTAGAGGGATTTCTATGTCCCAAGAGGGATTTCTATGTCCCTAGAGGGATAGATTTCTATGTCCCTAGAGGGATTTCTATGTCCCTAGAGGGATTTCTATGTCGCTAGAGGGATTTCTAGGTCGCTAGAGGGATTTCTATGTCCCAAGAGGGATTTCTATGTCCCTAGAGGGATAGATTTCTATGTCCCTAGAAGGATTTCTAGGTCCCTAGAGGGATTTCTATGTCCCTAGAGGGATAGATTTCTATGTCCCTAGAGGGATTTCTATGTCCCTAGAGGGATTTCTATGTCCCAAGAGGGATTTCTATGTCCCTAGAGGGATTTCTATGTCCATAGAAAGATAGATTTCTATGTCCCTAGAGGGATTTCTATGTCCCAAGAGGGATAGATTTCTATGTCCCTAGAGGGATTTCTATGTCCCTAGAGGGATTTCTATGTCCCAAGAGGGATTTCTATGTCCCTAGAGGGATTTCTATGTCCCTAGAGGGATAGATTTCTATGTCCCTAGAGGGATTTCTATGTCCCAAGAGGGATTTCTATGTCCCAAGAGGGATTTCTATGTCCCTAGAGGGATAGATTTCTATGTCCCTAGAGGGATTTCAATGTCCCTAGAGGGATTTCTATGTCCCTAGAGGGATTTCTATGTCCCTAGAGGGATTTCTAGGTCCCTAGAGGGATTTCTATGTCCCTAGAGGGATAGATTTCTATGTCCCTAGAGGGATTTCAATGTCCCTAGAGGGATTTCTATGTCCCAAGAGGGATTTCTATGTCCCTAGAGGGATTTCTAGGTCCCTAGAGAGATAGATTTCTATGTCCCTAGAAGGATTTCTATGTCCCTAGAGAGATTTCTAGGTCCCTAGAGGGATTTCTATGTCCCAAGAGGGATTTCTATGTCCCTAGAGGGATTTCTATGTCCCTAGAGGGATAGATTTCTATGTCCCTAGAGGGATTTCTATGTCCCTAGAGGGATTTCTATGTCCCAAGAGGGATTTCTATGTCCCAAGAGGGATTTCTATGTCCCTAGAGGGATAGATTTCTATGTCCCTAGAGGGATTTCAATGTCCCTAGAGGGATTTCTATGTCCCAAGAGGGATTTCTATGTCCCAAGAGGGATTTCTATGTCCCAAGAGGGATTTCTATGTCCCTAGAGGGATTTCTATGTCCCTAGAGGGATAGATTTCTATGTCCCTAGAGGGATTTCTAGGTCCCTAGAGGGATTTCTAGGTCCCTAGAGGGATTTCTATGTCCCTAGAGGGATTTCTATGTCCCAAGAGGGATTTCTATGTCCCTAGAGGGATTTCTATGTCCCTAGAAAGATAGATTTCTCGATATAGACGAGATAGATAGAAATCTATCTTTCTAGGGACATAGAAATCCCTAGAGGGATTTCAATGTCCCTAGAGGGATTTCTAGGTCCCTAGAGGGATTTCTATGTCCCTAGAGGGATAGATTTCTATGTCCCTAGAGGGATTTCTAGGTCCCTAGAGAGATAGATTTCTATGTCCCTAGAGGGATTTCTATGTCCCTAGAGAGATTTCTAGGTCCCTAGAGGGATTTCTATGTCCCAAGAGGGATTTCTATGTCCCTAGAGGGATTTCAATGTCCCTAGAGGGATAGATTTCTATGTCCCTAGAGGGATTTCTATGTCCCTAGAGGGATAGATTTCTATGTCCCTAGAGGGATTTCTATGTCCCTAGAGGGATTTCTATGTCCCAAGAGGGATTTCTATGTCCCTAGAGGGATAGATTTCTATGTCCCTAGAGGGATTTCTATGTCCCTAGAGGGATTTCTATGTCGCTAGAGGGATTTCTAGGTCGCTAGAGGGATTTCTATGTCCCAAGAGGGATTTCTATGTCCCTAGAGGGATAGATTTCTATGTCCCTAGAAGGATTTCTAGGTCCCTAGAGGGATTTCTATGTCCCTAGAGGGATAGATTTCTATGTCCCTAGAGGGATTTCTATGTCCCTAGAGGGATTTCTATGTCCCAAGAGGGATTTCTATGTCCCTAGAGGGATTTCTAGGTCCCTAGAGAGATAGATTTCTATGTCCCTAGAGGGATTTCTATGTCCCTAGAGAGATTTCTAGGTCCCTAGAGGGATTTCTATGTCCCAAGAGGGATTTCTATGTCCCTAGAGGGATTTCAATGTCCCTAGAGGGATAGATTTCTATGTCCCTAGAGGGATTTCTATGTCCCTAGAGGGATAGATTTCTATGTCCCTAGAGGGATTTCTATGTCCCTAGAGGGATTTCTATGTCCCAAGAGGGATTTCTATGTCCCTAGAGGGATAGATTTCTATGTCCCTAGAGGGATTTCTATGTCCCTAGAGGGATTTCTATGTCGCTAGAGGGATTTCTAGGTCGCTAGAGGGATTTCTATGTCCCAAGAGGGATTTCTATGTCCCTAGAGGGATAGATTTCTATGTCCCTAGAAGGATTTCTAGGTCCCTAGAGGGATTTCTATGTCCCTAGAGGGATAGATTTCTATGTCCCTAGAGGGATTTCTATGTCCCTAGAGGGATTTCTATGTCCCAAGAGGGATTTCTATGTCCCTAGAGGGATTTCTATGTCCCTAGAGAGATTTCTAGGTCCCTAGAGGGATTTCTATGTCCCAAGAGGGATTTCTATGTCCCTAGAGGGATTTCTATGTCCCTAGAGGGATAGATTTCTATGTCCCTAGAGGGATTTCTATGTCCCTAGAGGGATTTCTATGTCCCAAGAGGGATTTCTATGTCCCAAGAGGGATTTCTATGTCCCTAGAGGGATAGATTTCTATGTCCCTAGAGGGATTTCAATGTCCCTAGAGGGATTTCTATGTCCCAAGAGGGATTTCTATGTCCCAAGAGGGATTTCTATGTCCCTAGAGGGATTTCTATGTCCCTAGAGGGATAGATTTCTATGTCCCTAGAGGGATTTCTAGGTCCCTAGAGGGATTTCTAGGTCCCTAGAGGGATTTCTATGTCCCTAGAGGGATTTCTATGTCCCAAGAGGGATTTCTATGTCCCTAGAGGGATTTCTATGTCCCTAGAAAGATAGATTTCTCGATATAGACGAGATAGATAGAAATCTATCTTTCTAGGGACATAGAAATCCCTAGAGGGATTTCAATGTCCCTAGAGGGATTTCTAGGTCCCTAGAGGGATTTCTATGTCCCTAGAGGGATAGATTTCTATGTCCCTAGAGGGATTTCTAGGTCCCTAGAGAGATAGATTTCTATGTCCCTAGAGGGATTTCTATGTCCCTAGAGAGATTTCTAGGTCCCTAGAGGGATTTCTATGTCCCAAGAGGGATTTCTATGTCCCTAGAGGGATTTCAATGTCCCTAGAGGGATAGATTTCTATGTCCCTAGAGGGATTTCTATGTCCCTAGAGGGATAGATTTCTATGTCCCTAGAGGGATTTCTATGTCCCTAGAGGGATTTCTATGTCCCAAGAGGGATTTCTATGTCCCTAGAGGGATAGATTTCTATGTCCCTAGAGGGATTTCTATGTCCCTAGAGGGATTTCTATGTCCCAAGAGGGATTTCTATGTCCCTAGAGGGATAGATTTCTATGTCCCTAGAGGGATTTCTATGTCCCTAGAGGGATTTCTATGTCGCTAGAGGGATTTCTAGGTCGCTAGAGGGATTTCTATGTCCCAAGAGGGATTTCTATGTCCCTAGAGGGATAGATTTCTATGTCCCTAGAAGGATTTCTAGGTTTCTAGAGGGATTTCTATGTCCCTAGAGGGATAGATTTCTATGTCCCTAGAGGGATTTCTATGTCCCTAGAGGGATTTCTATGTCCCAAGAGGGATTTCTATGTCCCTAGAGGGATAGATTTCTATGTCCCTAGAGGGATTTCTATGTCCCTAGAGGGATTTCTATGTCCCAAGAGGGATTTCTATGTCCCTAGAGGGATTTCTATGTCCCTAGAAAGATAGATTTCTATGTCCCTAGAGGGATTTCTATGTCCCAAGAGGGATAGATTTCTATGTCCCTAGAGGGATTTCTATGTCCCTAGAGGGATTTCTATGTCCCAAGAGGGATTTCTATGTCCCTAGAGGGATTTCTATGTCCCTAGAGGGATAGATTTCTATGTCCCTAGAGGGATTTCTATGTCCCAAGAGGGATTTCTATGTCCCAAGAGGGATTTCTATGTCCCTAGAGGGATAGATTTCTATGTCCCTAGAGGGATTTCAATGTCCCTAGAGGGATTTCAATGTCCCTAGAGGGATTTCTATGTCCCTAGAGGGATTTCTAGGTCCCTAGAGGGATTTCTATGTCCCTAGAGGGATAGATTTCTATGTCCCTAGAGGGATTTCAATGTCCCTAGAGGGATTTCTATGTCCCAAGAGGGATTTCTATGTCCCAAGAGGGATTTCTATGTCCCTAGAGGGATTTCTATGTCCCTAGAGGGATAGATTTCTATGTCCCTAGAGGGATTTCTATGTCCCTTGAGGGATTTCTATGTCCCAAGAGGGATTTCTATGTCCCAAGAGGGATTTCTATGTCCCTAGAGGGATAGATTTCTATGTCCCTAGAGGGATTTCAATGTCCCTAGAGGGATTTCTATGTCCCAAGAGGGATTTCTATGTCCCTAGAGGGATTTCTAGGTCCCTAGAGGGATTTCTAGGTCCCTAGAGGGATTTCTATGTCCCTAGAGGGATAGATTTCTATGTCGCTAGAGGGATTTCTAGGTCGCTAGAGGGATTTCTCTGTCCCAAGAGGGATTTCTATGTCCCTAGAGGGATAGATTTCTATGTCCCAAGAGGGATTTCTATGTCCCTAGAGGGATTTCTATGTCGCTATAGGGATTTCTAGGTCGCTAGAGGGATTTCTATGTCCCTAGAGGGATTTCTAGGTCCCTAGAGGGATAGATTTCTATGTCCCTAGAGGGATTTCTATGTCCCAAGAGGGATTTCTATGTCCCAAGAGGGATTTCTATGTCCATAGAGGGATAGATTTCTATGTCCCTAGAGGGATTTCATTGTCCCTAGAGGGATTTCTATGTCCCAAGAGGGATTTCTATGTCCCTAGAGGGATAGATTTCTATGTCCCTAGAAGGAATTTCTATGTCCCTAGAGGGATTTCTAGGTCCCTAGAGGGATTTCTATGTCCCTAGAGAGAGAGATTTCTATGTCCCTAGAGGGATTTCTATGTCGCTAGAGGGATTTCTAGGTCGCTAGAGGGATTTCAATGTCCCTAGAGGGATTTCTAGGTCCCTAGAGGGATTTCTATGTCCCTAGAGGGATAGATTTCTATGTCCCTAGAGGGATTTCTATGTCCCTAGAGGGATTTCTAGGTCCCTAGAGGGATAGATTTCTATGTCCCTAGAGGGATTTCTATGTCCCTAGAGGGATTTCTATGTCGCTAGAGGGATTTCTAGGTCCCTAGAGGGATAGATTTCTATGTCCCTAGAGGGATTTCTATGTCCCTAGAGGGATTTCAATGTCCCTAGAGGGATTTCTAGGTCCCTAGAGGGATTTCTATGTCCCTAGAGGGATAGATTTCTATGTCCCTAGAGGGATTTCTATGTCGCTAGAGGGATAGATTTCTATGTCCCTAGAGGGATTTCTATGTCCCTAGAGGGATTTCTATGTCGCTAGAGGGATTTCTAGGTCGCTAGAGGGATAGATTTCTATGTCCCTAGAGGGATTTCTATGTCCCAAGAAGGATTTCTATGTCCCAAGAGGGATTTCTATGTCCCTAGAGGGATTTCTAGGTCCCTAGAGGGATTTCTAGGTCCCTAGAGGGATTTCTATGTCCCTAGAGGGATAGATTTCTATGTCCCTAGAGGGATTTCTATGTCCCTAGAAGGATTTCTATGTCCCTAGAGGGATTTCTATGTCGCTAGAGGGATTTCTAGGTCGCTAGAGGGATTTCTCTGTCCCAAGAGGGATTTCTATGTCCCTAGAGGGATAGATTTCTATGTCCCAAGAGGGATTTCTATGTCCCTAGAGGGATTTCTATGTCGCTAGAGGGATTTCTAGGTCGCTAGAGGGATTTCTATGTCCCTAGAGGGATTTCTAGGTCCCTAGAGGGATAGATTTCTATGTCCCTAGAGGGATTTCTATGTCCCTAGAGGGATTTCTATGTCCCTATAGGGATTTCTAGGTCCCTAGAGGGATTTCTATGTCCCTAGAGGGATAGATTTCTATGTCCCTAGAGGGATTTCAATGTCCCTAGAGGGATTTCTATGTCCCAAGAGGGATTTCTATGTCCCAAGAGGGATTTCTATGTCCCTAGAGGGATTTCTATGTCCCTAGAGGGATAGATTTCTATGTCCCTAGAGGGATTTCAATGTCCCTAGAGGGATTTCTATGTCCCAAGAGGGATTTCTATGTCCCTAGAGGGATTTCTAGGTCCCTAGAGGGATTTCTAGGTCCCTAGAGGGATTTCTATGTCCCTAGAGGGATAGATTTCTATGTCCCTAGAGGGATTTCTATGTCCCTAGAAGGATTTCTATGTCCCTAGAGGGATTTCTATGTCGCTAGAGGGATTTCTAGGTCGCTAGAGGGATTTCTCTGTCCCAAGAGGGATTTCTATGTCCCTAGAGGGATAGATTTCTATGTCCCAAGAGGGATTTCTATGTCCCTAGAGGGATTTCTATGTCGCTAGAGGGATTTCTAGGTCGCTAGAGGGATTTCTATGTCCCTAGAGGGATTTCTAGGTCCCTAGAGGGATAGATTTCTATGTCCCTAGAGGGATTTCTATGTCCCAAGAGGGATTTCTATGTCCCAAGAGGGATTTCTATGTCCCTAGAGGGATAGATTTCTATGTCCCTAGAGGGATTTCAATGTCCCTAGAGGGATTTCTATGTCCCAAGAGGGATTTCTATGTCCCTAGAGGGATTTCTAGGTCCCTAGAGGGATTTCTAGGTCCCTAGAGGGATTTCTATGTCCCTAGAGAGAGAGATTTCTATGTCCCTAGAGGGATTTCTATGTCGCTAGAGGGATTTCTAGGTCGCTAGAGGGATTTCAATGTCCCTAGAGGGATTTCTAGGTCCCTAGAGGGATTTCTATGTCCCTAGAGGGATAGATTTCTATGTCCCTAGAGGGATTTCTATGTCCCTCGAGGGATTTCTAGGTCCCTAGAGGGATAGATTTCTATGTCCCTAGAGGGATTTCTATGTCCCTAGAGGGATTTCTATGTCGCTAGAGGGATTTCTATGTCGCTAGAGGGATTTCTATGTCCCAAGAGGGATTTCTATGTCCCAAGAGGGATTTCTATGTCCCTAGAGGGATTTCTATGTCCCTAGAGGGATAGATTTCTATGTCCCTAGAGGGATTTCAATGTCCCTAGAGGGATTTCTAGGTCCCAAGAGGGATAGATTTCTATGTCCCTAGAGGGATTTCTATGTCCCTAGAGGGATTTCTATGTCCCAAGAGGGATTTCTATGTCCCTAGAGGGATTTCTATGTCCCTAGAGGGATAGATTTCTATGTCCCTAGAGGGATTTCTATGTCCCAAGAGGGATTTCTATGTCCCAAGAGGGATTTCTATGTCCCTAGAGGGATAGATTTCTATGTCCCTAGAGGGATTTCAATGTCCCTAGAGGGATTTCTATGTCCCTAGAGGGATTTCTATGTCCCTAGAGGGATTTCTAGGTCCCTAGAGGGATTTCTATGTCCCTAGAGGGATAGATTTCTATGTCCCTAGAGGGATTTCAATGTCCCTAGAGGGATTTCTATGTCCCAAGAGGGATTTCTATGTCCCAAGAGGGATTTCTATGTCCCTAGAGGGATTTCTATGTCCCTAGAGGGATAGATTTCTATGTCCCTAGAGGGATTTCTATGTCCCTAGAGGGATTTCTATGTCCCAAGAAGGATTTCTATGTCCCAAGAGGGATTTCTATGTCCCTAGAGGGATTTCTAGGTCCCTAGAGGGATTTCTAGGTCCCTAGAGGGATTTCTATGTCCCTAGAGGGATAGATTTCTATGTCCCTAGAGGGATTTCTATGTCCCTAGAAGGATTTCTATGTCCCTAGAGGGATTTCTATGTCGCTAGAGGGATTTCTAGGTCGCTAGAGGGATTTCTCTGTCCCAAGAGGGATTTCTATGTCCCTAGAGGGATAGATTTCTATGTCCCAAGAGGGATTTCTATGTCCCTAGAGGGATTTCTATGTCGCTAGAGGGATTTCTAGGTCGCTAGAGGGATTTCTATGTCCCTAGAGGGATTTCTAGGTCCCTAGAGGGATAGATTTCTATGTCCCTAGAGGGATTTCTATGTCCCAAGAGGGATTTCTATGTCCCAAGAGGGATTTCTATGTCCCTAGAGGGATAGATTTCTATGTCCCTAGAGGGATTTCAATGTCCCTAGAGGGATTTCTATGTCCCAAGAGGGATTTCTATGTCCCTAGAGGGATAGATTTCTATGTCCCTAGAGGGATTTCTATGTCCCTAGAGGGATTTCTAGGTCCCTAGAGGGATTTCTATGTCCCTAGAGAGAGAGATTTCTATGTCCCTAGAGGGATTTCTATGTCGCTAGAGGGATTTCTAGGTCGCTAGAGGGATTTCAATGTCCCTAGAGGGATTTCTAGGTCCCTAGAGGGATTTCTATGTCCCTAGAGGGATAGATTTCTATGTCCCTAGAGGGATTTCTATGTCCCTAGAGGGATTTCTAGGTCCCTAGAGGGATAGATTTCTATGTCCCTAGAGGGATTTCTATGTCCCTAGAGGGATTTCTATGTCGCTAGAGGGATTTCTAGGTCCCTAGAGGGATAGATTTCTATGTCCCTAGAGGGATTTCTATGTCCCTAGAGGGATTTCAATGTCCCTAGAGGGATTTCTAGGTCCCTAGAGGGATTTCTATGTCCCTAGAGGGATAGATTTCTATGTCCCTAGAGGGATTTCTATGTCGCTAGAGGGATTTCTATGTCCCAAGAGGGATTTCTATGTCCCAAGAGGGATTTCTATGTCCCTAGAGGGATTTCTATGTCCCTAGAGGGATAGATTTCTATGTCCCTAGAGGGATTTCAATGTCCCTAGAGGGATTTCTAGGTCCCTAGAGGGATTTCTATGTCCCTAGAGGGATAGATTTCTATGTCCCTAGAGGGATTTCTATGTCCCTAGAGGGATTTCTATGTCCCAAGAGGGATTTCTATGTCCCTAGAGGGATAGATTTCTATGTCCCTAGAGGGATTTCTATGTCCCTAGAGGGATTTCTATGTCGCTAGAGGGATTTCTAGGTCGCTAGAGGGATTTCTATGTCCCAAGAGGGATTTCTATGTCCCTAGAGGGATAGATTTCTATGTCCCTAGAGGGATTTCTATGTCGCTAGAGGGATTTCTAGGTCGCTAGAGGGATTTCTATGTCCCTAGAGGGATTTCTAGGTCCCTAGAGGGATAGATTTCTATGTCCCTAGAGGGATTTCTATGTCCCAAGAGGGATTTCTATGTCCCAAGAGGGATTTCTATGTCCCAAGAGGGATTTCTATGTCCCTAGAGGGATTTCTATGTCCCTAGAGGGATAGATTTCTATGTCCCTAGAGGGATTTCTAGGTCCCTAGAGGGATTTCTAGGTCCCTAGAGGGATTTCTATGTCCCTAGAGGGATAGATTTCTATGTCCCTAGAGGGATTTCAATGTCCCTAGAGGGATAGATTTCTATGTCCCTAGAGGGATTTCAATGTCCCTAGAGGGATTTCTATGTCCCAAGAGGGATTTCTATGTCCCAAGAGGGATTTCTATGTCCCTAGAGGGATTTCTATGTCCCTAGAGGGATAGATTTCTATGTCCCTAGAGGGATTTCTAGGTCCCTAGAGGGATTTCTAGGTCCCTAGAGGGATTTCTATGTCCCTAGAAGGATAGATTTCTATGTCCCTAGAGGGATTTCTATGTCCCTAGAGGGATTTCTATGTCCCTAGAGGGATAGATTTCTATGTCCCTAGAGGGATTTCTATGTCCCTAGAGGGATAGATTTCTATGTCCCTAGAGGGATTTCAATGTCCCTAGAGGGATTTCTATGTCCCAAGAGGGATTTCTATGTCCCTAGAGGGATTTCTAGGTCCCTAGAGGGATTTCTAGGTCCCTAGAGGGATTTCTATGTCCCTAGAGGGATAGATTTCTATGTCGCTAGAGGGATTTCTAGGTCGCTAGAGGGATTTCTCTGTCCCAAGAGGGATTTCTATGTCCCTAGAGGGATAGATTTCTATGTCCCAAGAGGGATTTCTATGTCCCTAGAGGGATTTCTATGTCGCTAGAGGGATTTCTAGGTCGCTAGAGGGATTTCTATGTCCCTAGAGGGATTTCTAGGTCCCTAGAGGGATAGATTTCTATGTCCCTAGAGGGATTTCTATGTCCCAAGAGGGATTTCTATGTCCCAAGAGGGATTTCTATGTCCATAGAGGGATAGATTTCTATGTCCCTAGAGGGATTTCAATGTCCCTAGAGGGATTTCTATGTCCCAAGAGGGATTTCTATGTCCCTAGAGGGATAGATTTCTATGTCCCTAGAAGGAATTTCTATGTCCCTAGAGGGATTTCTAGGTCCCTAGAGGGATTTCTATGTCCCTAGAGAGAGAGATTTCTATGTCCCTAGAGGGATTTCTATGTCGCTAGAGGGATTTCTAGGTCGCTAGAGGGATTTCAATGTCCCTAGAGGGATTTCTAGGTCCCTAGAGGGATTTCTATGTCCCTAGAGGGATAGATTTCTATGTCCCTAGAGGGATTTCTATGTCCCTAGAGGGATTTCTAGGTCCCTAGAGGGATAGATTTCTATGTCCCTAGAGGGATTTCTATGTCCCTAGAGGGATTTCTATGTCGCTAGAGGGATTTCTAGGTCCCTAGAGGGATAGATTTCTATGTCCCTAGAGGGATTTCTATGTCCCTAGAGGGATTTCAATGTCCCTAGAGGGATTTCTAGGTCCCTAGAGGGATTTCTATGTCCCTAGAGGGATAGATTTCTATGTCCCTAGAGGGATTTCTATGTCGCTAGAGGGATAGATTTCTATGTCCCTAGAGGGATTTCTATGTCCCTAGAGGGATTTCTATGTCGCTAGAGGGATTTCTAGGTCGCTAGAGGGATAGATTTCTATGTCCCTAGAGGGATTTCTATGTCCCTAGAGGGATTTCTATGTCCCAAGAGGGATTTCTATGTCCCTAGAGGGATAGATTTCTATGTCCCTAGAGGGATTTCTATGTCCCTAGAGGGATTTCTATGTCCCAAGAGGGATTTCTATGTCCCTAGAGGGATTTCTATGTCCCTAGAAAGATAGATTTCTATGTCCCTAGAGGGATTTCTATGTCCCAAGAGGGATAGATTTCTATGTCCCTAGAGGGATTTCTATGTCCCTAGAGGGATTTCTATGTCCCAAGAGGGATTTCTATGTCCCAAGAGGGATTTCTATGTCCCTAGAGGGATAGATTTCTATGTCCCTAGAGGGATTTCTATGTCCCAAGAGGGATTTCTATGTCCCAAGAGGGATTTCTATGTCCCTAGAGGGATAGATTTCTATGTCCCTAGAGGGATTTCAATGTCCCTAGAGGGATTTCTATGTCCCTAGAGGGATTTCTATGTCCCTATAGGGATTTCTAGGTCCCTAGAGGGATTTCTATGTCCCTAGAGGGATAGATTTCTATGTCCCTAGAGGGATTTCAATGTCCCTAGAGGGATTTCTATGTCCCAAGAGGGATTTCTATGTCCCAAGAGGGATTTCTATGTCCCTAGAGGGATTTCTATGTCCCTAGAGGGATAGATTTCTATGTCCCTAGAGGGATTTCAATGTCCCTAGAGGGATTTCTATGTCCCAAGAGGGATTTCTATGTCCCTAGAGGGATTTCT
The DNA here is from genome assembly GCA_964056705.1 of Troilus luridus. Taxonomy (NCBI): domain Eukaryota; kingdom Metazoa; phylum Arthropoda; class Insecta; order Hemiptera; family Pentatomidae; genus Troilus; species Troilus luridus. The sequence continues at coordinate 747,428 of CAXKTH010000067.1, forward strand.
AGGTCCCTAGAGGGATTTCTAGGTCCCTAGAGGGATTTCTATGTCCCTAGAGGGATAGATTTCTATGTCCCTAGAGGGATTTCTATGTCCCTAGAAGGATTTCTATGTCCCTAGAGGGATTTCTATGTCGCTAGAGGGATTTCTAGGTCGCTAGAGGGATTTCTCTGTCCCAAGAGGGATTTCTATGTCCCTAGAGGGATAGATTTCTATGTCCCAAGAGGGATTTCTATGTCCCTAGAGGGATTTCTATGTCGCTAGAGGGATTTCTAGGTCGCTAGAGGGATTTCTATGTCCCTAGAGGGATTTCTAGGTCCCTAGAGGGATAGATTTCTATGTCCCTAGAGGGATTTCTATGTCCCAAGAGGGATTTCTATGTCCCAAGAGGGATTTCTATGTCCCTAGAGGGATAGATTTCTATGTCCCTAGAGGGATTTCAATGTCCCTAGAGGGATTTCTATGTCCCAAGAGGGATTTCTATGTCCCTAGAGGGATAGATTTCTATGTCCCTAGAGGGATTTCTATGTCCCTAGAGGGATTTCTAGGTCCCTAGAGGGATTTCTATGTCCCTAGAGAGAGAGATTTCTATGTCCCTAGAGGGATTTCTATGTCCCTAGAGGGATAGATTTCTATGTCCCTAGAGGGATTTCTATGTCCCTCGAGGGATTTCTAGGTCCCTAGAGGGATAGATTTCTATGTCCCTAGAGGGATTTCTATGTCCCTAGAGGGATTTCTATGTCGCTAGAGGGATTTCTATGTCGCTAGAGGGATTTCTATGTCCCAAGAGGGATTTCTATGTCCCAAGAGGGATTTCTATGTCCCTAGAGGGATTTCTATGTCCCTAGAGGGATAGATTTCTATGTCCCTAGAGGGATTTCAATGTCCCTAGAGGGATTTCTAGGTCCCAAGAGGGATAGATTTCTATGTCCCTAGAGGGATTTCTATGTCCCTAGAGGGATTTCTATGTCCCAAGAGGGATTTCTATGTCCCTAGAGGGATTTCTATGTCCCTAGAGGGATAGATTTCTATGTCCCTAGAGGGATTTCTATGTCCCAAGAGGGATTTCTATGTCCCAAGAGGGATTTCTATGTCCCTAGAGGGATAGATTTCTATGTCCCTAGAGGGATTTCAATGTCCCTAGAGGGATTTCTATGTCCCTAGAGGGATTTCTATGTCCCTAGAGGGATTTCTAGGTCCCTAGAGGGATTTCTATGTCCCTAGAGGGATAGATTTCTATGTCCCTAGAGGGATTTCAATGTCCCTAGAGGGATTTCTATGTCCCAAGAGGGATTTCTATGTCCCAAGAGGGATTTCTATGTCCCTAGAGGGATTTCTATGTCCCTAGAGGGATAGATTTCTATGTCCCTAGAGGGATTTCTATGTCCCTAGAGGGATTTCTATGTCCCAAGAGGGATTTCTATGTCCCAAGAGGGATTTCTATGTCCCTAGAGGGATAGATTTCTATGTCCCTAGAGGGATTTCAATGTCCCTAGAGGGATTTCTATGTCCCAAGAGGGATTTCTATGTCCCAAGAGGGATTTCTATGTCCCTAGAGGGATTTCTATGTCCCTAGAGGGATAGATTTCTATGTCCCTAGAGGGATTTCAATGTCCCTAGAGGGATTTCTAGGTCCCAAGAGGGATAGATTTCTATGTCCCTAGAGGGATTTCTATGTCCCTAGAGGGATTTCTATGTCCCAAGAGGGATTTCTATGTCCCTAGAGGGATTTCTATGTCCCTAGAGGGATAGATTTCTATGTCCCTAGAGGGATTTCTATGTCCCAAGAGGGATTTCTATGTCCCAAGAGGGATTTCTATGTCCCTAGAGGGATAGATTTCTATGTCCCTAGAGGGATTTCAATGTCCCTAGAGGGATTTCTATGTCCCTAGAGGGATTTCTATGTCCCTAGAGGGATTTCTAGGTCCCTAGAGGGATTTCTATGTCCCTAGAGGGATAGATTTCTATGTCCCTAGAGGGATTTCAATGTCCCTAGAGGGATTTCTATGTCCCAAGAGGGATTTCTATGTCCCAAGAGGGATTTCTATGTCCCTAGAGGGATTTCTATGTCCCTAGAGGGATAGATTTCTATGTCCCTAGAGGGATTTCTATGTCCCTAGAGGGATTTCTATGTCCCAAGAGGGATTTCTATGTCCCAAGAGGGATTTCTATGTCCCTAGAGGGATAGATTTCTATGTCCCTAGAGGGATTTCAATGTCCCTAGAGGGATTTCTATGTCCCAAGAGGGATTTCTATGTCCCTAGAGGGATTTCTAGGTCCCTAGAGGGATTTCTAGGTCCCTAGAGGGATTTCTATGTCCCTAGAGGGATAGATTTCTATGTCCCTAGAGGGATTTCTATGTCCCTAGAAGGATTTCTATGTCCCTAGAGGGATTTCTATGTCGCTAGAGGGATTTCTAGGTCGCTAGAGGGATTTCTCTGTCCCAAGAGGGATTTCTATGTCCCTAGAGGGATAGATTTCTATGTCCCAAGAGGGATTTCTATGTCCCTAGAGGGATTTCTATGTCGCTAGAGGGATTTCTAGGTCGCTAGAGGGATTTCTATGTCCCTAGAGGGATTTCTAGGTCCCTAGAGGGATAGATTTCTATGTCCCTAGAGGGATTTCTATGTCCCAAGAGGGATTTCTATGTCCCAAGAGGGATTTCTATGTCCCTAGAGGGATAGATTTCTATGTCCCTAGAGGGATTTCAATGTCCCTAGAGGGATTTCTATGTCCCTAGAGGGATAGATTTCTATGTCGCTAGAGGGATTTCTAGGTCGCTAGAGGGATTTCTCTGTCCCAAGAGGGATTTCTATGTCCCTAGAGGGATAGATTTCTATGTCCCAAGAGGGATTTCTATGTCCCTAGAGGGATTTCTATGTCGCTAGAGGGATTTCTAGGTCGCTAGAGGGATTTCTATGTCCCTAGAGGGATTTCTAGGTCCCTAGAGGGATAGATTTCTATGTCCCTAGAGGGATTTCTATGTCCCAAGAGGGATTTCTATGTCCCAAGAGGGATTTCTATGTCCATAGAGGGATAGATTTCTATGTCCCTAGAGGGATTTCAATGTCCCTAGAGGGATTTCTATGTCCCAAGAGGGATTTCTATGTCCCTAGAGGGATAGATTTCTATGTCCCTAGAAGGAATTTCTATGTCCCTAGAGGGATTTCTAGGTCCCTAGAGGGATTTCTATGTCCCTAGAGAGAGAGATTTCTATGTCCCTAGAGGGATTTCTATGTCGCTAGAGGGATTTCTAGGTCGCTAGAGGGATTTCAATGTCCCTAGAGGGATTTCTAGGTCCCTAGAGGGATTTCTATGTCCCTAGAGGGATAGATTTCTATGTCCCTAGAGGGATTTCTATGTCCCTAGAGGGATTTCTAGGTCCCTAGAGGGATAGATTTCTATGTCCCTAGAGGGATTTCTATGTCCCTAGAGGGATTTCTATGTCGCTAGAGGGATTTCTAGGTCCCTAGAGGGATAGATTTCTATGTCCCTAGAGGGATTTCTATGTCCCTAGAGGGATTTCAATGTCCCTAGAGGGATTTCTAGGTCCCTAGAGGGATTTCTATGTCCCTAGAGGGATAGATTTCTATGTCCCTAGAGGGATTTCTATGTCGCTAGAGGGATAGATTTCTATGTCCCTAGAGGGATTTCTATGTCCCTAGAGGGATTTCTATGTCGCTAGAGGGATTTCTAGGTCGCTAGAGGGATAGATTTCTATGTCCCTAGAGGGATTTCTATGTCCCTAGAGGGATTTCTATGTCCCAAGAGGGATTTCTATGTCCCTAGAGGGATAGATTTCTATGTCCCTAGAGGGATTTCTATGTCCCTAGAGGGATTTCTATGTCCCAAGAGGGATTTCTATGTCCCTAGAGGGATTTCTATGTCCCTAGAAAGATAGATTTCTATGTCCCTAGAGGGATTTCTATGTCCCAAGAGGGATAGATTTCTATGTCCCTAGAGGGATTTCTATGTCCCTAGAGGGATTTCTATGTCCCAAGAGGGATTTCTATGTCCCAAGAGGGATTTCTATGTCCCTAGAGGGATAGATTTCTATGTCCCTAGAGGGATTTCTATGTCCCAAGAGGGATTTCTATGTCCCAAGAGGGATTTCTATGTCCCTAGAGGGATAGATTTCTATGTCCCTAGAGGGATTTCAATGTCCCTAGAGGGATTTCTATGTCCCTAGAGGGATTTCTATGTCCCTATAGGGATTTCTAGGTCCCTAGAGGGATTTCTATGTCCCTAGAGGGATAGATTTCTATGTCCCTAGAGGGATTTCAATGTCCCTAGAGGGATTTCTATGTCCCAAGAGGGATTTCTATGTCCCAAGAGGGATTTCTATGTCCCTAGAGGGATTTCTATGTCCCTAGAGGGATAGATTTCTATGTCCCTAGAGGGATTTCAATGTCCCTAGAGGGATTTCTATGTCCCAAGAGGGATTTCTATGTCCCTAGAGGGATTTCTAGGTCCCTAGAGGGATTTCTAGGTCCCTAGAGGGATTTCTATGTCCCTAGAGGGATAGATTTCTATGTCCCTAGAGGGATTTCTATGTCCCTAGAAGGATTTCTATGTCCCTAGAGGGATTTCTATGTCGCTAGAGGGATTTCTAGGTCGCTAGAGGGATTTCTCTGTCCCAAGAGGGATTTCTATGTCCCTAGAGGGATAGATTTCTATGTCCCAAGAGGGATTTCTATGTCCCTAGAGGGATTTCTATGTCGCTAGAGGGATTTCTAGGTCGCTAGAGGGATTTCTATGTCCCTAGAGGGATTTCTAGGTCCCTAGAGGGATAGATTTCTATGTCCCTAGAGGGATTTCTATGTCCCAAGAGGGATTTCTATGTCCCAAGAGGGATTTCTATGTCCCTAGAGGGATAGATTTCTATGTCCCTAGAGGGATTTCAATGTCCCTAGAGGGATTTCTATGTCCCAAGAGGGATTTCTATGTCCCTAGAGGGATAGATTTCTATGTCCCTAGAGGGATTTCTATGTCCCTAGAGGGATTTCTAGGTCCCTAGAGGGATTTCTATGTCCCTAGAGAGAGAGATTTCTATGTCCCTAGAGGGATTTCTATGTCCCTAGAGGGATTTCTAGGTCGCTAGAGGGATTTCAATGTCCCTAGAGGGATTTCTAGGTCCCTAGAGGGATTTCTATGTCCCTAGAGGGATAGATTTCTATGTCCCTAGAGGGATTTCTATGTCCCTCGAGGGATTTCTAGGTCCCTAGAGGGATAGATTTCTATGTCCCTAGAGGGATTTCTATGTCCCTAGAGGGATTTCTATGTCGCTAGAGGGATTTCTATGTCGCTAGAGGGATTTCTATGTCCCAAGAGGGATTTCTATGTCCCAAGAGGGATTTCTATGTCCCTAGAGGGATTTCTATGTCCCTAGAGGGATAGATTTCTATGTCCCTAGAGGGATTTCAATGTCCCTAGAGGGATTTCTAGGTCCCAAGAGGGATAGATTTCTATGTCCCTAGAGGGATTTCTATGTCCCTAGAGGGATTTCTATGTCCCAAGAGGGATTTCTATGTCCCTAGAGGGATTTCTATGTCCCTAGAGGGATAGATTTCTATGTCCCTAGAGGGATTTCTATGTCCCAAGAGGGATTTCTATGTCCCAAGAGGGATTTCTATGTCCCTAGAGGGATAGATTTCTATGTCCCTAGAGGGATTTCAATGTCCCTAGAGGGATTTCTATGTCCCTAGAGGGATTTCTATGTCCCTAGAGGGATTTCTAGGTCCCTAGAGGGATTTCTATGTCCCTAGAGGGATAGATTTCTATGTCCCTAGAGGGATTTCAATGTCCCTAGAGGGATTTCTATGTCCCAAGAGGGATTTCTATGTCCCAAGAGGGATTTCTATGTCCCTAGAGGGATTTCTATGTCCCTAGAGGGATAGATTTCTATGTCCCTAGAGGGATTTCTATGTCCCTAGAGGGATTTCTATGTCCCAAGAGGGATTTCTATGTCCCAAGAGGGATTTCTATGTCCCTAGAGGGATAGATTTCTATGTCCCTAGAGGGATTTCAATGTCCCTAGAGGGATTTCTATGTCCCAAGAGGGATTTCTATGTCCCTAGAGGGATTTCTAGGTCCCTAGAGGGATTTCTAGGTCCCTAGAGGGATTTCTATGTCCCTAGAGGGATAGATTTCTATGTCCCTAGAGGGATTTCTATGTCCCTAGAAGGATTTCTATGTCCCTAGAGGGATTTCTATGTCGCTAGAGGGATTTCTAGGTCGCTAGAGGGATTTCTCTGTCCCAAGAGGGATTTCTATGTCCCTAGAGGGATAGATTTCTATGTCCCAAGAGGGATTTCTATGTCCCTAGAGGGATTTCTATGTCGCTAGAGGGATTTCTAGGTCGCTAGAGGGATTTCTATGTCCCTAGAGGGATTTCTAGGTCCCTAGAGGGATAGATTTCTATGTCCCTAGAGGGATTTCTATGTCCCAAGAGGGATTTCTATGTCCCAAGAGGGATTTCTATGTCCCTAGAGGGATAGATTTCTATGTCCCTAGAGGGATTTCAATGTCCCTAGAGGGATTTCTATGTCCCAAGAGGGATTTCTATGTCCCTAGAGGGATAGATTTCTATGTCCCTAGAGGGATTTCTATGTCCCTAGAGGGATTTCTAGGTCCCTAGAGGGATTTCTATGTCCCTAGAGAGAGAGATTTCTATGTCCCTAGAGGGATTTCTATGTCGCTAGAGGGATTTCTAGGTCGCTAGAGGGATTTCAATGTCCCTAGAGGGATTTCTAGGTCCCTAGAGGGATTTCTATGTCCCTAGAGGGATAGATTTCTATGTCCCTAGAGGGATTTCTATGTCCCTAGAGGGATTTCTAGGTCCCTAGAGGGATAGATTTCTATGTCCCTAGAGGGATTTCTATGTCCCTAGAGGGATTTCTATGTCGCTAGAGGGATTTCTAGGTCCCTAGAGGGATAGATTTCTATGTCCCTAGAGGGATTTCTATGTCCCTAGAGGGATTTCAATGTCCCTAGAGGGATTTCTAGGTCCCTAGAGGGATTTCTATGTCCCTAGAGGGATAGATTTCTATGTCCCTAGAGGGATTTCTATGTCGCTAGAGGGATTTCTATGTCCCAAGAGGGATTTCTATGTCCCAAGAGGGATTTCTATGTCCCTAGAGGGATTTCTATGTCCCTAGAGGGATAGATTTCTATGTCCCTAGAGGGATTTCAATGTCCCTAGAGGGATTTCTAGGTCCCTAGAGGGATTTCTATGTCCCTAGAGGGATAGATTTCTATGTCCCTAGAGGGATTTCTATGTCCCTAGAGGGATTTCTATGTCCCAAGAGGGATTTCTATGTCCCTAGAGGGATAGATTTCTATGTCCCTAGAGGGATTTCTATGTCCCTAGAGGGATTTCTATGTCGCTAGAGGGATTTCTAGGTCGCTAGAGGGATTTCTATGTCCCAAGAGGGATTTCTATGTCCCTAGAGGGATAGATTTCTATGTCCCTAGAGGGATTTCTATGTCGCTAGAGGGATTTCTAGGTCGCTAGAGGGATTTCTATGTCCCTAGAGGGATTTCTAGGTCCCTAGAGGGATAGATTTCTATGTCCCTAGAGGGATTTCTATGTCCCAAGAGGGATTTCTATGTCCCAAGAGGGATTTCTATGTCCCAAGAGGGATTTCTATGTCCCTAGAGGGATTTCTATGTCCCTAGAGGGATAGATTTCTATGTCCCTAGAGGGATTTCTAGGTCCCTAGAGGGATTTCTAGGTCCCTAGAGGGATTTCTATGTCCCTAGAGGGATAGATTTCTATGTCCCTAGAGGGATTTCAATGTCCCTAGAGGGATAGATTTCTATGTCCCTAGAGGGATTTCAATGTCCCTAGAGGGATTTCTATGTCCCAAGAGGGATTTCTATGTCCCAAGAGGGATTTCTATGTCCCTAGAGGGATTTCTATGTCCCTAGAGGGATAGATTTCTATGTCCCTAGAGGGATTTCTAGGTCCCTAGAGGGATTTCTAGGTCCCTAGAGGGATTTCTATGTCCCTAGAGGGATAGATTTCTATGTCCCTAGAGGGATTTCTATGTCCCTAGAGGGATTTCTATGTCCCTAGAGGGATAGATTTCTATGTCCCTAGAGGGATTTCTATGTCCCTAGAGGGATAGATTTCTATGTCCCTAGAGGGATTTCTATGTCCCTAGAGGGATTTCTATGTCCCAAGAGGGATTTCTATGTCCCTAGAGGGATAGATTTCTATGTCCCTAGAGGGATTTCTATGTCCCTAGAGGGATTTCTATGTCGCTAGAGGGATTTCTAGGTCGCTAGAGGGATTTCTATGTCCCAAGAGGGATTTCTATGTCCCTTGAGGGATAGATTTCTATGTCCCTAGAAGGATTTCTAGGTCCCTAGAGGGATTTCTATGTCCCTAGAGGGATAGATTTCTATGTCCCTAGAGGGATTTCTATGTCCCTAGAGGGATTTCTATGTCCCAAGAGGGATTTCTATGTCCCTAGAGGGATAGATTTCTATGTCCCTAGAGGGATTTCTATGTCCCTAGAGGGATTTCTATGTCCCAAGAGGGATTTCTATGTCCCTAGAGGGATTTCTATGTCCCTAGAAAGATAGATTTCTATGTCCCTAGAGGGATTTCTATGTCCCAAGAGGGATAGATTTCTATGTCCCTAGAGGGATTTCTAAGTCCCTAGAGGGATTTCTATGTCCCAATAGGGATTTCTATGTCCCTAGAGGGATTTCTATGTCCCTAGAGGGATAGATTTCTATGTCCCTAGAGGGATTTCTATGTCCCAAGAGGGATTTCTATGTCCCAAGAGGGATTTCTATGTCCCTAGAGGGATAGATTTCTATGTCCCTAGAGGGATTTCAATGTCCCTAGAGGGATTTCTATGTCCCTAGAGGGATTTCTATGTCCCTAGAGGGATTTCTAGGTCCCTAGAGGGATTTCTATGTCCCTAGAGGGATAGATTTCTATGTCCCTAGAGGGATTTCAATGTCCCTAGAGGGATTTCTATGTCCCAAGAGGGATTTCTATGTCCCTAGAGGGATTTCTAGGTCCCTAGAGAGATAGATTTCTATGTCCCTAGAGGGATTTCTATGTCCCTAGAGAGATTTCTAGGTCCCTAGAGGGATTTCTATGTCCCAAGAGGGATTTCTATGTCCCTAGAGGGATTTCTATGTCCCTAGAGGGATAGATTTCTATGTCCCTAGAGGGATTTCTATGTCCCTAGAGGGATTTCTATGTCCCAAGAGGGATTTCTATGTCCCAAGAGGGATTTCTATGTCCCTAGAGGGATAGATTTCTATGTCCCTAGAGGGATTTCAATGTCCCTAGAGGGATTTCTATGTCCCAAGAGGGATTTCTATGTCCCAAGAGGGATTTCTATGTCCCTAGAGGGATTTCTATGTCCCTAGAGGGATAGATTTCTATGTCCCTAGAGGGATTTCTAGGTCCCTAGAGGGATTTCTAGGTCCCTAGAGGGATTTCTATGTCCCTAGAGGGATTTCTATGTCCCAAGAGGGATTTCTATGTCCCTAGAGGGATTTCTATGTCCCTAGAAAGATAGATTTCTCGATATAGACGAGATAGATAGAAATCTATCTTTCTAGGGACATAGAAATCCCTAGAGGGATTTCAATGTCCCTAGAGGGATTTCTAGGTCCCTAGAGGGATTTCTATGTCCCTAGAGGGATAGATTTCTATGTCCCTAGAGGGATTTCTAGGTCCCTAGAGAGATAGATTTCTATGTCCCTAGAGGGATTTCTATGTCCCTAGAGAGATTTCTAGGTCCCTAGAGGGATTTCTATGTCCCAAGAGGGATTTCTATGTCCCTAGAGGGATTTCAATGTCCCTAGAGGGATAGATTTCTATGTCCCTAGAGGGATTTCTATGTCCCTAGAGGGATAGATTTCTATGTCCCTAGAGGGATTTCTTTGTCCCTAGAGGGATTTCTATGTCCCAAGAGGGATTTCTATGTCCCTAGAGGGATAGATTTCTATGTCCCTAGAGGGATTTCTATGTCCCTAGAGGGATTTCTATGTCGCTAGAGGGATTTCTAGGTCGCTTGAGGGATTTCTATGTCCCAAGAGGGATTTCTATGTCCCTAGAGGGATAGATTTCTATGTCCCTAGAAGGATTTCTAGGTCCCTAGAGGGATTTCTATGTCCCTAGAGGGATAGATTTCTATGTCCCTAGAGGGATTTCTATGTCCCTAGAGGGATTTCTATGTCCCAAGAGGGATTTCTATGTCCCTAGAGGGATTTCTAGGTCCCTAGAGAGATAGATTTCTATGTCCCTAGAGGGATTTCTATGTCCCTAGAGAGATTTCTAGGTCCCTAGAGGGATTTCTATGTCCCAAGAGGGATTTCTATGTCCCTAGAGGGATTTCTATGTCCCTAGAGGGATAGATTTCTATGTCCCTAGAGGGATTTCTATGTCCCTAGAGGGATTTCTATGTCCCAAGAGGGATTTCTATGTCCCAAGAGGGATTTCTATGTCCCTAGAGGTATAGATTTCTATGTCCCTAGAGGGATTTCAATGTCCCTAGAGGGATTTCTATGTCCCAAGAGGGATTTCTATGTCCCAAGAGGGATTTCTATGTCCCTAGAGGGATTTCTATGTCCCTAGAGGGATAGATTTCTATGTCCCTAGAGGGATTTCTAGGTCCCTAGAGGGATTTCTAGGTCCCTAGAGGGATTTCTATGTCCCTAGAGGGATTTCTATGTCCCAAGAGGGATTTCTATGTCCCTAGAGGGATTTCTATGTCCCTAGAGGGATTTCTAGGTCCCTAGAGGGATTTCTATGTCCCTAGAGGGATAGATTTCTATGTCCCTAGAGGGATTTCTAGGTCCCTAGAGAGATAGATTTCTATGTCCCTAGAGGGATTTCTATGTCCCTAGAGAGATTTCTAGGTCCCTAGAGGGATTTCTATGTCCCAAGAGGGATTTCTATGTCCCTAGAGGGATTTCAATGTCCCTAGAGGGATAGATTTCTATGTCCCTAGAGGGATTTCTATGTCCCTAGAGGGATAGATTTCTATGTCCCTAGAGGGATTTCTATGTCCCTAGAGGGATTTCTATGTCCCAAGAGGGATTTCTATGTCCCTAGAGGGATAGATTTCTATGTCCCTAGAGGGATTTCTATGTCCCTAGAGGGATTTCTATGTCGCTAGAGGGATTTCTAGGTCGCTAGAGGGATTTCTATGTCCCAAGAGGGATTTCTATGTCCCTAGAGGGATAGATTTCTATGTCCCTAGAAGGATTTCTAGGTCCCTAGAGGGATTTCTATGTCCCTAGAGGGATAGATTTCTATGTCCCTAGAGGGATTTCTATGTCCCTAGAGGGATTTCTATGTCCCAAGAGGGATTTCTATGTCCCTAGAGGGATAGATTTCTATGTCCCTAGAGGGATTTCTATGTCCCTAGAGGGATTTCTATGTCCCAAGAGGGATTTCTATGTCCCTAGAGGGATTTCTATGTCCCTAGAAAGATAGATTTCTATGTCCCTAGAGGGATTTCTATGTCCCAAGAGGGATAGATTTCTATGTCCCTAGAGGGATTTCTATGTCCCTAGAGGGATTTCTATGTCCCAAGAGGGATTTCTATGTCCCTAGAGGGATTTCTATGTCCCTAGAGGGATAGATTTCTATGTCCCTAGAGGGATTTCTATGTCCCAAGAGGGATTTCTATGTCCCAAGAGGGATTTCTATGTCCCTAGAGGGATAGATTTCTATGTCCCTAGAGGGATTTCAATGTCCCTAGAGGGATTTCTATGTCCCTAGAGGGATTTCTATGTCCCTAGAGGGATTTCTAGGTCCCTAGAGGGATTTCTATGTCCCTAGAGGGATAGATTTCTATGTCCCTAGAGGGATTTCAATGTCCCTAGAGGGATTTCTATGTCCCAAGAGGGATTTCTATGTCCCAAGAGGGATTTCTATGTCCCTAGAGGGATTTCTATGTCCCTAGAGGGATAGATTTCTATGTCCCTAGAGGGATTTCTATGTCCCTAGAGGGATTTCTATGTCCCAAGAGGGATTTCTATGTCCCAAGAGGGATTTCTATGTCCCTAGAGGGATAGATTTCTATGTCCCTAGAGGGATTTCAATGTCCCTAGAGGGATTTCTATGTCCCAAGAGGGATTTCTATGTCCCTAGAGGGATTTCTAGGTCCCTAGAGGGATTTCTAGGTCCCTAGAGGGATTTCTATGTCCCTAGAGGGATAGATTTCTATGTCCCTAGAGGGATTTCTAGGTCGCTAGAGGGATTTCTCTGTCCCAAGAGGGATTTCTATGTCCCTAGAGGGATAGATTTCTATGTCCCAAGAGGGATTTCTATGTCCCTAGAGGGATTTCTATGTCGCTAGAGGGATTTCTAGGTCGCTAGAGGGATTTCTATGTCCCTAGAGGGATTTCTAGGTCCCTAGAGGGATAGATTTCTATGTCCCTAGAGGGATTTCTATGTCCCAAGAGGGATTTCTATGTCCCAAGAGGGATTTCTATGTCCCTAGAGGGATAGATTTCTATGTCCCTAGAGGGATTTCAATGTCCCTAGAGGGATTTCTATGTCCCAAGAGGGATTTCTATGTCCCTAGAGGGATAGATTTCTATGTCCCTAGAAGGAATTTCTATGTCCCTAGAGGGATTTCTAGGTCCCTAGAGGGATTTCTATGTCCCTAGAGAGAGAGATTTCTATGTCCCTAGAGGGATTTCTATGTCGCTAGAGGGATTTCTAGGTCGCTAGAGGGATTTCAATGTCCCTAGAGGGATTTCTAGGTCCCTAGAGGGATTTCTATGTCCCTAGAGGGATAGATTTCTATGTCCCTAGAGGGATTTCTATGTCCCTAGAGGGATTTCTAGGTCCCTAGAGGGATAGATTTCTATGTCCCTAGAGGGATTTCTATGTCCCTAGAGGGATTTCTATGTCGCTAGTGGGATTTCTAGGTCCCTAGAGGGATAGATTTCTATGTCCCTAGAGGGATTTCTATGTCCCTAGAGGGATTTCAATGTCCCTAGAGGGATTTCTAGGTCCCTAGAGGGATTTCTATGTCCCTAGAGGGATAGATTTCTATGTCCCTAGAGGGATTTCTATGTCGCTAGAGGGATAGATTTCTATGTCCCTAGAGGGATTTCTATGTCCCTAGAGGGATTTCTATGTCGCTAGAGGGATTTCTAGGTCGCTAGAGGGATAGATTTCTATGTCCCTAGAGGGATTTCTATGTCCCTAGAGGGATTTCTATGTCCCAAGAGGGATTTCTATGTCCCTAGAGGGATAGATTTCTATGTCCCTAGAGGGATTTCTATGTCCCTAGAGGGATTTCTATGTCCCAAGAGGGATTTCTATGTCCCTAGAGGGATTTCTATGTCCCTAGAAAGATAGATTTCTATGTCCCTAGAGGGATTTCTATGTCCCAAGAGGGATAGATTTCTATGTCCCTAGAGGGATTTCTATGTCCCTAGAGGGATTTCTATGTCCCAAGAGGGATTTCTATGTCCCTAGAGGGATTTCTATGTCCCTAGAGGGATAGATTTCTATGTCCCTAGAGGGATTTCTATGTCCCAAGAGGGATTTCTATGTCCCAAGAGGGATTTCTATGTCCCTAGAGGGATAGATTTCTATGTCCCTAGAGGGATTTCTATGTCCCTAGAGGGATTTCTAGGTCCCTAGAGAGAGAGATTTCTATGTCCTTAGAGGGATTTCTATGTCGCTAGAGGGATTTCTAGGTCCCTAGAGGGATTTCTATGTCCCTAGAGGGATAGATTTCTATGTCCCTAGAGGGATTTCTATGTCCCTAGAGGGATTTCTATGTCCCAAGAGGGATTTCTATGTCCCTAGAGGGATAGATTTCTATGTCCCTAGAGGGATTTCTATGTCCCTAGAGGGATTTCTAGGTCCCTAGAGAGAGAGATTTCTATGTCCTTAGAGGGATTTCTATGTCGCTAGAGGGATTTCTAGGTCCCTAGAGGGATTTCTATGTCCCAGAGGGATTTCTAGGTCCCTAGAGGGATTTCTATGTCCCTAGAGGGATAGATTTCTATGTCCCTAGAGGGATTTCTATGTCCCTAGAGGGATTTCTATGTCCCTAGAGGGATAGATTTCTATGTCCCTAGAGGGATTTCTATGTCCCTAGAGGGATTTCTATGTCCCTAGAGGGATTTCTAGGTCCCAAGAGGGATTTCTATGTCCCTAGAGGGATATATTTCTATGTCCCTAGAGGGATTTCTATGTCCCTAGAGACGGTTACCTTGGATAACCTTTCAAAATAGGAATGTAATAATATTGGAAATAAATAAATCGAAGTAATAACAATATAATTAAATATATAACATGTTATAAAATAATGTTGTATATAATGTAAATAAATATAATAACGAGATCAATAAATAGAGTAATAATAATGGAAATACATAAATCGAAGTAATAACAATATAATTGAATATATAACATGTTATAAAATAATTTGGTATATAATGTAAATAAATAAAATAATGAGATCAATAAATACTCCAATATATAAACGATTTAAAATTAAAATAATTATCTAAAACTAGTATAAAGTATAATAAATAAATAATAAGTATATTTAATCATAAACAATAAGTGTAGGATGTAAAATAATGCAACATATATAAAATATTTAAAATTCAAAAAATTATTTAAAAACTTAACATTCAATCGCATTTCGGTGGAAAATGGGTTGCTATACAGTTCAACATGGATTGAAAAGAGTCTCTATCCCTACATTTCCTATTTTTCTGCAAAATGTTTTTCTCCTGGCAAAAATGAATTGCATCTTCCTCGGTTCTTGCCAAATCCCAAATAAGCATTGTCGTATAACTAAGAAACACCAAACAACAAAATATCGACATTATCTTGTATTATTAACAAAGAACAACTGAGCGATTTACCCCCTAGAGGGATTTCTATGTCCCTAGAGGGATTTCTATGTCCCTAGAGGGATTTCTAGGTCGCTAGAGGGATTTCAATGTCCCTAGAGGGATAGATTTCTATGTCCCTAGAGGGATTTCAATGTCCCTAGAGGGATTTCTATGTCCCAAGAGGGATTTCTATGTCCCAAGAGGGATTTCTATGTCCCTAGAGGGATTTCTATGTCCCTAGAGGGATAGATTTCTATGTCCCTAGAGGGATTTCAATGTCCCTAGAGGGATTTCTAGGTCCCTAGAGGGATTTCTATGTCCCTAGAGGGATAGATTTCTATGTCCCTAGAGGGATTTCTATGTCCCTAGAGGGATTTCTATGTCCCAAGAGGGATTTCTATGTCCCTAGAGGGATAGATTTCTATGTCCCTAGAAGGATTTCTATGTCCCTAGAGGGATTTCTATGTCGCTAGAGGGATTTCTAGGTCGCTAGAGGGATTTCTATGTCCCAAGAGGGATTTCTATGTCCCTAGAGGGATAGATTTCTATGTCCCTAGAGGGATTTCTATGTCGCTAGAGGGATTTCTAGGTCGCTAGAGGGATTTCTAGGTCGCTAGAGGGATTTCTATGTCCCAAGAGGGATTTCTATGTCCCTAGAGGGATAGATTTCTATGTCCCTAGAGGGATTTCTATGTCCCTAGAGGGATTTCTATGTCGCTAGAGGGATTTCTAGGTCGCTAGAGGGATTTCTATGTCCCAAGAGGGATTTCTATGTCCCTAGAGGGATAGATTTCTATGTCCCTAGAGGGATTTCTATGTCGCTAGAGGGATTTCTAGGTCGCTAGAGGGATTTCTATGTCCCTAGAGGGATTTCTAGGTCCCTAGAGGGATAGATTTCTATGTCCCTAGAGGGATTTCTATGTCCCAAGAGGGATTTCTATGTCCCAAGAGGGATTTCTATGTCCCTAGAGGGATAGATTTCTATGTCCCTAGAGGGATTTCAATGTCCCTAGAGGGATTTCTATGTCCCAAGAGGGATTTCTATGTCCCAAGAGGGATTTCTAGGTCCCTAGAGGGATAGATTTCTATGTCCCTAGAGGGATTTCTATGTCCCTAGAGGGATTTCTATGTCCCAAGAGGGATTTCTATGTCCCTAGAGGGATAGATTTCTATGTCCCTAGAGGGATTTCTATGTCCCTAGAGGGATTTCTATGTCCCAAGAGGGATTTCTATGTCCCTAGAGGGATTTCTATGTCGCTAGAGGGATTTCTATGTCCCTAGAGGGATAGATTTCTATGTCCCTAGAGGGATTTCTATGTCCCTAGAGGGATTTCAATGTCCCTAGAGGGATTTCTATGTCCCAAGAGGGATTTCTATGTCCCAAGAGGGATTTCTAGGTCCCTAGAGGGATAGATTTCTATGTCCCTAGAGGGATTTCTATGTCCCTAGAGGGATTTCTATGTCCCAAGAGGGATTTCTATGTCCCTAGAGGGATAGATTTCTATGTCCCTAGAGGGATTTCTATGTCCCTAGAGGGATTTCTATGTCCCAAGAGGGATTTCTATGTCCCTAGAGGGATTTCTATGTCCCTAGAGGGATAGATTTCTATGTCCCTAGAGGGATTTCTATGTCCCAAGAGGGATAGATTTCTATGTCCCTAGAGGGATTTCTATGTCCCTAGAGGGATTTCTATGTCCCAAGAGGGATTTCTATGTCCCTAGAGGGATTTCTATGTCCCTAGAGGGATAGATTTCTATGTCCCTAGAGGGATTTCTATGTCCCAAGAGGGATTTCTATGTCCCAAGAGGGATTTCTATGTCCCTAGAGGGATAGATTTCTATGTCCCTAGAGGGATTTCAATGTCCCTAGAGGGATTTCTATGTCCCAAGAGGGATTTCTATGTCCCAAGAGGGATTTCTATGTCCCTAGAGGGATTTCTATGTCCCTAGAGGGATAGATTTCTATGTCCCTAGAGGGATTTCTATGTCCCTAGAGGGATTTCTATGTCCCAAGAGGGATTTCTATGTCCCTAGAGGGATAGATTTCTATGTCCCTAGAGGGATAGATTTCTATGTCCCTAGAGGGATTTCAATGTCCCTAGAGGGATTTCTATGTCCCAAGAGGGATTTCTATGTCCCAAGAGGGATTTCTATGTCCCTAGAGGGATTTCTATGTCCCTAGAGGGATAGATTTCTATGTCCCTAGAGGGATTTCTAGGTCCCTAGAGGGATTTATAGGTCCCTAGAGGGATTTCTATGTCCCTAGAGGGATAGATTTCTATGTCCCTAGAGGGATTTCTATGTCCCTAGAGGGATTTCTATGTCCCAAGAGGGATTTCTATGTCCCTAGAGGGATAGATTTCTATGTCCCTAGAGGGATTTCTATGTCCCTAGAGGGATTTCTAGGTCCCTAGAGAGAGAGATTTCTATGTCCTTAGAGGGATTTCTATGTCGCTAGAGGGATTTCTAGGTCGCTAGAGGGATTTCTATGTCCCTAGAGGGATAGATTTCTATGTCCCTAGAGGGATTTCTATGTCCCTAGAGGGATTTCTATGTCCCAAGAGGGATTTCTATGTCCCTAGAGGGATAGATTTCTATGTCCCTAGAGGGATTTCTATGTCCCTAGAGGGATTTCTAGGTCCCTAGAGAGAGAGATTTCTATGTCCTTAGAGGGATTTCTATGTCGCTAGAGGGATTTCTAGGTCCCTAGAGGGATTTCTATGTCCCTAGAGGGATTTCTAGGTCCCTAGAGGGATAGATTTCTATGTCCCTAGAGGGATTTCTATGTCCCAAGAGGGATTTCTATGTCCCAAGAGGGATTTCTATGTCCCTAGAGGGATAGATTTCTATGTCCCTAGAGGGATTTCAATGTCCCTAGAGGGATTTCTATGTCCCAAGAGGGATTTCTATGTCCCAAGAGGGATTTCTAGGTCCCTAGAGGGATTTCTATGTCCCTAGAGGGATAGATTTCTATGTCCCTAGAGGGATTTCTATGTCCCTAGAGGGATTTCTATGTCCCAAGAGGGATTTCTATGTCCCTAGAGGGATTTCTATGTCCCTAGAGGGATAGATTTCTATGTCCCTAGAGGGATTTCTATGTCCCAAGAGGGATAGATTTCTATGTCCCTAGAGGGATTTCTATGTCCCTAGAGGGATTTCTATGTCCCAGAGGGATTTCTAGGTCCCTAGAGGGATTTCTATGTCCCTAGAGGGATAGATTTCTATGTGCCTAGAGGGATAGATTTCTATGTCCCTAGAGGGATTTCTATGTCCCAAGAGGGATTTCTATGTCCCTAGAGGGATAGATTTCTATGTCCCTAGAGGGATTTCTATGTCCCTAGAGGGATTTCTAGGTCCCTAGAGAGAGAGATTTCTATGTCCTTAGAGGGATTTCTATGTCGCTAGAGGGATTTCTAGGTCCCTAGAGGGATTTCTATGTCCCAGAGGGATTTCTAGGTCCCTAGAGGGATTTCTATGTCCCTAGAGGGATAGATTTCTATGTCCCTAGAGGGATTTCTATGTCCCTAGAGGGATTTCTATGTCCCTAGAGGGATAGATTTCTATGTCCCTAGAGGGATTTCTATGTCCCTAGAGGGATTTCTATGTCCCTAGAGGGATTTCTAGGTCCCAAGAGGGATTTCTATGTCCCTAGAGGGATTTCTATTTCCCTAGAGGGATTTCTAGGTCCCTAGAGAGAGAGATTTCTATGTCCTTAGAGGGATTTCTATGTCGCTAGAGGGATTTCTAGGTCCCTAGAGGGATTTCTATGTCCCAGAGGGATTTCTAGGTCCCTAGAGGGATTTCTATGTCCCTAGAGGGATAGATTTCTATGTCCCTAGAGGGATTTCTATGTCCCTAGAGGGATTTCTATGTCCCTAGAGGGATAGATTTCTATGTCCCTAGAGGGATTTCTATGTCCCTAGAGGGATTTCTATGTCCCTAGAGGGATTTCTAGGTCCCAAGAGGGATTTCTATGTCCCTAGAGGGATATATTTCTATGTCCCTAGAGGGATTTCTATGTCCCTAGAGACGGTTACCTTGGATAACCTTTCAAAATAGGAATGTAATAATATTGGAAATAAATAAATCGAAGTAATAACAATATAATTAAATATATAACATGTTATAAAATAATGTTGTATATAATGTAAATAAATATAATAACGAGATCAATAAATAGAGTAATAATAATGGAAATACATAAATCGAAGTAATAACAATATAATTGAATATATAACATATTATAAAATAATTTGGTATATAATGTAAATAAATAAAATAATGAGATCAATAAATACTCCAATATATAAACGATTTAAAATTAAAATAATTATCTAAAACTAGTATAAAGTATAATAAATAAATAATAAGTATATTTAATCATAAATAATAAGTGTAGGATGTAAAATAATGCAACATATATAAAATATTTAAAATTCAAAAAATTATTTAAAAACTTAACATTCAATCGCATTTCGGTGGAAAATGGGTTGCTATACAGTTCAACATGGATTGAAAAGAGTCTCTATCCCTACATTTCCTATTTTTCTGCAAAATGTTTTTCTGCTGGCAAAAATGAATTGCATCTTCCTCGGTTCTTGCCAAATCCCAAATAAGCATTGTCGTATAACTAAGAAACACCAAACAACAAAATATCGACATTATCTTGTATTATTAACAAAGAACAACTGAGCAACAAACACAACAACGCTCGAACAGACTAGTAAACAAACAATGATGTCTGTCAAAAATGTAAGGTTATCCAAGGTAACTGGTAGAAATGTAACTGTTATCTTGGGTTTTGAGAGGGATATCTGGAGTTTTAGGAGGGATTTCTTGGTCCCTAGAGGGATAGATTTCTATGTCCCTAGAGGGATTTCTAGGTCCCTAGAGAGATAGATTTCTATGTCCCTAGAGGGATTTCTATGTCCCTAGAGAGATTTCTAGGTCCCTAGAGGGATTTCTATGTCCCAAGAGGGATTTCTATGTCCCTAGAGGGATTTCTATGTCCCTAGAGGGATAGATTTCTATGTCCCTAGAGGGATTTCTATGTCCCTAGAGGGATTTCTATGTCCCAAGAGGGATTTCTATGTCCCAAGAGGGATTTCTATGTCCCTAGAGGGATAGATTTCTATGTCCCTAGAGGGATTTCAATGTCCCTAGAGGGATTTCTATGTCCCAAGAGGGATTTCTATGTCCCAAGAGGGATTTCTATGTCCCTAGAGGGATTTATATGTCCCTAGAGGGATAGATTTCTATGTCCCTAGAGGGATTTCTAGGTCCCTAGAGGGATTTCTAGGTCCCTAGAGGGATTTCTATGTCCCAAGAGGGATTTCTATGTCCCTAGAGGGATTTCAATGTCCCTAGAGGGATAGATTTCTATGTCCCTAGAGGGATTTCTATGTCCCAGAGGGATTTCTAGGTCCCTAGAGGGATTTCTATGTCCCTAGAGGGATAGATTTCTATGTCCCTAGAGGGATTTCTATGTCCCTAGAGGGATTTCTATGTCCCTAGAGGGATAGATTTCTATGTCCCTAGAGGGATTTCTATGTCCCTAGAGGGATTTCTATGTCCCTAGAGGGATTTCTAGGTCCCAAGAGGGATTTCTATGTCCCTAGAGGGATATATTTCTATGTCCCTAGAGGGATTTCTATGTCCCTAGAGACGGTTACCTTGGATAACCTTTCAAAATAGGAATGTAATAATATTGGAAATAAATAAATCGAAGTAATAACAATATAATTAAATATATAACATGTTATAAAATAATGTTGTATATAATGTAAATAAATATAATAACGAGATCAATAAATAGAGTAATAATAATGGAAATACATAAATCGAAGTAATAACAATATAATTGAATATATAACATATTATAAAATAATTTGGTATATAATGTAAATAAATAAAATAATGAGATCAATAAATACTCCAATATATAAACGATTTAAAATTAAAATAATTATCTAAAACTAGTATAAAGTATAATAAATAAATAATAAGTATATTTAATCATAAATAATAAGTGTAGGATGTAAAATAATGCAACATATATAAAATATTTAAAATTCAAAAAATTATTTAAAAACTTAACATTCAATCGCATTTCGGTGGAAAATGGGTTGCTATACAGTTCAACATGGATTGAAAAGAGTCTCTATCCCTACATTTCCTATTTTTCTGCAAAATGTTTTTCTCCTGGCAAAAATGAATTGCATCTTCCTCGGTTCTTGCCAAATCCCAAATAAGCATTGTCGTATAACTAAGAAACACCAAACAACAAAATATCGACATTATCTTGTATTATTAACAAAGAACAACTGAGCAACAAACACAACAACGCTCGAACAGACTAGTAAACAAACAATGATGTCTGTCAAAAATGTAAGGTTATCCAAGGTAACTGGTAGAAATGTAACTGTTATCTTGGGTTTTGAGAGGGATATCTGGAGTTTTAGGAGGGATTTCTTGGTCCCTAGAGGGATAGATTTCTATGTCCCTAGAGGGATTTCTAGGTCCCTAGAGAGATAGATTTCTATGTCCCTAGAGGGATTTCTATGTCCCTAGAGAGATTTCTAGGTCCCTAGAGGGATTTCTATGTCCCAAGAGGGATTTCTATGTCCCTAGAGGGATTTCTATGTCCCTAGAGGGATAGATTTCTATGTCCCTAGAGGGATTTCTATGTCCCTAGAGGGATTTCTATGTCCCAAGAGGGATTTCTATGTCCCAAGAGGGATTTCTATGTCCCTAGAGGGATAGATTTCTATGTCCCTAGAGGGATTTCAATGTCCCTAGAGGGATTTCTATGTCCCAAGAGGGATTTCTATGTCCCAAGAGGGATTTCTATGTCCCTAGAGGGATTTATATGTCCCTAGAGGGATAGATTTCTATGTCCCTAGAGGGATTTCTAGGTCCCTAGAGGGATTTCTAGGTCCCTAGAGGGATTTCTATGTCCCAAGAGGGATTTCTATGTCCCTAGAGGGATTTCAATGTCCCTAGAGGGATAGATTTCTATGTCCCTAGAGGGATTTCTATGTCCCTAGAGGGATAGATTTCTATGTCCCTAGAGGGATTTCTATGTCCCTAGAGGGATTTCTATGTCCCAAGAGGGATTTCTATGTCCCTAGAGGGATAGATTTCTATGTCCCTAGAGGGATTTCTATGTCCCTAGAGGGATTTCTATGTCGCTAGAGGGATTTCTAGGTCGCTAGAGGGATTTCTATGTCCCAAGAGGGATTTCTATGTCCCTAGAGGGATAGATTTCTATGTCCCTAGAAGGATTTCTAGGTCCCTAGAGGGATTTCTATGTCCCTAGAGGGATAGATTTCTATGTCCCTAGAGGGATTTCTATGTCCCTAGAGGGATTTCTATGTCCCAAGAGGGATTTCTATGTCCCTAGAGGGATAGATTTCTATGTCCCTAGAGGGATTTCTATGTCCCTAGAGGGATTTCTATGTCCCAAGAGGGATTTCTATGTCCCTAGAGGGATTTCTATGTCCCTAGAAAGATAGATTTCTATGTCCCTAGAGGGATTTCTATGTCCCAAGAGGGATAGATTTCTATGTCCCTAGAGGGATTTCTATGTCCCTAGAGGGATTTCTATGTCCCAAGAGGGATTTCTATGTCCCTAGAGGGATTTCTATGTCCCTAGAGGGATAGATTTCTATGTCCCTAGAGGGATTTCTATGTCCCAAGAGGGATTTCTATGTCCCAAGAGGGATTTCTATGTCCCTAGAGGGATAGATTTCTATGTCCCTAGAGGGATTTCAATGTCCCTAGAGGGATTTCTATGTCCCTAGAGGGATTTCTATGTCCCTAGAGGGATTTCTAGGTCCCTAGAGGGATTTCTATGTCCCTAGAGGGATAGATTTCTATGTCCCTAGAGGGATTTCAATGTCCCTAGAGGGATTTCTATGTCCCAAGAGGGATTTCTATGTCCCTAGAGGGATTTCTAGGTCCCTAGAGAGATAGATTTCTATGCCCCTAGAAGGATTTCTATGTCCCTAGAGAGATTTCTAGGTCCCTAGAGGGATTTCTATGTCCCAAGAGGGATTTCTATGTCCCTAGAGGGATTTCTATGTCCCTAGAGGGATAGATTTCTATGTCCCTAGAGGGATTTCTATGTCCCTAGAGGGATTTCTATGTCCCAAGAGGGATTTCTATGTCCCAAGAGGGATTTCTATGTCCCTAGAGGGATAGATTTCTTTGTCCCTAGAGGGATTTCAATGTCCCTAGAGGGATTTCTATGTCCCAAGAGGGATTTCTATGTCCCAAGAGGGATTTCTATGTCCCTAGAGGGATTTCTATGTCCCTAGAGGGATAGATTTCTATGTCCCTAGAGGGATTTCTAGGTCCCTAGAGGGATTTCTAGGTCCCTAGAGGGATTTCTATGTCCCTAGAGGGATTTCTATGTCCCAAGAGGGATTTCTATGTCCCTAGAGGGATTTCTATGTCCCTAGAAAGATAGATTTCTCGATATAGACGAGATAGATAGAAATCTATCTTTCTAGGGACATAGAAATCCCTAGAGGGATTTCAATGTCCCTAGAGGGATTTCTAGGTCCCTAGAGGGATTTCTATGTCCCTAGAGGGATAGATTTCTATGTCCCTAGAGGGATTTCTAGGTCCCTAGAGAGATAGATTTCTATGTCCCTAGAGGGATTTCTATGTCCCTAGAGAGATTTCTAGGTCCCTAGAGGGATTTCTATGTCCCAAGAGGGATTTCTATGTCCCTAGAGGGATTTCAATGTCCCTAGAGGGATAGATTTCTATGTCCCTAGAGGGATTTCTATGTCCCTAGAGGGATAGATTTCTATGTCCCTAGAGGGATTTCTATGTCCCTAGAGGGATTTCTATGTCCCAAGAGGGATTTCTATGTCCCTAGAGGGATAGATTTCTATGTCCCTAGAGGGATTTCTATGTCCCTAGAGGGATTTCTATGTCGCTAGAGGGATTTCTAGGTCGCTAGAGGGATTTCTATGTCCCAAGAGGGATTTCTATGTCCCAAGAGGGATAGATTTCTATGTCCCTAGAGGGATTTCTATGTCCCTAGAGGGATTTCTATGTCCCAAGAGGGATTTCTATGTCCCTAGAGGGATTTCTATGTCCCTAGAGGGATAGATTTCTATGTCCCTAGAGGGATTTCTATGTCCCAAGAGGGATTTCTATGTCCCAAGAGGGATTTCTATGTCCCTAGAGGGATAGATTTCTATGTCCCTTGAGGGATTTCAATGTCCCTAGAGGGATTTCTATGTCCCTAGAGGGATTTCTATGTCCCTAGAGGGATTTCTAGGTCCCTAGAGGGATTTCTATGTCCCTAGAGGGATAGATTTCTATGTCCCTAGAGGGATTTCAATGTCCCTAGAGGGATTTCTATGTCCCAAGAGGGATTTCTATGTCCCTAGAGGGATTTCTAGGTCCCTAGAGAGATAGATTTCTATGTCCCTAGAAGGATTTCTATGTCCCTAGAGAGATTTCTAGGTCCCTAGAGGGATTTCTATGTCCCAAGAGGGATTTCTATGTCCCTAGAGGGATTTCTATGTCCCTAGAGGGATAGATTTCTATGTCCCTAGAGGGATTTCTATGTCCCTAGAGGGATTTCTATGTCCCAAGAGGGATTTCTATGTCCCAAGAGGGATTTCTATGTCCCTAGAGGGATAGATTTCTTTGTCCCTAGAGGGATTTCAATGTCCCTAGAGGGATTTCTATGTCCCAAGAGGGATTTCTATGTCCCAAGAGGGATTTCTATGTCCCTAGAGGGATTTCTATGTCCCTAGAGGGATAGATTTCTATGTCCCTAGAGGGATTTCTAGGTCCCTAGAGGGATTTCTAGGTCCCTAGAGGGATTTCTATGTCCCTAGAGGGATTTCTATGTCCCAAGAGGGATTTCTATGTCCCTAGAGGGATTTCTATGTCCCTAGAAAGATAGATTTCTCGATATAGACGAGATAGATAGAAATCTATCTTTCTAGGGACATAGAAATCCCTAGAGGGATTTCAATGTCCCTAGAGGGATTTCTAGGTCCCTAGAGGGATTTCTATGTCCCTAGAGGGATAGATTTCTATGTCCCTAGAGGGATTTCTAGGTCCCTAGAGAGATAGATTTCTATGTCCCTAGAGGGATTTCTATGTCCCTAGAGAGATTTCTAGGTCCCTAGAGGGATTTCTATGTCCCAAGAGGGATTTCTATGTCCCTAGAGGGATTTCAATGTCCCTAGAGGGATAGATTTCTATGTCCCTAGAGGGATTTCTATGTCCCTAGAGTGATAGATTTCTATGTCCCTAGAGGGATTTCTATGTCCCTAGAGGGATTTCTATGTCCCAAGAGGGATTTCTATGTCCCTAGAGGGATAGATTTCTATGTCCCTAGAGGGATTTCTATGTCCCTAGAGGGATTTCTATGTCGCTAGAGGGATTTCTAGGTCGCTAGAGGGATTTCTATGTCCCAAGAGGGATTTCTATGTCCCTAGAGGGATAGATTTCTATGTCCCTAGAAGGATTTCTAGGTCCCTAGAGGGATTTCTATGTCCCTAGAGGGATAGATTTCTATGTCCCTAGAGGGATTTCTATGTCCCTAGAGGGATTTCTATGTCCCAAGAGGGATTTCTATGTCCCTAGAGGGATTTCTAGGTCCCTAGAGAGATAGATTTCTATGTCCCTAGAGGGATTTCTATGTCCCAGAGGGATTTCTAGGTCCCAAGAGGGATTTCTATGTCCCTAGAGGGATTTCTATGTCCCTAGAGGGATAGATTTCTATGTCCCTAGAGGGATTTCTAGGTCCCTAGAGGGATTTCTAGGTCCCTAGAGGGATTTCTATGTCCCTAGAGGGATTTCTATGTCCCAAGAGGGATTTCTATGTCCCTAGAGGGATTTCTATGTCCCTAGAAAGATAGATTTCTCGATATAGACGAGATAGATAGAAATCTATCTTTCTAGGGACATAGAAATCCCTAGAGGGATTTCAATGTCCCTAGAGGGATTTCTAGGTCCCTAGAGGGATTTCTATGTCCCTAGAGGGATAGATTTCTATGTCCCTAGAGGGATTTCTAGGTCCCTAGAGAGATAGATTTCTATGTCCCTAGAGGGATTTCTATGTCCCTAGAGAGATTTCTAGGTCCCTAGAGGGATTTCTATGTCCCAAGAGGGATTTCTATGTCCCTAGAGGGATTTCAATGTCCCTAGAGGGATAGATTTCTATGTCCCTAGAGGGATTTCTATGTCCCTAGAGGGATAGATTTCTATGTCCCTAGAGGGATTTCTATGTCCCTAGAGGGATTTCTATGTCCCAAGAGGGATTTCTATGTCCCTAGAGGGATAGATTTCTATGTCCCTAGAGGGATTTCTATGTCCCTAGAGGGATTTCTATGTCGCTAGAGGGATTTCTAGGTCGCTAGAGGGATTTCTATGTCCCAAGAGGGATTTCTATGTCCCAAGAGGGATAGATTTCTATGTCCCTAGAGGGATTTCTATGTCCCTAGAGGGATTTCTATGTCCCAAGAGGGATTTCTATGTCCCTAGAGGGATTTCTATGTCCCTAGAGGGATAGATTTCTATGTCCCTAGAGGGATTTCTATGTCCCAAGAGGGATTTCTATGTCCCAAGAGGGATTTCTATGTCCCTAGAGGGATAGATTTCTATGTCCCTAGAGGGATTTCAATGTCCCTAGAGGGATTTCTATGTCCCTAGAGGGATTTCTATGTCCCTAGAGGGATTTCTAGGTCCCTAGAGGGATTTCTATGTCCCTAGAGGGATAGATTTCTATGTCCCTAGAGGGATTTCAATGTCCCTAGAGGGATTTCTATGTCCCAAGAGGGATTTCTATGTCCCTAGAGGGATTTCTAGGTCCCTAGAGAGATAGATTTCTATGTCCCTAGAAGGATTTCTATGTCCCTAGAGAGATTTCTAGGTCCCTAGAGGGATTTCTATGTCCCAAGAGGGATTTCTATGTCCCTAGAGGGATTTCTATGTCCCTAGAGGGATAGATTTCTATGTCCCTAGAGGGATTTCTATGTCCCTAGAGGGATTTCTATGTCCCAAGAGGGATTTCTATGTCCCAAGAGGGATTTCTATGTCCCTAGAGGGATAGATTTCTTTGTCCCTAGAGGGATTTCAATGTCCCTAGAGGGATTTCTATGTCCCAAGAGGGATTTCCATGTCCCAAGAGGGATTTCTATGTCCCTAGAGGGATTTCTATGTCCCTAGAGGGATAGATTTCTATGTCCCTAGAGGGATTTCTAGGTCCCTAGAGGGATTTCTAGGTCCCTAGAGGGATTTCTATGTCCCTAGAGGGATTTCTATGTCCCAAGAGGGATTTCTATGTCCCTAGAGGGATTTCTATGTCCCTAGAGGGATTTCTAGGTCCCTAGAGGGATTTCTATGTCCCTAGAGGGATAGATTTCTATGTCCCTAGAGGGATTTCTAGGTCCCTAGAGAGATAGATTTCTATGTCCCTAGAGGGATTTCTATGTCCCTAGAGAGATTTCTAGGTCCCTAGAGGGATTTCTATGTCCCAAGAGGGATTTCTATGTCCCTAGAGGGATTTCAATGTCCCTAGAGGGATAGATTTCTATGTCCCTAGAGGGATTTCTATGTCCCTAGAGGGATAGATTTCTATGTCCCTAGAGGGATTTCTATGTCCCTAGAGGGATTTCTATGTCCCAAGAGGGATTTCTATGTCCCTAGAGGGATAGATTTCTATGTCCCTAGAGGGATTTCTATGTCCCTAGAGGGATTTCTATGTCGCTAGAGGGATTTCTAGGTCGCTAGAGGGATTTCTATGTCCCAAGAGGGATTTCTATGTCCCTAGAGGGATAGATTTCTATGTCCCTAGAAGGATTTCTAGGTCCCTAGAGGGATTTCTATGTCCCTAGAGGGATAGATTTCTATGTCCCTAGAGGGATTTCTATGTCCCTAGAGGGATTTCTATGTCCCAAGAGGGATTTCTATGTCCCTAGAGGGATTTCTAGGTCCCTAGAGAGATAGATTTCTATGTCCCTAGAGGGATTTCTATGTCCCAGAGGGATTTCTAGGTCCCTAGAGGGATTTCTATGTCCCTAGAGGGATAGATTTCTATGTCCCTAGAGGGATTTCTATGTCCCTAGAGGGATAGATTTCTATGTCCCTAGAGGGATTTCTATGTCCCTAGAGGGATTTCTATGTCCCTAGAGGGATTTCTAGGTCCCAAGAGGGATTTCTATGTCCCTAGAGGGATATATTTCTATGTCCCTAGAGGGATTTCTATGTCCCTAGAGACGGTTACCTTGGATAACCTTTCAAAATAGGAATGTAATAATATTGGAAATAAATAAATCGAAGTAATAACAATATAATTAAATATATAACATGTTATAAAATAATGTTGTATATAATGTAAATAAATATAATAACGAGATCAATAAATAGAGTAATAATAATGGAAATACATAAATCGAAGTAATAACAATATAATTGAATATATAACATATTATAAAATAATTTGGTATATAATGTAAATAAATAAAATAATGAGATCAATAAATACTCCAATATATAAACGATTTAAAATTAAAATAATTATCTAAAACTAGTATAAAGTATAATAAATAAATAATAAGTATATTTAATCATAAATAATAAGTGTAGGATGTAAAATAATGCAACATATATAAAATATTTAAAATTCAAAAAATTATTTAAAAACTTAACATTCAATCGCATTTCGGTGGAAAATGGGTTGCTATACAGTTCAACATGGATTGAAAAGAGTCTCTATCCCTACATTTCCTATTTTTCTGCAAAATGTTTTTCTCCTGGCAAAAATGAATTGCATCTTCCTCGGTTCTTGCCAAATCCCAAATAAGCATTGTCGTATAACTAAGAAACACCAAACAACAAAATATCGACATTATCTTGTATTATTAACAAAGAACAACTGAGCAACAAACACAACAACGCTCGAACAGACTAGTAAACAAACAATGATGTCTGTCAAAAATGTAAGGTTATCCAAGGTAACTGGTAGAAATGTAACTGTTATCTTGGGTTTTGAGAGGGATATCTGGAGTTTTAGGAGGGATTTCTTGGTCCCTAGAGGGATAGATTTCTATGTCCCTAGAGGGATTTCTAGGTCCCTAGAGAGATAGATTTCTATGTCCCTAGAGGGATTTCTATGTCCCTAGAGAGATTTCTAGGTCCCTAGAGGGATTTCTATGTCCCAAGAGGGATTTCTATGTCCCTAGAGGGATTTCTATGTCCCTAGAGGGATAGATTTCTATGTCCCTAGAGGGATTTCTATGTCCCTAGAGGGATTTCTATGTCCCAAGAGGGATTTCTATGTCCCAAGAGGGATTTCTATGTCCCTAGAGGGATAGATTTCTATGTCCCTAGAGGGATTTCAATGTCCCTAGAGGGATTTCTATGTCCCAAGAGGGATTTCTATGTCCCAAGAGGGATTTCTATGTCCCTAGAGGGATTTATATGTCCCTAGAGGGATAGATTTCTATGTCCCTAGAGGGATTTCTAGGTCCCTAGAGGGATTTCTAGGTCCCTAGAGGGATTTCTATGTCCCAAGAGGGATTTCTATGTCCCTAGAGGGATTTCAATGTCCCTAGAGGGATAGATTTCTATGTCCCTAGAGGGATTTCTATGTCCCTAGAGGGATAGATTTCTATGTCCCTAGAGGGATTTCTATGTCCCTAGAGGGATTTCTATGTCCCAAGAGGGATTTCTATGTCCCTAGAGGGATAGATTTCTATGTCCCTAGAGGGATTTCTATGTCCCTAGAGGGATTTCTATGTCGCTAGAGGGATTTCTAGGTCGCTAGAGGGATTTCTATGTCCCAAGAGGGATTTCTATGTCCCTAGAGGGATAGATTTCTATGTCCCTAGAAGGATTTCTAGGTCCCTAGAGGGATTTCTATGTCCCTAGAGGGATAGATTTCTATGTCCCTAGAGGGATTTCTATGTCCCTAGAGGGATTTCTATGTCCCAAGAGGGATTTCTATGTCCCTAGAGGGATAGATTTCTATGTCCCTAGAGGGATTTCTATGTCCCTAGAGGGATTTCTATGTCCCAAGAGGGATTTCTATGTCCCTAGAGGGATTTCTATGTCCCTAGAAAGATAGATTTCTATGTCCCTAGAGGGATTTCTATGTCCCAAGAGGGATAGATTTCTATGTCCCTAGAGGGATTTCTATGTCCCTAGAGGGATTTCTATGTCCCAAGAGGGATTTCTATGTCCCTAGAGGGATTTCTATGTCCCTAGAGGGATAGATTTCTATGTCCCTAGAGGGATTTCTATGTCCCAAGAGGGATTTCTATGTCCCTAGAGGGATTTCTATGTCCCTAGAAGGATAGATTTCTATGTCCCTAGAGGGATTTCTATGTCCCTAGAGGGATTTCTATGTCCCAAGAGGGATTTCTATGTCCCAAGAGGGATTTCTATGTCCCTAGAGGGATAGATTTCTATGTCCCTAGAGGGATTTCAATGTCCCTAGAGGGATTTCTATGTCCCAAGAGGGATTTCTATGTCCCAAGAGGGATTTCTATGTCCCTAGAGGGATTTATATGTCCCTAGAGGGATAGATTTCTATGTCCCTAGAGGGATTTCTAGGTCCCTAGAGGGATTTCTAGGTCCCTAGAGGGATTTCTATGTCCCAAGAGGGATTTCTATGTCCCTAGAGGGATTTCAATGTCCCTAGAGGGATAGATTTCTATGTCCCCAGAGGGATTTCTATGTCCCTAGAGGGATAGATTTCTATGTCCCTAGAGGGATTTCTATGTCCCTAGAGGGATTTCTATGTCCCAAGAGGGATTTCTATGTCCCTAGAGGGATAGATTTCTATGTCCCTAGAGGGATTTCTATGTCCCTAGAGGGATTTCTATGTCGCTAGAGGGATTTCTAGGTCGCTAGAGGGATTTCTATGTCCCAAGAGGGATTTCTATGTCCCTAGAGGGATAGATTTCTATGTCCCTAGAAGGATTTCTAGGTCCCTAGAGGGATTTCTATGTCCCTAGAGGGATAGATTTCTATGTCCCTAGAGGGATTTCTATGTCCCTAGAGGGATTTCTATGTCCCAAGAGGGATTTCTATGTCCCTAGAGGGATAGATTTCTATGTCCCTAGAGGGATTTCTATGTCCCTAGAGGGATTTCTATGTCCCAAGAGGGATTTCTATGTCCCTAGAGGGATTTCTATGTCCCTAGAAAGATAGATTTCTATGTCCCTAGAGGGATTTCTATGTCCCAAGAGGGATAGATTTCTATGTCCCTAGAGGGATTTCTATGTCCCTAGAGGGATTTCTATGTCCCAAGAGGGATTTCTATGTCCCTAGAGGGATTTCTATGTCCCTAGAGGGATAGATTTCTATGTCCCTAGAGGGATTTCTATGTCCCAAGAGGGATTTCTATGTCCCAAGAGGGATTTCTATGTCCCTAGAGGGATAGATTTCTATGTCCCTAGAGGGATTTCAATGTCCCTAGAGGGATTTCTATGTCCCTAGAGGGATTTCTATGTCCCTAGAGGGATTTCTAGGTCCCTAGAGGGATTTCTATGTCCCTAGAGGGATAGATTTCTATGTCCCTAGAGGGATTTCAATGTCCCTAGAGGGATTTCTATGTCCCAAGAGGGATTTCTATGTCCCTAGAGGGATTTCTAGGTCCCTAGAGAGATAGATTTCTATGTCCCTAGAAGGATTTCTATGTCCCTAGAGAGATTTCTAGGTCCCTAGAGGGATTTCTATGTCCCAAGAGGGATTTCTATGTCCCTAGAGGGATTTCTATGTCCCTAGAGGGATAGATTTCTATGTCCCTAGAGGGATTTCTATGTCCCTAGAGGGATTTCTATGTCCCAAGAGGGATTTCTATGTCCCAAGAGGGATTTCTATGTCCCTAGAGGGATAGATTTCTATGTCCCTAGAGGGATTTCAATGTCCCTAGAGGGATTTCTATGTCCCAAGAGGGATTTCTATGTCCCAAAAGGGATTTCTATGTCCCTAGAGGGATTTCTATGTCCCTAGAGGGATAGATTTCTATGTCCCTAGAGGGATTTCTAGGTCCCTAGAGAGATTTTTAGGTCCCTAGAGGGATTTCTATGTCCCTAGAGGGATTTCTATGTCCCAAGAGGGATTTCTATGTCCCTAGAGGGATTTCTATGTCCCTAGAAAGATAGATTTCTCGATATAGACGAGATAGATAGAAATCTATCTTTCTAGGGACATAGAAATCCCTAGAGGGATTTCAATGTCCCTAGAGGGATTTCTAGGTCCCTAGAGGGATTTCTATGTCCCTAGAGGGATAGATTTCTATGTCCCTAGAGGGATTTCTAGGTCCCTAGAGAGATAGATTTCTATGTCCCTAGAGGGATTTCTATGTCCCTAGAGAGATTTCTAGGTCCCTAGAGGGATTTCTATGTCCCAAGAGGGATTTCTATGTCCCTAGAGGGATTTCAATGTCCCTAGAGGGATAGATTTCTATGTCCCTAGAGGGATTTCTATGTCCCTAGAGGGATAGATTTCTATGTCCCTAGAGGGATTTCTATGTCCCTAGAGGGATTTCTATGTCCCAAGAGGGATTTCTATGTCCCTAGAGGGATAGATTTCTATGTCCCTAGAGGGATTTCTATGTCCCTAGAGGGATTTCTATGTCGCTAGAGGGATTTCTAGGTCGCTAGAGGGATTTCTATGTCCCAAGAGGGATTTCTATGTCCCTAGAGGGATAGATTTCTATGTCCCTAGAAGGATTTCTAGGTCCCTAGAGGGATTTCTATGTCCCTAGAGGGATAGATTTCTATGTCCCTAGAGGGATTTCTATGTCCCTAGAGGGATTTCTATGTCCCAAGAGGGATTTCTATGTCCCTAGAGGGATTTCTAGGTCCCTAGAGAGATAGATTTCTATGTCCCTAGAGGGATTTCTATGTCCCTAGAGAGATTTCTAGGTCCCTAGAGGGATTTCTATGTCCCAAGAGGGATTTCTATGTCCTTAGAGGGATTTCTATGTCCCTAGAGGGATAGATTTCTATGTCCCTAGAGGGATTTCTATGTCCCTAGAGGGATTTCTATGTCCCAAGAGGGATTTCTATGTCCCAAGAGGGATTTCTATGTCCCTAGAGGGATAGATTTCTATGTCCCTAGAGGGATTTCAATGTCCCTAGAGGGATTTCTATGTCCCAAGAGGGATTTCTATGTCCCAAGAGGGATTTCTATGTCCCTAGAGGGATTTCTATGTCCCTAGAGGGATAGATTTCTATGTCCCTAGAGGGATTTCTAGGTCCCTAGAGGGATTTCTAGGTCCCTAGAGGGATTTCTATGTCCCTAGAAGGATTTCTATGTCCCAAGAGGGATTTCTATGTCCCTAGAGGGATTTCTATGTCCCTAGAAAGATAGATTTCTCGATATAGACGAGATAGATAGAAATCTATCTTTCTAGGGACATAGAAATCCCTAGAGGGATTTCAATGTCCCTAGAGGGATTTCTAGGTCCCTAGAGGGATTTCTATGTCCCTAGAGGGATAGATTTCTATGTCCCTAGAGGGATTTCTAGGTCCCTAGAGAGATAGATTTCTATGTCCCTAGAGGGATTTCTATGTCCCTAGAGAGATTTCTAGGTCCCTAGAGGGATTTCTATGTCCCAAGAGGGATTTCTATGTCCCTAGAGGGATTTCAATGTCCCTAGAGGGATAGATTTCTATGTCCCTAGAGGGATTTCTATGTCCCTAGAGGGATAGATTTCTATGTCCCTAGAGGGATTTCTATGTCCCTAGAGGGATTTCTATGTCCCAAGAGGGATTTCTATGTCCCTAGAGGGATAGATTTCTATGTCCCTAGAGGGATTTCTATGTCCCTAGAGGGATTTCTATGTCGCTAGAGGGATTTCTAGGTCGCTAGAGGGATTTCTATGTCCCAAGAGGGATTTCTATGTCCCTAGAGGGATAGATTTCTATGTCCCTAGAAGGATTTCTAGGTCCCTAGAGGGATTTCTATGTCCCTAGAGGGATAGATTTCTATGTCCCTAGAGGGATTTCTATGTCCCTAGAGGGATTTCTATGTCCCAAGAGGGATTTCTATGTCCCTAGAGGGATAGATTTCTATGTCCCTAGAGGGATTTCTATGTCCCTAGAGGGATTTCTATGTCCCAAGAGGGATTTCTATGTCCCTAGAGGGATTTCTATGTCCCTAGAAAGATAGATTTCTATGTCCCTAGAGGGATTTCTATGTCCCAAGAGGGATAGATTTCTATGTCCCTAGAGGGATTTCTATGTCCCTAGAGGGATTTCTATGTCCCAAGAGGGATTTCTATGTCCCTAGAGGGATTTCTATGTCCCTAGAGGGATAGATTTCTATGTCCCTAGAGGGATTTCTATGTCCCAAGAGGGATTTCTATGTCCCAAGAGGGATTTCTATGTCCCTAGAGGGATAGATTTCTATGTCCCTAGAGGGATTTCAATGTCCCTAGAGGGATTTCTATGTCCCTAGAGGGATTTCTATGTCCCTAGAGGGATTTCTAGGTCCCTAGAGGGATTTCTATGTCCCTAGAGGGATAGATTTCTATGTCCCTAGAGGGATTTCAATGTCCCTAGAGGGATTTCTATGTCCCAAGAGGGATTTCTATGTCCCAAGAGGGATTTCTATGTCCCTAGAGGGATTTCTATGTCCCTAGAGGGATAGATTTCTATGTCCCTAGAGGGATTTCTATGTCCCTAGAGGGATTTCTATGTCCCAAGAGGGATTTCTATGTCCCAAGAGGGATTTCTATGTCCCTAGAGGGATAGATTTCTATGTCCCTAGAGGGATTTCAATGTCCCTAGAGGGATTTCTATGTCCCAAGAGGGATTTCTATGTCCCTAGAGGGATTTCTAGGTCCCTAGAGGGATTTCTAGGTCCCTAGAGGGATTTCTATGTCCCTAGAGGGATTTCTATGTCCCTAGAAGGATTTCTATGTCCCTAGAGGGATTTCTATGTCGCTAGAGGGATTTCTAGGTCGCTAGAGGGATTTCTCTGTCCCAAGAGGGATTTCTATGTCCCTAGAGGGATAGATTTCTATGTCCCAAGAGGGATTTCTATGTCCCTAGAGGGATTTCTATGTCGCTAGAGGGATTTCTAGGTCGCTAGAGGGATTTCTATGTCCCTAGAGGGATTTCTAGGTCCCTAGAGGGATAGATTTCTATGTCCCTAGAGGGATTTATATGTACCAAGAGGGATTTCTATGTCCCAAGAGGGATTTCTATGTCCCTAGAGGGATAGATTTCTATGTCCCTAGAGGGATTTCAATGTCCCTAGAGGGATTTCTATGTCCCAAGAGGGATTTCTATGTCCCTAGAGGGATAGATTTCTATGTCCCTAGAAGGAATTTCTATGTCCCTAGAGGGATTTCTAGGTCCCTAGAGGGATTTCTATGTCCCTAGAGAGAGAGATTTCTATGTCCCTAGAGGGATTTCTATGTCGCTAGAGGGATTTCTAGGTCGCTAGAGGGATTTCAATGTCCCTAGAGGGATTTCTAGGTCCCTAGAGGGATTTCTATGTCCCTAGAGGGATAGATTTCTATGTCCCTAGAGGGATTTCTATGTCCCTAGAGGGATTTCTAGGTCCCTAGAGGGATAGATTTCTATGTCCCTAGAGGGATTTCTATGTCCCTAGAGGGATTTCTATGTCGCTAGAGGGATTTCTAGGTCCCTAGAGGGATAGATTTCTATGTCCCTAGAGGGATTTCTATGTCCCTAGAGGGATTTCAATGTCCCTAGAGGGATTTCTAGGTCCCTAGAGGGATTTCTATGTCCCTAGAGGGATAGATTTCTATGTCCCTAGAGGGATTTCTATGTCGCTAGAGGGATAGATTTCTATGTCCCTAGAGGGATTTCTATGTCCCTAGAGGGATTTCTATGTCGCTAGAGGGATTTCTAGGTCGCTAGAGGGATAGATTTCTATGTCCCTAGAGGGATTTCTATGTCCCTAGAGGGATTTCTATGTCCCAAGAGGGATTTCTATGTCCCTAGAGGGATAGATTTCTATGTCCCTAGAGGGATTTCTATGTCCCTAGAGGGATTTCTATGTCCCAAGAGGGATTTCTATGTCCCTAGAGGGATTTCTATGTCCCTAGAAAGATAGATTTCTATGTCCCTAGAGGGATTTCTATGTCCCAAGAGGGATAGATTTCTATGTCCCTAGAGGGATTTCTATGTCCCTAGAGGGATTTCTATGTCCCAAGAGGGATTTCTATGTCCCTAGAGGGATTTCTATGTCCCTAGAGGGATAGATTTCTATGTCCCTAGAGGGATTTCTATGTCCCAAGAGGGATTTCTATGTCCCAAGAGGGATTTCTATGTCCCTAGAGGGATAGATTTCTATGTCCCTAGAGGGATTTCAATGTCCCTA
Source organism: Troilus luridus (assembly GCA_964056705.1). Lineage (NCBI taxonomy): Eukaryota > Metazoa > Arthropoda > Insecta > Hemiptera > Pentatomidae > Troilus > Troilus luridus. The sequence goes on from CAXKTH010000067.1 coordinate 783,616, forward strand.
GAGGGATTTCTATGTCCCTAGAGGGATTTCTATGTCCCTATAGGGATTTCTAGGTCCCTAGAGGGATTTCTATGTCCCTAGAAAGATAGATTTCTCGATATAGACGAGATAGATAGAAATCTATCTTTCTAGGGACATAGAAATCCCTAGAGGGATTTCAATGTCCCTAGAGGGATTTCTAGGTCCCTAGAGGGATTTCTATGTCCCTAGAGGGATAGATTTCTATGTCCCTAGAGGGATTTCTAGGTCCCTAGAGAGATAGATTTCTATGTCCCTAGAGGGATTTCTATGTCCCTAGAGAGATTTCTAGGTCCCTAGAGGGATTTCTATGTCCCAAGAGGGATTTCTATGTCCCTAGAGGGATTTCAATGTCCCTAGAGGGATAGATTTCTATGTCCCTAGAGGGATTTCTATGTCCCTAGAGGGATAGATTTCTATGTCCCTAGAGGGATTTCTATGTCCCTAGAGGGATTTCTATGTCCCAAGAGGGATTTCTATGTCCCTAGAGGGATAGATTTCTATGTCCCTAGAGGGATTTCTATGTCCCTAGAGGGATTTCTATGTCGCTAGAGGGATTTCTAGGTCGCTAGAGGGATTTCTATGTCCCAAGAGGGATTTCTATGTCCCTAGAGGGATAGATTTCTATGTCCCTAGAAGGATTTCTAGGTCCCTAGAGGGATTTCTATGTCCCTAGAGGGATAGATTTCTATGTCCCTAGAGGGATTTCTATGTCCCTAGAGGGATTTCTATGTCCCAAGAGGGATTTCTATGTCCCTAGAGGGATAGATTTCTATGTCCCTAGAGGGATTTCTATGTCCCAAGAGGGATTTCTATGTCCCTAGAGGGATTTCTATGTCCCTAGAAAGATAGATTTCTATGTCCCTAGAGGGATTTCTATGTCCCAAGAGGGATAGATTTCTATGTCCCTAGAGGGATTTCTATGTCCCTAGAGTTATTTCTATGTCCCAAGAGGGATTTCTATGTCCCTAGAGGGATTTCTATGTCCCTAGAAGGATAGATTTCTATGTCCCTAGAGGGATTTCTATGTCCCAAGAGGGATTTCTATGTCCCAAGAGGGATTTCTATGTCCCTAGAGGGATAGATTTCTATGTCCCTAGAGGGATTTCAATGTCCCTAGAGGGATTTCTATGTCCCTAGAGGGATTTCTATGTCCCTAGAGGGATTTCTAGGTCCCTAGAGGGATTTCTATGTCCCTAGAGGGATAGATTTCTATGTCCCTAGAGGGATTTCAATGTCCCTAGAGGGATTTCTATGTCCCAAGAGGGATTTCTATGTCCCAAGAGGGATTTCTATGTCCCTAGAGGGATTTCTATGTCCCTAGAGGGATAGATTTCTATGTCCCTAGAGGGATTTCTATGTCCCTAGAGGGATTTCTATGTCCCAAGAGGGATTTCTATGTCCCAAGAGGGATTTCTATGTCCCTAGAGGGATAGATTTCTATGTCCCTAGAGGGATTTCAATGTCCCTAGAGCGATTTCTATGTCCCAAGAGGGATTTCTATGTCCCTAGAGGGATTTCTAGGTCCCTAGAGGGATTTCTAGGTCCCTAGAGGGATTTCTATGTCCCTAGAGGGATTTCTATGTCCCTAGAAGGATTTCTATGTCCCTAGAGGGATTTCTATGTCGCTAGAGGGATTTCTAGGTCGCTAGAGGGATTTCTCTGTCCCAAGAGGGATTTCTATGTCCCTAGAGGGATAGATTTCTATGTCCCAAGAGGGATTTCTATGTCCCTAGAGGGATTTCTATGTCGCTAGAGGGATTTCTAGGTCGCTAGAGGGATTTCTATGTTCCTAGAGGGATTTCTAGGTCCCTAGAGGGATAGATTTCTATGTCCCTAGAGGGATTTCTATGTCCCAAGAGGGATTTCTATGTCCCAAGAGGGATTTCTATGTCCCTAGAGGGATAGATTTCTATGTCCCTAGAGGGATTTCAATGTCCCTAGAGGGATTTCTATGTCCCAAGAGGGATTTCTATGTCCCTAGAGGGATAGATTTCTATGTCCCTAGAAGGAATTTCTATGTCCCTAGAGGGATTTCTAGGTCCCTAGAGGGATTTCTATGTCCCTAGAGAGAGAGATTTCTATGTCCCTAGAGGGATTTCTATGTCGCTAGAGGGATTTCTAGGTCGCTAGAGGGATTTCAATGTCCCTAGAGGGATTTCTAGGTCCCTAGAGGGATTTCTATGTCCCTAGAGGGATAGATTTCTATGTCCCTAGAGGGATTTCTATGTCCCTAGAGGGATTTCTAGGTCCCTAGAGGGATAGATTTCTATGTCCCTAGAGGGATTTCTATGTCCCTAGAGGGATTTCTATGTCGCTAGAGGGATTTCTAGGTCCCTAGAGGGATAGATTTCTATGTCCCTAGAGGGATTTCTATGTCCCTAGAGGGATTTCAATGTCCCTAGAGGGATTTCTAGGTCCCTAGAGGGATTTCTATGTCCCTAGAGGGATAGATTTCTATGTCCCTAGAGGGATTTCTATGTCGCTAGAGGGATAGATTTCTATGTCCCTAGAGGGATTTCTATGTCCCTAGAGGGATTTCTATGTCGCTAGAGGGATTTCTAGGTCGCTAGAGGGATAGATTTCTATGTCCCTAGAGGGATTTCTATGTCGCTAGAGGGATTTCTAGGTCGCTAGAGGGATTTCTCTGTCCCAAGAGGGATTTCTATGTCCCTAGAGGGATAGATTTCTATGTCCCAAGAGGGATTTCTATGTCCCTAGAGGGATTTCTATGTCGCTAGAGGGATTTCTAGGTCGCTAGAGGGATTTCTATGTTCCTAGAGGGATTTCTAGGTCCCTAGAGGGATAGATTTCTATGTCCCTAGAGGGATTTCTATGTCCCAAGAGGGATTTCTATGTCCCAAGAGGGATTTCTATGTCCCTAGAGGGATAGATTTCTATGTCCCTAGAGGGATTTCAATGTCCCTAGAGGGATTTCTATGTCCCAAGAGGGATTTCTATGTCCCTAGAGGGATAGATTTCTATGTCCCTAGAAGGAATTTCTATGTCCCTAGAGGGATTTCTAGGTCCCTAGAGGGATTTCTATGTCCCTAGAGAGAGAGATTTCTATGTCCCTAGAGGGATTTCTATGTCGCTAGAGGGATTTCTAGGTCGCTAGAGGGATTTCAATGTCCCTAGAGGGATTTCTAGGTCCCTAGAGGGATTTCTATGTCCCTAGAGGGATAGATTTCTATGTCCCTAGAGGGATTTCTATGTCCCTAGAGGGATTTCTAGGTCCCTAGAGGGATAGATTTCTATGTCCCTAGAGGGATTTCTATGTCCCTAGAGGGATTTCTATGTCGCTAGAGGGATTTCTAGGTCCCTAGAGGGATAGATTTCTATGTCCCTAGAGGGATTTCTATGTCCCTAGAGGGATTTCAATGTCCCTAGAGGGATTTCTAGGTCCCTAGAGGGATTTCTATGTCCCTAGAGGGATAGATTTCTATGTCCCTAGAGGGATTTCTATGTCGCTAGAGGGATAGATTTCTATGTCCCTAGAGGGATTTCTATGTCCCTAGAGGGATTTCTATGTCGCTAGAGGGATTTCTAGGTCGCTAGAGGGATAGATTTCTATGTCCCTAGAGGGATTTCTATGTCCCTAGAGGGATTTCTATGTCCCAAGAGGGATTTCTATGTCCCTAGAGGGATAGATTTCTATGTCCCAAGAGGGATTTCTATGTCCCTAGAGGGATTTCTATGTCCCAAGAGGGATTTCTATGTCCCTAGAGGGATTTCTATGTCCCTAGAAAGATAGATTTCTATGTCCCTAGAGGGATTTCTATGTCCCAAGAGGGATAGATTTCTATGTCCCTAGAGGGATTTCTATGTCCCTAGAGGGATTTCTATGTCCCAAGAGGGATTTCTATGTCCCTAGAGGGATTTCTATGTCCCTAGAGGGATAGATTTCTATGTCCCTAGAGGGATTTCTATGTCCCAAGAGGGATTTCTATGTCCCAAGAGGGATTTCTATGTCCCTAGAGGGATAGATTTCTATGTCCCTAGAGGGATTTCAATGTCCCTAGAGGGATTTCTATGTCCCTAGAGGGATTTCTATGTCCCTATAGGGATTTCTAGGTCCCTAGAGGGATTTCTATGTCCCTAGAGGGATAGATTTCTATGTCCCTAGAGGGATTTCAATGTCCCTAGAGGGATTTCTATGTCCCAAGAGGGATTTCTATGTCCCAAGAGGGATTTCTATGTCCCTAGAGGGATTTCTATGTCCCTAGAGGGATAGATTTCTATGTCCCTAGAGGGATTTCAATGTCCCTAGAGGGATTTCTATGTCCCAAGAGGGATTTCTATGTCCCTAGAGGGATTTCTAGGTCCCTAGAGGGATTTCTAGGTCCCTAGAGGGATTTCTATGTCCCTAGAGGGATAGATTTCTATGTCCCTAGAGGGATTTCTATGTCCCTAGAAGGATTTCTATGTCCCTAGAGGGATTTCTATGTCGCTAGAGGGATTTCTAGGTCGCTAGAGGGATTTCTCTGTCCCAAGAGGGATTTCTATGTCCCTAGAGGGATAGATTTCTATGTCCCAAGAGGGATTTCTATGTCCCTAGAGGGATTTCTATGTCGCTAGAGGGATTTCTAGGTCGCTAGAGGGATTTCTATGTCCCTAGAGGGATTTCTAGGTCCCTAGAGGGATAGATTTCTATGTCCCTAGAGGGATTTCTATGTCCCAAGAGGGATTTCTATGTCCCAAGAGGGATTTCTATGTCCCTAGAGGGATAGATTTCTATGTCCCTAGAGGGATTTCAATGTCCCTAGAGGGATTTCTATGTCCCAAGAGGGATTTCTATGTCCCTAGAGGGATAGATTTCTATGTCCCTAGAGGGATTTCTATGTCCCTAGAGGGATTTCTAGGTCCCTAGAGGGATTTCTATGTCCCTAGAGAGAGAGATTTCTATGTCCCTAGAGGGATTTCTATGTCGCTAGAGGGATTTCTAGGTCGCTAGAGGGATTTCAATGTCCCTAGAGGGATTTCTAGGTCCCTAGAGGGATTTCTATGTCCCTAGAGGGATAGATTTCTATGTCCCTAGAGGGATTTCTATGTCCCTCGAGGGATTTCTAGGTCCCTAGAGGGATAGATTTCTATGTCCCTAGAGGGATTTCTATGTCCCTAGAGGGATTTCTATGTCGCTAGAGGGATTTCTATGTCGCTAGAGGGATTTCTATGTCCCAAGAGGGATTTCTATGTCCCAAGAGGGATTTCTATGTCCCTAGAGGGATTTCTATGTCCCTAGAGGGATAGATTTCTATGTCCCTAGAGGGATTTCAATGTCCCTAGAGGGATTTCTAGGTCCCAAGAGGGATAGATTTCTATGTCCCTAGAGGGATTTCTATGTCCCTAGAGGGATTTCTATGTCCCAAGAGGGATTTCTATGTCCCTAGAGGGATTTCTATGTCCCTAGAGGGATAGATTTCTATGTCCCTAGAGGGATTTCTATGTCCCAAGAGGAATTTCTATGTCCCAAGAGGGATTTCTATGTCCCTAGAGGGATTTCTAGGTCCCTAGAGGGATTTCTAGGTCCCTAGAGGGATTTCTATGTCCCTAGAGGGATTTCTATGTCCCTAGAAGGATGTCTATGTCCCTAGAGGGATTTCTATGTCGCTAGAGGGATTTCTAGGTCGCTAGAGGGATTTCTATGTCCCAAGAGGGATTTCTATGTCCCTAGAGGGATAGATTTCTATGTCCCAAGAGGGATTTCTATGTCCCTAGAGGGATTTCTATGTCGCTAGAGGGATTTCTAGGTCGCTAGAGGGATTTCTATGTTCCTAGAGGGATTTCTAGGTCCCTAGAGGGATAGATTTCTATGTCCCTAGAGGGATTTCTATGTCCCAAGAGGGATTTCTATGTCCCAAGAGGGATTTCTATGTCCCTAGAGGGATAGATTTCTATGTCCCTAGAGGGATTTCAATGTCCCTAGAGGGATTTCTATGTCCCAAGAGGGATTTCTATGTCCCTAGAGGGATAGATTTCTATGTCCCTAGAAGGAATTTCTATGTCCCTAGAGGGATTTCTAGGTCCCTAGAGGGATTTCTATGTCCCTAGAGAGAGAGATTTCTATGTCCCTAGAGGGATTTCTATGTCGCTAGAGGGATTTCTAGGTCGCTAGAGGGATATCAATGTCCCTAGAGGGATTTCTAGGTCCCTAGAGGGATTTCTATGTCCCTAGAGGGATAGATTTCTATGTCCCTAGAGGGATTTCTATGTCCCTAGAGGGATTTCTAGGTCCCTAGAGGGATAAATTTCTATGTCCCTAGAGGGATTTCTATGTCCCTAGAGGGATTTCTATGTCGCTAGAGGGATTTCTAGGTCCCTAGAGGGATAGATTTCTATGTCCCTAGAGGGATTTCTATGTCCCTAGAGGGATTTCAATGTCCCTAGAGGGATTTCTAGGTCCCTAGAGGGATTTCTATGTCCCTAGAGGGATAGATTTCTATGTCCCTAGAGGGATTTCTATGTCGCTAGAGGGATAGATTTCTATGTCCCTAGAGGGATTTCTATGTCCCTAGAGGGATTTCTATGTCGCTAGAGGGATTTCTAGGTCGCTAGAGGGATAGATTTCTATGTCCCTAGAGGGATTTCTATGTCCCTAGAGGGATTTCTATGTCCCAAGAGGGATTTCTATGTCCCTAGAGGGATAGATTTCTATGTCCCTAGAGGGATTTCTATGTCCCTAGAGGGATTTCTATGTCCCAAGAGGGATTTCTATGTCCCTAGAGGGATTTCTATGTCCCTAGAAAGATAGATTTCTATGTCCCTAGAGGGATTTCTATGTCCCAAGAGGGATAGATTTCTATGTCCCTAGAGGGATTTCTATGTCCCTAGAGGGATTTCTATGTCCCAAGAGGGATTTCTATGTCCCTAGAGGGATTTCTATGTCCCTAGAGGGATAGATTTCTATGTCCCTAGAGGGATTTCTATGTCCCAAGAGGGATTTCTATGTCCCAAGAGGGATTTCTATGTCCCTAGAGGGATAGATTTCTATGTCCCTAGAGGGATTTCAATGTCCCTAGAGGGATTTCTATGTCCCTAGAGGGATTTCTATGTCCCTATAGGGATTTCTAGGTCCCTAGAGGGATTTCTATGTCCCTAGAGGGATAGATTTCTATGTCCCTAGAGGGATTTTAATGTCCCTAGAGGGATTTCTATGTCCCAAGAGGGATTTCTATGTCCCAAGAGGGATTTCTATGTCCCTAGAGGGATTTCTATGTCCCTAGAGGGATAGATTTCTATGTCCCTAGAGGGATTTCAATGTCCCTAGAGGGATTTCTATGTCCCAAGAGGGATTTCTATGTCGCTAGAGGGATTTCTAGGTCGCTAGAGGGATTTCAATGTCCCTAGAGGGATTTCTAGGTCCCTAGAGGGATTTCTATGTCCCTAGAGGGATAGATTTCTATGTCCCTAGAGGGATTTCTATGTCGCTAGAGGGATAGATTTCTATGTCCCTAGAGGGATTTCTATGTCCCTAGAGGGATTTCTATGTCGCTAGAGGGATTTCTAGGTCGCTAGAGGGATAGATTTCTATGTCCCTAGAGGGATTTCTATGTCGCTAGAGGGATTTCTAGGTCGCTAGAGGGATTTCTCTGTCCCAAGAGGGATTTCTATGTCCCTAGAGGGATAGATTTCTATGTCCCAAGAGGGATTTCTATGTCCCTAGAGGGATTTCTATGTCGCTAGAGGGATTTCTAGGTCGCTAGAGGGATTTCTATGTTCCTAGAGGGATTTCTAGGTCCCTAGAGGGATAGATTTCTATGTCCCTAGAGGGATTTCTATGTCCCAAGAGGGATTTCTATGTCCCAAGAGGGATTTCTATGTCCCTAGAGGGATAGATTTCTATGTCCCTAGAGGGATTTCAATGTCCCTAGAGGGATTTCTATGTCCCAAGAGGGATTTCTATGTCCCTAGAGGGATAGATTTCTATGTCCCTAGAAGGAATTTCTATGTCCCTAGAGGGATTTCTAGGTCCCTAGAGGGATTTCTATGTCCCTAGAGAGAGAGATTTCTATGTCCCTAGAGGGATTTCTATGTCGCTAGAGGGATTTCTAGGTCGCTAGAGGGATTTCAATGTCCCTAGAGGGATTTCTAGGTCCCTAGAGGGATTTCTATGTCCCTAGAGGGATAGATTTCTATGTCCCTAGAGGGATTTCTATGTCCCTAGAGGGATTTCTAGGTCCCTAGAGGGATAGATTTCTATGTCCCTAGAGGGATTTCTATGTCCCTAGAGGGATTTCTATGTCGCTAGAGGGATTTCTAGGTCCCTAGAGGGATAGATTTCTATGTCCCTAGAGGGATTTCTATGTCCCTAGAGGGATTTCAATGTCCCTAGAGGGATTTCTAGGTCCCTAGAGGGATTTCTATGTCCCTAGAGGGATAGATTTCTATGTCCCTAGAGGGATTTCTATGTCCCAAGAGGGATTTCTATGTCCCTAGAGGGATAGATTTCTATGTCCCTAGAGGGATTTCAATGTCCCTAGAGGGATTTCTATGTCCCAAGAGGGATTTCTATGTCCCTAGAGGGATAGATTTCTATGTCCCTAGAAGGAATTTCTATGTCCCTAGAGGGATTTCTAGGTCCCTAGAGGGATTTCTATGTCCCTAGAGAGAGAGATTTCTATGTCCCTAGAGGGATTTCTATGTCGCTAGAGGGATTTCTAGGTCGCTAGAGGGATATCAATGTCCCTAGAGGGATTTCTAGGTCCCTAGAGGGATTTCTATGTCCCTAGAGGGATAGATTTCTATGTCCCTAGAGGGATTTCTATGTCCCTAGAGGGATTTCTAGGTCCCTAGAGGGATAGATTTCTATGTCCCTAGAGGGATTTCTATGTCCCTAGAGGGATTTCTATGTCGCTAGAGGGATTTCTAGGTCCCTAGAGGGATAGATTTCTATGTCCCTAGAGGGATTTCTATGTCCCTAGAGGGATTTCAATGTCCCTAGAGGGATTTCTAGGTCCCTAGAGGGATTTCTATGTCCCTAGAGGGATAGATTTCTATGTCCCTAGAGGGATTTCTATGTCGCTAGAGGGATAGATTTCTATGTCCCTAGAGGGATTTCTATGTCCCTAGAGGGATTTCTATGTCGCTAGAGGGATTTCTAGGTCGCTAGAGGGATAGATTTCTATGTCCCTAGAGGGATTTCTATGTCCCTAGAGGGATTTCTATGTCCCAAGAGGGATTTCTATGTCCCTAGAGGGATAGATTTCTATGTCCCTAGAGGGATTTCTATGTCCCTAGAGGGATTTCTATGTCCCAAGAGGGATTTCTATGTCCCTAGAGGGATTTCTATGTCCCTAGAAAGATAGATTTCTATGTCCCTAGAGGGATTTCTATGTCCCAAGAGGGATAGATTTCTATGTCCCTAGAGGGATTTCTATGTCCCTAGAGGGATTTCTATGTCCCAAGAGGGATTTCTATGTCCCTAGAGGGATTTCTATGTCCCTAGAGGGATAGATTTCTATGTCCCTAGAGGGATTTCTATGTCCCAAGAGGGATTTCTATGTCCCAAGAGGGATTTCTATGTCCCTAGAGGGATAGATTTCTATGTCCCTAGAGGGATTTCAATGTCCCTAGAGGGATTTCTATGTCCCTAGAGGGATTTCTATGTCCCTATAGGGATTTCTAGGTCCCTAGAGGGATTTCTATGTCCCTAGAGGGATAGATTTCTATGTCCCTAGAGGGATTTTAATGTCCCTAGAGGGATTTCTATGTCCCAAGAGGGATTTCTATGTCCCAAGAGGGATTTCTATGTCCCTAGAGGGATTTCTATGTCCCTAGAGGGATAGATTTCTATGTCCCTAGAGGGATTTCAATGTCCCTAGAGGGATTTCTATGTCCCAAGAGGGATTTCTATGTCGCTAGAGGGATTTCTAGGTCGCTAGAGGGATTTCAATGTCCCTAGAGGGATTTCTAGGTCCCTAGAGGGATTTCTATGTCCCTAGAGGGATAGATTTCTATGTCCCTAGAGGGATTTCTATGTCGCTAGAGGGATAGATTTCTATGTCCCTAGAGGGATTTCTATGTCCCTAGAGGGATTTCTATGTCGCTAGAGGGATTTCTAGGTCGCTAGAGGGATAGATTTCTATGTCCCTAGAGGGATTTCTATGTCGCTAGAGGGATTTCTAGGTCGCTAGAGGGATTTCTCTGTCCCAAGAGGGATTTCTATGTCCCTAGAGGGATAGATTTCTATGTCCCAAGAGGGATTTCTATGTCCCTAGAGGGATTTCTATGTCGCTAGAGGGATTTCTAGGTCGCTAGAGGGATTTCTATGTTCCTAGAGGGATTTCTAGGTCCCTAGAGGGATAGATTTCTATGTCCCTAGAGGGATTTCTATGTCCCAAGAGGGATTTCTATGTCCCAAGAGGGATTTCTATGTCCCTAGAGGGATAGATTTCTATGTCCCTAGAGGGATTTCAATGTCCCTAGAGGGATTTCTATGTCCCAAGAGGGATTTCTATGTCCCTAGAGGGATAGATTTCTATGTCCCTAGAAGGAATTTCTATGTCCCTAGAGGGATTTCTAGGTCCCTAGAGGGATTTCTATGTCCCTAGAGAGAGAGATTTCTATGTCCCTAGAGGGATTTCTATGTCGCTAGAGGGATTTCTAGGTCGCTAGAGGGATTTCAATGTCCCTAGAGGGATTTCTAGGTCCCTAGAGGGATTTCTATGTCCCTAGAGGGATAGATTTCTATGTCCCTAGAGGGATTTCTATGTCCCTAGAGGGATTTCTAGGTCCCTAGAGGGATAGATTTCTATGTCCCTAGAGGGATTTCTATGTCCCTAGAGGGATTTCTATGTCGCTAGAGGGATTTCTAGGTCCCTAGAGGGATAGATTTCTATGTCCCTAGAGGGATTTCTATGTCCCTAGAGGGATTTCAATGTCCCTAGAGGGATTTCTAGGTCCCTAGAGGGATTTCTATGTCCCTAGAGGGATAGATTTCTATGTCCCTAGAGGGATTTCTATGTCGCTAGAGGGATAGATTTCTATGTCCCTAGAGGGATTTCTATGTCCCTAGAGGGATTTCTATGTCGCTAGAGGGATTTCTAGGTCGCTAGAGGGATAGATTTCTATGTCCCTAGAGGGATTTCTATGTCCCTAGAGGGATTTCTATGTCCCAAGAGGGATTTCTATGTCCCTAGAGGGATAGATTTCTATGTCCCTAGAGGGATTTCTATGTCCCTAGAGGGATTTCTATGTCCCAAGAGGGATTTCTATGTCCCTAGAGGGATTTCTATGTCCCTAGAAAGATAGATTTCTATGTCCCTAGAGGGATTTCTATGTCCCAAGAGGGATAGATTTCTATGTCCCTAGAGGGATTTCTATGTCCCTAGAGGGATTTCTATGTCCCAAGAGGGATTTCTATGTCCCTAGAGGGATTTCTATGTCCCTAGAGGGATAGATTTCTATGTCCCTAGAGGGATTTCTATGTCCCAAGAGGGATTTCTATGTCCCAAGAGGGATTTCTATGTCCCTAGAGGGATAGATTTCTATGTCCCTAGAGGGATTTCAATGTCCCTAGAGGGATTTCTATGTCCCTAGAGGGATTTCTATGTCCCTATAGGGATTTCTAGGTCCCTAGAGGGATTTCTATGTCCCTAGAGGGATAGATTTCTATGTCCCTAGAGGGATTTCAATGTCCCTAGAGGGATTTCTATGTCCCAAGAGGGATTTCTATGTCCCAAGAGGGATTTCTATGTCCCTAGAGGGATTTCTATGTCCCTAGAGGGATAGATTTCTATGTCCCTAGAGGGATTTCAATGTCCCTAGAGGGATTTCTATGTCCCAAGAGGGATTTCTATGTCCCTAGAGGGATTTCTAGGTCCCTAGAGGGATTTCTAGGTCCCTAGAGGGATTTCTATGTCCCTAGAGGGATAGATTTCTATGTCCCTAGAGGGATTTCTATGTCCCTAGAAGGATTTCTATGTCCCTAGAGGGATTTCTATGTCGCTAGAGGGATTTCTAGGTCGCTAGAGGGATTTCTCTGTCCCAAGAGGGATTTCTATGTCCCTAGAGGGATAGATTTCTATGTCCCAAGAGGGATTTCTATGTCCCTAGAGGGATTTCTATGTCGCTAGAGGGATTTCTAGGTCGCTAGAGGGATTTCTATGTCCCTAGAGGGATTTCTAGGTCCCTAGAGGGATAGATTTCTATGTCCCTAGAGGGATTTCTATGTCCCAAGAGGGATTTCTATGTCCCAAGAGGGATTTCTATGTCCCTAGAGGGATAGATTTCTATGTCCCTAGAGGGATTTCAATGTCCCTAGAGGGATTTCTATGTCCCAAGAGGGATTTCTATGTCCCTAGAGGGATAGATTTCTATGTCCCTAGAGGGATTTCTATGTCCCTAGAGGGATTTCTAGGTCCCTAGAGGGATTTCTATGTCCCTAGAGAGAGAGATTTCTATGTCCCTAGAGGGATTTCTATGTCGCTAGAGGGATTTCTAGGTCGCTAGAGGGATTTCAATGTCCCTAGAGGGATTTCTAGGTCCCTAGAGGGATTTCTATGTCCCTAGAGGGATAGATTTCTATGTCCCTAGAGGGATTTCTATGTCCCTCGAGGGATTTCTAGGTCCCTAGAGGGATAGATTTCTATGTCCCTAGAGGGATTTCTATGTCCCTAGAGGGATTTCTATGTCGCTAGAGGGATTTCTATGTCGCTAGAGGGATTTCTATGTCCCAAGAGGGATTTCTATGTCCCAAGAGGGATTTCTATGTCCCTAGAGGGATTTCTATGTCCCTAGAGGGATAGATTTCTATGTCCCTAGAGGGATTTCAATGTCCCTAGAGGGATTTCTAGGTCCCAAGAGGGATAGATTTCTATGTCCCTAGAGGGATTTCTATGTCCCTAGAGGGATTTCTATGTCCCAAGAGGGATTTCTATGTCCCTAGAGGGATTTCTATGTCCCTAGAGGGATAGATTTCTATGTCCCTAGAGGGATTTCTATGTCCCAAGAGGAATTTCTATGTCCCAAGAGGGATTTCTATGTCCCTAGAGGGATTTCTAGGTCCCTAGAGGGATTTCTAGGTCCCTAGAGGGATTTCTATGTCCCTAGAGGGATTTCTATGTCCCTAGAAGGATGTCTATGTCCCTAGAGGGATTTCTATGTCGCTAGAGGGATTTCTAGGTCGCTAGAGGGATTTCTCTGTCCCAAGAGGGATTTCTATGTCCCTAGAGGGATAGATTTCTATGTCCCAAGAGGGATTTCTATGTCCCTAGAGGGATTTCTATGTCCCAAGAGGGATTTCTATGTCCCTAGAGGGATAGATTTCTATGTCCCTAGAGGGATTTCTATGTCCCTAGAGGGATTTCTATGTCCCAAGAGGGATTTCTATGTCCCTAGAGGGATTTCTATGTCCCTAGAAAGATAGATTTCTATGTCCCTAGAGGGATTTCTATGTCCCAAGAGGGATAGATTTCTATGTCCCTAGAGGGATTTCTATGTCCCTAGAGGGATTTCTATGTCCCAAGAGGGATTTCTATGTCCCTAGAGGGATTTCTATGTCCCTAGAGGGATAGATTTCTATGTCCCTAGAGGGATTTCTATGTCCCAAGAGGGATTTCTATGTCCCAAGAGGGATTTCTATGTCCCTAGAGGGATAGATTTCTATGTCCCTAGAGGGATTTCAATGTCCCTAGAGGGATTTCTATGTCCCTAGAGGGATTTCTATGTCCCTATAGGGATTTCTAGGTCCCTAGAGGGATTTCTATGTCCCTAGAGGGATAGATTTCTATGTCCCTAGAGGGATTTTAATGTCCCTAGAGGGATTTCTATGTCCCAAGAGGGATTTCTATGTCCCAAGAGGGATTTCTATGTCCCTAGAGGGATTTCTATGTCCCTAGAGGGATAGATTTCTATGTCCCTAGAGGGATTTCAATGTCCCTAGAGGGATTTCTATGTCCCAAGAGGGATTTCTATGTCGCTAGAGGGATTTCTAGGTCGCTAGAGGGATTTCAATGTCCCTAGAGGGATTTCTAGGTCCCTAGAGGGATTTCTATGTCCCTAGAGGGATAGATTTCTATGTCCCTAGAGGGATTTCTATGTCACTAGAGGGATTTCTAGGTCCCTAGAGGGATAGATTTCTATGTCCCTAGAGGGATTTCTATGTCCCTAGAGGGATTTCTATGTCGCTAGAGGGATTTCTAGGTCCCTAGAGGGATAGATTTCTATGTCCCTAGAGGGATTTCTATGTCCCTAGAGGGATTTCAATGTCCCTAGAGGGATTTCTAGGTCCCTAGAGGGATTTCTATGTCCCTAGAGGGATAGATTTCTATGTCCCTAGAGGGATTTCTATGTCGCTAGAGGGATAGATTTCTATGTCCCTAGAGGGATTTCTATGTCCCTAGAGGGATTTCTATGTCGCTAGAGGGATTTCTAGGTCGCTAGAGGGATAGATTTCTATGTCCCTAGAGGGATTTCTATGTCGCTAGAGGGATTTCTAGGTCGCTAGAGGGATTTCTCTGTCCCAAGAGGGATTTCTATGTCCCTAGAGGGATAGATTTCTATGTCCCAAGAGGGATTTCTATGTCCCTAGAGGGATTTCTATGTCGCTAGAGGGATTTCTAGGTCGCTAGAGGGATTTCTATGTTCCTAGAGGGATTTCTAGGTCCCTAGAGGGATAGATTTCTATGTCCCTAGAGGGATTTCTATGTCCCAAGAGGGATTTCTATGTCCCAAGAGGGATTTCTATGTCCCTAGAGGGATAGATTTCTATGTCCCTAGAGGGATTTCAATGTCCCTAGAGGGATTTCTATGTCCCAAGAGGGATTTCTATGTCCCTAGAGGGATAGATTTCTATGTCCCTAGAAGGAATTTCTATGTCCCTAGAGGGATTTCTAGGTCCCTAGAGGGATTTCTATGTCCCTAGAGAGAGAGATTTCTATGTCCCTAGAGGGATTTCTATGTCGCTAGAGGGATTTCTAGGTCGCTAGAGGGATTTCAATGTCCCTAGAGGGATTTCTAGGTCCCTAGAGGGATTTCTATGTCCCTAGAGGGATAGATTTCTATGTCCCTAGAGGGATTTCTATGTCCCTAGAGGGATTTCTAGGTCCCTAGAGGGATAGATTTCTATGTCCCTAGAGGGATTTCTATGTCCCTAGAGGGATTTCTATGTCGCTAGAGGGATTTCTAGGTCCCTAGAGGGATAGATTTCTATGTCCCTAGAGGGATTTCTATGTCCCTAGAGGGATTTCAATGTCCCTAGAGGGATTTCTAGGTCCCTAGAGGGATTTCTATGTCCCTAGAGGGATAGATTTCTATGTCCCTAGAGGGATTTCTATGTCGCTAGAGGGATAGATTTCTATGTCCCTAGAGGGATTTCTATGTCCCTAGAGGGATTTCTATGTCGCTAGAGGGATTTCTAGGTCGCTAGAGGGATAGATTTCTATGTCCCTAGAGGGATTTCTATGTCCCTAGAGGGATTTCTATGTCCCAAGAGGGATTTCTATGTCCCTAGAGGGATAGATTTCTATGTCCCTAGAGGGATTTCTATGTCCCTAGAGGGATTTCTATGTCCCAAGAGGGATTTCTATGTCCCTAGAGGGATTTCTATGTCCCTAGAAAGATAGATTTCTATGTCCCTAGAGGGATTTCTATGTCCCAAGAGGGATAGATTTCTATGTCCCTAGAGGGATTTCTATGTCCCTAGAGGGATTTCTATGTCCCAAGAGGGATTTCTATGTCCCTAGAGGGATTTCTATGTCCCTAGAGGGAGAGATTTATGTCCCTAGAGGGATTTCTATGTCCCAAGAGGGATTTCTATGTCCCAAGAGGGATTTCTATGTCCCTAGAGGGATAGATTTCTATGTCCCTAGAGGGATTTCAATGTCCCTAGAGGGATTTCTATGTCCCTAGAGGGATTTCTATGTCCCTATAGGGATTTCTAGGTCCCTAGAGGGATTTCTATGTCCCTAGAGGGATAGATTTCTATGTCCCTAGAGGGATTTCAATGTCCCTAGAGGGATTTCTATGTCCCAAGAGGGATTTCTATGTCCCAAGAGGGATTTCTATGTCCCTAGAGGGATTTCTATGTCCCTAGAGGGATAGATTTCTATGTCCCTAGAGGGATTTCAATGTCCCTAGAGGGATTTCTATGTCCCAAGAGGGATTTCTATGTCCCTAGAGGGATTTCTAGGTCCCTAGAGGGATTTCTAGGTCCCTAGAGGGATTTCTATGTCCCTAGAGGGATAGATTTCTATGTCCCTAGAGGGATTTCTATGTCCCTAGAAGGATTTCTATGTCCCTAGAGGGATTTCTATGTCGCTAGAGGGATTTCTAGGTCGCTAGAGGGATTTCTCTGTCCCAAGAGGGATTTCTATGTCCCTAGAGGGATAGATTTCTATGTCCCAAGAGGGATTTCTATGTCCCTAGAGGGATTTCTATGTCGCTAGAGGGATTTCTAGGTCGCTAGAGGGATTTCTATGTCCCTAGAGGGATTTCTAGGTCCCTAGAGGGATAGATTTCTATGTCCCTAGAGGGATTTCTATGTCCCAAGAGGGATTTCTATGTCCCAAGAGGGATTTCTATGTCCCTAGAGGGATAGATTTCTATGTCCCTAGAGGGATTTCAATGTCCCTAGAGGGATTTCTATGTCCCAAGAGGGATTTCTATGTCCCTAGAGGGATAGATTTCTATGTCCCTAGAGGGATTTCTATGTCCCTAGAGGGATTTCTAGGTCCCTAGAGGGATTTCTATGTCCCTAGAGAGAGAGATTTCTATGTCCCTAGAGGGATTTCTATGTCGCTAGAGGGATTTCTAGGTCGCTAGAGGGATTTCAATGTCCCTAGAGGGATTTCTAGGTCCCTAGAGGGATTTCTATGTCCCTAGAGGGATAGATTTCTATGTCCCTAGAGGGATTTCTATGTCCCTCGAGGGATTTCTAGGTCCCTAGAGGGATAGATTTCTATGTCCCTAGAGGGATTTCTATGTCCCTAGAGGGATTTCTATGTCGCTAGAGGGATTTCTATGTCGCTAGAGGGATTTCTATGTCCCAAGAGGGATTTCTATGTCCCAAGAGGGATTTCTATGTCCCTAGAGGGATTTCTATGTCCCTAGAGGGATAGATTTCTATGTCCCTAGAGGGATTTCAATGTCCCTAGAGGGATTTCTAGGTCCCAAGAGGGATAGATTTCTATGTCCCTAGAGGGATTTCTATGTCCCTAGAGGGATTTCTATGTCCCAAGAGGGATTTCTATGTCCCTAGAGGGATTTCTATGTCCCTAGAGGGATAGATTTCTATGTCCCTAGAGGGATTTCTATGTCCCAAGAGGAATTTCTATGTCCCAAGAGGGATTTCTATGTCCCTAGAGGGATTTCTAGGTCCCTAGAGGGATTTCTAGGTCCCTAGAGGGATTTCTATGTCCCTAGAGGGATTTCTATGTCCCTAGAAGGATGTCTATGTCCCTAGAGGGATTTCTATGTCGCTAGAGGGATTTCTAGGTCGCTAGAGGGATTTCTCTGTCCCAAGAGGGATTTCTATGTCCCTAGAGGGATAGATTTCTATGTCCCAAGAGGGATTTCTATGTCCCTAGAGGGATTTCTATGTCGCTAGAGGGATTTCTAGGTCGCTAGAGGGATTTCTATGTTCCTAGAGGGATTTCTAGGTCCCTAGAGGGATAGATTTCTATGTCCCTAGAGGGATTTCTATGTCCCAAGAGGGATTTCTATGTCCCAAGAGGGATTTCTATGTCCCTAGAGGGATAGATTTCTATGTCCCTAGAGGGATTTCAATGTCCCTAGAGGGATTTCTATGTCCCAAGAGGGATTTCTATGTCCCTAGAGGGATAGATTTCTATGTCCCTAGAAGGAATTTCTATGTCCCTAGAGGGATTTCTAGGTCCCTAGAGGGATTTCTATGTCCCTAGAGAGAGAGATTTCTATGTCCCTAGAGGGATTTCTATGTCGCTAGAGGGATTTCTAGGTCGCTAGAGGGATATCAATGTCCCTAGAGGGATTTCTAGGTCCCTAGAGGGATTTCTATGTCCCTAGAGGGATAGATTTCTATGTCCCTAGAGGGATTTCTATGTCCCTAGAGGGATTTCTATGTCCCTAGAAAGATAGATTTCTATGTCCCTAGAGGGATTTCTATGTCCCAAGAGGGATAGATTTCTATGTCCCTAGAGGGATTTCTATGTCCCTAGAGGGATTTCTATGTCCCAAGAGGGATTTCTATGTCCCTAGAGGGATTTCTATGTCCCTAGAGGGAGAGATTTATGTCCCTAGAGGGATTTCTATGTCCCAAGAGGGATTTCTATGTCCCAAGAGGGATTTCTATGTCCCTAGAGGGATAGATTTCTATGTCCCTAGAGGGATTTCAATGTCCCTAGAGGGATTTCTATGTCCCTAGAGGGATTTCTATGTCCCTATAGGGATTTCTAGGTCCCTAGAGGGATTTCTATGTCCCTAGAGGGATAGATTTCTATGTCCCTAGAGGGATTTCAATGTCCCTAGAGGGATTTCTATGTCCCAAGAGGGATTTCTATGTCCCAAGAGGGATTTCTATGTCCCTAGAGGGATTTCTATGTCCCTAGAGGGATAGATTTCTATGTCCCTAGAGGGATTTCAATGTCCCTAGAGGGATTTCTATGTCCCAAGAGGGATTTCTATGTCCCTAGAGGGATTTCTAGGTCCCTAGAGGGATTTCTAGGTCCCTAGAGGGATTTCTATGTCCCTAGAGGGATAGATTTCTATGTCCCTAGAGGGATTTCTATGTCCCTAGAAGGATTTCTATGTCCCTAGAGGGATTTCTATGTCGCTAGAGGGATTTCTAGGTCGCTAGAGGGATTTCTCTGTCCCAAGAGGGATTTCTATGTCCCTAGAGGGATAGATTTCTATGTCCCAAGAGGGATTTCTATGTCCCTAGAGGGATTTCTATGTCGCTAGAGGGATTTCTAGGTCGCTAGAGGGATTTCTATGTCCCTAGAGGGATTTCTAGGTCCCTAGAGGGATAGATTTCTATGTCCCTAGAGGGATTTCTATGTCCCAAGAGGGATTTCTATGTCCCAAGAGGGATTTCTATGTCCCTAGAGGGATAGATTTCTATGTCCCTAGAGGGATTTCAATGTCCCTAGAGGGATTTCTATGTCCCAAGAGGGATTTCTATGTCCCTAGAGGGATAGATTTCTATGTCCCTAGAGGGATTTCTATGTCCCTAGAGGGATTTCTAGGTCCCTAGAGGGATTTCTATGTCCCTAGAGAGAGAGATTTCTATGTCCCTAGAGGGATTTCTATGTCGCTAGAGGGATTTCTAGGTCGCTAGAGGGATTTCAATGTCCCTAGAGGGATTTCTAGGTCCCTAGAGGGATTTCTATGTCCCTAGAGGGATAGATTTCTATGTCCCTAGAGGGATTTCTATGTCCCTCGAGGGATTTCTAGGTCCCTAGAGGGATAGATTTCTATGTCCCTAGAGGGATTTCTATGTCCCTAGAGGGATTTCTATGTCGCTAGAGGGATTTCTATGTCGCTAGAGGGATTTCTATGTCCCAAGAGGGATTTCTATGTCCCAAGAGGGATTTCTATGTCCCTAGAGGGATTTCTATGTCCCTAGAGGGATAGATTTCTATGTCCCTAGAGGGATTTCAATGTCCCTAGAGGGATTTCTAGGTCCCAAGAGGGATAGATTTCTATGTCCCTAGAGGGATTTCTATGTCCCTAGAGGGATTTCTATGTCCCAAGAGGGATTTCTATGTCCCTAGAGGGATTTCTATGTCCCTAGAGGGATAGATTTCTATGTCCCTAGAGGGATTTCTATGTCCCAAGAGGAATTTCTATGTCCCAAGAGGGATTTCTATGTCCCTAGAGGGATTTCTAGGTCCCTAGAGGGATTTCTAGGTCCCTAGAGGGATTTCTATGTCCCTAGAGGGATTTCTATGTCCCTAGAAGGATGTCTATGTCCCTAGAGGGATTTCTATGTCGCTAGAGGGATTTCTAGGTCGCTAGAGGGATTTCTCTGTCCCAAGAGGGATTTCTATGTCCCTAGAGGGATAGATTTCTATGTCCCAAGAGGGATTTCTATGTCCCTAGAGGGATTTCTATGTCGCTAGAGGGATTTCTAGGTCGCTAGAGGGATTTCTATGTTCCTAGAGGGATTTCTAGGTCCCTAGAGGGATAGATTTCTATGTCCCTAGAGGGATTTCTATGTCCCAAGAGGGATTTCTATGTCCCAAGAGGGATTTCTATGTCCCTAGAGGGATAGATTTCTATGTCCCTAGAGGGATTTCAATGTCCCTAGAGGGATTTCTATGTCCCAAGAGGGATTTCTATGTCCCTAGAGGGATAGATTTCTATGTCCCTAGAAGGAATTTCTATGTCCCTAGAGGGATTTCTAGGTCCCTAGAGGGATTTCTATGTCCCTAGAGAGAGAGATTTCTATGTCCCTAGAGGGATTTCTATGTCGCTAGAGGGATTTCTAGGTCGCTAGAGGGATATCAATGTCCCTAGAGGGATTTCTAGGTCCCTAGAGGGATTTCTATGTCCCTAGAGGGATAGATTTCTATGTCCCTAGAGGGATTTCTATGTCCCTAGAGGGATTTCTAGGTCCCTAGAGGGATAGATTTCTATGTCCCTAGAGGGATTTCTATGTCCCTAGAGGGATTTCTATGTCGCTAGAGGGATTTCTAGGTCCCTAGAGGGATAGATTTCTATGTCCCTAGAGGGATTTCTATGTCCCTAGAGGGATTTCAATGTCCCTAGAGGGATTTCTAGGTCCCTAGAGGGATTTCTATGTCCCTAGAGGGATAGATTTCTATGTCCCTAGAGGGATTTCTATGTCGCTAGAGGGATAGATTTCTATGTCCCTAGAGGGATTTCTATGTCCCTAGAGGGATTTCTATGTCGCTAGAGGGATTTCTAGGTCGCTAGAGGGATAGATTTCTATGTCCCTAGAGGGATTTCTATGTCCCTAGAGGGATTTCTATGTCCCAAGAGGGATTTCTATGTCCCTAGAGGGATAGATTTCTATGTCCCTAGAGGGATTTCTATGTCCCTAGAGGGATTTCTATGTCCCAAGAGGGATTTCTATGTCCCTAGAGGGATTTCTATGTCCCTAGAAAGATAGATTTCTATGTCCCTAGAGGGATTTCTATGTCCCAAGAGGGATAGATTTCTATGTCCCTAGAGGGATTTCTATGTCCCTAGAGGGATTTCTATGTCCCAAGAGGGATTTCTATGTCCCTAGAGGGATTTCTATGTCCCTAGAGGGATAGATTTCTATGTCCCTAGAGGGATTTCTATGTCCCAAGAGGGATTTCTATGTCCCAAGAGGGATTTCTATGTCCCTAGAGGGATAGATTTCTATGTCCCTAGAGGGATTTCAATGTCCCTAGAGGGATTTCTATGTCCCTAGAGGGATTTCTATGTCCCTATAGGGATTTCTAGGTCCCTAGAGGGATTTCTATGTCCCTAGAGGGATAGATTTCTATGTCCCTAGAGGGATTTTAATGTCCCTAGAGGGATTTCTATGTCCCAAGAGGGATTTCTATGTCCCAAGAGGGATTTCTATGTCCCTAGAGGGATTTCTATGTCCCTAGAGGGATAGATTTCTATGTCCCAAGAGGGATTTCTATGTCCCTAGAGGGATTTCTATGTCGCTAGAGGGATTTCTAGGTCGCTAGAGGGATTTCTATGTCCCTAGAGGGATTTCTAGGTCCCTAGAGGGATAGATTTCTATGTCCCTAGAGGGATTTCTATGTCCCAAGAGGGATTTCTATGTCCCTAGAGGGATTTCTATGTCCCAAGAGGGATTTCTATGTCCCTAGAGGGATAGATTTCTATGTCCCTAGAGGGATTTCTATGTCCCTAGAGGGATTTCTAGGTCCCTAGAGGGATTTCTATGTCCCTAGAGAGAGAGATTTCTATGTCCCTAGAGGGATTTCTATGTCGCTAGAGGGATTTCTAGGTCGCTAGAGGGATTTCAATGTCCCTAGAGGGATTTCTAGGTCCCTAGAGGGATTTCTATGTCCCTAGAGGGATAGATTTCTATGTCCCTAGAGGGATAGATTTCTATGTCCCTAGAGGGATTTCTATGTCCCAAGAGGGATTTCTATGTCCCAAGAGGGATTTCTATGTCCCAAGAGGGATTTCTATGTCCCTAGAGGGATAGATTTCTATGTCCCTAGAGGGATTTCAATGTCCCTAGAGGGATTTCTATGTCCCTAGAGGGATTTCTATGTCCCTAGAGGGATTTCTAGGTCCCTAGAGGGATTTCTATGTCCCTAGAGGGATAGATTTCTATGTCCCTGGAGGGATTTCAATGTCCCTAGAGGGATTTCTATGTCCCAAGAGGGATTTCTATGTCCCAAGAGGGATTTCTATGTCCCTAGAGGGATTTCTATGTCCCTAGAGGGATAGATTTCTATGTCCCTAGAGGGATTTCTATGTCCCTAGAGGGATTTCTATGTCCCAAGAGGGATTTCTATGTCCCAAGAGGGATTTCTATGTCCCTAGAGGGATAGATTTCTATGTCCCTAGAGGGATTTCAATGTCCCTAGAGGGATTTCTATGTCCCAAGAGGGATTTCTATGTCCCTAGAGGGATTTCTAGGTCCCTAGAGGGATTTCTAGGTCCCTAGAGGGATTTCTATGTCCCTAGAGGGATAGATTTCTATGTCCCTAGAGGGATTTCTATGTCCCTAGAGGGATAGATTTCTATGTCCCTAGAGGGATTTCTATGTCCCTAGAGGGATTTCTATGTCCCAAGAGGGATTTCTATGTCCCTAGAGGGATTTCTATGTCCCTAGAGGGATAGATTTCTATGTCCCTAGAGGGATTTCTATGTCCCAAGAGGGATTTCTATGTCCCAAGAGGGATTTCTATGTCCCTAGAGGGATAGATTTCTATGTCCCTAGAGGGATTTCAATGTCCCTAGAGGGATTTCTATGTCCCTAGAGGGATTTCTATGTCCCTATAGGGATTTCTAGGTCCCTAGAGGGATTTCTATGTCCCTAGAGGGATAGATTTCTATGTCCCTAGAGGGATTTCAATGTCCCTAGAGGGATTTCTATGTCCCAAGAGGGATTTCTATGTCCCAAGAGGGATTTCTATGTCCCTAGAGGGATTTCTATGTCCCTAGAGGGATAGATTTCTATGTCCCTAGAGGGATTTCAATGTCCCTAGAGGGATTTCTATGTCCCAAGAGGGATTTCTATGTCCCTAGAGGGATTTCTAGGTCCCTAGAGGGATTTCTAGGTCCCTAGAGGGATTTCTATGTCCCTAGAGGGATAGATTTCTATGTCCCTAGAGGGATTTCTATGTCCCTAGAAGGATTTCTATGTCCCTAGAGGGATTTCTATGTCGCTAGAGGGATTTCTAGGTCGCTAGAGGGATTTCTCTGTCCCAAGAGGGATTTCTATGTCCCTAGAGGGATAGATTTCTATGTCCCAAGAGGGATTTCTATGTCCCTAGAGGGATTTCTATGTCGCTAGAGGGATTTCTAGGTCGCTAGAGGGATTTCTATGTCCCTAGAGGGATTTCTAGGTCCCTAGAGGGATAGATTTCTATGTCCCTAGAGGGATTTCTATGTCCCAAGAGGGATTTCTATGTCCCAAGAGGGATTTCTATGTCCCTAGAGGGATAGATTTCTATGTCCCTAGAGGGATTTCAATGTCCCTAGAGGGATTTCTATGTCCCAAGAGGGATTTCTATGTCCCTAGAGGGATAGATTTCTATGTCCCTAGAGGGATTTCTATGTCCCTAGAGGGATTTCTAGGTCCCTAGAGGGATTTCTATGTCCCTAGAGAGAGAGATTTCTATGTCCCTAGAGGGATTTCTATGTCGCTAGAGGGATTTCTAGGTCGCTAGAGGGATTTCAATGTCCCTAGAGGGATTTCTAGGTCCCTAGAGGGATTTCTATGTCCCTAGAGGGATAGATTTCTATGTCCCTAGAGGGATTTCTATGTCCCTCGAGGGATTTCTAGGTCCCTAGAGGGATAGATTTCTATGTCCCTAGAGGGATTTCTATGTCCCTAGAGGGATTTCTATGTCGCTAGAGGGATTTCTATGTCGCTAGAGGGATTTCTATGTCCCAAGAGGGATTTCTATGTCCCAAGAGGGATTTCTATGTCCCTAGAGGGATTTCTATGTCCCTAGAGGGATAGATTTCTATGTCCCTAGAGGGATTTCAATGTCCCTAGAGGGATTTCTAGGTCCCAAGAGGGATAGATTTCTATGTCCCTAGAGGGATTTCTATGTCCCTAGAGGGATTTCTATGTCCCAAGAGGGATTTCTATGTCCCTAGAGGGATTTCTATGTCCCTAGAGGGATAGATTTCTATGTCCCTAGAGGGATTTCTATGTCCCAAGAGGAATTTCTATGTCCCAAGAGGGATTTCTATGTCCCTAGAGGGATTTCTAGGTCCCTAGAGGGATTTCTAGGTCCCTAGAGGGATTTCTATGTCCCTAGAGGGATTTCTATGTCCCTAGAAGGATTTCTATGTCCCTAGAGGGATTTCTATGTCGCTAGAGGGATTTCTAGGTCGCTAGAGGGATTTCTCTGTCCCAAGAGGGATTTCTATGTCCCTAGAGGGATAGATTTCTATGTCCCAAGAGGGATTTCTATGTCCCTAGAGGGATTTCTATGTCGCTAGAGGGATTTCTAGGTCGCTAGAGGGATTTCTATGTTCCTAGAGGGATTTCTAGGTCCCTAGAGGGATAGATTTCTATGTCCCTAGAGGGATTTCTATGTCCCAAGAGGGATTTCTATGTCCCAAGAGGGATTTCTATGTCCCTAGAGGGATAGATTTCTATGTCCCTAGAGGGATTTCAATGTCCCTAGAGGGATTTCTATGTCCCAAGAGGGATTTCTATGTCCCTAGAGGGATAGATTTCTATGTCCCTAGAAGGAATTTCTATGTCCCTAGAGGGATTTCTAGGTCCCTAGAGGGATTTCTATGTCCCTAGAGAGAGAGATTTCTATGTCCCTAGAGGGATTTCTATGTCGCTAGAGGGATTTCTAGGTCGCTAGAGGGATTTCAATGTCCCTAGAGGGATTTCTAGGTCCCTAGAGGGATTTCTATGTCCCTAGAGGGATAGATTTCTATGTCCCTAGAGGGATTTCTATGTCCCTAGAGGGATTTCTAGGTCCCTAGAGGGATAGATTTCTATGTCCCTAGAGGGATTTCTATGTCCCTAGAGGGATTTCTATGTCGCTAGAGGGATTTCTAGGTCCCTAGAGGGATAGATTTCTATGTCCCTAGAGGGATTTCTATGTCCCTAGAGGGATTTCAATGTCCCTAGAGGGATTTCTAGGTCCCTAGAGGGATTTCTATGTCCCTAGAGGGATAGATTTCTATGTCCCTAGAGGGATTTCTATGTCGCTAGAGGGATTTCTAGGTCGCTAGAGGGATTTCTATGTTCCTAGAGGGATTTCTAGGTCCCTAGAGGGATAGATTTCTATGTCCCTAGAGGGATTTCTATGTCCCAAGAGGGATTTCTATGTCCCAAGAGGGATTTCTATGTCCCTAGAGGGATAGATTTCTATGTCCCTAGAGGGATTTCAATGTCCCTAGAGGGATTTCTATGTCCCAAGAGGGATTTCTATGTCCCTAGAGGGATAGATTTCTATGTCCCTAGAAGGAATTTCTATGTCCCTAGAGGGATTTCTAGGTCCCTAGAGGGATTTCTATGTCCCTAGAGAGAGAGATTTCTATGTCCCTAGAGGGATTTCTATGTCGCTAGAGGGATTTCTAGGTCGCTAGAGGGATTTCAATGTCCCTAGAGGGATTTCTAGGTCCCTAGAGGGATTTCTATGTCCCTAGAGGGATAGATTTCTATGTCCCTAGAGGGATTTCTATGTCCCTAGAGGGATTTCTAGGTCCCTAGAGGGATAGATTTCTATGTCCCTAGAGGGATTTCTATGTCCCTAGAGGGATTTCTATGTCGCTAGAGGGATTTCTAGGTCCCTAGAGGGATAGATTTCTATGTCCCTAGAGGGATTTCTATGTCCCTAGAGGGATTTCAATGTCCCTAGAGGGATTTCTAGGTCCCTAGAGGGATTTCTATGTCCCTAGAGGGATAGATTTCTATGTCCCTAGAGGGATTTCTATGTCGCTAGAGGGATAGATTTCTATGTCCCTAGAGGGATTTCTATGTCCCTAGAGGGATTTCTATGTCGCTAGAGGGATTTCTAGGTCGCTAGAGGGATAGATTTCTATGTCCCTAGAGGGATTTCTATGTCCCTAGAGGGATTTCTATGTCCCAAGAGGGATTTCTATGTCCCTAGAGGGATAGATTTCTATGTCCCTAGAGGGATTTCTATGTCCCAAGAGGGATTTCTATGTCCCTAGAGGGATTTCAATGTCCCTATAGGGATTTCTAGGTCCCTAGAGGGATTTCTATGTCCCTAGAGGGATAGATTTCTATGTCCCTAGAGGGATTTTAATGTCCCTAGAGGGATTTCTATGTCCCAAGAGGGATTTCTATGTCCCAAGAGGGATTTCTATGTCCCTAGAGGGATTTCTATGTCCCTAGAGGGATAGATTTCTATGTCCCTAGAGGGATTTCAATGTCCCTAGAGGGATTTCTATGTCCCAAGAGGGATTTCTATGTCCCTAGAGGGATTTCTAGGTCCCTAGAGGGATTTCTAGGTCCCTAGAGGGATTTCTATGTCCCTAGAGGGATAGATTTCTATGTCCCTAGAGGGATTTCTATGTCCCTAGAAGGATTTCTATGTCCCTAGAGGGATTTCTATGTCGCTAGAGGGATTTCTAGGTCGCTAGAGGGATTTCTCTGTCCCAAGAGGGATTTCTATGTCCCTAGAGGGATAGATTTCTATGTCCCAAGAGGGATTTCTATGTCCCTAGAGGGATTTCTATGTCGCTAGAGGGATTTCTAGGTCGCTAGAGGGATTTCTATGTCCCTAGAGGGATTTCTAGGTCCCTAGAGGGATAGATTTCTATGTCCCTAGAGGGATTTCTATGTCCCAAGAGGGATTTCTATGTCCCAAGAGGGATTTCTATGTCCCTAGAGGGATAGATTTCTATGTCCCTAGAGGGATTTCAATGTCCCTAGAGGGATTTCTATGTCCCAAGAGGGATTTCTATGTCCCTAGAGGGATAGATTTCTATGTCCCTAGAGGGATTTCTATGTCCCTAGAGGGATTTCTAGGTCCCTAGAGGGATTTCTATGTCCCTAGAGAGAGAGATTTCTATGTCCCTAGAGGGATTTCTATGTCGCTAGAGGGATTTCTAGGTCGCTAGAGGGATTTCAATGTCCCTAGAGGGATTTCTAGGTCCCTAGAGGGATTTCTATGTCCCTCGAGGGATAGATTTCTATGTCCCTAGAGGGATTTCTATGTCCCTCGAGGGATTTCTAGGTCCCTAGAGGGATAGATTTCTATGTCCCTAGAGGGATTTCTATGTCCCTAGAGGGATTTCTATGTCGCTAGAGGGATTTCTATGTCGCTAGAGGGATTTCTATGTCCCAAGAGGGATTTCTATGTCCCAAGAGGGATTTCTATGTCCCTAGAGGGATTTCTATGTCCCTAGAGGGATAGATTTCTATGTCCCTAGAGGGATTTCAATGTCCCTAGAGGGATTTCTAGGTCCCAAGAGGGATAGATTTCTATGTCCCTAGAGGGATTTCTATGTCCCTAGAGGGATTTCTATGTCCCAAGAGGGATTTCTATGTCCCTAGAGGGATTTCTATGTCCCTAGAGGGATAGATTTCTATGTCCCTAGAGGGATTTCTATGTCCCAAGAGGGATTTCTATGTCCCAAGAGGGATTTCTATGTCCCTAGAGGGATAGATTTCTATGTCCCTAGAGGGATTTCAATGTCCCTAGAGGGATTTCTATGTCCCTAGAGGGATTTCTATGTCCCTAGAGGGATTTCTAGGTCCCTAGAGGGATTTCTATGTCCCTAGAGGGATAGATTTCTATGTCCCTGGAGGGATTTCAATGTCCCTAGAGGGATTTCTATGTCCCAAGAGGGATTTCTATGTCCCAAGAGGGATTTCTATGTCCCTAGAGGGATTTCTATGTCCCTAGAGGGATAGATTTCTATGTCCCTAGAGGGATTTCTATGTCCCTAGAGGGATTTCTATGTCCCAAGAGGGATTTCTATGTCCCAAGAGGGATTTCTATGTCCCTAGAGGGATAGATTTCTATGTCCCTAGAGGGATTTCAATGTCCCTAGAGGGATTTCTATGTCCCAAGAGGGATTTCTATGTCCCTAGAGGGATTTCTAGGTCCCTAGAGGGATTTCTAGGTCCCTAGAGGGATTTCTATGTCCCTAGAGGGATAGATTTCTATGTCCCTAGAGGGATTTCTATGTCCCTAGAAGGATTTCTATGTCCCTAGAGGGATTTCTATGTCGCTAGAGGGATTTCTAGGTCGCTAGAGGGATTTCTCTGTCCCAAGAGGGATTTCTATGTCCCTAGAGGGATAGATTTCTATGTCCCAAGAGGGATTTCCATGTCCCTAGAGGGATTTCTATGTCGCTAGAGGGATTTCTAGGTCGCTAGAGGGATTTCTATGTCCCTAGAGGGATTTCTAGGTCCCTAGAGGGATAGATTTCTATGTCCCTAGAGGGATTTCTATGTCCCTAGAGGGATTTCTATGTCGCTAGAGGGATTTCTAGGTCCCTAGAGGGATAGATTTCTATGTCCCTAGAGGGATTTCTATGTCCCTAGAGGGATAGATTTCTATGTCCCTAGAGGGATTTCTATGTCCCTAGAGGGATTTCTAGGTCCCTAGAGGGATAGATTTCTATGTCCCTAGAGGGATTTCTATGTCCCTAGAGGGATTTCTATGTCGCTAGAGGGATTTCTAGGTCCCTAGAGGGATAGATTTCTATGTCCCTAGAGGGATTTCTATGTCCCTAGAGGGATTTCAATGTCCCTAGAGGGATTTCTAGGTCCCTAGAGGGATTTCTATGTCCCTAGAGGGATAGATTTCTATGTCCCTAGAGGGATTTCTATGTCGCTAGAGGGATTTCTATGTCCCAAGAGGGATTTCTATGTCCCAAGAGGGATTTCTATGTCCCTAGAGGGATTTCTATGTCCCTAGAGGGATAGATTTCTATGTCCCTAGAGGGATTTCAATGTCCCTAGAGGGATTTCTAGGTCCCTAGAGGGATTTCTATGTCCCTAGAGGGATAGATTTCTATGTCCCTAGAGGGATTTCTATGTCCCTAGAGGGATTTCTATGTCCCAAGAGGGATTTCTATGTCCCTAGAGGGATAGATTTCTATGTCCCTAGAGGGATTTCTATGTCCCTAGAGGGATTTCTATGTCGCTAGAGGGATTTCTAGGTCGCTAGAGGGATTTCTATGTCCCAAGAGGGATTTCTATGTCCCTAGAGGGATAGATTTCTATGTCCCTAGAGGGATTTCTATGTCGCTAGAGGGATTTCTAGGTCGCTAGAGGGATTTCTATGTCCCTAGAGGGATTTCTAGGTCCCTAGAGGGATAGATTTCTATGTCCCTAGAGGGATTTCTATGTCCCAAGAGGGATTTCTATGTCCCAAGAGGGATTTCTATGTCCCAAGAGGGATTTCTATGTCCCTAGAGGGATTTCTATGTCCCTAGAGGGATAGATTTCTATGTCCCTAGAGGGATTTCTAGGTCCCTAGAGGGATTTCTAGGTCCCTAGAGGGATTTCTATGTCCCTAGAGGGATAGATTTCTATGTCCCTAGAGGGATTTCAATGTCCCTAGAGGGATAGATTTCTATGTCCCTAGAGGGATTTCAATGTCCCTAGAGGGATTTCTATGTCCCAAGAGGGATTTCTATGTCCCAAGAGGGATTTCTATGTCCCTAGAGGGATTTCTATGTCCCTAGAGGGATAGATTTCTATGTCCCTAGAGGGATTTCTAGGTCCCTAGAGGGATTTCTAGGTCCCTAGAGGGATTTCTATGTCCCTAGAGGGATAGATTTCTATGTCCCTAGAGGGATTTCTATGTCCCTAGAGGGATTTCTATGTCCCTAGAGGGATAGATTTCTATGTCCCTAGAGGGATTTCTATGTCCCTAGAGGGATAGATTTCTATGTCCCTAGAGGGATTTCTATGTCCCTAGAGGGATTTCTATGTCCCAAGAGGGATTTCTATGTCCCTAGAGGGATAGATTTCTATGTCCCTAGAGGGATTTCTATGTCCCTAGAGGGATTTCTATGTCGCTAGAGGGATTTCTAGGTCGCTAGAGGGATTTCTATGTCCCAAGAGGGATTTCTATGTCCCTAGAGGGATAGATTTCTATGTCCCTAGAAGGATTTCTAGGTCCCTAGAGGGATTTCTATGTCCCTAGAGGGATAGATTTCTATGTCCCTAGAGGGATTTCTATGTCCCTAGAGGGATTTCTATGTCCCAAGAGGGATTTCTATGTCCCTAGAGGGATAGATTTCTATGTCCCTAGAGGGATTTCTATGTCCCTAGAGGGATTTCTATTTCCCAAGAGGGATTTCTATGTCCCTAGAGGGATTTCTATGTCCCTAGAAAGATAGATTTCTATGTCCCTAGAGGGATTTCTATGTCCCAAGAGGGATAGATTTCTATGTCCCTAGAGGGATTTCTAAGTCCCTAGAGGGATTTCTATGTCCCAAGAGGGATTTCTATGTCCCTAGAGGGATAGATTTCTATGTCCCTAGAGGGATTTCTAGGTCCCTAGAGGGATTTCTATGTCCCTAGAGGGATTTCTAGGTCCCTAGAGGGATAGATTTCTATGTCCCTAGAGGGATTTCTATGTCCCAAGAGGGATTTCTATGTCCCAAGAGGGATTTCTATGTCCCTAGAGGGATAGATTTCTATGTCCCTAGAGGGATTTCAATGTCCCTAGAGGGATTTCTATGTCCCAAGAGGGATTTCTATGTCCCTAGAGGGATAGATTTCTATGTCCCTAGAGGGATTTCTATGTCCCTAGAGGGATTTCTAGGTCCCTAGAGGGATTTCTATGTCCCTAGAGAGAGAGATTTCTATGTCCCTAGAGGGATTTCTATGTCGCTAGAGGGATTTCTAGGTCGCTAGAGGGATTTCAATGTCCCTAGAGGGATTTCTAGGTCCCTAGAGGGATTTCTATGTCCCTAGAGGGATAGATTTCTATGTCCCTAGAGGGATTTCTATGTCCCTCGAGGGATTTCTAGGTCCCTAGAGGGATAGATTTCTATGTCCCTAGAGGGATTTCTATGTCCCTAGAGGGATTTCTATGTCGCTAGAGGGATTTCTATGTCGCTAGAGGGATTTCTATGTCCCAAGAGGGATTTCTATGTCCCTAGAGGGATTTCTATGTCCCTAGAGGGATAGATTTCTATGTCCCTAGAGGGATTTCAATGTCCCTAGAGGGATTTCTAGGTCCCAAGAGGGATAGATTTCTATGTCCCTAGAGGGATTTCTATGTCCCTAGAGGGATTTCTATGTCCCAAGAGGGATTTCTATGTCCCTAGAGGGATTTCTATGTCCCTAGAGGGATAGATTTCTATGTCCCTAGAGGGATTTCTATGTCCCAAGAGGGATTTCTATGTCCCAAGAGGGATTTCTATGTCCCTAGAGGGATAGATTTCTATGTCCCTAGAGGGATTTCAATGTCCCTAGAGGGATTTCTATGTCCCTAGAGGGATTTCTATGTCCCTAGAGGGATTTCTAGGTCCCTAGAGGGATTTCTATGTCCCTAGAGGGATAGATTTCTATGTCCCTAGAGGGATTTCAATGTCCCTAGAGGGATTTCTATGTCCCAAGAGGGATTTCTATGTCCCAAGAGAGATTTCTATGTCCCTAGAGGGATTTCTATGTCCCTAGAGGGATAGATTTCTATATCCCTAGAGGGATTTCTATGTCCCTAGAGGGATTTCTATGTCCCAAGAGGGATTTCTATGTCCCAAGAGGGATTTCTATGTCCCTAGAGGGATAGATTTCTATGTCCCTAGAGGGATTTCAATGTCCCTAGAGGGATTTCTATGTCCCAAGAGGGATTTCTATGTCCCTAGAGGGATTTCTAGGTCCCTAGAGGGATTTCTAGGTCCCTAGAGGGATTTCTATGTCCCTAGAGGGATAGATTTCTATGTCCCTAGAGGGATTTCTATGTCCCTAGAAGGATTTCTATGTCCCTAGAGGGATTTCTATGTCGCTAGAGGGATTTCTAGGTCGCTAGAGGGATTTCTCTGTCCCAAGAGGGATTTCTATGTCCCTAGAGGGATAGATTTCTATGTCCCAAGAGGGATTTCTATGTCCCTAGAGGGATTTCTATGTCGCTAGAGGGATTTCTAGGTCGCTAGAGGGATTTCTATGTCCCTAGAGGGATTTCTAGGTCCCTAGAGGGATAGATTTCTATGTCCCTAGAGGGATTTCTATGTCCCAAGAGGGATTTCTATGTCCCAAGAGGGATTTCTATGTCCCTAGAGGGATAGATTTCTATGTCCCTAGAGGGATTTCAATGTCCCTAGAGGGATTTCTATGTCCCAAGAGGGATTTCTATGTCCCTAGAGGGATAGATTTCTATGTCCCTAGAGGGATTTCTATGTCCCTAGAGGGATTTCTAGGTCCCTAGAGGGATTTCTATGTCCCTAGAGAGAGAGATTTCTATGTCCCTAGAGGGATTTCTATGTCGCTAGAGGGATTTCTAGGTCGCTAGAGGGATTTCAATGTCCCTAGAGGGATTTCTAGGTCCCTAGAGGGATTTCTATGTCCCTAGAGGGATAGATTTCTATGTCCCTAGAGGGATTTCTATGTCCCTAGAGGGATTTCTAGGTCCCTAGAGGGATAGATTTCTATGTCCCTAGAGGGATTTCTATGTCCCTAGAGGGATTTCTATGTCGCTAGAGGGATTTCTAGGTCCCTAGAGGGATAGATTTCTATGTCCCTAGAGGGATTTCTATGTCCCTAGAGGGATTTCAATGTCCCTAGAGGGATTTCTAGGTCCCTAGAGGGATTTCTATGTCCCTAGAGGGATAGATTTCTATGTCCCTAGAGGGATTTCTATGTCGCTAGAGGGATTTCTAGGTCGCTAGAGGGATTTCTATGTCCCAAGAGGGATTTCTATGTCCCTAGAGGGATAGATTTCTATGTCCCTAGAGGGATTTCTATGTCGCTAGAGGGATTTCTAGGTCGCTAGAGGGATTTCTATGTCCCTAGAGGGATTTCTAGGTCCCTAGAGGGATAGATTTCTATGTCCCTAGAGGGATTTCTATGTCCCAAGAGGGATTTCTATGTCCCAAGAGGGATTTCTATGTCCCAAGAGGGATTTCTATGTCCCTAGAGGGATTTCTATGTCCCTAGAGGGATAGATTTCTATGTCCCTAGAGGGATTTCTAGGTCCCTAGAGGGATATCTAGGTCCCTAGAGGGATTTCTATGTCCCTAGAGGGATAGATTTCTATGTCCCTAGAGGGATTTCAATGTCCCTAGAGGGATAGATTTCTATGTCCCTAGAGGGATTTCAATGTCCCTAGAGGGATTTCTATGTCCCAAGAGGGATTTCTATGTCCCAAGAGGGATTTCTATGTCCCTAGAGGGATTTCTATGTCCCTAGAGGGATAGATTTCTATGTCCCTAGAGGGATTTCTAGGTCCCTAGAGGGATTTCTAGGTCCCTAGAGGGATTTCTATGTCCCTAGAGGGATAGATTTCTATGTCCCTAGAGGGATTTCTATGTCCCTAGAGGGATTTCTATGTCCCTAGAGGGATAGATTTCTATGTCCCTAGAGGGATTTCTATGTCCCTAGAGGGATAGATTTCTATGTCCCTAGAGGGATTTCTATGTCCCTAGAGGGATTTCTATGTCCCAAGAGGGATTTCTATGTCCCTAGAGGGATAGATTTCTATGTCCCTAGAGGGATTTCTATGTCCCTAGAGGGATTTCTATGTCGCTAGAGGGATTTCTAGGTCGCTAGAGGGATTTCTATGTCCCAAGAGGGATTTCTATGTCCCTAGAGGGATAGATTTCTATGTCCCTAGAAGGATTTCTAGGTCCCTAGAGGGATTTCTATGTCCCTAGAGGGATAGATTTCTATGTCCCTAGAGGGATTTCTATGTCCCTAGAGGGATTTCTATGTCCCAAGAGGGATTTCTATGTCCCTAGAGGGATAGATTTCTATGTCCCTAGAGGGATTTCTATGTCCCTAGAGGGATTTCTATGTCCCAAGAGGGATTTCTATGTCCCTAGAGGGATTTCTATGTCCCTAGAAAGATAGATTTCTATGTCCCTAGAGGGATTTCTATGTCCCAAGAGGGATAGATTTCTATGTCCCTAGAGGGATTTCTGAGTCCCTAGAGGGATTTCTATGTCCCAAGAGGGATTTCTATGTCCCTAGAGGGATTTCTATGTCCCTAGAGGGATAGATTTCTATGTCCCTAGAGGGATTTCTATGTCCCAAGAGGGATTTCTATGTCCCAAGAGGGATTTCTATGTCCCTAGAGGGATAGATTTCTATGTCCCTAGAGGGATTTCAATGTCCCTAGAGGGATTTCTATGTCCCTAGAGGGATTTCTATGTCCCTAGAGGGATTTCTAGGTCCCTAGAGGGATTTCTATGTCCCTAGAGGGATAGATTTCTATGTCCCTAGAGGGATTTCAATGTCCCTAGAGGGATTTCTATGTCCCAAGAGGGATTTCTATGTCCCTAGAGGGATTTCTAGGTCCCTAGAGAGATAGATTTCTATGTCCCTAGAGGGATTTCTATGTCCCTAGAGAGATTTCTAGGTCCCTAGAGGGATTTCTATGTCCCAAGAGGGATTTCTATGTCCCTAGAGGGATAGATTTCTATGTCCCTAGAGGGATTTCTATGTCCCTAGAGGGATTTCTATGTCCCAAGAGGGATTTCTATGTCCCAAGAGGGATTTCAATGTCCCTAGAGGGATTTCTATGTCCCAAGAGGGATTTCTATGTCCCAAGAGGGATTTCTATGTCCCTAGAGGGATTTCTATGTCCCTAGAGGGATAGATTTCTATGTCCCTAGAGGGATTTCTAGGTCCCTAGAGGGATTTCTAGGTCCCTAGAGGGATTTCTATGTCCCTAGAGGGATTTCTATGTCCCAAGAGGGATTTCTATGTCCCTAGAGGGATTTCTATGTCCCTAGAAAGATAGATTTCTCGATATAGACGAGATAGATAGAAATCTATCTTTCTAGGGACATAGAAATCCCTAGAGGGATTTCAATGTCCCTAGAGGGATTTCTAGGTCCCTAGAGGGATTTCTATGTCCCTAGAGGGATAGATTTCTATGTCCCTAGAGGGATTTCTAGGTCCCTAGAGAGATAGATTTCTATGTCCCTAGAGGGATTTCTATGTCCCTAGAGAGATTTCTAGGTCCCTAGAGGGATTTCTATGTCCCAAGAGGGATTTCTATGTCCCTAGAGGGATTTCAATGTCCCTAGAGGGATAGATTTCTATGTCCCTAGAGGGATTTCTATGTCCCTAGAGGGATAGATTTCTATGTCCCTAGAGGGATTTCTTTGTCCCTAGAGGGATTTCTATGTCCCAAGAGGGATTTCTATGTCCCTAGAGGGATAGATTTCTATGTCCCTAGAGGGATTTCTATGTCCCTAGAGGGATTTCTATGTCGCTAGAGGGATTTCTAGGTCGCTTGAGGGATTTCTATGTCCCAAGAGGGATTTCTATGTCCCTAGAGGGATAGATTTCTATGTCCCTAGAAGGATTTCTAGGTCCCTAGAGGGATTTCTATGTCCCTAGAGGGATAGATTTCTATGTCCCTAGAGGGATTTCTATGTCCCTAGAGGGATTTCTATGTCCCAAGAGGGATTTCTATGTCCCTAGAGGGATTTCTAGGTCCCTAGAGAGATAGATTTCTATGTCCCTAGAGGGATTTCTATGTCCCTAGAGAGATTTCTAGGTCCCTAGAGGGATTTCTATGTCCCAAGAGGGATTTCTATGTCCCTAGAGGGATTTCTATGTCCCTAGAGGGATAGATTTCTATGTCCCTAGAGGGATTTCTATGTCCCTAGAGGGATTTCTATGTCCCAAGAGGGATTTCTATGTCCCTAGAGGGATTTCTATGTCGCTAGAGGGATTTCTAGGTCGCTAGAGGGATTTCTATGTCCCAAGAGGGATTTCTATGTCCCTAGAGGGATAGATTTCTATGTCCCTAGAAGGATTTCTAGGTCCCTAGAGGGATTTCTATGTCCCTAGAGGGATTTCTATGTCCCAGAGGGATTTCTAGGTCCCTAGAGGGATTTCTATGTCCCTAGAGGGATAGATTTCTATGTCCCTAGAGGGATTTCTATGTCCCTAGAGGGATTTCTATGTCCCTAGAGGGATAGATTTCTATGTCCCTAGAGGGATTTCTATGTCCCTAGAGGGATTTCTATGTCCCTAGAGGGATTTCTATGTCCCAAGAGGGATTTCTAGGTCCCTAGAGGGATTTCTATGTCCCTAGAGGGATAGATTTCTATGTCCCTAGAGGGATTTCTATGTCCCTAGAGGGATTTCTATGTCCCAAGAGGGATTTCTATGTCCCTAGAGGGATTTCTATGTCCCTAGAGGGATAGATTTCTATGTCCCTAGAGGGATTTCTATGTCCCAAGAGGGATAGATTTCTATGTCCCTAGAGGGATTTCTATGTCCCTAGAGGGATTTCTATGTCCCAAGAGGGATTTCTATGTCCCTAGAGGGATTTCTAGGTCCCTAGAGAGAGAGATTTCTATGTCCTTAGAGGGATTTCTATGTCGCTAGAGGGATTTCTAGGTCCCTAGAGGGATTTCTATGTCCCAGAGGGATTTCTAGGTCCCTAGAGGGATTTCTATGTCCCTAGAGGGATAGATTTCTATGTGCCTAGAGGGATAGATTTCTATGTCCCTAGAGGGATTTCTATGTCCCTAGAGGGATTTCTATGTCCCTAGAGGGATAGATTTCTATGTCCCTAGAGGGATTTCTATGTCCCTAGAGGGATTTCTAGGTCCCTAGAGAGAGAGATTTCTATGTCCTTAGAGGGATTTCTATGTCGCTAGAGGGATTTCTAGGTCCCTAGAGGGATTTCTATGTCCCAGAGGGATTTCTAGGTCCCTAGAGGGATTTCTATGTCCCTAGAGGGATAGATTTCTATGTTCCTAGAGGGATTTCTATGTCCCTAGAGGGATTTCTATGTCCCTAGAGGGATAGATTTCTATGTCCCTAGAGGGATTTCTATGTCCCTAGAGGGATTTCTATGTCCCTAGAGGGATTTCTAGGTCCCAAGAGGGATTTCTATGTCCCTAGAGGGATTTCTATGTCCCTAGAGGGATTTCTAGGTCCCTAGAGAGAGAGATTTCTATGTCCTTAGAGGGATTTCTATGTCGCTAGAGGGATTTCTAGGTCCCTAGAGGGATTTCTATGTCCCAGAGGGATTTCTAGGTCCCTAGAGGGATTTCTATGTCCCTAGAGGGATAGATTTCTATGTCCCTAGAGGGATTTCTATGTCCCTAGAGGGATTTCTATGTCCCTAGAGGGATAGATTTCTATGTCCCTAGAGGGATTTCTATGTCCCTAGAGGGATTTCTATGTCCCTAGAGGGATTTCTAGGTCCCAAGAGGGATTTCTATGTCCCTAGAGGGATATATTTCTATGTCCCTAGAGGGATTTCTATGTCCCTAGAGACGGTTACCTTGGATAACCTTTCAAAATAGGAATGTAATAATATTGGAAATAAATAAATCGAAGTAATAACAATATAATTAAATATATAACATGTTATAAAATAATGTTGTATATAATGTAAATAAATATAATAACGAGATTAATAAATAGAGTAATAATAATGGAAATACATAAATCGAAGTAATAACAATATAATTGAATATATAACATATTATAAAATAATTTGGTATATAATGTAAATAAATAAAATAATGAGATCAATAAATACTCCAATATATAAACGATTTAAAATTAAAATAATTATCTAAAACTAGTATAAAGTATAATAAATAAATAATAAGTATATTTAATCATAAATAATAAGTGTAGGATGTAAAATAATGCAACATATATAAAATATTTAAAATTCAAAAAATTATTTAAAAACTTAACATTCAATCGCATTTCGGTGGAAAATGGGTTGCTATACAGTTCAACATGGATTGAAAAGAGTCTCTATCCCTACATTTCCTATTTTTCTGCAAAATGTTTTTCTCCTGGCAAAAATGAATTGCATCTTCCTCGGTTCTTGCCAAATCCCAAATAAGCATTGTCGTATAACTAAGAAACACCAAACAACAAAATATCGACATTATCTTGTATTATTAACAAAGAACAACTGAGCAACAAACACAACAACGCTCGAACAGACTAGTAAACAAACAATGATGTCTGTCAAAAATGTAAGGTTATCCAAGGTAACTGGTAGAAATGTAACTGTTATCTTGGGTTTTGAGAGGGATATCTGGAGTTTTAGAAGGGATTTCTAGGTCCCTAGAGGGATTTCTATGTCCCTAGAGGGACTTCTATGTCCCTAGAGGGATTTCTAGGTTCCTAGAGGGATTTCTAGGTCCCTAGAGAGATAGATTTCTATGTCCCTAGAGGGATTTCTATGTCCCTAGAGAGATTTCTAGGTCCCTAGAGGGATTTCTATGTCCCTAGAGGGATTTCTAGGTCCCTAGAGGGATTTCTACGTCCCTAGAGGGATTTCTATGTCCCAAGAGGGATTTCTATGTCCCTAGAGGGATAGATTTCTATGTCCCTAGAGGGATTTCTATGTCCCTAGAGGGATTTCTAGGTCCCTAGAGGGATTTCTATGTCCCTAGAGAGAGAGATTTCTATGTCCCTAGAGGGATTTCTATGTCGCTAGAGGGATTTCTAGGTCGCTAGAGGGATTTCAATGTCCCTAGAGGGATTTCTAGGTCCCTAGAGGGATTTCTATGTCCCTAGAGGGATAGATTTCTATGTCCCTAGAGGGATTTCTATGTCCCTAGAGGGATTTCTAGGTCCCTAGAGGGATAGATTTCTATGTCCCTAGAGGGATTTCTATGTCCCTAGAGGGATTTCTATGTTGCTAGAGGGATTTCTAGGTCCCTAGAGGGATAGATTTCTATGTCCCTAGAGGGATTTCTATGTCCCTAGAGGGATTTCAATGTCCCTAGAGGGATTTCTAGGTCCCTAGAGGGATTTCTATGTCCCTAGAGGGATAGATTTCTATGTCCCTAGAGGGATTTCTATGTCGCTAGAGGGATTTCTAGGTCGCTAGAGGGATTTCAATGTCCCTAGAGGGATTTCTATGTCCCAAGAGGGATTTCTATGTCCCAAGAGGGATTTCTATGTCCCTAGAGGGATTTCTATGTCCCTAGAGGGATAGATTTCTATGTCCCTAGAGGGATTTCAATGTCCCTAGAGGGATTTCTATGTCCCAAGAGGGATTTCTATGTCCCAAGAGGGATTTCTATGTCCCTAGAGGGATAGATTTCTATGTCCCTAGAGGGATTTCAATGTCCCTAGAGGGATTTCTAGGTCCCTAGAGGGATTTCTATGTCCCTAGAGGGATAGATTTCTATGTCCCTAGAGGGATTTCTATGTCCCTAGAGGTATTTCTATGTCCCAAGAGGGATTTCTATGTCCCTAGAGGGATAGATTTCTATGTCCCTAGAGGGATTTCTATGTCCCTAGAGGGATTTCTATGTCGCTAGAGGGATTTCTAGGTCGCTAGAGGGATTTCTATGTCCCAAGAGGGATTTCTATGTCCCTAGAGGGATAGATTTCTATGTCCCTAGAGGGATTTCTATGTCGCTAGAGGGATTTCAATGTCCCTAGAGGGATAGATTTCTATGTCCCTAGAGGGATTTCTATGTCCCTAGAGGGATAGATTTCTATGTCCCTAGAGGGATTTCTATGTCCCTAGAGGGATAGATTTCTATGTCCCTAGAGGGATTTCTTTGTCCCTAGAGGGATTTCTATGTCCCAAGAGGGATTTCTATGTCCCTAGAGGGATAGATTTCTATGTCCCTAGAGGGATTTCTATGTCCCTAGAGGGATTTCTATGTCGCTAGAGGGATTTCTAGGTCGCTTGAGGGATTTCTATGTCCCAAGAGGGATTTCTATGTCCCTAGAGGGATAGATTTCTATGTCCCTAGAAGGATTTCTAGGTCCCTAGAGGGATTTCTATGTCCCTAGAGGGATAGATTTCTATGTCCCTAGAGGGATTTCTATGTCCCTAGAGGGATTTCTATGTCCCAAGAGGGATTTCTATGTCCCTAGAGGGATTTCTAGGTCCCTAGAGAGATAGATTTCTATGTCCCTAGAGGGATTTCTATGTCCCTAGAGAGATTTCTAGGTCCCTAGAGGGATTTCTATGTCCCAAGAGGGATTTCTATGTCCCTAGAGGGATTTCTATGTCCCTAGAGGGATAGATTTCTATGTCCCTAGAGGGATTTCTATGTCCCTAGAGGGATTTCTATGTCCCAAGAGGGATTTCTATGTCCCTAGAGGGATTTCTATGTCGCTAGAGGGATTTCTAGGTCGCTAGAGGGATTTCTATGTCCCAAGAGGGATTTCTATGTCCCTAGAGGGATAGATTTCTATGTCCCTAGAAGGATTTCTAGGTCCCTAGAGGGATTTCTATGTCCCTAGAGGGATTTCTATGTCCCAGAGGGATTTCTAGGTCCCTAGAGGGATTTCTATGTCCCTAGAGGGATAGATTTCTATGTCCCTAGAGGGATTTCTATGTCCCTAGAGGGATTTCTATGTCCCTAGAGGGATAGATTTCTATGTCCCTAGAGGGATTTCTATGTCCCTAGAGGGATTTCTATGTCCCTAGAGGGATTTCTATGTCCCAAGAGGGATTTCTAGGTCCCTAGAGGGATTTCTATGTCCCTAGAGGGATAGATTTCTATGTCCCTAGAGGGATTTCTATGTCCCTAGAGGGATTTCTATGTCCCAAGAGGGATTTCTATGTCCCTAGAGGGATTTCTATGTCCCTAGAGGGATAGATTTCTATGTCCCTAGAGGGATTTCTATGTCCCAAGAGGGATAGATTTCTATGTCCCTAGAGGGATTTCTATGTCCCTAGAGGGATTTCTATGTCCCAAGAGGGATTTCTATGTCCCTAGAGGGATTTCTAGGTCCCTAGAGAGAGAGATTTCTATGTCCTTAGAGGGATTTCTATGTCGCTAGAGGGATTTCTAGGTCCCTAGAGGGATTTCTATGTCCCAGAGGGATTTCTAGGTCCCTAGAGGGATTTCTATGTCCCTAGAGGGATAGATTTCTATGTGCCTAGAGGGATAGATTTCTATGTCCCTAGAGGGATTTCTATGTCCCTAGAGGGATTTCTATGTCCCTAGAGGGATAGATTTCTATGTCCCTAGAGGGATTTCTATGTCCCTAGAGGGATTTCTAGGTCCCTAGAGAGAGAGATTTCTATGTCCTTAGAGGGATTTCTATGTCGCTAGAGGGATTTCTAGGTCCCTAGAGGGATTTCTATGTCCCAGAGGGATTTCTAGGTCCCTAGAGGGATTTCTATGT
Source organism: Troilus luridus (assembly GCA_964056705.1). NCBI lineage: Eukaryota > Metazoa > Arthropoda > Insecta > Hemiptera > Pentatomidae > Troilus > Troilus luridus. Next base: position 824,981 of record CAXKTH010000067.1, read on the forward strand.
CCCTAGAGGGATAGATTTCTATGTTCCTAGAGGGATTTCTATGTCCCTAGAGGGATTTCTATGTCCCTAGAGGGATAGATTTCTATGTCCCTAGAGGGATTTCTATGTCCCTAGAGGGATTTCTATGTCCCTAGAGGGATTTCTAGGTCCCAAGAGGGATTTCTATGTCCCTAGAGGGATTTCTATGTCCCTAGAGGGATTTCTAGGTCCCTAGAGAGAGAGATTTCTATGTCCTTAGAGGGATTTCTATGTCGCTAGAGGGATTTCTAGGTCCCTAGAGGGATTTCTATGTCCCAGAGGGATTTCTAGGTCCCTAGAGGGATTTCTATGTCCCTAGAGGGATAGATTTCTATGTCCCTAGAGGGATTTCTATGTCCCTAGAGGGATTTCTATGTCCCTAGAGGGATAGATTTCTATGTCCCTAGAGGGATTTCTATGTCCCTAGAGGGATTTCTATGTCCCTAGAGGGATTTCTAGGTCCCAAGAGGGATTTCTATGTCCCTAGAGGGATATATTTCTATGTCCCTAGAGGGATTTCTATGTCCCTAGAGACGGTTACCTTGGATAACCTTTCAAAATAGGAATGTAATAATATTGGAAATAAATAAATCGAAGTAATAACAATATAATTAAATATATAACATGTTATAAAATAATGTTGTATATAATGTAAATAAATATAATAACGAGATTAATAAATAGAGTAATAATAATGGAAATACATAAATCGAAGTAATAACAATATAATTGAATATATAACATATTATAAAATAATTTGGTATATAATGTAAATAAATAAAATAATGAGATCAATAAATACTCCAATATATAAACGATTTAAAATTAAAATAATTATCTAAAACTAGTATAAAGTATAATAAATAAATAATAAGTATATTTAATCATAAATAATAAGTGTAGGATGTAAAATAATGCAACATATATAAAATATTTAAAATTCAAAAAATTATTTAAAAACTTAACATTCAATCGCATTTCGGTGGAAAATGGGTTGCTATACAGTTCAACATGGATTGAAAAGAGTCTCTATCCCTACATTTCCTATTTTTCTGCAAAATGTTTTTCTCCTGGCAAAAATGAATTGCATCTTCCTCGGTTCTTGCCAAATCCCAAATAAGCATTGTCGTATAACTAAGAAACACCAAACAACAAAATATCGACATTATCTTGTATTATTAACAAAGAACAACTGAGCAACAAACACAACAACGCTCGAACAGACTAGTAAACAAACAATGATGTCTGTCAAAAATGTAAGGTTATCCAAGGTAACTGGTAGAAATGTAACTGTTATCTTGGGTTTTGAGAGGGATATCTGGAGTTTTAGAAGGGATTTCTAGGTCCCTAGAGGGATTTCTATGTCCCTAGAGGGACTTCTATGTCCCTAGAGGGATTTCTAGGTTCCTAGAGGGATTTCTAGGTCCCTAGAGAGATAGATTTCTATGTCCCTAGAGGGATTTCTATGTCCCTAGAGAGATTTCTAGGTCCCTAGAGGGATTTCTATGTCCCTAGAGGGATTTCTAGGTCCCTAGAGGGATTTCTACGTCCCTAGAGGGATTTCTATGTCCCAAGAGGGATTTCTATGTCCCTAGAGGGATAGATTTCTATGTCCCTAGAGGGATTTCTATGTCCCTAGAGGGATTTCTAGGTCCCTAGAGGGATTTCTATGTCCCTAGAGAGAGAGATTTCTATGTCCCTAGAGGGATTTCTATGTCGCTAGAGGGATTTCTAGGTCGCTAGAGGGATTTCAATGTCCCTAGAGGGATTTCTAGGTCCCTAGAGGGATTTCTATGTCCCTAGAGGGATAGATTTCTATGTCCCTAGAGGGATTTCTATGTCCCTAGAGGGATTTCTAGGTCCCTAGAGGGATAGATTTCTATGTCCCTAGAGGGATTTCTATGTCCCTAGAGGGATTTCTATGTTGCTAGAGGGATTTCTAGGTCCCTAGAGGGATAGATTTCTATGTCCCTAGAGGGATTTCTATGTCCCTAGAGGGATTTCAATGTCCCTAGAGGGATTTCTAGGTCCCTAGAGGGATTTCTATGTCCCTAGAGGGATAGATTTCTATGTCCCTAGAGGGATTTCTATGTCGCTAGAGGGATTTCTAGGTCGCTAGAGGGATTTCAATGTCCCTAGAGGGATTTCTATGTCCCAAGAGGGATTTCTATGTCCCAAGAGGGATTTCTATGTCCCTAGAGGGATTTCTATGTCCCTAGAGGGATAGATTTCTATGTCCCTAGAGGGATTTCAATGTCCCTAGAGGGATTTCTATGTCCCAAGAGGGATTTCTATGTCCCAAGAGGGATTTCTATGTCCCTAGAGGGATAGATTTCTATGTCCCTAGAGGGATTTCAATGTCCCTAGAGGGATTTCTAGGTCCCTAGAGGGATTTCTATGTCCCTAGAGGGATAGATTTCTATGTCCCTAGAGGGATTTCTATGTCCCTAGAGGTATTTCTATGTCCCAAGAGGGATTTCTATGTCCCTAGAGGGATAGATTTCTATGTCCCTAGAGGGATTTCTATGTCCCTAGAGGGATTTCTATGTCGCTAGAGGGATTTCTAGGTCGCTAGAGGGATTTCTATGTCCCAAGAGGGATTTCTATGTCCCTAGAGGGATAGATTTCTATGTCCCTAGAGGGATTTCTATGTCGCTAGAGGGATTTCTAGGTCGCTAGAGGGATTTCTATGTCCCTAGAGGGATTTCTAGGTCCCTAGAGGGATAGATTTCTATGTCCCTAGAGGGATTTCTATGTCCCAAGAGGGATTTCTATATCCCAAGAGGGATTTCTATGTCCCTAGAGGGATAGATTTCTATGTCCCTAGAGGGATTTCAATGTCCCTAGAGGGATTTCTATGTCCCAAGAGGGATTTCTATGTCCCAAGAGGGATTTCTAGGTCCTTAGAGGGATAGATTTCTATGTCCCTAGAGGGATTTCTATGTCCCTAGAGGGATTTCTATGTCCCAAGAGGGATTTCTATGTCCCTAGAGGGATAGATTTCTATGTCCCTAGAGGGATTTCTATGTCCCTAGAGGGATTTCTATGTCCCAAGAGGGATTTCTATGTCCCTAGAGGGATTTCTATGTCGCTAGAGGGATTTCTATGTCCCTAGAGGGATAGATTTCTATGTCCCTAGAGGGATTTCTATGTCCCTAGAGGGATAGATTTCTATGTCCCAAGAGGGATTTCTATGTCCCAAGAGGGATTTCTATGTCCCAAGAGGGATTTCTATGTCCCTAGAGGGATTTCTATGTCCCTAGAGGGATAGATTTCTATGTCCCTAGAGGGATTTCTAGGTCCCTAGAGGGATTTCTAGGTCCCTAGAGGGATTTCTATGTCCCTAGAGGGATTTCTATGTCCCAAGAGGGATTTCTATGTCCCTAGAGGGATTTCTATGTCCCTAGAAAGATAGATTTCTCGATATAGACGAGATAGATAGAAATCTATCTTTCTAGGGACATAGAAATCTCTAGAGGGATTTCAATGTCCCTAGAGGGATTTCTAGGTCCCTAGAGGGATTTCTATGTCCCTAGAGGGATAGATTTCTATGTCCCTAGAGGGATTTCTAGGTCCCTAGAGAGATAGATTTCTATGTCCCTAGAGGGATTTCTATGTCCCTAGAGAGATTTCTAGGTCCCTAGAGGGATTTCTATGTCCCAAGAGGGATTTCTATGTCCCTAGAGGGATTTCAATGTCCCTAGAGGGATAGATTTCTATGTCCCTAGAGGGATTTCTATGTCCCTAGAGGGATAGATTTCTATGTCCCTAGAGGGATTTCTATGTCCCTAGAGGGATTTCTATGTCCCAAGAGGGATTTCTATGTCCCTAGAGGGATAGATTTCTATGTCCCTAGAGGGATTTCTATGTCCCTAGAGGGATTTCTATGTCGCTAGAGGGATTTCTAGGTCGCTAGAGGGATTTCTATGTCCCAAGAGGGATTTCTATGTCCCTAGAGGGATAGATTTCTATGTCCCTAGAAGGATTTCTAGGTCCCTAGAGGGATTTCTATGTCGCTAGAGGGATTTCTATGTCCCTAGAGGGATTTCTATGTCCCAAGAGGGATTTCTATGTCCCTAGAGGGATAGATTTCTATGTCCCTAGAGGGATTTCTATGTCCCTAGAGGGATTTCTATGTCCCAAGAGGGATTTCTATGTCCCTAGAGGGATTTCTATGTCCCTAGAAAGATAGATTTCTATGTCCCTAGAGGGATTTCTATGTCCCAAGAGGGATAGATTTCTATGTCCCTAGAGGGATTTCTATGTCCCTAGAGGGATTTCTATGTCCCAAGAGGGATTTCTATGTCCCTAGAGGGATTTCTATGTCCCTAGAGGGATAGATTTCTATGTCCCTAGAGGGATTTCTATGTCCCAAGAGGGATTTCTATGTCCCAAGAGGGATTTCTTTGTCCCTAGAGGGATAGATTTCTATGTCCCTAGAGGGATTTCAATGTCCCTAGAGGGATTTCTATGTCCCTAGAGGGATTTCTATGTCCCTAGAGGGATTTCTAGGTCCCTAGAGGGATTTCTATGTCCCTAGAGGGATAGATTTCTATGTCCCTAGAGGGATTTCAATGTCCCTAGAGGGATTTCTATGTCCCAAGAGGGATTTCTATGTCCCAAGAGGGATTTCTATGTCCCTAGAGGGATTTCTATGTCCCTAGAGGGATAGATTTCTATGTCCCTAGAGGGATTTCTATGTCCCTAGAGGGATTTCTATGTCCCAAGAGGGATTTCTATGTCCCAAGAGGGATTTCTATGTCCCTAGAGGGATAGATTTCTATGTCCCTAGAGGGATTTCAATGTCCCTAGAGGGATTTCTATGTCCCAAGAGGGATTTCTATGTCCCTAGAGGGATTTCTAGGTCCCTAGAGGGATTTCTAGGTCCCTAGAGGGATTTCTATGTCCCTAGAGGGATAGATTTCTATGTCCCTAGAGGGATTTCTATGTCCCTAGAAGGATTTCTATGTCCCTAGAGGGATTTCTATGTCGCTAGAGGGATTTCTAGGTCGCTAGAGGGATTTCTCTGTCCCAAGAGGGATTTCTATGTCCCTAGAGGGATAGATTTCTATGTCCCAAGAGGGATTTCTATGTCCCTAGAGGGATTTCTATGTCGCTAGAGGGATTTCTAGGTCGCTAGAGGGATTTCTATGTCCCTAGAGGGATTTCTAGGTCCCTAGAGGGATAGATTTCTATGTCCCTAGAGGGATTTCTATGTCCCAAGAGGGATTTCTATGTCCCAAGAGGGATTTATATGTCCCTAGAGGGATAGATTTCTATGTCCCTAGAGGGATTTCAATGTCCCTAGAGGGATTTCTATGTCCCAAGAGGGATTTCTATGTCCCTAGAGGGATAGATTTCTATGTCCCTAGAAGGAATTTCTATGTCCCTAGAGGGATTTCTAGGTCCCTAGAGGGATTTCTATGTCCCTAGAGAGAGAGATTTCTATGTCCCTAGAGGGATTTCTATGTCGCTAGAGGGATTTCTAGGTCGCTAGAGGGATTTCAATGTCCCTAGAGGGATTTCTAGGTCCCTAGAGGGATTTCTATGTCCCTAGAGGGATAGATTTCTATGTCCCTAGAGGGATTTCTATGTCCCTAGAGGGATTTCTAGGTCCCTAGAGGGATAGATTTCTATGTCCCTAGAGGGATTTCTATGTCCCTAGAGGGATTTCTATGTCGCTAGTGGGATTTCTAGGTCCCTAGAGGGATAGATTTCTATGTCCCTAGAGGGATTTCTATGTCCCTAGAGGGATTTCAATGTCCCTAGAGGGATTTCTAGGTCCCTAGAAGGATTTCTATGTCCCTAGAGGGATAGATTTCTATGTCCCTAGAGGGATTTCTATGTCGCTAGAGGGATAGATTTCTATGTCCCTAGAGGGATTTCTATGTCCCTAGAGGGATTTCTATGTCGCTAGAGGGATTTCTAGGTCGCTAGAGGGATAGATTTCTATGTCCCTAGAGGGATTTCTATGTCCCTAGAGGGATTTCTATGTCCCAAGAGGGATTTCTATGTCCCTAGAGGGATAGATTTCTATGTCCCTAGAGGGATTTCTATGTCCCTAGAGGGATTTCTATGTCCCAAGAGGGATTTCTATGTCCCTAGAGGGATTTCTATGTCCCTAGAAAGATAGATTTCTATGTCCCTAGAGGGATTTCTATGTCCCAAGAGGGATAGATTTCTATGTCCCTAGAGGGATTTCTATGTCCCTAGAGGGATTTCTATGTCCCAAGAGGGATTTCTATGTCCCTAGAGGGATTTCTATGTCCCTAGAGGGATAGATTTCTATGTCCCTAGAGGGATTTCTATGTCCCAAGAGGGATTTCTATGTCCCAAGAGGGATTTCTATGTCCCTAGAGGGATAGATTTCTATGTCCCTAGAGGGATTTCAATGTCCCTAGAGGGATTTCTATGTCCCTAGAGGGATTTCTATGTCCCTAGAGGGATTTCTACGTCCCTAGAGGGATTTCTATGTCCCTAGAGGGATAGATTTCTATGTCCCTAGAGGAATTTCAATGTCCCTAGAGGGATTTCTATGTCCCAAGAGGGATTTCTATGTCCCAAGAGGGATTTCTATGTCCCTAGAGGGATTTCTATGTCCCTAGAGGGATAGATTTCTATGTCCCTAGAGGGATTTCAATGTCCCTAGAGGGATTTCTATGTCCCAAGAGGGATTTCTATGTCCCTAGAGGGATTTCTAGGTCCCTAGAGGGATTTCTAGGTCCCTAGAGGGATTTCTATGTCCCTAGAGGGATAGATTTCTATGTCCCTAGAGGGATTTCTATGTCCCTAGAAGGATTTCTATGTCCCTAGAGGGATTTCTATGTCGCTAGAGGGATTTCTAGGTCGCTAGAGGGATTTCTCTGTCCCAAGAGGGATTTCTATGTCCCTAGAGGGATAGATTTCTATGTCCCAAGAGGGATTTCTATGTCCCTAGAGGGATTTCTATGTCGCTAGAGGGATTTCTAGGTCGCTAGAGGGATTTCTATGTCCCTAGAGGGATTTCTAGGTCCCTAGAGGGATAGATTTCTATGTCCCTAGAGGGATTTCTATGTCCCAAGAGGGATTTCTATGTCCCAAGAGGGATTTCTATGTCCCTAGAGGGATAGATTTCTATGTCCCTAGAGGGATTTCAATGTCCCTAGAGGGATTTCTATGTCCCAAGAGGGATTTCTATGTCCCTAGAGGGATAGATTTCTATGTCCCTAGAGGGATTTCTATGTCCCTAGAGGGATTTCTAGGTCCCTAGAGGGATTTCTATGTCCCTAGAGAGAGAGATTTCTATGTCCCTAGAGGGATTACTATGTCGCTAGAGGGATTTCTAGGTCGCTAGAGGGATTTCAATGTCCCTAGAGGGATTTCTAGGTCCCTAGAGGGATTTCTATGTCCCTAGAGGGATAGATTTCTATGTCCCTAGAGGGATTTCTATGTCCCTCGAGGGATTTCTAGGTCCCTAGAGGGATAGATTTCTATGTCCCTAGAGGGATTTCAATGTCCCTAGAGGGATTTCTAGGTCCCTAGAGGGATTTCTATGTCCCTAGAGAGAGAGATTTCTATGTCCCTAGAGGGATTACTATGTCGCTAGAGGGATTTCTAGGTCGCTAGAGGGATTTCAATGTCCCTAGAGGGATTTCTAGGTCCCTAGAGGGATTTCTATGTCCCTAGAGGGATAGATTTCTATGTCCCTAGAGGGATTTCTATGTCCCTCGAGGGATTTCTAGGTCCCTAGAGGGATAGATTTCTATGTCCCTAGAGGGATTTCTATGTCCCTAGAGGGATAGATTTCTATTTCCCTAGAGGGATTTCAATGTCCCTAGAGGGATTTCTAGGTCCCAAGAGGGATAGATTTCTATGTCCCTAGAGGGATTTCTATGTCCCTAGAGGGATTTCTATGTCCCAAGAGGGATTTCTATGTCCCTAGAGGGATTTCTATGTCCCTAGAGGGATTTCTATGTCCCTAGAGGGATAGATTTCTATGTCCCTAGAGAGATTTCTAGGTCCCTAGAGGGATTTCTAGGTCCCTAGAGGGATTTCTATGTCCCTAGAGGGATTTCTATGTCCCAAGAGGGATTTCTATGTCCCAAGAGGGATTTCTATGTCCCTAGAGGGATTTCAATGTCCCTAGAGGGATAGATTTCTATGTCCCTAGAGGGATTTCTATGTCCCTAGAGGGATAGATTTCTATGTCCCTAGAGGGATTTCTATGTCCCTAGAGGGATTTCTATGTCCCAAGAGGGATTTCTATGTCCCTAGAGGGATAGATTTCTATGTCCCTAGAGGGATTTCTATGTCCCTAGAGGGATTTCTATGTCGCTAGAGGGATTTCTAGGTCGCTAGAGGGATTTCTATGTCCCAAGAGGGATTTCTATGTCCCTAGAGGGATAGATTTCTATGTCCCTAGAAGGATTTCTAGGTCCCTAGAGGGATTTCTATGTCGCTAGAGGGATTTCTATGTCCCTAGAGGGATTTCTATGTCCCAAGAGGGATTTCTATGTCCCTAGAGGGATAGATTTCTATGTCCCTAGAGGGATTTCTATGTCCCTAGAGGGATTTCTATGTCCCAAGAGGGATTTCTATGTCCCTAGAGGGATTTCAATGTCCCTAGAGGGATTTCTAGGTCCCTAGAGGGATTTCTATGTCCCTAGAGAGAGAGATTTCTATGTCCCTAGAGGGATTACTATGTCGCTAGAGGGATTTCTAGGTCGCTAGAGGGATTTCAATGTCCCTAGAGGGATTTCTAGGTCCCTAGAGGGATTTCTATGTCCCTAGAGGGATAGATTTCTATGTCCCTAGAGGGATTTCTATGTCCCTCGAGGGATTTCTAGGTCCCTAGAGGGATAGATTTCTATGTCCCTAGAGGGATTTCTATGTCCCTAGAGGGATAGATTTCTATTTCCCTAGAGGGATTTCAATGTCCCTAGAGGGATTTCTAGGTCCCAAGAGGGATAGATTTCTATGTCCCTAGAGGGATTTCTATGTCCCTAGAGGGATTTCTATGTCCCAAGAGGGATTTCTATGTCCCTAGAGGGATTTCTATGTCCCTAGAGGGATTTCTATGTCCCTAGAGGGATAGATTTCTATGTCCCTAGAGAGATTTCTAGGTCCCTAGAGGGATTTCTAGGTCCCTAGAGGGATTTCTATGTCCCTAGAGGGATTTCTATGTCCCAAGAGGGATTTCTATGTCCCTAGAGGGATTTCTATGTCCCTAGAAAGATAGATTTCTCGATATAGACGAGATAGATAGAAATCTATCTTTCTAGGGACATAGAAATCCCTAGAGGGATTTCTAGGTCCCTAGAGGGATTTCTATGTCCCTAGAGGGATAGATTTCTATGTCCCTAGAGGGATTTCTAGGTCCCTAGAGAGATAGATTTCTATGTCCCTAGAGGGATTTCTATGTCCCTAGAGAGATTTCTAGGTCCCTAGAGGGATTTCTATGTCCCAAGAGGGATTTCTATGTCCCTAGAGGGATTTCAATGTCCCTAGAGGGATAGATTTCTATGTCCCTAGAGGGATTTCTATGTCCCTAGAGGGATAGATTTCTATGTCCCTAGAGGGATTTCTATGTCCCTAGAGGGATTTCTATGTCCCAAGAGGGATTTCTATGTCCCTAGAGGGATAGATTTCTATGTCCCTAGAGGGATTTCTATGTCCCTAGAGGGATTTCTATGTCGCTAGAGGGATTTCTAGGTCGCTAGAGGGATTTCTATGTCCCAAGAGGGATTTCTATGTCCCTAGAGGGATAGATTTCTATGTCCCTAGAAGGATTTCTAGGTCCCTAGAGGGATTTCTATGTCGCTAGAGGGATTTCTATGTCCCTAGAGGGATTTCTATGTCCCAAGAGGGATTTCTATGTCCCTAGAGGGATAGATTTCTATGTCCCTAGAGGGATTTCTATGTCCCTAGAGGGATTTCTATGTCCCAAGAGGGATTTCTATGTCCCTAGAGGGATTTCTATGTCCCTAGAAAGATAGATTTCTATGTCCCTAGAGGGATTTCTATGTCCCAAGAGGGATAGATTTCTATGTCCCTAGAGGGATTTCTATGTCCCTAGAGGGATTTCTATGTCCCAAGAGGGATTTCTATGTCCCTAGAGGGATTTCTATGTCCCTAGAGGGATAGATTTCTATGTCCCTAGAGGGATTTCTATGTCCCAAGAGGGATTTCTATGTCCCAAGAGGGATTTCTATGTCCCTAGAGGGATAGATTTCTATGTCCCTAGAGGGATTTCAATGTCCCTAGAGGGATTTCTATGTCCCTAGAGGGATTTCTATGTCCCTAGAGGGATTTCTAGGTCCCTAGAGGGATTTCTATGTCCCTAGAGGGATAGATTTCTATGTCCCTAGAGGGATTTCAATGTCCCTAGAGGGATTTCTATGTCCCAAGAGGGATTTCTATGTCCCAAGAGGGATTTCTATGTCCCTAGAGGGATTTCTATGTCCCTAGAGGGATAGATTTCTATGTCCCTAGAGGGATTTCTATGTCCCTAGAGGGATTTCTATGTCCCAAGAGGGATTTCTATGTCCCAAGAGGGATTTCTATGTCCCTAGAGGGATAGATTTCTATGTCCCTAGAGGGATTTCAATGTCCCTAGAGGGATTTCTATGTCCCAAGAGGGATTTCTATGTCCCTAGAGGGATTTCTAGGTCCCTAGAGGGATTTCTAGGTCCCTAGAGGGATTTCTATGTCCCTAGAGGGATAGATTTCTATGTCCCTAGAGGGATTTCTATGTCCCTAGAAGGATTTCTATGTCCCTAGAGGGATTTCTATGTCGCTAGAGGGATTTCTAGGTCGCTAGAGGGATTTCTCTGTCCCAAGAGGGATTTCTATGTCCCTAGAGGGATAGATTTCTATGTCCCTAGAGGGATTTCTATGTCGCTAGAGGGATTTCTAGGTCGCTAGAGGGATTTCTATGTCCCTAGAGGGATTTCTAGGTCCCTAGAGGGATAGATTTCTATGTCCCTAGAGGGATTTCTATGTCCCAAGAGGGATTTCTATGTCCCAAGAGGGATTTATATGTCCCTAGAGGGATAGATTTCTATGTCCCTAGAGGGATTTCAATGTCCCTAGAGGGATTTCTATGTCCCAAGAGGGATTTCTATGTCCCTAGAGGGATAGATTTCTATGTCCCTAGAAGGAATTTCTATGTCCCTAGAGGGATTTCTAGGTCCCTAGAGGGATTTCTATGTCCCTAGAGAGAGAGATTTCTATGTCCCTAGAGGGATTTCTATGTCGCTAGAGGGATTTCTAGGTCGCTAGAGGGATTTCAATGTCCCTAGAGGGATTTCTAGGTCCCTAGAGGGATTTCTATGTCCCTAGAGGGATAGATTTCTATGTCCCTAGAGGGATTTTTATGTCCCTAGAGGGATTTCTAGGTCCCTAGAGGGATAGATTTCTATGTCCCTAGAGGGATTTCTATGTCCCTAGAGGGATTTCTATGTCGCTAGTGGGATTTCTAGGTCCCTAGAGGGATAGATTTCTATGTCCCTAGAGGGATTTCTATGTCCCTAGAGGGATTTCAATGTCCCTAGAGGGATTTCTAGGTCCCTAGAAGGATTTCTATGTCCCTAGAGGGATAGATTTCTATGTCCCTAGAGGGATTTCTATGTCGCTAGAGGGATAGATTTCTATGTCCCTAGAGGGATTTCTATGTCCCTAGAGGGATTTCTATGTCGCTAGAGGGATTTCTAGGTCGCTAGAGGGATAGATTTCTATGTCCCTAGAGGGATTTCTATGTCCCTAGAGGGATTTCTATGTCCCAAGAGGGATTTCTATGTCCCTAGAGGGATAGATTTCTATGTCCCTAGAGGGATTTCTATGTCCCTAGAGGGATTTCTATGTCCCAAGAGGGATTTCTATGTCCCTAGAGGGATTTCTATGTCCCTAGAAAGATAGATTTCTATGTCCCTAGAGGGATTTCTATGTCCCAAGAGGGATAGATTTCTATGTCCCTAGAGGGATTTCTATGTCCCTAGAGGGATTTCTATGTCCCAAGAGGGATTTCTATGTCCCTAGAGGGATTTCTATGTCCCTAGAGGGATAGATTTCTATGTCCCTAGAGGGATTTCTATGTCCCAAGAGGGATTTCTATGTCCCAAGAGGGATTTCTATGTCCCTAGAGGGATAGATTTCTATGTCCCTAGAGGGATTTCAATTTCCCTAGAGGGATTTCTATGTCCCTAGAGGGATTTCTATGTCCCTAGAGGGATTTCTAGGTCCCTAGAGGGATTTCTATGTCCCTAGAGGGATAGATTTCTATGTCCCTAGAGGAATTTCAATGTCCCTAGAGGGATTTCTATGTCCCAAGAGGGATTTCTATGTCCCAAGAGGGATTTCTATGTCCCTAGAGGGATTTCTATGTCCCTAGAGGGATAGATTTCTATGTCCCTAGAGGGATTTCAATGTCCCTAGAGGGATTTCTATGTCCCAAGAGGGATTTCTATGTCCCTAGAGGGATTTCTAGGTCCCTAGAGGGATTTCTAGGTCCCTAGAGGGATTTCTATGTCCCTAGAGGGATAGATTTCTATGTCCCTAGAGGGATTTCTATGTCCCTAGAAGGATTTCTATGTCCCTAGAGGGATTTCTATGTCGCTAGAGGGATTTCTAGGTCGCTAGAGGGATTTCTCTGTCCCAAGAGGGATTTCTATGTCCCTAGAGGGATAGATTTCTATGTCCCAAGAGGGATTTCTATGTCCCTAGAGGGATTTCTATGTCGCTAGAGGGATTTTTAGGTCGCTAGAGGGATTTCTATGTCCCTAGAGGGATTTCTAGGTCCCTAGAGGGATAGATTTCTATGTCCCTAGAGGGATTTCTATGTCCCAAGAGGGATTTCTATGTCCCAAGAGGGATTTCTATGTCCCTAGAGGGATAGATTTCTATGTCCCTAGAGGGATTTCAATGTCCCTAGAGGGATTTCTATGTCCCAAGAGGGATTTCTATGTCCCTAGAGGGATAGATTTCTATGTCCCTAGAGGGATTTCTATGTCCCTAGAGGGATTTCTAGGTCCCTAGAGGGATTTCTATGTCCCTAGAGAGAGAGATTTCTATGTCCCTAGAGGGATTACTATGTCGCTAGAGGGATTTCTAGGTCGCTAGAGGGATTTCAATGTCCCTAGAGGGATTTCTAGGTCCCTAGAGGGATTTCTATGTCCCTAGAGGGATAGATTTCTATGTCCCTAGAGGGATTTCTATGTCCCTCGAGGGATTTCTAGGTCCCTAGAGGGATAGATTTCTATGTCCCTAGAGGGATTTCAATGTCCCTAGAGGGATTTCTAGGTCCCTAGAGGGATTTCTATGTCCCTAGAGAGAGAGATTTCTATGTCCCTAGAGGGATTACTATGTCGCTAGAGGGATTTCTAGGTCGCTAGAGGGATTTCAATGTCCCTAGAGGGATTTCTAGGTCCCTAGAGGGATTTCTATGTCCCTAGAGGGATAGATTTCTATGTCCCTAGAGGGATTTCTATGTCCCTCGAGGGATTTCTAGGTCCCTAGAGGGATAGATTTCTATGTCCCTAGAGGGATTTCTATGTCCCTAGAGGGATAGATTTCTATTTCCCTAGAGGGATTTCAATGTCCCTAGAGGGATTTCTAGGTCCCAAGAGGGATAGATTTCTATGTCCCTAGAGGGATTTCTATGTCCCTAGAGGGATTTCTATGTCCCAAGAGGGATTTCTATGTCCCTAGAGGGATTTCTATGTCCCTAGAGGGATAGATTTCTATGTCCCTAGAGGGATTTCTATGTCCCAAGAGGGATTTCTATGTCCCAAGAGGGATTTCTATGTCCCTAGAGGGATAGATTTCTATGTCCCTAGAGGGATTTCAATGTCCCTAGAGGGATTTCTATGTCCCTAGAGGGATTTCTATGTCCCTAGAGGGATTTCTAGGTCCCTAGAGGGATTTCTATGTCCCTAGAGGGATAGATTTCTATGTCCCTAGAGGGATTTCAATGTCCCTAGAGGGATTTCTATGTCCCAAGAGGGATTTCTATGTCCCAAGAGGGATTTCTATGTCCCTAGAGGGATTTCTATGTCCCTAGAGGGATAGATTTCTATGTCCCTAGAGGGATTTCTATGTCCCTAGAGGGATTTCTATGTCCCAAGAGGGATTTCTATGTCCCAAGAGGGATTTCTATGTCCCTAGAGGGATAGATTTCTATGTCCCTAGAGGGATTTCAATGTCCCTAGAGGGATTTCTATGTCCCAAGAGGGATTTCTATGTCCCTAGAGGGATTTATAGGCCCCTAGAGGGATTTCTAGGTCCCTAGAGGGATTTCTATGTCCCTAGAGGGATAGATTTCTATGTCCCTAGAGGGATTTCTATGTCCCTAGAAGGATTTCTATGTCCCTAGAGGGATTTCTATGTCGCTAGAGGGATTTCTAGGTCGCTAGAGGGATTTCTCTGTCCCAAGAGGGATTTCTATGTCCCTAGAGGGATAGATTTCTATGTCCCAAGAGGGATTTCTATGTCCCTAGAGGGATTTCTATGTCGCTAGAGGGATTTCTAGGTCGCTAGAGGGATTTCTATGTCCCTAGAGGGATTTCTAGGTCCCTAGAGGGATAGATTTCTATGTCCCTAGAGGGATTTCTATGTCCCAAGAGGGATTTCTATGTCCCAAGAGGGATTTCTATGTCCCTAGAGGGATAGATTTCTATGTCCCTAGAGGGATTTCAATGTCCCTAGAGGGATTTCTATGTCCCAAGAGGGATTTCTATGTCCCTAGAGGGATAGATTTCTATGTCCCTAGAGGGATTTCTATGTCCCTAGAGGGATTTCTAGGTCCCTAGAGGGATTTCTATGTCCCTAGAGAGAGAGATTTCTATGTCCCTAGAGGGATTTCTATGTCGCTAGAGGGATTTCTAGGTCGCTAGAGGGATTTCAATGTCCCTAGAGGGATTTCTAGGTCCCTAGAGGGATTTCTATGTCCCTAGAGGGATAGATTTCTATGTCCCTAGAGGGATTTCTATGTCCCTAGAGGGATTTCTAGGTCCCTAGAGGGATAGATTTCTATGTCCCTAGAGGGATTTCTATGTCCCTAGAGGGATTTCTATGTCGCTAGAGGGATTTCTAGGTCCCTAGAGGGATAGATTTCTATGTCCCTAGAGGGATTTCTATGTCCCTAGAGGGATTTCAATGTCCCTAGAGGGATTTCTAGGTCCCTAGAGGGATTTCTATGTCCCTAGAGGGATAGATTTCTATGTCCCTAGAGGGATTTCTATGTCGCTAGAGGGATTTCTATGTCCCAAGAGGGATTTCTATGTCCCAAGAGGGATTTCTATGTCCCTAGAGGGATTTCTATGTCCCTAGAGGGATAGATTTCTATGTCCCTAGAGGGATTTCAATGTCCCTAGAGGGATTTCTAGGTCCCTAGAGGGATTTCTATGTCCCTAGAGGGATAGATTTCTATGTCCCTAGAGGGATTTCTTTGTCCCTAGAGGGATTTCTATGTCCCAAGAGGGATTTCTATGTCCCTAGAGGGATAGATTTCTATGTCCCTAGAGGGATTTCTATGTCCCTAGAGGGATTTCTATGTCGCTAGAGGGATTTCTAGGTCGCTAGAGGGATTTCTATGTCCCAAGAGGGATTTCTATGTCCCTAGAGGGATAGATTTCTATGTCCCTAGAGGGATTTCTATGTCGCTAGAGGGATTTCTAGGTCGCTAGAGGGATTTCTATGTCCCTAGAGGGATTTCTAGGTCCCTAGAGGGATAGATTTCTATGTCCCTAGAGGGATTTCTATGTCCCAAGAGGGATTTCTATGTCCCAAGAGGGATTTCTATGTCCCTAGAGGGATTTCTATGTCCCTAGAGGGATAGATTTCTATGTCCCTAGAGGGATTTCTAGGTCCCTAGAGGGATTTCTATGTCCCTAGAGGGATAGATTTCTATGTCCCTAGAGGGATTTCAATGTCCCTAGAGGGATTTCTATGTCCCAAGAGGGATTTCTATGTCCCAAGAGGGATTTCTATGTCCCTAGAGGGATTTCTATGTCCCTAGAGGGATAGATTTCTATGTCCCTAGAGGGATTTCTATGTCCCTAGAGGGATTTCTATGTCGCTAGAGGGATTTCTAGGTCGCTAGAGGGATTTCTATGTCCCAAGAGGGATTTCTATGTCCCTAGAGGGATAGATTTCTATGTCCCAAGAGGGATTTCTATGTCCCTAGAGGGATTTCTATGTCGCTAGAGGGATTTCTAGGTCGCTAGAGGGATTTCTATGTCCCTAGAGGGATTTCTAGGTCCCTAGAGGGATAGATTTCTATGTCCCTAGAGGGATTTCTATGTCCCAAGAGGGATTTCTATGTCCCAAGAGGGATTTCTATGTCCCTAGAGGGATAGATTTCTATGTCCCTAGAGGGATTTCTATGTCCTGTTCTAGCGACCTAGAAATCCCTCTAGCGACATAGAAATCCCTCTAGGGACATAGAAATCCCTCTAGGGACATAGAAATCTATCCCTCTAGGGACATAGAAATCCCTCTTGGGACATAGAAATCCCTCTAGGGACATAGAAATCCCTCTAGGGACATAGAAATCTATCCCTCTAGGGACATAGAAATCCCTCTAGGGACATAGAAATCCCTCTAGGGACATAGAAATCTATCCCTCTAGGGACATAGAAATCCCTCTAGGGACCTAGAAATCCCTCTGGGACATAGAAATCCCTCTAGGGACCTAGAAATCACTCTAGCGACATAGAAATCCCTCTAAGGACATAGAAATCTCTCTCTCTAGGGACCTAGAAATCCCTCTAGGGACATAGAAATCCCTCTAGGGACATAGAAATCTATCCCTCTAGGGACATAGAAATCCCTCTTGGGACATAGAAATCCCTCTAGGGACATAGAAATCCCTCTAGGGACATAGAAATCTATCCCTCTAGGGACATAGAAATCCCTCTAGGGACATAGAAATCTATCCCTCTAGGGACATAAAAATCCCTCTAGGGACATTGAAATCCCTCTAGGGACATAGAAATCTATCCCTCTAGGGACATTGAAATCCCTCTAGGGACATAGAAATCTATCCCTCTAGGGACATAGAAATCCCTCTAGGGACCTAGAAATCCCTCTAGGGACCTAGAAATCCCTCTAGGGACATAGAAATCTATCCCTCTAGGGACATAGAAATCCCTCTAGGGACATAGAAATCCCTCTTGGGACATAGAAATCCCTCTTGGGACATAGAAATCCCTCTAGGGACATAGAAATCTATCCCTCTAGGGACATAGAAATCCCTCTTGGGACATAGAAATCCCTCTTGGGACATAGAAATCCCTCTAGGGACATTGAAATCCCTCTAGGGACATAGAAATCTATCCCTCTAGGGACATAGAAATCCCTCTTGGGACATAGAAATCCCTCTTGGGACATAGAAATCCCTCTAGGGACATAGAAATCTATCCCTCTAGGGACATAGAAATCCCTCTAGGGACATAGAAATCCCTCTTGGGACATAGAAATCCCTCTAGGGACATAGAAATCCCTCTAGGGACATAGAAATCTATCCCTCTAGGGACATAGAAATCCCTCTTGGGACATAGAAATCCCTCTAGGGACATAGAAATCCCTCTAGGGACATAGAAATCTATCCCTCTAGGGACATAGAAATCCCTCTAGGGACCTAGAAATCCCTCTGGGACATAGAAATCCCTCTAGGGGCCTAGAAATCCCTCTAGCGACATAGAAATCCCTCTAAGGACATAGAAATCTCTCTCTCTAGGGACCTAGAAATCCCTCTAGGGACATAGAAATCCCTCTAGGGACATAGAAATCTATCCCTCTAGGGACATAGAAATCCCTCTTGGGACATAGAAATCCCTCTAGGGACATAGAAATCCCTCTAGGGACATAGAAATCTATCCCTCTAGGGACATAGAAATCCCTCTAGGGACCTAGAAATCCCTCTAGGGACATAGAAATCTATCCCTCTAGGGACATAGAAATCCCTCTTGGGACATAGAAATCCCTCTTGGGACATAGAAATCCCTCTAGGGACATTGAAATCCCTCTAGGGACATAGAAATCTATTCCTCTAGGGACATAGAAATCCCTCTTGGGACATAGAAATCCCTCTTGGGACATAGAAATCCCTCTAGGGACATAGAAATCCCTCTAGGGACATAGAAATCTATCCCTCTAGGGACATAGAAATCCCTCTAGGGACATAGAAATCCCTCTTGGGACATAGAAATCCCTCTTGGGACATAGAAATCCCTCTAGGGACATTGAAATCCCTCTAGGGACATAGAAATCTATCCCTCTAGGGACATAGAAATCCCTCTTGGGACATAGAAATCCCTCTAGGGACATAGAAATCTATCCCTCTAGGGACATAGAAATCCCTCTAGGGACATAGAAATCCCTCTTGGGACATAGAAATCCCTCTAGGGACATAGAAATCCCTCTAGGGACATAGAAATCTATCCCTCTTGGGACATAGAAATCCCTCTAGGGACATAGAAATCTATCCCTCTAGGGACATAGAAATCCCTCTAGGGACATAGAAATCCCTCTTGGGACATAGAAATCCCTCTAGGGACATAGAAATCCCTCTAGGGACATAGAAATCTATCCCTCTAGGGACATAGAAATCCCTCTTGGGACATAGAAATCCCTCTAGGGACATAGAAATCTATCCCTCTAGAGACATAGAAATCCCTCTAGGGACCTAGAAATCCCTCTTGGGACATAGAAATCCCTCTTGGGACATAGAAATCCCTCTAGGGACATTAAAATCCCTCTAGGGACATAGAAATCCCTCTAGCGACCTAGAAATCCCTCTAGCGACATAGAAATCCCTCTTGGGACATAGAAATCCCTCTAGGGACATAGAAATCTATCCCTCTAGGGACCTAGAAATCCCTCTAGGGACATAGAAATCCCTCTAGCGACATAGAAATCCCTCTAGGGACATAGAAATCCCTCTTGGGACATAGAAATCTATCCCTCTAGGGACATAGAAATCCCTCTAGGGACATAGAAATCTATCCCTCTAGGGACATAGAAATCCCTCTAGCGACATAGAAATCCCTCTAGGGACATAGAAATCCCTCTTGGGACATAGAAATCCCTCTAGGGACTTAGAAATCCCTCTAGGGACATAGAAATCTATCCCTCTAGGGACATAGAAATCCCTCTTGGGACATTGAAATCCCTCTAGGGACATAGAAATCCCTCTAGGGACATAGAAATCTATCCCTCTAGGGACCTAGAAATCCCTCTTGGGACATAGAAATCCCTCTTGGGACATAGAAATCCCTCTACGGACATTGAAATCCCTCTAGGGACATAGAAATCTATCCCTCTAGGGACATAGAAATCCCTCTTGGGATATAGAAATCCCTCTTGGGACATAGAAATCCCTCTAGGGACATAGAAATCTATCCCTCTAGGGACCTAGAAATCCCTCTAGGGACATAGAAATCCCTCTAGCGACCTAGAAATCCCTCTAGCGACATAGAAATCCCTCTAGGGACATAGAAATCTATCCCTCTAGGGACATAGAAATCCCTCTTGGGACATAGAAATCCCTCTAGCGACCTAGAAATCCCTCTAGCGACATAGAAATCCCTCTAGGGACATAGAAATCCCTCTAGGGACATAGAAATCTATCCCTCTAGGGACATAGAAATCCCTCTTGGGACATAGAAATCCCTCTAGGGACATAGAAATCCCTCTAGGGACATAGAAATCCCTCTAGGGACCTAGAAATCCCTCTGGGACATAGAAATCCCTCTAGGGGCCTAGAAATCCCTCTAGCGACATAGAAATCCCTCTAAGGACATAGAAATCTCTCTCTCTAGGGACCTAGAAATCCCTCTAGGGACATAGAAATCCCTCTAGGGACATAGAAATCTATCCCTCTAGGGACATAGAAATCCCTCTTGGGACATAGAAATCCCTCTAGGGACATAGAAATCCCTCTAGGGACATAGAAATCTATCCCTCTAGGGACATAGAAATCCCTCTAGGGACCTAGAAATCCCTCTAGGGACATAGAAATCTATCCCTCTAGGGACATAGAAATCCCTCTTGGGACATAGAAATCCCTCTTGGGACATAGAAATCCCTCTAGGGACATTGAAATCCCTCTAGGGACATAGAAATCTATTCCTCTAGGG
The DNA here is from genome assembly GCA_964056705.1 of Troilus luridus. Classification (NCBI taxonomy): domain Eukaryota; kingdom Metazoa; phylum Arthropoda; class Insecta; order Hemiptera; family Pentatomidae; genus Troilus; species Troilus luridus. The sequence goes on from CAXKTH010000067.1 coordinate 845,113, forward strand.
ACATAGAAATCCCTCTTGGGACATAGAAATCCCTCTTGGGACATAGAAATCCCTCTAGGGACATAGAAATCCCTCTAGGGACATAGAAATCTATCCCTCTAGGGACATAGAAATCCCTCTAGGGACATAGAAATCCCTCTTGGGACATAGAAATCCCTCTTGGGACATAGAAATCCCTCTAGGGACATTGAAATCCCTCTAGGGACATAGAAATCTATCCCTCTAGGGACATAGAAATCCCTCTTGGGACATAGAAATCCCTCTAGGGACATAGAAATCTATCCCTCTAGGGACATAGAAATCCCTCTAGGGACATAGAAATCCCTCTTGGGACATAGAAATCCCTCTAGGGACATAGAAATCCCTCTAGGGACATAGAAATCTATCCCTCTTGGGACATAGAAATCCCTCTAGGGACATAGAAATCTATCCCTCTAGGGACATAGAAATCCCTCTAGGGACATAGAAATCCCTCTTGGGACATAGAAATCCCTCTAGGGACATAGAAATCCCTCTAGGGACATAGAAATCTATCCCTCTAGGGACATAGAAATCCCTCTTGGGACATAGAAATCCCTCTAGGGACATAGAAATCTATCCCTCTAGGGACATAGAAATCCCTCTAGGGACCTAGAAATCCCTCTTGGGACATAGAAATCCCTCTTGGGACATAGAAATCCCTCTAGGGACATTAAAATCCCTCTAGGGACATAGAAATCCCTCTAGCGACCTAGAAATCCCTCTAGCGACATAGAAATCCCTCTTGGGACATAGAAATCCCTCTAGGGACATAGAAATCTATCCCTCTAGGGACCTAGAAATCCCTCTAGGGACATAGAAATCCCTCTAGCGACATAGAAATCCCTCTAGGGACATAGAAATCCCTCTTGGGACATAGAAATCTATCCCTCTAGGGACATAGAAATCCCTCTAGGGACATAGAAATCTATCCCTCTAGGGACATAGAAATCCCTCTAGCGACATAGAAATCCCTCTAGGGACATAGAAATCCCTCTTGGGACATAGAAATCCCTCTAGGGACTTAGAAATCCCTCTAGGGACATAGAAATCTATCCCTCTAGGGACATAGAAATCCCTCTTGGGACATTGAAATCCCTCTAGGGACATAGAAATCCCTCTAGGGACATAGAAATCTATCCCTCTAGGGACCTAGAAATCCCTCTTGGGACATAGAAATCCCTCTTGGGACATAGAAATCCCTCTAGGGACATTGAAATCCCTCTAGGGACATAGAAATCTATCCCTCTAGGGACATAGAAATCCCTCTTGGGATATAGAAATCCCTCTTGGGACATAGAAATCCCTCTAGGGACATAGAAATCTATCCCTCTAGGGACCTAGAAATCCCTCTAGGGACATAGAAATCCCTCTAGCGACCTAGAAATCCCTCTAGCGACATAGAAATCCCTCTAGGGACATAGAAATCTATCCCTCTAGGGACATAGAAATCCCTCTTGGGACATAGAAATCCCTCTAGCGACCTAGAAATCCCTCTAGCGACATAGAAATCCCTCTAGGGACATAGAAATCCCTCTAGGGACATAGAAATCTATCCCTCTAGGGACATAGAAATCCCTCTTGGGACATAGAAATCCCTCTAGGGACATAGAAATCCCTCTAGGGACATAGAAATCTATCCCTCTAGGGACATAGAAATCCCTCTAGGGACCTAGAAATCCCTCTAGGGACATTGAAATCCCTCTAGGGACATAGAAATCTATCCCTCTAGGGACATAGAAATCCCTCTTGGGACATAGAAATCCCTCTTGGGACATAGAAATCCCTCTAGGGACATTGAAATCCCTCTAGGGACATAGAAATCTATCCCTCTAGGGACATAGAAATCCCTCTAGGGACATAGAAATCCCTCTTGGGACATAGAAATCCCTCTTGGGACATAGAAATCCCTCTAGGGACATTGAAATCCCTCTAGCGACCTAGAAATCCCTCTAGCGACATAGAAATCCCTCTAGGGACATAGAAATCTATCCCTCTAGGGACATAGAAATCCCTCTAGGGACCTAGAAATCCCTCTAGGGACATTGAAATCCCTCTAGGGACATAGAAATCCCTCTAGGGACATAGAAATCTATCCCTCTAGGGACCTAGAAATCCCTCTAGCGACATAGAAATCCCTCTAGGGACATAGAAATCCCTCTAGGGACATAGAAATCTATCCCTCTAGGGACCTAGAAATCCCTCTAGGGACATAGAAATCCCTCTAGGGACATAGAAATCTATCCCTCCAGGGACATAGAAATCCCTCTAGGGACCTAGAAATCCCTCTAGGGACATTGAAATCCCTCTAGCGACCTAGAAATCCCTCTAGCGACATAGAAATCCCTCTAGGGACATAGAAATCTCTCTCTCTAGGGACATAGAAATCCCTCTAGGGACCTAGAAATCCCTCTAGGGACATAGAAATCCCTCTAGGGACATAGAAATCTATCCCTCTAGGGACATAGAAATCCCTCTTGGGACATAGAAATCCCTCTAGGGACGTAGAAATCCCTCTAGGGACCTAGAAATCCCTCTAGGGACATAGAAATCCCTCTAGGGACCTAGAAATCTCTCTAGGGACATAGAAATCCCTCTAGGGACATAGAAATCTATCTCTCTAGGGACCTAGAAATCCCTCTAGGGACATAGAAATCCCTCTAGGGACATAGAAATCCCTCTAGGGACATAGAAATCCCTCTAGGGACATAGTAATCTATCCCTCTAGGGACATAGAAATCCCTCTTGGGACATAGAAATCCCTCTAGGGACATAGAAATCTATCCCTCTAGGGACATAGAAATCCCTCTAGGGACCTAGAAATCCCTCTTGGGACATAGAAATCCCTCTTGGGACATAGAAATCCCTCTAGGGACATTAAAATCCCTCTAGGGACATAGAAATCCCTCTAGCGACCTAGAAATCCCTCTAGCGACATAGAAATCCCTCTTGGGACATAGAAATCCCTCTAGGGACATAGAAATCTATCCCTCTAGGGACCTAGAAATCCCTCTAGGGACATAGAAATCCCTCTAGCGACATAGAAATCCCTCTAGGGACATAGAAATCCCTCTTGGGACATAGAAATCTATCCCTCTAGGGACATAGAAATCCCTCTAGGGACATAGAAATCTATCCCTCTAGGGACATAGAAATCCCTCTAGCGACATAGAAATCCCTCTAGGGACATAGAAATCCCTCTTGGGACATAGAAATCCCTCTAGGGACTTAGAAATCCCTCTAGGGACATAGAAATCTATCCCTCTAGGGACATAGAAATCCCTCTTGGGACATAGAAATCCCTCTAGGGACATAGAAATCCCTCTAGGGACATAGAAATCTATCCCTCTAGGGACCTAGAAATCCCTCTTGGGACATAGAAATCCCTCTTGGGACATAGAAATCCCTCTAGGGACATTGAAATCCCTCTAGGGACATAGAAATCTATCCCTCTAGGGACATAGAAATCCCTCTTGGGATATAGAAATCCCTCTTGGGACATAGAAATCCCTCTAGGGACATAGAAATCTATCCCTCTAGGAACCTAGAAATCCCTCTAGGGACATAGAAATCCCTCTAGCGACCTAGAAATCCCTCTAGCGACATAGAAATCCCTCTAGGGACATAGAAATCTATCCCTCTAGGGACATAGAAATCCCTCTTGGGACATAGAAATCCCTCTAGCGACCTAGAAATCCCTCTAGCGACATAGAAATCCCTCTAGGGACATAGAAATCCCTCTAGGGACATAGAAATCTATCCCTCTAGGGACATAGAAATCCCTCTTGGGACATAGAAATCCCTCTAGGGACATAGAAATCCCTCTAGGGACATAGAAATCTATCCCTCTAGGGACATAGAAATCCCTCTAGGGACCTAGAAATCCCTCTAGGGACATTGAAATCCCTCTAGGGACATAGAAATCTATCCCTCTAGGGACATAGAAATCCCTCTTGGGACATAGAAATCCCTCTTGGGACATAGAAATCCCTCTAGGGACATTGAAATCCCTCTAGGGACATAGAAATCTATCCCTCTAGGGACATAGAAATCCCTCTAGGGACATAGAAATCCCTCTTGGGACATAGAAATCCCTCTTGGGACATAGAAATCCCTCTAGGGACATTGAAATCCCTCTAGCGACCTAGAAATCCCTCTAGCGACATAGAAATCCCTCTAGGGACATAGAAATCTATCCCTCTAGGGACATAGAAATCCCTCTAGGGACCTAGAAATCCCTCTAGGGACATTGAAATCCCTCTAGGGACATAGAAATCCCTCTAGGGACATAGAAATCTATCCCTCTAGGGACCTAGAAATCCCTCTAGCGACATAGAAATCCCTCTAGGGACATAGAAATCCCTCTAGGGACATAGAAATCTATCCCTCTAGGGACCTAGAAATCCCTCTAGGGACATAGAAATCCCTCTAGGGACATAGAAATCTATCCCTCTAGGGACATAGAAATCCCTCTAGGGACCTAGAAATCCCTCTAGGGACATTGAAATCCCTCTAGCGACCTAGAAATCCCTCTAGCGACATAGAAATCCCTCTAGGGACATAGAAATCTCTCTCTCTAGGGACATAGAAATCCCTCTAGGGACCTAGAAATCCCTCCAGGGACATAGAAATCCCTCTAGGGACATAGAAATCCCTCTAGGGACATAGAAATCTATCCCTCTAGGGACATAGAAATCCCTCTTGGGACATAGAAATCCCTCTAGGGACGTAGAAATCCCTCTAGGGACCTAGAAATCCCTCTAGGGACATAGAAATCCCTCTAGGGACCTAGAAATCTCTCTAGGGACATAGAAATCCCTCTAGGGACATAGAAATCTATCTCTCTAGGGACCTAGAAATCCCTCTAGGGACATAGAAATCCCTCTAGGGACATAGAAATCCCTCTAGGGACCTAGAAATCTCTCTAGGGACATAGAAATCCCTCTAGGGACATAGAAATATATCCCTCTAGGGACATAGAAATCCCTCTAGGGACCTAGAAATCCCTCTAGGGACATTGAAATCCCTCTAGGGACATAGAAATCTATCCCTCTAGGGACATAGAAATCCCTCTTGGGACATAGAAATCCCTCTTGGGATATAGAAATCCCTCTAGGGACATTGAAATCCCTCTAGGGACATAGAAATCTATCCCTCTAGGGACATAGAAATCCCTCTAGGGACATAGAAATCCCTCTTGGGACATAGAAATCCCTCTTGGGACATAGAAATCCCTCTAGGGACATTGAAATCCCTCTAGCGACCTAGAAATCCCTCTAGCGACATAGAAATCCCTCTAGGGACATAGAAATCTATCCCTCTAGGGACATAGAAATCCCTCTAGGGACCTAGAAATCCCTCTAGGGACATTGAAATCCCTCTAGGGACATAGAAATCCCTCTAGGGACATAGAAATCTATCCCTCTAGGGACCTAGAAATCCCTCTAGCGACATAGAAATCCCTCTAGGGACATAGAAATCCCTCTAGGGACATAGAAATCTATCCCTCTAGGGACCTAGAAATCCCTCTAGGGACATAGAAATCCCTCTAGGGACATAGAAATCTATCCCTCTAGGGACATAGAAATCCCTCTAGGGACCTAGAAATCCCTCTTGGGACATAGAAATCCCTCTTGGGACATAGAAATCCCTCTAGGGACATTAAAATCCCTCTAGGGACATAGAAATCCCTCTAGGGACATAGAAATCTATCCCTCTAGGGACATAGAAATCCCTCTTGGGACATAGAAATCCCTCTAGGGACATAGAAATCCCTCTAGGGACATAGAAATCCCTCTAGGGACCTAGAAATCCCTCTGGGACATAGAAATCCCTCTAGGGGCCTAGAAATCCCTCTAGCGACATAGAAATCCCTCTAAGGACATAGAAATCTCTCTCTCTAGGGACCTAGAAATCCCTCTAGGGACATAGAAATCCCTCTAGGGACATAGAAATCTATCCCTCTAGGGACATAGAAATCCCTCTTGGGACATAGAAATCCCTCTAGGGACATAGAAATCCCTCTAGGGACATAGAAATCTATCCCTCTAGGGACATAGAAATCCCTCTAGGGACCTAGAAATCCCTCTAGGGACATAGAAATCTATCCCTCTAGGGACATAGAAATCCCTCTTGGGACATAGAAATCCCTCTTGGGACATAGAAATCCCTCTAGGGACATTGAAATCCCTCTAGGGACATAGAAATCTATTCCTCTAGGGACATAGAAATCCCTCTTGGGACATAGAAATCCCTCTTGGGACATAGAAATCCCTCTAGGGACATAGAAATCCCTCTAGGGACATAGAAATCTATCCCTCTAGGGACATAGAAATCCCTCTAGGGACATAGAAATCCCTCTTGGGACATAGAAATCCCTCTTGGGACATAGAAATCCCTCTAGGGACATTGAAATCCCTCTAGGGACATAGAAATCTATCCCTCTAGGGACATAGAAATCCCTCTTGGGACATAGAAATCCCTCTAGGGACATAGAAATCTATCCCTCTAGGGACATAGAAATCCCTCTAGGGACATAGAAATCCCTCTTGGGACATAGAAATCCCTCTAGGGACATAGAAATCCCTCTAGGGACATAGAAATCTATCCCTCTTGGGACATAGAAATCCCTCTAGGGACATAGAAATCTATCCCTCTAGGGACATAGAAATCCCTCTAGGGACATAGAAATCCCTCTTGGGACATAGAAATCCCTCTAGGGACATAGAAATCCCTCTAGGGACATAGAAATCTATCCCTCTAGGGACATAGAAATCCCTCTTGGGACATAGAAATCCCTCTAGGGACATAGAAATCTATCCCTCTAGGGACATAGAAATCCCTCTAGGGACCTAGAAATCCCTCTTGGGACATAGAAATCCCTCTTGGGACATAGAAATCCCTCTAGGGACATTAAAATCCCTCTAGGGACATAGAAATCCCTCTAGCGACCTAGAAATCCCTCTAGCGACATAGAAATCCCTCTTGGGACATAGAAATCCCTCTAGGGACATAGAAATCTATCCCTCTAGGGACCTAGAAATCCCTCTAGGGACATAGAAATCCCTCTAGCGACATAGAAATCCCTCTAGGGACATAGAAATCCCTCTTGGGACATAGAAATCTATCCCTCTAGGGACATAGAAATCCCTCTAGGGACATAGAAATCTATCCCTCTAGGGACATAGAAATCCCTCTAGCGACATAGAAATCCCTCTAGGGACATAGAAATCCCTCTTGGGACATAGAAATCCCTCTAGGGACTTAGAAATCCCTCTAGGGACATAGAAATCTATCCCTCTAGGGACATAGAAATCCCTCTTGGGACATTGAAATCCCTCTAGGGACATAGAAATCCCTCTAGGGACATAGAAATCTATCCCTCTAGGGACCTAGAAATCCCTCTTGGGACATAGAAATCCCTCTTGGGACATAGAAATCCCTCTAGGGACATTGAAATCCCTCTAGGGACATAGAAATCTATCCCTCTAGGGACATAGAAATCCCTCTTGGGATATAGAAATCCCTCTTGGGACATAGAAATCCCTCTAGGGACATAGAAATCTATCCCTCTAGGGACCTAGAAATCCCTCTAGGGACATAGAAATCCCTCTAGCGACCTAGAAATCCCTCTAGCGACATAGAAATCCCTCTAGGGACATAGAAATCTATCCCTCTAGGGACATAGAAATCCCTCTTGGGACATAGAAATCCCTCTAGCGACCTAGAAATCCCTCTAGCGACATAGAAATCCCTCTAGGGACATAGAAATCCCTCTAGGGACATAGAAATCTATCCCTCTAGGGACATAGAAATCCCTCTTGGGACATAGAAATCCCTCTAGGGACATAGAAATCCCTCTAGGGACATAGAAATCTATCCCTCTAGGGACATAGAAATCCCTCTAGGGACCTAGAAATCCCTCTAGGGACATTGAAATCCCTCTAGGGACATAGAAATCTATCCCTCTAGGGACATAGAAATCCCTCTTGGGACATAGAAATCCCTCTTGGGACATAGAAATCCCTCTAGGGACATTGAAATCCCTCTAGGGACATAGAAATCTATCCCTCTAGGGACATAGAAATCCCTCTAGGGACATAGAAATCCCTCTTGGGACATAGAAATCCCTCTTGGGACATAGAAATCCCTCTAGGGACATTGAAATCCCTCTAGCGACCTAGAAATCCCTCTAGCGACATAGAAATCCCTCTAGGGACATAGAAATCTATCCCTCTAGGGACATAGAAATCCCTCTAGGGACCTAGAAATCCCTCTAGGGACATTGAAATCCCTCTAGGGACATAGAAATCCCTCTAGGGACATAGAAATCTATCCCTCTAGGGACCTAGAAATCCCTCTAGCGACATAGAAATCCCTCTAGGGACATAGAAATCCCTCTAGGGACATAGAAATCTATCCCTCTAGGGACCTAGAAATCCCTCTAGGGACATAGAAATCCCTCTAGGGACATAGAAATCTATCCCTCTAGGGACATAGAAATCCCTCTAGGGACCTAGAAATCCCTCTAGGGACATTGAAATCCCTCTAGCGACCTAGAAATCCCTCTAGCGACATAGAAATCCCTCTAGGGACATAGAAATCTCTCTCTCTAGGGACATAGAAATCCCTCTAGGGACCTAGAAATCCCTCTAGGGACATAGAAATCCCTCTAGGGACATAGAAATCTATCCCTCTAGGGACATAGAAATCCCTCTTGGGACATAGAAATCCCTCTAGGGACGTAGAAATCCCTCTAGGGACCTAGAAATCCCTCTAGGGACATAGAAATCCCTCTAGGGACCTAGAAATCTCTCTAGGGACATAGAAATCCCTCTAGGGACATAGAAATCTATCTCTCTAGGGACCTAGAAATCCCTCTAGGGACATAGAAATCCCTCTAGGGACATAGAAATCCCTCTAGGGACATAGAAATCCCTCTAGGGACATAGAAATCTATCCCTCTAGGGACATAGAAATCCCTCTTGGGACATAGAAATCCCTCTAGGGACATAGAAATCTATCCCTCTAGGGACATAGAAATCCCTCTAGGGACCTAGAAATCCCTCTTGGGACATAGAAATCCCTCTTGGGACATAGAAATCCCTCTAGGGACATTAAAATCCCTCTAGGGACATAGAAATCCCTCTAGCGACCTAGAAATCCCTCTAGCGACATAGAAATCCCTCTTGGGACATAGAAATCCCTCTAGGGACATAGAAATCTATCCCTCTAGGGACCTAGAAATCCCTCTAGGGACATAGAAATCCCTCTAGCGACATAGAAATCCCTCTAGGGACATAGAAATCCCTCTTGGGACATAGAAATCTATCCCTCTAGGGACATAGAAATCCCTCTAGGGACATAGAAATCTATCCCTCTAGGGACATAGAAATCCCTCTAGCGACATAGAAATCCCTCTAGGGACATAGAAATCCCTCTTGGGACATAGAAATCCCTCTAGGGACTTAGAAATCCCTCTAGGGACATAGAAATCTATCCCTCTAGGGACATAGAAATCCCTCTTGGGACATAGAAATCCCTCTAGGGACATAGAAATCCCTCTAGGGACATAGAAATCTATCCCTCTAGGGACCTAGAAATCCCTCTTGGGACATAGAAATCCCTCTTGGGACATAGAAATCCCTCTAGGGACATTGAAATCCCTCTAGGGACATAGAAATCTATCCCTCTAGGGACATAGAAATCCCTCTTGGGATATAGAAATCCCTCTAGCGACCTAGAAATCCCTCTAGCGACATAGAAATCCCTCTAGGGACATAGAAATCCCTCTAGGGACATAGAAATCTATCCCTCTAGGGACATAGAAATCCCTCTTGGGACATAGAAATCCCTCTAGGGACATAGAAATCCCTCTAGGGACATAGAAATCTATCCCTCTAGGGACATAGAAATCCCTCTAGGGACCTAGAAATCCCTCTAGGGACATTGAAATCCCTCTAGGGACATAGAAATCTATCCCTCTAGGGACATAGAAATCCCTCTTGGGACATAGAAATCCCTCTTGGGACATAGAAATCCCTCTAGGGACATTGAAATCCCTCTAGGGACATAGAAATCTATCCCTCTAGGGACATAGAAATCCCTCTAGGGACATAGAAATCCCTCTTGGGACATAGAAATCCCTCTTGGGACATAGAAATCCCTCTAGGGACATTGAAATCCCTCTAGCGACCTAGAAATCCCTCTAGCGACATAGAAATCCCTCTAGGGACATAGAAATCTATCCCTCTAGGGACATAGAAATCCCTCTAGGGACCTAGAAATCCCTCTAGGGACATTGAAATCCCTCTAGGGACATAGAAATCCCTCTAGGGACATAGAAATCTATCCCTCTAGGGACCTAGAAATCCCTCTAGCGACATAGAAATCCCTCTAGGGACATAGAAATCCCTCTAGGGACATAGAAATCTATCCCTCTAGGGACCTAGAAATCCCTCTAGGGACATAGAAATCCCTCTAGGGACATAGAAATCTATCCCTCTAGGGACATAGAAATCCCTCTAGGGACCTAGAAATCCCTCTAGGGACATTGAAATCCCTCTAGCGACCTAGAAATCCCTCTAGCGACATAGAAATCCCTCTAGGGACATAGAAATCTCTCTCTCTAGGGACATAGAAATCCCTCTAGGGACCTAGAAATCCCTCTAGGGACATAGAAATCCCTCTAGGGACATAGAAATCTATCCCTCTAGGGACATAGAAATCCCTCTTGGGACATAGAAATCCCTCTAGGGACGTAGAAATCCCTCTAGGGACCTAGAAATCCCTCTAGGGACATAGAAATCCCTCTAGGGACCTAGAAATCTCTCTAGGGACATAGAAATCCCTCTAGGGACATAGAAATCTATCTCTCTAGGGACCTAGAAATCCCTCTAGGGACATAGAAATCCCTCTAGGGACATAGAAATCCCTCTAGGGACATAGAAATCCCTCTAGGGACATAGAAATCTATCCCTCTAGGGACATAGAAATCCCTCTTGGGACATAGAAATCCCTCTAGGGACATAGAAATCTATCCCTCTAGGGACATAGAAATCCCTCTAGGGACCTAGAAATCCCTCTTGGGACATAGAAATCCCTCTTGGGACATAGAAATCCCTCTAGGGACATTAAAATCCCTCTAGGGACATAGAAATCCCTCTAGCGACCTAGAAATCCCTCTAGCGACATAGAAATCCCTCTTGGGACATAGAAATCCCTCTAGGGACATAGAAATCTATCCCTCTAGGGACCTAGAAATCCCTCTAGGGACATAGAAATCCCTCTAGCGAAATAGAAATCCCTCTAGGGACATAGAAATCCCTCTTGGGACATAGAAATCTATCCCTCTAGGGACATAGAAATCCCTCTAGGGACATAGAAATCTATCCCTCTAGGGACATAGAAATCCCTCTAGCGACATAGAAATCCCTCTAGGGACATAGAAATCCCTCTTGGGACATAGAAATCCCTCTAGGGACTTAGAAATCCCTCTAGGGACATAGAAATCTATCCCTCTAGGGACATAGAAATCCCTCTTGGGACATAGAAATCCCTCTAGGGACATAGAAATCCCTCTAGGGACATAGAAATCTATCCCTCTAGGGACCTAGAAATCCCTCTTGGGACATAGAAATCCCTCTTGGGACATAGAAATCCCTCTAGGGACATTGAAATCCCTCTAGGGACATAGAAATCTATCCCTCTAGGGACATAGAAATCCCTCTTGGGATATAGAAATCCCTCTTGGGACATAGAAATCCCTCTAGGGACATAGAAATCTATCCCTCTAGGAACCTAGAAATCCCTCTAGGGACATAGAAATCCCTCTAGCGACCTAGAAATCCCTCTAGCGACATAGAAATCCCTCTAGGGACATAGAAATCTATCCCTCTAGGGACATAGAAATCCCTCTTGGGACATAGAAATCCCTCTAGCGACCTAGAAATCCCTCTAGCGACATAGAAATCCCTCTAGGGACATAGAAATCCCTCTAGGGACATAGAAATCTATCCCTCTAGGGACATAGAAATCCCTCTTGGGACATAGAAATCCCTCTAGGGACATAGAAATCCCTCTAGGGACATAGAAATCTATCCCTCTAGGGACATAGAAATCCCTCTAGGGACCTAGAAATCCCTCTAGGGACATTGAAATCCCTCTAGGGACATAGAAATCTATCCCTCTAGGGACATAGAAATCCCTCTTGGGACATAGAAATCCCTCTTGGGACATAGAAATCCCTCTAGGGACATTGAAATCCCTCTAGGGACATAGAAATCTATCCCTCTAGGGACATAGAAATCCCTCTAGGGACATAGAAATCCCTCTTGGGACATAGAAATCCCTCTTGGGACATAGAAATCCCTCTAGGGACATTGAAATCCCTCTAGCGACCTAGAAATCCCTCTAGCGACATAGAAATCCCTCTAGGGACATAGAAATCTATCCCTCTAGGGACATAGAAATCCCTCTAGGGACCTAGAAATCCCTCTAGGGACATTGAAATCCCTCTAGGGACATAGAAATCCCTCTAGGGACATAGAAATCTATCCCTCTAGGGACCTAGAAATCCCTCTAGCGACATAGAAATCCCTCTAGGGACATAGAAATCCCTCTAGGGACATAGAAATCTATCCCTCTAGGGACCTAGAAATCCCTCTAGGGACATAGAAATCCCTCTAGGGACATAGAAATCTATCCCTCTAGGGACTTAGAAATCCCTCTAGGGACCTAGAAATCCCTCTAGGGACATTGAAATCCCTCTAGCGACCTAGAAATCCCTCTAGCGACATAGAAATCCCTCTAGGGACATAGAAATCTCTCTCTCTAGGGACATAGAAATCCCTCTAGGGACCTAGAAATCCCTCCAGGGACATAGAAATCCCTCTAGGGACATAGAAATCCCTCTAGGGACATAGAAATCTATCCCTCTAGGGACATAGAAATCCCTCTTGGGACATAGAAATCCCTCTAGGGACGTAGAAATCCCTCTAGGGACCTAGAAATCCCTCTAGGGACATAGAAATCCCTCTAGGGACCTAGAAATCTCTCTAGGGACATAGAAATCCCTCTAGGGACATAGAAATCTATCTCTCTAGGGACCTAGAAATCCCTCTAGGGACATAGAAATCCCTCTAGGGACATAGAAATCCCTCTAGGGACCTAGAAATCTCTCTAGGGACATAGAAATCCCTCTAGGGACATAGAAATATATCCCTCTAGGGACATAGAAATCCCTCTAGGGACCTAGAAATCCCTCTAGGGACATTGAAATCCCTCTAGGGACATAGAAATCTATCCCTCTAGGGACATAGAAATCCCTCTTGGGACATAGAAATCCCTCTTGGGACATAGAAATCCCTCTAGGGACATTGAAATCCCTCTAGGGACATAGAAATCTATCCCTCTAGGGACATAGAAATCCCTCTAGGGACATAGAAATCCCTCTTGGGACATAGAAATCCCTCTTGGGACATAGAAATCCCTCTAGGGACATTGAAATCCCTCTAGCGACCTAGAAATCCCTCTAGCGACATAGAAATCCCTCTAGGGACATAGAAATCTATCCCTCTAGGGACATAGAAATCCCTCTAGGGACCTAGAAATCCCTCTAGGGACATTGAAATCCCTCTAGGGACATAGAAATCCCTCTAGGGACATAGAAATCTATCCCTCTAGGGACCTAGAAATCCCTCTAGCGACATAGAAATCCCTCTAGGGACATAGAAATCCCTCTAGGGACATAGAAATCTATCCCTCTAGGGACCTAGAAATCCCTCTAGGGACATAGAAATCCCTCTAGGGACATAGAAATCTATCCCTCTAGGGACATAGAAATCCCTCTAGGGACCTAGAAATCCCTCTTGGGACATAGAAATCCCTCTTGGGACATAGAAATCCCTCTAGGGACATTAAAATCCCTCTAGGGACATAGAAATCCCTCTAGCGACCTAGAAATCCCTCTAGCGACATAGAAATCCCTCTTGGGACATAGAAATCCCTCTAGGGACATAGAAATCTATCCCTCTAGGGACCTAGAAATCCCTCTAGGGACATAGAAATCCCTCTAGCGACATAGAAATCCCTCTAGGGACATAGAAATCCCTCTTGGGACATAGAAATCTATCCCTCTAGGGACATAGAAATCCCTCTAGGGACATAGAAATCTATCCCTCTAGGGACATAGAAATCCCTCTAGCGACATAGAAATCCCTCTAGGGACATAGAAATCCCTCTTGGGACATAGAAATCCCTCTAGGGACTTAGAAATCCCTCTAGGGACATAGAAATCTATCCCTCTAGGGACATAGAAATCCCTCTTGGGACATAGAAATCCCTCTAGGGACATAGAAATCCCTCTAGGGACATAGAAATCTATCCCTCTAGGGACCTAGAAATCCCTCTTGGGACATAGAAATCCCTCTTGGGACATAGAAATCCCTCTAGGGACATTGAAATCCCTCTAGGGACATAGAAATCTATCCCTCTAGGGACATAGAAATCCCTCTTGGGATATAGAAATCCCTCTTGGGACATAGAAATCCCTCTAGGGACATAGAAATCTATCCCTCTAGGAACCTAGAAATCCCTCTAGGGACATAGAAATCCCTCTAGCGACCTAGAAATCCCTCTAGCGACATAGAAATCCCTCTAGGGACATAGAAATCTATCCCTCTAGGGACATAGAAATCCCTCTTGGGACATAGAAATCCCTCTAGCGACCTAGAAATCCCTCTAGCGACATAGAAATCCCTCTAGGGACATAGAAATCCCTCTAGGGACATAGAAATCTATCCCTCTAGGGACATAGAAATCCCTCTTGGGACATAGAAATCCCTCTAGGGACATAGAAATCCCTCTAGGGACATAGAAATCTATCCCTCTAGGGACATAGAAATCCCTCTAGGGACCTAGAAATCCCTCTAGGGACATTGAAATCCCTCTAGGGACATAGAAATCTATCCCTCTAGGGACATAGAAATCCCTCTTGGGACATAGAAATCCCTCTTGGGACATAGAAATCCCTCTAGGGACATTGAAATCCCTCTAGGGACATAGAAATCTATCCCTCTAGGGACATAGAAATCCCTCTAGGGACATAGAAATCCCTCTTGGGACATAGAAATCCCTCTTGGGACATAGAAATCCCTCTAGGGACATTGAAATCCCTCTAGCGACCTAGAAATCCCTCTAGCGACATAGAAATCCCTCTAGGGACATAGAAATCTATCCCTCTAGGGACATAGAAATCCCTCTAGGGACCTAGAAATCCCTCTAGGGACATTGAAATCCCTCTAGGGACATAGAAATCCCTCTAGGGACATAGAAATCTATCCCTCTAGGGACCTAGAAATCCCTCTAGCGACATAGAAATCCCTCTAGGGACATAGAAATCCCTCTAGGGACATAGAAATCTATCCCTCTAGGGACCTAGAAATCCCTCTAGGGACATAGAAATCCCTCTAGGGACATAGAAATCTATCCCTCTAGGGACATAGAAATCCCTCTAGGGACCTAGAAATCCCTCTAGGGACATTGAAATCCCTCTAGCGACCTAGAAATCCCTCTAGCGACATAGAAATCCCTCTAGGGACATAGAAATCTCTCTCTCTAGGGACATAGAAATCCCTCTAGGGACCTAGAAATCCCTCGAGGGACATAGAAATCCCTCTAGGGACATAGAAATCCCTCTAGGGACATAGAAATCTATCCCTCTAGGGACATAGAAATCCCTCTTGGGACATAGAAATCCCTCTAGGGACGTAGAAATCCCTCTAGGGACCTAGAAATCCCTCTAGGGACATAGAAATCCCTCTAGGGACCTAGAAATCTCTCTAGGGACATAGAAATCCCTCTAGGGACATAGAAATCTATCTCTCTAGGGACCTAGAAATCCCTCTAGGGACATAGAAATCCCTCTAGGGACATAGAAATCCCTCTAGGGACCTAGAAATCTCTCTAGGGACATAGAAATCCCTCTAGGGACATAGAAATATATCCCTCTAGGGACATAGAAATCCCTCTAGGGACCTAGAAATCCCTCTAGGGACATTGAAATCCCTCTAGGGACATAGAAATCTATCCCTCTAGGGACATAGAAATCCCTCTTGGGACATAGAAATCCCTCTTGGGACATAGAAATCCCTCTAGGGACATTGAAATCCCTCTAGGGACATAGAAATCTATCCCTCTAGGGACATAGAAATCCCTCTAGGGACATAGAAATCCCTCTTGGGACATAGAAATCCCTCTTGGGACATAGAAATCCCTCTAGGGACATTGAAATCCCTCTAGCGACCTAGAAATCCCTCTAGCGACATAGAAATCCCTCTAGGGACATAGAAATCTATCCCTCTAGGGACATAGAAATCCCTCTAGGGACCTAGAAATCCCTCTAGGGACATTGAAATCCCTCTAGGGACATAGAAATCCCTCTAGGGACATAGAAATCTATCCCTCTAGGGACCTAGAAATCCCTCTAGCGACATAGAAATCCCTCTAGGGACATAGAAATCCCTCTAGGGACATAGAAATCTATCCCTCTAGGGACCTAGAAATCCCTCTAGGGACATAGAAATCCCTCTAGGGACATAGAAATCTATCCCTCTAGGGACATAGAAATCCCTCTAGGGACCTAGAAATCCCTCTAGGGACATTGAAATCCCTCTAGCGACCTAGAAATCCCTCTAGCGACATAGAAATCCCTCTAGGGACATAGAAATCTCTCTCTAGGGACATAGAAATCCCTCTAGGGACCTAGAAATCCCTCTAGGGACATAGAAATCCCTCTAGGGACATAGAAATCTATCACTCTAGGGACATAGAAATCCCTCTTGGGACATAGAAATCCCTCTAGGGACGTAGAAATCCCTCTAGGGACCTAGAAATCCCTCTAGGGACATAGAAATCCCTCTAGGGACCTAGAAATCTCTCTAGGGACATAGAAATCCCTCTAGGGACATAGAAATCTATCTCTCTAGGGACCTAGAAATCCCTCTAGGGACCTAGAAATCCCTCTAGGGACATTGAAATCCCTCTAGCGACCTAGAAATCCCTCTAGCGACATAGAAATCCCTCTAGGGACATAGAAATCTCTCTCTAGGGACATAGAAATCCCTCTAGGGACCTAGAAATCCCTCTAGGGACATAGAAATCCCTCTAGGGACATAGAAATCCCTCTAGGGACATAGAAATCTATCCCTCTAGGGACATAGAAATCCCTCTTGGGACATAGAAATCCCTCTAGGGACGTAGAAATCCCTCTAGGGACCTAGAAATCCCTCTAGGGACATAGAAATCCCTCTAGGGACCTAGAAATCTCTCTAGGGACATAGAAATCCCTCTAGGGACATAGAAATCTATCTCTCTAGGGACCTAGAAATCCCTCTAGGGACCTAGAAATCCCTCTAGGGACATAGAAATCCCTCTAGGGACATAGAAATCCCTCTAGGGACCTAGAAATCCCTTCTAAAACTCCAGATATCCCTCTCAAAACCCAAGATAACAGTTACATTTCTACCAGTTACCTTGGATAACCTTACATTTTTGACAGACATCATTGTTTGTTTACTAGTCTGTTCGAGCGTTGTTGTGTTTGTTGCTCAGTTGTTCTTTGTTAATAATACAAGATAATGTCGATATTTTGTTGTTTGGTGTTTCTTAGTTATACGACAATGCTTATTTGGGATTTGGCAAGAACCGAGGAAGATGCAATTCATTTTTGCCAGGAGAAAAACATTTTGCAGAAAAATAGGAAATGTAGGGATAGAGACTCTTTTCAATCCATGTTGAACTGTATAGCAACCCATTTTCCACCGAAATGCGATTGAATGTTAAGTTTTTAAATAATTTTTTGAATTTTAAATATTTTATATATGTTGCATTATTTTACATCCTACACTTATTATTTATGATTAAATATACTTATTATTTATTTATTATACTTTATACTAGTTTTAGATAATTATTTTAATTTTAAATCGGTTATATATTGGAGTATTTATTGATCTCATTATTTTATTTATTTACATTATATACCAAATTATTTTATAATATGTTATATATTCAATTATATTGTTATTACTTCGATTTATGTATTTCCATTATTATTACTCTATTTATTGATCTCGTTATTATATTTATTTACATTATATACAACATTATTTTATAACATATTATATATATTTAATTATATTGTTATTACTTCGATTTATTTATTTCCAATATTATTACATTCCTATTTTGAAAGGTTATCCAAGGTAACCGTCTCTAGGGACATAGAAATCCCTCTAGGGACATAGAAATATATCCCTCTAGGGACATAGAAATCCCTCTTGGGACCTAGAAATCCCTCTAGGGACATAGAAATCCCTCTAGGGACATAGAAATCCCTCTAGGGACATAGAAATCTATCCCTCTAGGGACATAGAAATCCCTCTAGGGACATAGAAATTCCTCTAGGGACATAGAAATCTATCCCTCTAGGGACATAGAAATCCCTCTAGGGACCTAGAAATCCCTCTGGGACATAGAAATCCCTCTAGGGACCTAGAAATCCCTCTAGCGACATAGAAATCCCTCTAAGGACATAGAAATCTCTCTCTCTAGGGACCTAGAAATCCCTCTAGGGACATAGAAATCCCTCTAGGGACATAGAAATCCCTCTTGGGACCTAGAAATCCCTCTAGGGACATAGAAATCCCTCTAGGGACATAGAAATCCCTCTAGGGACATAGAAATCTATCCCTCTAGGGACATAGAAATCCCTCTAGGGACATAGAAATCCCTCTAGGGACATAGAAATCTATCCCTCTAGGGACATAGAAATCCCTCTAGGGACCTAGAAATCCCTCTGGGACATAGAAATCCCTCTAGGGACCTAGAAATCCCTCTAGCGACATAGAAATCCCTCTAAGGACATAGAAATCTCTCTCTCTAGGGACCTAGAAATCCCTCTAGGGACATAGAAATCCCTCTAGGGACATAGAAATCTATCCCTCTAGGGACATAGAAATCCCTCTTGGGACATAGAAATCCCTCTAGGGACATAGAAATCCCTCTAGGGACATAGAAATCTATCCCTCTAGGCACATAGAAATCTATCCCTCTAGGGACATAGAAATCCCTCTAGGGACCTAGAAATCCCTCTGGGACATAGAAATCCCTCTAGGGACCTAGAAATCCCTCTAGCGACATAGAAATCCCTCTAAGGACATAGAAATCTCTCTCTCTAGGGACCTAGAAATCCCTCTAGGGACATAGAAATCCCTCTTGGGACATAGAAATCCCTCTAGGGACATAGAAATCCCTCTAGGGACATAGAAATCTATCCCTCTTGGGACATAGAAATCCCTCTAGGGACATAGAAATCTATCCCTCTAGGGACATAGAAATCCCTCTAGGGACATAGAAATCCCTCTTGGGACATAGAAATCCCTCTAGGGACATAGAAATCCCTCTAGGGACATAGAAATCTATCCCTCTAGGGACATAGAAATCCCTCTAGGGACCTAGAAATCCCTCTTGGGACATAGAAATCCCTCTTGGGACATAGAAATCCCTCTAGGGACATTGAAATCCCTCTAGGGACATAGAAATCTATCCCTCTAGGGACATAGAAATCCCTCTTGGGACATAGAAATCCCTCTTGGGACATAGAAATCCCTCTAGGGACATAGAAATCTATCCCTCTAGGGACCTAGAAATCCCTCTAGGGACATAGAAATCCCTCTAGCGACCTAGAAATCCCTCTAGCGACATAGAAATCCCTCTAGGGACATAGAAATCTATCCCTCTAGGGACATAGAAATCCCTCTTGGGACATAGAAATCCCTCTAGCGACCTAGAAATCCCTCTAGCGACATAGAAATCCCTCTAGGGACATAGAAATCCCTCTAGGGACATAGAAATCTATCCCTCTAGGGACATAGAAATCCCTCTTGGGACATAGAAATCCCTCTAGCGACCTAGAAATCCCTCTAGCGACATAGAAACCCCTCTAGGGACATAGAAATCCCTCTAGGGACATAGAAATCCCTCTAGGGACATAGAAATCTATCCCTCTAGGGACATAGAAATCCCTCTAGGGACCTAGAAATCCCTCTAGGGACCTAGAAATCCCTCTAGGGACATAGAAATCTATCCCTCTAGGGACATAGAAATCCCTCTAGGGACATAGAAATCCCTCTTGGGACATAGAAATCCCTCTTGGGACATAGAAATCCCTCTAGGGACATTGAAATCCCTCTTGGGACATAGAAATCCCTCTTGGGACATAGAAATCCCTCTAGGGACATAGAAATCCCTCTAGGGACATAGAAATCTATCCCTCTAGGGACATAGAAATCCCTCTAGGGACATAGAAATCCCTCTTGGGACATAGAAATCCCTCTTGGGACATAGAAATCCCTCTAGGAACATTGAAATCCCTCTAGGGACATAGAAATCTATCCCTCTAGGGACATAGAAATCCCTCTAGGGACCTAGAAATCCCTCTAGGGACATAGAAATCCCTCTAGGGACATAGAAATCTATCCCTCTAGGGACATAGAAATCCCTCTTGGGACATAGAAATCCCTCTAGGGACGTAGAAATCCCTCTAGGGACCTAGAAATCCCTCTAGGGACATAGAAATCCCTCTAGGGACCTAGAAATCTCTCTAGGGACATAGAAATCCCTCTAGGGACATAGAAATCTATCTCTCTAGGGACCTAGAAATCCCTCTAGGGACATAGAAATCCCTCTAGGGACATAGAAATCCCTCTAGGGACCTAGAAATCCCTCCTAAAACTCCAGATATCCCTCTCAAAACCCAAGATAACAGTTACATTTCTACCAGTTACCTTGGATAACCTTACATTTTTGACAGACATCATTGTTTGTTTACTAGTCTGTTCGAGCGTTGTTGTGTTTGTTGCTCAGTTGTTCTTTGTTAATAATACAAGATAATGTCGATATTTTGTTGTTTGGTGTTTCTTAGTTATACGACAATGCTTATTTGGGATTTGGCAAGAACCGAGGAAGATGCAATTCATTTTTGCCAGGAGAAAAACATTTTGCAGAAAAATAGGAAATGTAGGGATAGAGACTCTTTTCAATCCATGTTGAACTGTATAGCAACCCATTTTCCACCGAAATGCGATTGAATGTTAAGTTTTTAAATAATTTTTTGAATTTTAAATATTTTATATATGTTGCATTATTTTACATCCTACACTTATTATTTATGATTAAATATACTTATTTTTTATTTATTATACTTTATACTAGTTTTAGATAAATATTTTAATTTTAAATCTTTTATATATTGGAGTATTTATTGATCTCATTATTTTATTTATTTACATTATATACCAAATTATTTTATAATATGTTATATATTCAATTATATTGTTATTACTTCGATTTATGTATTTCCATTATTATTACTCTATTTATTGATCTCGTTATTATATTTATTTACATTATATACAACATTATTTTATAACATGTTATATATTTAATTATATTGTTATTACTTCGATTTATTTATTTCCAATATTATTACATTCCTATTTTGAAAGGTTATCCAAGGTAACCGTCTCTAGGGACATAGAAATCCCTCTAGGGACATAGAAATATATCCCTCTAGGGACATAGAAATCCCTCTTGGGACCTAGAAATCCCTCTAGGGACATAGAAATCCCTCTAGGGACATAGAAATCCCTCTAGGGACATAGAAATCTATCCCTCTAGGGACATAGAAATCCCTCTAGGGACATAGAAATCCCTCTAGGGACATAGAAATCTATCCCTCTAGGGACATAGAAATCCCTCTAGGGACCTAGAAATCCCTCTGGGACATAGAAATCCCTCTAGGGACCTAGAAATCCCTCTAGCGACATAGAAATCCCTCTAAGGACATAGAAATCTCTCTCTCTAGGGACCTAGAAATCCCTCTAGGGACATAGAAATCCCTCTAGGGACATAGAAATCCCTCTTGGGACCTAGAAATCCCTCTAGGGACATAGAAATCCCTCTAGGGACATAGAAATCCCTCTAGGACAATTATTACAATCGACTGCGACTAAACGGAATTAATAAGTTGACTGCGACTAACCGAAATGATTAGAATCGACTGCAACTAACAGAAATTATTACGATCGACTGCAACTAACCGAGATTGCTACGATCGACTGCAACTAACCGAGATTGCTACGATCGACTGCAACTAACCGAAATTATTACAATCGACTGCAACTAACCGAAATTATTATTAATGACTGCAACTAACCGGAATTATTTTGATTGACTGCTACTAATAAAACTTGTTACAATCGACTGCAACTAACCGAAATTATTTTTATCGAGAACTATTACAATCGACTGCAACTAATCGAAATTGTCACGATCGACGACAACTATCCGAAATTATTACAACTGACTGCGACAACCGTTATTAAATTGACTGCGACTAACCGAAATTATTACAGTTGACTGCAACTAACCCGAATTATTTTTATCGCTAAATTATTCAATCGACTGCAACTAACCGAAATTGTTACGATCAACTGCAAATAACCGAAATTATTACAATCGACTGCGACTAAACGGAATTAATATGTTGACTGCGACTAACCGAAATGATTAGAATCGACTGCAACTAACAGAAATTATTACGATCGACTGCAACTAACCGAGATTGCTACGATCGACTGCGACTAACCGAGATTGCTACGATCGACTGCAACTAATTGAAATTATTACAATCGAAATCGATTAACCGAAATTATTATTATCGACTGCAACTAAACAGTTTTTTTTTTTTTTACTGCTACTAAAAGAAATTATTATTATCGACTAAAACTAGCCATAATTATTACAGTCGACTGCGACGAACCGAAATAAATATTATCGATCGCAACTAGCCGAATTTTTTTTCATCGACTTCAACTAACCGAAATTATTTTTATTGAGAAATTATTACAATTGACTACAACTAACCGAAATTGTTATAATTGACTGCGACTAACCGAAATTATTTTTACACGAATTATTACAATCGACTGCAACTAACCGAAATTGTTACGATCGACTGCAACTAACGGAAAATGTTACGATCGACTGCAACTAACCGAAAATATTATTATTGAGAATTATTACAATCTACTGCAACTAACCGAAATTATTACAATCGACTGCGACTAAACGGAATTATTATTTATGACTTCAACTAACCGGAATTATTTTGATTGACTGCTACTAATAAAAATTGTTACAATCGACTGCAACTAACCGAAATTTCTTTTATCTCGAATTATTGCAATCGACTGCAACTAACCAAAATAGTTGCAATCGACTGCAACTAGCCGAAATTATTTTTATCGCGAATTTATTACAATCGCATGAAACTAACCGAAATTCTTACGATCGACTGCAACTAACCGAAATTCTTATGATCAACTGCAACTAACCGAAATGGCTACGATCAACTGCAACTAACCGGAATTATTTTTTTTGACTGCGACAAACGAAAATTGTTTCAATCGACTGCAACTAACCGAAATTGTTACACGTGACTGCGACTAACCGGAATTATTACAATTGACTACGACTGACCGAAATTATTACAATCGACTGCAGGTAGGCCAAATTATTTTTATCGCGAATTTATTGCAATCGACTGCAACTAACCAAAATATTTGCAATCGACTGCAACAAGCCGAAATTATTTTTATCGCGAATTTATTACAATCGCCTGCAACTAACCGAAATTCTTACGATCGACTGCAACTAACCAAAATTCTTACGATCGACTGCAACTAACCGAAATTATTACAATCGTCTGCAACTAACCGAAATTATTATTAATGACTGCAACTAACCGGAATTATTTTGATTGAGTGCTACTAATAAAACATGTTACAATCGACTGCAACTAACCGAAATTTCTTTTATCTCGAATTATTACAATCGACTGCAGCTAACCGAAATTATTTTTATCGAGAACTATTACAATCGACTGCAACTAATCGAAATTGTCACGATCGACTGCAACTATCCGAAATTATTACAACTGACTGCGACAACCGTTATTAAATTGACTGCGAATAACCGAAATTATTACAATTGACTGCAACTAACCCGAATTATTTTTATCGCGAAATTATTCAACTGACTCCAACTAACCGAAATTGTTACGATCAACTGCAAATAACCGAAATTATTACAATCGACTGCGACTAAACGGAATTAATAAGTTGACTGCGACTAACCGAAATGATTAGAATCGACTGCAACTAACAGAAATTATTACGATCGACTGCAACTAACCGAGATTGCTACTATCGACTGCAACTAACCGAAATTATTACAATCGACTGCAACTAACCGAAATTATTATTAATGACTGCAACTAACTGGAATTATTTTGATTGACTGCTACTAATAAAACTTGTTACAATCGACTGCAACTAACCCAAATTTCTTTTATCTCGAATTATTACAATCGACTGCAGCTAACCGAAATTATTTTTATCGAGAACTATTACAATCGACTGCAACTAATCGAAATTGTCACGATCGACTGCAACTATCCGAAATTATTACAACTGACTGCGACAACCGTTATTAAATTGACTGCGACTAACCGAAATTATTACAATTGACTGCAACTAACCCGAATTATTTTTATCGCGAAATTATTCAATTGACTCCAACTAACCGAAATTGTTACGATCAACTGCAAATAACCGAAATTATTACAATCGACTGCGACTAAACGGAATTAATAAGTTGACTGCGACTAACCGAAATGATTAGAATCGACTGCAACTAACAGAAATTATTACGATCGACTGCAACTAACCGAGATTGCTACGATCGACTGCAACTAACCAAGATTGCTACGATCGACTGCAACTAACCAAAATTCTTACGATCGACTGCAACTAACCGAAATAATTACAATCGACTGCAACTAGCCCAAAAAAATTTTATCGCGAATTTATTGCAATCGACTGCAACTAACAAAAACTGTTCCAATCGACTGCAACTAACCAAAATTTTTTTTATTGCGAAATTATTACAATTGACTACAACTAAACGAAATTGTTATGATCGGCTGCAACTAACCGAAATTGTTACACGTGACTGCGACTAACCGGAATTATTACAATTGACTACGACTGACCGAAATTATTACAATCGACTGCAGGTAGGCCAAATTATTTTTATCGCGAATTTATTCCAATCGACTGCAACTAACCAAAATATTTGCAATCGACTGCAACAAGCCGAAATTATTTTTATCGCGAATTTATTACAATCGCCTGCAACTAACCGAAATTCTTACGATCGACTGCAACTAACCAAAATTCTTACGATCGACTGCAACTAACCGAAATTATTACAATCGACTGCAAATAACCGAAATTATTATTAATGACTGCAACTAACCGGAATTATTTTGATTGAGTGCTACTAATAAAACTTGTTACAATCGACTGCAACTAACCGAAATTTCTTTTATCTCGAATTATTACAATCGACTGCAGCTAACCGAAATTATTTTTATCGAGAACTATTACAATCGACTGCAACTAATCGAAATTGTCACGATCGACTGCAACTATCCGAAATTATTACAACTGACTGCGACAACCGTTATTAAATTGACTGCGAATAACCGAAATTATTACAATTGACTGCAACTAACCCGAATTATTTTTATCGCGAAATTATTCAATTGACTCCAACTAACCGAAATTGTTACGATCAACTGCAAATAACCGAAATTATTACAATCGACTGCGACTAAACGGAATTAATAAGTTGACTGCGACTAACCGAAATGATTAGAATCGACTGCAACTAACAGAAATTATTACGATCGACTGCAACTAACCGAGATTGCTACGATCGACTGCAACTAACCGAGATTGCTACGATCGACTGCAACTAACCGAAATTATTACAATCGACTGCAACTAACCGAAATTATTATTAATGACTGCAACTAACCGGAATTATTTTGATTGACTGCTACTAATAAAACTTGTTACAATCGACTACAACTAACCGAAATTTCTTTTATCTTGAATTATTACAATCGACTGCAGCTAACCGAAATTATTTTTATCGAGAACTATTACAATCGACTGCAACTAATCGAAATTGTCACGATCGACGACAACTATCCGAAATTATTACAACTGACTGCGACAACCGTTATTAAATTGACTGCGACTAACCGAAATTATTACAGTTGACTGCAACTAACCCGAATTATTTTTATCGCGAAATTATTCAATCGACTGCAACTAACCGAAATTGTTACGATCAACTGCAAATAACCGAAATTATTACAATCGACTGCGACTAAACGGAATTAATATGTTGACTGCGACTAACCGAAATGATTAGAATCGACTGCAACTAACAGAAATTATTACGATCGACTGCAAATAACCGAGATTGCTACGATCGACTGCGACTAACCGAGATTGCTACGATCGACTGCAACTAACCGAAATTATTACAATCGACTGCAACTAACCGAAATTATTATTAATGACTGCAACTAACCGGAATTATTTTGATTGACTGCTACTAATAAAACTTGTTACAATCGACTACAACTAACCGAAATTTCTTTTATCTTGAATTATTACAATCGACTGCAGCTAACCGAAATTATTTTTATCGAGAACTATTACAATCGACTGCAACTAATCGAAATTGTCACGATCGACGACAACTATCCGAAATTATTACAACTGACTGCGACAACCGTTATTAAATTGACTGCGACTAACCGAAATTATTACAGTTGACTGCAACTAACCCGAATTATTTTTATCGCGAAATTATTCAATCGACTGCAACTAACCGAAATTGTTACGATCAACTGCAAATAACCGAAATTATTACAATCGACTGCGACTAAACGGAATTAATATGTTGACTGCGACTAACCGAAATGATTAGAATCGACTGCAACTAACAGAAATTATTACGATCGACTGCAAATAACCGAGATTGCTACGATCGACTGCGACTAACCGAGATTGCTACGATCGACTGTAACTAATTGAAATTATTACAATCGACATCGATTAACCGAAATTATTATTATCGACTGCAACTAAACAGTTTTTTTTTTTTTTTACTGCTACTAAAAGAAATTATTATTATCGACTAAAACTAACCAAAATTATTACAGTCGACTGCGACGAACCGAAATAAATATTATCGATCGCAACTAGCCGAATTTTTTTTCATCGACTTCAACTAACCGAAATTATTTGTATTGAGAAATTATTACAATTGACTACAACTAACCGAAATTGTTATAATTGACTGCGACTAACCGAAATTATTTTTACACGAATTATTATAATCGACTGCAACTAACCGAAATTGTTACGATCGACTGCAACTAACCGAAAATATTATTATTGAGAATTATTACAATCTACTGCAACTAACCGAAATTATTACAATCGACTGCGACTAAACGGAATTATTATTAATGACTTAAACTAACCGGAATTATTTTGATTGACTGCTACTAATAAAAATTGTTACAATCGACTGCAACTAACCGAAATTTCTTTTATCTCGAATTATTGCAATCGACTGCAACTAACCAAAATAGTTGCAATCGACTGCAACTAGCCGAAATTATTTTTATCGCGAATTTATTACAATCGCATGAAACTAACCGAAATTCTTACGATCGACTGCAACTAACCGAAATTCTTACGATCAACTGCAACTAACCGAAATGGCTACGATCAACTGCAACTAACCGGAATTATTTTTTTTGACTGCGACAAACGAAAATTGTTTCAATCGACTGCAACTAACCGAAATTGTTACACGTGACTGCGACTAACCGGAATTATTACAATTGACTACGACTGACCGAAATTATTACAATCGACTGCAGGTAGGCCAAATTATTTTTATCGCGAATTTATTCCAATCGACTGCAACTAACCAAAATATTTGCAATCGACTGCAACAAGCCGAAATTATTTTTATCGCGAATTTATTACAATCGCCTGCAACTAACCGAAATTCTTACGATCGACTGCAACTAACCAAAATTCTTACGATCGACTGCAACTAACCGAAATTATTACAATCGACTGCAACTAACCGAAATTATTATTAATGACTGCAACTAACCGGAATTATTTTGATTGAGTGCTACTAATAAAACTTGTTACAATCGACTGCAACTAACCAAAATTTCTTTTATCTCGAATTATTACAATCGACTGCAGCTAACCGAAATTATTTTTATCGAGAACTATTACAATCGACTGCAACTAATCGAAATTGTCACGATCGACTGCAACTATCCGAAATTATTACAACTGACTGCGACAACCGTTATTAAATTGACTGCGAATAACCGAAATTATTACAATTGACTGCAACTAACCCGAATTATTTTTATCGCGAAATTATTCAATTGACTCCAACTAACCGAAATTGTTACGATCAACTGCAAATAACCGAAATTATTACAATCGACTGCGACTAAACGGAATTAATAAGTTGACTGCGACTAACCGAAATGATTAGAATCGACTGCAACTATCAGAAATTATTACGATCGACCGCAACTAACCGAGATTGCTACTATCGACTGCAACTAACCGAAATTATTACAATCGACTGCAACTAACCGAAATTATTATTAATGACTGCAAGTAACCGGAATTATTTTGATTGACTGCTACTAATAAAACTTGTTACAATCGACTGCAACTAACCGAAATTTCTTTTATTTCGAATTATTACAATCGACTGCGGCTAACCGAAATTATTTTTATCGAGAACTATTACAATCGACTGCAACTAATCGAAATTGTCACGATCGACTGCAACTGTCCGAAATTATTACAACTGACTGCGACAAACGTTATTAAATTGACTGCGACTAACCGAAATTATTACAATTGACTGCAGCTAACCCGAATTATTTTTATCGCGAAATTATTCAATTGACTCCAACTAAACGAAATTGTTAAAATCAACTGCAAATAACCGAAATTATTACAATCGACTGCGACTAAACGGAATTAATAAGTTGACTGCGACTAACCGAAATGATTAGAATCGACTGCAACTAACAGAAATTATTACGATCGACTGCAACTAACCGAGATTGCTACGATCGACTGCAACTAACCGAGATTGCTACGATCGACTGCAACTAACCGAAATTATTACAATCGACTGCAACTAACCGAAATTATTATTAATGACTGCAACTAACCGGAATTATTTTGATTGACTGCTACTAATAAAACTTGTTACAATCGACTGCAACTAAACGGAATTAATAAGTTGACTGCGACTAACCGAAATGATTAGAATCGACTGCAACTAACAGAAATTATTACGATCGACTGCAACTAACCGAGATTGCTACGATCGACTGCGACTAACCGAGATTGCTACGATCGACTGCAACTAATTAAAATTATTACAATCGACATCGATTAACCGAAATTATTATTATCGACTGCAACTGAACAGTTTTTTTTTTTTTTACTGCTACTAAAAGAAATTATTATTATCGACTAAAACTAGCCATAATTATTACAGTCGACTGCGACGAACCGAAATAAATATTATCGATCGCAACTAGCCGAATTTTTTTTCATCGACTTCAACTAACCGAAATTATTTTTATTGAGAAATTATTACAATTGACTACAACCAACCGAAATTGTTATAATTGACTGCGACTAACCGAAATTATTTTTACACGAATTATTACAATCGACTGCAACTAACCGAAATTGTTACGATCGACTGCAACTAACCGAAATTCTTACGATCGACTGCAACTAACCGAAATTCTTACGATCAACTGCAACTAACCGAAATGGCTACGATCAACTGCAACTAACCGGAATTATTTTTTTTGACTGCGACAAACGAAAATTGTTTCAATCGACTGCAACTAACCGAAATTGTTACACGTGACTGCGACTAACCGGAATTATTACAATTGACTACGACTGACCGAAATTATTACAATCGACTGCAGGTAGGCCAAATTATTTTTATCGCGAATTTATTCCAATCGACTGCAACTAACCAAAATATTTGCAATCGACTGCAACAAGCCGAAATTATTTTTATCGCGAATTTATTACAATCGCCTGCAACTAACCGAAATTCTTACGATCGACTGCAACTAACCAAAATTCTTACGATCGACTGCAACTAACCGAAATTATTACAATCGACTGCAACTAACCGAAATTATTATTAATGACTGCAACTAACCGGAATTATTTTGATTGAGTGCTACTAATAAAACTTGTTACAATCGACTGCAACTAACCAAAATTTCTTTTATCTCGAATTATTACAATCGACTGCAGCTAACCGAAATTATTTTTATCGAGAACTATTACAATCGACTGCAACTAATCGAAATTGTCACGATCGACTGCAACTATCCGAAATTATTACAACTGACTGCGACAACCGTTATTAAATTGACTGCGAATAACCGAAATTATTACAATTGACTGCAACTAACCCGAATTATTTTTATCGCGAAATTATTCAATTGACTCCAACTAACCGAAATTGTTACGATCAACTGCAAATAACCGAAATTATTACAATCGACTGCGACTAAACGGAATTAATAAGTTGACTGCGACTAACCGAAATGATTAGAATCGACTGCAACTATCAGAAATTATTACGATCGACCGCAACTAACCGAGATTGCTACTATCGACTGCAACTAACCGAAATTATTACAATCGACTGCAACTAACCGAAATTATTATTAATGACTGCAAGTAACCGGAATTATTTTGATTGACTGCTACTAATAAAACTTGTTACAATCGACTGCAACTAACCGAAATTTCTTTTATTTCGAATTATTACAATCGACTGCGGCTAACCGAAATTATTTTTATCGAGAACTATTACAATCGACTGCAACTAATCGAAATTGTCACGATCGACTGCAACTGTCCGAAATTATTACAACTGACTGCGACAAACGTTATTAAATTGACTGCGACTAACCGAAATTATTACAATTGACTGCAGCTAACCCGAATTATTTTTATCGCGAAATTATTCAATTGACTCCAACTAAACGAAATTGTTAAAATCAACTGCAAATAACCGAAATTATTACAATCGACTGCGACTAAACGGAATTAATAAGTTGACTGCGACTAACCGAAATGATTAGAATCGACTGCAACTAACAGAAATTATTACGATCGACTGCAACTAACCGAGATTGCTACGATCGACTGCAACTAACCGAGATTGCTACGATCGACTGCAACTAACCGAAATTATTACAATCGACTGCAACTAACCGAAATTATTATTAATGACTGCAACTAACCGGAATTATTTTGATTGACTGCTACTAATAAAACTTGTTACAATCGACTGCAACTAAACGGAATTAATAAGTTGACTGCGACTAACCGAAATGATTAGAATCGACTGCAACTAACAGAAATTATTACGATCGACTGCAACTAACCGAGATTGCTACGATCGACTGCGACTAACCGAGATTGCTACGATCGACTGCAACTAATTAAAATTATTACAATCGACATCGATTAACCGAAATTATTATTATCGACTGCAACTGAACAGTTTTTTTTTTTTTTACTGCTACTAAAAGAAATTATTATTATCGACTAAAACTAGCCATAATTATTACAGTCGACTGCGACGAACCGAAATAAATATTATCGATCGCAACTAGCCGAATTTTTTTTCATCGACTTCAACTAACCGAAATTATTTTTATTGAGAAATTATTACAATTGACTACAACCAACCGAAATTGTTATAATTGACTGCGACTAACCGAAATTATTTTTACACGAATTATTACAATCGACTGCAACTAACCGAAATTGTTACGATCGACTGCAACTAACGGAAAATGTTACGATCGACTGCAACTAACCGAAAATATTATTATTGAGAATTATTACAATCTACTGCAACTAACCGAAATTATTACAATCGACTGCGACTAAACGGAATTATTATTTATGACTTCAACTAACCGGAATTATTTTGATTGACTGCTACTAATAAAAATTGTTACAATCGACTGCAACTAACCGAAATTTCTTTTATCTCGAATTATTGCAATCGACTGCAACTAACCAAAATAGTTGCAATCGACTGCAACTAGCCGAAATTATTTTTATCGCGAATTTATTACAATCGCATGAAACTAACCGAAATTCTTACGATCGACTGCAACTAACCGAAATTCTTATGATCAACTGCAACTAACCGAAATGGCTACGATCAACTGCAACTAACCGGAATTATTTTTTTTGACTGCGACAAACGAAAATTGTTTCAATCGACTGCAACTAACCGAAATTGTTACACGTGACTGCGACTAACCGGAATTATTACAATTGACTACGACTGACCGAAATTATTACAATCGACTGCAGGTAGGCCAAATTATTTTTATCGCGAATTTATTGCAATTGACTGCAACTAACCAAAATATTTGCAATCGACTGCAACAAGCCGAAATTATTTTTATCGCGAATTTATTACAATCGCCTGCAACTAACCGAAATTCTTACGATCGACTGCAACTAACCAAAATTCTTACGATCGACTGCAACTAACCGAAATTATTACAATCGTCTGCAACTAACCGAAATTATTATTAATGACTGCAACTAACCGGAATTATTTTGATTGAGTGCTACTAATAAAACATGTTACAATCGACTGCAACTAACCGAAATTTCTTTTATCTCGAATTATTACAATCGACTGCAGCTAACCGAAATTATTTTTATCGAGAACTATTACAATCGACTGCAACTAATCGAAATTGTCACGATCGACTGCAACTATCCGAAATTATTACAACTGACTGCGACAACCGTTATTAAATTGACTGCGAATAACCGAAATTATTACAATTGACTGCAACTAACCCGAATTATTTTTATCGCGAAATTATTCAACTGACTCCAACTAACCGAAATTGTTACGATCAACTGCAAATAACCGAAATTATTACAATCGACTGCGACTAAACGGAATTAATAAGTTGACTGCGACTAACCGAAATGATTAGAATCGACTGCAACTAACAGAAATTATTACGATCGACTGCAACTAACCGAGATTGCTACTATCGACTGCAACTAACCGAAATTATTACAATCGACTGCAACTAACCGAAATTATTATTAATGACTGCAACTAACTGGAATTATTTTGATTGACTGCTACTAATAAAACTTGTTACAATCGACTGCAACTAACCGAAATTTCTTTTATTTCGAATTACTACAATCGACTGCAGCTAACCGAAATTATTTTTATCGAGAACTATTACAATCGACTGCAACTAATCGAAATTGTCACGATCGACTGCAACTGTCCGAAATTATTACAACTGACTGCGACAACCGTTATTAAATTGACTGCGACTAACCGAAATTATTACAATTGACTGCAGCTAACCCGAATTATTTTTATCGCGAAATTATTCAATTGACTCCAACTAAACGAAATTGTTACGATCAACTGGAAATAACCGAAATTATTACAATCGACTGCGACTAAACGGAATTAATAAGTTGACTGCGACTAACCGAAATGATTAGAATCGACTGCAACTAACAGAAATTATTACGATCGACTGCAACTAACCGAGATTGCTACGATCGACTGCAACTAACCGAGATTGCTACGATCGACTGCAAGTAACCGAAATTATTACAATCGACTGCAACTAACCGAAATTATTATTAATGACTGCAACTAACCGGAATTATTTTGATTGACTGCTACTAATAAAACTTGTTACAATCGACTGCAACTAACCGAAATTTCTTTTATCTTGAATTATTACAATCGACTGCAGCTAACCGAAATTATTTTTATCGAGAACTATTACAATCGACTGCAACTAATCGAAATTGTCACGATCGACGACAACTATCCGAAATTATTACAACTGACTGCGACAACCGTTATTAAATTGACTGCGACTAACCGAAATTATTACAGTTGACTGCAACTAACCCGAATTATTTTTATCGCGAAATTATTCAATCGACTGCAACTAACCGAAATTGTTACGATCAACTGCAAATAACCGAAATTATTACAATCGACTGCGACTAAACGGAATTAATATGTTGACTGCGACTAACCGAAATGATTAGAATCGACTGCAACTAACAGAAATTATTACGATCGACTGCAACTAACCGAGATTGCTACGATCGACTGCGACTAACCGAGATTGCTACGATCGACTGCAACTAATTGAAATTATTACAATCGACATCGATTAACCGAAATTATTATTATCGACTGCAACTAAACAGTTTTTTTTTTTTTTACTGCTACTAAAAGAAATTATTATTATCGACTAAAACTAACCAAAATTATTACAGTCGACTGCGACGAACCGAAATAAATATTATCGATCGCAACTAGCCGAATTTTTTTTCATCGACTTCAACTAACCGAAATTATTTTTATTAAGAAATTATTACAATTGACTACAACTAACCGAAATTGTTATAATTGACTGCGACTAACCGAAATTATTTTTACACGAATTATTACAATCGACTGCAACTAACCGAAATTGTTACGATCGACTGCAACTAACCGAAAATGTTACGATCGACTGCAACTAACCGAAAATATTATTATTGAGAATTATTACAATCTACTGCAACTAACCGAAATTATTACAATCGACTGCGACTAAACGGAATTATTATTAATGACTTCAACTAACCGGAATTATTTTGATTGACTGCTACTAATAAAAATTGTTACAATCGACTGCAACTAACCGAAATTTCTTTTATCTCGAATTATTGCAATCGACTGCAACTAACCAAAATAGTTGCAATCGACTGCAACTAGCCGAAATTATTTTTATCGCGAATTTATTAATATCGCATGAAACTAACCGAAATTCTTACGATCGACTGCAACTAACCGAAATTCTTACGATCAACTGCAACTAACCGAAATGGCTACGATCAACTGCAACTAACCGGAATTATTTTTTTTGACTGCGACAAACGAAAATTGTTTCAATCGACTGCAACTAACCGAAATTAATACAATTGACTGCGACTTTCCGAAATAATTATTATCGACTGCAACTAACAGGAATTTGTTTTATTGGGAAATTATTCAATCGACTGCAACTAATTGAAATTGCCACGATCGATTGCGACTAAATGAAATTATTGTTATCGACTGCAACTAAGAGGAATTATTTTTATTAGCTGGGAATAACATGAATTATTTTTATTTACTGCGACTAACCGAAATAATTACAATCGACTGCAACTAGCCCAAAAAAATTGTATCGCGAATTTATTGCAATCGACTGCAACTAACAAAAATTGTTCCAATCGACTGCAACTAACCAAAATTATTTTTATTGCGAAATTATTACAATTGACTACAACTAAACGAAATTGTTATGATCGGCTGCAACTAACCGAAATTGTTACACGTGACTGCGACTAACCGGAATTATTACAATTGACTTCGAATGACCGAAATTTTTACAATCGACTGCAGGTAGGCCAAATTATTTATATCGCGAATTTATTGCAATCGACTGCAACTAACCAAAATAGTTGCAATCGACTGCAACTAGCCGAAATTATTTTTATCGCGAATTTATTACAATCCCCTGCAACTAACGGAAATTCTTACGATCGACTGAAACTAACCAAAATTCTTACAATCGACTGCAACTAACCCAAATTTTTTTTTATCCCGAAATTATTTCAATCGCCTGCAACTAACCGAAATTATTATTATTGAAAATTATTACAATCTACTGCAACTAACCGAAATTATTACAATCGACTGCGACTAAACGGAATTATTAAGTTGACTGCGACAAACCGAAATTATTATAATCGACTGCAACTACCCGAAATTTTTTTTATCGGGAAATTATTCAATCGACTGCAACTAATTAAAATTTCCACGATCGACTGCAACTAACCGAAATTGTTTTTATTGACTGCGACTAACTAAAATTTTTTACAATCGACAGCAAATAACCGAAACTTATTTTTATAGCGAAATTATTACAATCGACTGCAACTAACCGAAATTATTATTATTGAAAATTATTACAATCTACTGCAACTAACCGAAATTATTACAATCGACTGCGACTAAACGGAATTATTAAGTTGACTGCGACAAACCAAAATTATTATAATCGACTGCAACTACCCGAAATTATTTTTATCGGGAAATTATTCAATCGACTGCAACTAATTAAAATTTCCACGATCGACTGCAACTAACCGAAATTGTTTTTATTTACTGCGACTAACTAAAATTTTTTACAATCGACTGCAACTAACCGATATTTTTTTTTATCGCGAAATTATTACAATCGACTGCAACTAACCGAAATTATTATTATTGAAAATTATTACAATCTACTGCAACTAACCGAAATTATTACAATCGACTGCGACTAAACGGAATTATTAAGTTGACTGCGACAAACCGAAATTATTATAATCGACAGCAACTAACCGAAATTATTACGATAGACTGCAACTAAACGAAATTGCTATGATCGACTGCAACTAACCGAAATTATTACAATCGACTGCAACTAACCGAAATTATTATTAATGACTGCAACTAACCGGAATTATTTTGATTGACTGCTACTAATAAAACTTGTTACAATCGACTGCAACTAACCGAAATTTCTTTTATCTCGAATTATTGCAATCGACTGCAGCTAACCGAAATTATTTTTATCGAGAACTATTACAATCGACTGCAACTAATCGAAATTGTCACGATCGACTGCAACTATCCGAAATTATTACAAATGACTGCGACAACCGATATTAAATTGACTGCGACTAACCAAAATTATTGCAATTGACTGCAACTAACCCGAATTATTTTTATCGCGAAATTATTCAATCGACTGCAACTAAACGGAATTATTAAGTTAACTGCGACAAACCGAAATTATTATAATCGACTGCAACTAACCGAAATTATTACGATCGACTGCGACTATCCGAAATTATTATTATCGACTGCAACTAACTAGAATTTGTTTTATTGACTGCGACTAACCAAAATTATTACAATCGACTGTAACTAACCGAAATTATTTTTATGGGGAAATTATTCAATCGACTGCAACTAATTGAAATTGCCACGATCGATTGCGACTAACAGAAATTATTGTTATCGACTGCAACTAAGAGGAATTATTTTTATTAGCTGGGAATAACATGAATTATTTTTATTGACTGCGACTAACCGAAATAATTACAATCGACTGCAACTAGCCCAAAAAAATTTTATCGCGAATTTATTGCAATCGACTGCAACTAACAAAAATTGTTCTAATCAACTGCAACTAACCAAAATTATTTTTATTGCGAAATTATTGCAATTGACTACAACTAAACGAAATTGTTATGATCGGCTGCAACTAACCGAAATTGTTACACGTGACTGCGACTAACCGGAATTATTACAATTGACGACGACTGACCGAAATTATTACAATCGACTGCAGGTAGGCCAAATTATTTTTATCGCGACTTTATTGCAATCGACTGCAACTAACCTAAATACTTGCAATCGACTGCAACTAACCAAAATTCTTACGATCGACTGCAACTAACCGAAATTATTAGAATCGACTGCAACTAAGCGAAATTATTATTAATGACTGCAACTAACCGGAATTATTTTGATTGACTGCTACTAATAAAACTTGTTACAATCGACTGCAACTAACCGAAATTTCTTTTATCTCGAATTATTGCAATCGACTGCAGCTAACCGAGATTATTTTTATCGAGAACTATTACAATCGACTGCAACTAATCGAAATTGTCACGATCGACTGCAACTATCCGAAATTATTACAAATGACTGCGACAACCGTTATTAAATTGACTGCGACTAACCGAAATTATTACAATTGACTGCAACTAACCCGAATTATTTTTATCGCGAAATTATTCAATCGACTGCAACTAAACGGAATTATTAAGTTAACTGCGACAAACCGAAATTATTATAATCGACTGCAACTAACCGAAATTATTACGATCGACTGCGACTATCCGAAATTATTATTATCGACTGCAACTAACTAGAATTTGTTTTATTGACTGCGACTAACCAAAATTATTACAATCGACTGCAACTAACCGAAATTATTTTTATCGGGAAATTATTCAATCGACTTCAACTAATTGAAATTGCCACGATCGATTGCGACTAACAGAAATTATTGTTATCGACTGCAACTAAGAGGAATTATTTTTATTAGCTGGGAATAACATGAATTATTTTTATTGACTGCGACTAACCGAAATTTCTTTTATCTCGAATTATTACAATCGACTGCAGCTAACCGAAATTATTTTTATCGAGAACTATTACAATCGACTGCAACTAATTAAAATTTCCACGATCGACTGCAACTAACCGAAATTGTTTTTATTTACTGCGACTAACTAAAATTTTTTACAATCGACTGCAACTAACCGATATTTTTTTTTATCGCGAAATTATTACAATCGACTGCAACTAACCGAAATTATTATTATTGAAAATTATTACAATCTACTGCAACTAACCGAAATTATTACAATCGACTGCGACTAAACGGAATTATTAAGTTGACTGCGACAAACCGAAATTATTATAATCGACAGCAACTAACCGAAATTATTACGATAGACTGCAACTAAACGAAATTGCTATGATCGACTGCAACTAACCGAAATTATTACAATCGACTGCAACTAACCGAAATTATTATTAATGACTGCAACTAACCGGAATTATTTTGATTGACTGCTACTAATAAAACTTGTTAAAATCGACTGCAACTAACCGAAATTTCTTTTATCTCGAATTATTGCAATCGACTGCAGCTAACCGAAATTATTTTTATCGAGAACTATTACAATCGACTGCAACTAATCGAAATTGTCACGATCGACTGCAACTATCCGAAATTATTACAAATGACTGCGACAACCGATATTAAATTGACTGCGACTAACCAAAATTATTGCAATTGACTGCAACTAACCCGAATTATTTTTATCGCGAAATTATTCAATCGACTGCAACTAAACGGAATTATTAAGTTAACTGCGACAAACCGAAATTATTATAATCGACTGCAACTAACCGAAATTATTACGATCGACTGCGACTATCCGAAATTATTATTATCGACTGCAACTAACTAGAATTTGTTTTATTGACTGCGACTAACCAAAATTATTACAATCGACTGTAACTAAGAGGAATTATTTTTATTAGCTGGGAATAACATGAATTATTTTTATTGACTGCGACTAACCGAAATTTCTTTTATCTCGAATTATTACAATCGACTGCAGCTAACCGAAATTATTTTTATCGAGAACTATTACAATCGACTGCAACTAATCGAAATTGTCACGATCGACTGCAACTATCCGAAATTATTACAACTGACTGCGACAACCGTTATTAAATTGACTGCGACTAACTGAAATTATTACAATTGACTGCAACTAACCCGAATTTTTTTTATCGCGAAATTATTCAATTGACTGCAAATAACTGAAATTATTACAATCGACTGCGACTAAACGGAATTAATAAGTTGACTGCAACTAATTGAAATTATTACAATCGACTGCGATTAACCGAAATTATTACAATCGACCGCGACTAAACGGAATTAATAAGTTGACTGCGACTAACCGAAATGATTAGGATCGACTGCAACTAACAGAAATTATTACGATCGACTCCAACTAACCGAGATTGCTACGATCGACTGTAACTAACCGAGATTGCTACGATCGACTGCAACTAACCAAAATTCTTACGATCGACTGCAACTAACCGAAATAATTACAATCGACTGCAACTAGCTCAAAAAAATTTTATCGCGAATTTATTGCAATCGACTGCAACTAACAAAAATTGTTACAATCGAGTGCAACTAACCAAAATTATTTTTTTTGCGAAATTATTACAATTGACTACAACTAAACGAAATTGTTATGATCGGCTGCAACTAACCGAAATTGTTACAGGTGACTGCGACTAACCGGAATTATTACAATTAACTACGACTGACCGAAATTATTACAATCGACTGCAGGTAGGCCAAATTATTTTTATCGCGAATTTATTGCAATCGACTGCAACTAACCAAAATAGTTGCAATCGACAGCAACTAGCCGAAATTATTTTTATCGCGAATTTATTACAATCACCTGCAACTAACCGAAATTCTTACGATCGACTGCAACTAACCAAAATTCTTACGATCGACTGCAACTAACCGAAATTATTACAATCGACTGCAACTAACCGAAATTATTATTAATGACTGCAACTAACCGGAATTATTTTGATTGACTGCTACTAATAAAACTTGTTACAATCGACTGCAACTAACCGAAATTTCTTTTATCTCGAATTATTACAATCGACTGCAGCTAACCGAAATTATTTTTATCGAGAACTATTACAATCGACTGCAACTAATCGAAATTGTCACGATCGACTGCAACTATCCGAAATTATTACAACTGACTGCGACAACCGTTATTAAATTGACTGCGACTAACCGAAATTACTACAATTGACTGCAACTAACCCGAATTATTTTTATCGCGAAATTATTCAATTGACTCCAACTAACCGAAATTGTTACGATCAACTGCAAATAACCGAAATTATTACAATCGACTGCGACTAAACGGAATTAATAAGTTGACTGCGACTAACCGAAATGATTAGAATCGACTGCAACTAACAGAAATTATTACGATCGACTGCAACTAACCGAGATTGCTACGATCGACTGCAACTATCCGAGATTGCTACGATCGACTGCAACCAACCGAAATTATTATTAATGACTGACTAACCGGAATTATTTTGATTGACTGCTACTAATAAAACTTGTTACAATCGACTGCAACTAACCGAAATTTCTTTTATCTCGAATTATTACAATCGACTGCAGCTAACCGAAATTATTTTTATCGAGAACTATTACAATCGACTGCAACTAATCGAAATTATCACGATCGACTGCAACTATCCGAAATTATTACAACTGACTGTGACAACCGTTATTAAA
This sequence comes from Troilus luridus, assembly GCA_964056705.1. Lineage (NCBI taxonomy): Eukaryota > Metazoa > Arthropoda > Insecta > Hemiptera > Pentatomidae > Troilus > Troilus luridus. Next base: position 886,346 of record CAXKTH010000067.1, read on the forward strand.
TTGACTGCGACTAACCGAAATTATTACAATTGACTGCAACTAACCCGAATTATTTTTATCGCGAAATTATTCAATTGACTCCAACTAACCGAAATTGTTACGATCAACTGCCAATAACCGAAATTATTACAATCGACTGCGACTAAACGGAATTATTAAGTTAACTGCGACAAACCGAAATTATTATAATCGACTGCAACTAACCGAAATTATTACGATCGACTGCAACTAAACGAAATTGCTACGATCGACTGCAACTAACCGAAATTGCTACGATCAACTGCAACTAACCGGAATTATTTTTATTGACTGCGACTAACCTAATTGTTTCAATCGACTGCAACTAACCGAAATTATTACAATCGTCTGCGACTATCCGAAATTATTATTATCGACTGCAACTAACTAGAATTTGTTTTATTCACTGCGACTAACCAAAATTATTACAATCGACTCCAACTAACCGAAATTATTTTTATCGGGAAATTATTCAATCGACTGCAACTAACCGAAATTATTACAATCGACTGCGACTAAACGGAATTATTAAGTTAACTGCGACAAACCGAAATTATTATAATCGACTGCAACTAACCGAAATTATTACGATCGACTGCAACTAAACGAATTTGCTACGATCGACTGCAACTAACCGAAATTGCTACGATCAACTGCGACTATCCGAAATTATTATTATCGACTGCAACTAACTAGAATTTGTTTTATTGACTGCGACTAACCAAAATTATTACAATCGACTGCTACTAACCGAAATTATTTTTATCGGGAAATTATTCAATCGACTGCAACTAATTGAAATTGCCACGATCGATTGCGACTAACTGAAATTATTGTTATCGACTGCAATTAAGAGGAATTATTTTTATTAGCTGGGAATAACATGAATTATTTTTATTGACTGCGACTAACCGAAATAATTACAATCGACTGCAACTAGCCCAAAAAAAATTTATCGCGAATTTATAGCAATCGACTGCAACTAACCAAAATTATTTTTATTGTGAAATTATTACAATTGACTACAACTAAACGAAATTGTTAAGATCGGCTGCAACTAACCGAAATTGTTACACGTGACTGCGACTAACCGGAATTATTACAATTGACTTCGAATGACCGAAATTAGTACAATCGACTGCAGGTAGGCCAAATTATTTATATCGCGAATTTATTGCAATCGACTGCAACTAACCAAAATTATTTTTATCGCGAATTTATTACAATCGCCTGCAACTAACCGAAATGATTAGGATCGACTGCAACTAACAGAAATTATTACGATCGACTCCAACTAACCGAGATTGCTACGATCGACTGTAACTAACCGAGATTGCTACGATCGACTGCAACTAACCAAAATTCTTACGATCGACTGCAACTAACCGAAATAATTACAATCGACTGCAACTAGCTCAAAAAAATTTTATCGCGAATTTATTGCAATCGACTGCAACTAACAAAAATTGTTACAATCGAGTGCAACTAACCAAAATTATTTTTTTTGCGAAATTATTACAATTGACTACAACTAAACGAAATTGTTATGATCGGCTGCAACTAACCGAAATTGTTACAGGTGACTGCGACTAACCGGAATTATTACAATTGACTACGACTGACCGAAATTATTACAATCGACTGCAGGTAGGCCAAATTATTTTTATCGCGAATTTATTGCAATCGACTGCAACTAACCAAAATAGTTGCAATCGACTGCAACTAGCCGAAATTATTTTTATCGCGAATTTATTACAATCACCTGCAACTAACCGAAATTCTTACGATCGACTGCAACTAACCAAAATTCTTACGATCGACTGCAACTAACCGAAATTATTACAATCGACTGCAACTAACCGAAATTATTATTAATGACTGCAACTAACCGGAATTATTTTGATTGACTGCTACTAATAAAACTTGTTACAATCGACTGCAACTAACCGAAATTTCTTTTATCTCGAATTATTACAATCGACTGCAGCTAACCGAAATTATTTTTATCGAGAACTATTACAATCGACTGCAACTAATCGAAATTGTCACGATCGACTGCAACTATCCGAAATTATTACAACTGACTGCGACAACCGTTATTAAATTGACTGCGACTAACCGAAATTACTACAATTGACTGCAACTAACCCGAATTATTTTTATCGCGAAATTATTCAATTGACTCCAACTAACCGAAATTGTTACGATCAACTGCAAATAACCGAAATTATTACAATCGACTGCGACTAAACGGAATTAATAAGTTGACTGCGACTAACCGAAATGATTAGAATCGACTGCAACTAACAGAAATTATTACGATCGACTGCAGCTAACCGAGATTGCTACGATCGACTGCAACTATCCGAGATTGCTACGATCGACTGCAACCAACCGAAATTATTATTAATGACTGACTAACCGGAATTATTTTGATTGACTGCTACTAATAAAACTTGTTACAATCGACTGCAACTAACCGAAATTTCTTTTATCTCGAATTATTACAATCGACTGCAGCTAACCGAAATTATTTTTATCGAGAACTATTACAATCGACTGCAACTAATCGAAATTATCACGATCGACTGCAACTATCCGAAATTATTACAACTGACTGTGACAACCGTTATTAAATTGACTGCGACTAACCGAAATTATTACAATTGACTGCAACTAACCCGAATTATTTTTATCGCGAAATTATTCAATTGACTCCAACTAACCGAAATTGTTACGATCAACTGCCAATAACCGAAATTATTACAATCGACTGCGACTAAACGGAATTATTAAGTTAACTGCGACAAACCGAAATTATTATAATCGACTGCAACTAACCGAAATTATTACGATCGACTGCAACTAAACGAAATTGCTACGATCGACTGCAACTAACCGAAATTGCTACGATCAACTGCAACTAACCGGAATTATTTTTATTGACTGCGACTAACCTAATTGTTTCAATCGACTGCAACTAACCGAAATTATTACAATCGACTGCGACTATCCGAAATTATTATTATCGACTGCAACTAACTAGAATTTGTTTTATTCACTGCGACTAACCAAAATTATTACAATCGACTCCAACTAACCGAAATTATTTTTATCGGGAAATTATTCAATCGACTGCAACTAACCGAAATTATTACAATCGACTGCGACTAAACGGAATTATTAAGTTAACTGCGACAAACCGAAATTATTATAATCGACTGCAACTAACCGAAATTATTACGATCGACTGCAACTAAACGAATTTGCTACGATCGACTGCAACTAACCGAAATTGCTACGATCAACTGCGACTATCCGAAATTATTATTATCGACTGCAACTAACTAGAATTTGTTTTATTGACTGCGACTAACCAAAATTATTACAATCGACTGCTACTAACCGAAATTATTTTTATCGGGAAATTATTCAATCGACTGCAACTAATTGAAATTGCCACGATCGATTGCGACTAACTGAAATTATTGTTATCGACTGCAACTAAGAGGAATTATTTTTATTAGCTGGGAATAACATGAATTATTTTTATTGACTGCGACTAACCGAAATAATTACAATCGACTGCAACTAGCCCAAAAAAAATTTATCGCGAATTTATAGCAATCGACTGCAATTAACCAAAATTATTTTTATTGTGAAATTATTACAATTGACTACAACTAAACGAAATTGTTATGATCGGCTGCAACTAACCGAAATTGTTACACGTGACTGCGACTAACCGGAATTATTACAATTGACTTCGAATGACCGAAATTAGTACAATCGACTGCAGGTAGGCCAAATTATTTATATCGCGAATTTATTGCAATCGACTGCAACTAACCGAAATGATTAGGATCGACTGCAACTAACAGAAATTATTACGATCGACTCCAACTAACCGAGATTGCTACGATCGACTGTAACTAACCGAGATTGCTACGATCGACTGCAACTAAAAAAAATTCTTACGATCGACTGCAACTAACCGAAATAATTACAATCGACTGCAACTAGCTCAAAAAAATTGTATCGCGAATTTATTGCAATCGACTGCAACTAACAAAAATTGTTACAATCGAGTGCAACTAACCAAAATTATTTTTTTTGCGAAATTATTACAATTGACTACAACTAAACGAAATTGTTATGATCGGCTGCAACTAACCGAAATTGTTACAGGTGACTGCGACTAACCGGAATTATTACAATTGACTACGACTGACCGAAATTATTACAATCGACTGCAGGTAGGCCAAATTATTTTTATCGCGAATTTATTGCAATCGACTGCAACTAACCAAAATAGTTGCAATCGACAGCAACTAGCCGAAATTATTTTTATCGCGAATTTATTACAATCACCTGCAACTAACCGAAATTCTTACGATCGACTGCAACTAACCAAAATTCTTACGATCGACTGCAACTAACCGAAATTATTACAATCGACTGCAACTAACCGAAATTATTATTAATGACTGCAACTAACCGGAATTATTTTGATTGACTGCTACTAATAAAACTTGTTACAATCGACTGCAACTAACCGAAATTTCTTTTATCTCGAATTATTACAATCGACTGCAGCTAACCGAAATTATTTTTATCGAGAACTATTACAATCGACTGCAACTAATCGAAATTGTCACGATCGACTGCAACTATCCGAAATTATTACAACTGACTGCGACAACCGTTATTAAATTGACTGCGACTAACCGAAATTACTACAATTGACTGCAACTAACCCGAATTATTTTTATCGCGAAATTATTCAATTGACTCCAACTAACCGAAATTGTTACGATCAACTGCAAATAACCGAAATTATTACAATCGACTGCGACTAAACGGAATTAATAAGTTGACTGCGACTAACCGAAATGATTAGGATCGACTGCAACTAACAGAAATTATTACGATCGACTGCAACTAACCGAGATTGCTACGATCGACTGCAACTATCCGAGATTGCTACGATCGACTGCAACCAACCGAAATTATTATTAATGACTGACTAACCGGAATTATTTTGATTGACTGCTACTAATAAAACTTGTTACAATCGACTGCAACTAACCGAAATTTCTTTTATCTCGAATTATTACAATCGACTGCAGCTAACCGAAATTATTTTTATCGAGAACTATTACAATCGACTGCAACTAATCGAAATTATCACGATCGACTGCAACTATCCGAAATTATTACAACTGACTGTGACAACCGTTATTAAATTGACTGCGACTAACCGAAATTATTACAATTGACTGCAACTAACCCGAATTATTTTTATCGCGAAATTATTCAATTGACTCCAACTAACCGAAATTGTTACGATCAACTGCCAATAACCGAAATTATTACAATCGACTGCGACTAAACGGAATTATTAAGTTAACTGCGACAAACCGAAATTATTATAATCGACTGCAACTAACCGAAATTATTACGATCGACTGCAACTAAACGAAATTGCTACGATCGACTGCAACTAACCGAAATTGCTACGATCAACTGCAACTAACCGGAATTATTTTTATTGACTGCGACTAACCTAATTGTTTCAATCGACTGCAACTAACCGAAATTATTACAATCGACTGCGACTATCCGAAATTATTATTATCGACTGCAACTAACTAGAATTTGTTTTATTCACTGCGACTAACCAAAATTATTACAATCGACTCCAACTAACCGAAATTATTTTTATCGGGAAATTATTCAATCGACTGCAACTAACCGAAATTATTACAATCGACTGCGACTAAACGGAATTATTAAGTTAACTGCGACAAACCGAAATTATTATAATCGACTGCAACTAACCGAAATTATTACGATCGACTGCAACTAAACGAATTTGCTACGATCGACTGCAACTAACCGAAATTGCTACGATCAACTGCGACTATCCGAATTTATTATTATCGACTGCAACTAACTAGAATTTGTTTTATTGACTGCGACTAACCAAAATTATTACAATCGACTGCTACTAACCGAAATTATTTTTATCGGGAAATTATTCAATCGACTGCAACTAATTGAAATTGCCACGATCGATTTCGACTAACTGAAATTATTGTTATCGACTGCAACTAAGAGGAATTATTTTTATTAGCTGGGAATAACATGAATTATTTTTATTGACTGCGACTAACCGAAATAATTACAATCGACTGCAACTAGCCCAAAAAAAATTTATCGCGAATTTATAGCAATCGACTGCAACTAACCAAAATTATTTTTATTGTGAAATTATTACAATTGACTACAACTAAACGAAATTGTTATGATCGGCTGCAACTAACCGAAATTGTTTCACGTGACTGCGACTAACCGGAATTATTACAATTGACTTCGAATGACCGAAATTAGTACAATCGACTGCAGGTAGGCCAAATTATTTATATCGCGAATTTATTGCAATCGACTGCAACTAACCAAAATTATTTTTATCGCGAATTTATTACAATCGCCTGCAACTAACCGAAATTCTTACGATCGACTGAAACTAACCAAAATTCTTACAATCGACTGCAACTAACCGAAATTTTTTTTTATCACGAAATTATTACAACCGCCTGCAACTAACCGAAATTATTATTATTGAAAATTATTACAATCTACTGCCACTAACCGAAATTATTACAATCGACTGCGACTAATAGGAATTATTAAGTTGACTGCGACAAACCGAAATTATTATAATCGACTGCAACTACCCGAAATTATTTTTATCGGGAAATTATTCAATCGACTGCAACTAATTAAAATTGCCACGATCGACTGCAACTAAACGAAATTGTTTTTATTGATTGCGACTAACTAAAATTTTTTACAATCGACTGCAACTAACCGAAATTTTTTTTTATTGCGAAATTATTACAATTGACTACAACTAAACGAAATTGTTATGATCGGCTGCAACTAACCGAAATTGTTACACGTGACTGCGACTAACCGGAATTATTACAATTGACTACGACTGACCGAAATTATTACAATCGACTGCAGGTAGGCCAAATTATTTTTATCGCGAATTTATTGCAATCGACTGCAACTAACCAAAATAGTTGCAATCGACTGCAACTAACCGAAATTTTTATTTATCGCGAAATTATTACAATCGCCTGCAACTAACCGAAATTATTATTATTGAAAATTATTACGATCAACTGCAAATAACCGAAATTATTACAATCGACTGCGACTAAACGGAATTATTAAGTTGACTGCGACAAAGAAATTTTATCGCGAATTTATGGCAATCGACTGCAACTAACAAAAATTAATACAGTTCTACTATCTGTTCTAATAGGAGTTCTAATATCAGGTCTAGTAGCAGTTCTAACAGCAGTTCTAATAGCAGTTCTAATAGCAGCTCTAATAGCAGTTCTAATATCGGTTCTAATAGCAGTTGTAATATCAGTTCTAACAGTAACTCTAACAGCAGTTCTAACAGCAGTTCTAATAGCAGTTCTAATAGCAGTTCTAATAGCAGTTCAATAGCAGTTCTAATAGCAGTTCTAATAGTAGTTCTAATAGCAGTTCAAAAGCAGTTCTAATATCAGTTCTAATAGCAGTTCTAATAGCAGTTCTAACATCAGTTCTAATAGCACTTCTAATATCAGTTCTAATAGCAGTTCTAATAGCAGTTCTAATATCAGTTCTAATAGCAGTTCTTATAGCAGTTCTAATCGCGGTTCTAATAGCAGTTCAAAAGCAGTTATAATATCAGTTCTAGTAGCAGTTCTAACAGCAGTTCTAATAGCAGTTCTAATAGCAGTTCTAATAGCAGTTCTAATATCGGTTCTAATAGCAGTTCTAATATCAGTTCTAATATCAGTTCTAACAGCAACTCTAACAGCAGTTCTAACAGCAGTTCTAATAGCAGTTCTAATATCACTTCTAATAGCAGATCTAATAGCAGTTCTAATAGCAGTTCAAAAGCAGTTCTAATATCAGTTCTAATAGCAGTTATAATATCAGTTCTAGTAGCAGTTCTAACAGCAGTTCTAATAGCAAATCTAATAGCAGTTCTAATATCAGTTCTTATATCAGTTCTAATAGCAGTTCTAATAGCAGTTCATAAGCAATTCTAATATCAGTTCTAGTAGCAGTTCTAACAGCAGTTTTAATACCAGTTCTAATAGTAGTTCTAATATCAGTTCTAAAATCAGTTCTAATACCAGTTCTAATTGCAGTTTTAATAGCAGTTCAAAAGCAGTTCTAATATCAGTTCTAGTAGCAGTTCTAACAGCAGTTTTAATTGCCGTTCAAATAGCACTTCTAATATCAGTTTTAGTGGCAGTTCTAATATAAGTTCTATAAGCAGTTCTAATAGCAGTTCTAATATCAGTTCTAATAGCAGTTCTAATAGCAGTTCTAACAGCAGTTCTAATATCAGTTCTAATAGCAATTCTAACAGCAATTCTTATAGCAGTTTTAATATCAGTTCCTATATCAGTTCTAATATCAGTTCTAATAGCAGTTCTAATAGCAGCTCTAATAGCAGTTCAAAAGCAGTTCTAATAGCAGTTCTAATAGTAGTTCTAATATCAGTTCTTATATCAGTTCTAATATCAGTTCTAATACCAGTTCTAATTGCAGTTCTAATAGCAGTTCAAAAGCAGTTCTAATATCAGTTCTAGTAGCAGTTCTAACAGCAGTTTTAATTGCCGTTCAAATAGCAGTTCTAATATCAGTTCTAATAGCACTTCTAATATCAGTTTTAGTGGCAGTTCTAATATAAGTTCTATAAGCAGTTGTAATAGCAGTTCTAATATCAGTTCTAATATCATTTCTAATAGCATTTCTAATAGCAGTTCAAAAGCAGTTCTAATATCAGTTCTAATAGCAGTTCTAACAGCAGTTCTAATAGCAGTTCTGATAGCAGTTCTAATATCAGTTCCTATATCAGTTCTAATATCAGTTCTAATAGCAGTTCTAATAGCAGTTCTAATTGCAGTTCAAAAGCAGTTCTAATATCAGTTCTAATAGCAGTTCTAATAGCAGTTCTAGTACCAGTTCTAATATCAGTTCTAGTACCAGTTCTCACAGCAGTTCTAATAGCAGTTCAAAAGCAGTTCTAATATCAGTTCTAATAGCAGTTCTAATAGCAGTTCAAAAGCAGTTCTAATATCAGTTCTAATATCAGTTCTAGTAGCAGTTCTTACTGCAGTTCTAATAGCACTTCTAATATCTGTTCTTATAACAGTTCTAATAGCAGTTCTAATATCAGTTCTAGTACCAGTTCTCACAGCAGTTCTAATAGCAGTTCAAAAGCAGTTCTAATATTGTAATGTAATAATTTTGGTTAGTCGCAGTGAATAAAACAAATTATAGTTAGTTGCAGTCGATAATAATAATTTCGGATAGTCGCAGTCGATTGTAATAATTTCGGTTAGTTGCAGTCGATTGAAACAATTAGGTTAGTCGCAGTCAATAAAAATAATTCCGGTTAGTTGCAGTTGATCGTAGCAATTTCGGTTAGTTGCAGTCGATCGTAGCAATTTCGTTTAGTTGCAGTCGATCGTAATAATTTCGGTTAGTTGCAGTCGATTATAATAATTTCGGTTTGTCGCAGTTAACTTAATAATTCCGTTTAGTCGCAGTCGATTGTAATAATTTCGGTTATTGGCAGTTGATCGTAACAATTTCGGTTAGTTGGAGTCAATTGAATAATTTCGCGATAAAAATAATTCGGGTTAGTTGCAGTCAATTGTAATAATTTCGGTTAGTCGCAGTCAATTTAATAACGGTTGTCACAGTCAGTTGTAATAATTTCGGATAGTTGCAGTCGATCGTGATAATTTCGATTAGTTGCAGTCGATTGTAATAGTTCTCGATAAAAATAATTTCGGTTAGCTGCAGTCGATTGTAATAATTCGAGATAAAAGAAATTTCGGTTAGTTGCAGTCGATTGTAACAAGTTTTATTAGTAGCAGTCAATCAAAATAATTCCGGTTAGTTGCAGTCATTAATAATAATTTCGGTTGGTTGCAGTCGATCGTAGCAATCTCGGATAGTTGCAGTCGATCGTAGCCATCTCGGTTAGTTGCAGTCGATCGTAATAATTTCTGTTAGTTGCAGTCGATTCTAATCATTTCGGTTAGTCGCAGTCAACTTATTAATTCCGTTTAGTCGCAGTCGATTGTAATAATTTCGGTTATTTGCAGTTGATCGTAACAATTTCGGTTAGTTGGAGTCAATTGAATAATTTCGCAATAAAAATAATTCGGGTTAGTTGCAGTCAATTGTAGTAATTTCGGTTAGTCGCAGTCAATTTAATAACGGTTGTCGCAGTCAGTTGTAATAATTTCGGATAGTTGCAGTCGATCGTGACAATTTCGATTAGTTGCAGTCGATTGTAATAGTTCTCGATAAAAATAATTTCGGTTAGCTGCAGTCGATTGTAATAATTCGAGATAAAAGAAATTTCGGTTAGTTGCAGTCGATTGTAACAAGTTTTATTAGTAGCAGTCAATCAAAATAATTCCGGTTAGTTGCAGTCATTAATAATAATTTCGGTTAGTTGCAGTCGATTGTAATAATTTCGGTTAGTTGCAGTCGATCGTAAGAATTTTGGTTAGTTGCAGTCGATCGTAAGAATTTCGGTTAGTTGCAGGTGATTGTAATAAATTCGCGATAAAAATAATTTCGGCTAGTTGCAGTCGATTGCAACTATTTTGGTTAGTTGCAGTCGATTGCAATAAATTCGCGATAAAAATAATTTGGCCTACCTGCAGTCGATTGTAATAATTTCGGTCAGTCGTAGTCAATTGTAATAATTCCGGTTAGTCGCAGTCACCTGTAACAATTTCGGTTAGTTGCAGCCGATCATAACAATTTCGTTTAGTTGCAGTCGATCGTAATAGTTTCTGTTAGTTGCAGTCGATCCTAATCATTTCGGTTAGTCGCAGTCAACTTATTAATTCCGTTTAGTCGCGGTCGATTGTAATAATTTCGGTTAATCGCAGTCGATTGTAATAATTTCAATTAGTTGCAGTCAACTTATTAATTCCGTTTAGTCGCAGTCGATTGTAATAATTTCAGTTATTTGCAGTCAATTGAATAATTTCGCGATAAAAAAAATTCGGGTTAGTTGCAGTCAATTGTAATAATTTCAGTTAGTCGCAGTCAATTTAATAACGGTTGTCGCAGTCAGTTGTAATAATTTCGGATAGTTGCAGTCGATCGTGACAATTTCGATTAGTTGCAGTCGATTGTAATAGTTCTCGATAAAAATAATTTCGGTTAGCTGCAGTCGATTGTAATAATTCGAGATAAAAGAAATTTCGGTTAGTCGCAGTCAATAAAAATAATTCATGTTATTCCCAGCTAATAAAAATAATTCCTCTTAGTTGCAGTCGATAACAATAATTTCTGTTAGTCGCAATCGATCGTGGCAATTTCAATTAGTTGAAGTCGATTGAATAATTTCCCGATAAAAATAATTTCGGTTAGTTGCAGTCGATTGTAATAATTTTGGTTAGTCGCAGTCAATAAAACAAATTCTAGTTAGTTGCAGTCGATAATAATAATTTCGGATAGTCGCAGTCGATCGTAATAATTTCGGTTAGTTGCAGTCGATTATAATAATTTCGGTTTGTCGCAGTTAACTTAATAATTCCGTTTAGTTGCAGTCGATTGAATAATTTCGCGATAAAAATAATTCGGGTTAGTTGCAGTCAATTGTAATAATTTCGGTTAGTCGCAGTCAATTTAATAACGGTTGTCGCAGTCATTTGTAATAATTTCGGATAGTTGCAGTCGATCGTGACAATTTCGATTAGTTGCAGTCGATTGTAATAGTTCTCGATAAAAATAATCTCGGTTAGCTGCAGTCGATTGCAATAATTCGAGATAAAAGAAATTTCGGTTAGTTGCAGTCGATTGTAACAAGTTTTATTAGTAGCAGTCAATCAAAATAATTCCGGTTAGTTGCAGTCATTAATAATAATTTCGGTTAGTTGCAGTCGATTGTAATAATTTCGGTTAGTTGCAGTCGATCGTAAGAATTTTGGTTAGTTGCAGTCGATTGCAAGTATTTTGGTTAGTTGCAGTCGATTTCAATAAAGTCGCGATAAAAATAATTTGGCCTACCTGCAGTCGATTGTAATAATTTCGGTCAGTCGTAGTCAATTGTAATAATTCCGGTTAGTCGCAGTCACGTGTAACAATTTCGGTTAGTTGCAGCCGATCATAACAATTTCGTTTAGTTGTAGTCAATTGTAATAATTTCGAAATAAAAATAATTTTGGTTAGTTGCAGTTGATTAGAACAATTTTTGTTAGTTGCAGTCGATTGCAATAAATTCGCGATAAAATTTTTTTGGGCTAGTTGCAGTCGATTGTAATTATTTCGGTTAGTCGCAGTCAATAAAAATAATTCATGTTATTCCCAGCTAATAAAAATAATTCCTCTTAGTTGCAGTCGATAACAATAATTTCTGTTAGTCGCAATCGATCGTGGCAATTTCAATTAGTTGCAGTCGATTGAATAATTTCCCGATAAAAATAATTTCGGTTAGTTACAGTCGATTGTAATAATTTTGGTTAGTCGCAGTCAATAAAACAAATTCTAGTTAGTTGCAGTCGATAATAATAATTTCGGATAGTCGCAGTCGATCGTAATAATTTCGGTTAGTTGCAGTCGATTATAATAATTTCGGTTTGTCGCAGTTAACTTAATAATTCCGTTTAGTTGCAGTCGATTGAATAATTTCGCGATAAAAATAATTCGGGTTAGTTGCAGTCAATTGTAATAATTTTGGTTAGTCGCAGTCAATTTAATAACGGTTGTCGCAGTCATTTGTAATAATTTCGGATAGTTGCAGTCGATCGTGACAATTTCGATAAGTTGCAGTCGATTGTAATAGTTCTCGATAAAAATAATTTCGGTTAGCTGCAGTCGATTGCAATAATTCGAGATAAAAGAAATTTCGGTTAGTTGCAGTCGATTGTAACAAGTTTTATTAGTAGCAGTCAATCAAAATAATTCCGGTTAGTTGCAGTCATTAATAATAATTTCGGTTAGTTGCAGTCGATTGTAATAATTTCGGTTAGTTGCAGTCGATCATAGCAATTTCGTTTAGTTGCAGTCTATCGTAATAATTTCGGTTAGTTGCTGTCGATTATAATAATTTCGGTTTGTCGCAGTCAACTTAATAATTCCGTTTAGTCGTAGTCGATTGTAATAATTTCGGTTAGTTGCAGTAGATTGTAATAATTTCGCAATAAAAAAAATTTCGGTTAGTTGCAGTCGATTGTAAAAAATTTTAGTTAGTCGCAGTCAATAAAAACAATTTCGTTTAGTTGCAGTCGATCGTGACAATTTTAATTAGTTGCAGTCGATTGAATAATTTCCCGATAAAAATAATTTCGGGTAGTTGCAGTCGATTATAATAATTTCGGTTTGTCGCAGTCAACTTTGGAATAATTACAATCGACTGCAACTAGCCCAAAACAATTTTATCGCGAATTTATTGCAATCGACTGCAACTAACAAAAATTGTTCTAATCAACTGCAACTAACCAAAATTATTTTTATTGCGAAATTATTACAATTGACTACAACTAAACGAAATTGTTATGATCGGCTGCAACTAACCGAAATTGTTACACGTGACTGCGACTAACCGGAATTATTACAATTGACTACGACTGACCGAAATTATTACAATCGACTGCAGGTAGGCCAAATTATTTTTATCGCGACTTTATTGCAATCGACTGCAACTAACCAAAATACTTGCAATCGACTGCAACTAATCAAAATTCTTACGATCGACTGCAACTAACCGAAATTATTACAATCGACTGCAACTAACCGAAATTATTATTAATGACTGCAACTAACCGGAATTATTTTGATTGACTGCTACTAATAAAACTTGTTACAATCGACTGCAACTAACCGAAATTTCTTTTATCTCGAATTATTGCAATCGACTGCAGCTAACCGAGATTATTTTTATCGAGAACTATTACAATCGACTGCAACTAATCGAAATTGTCACGATCGACTGCAACTATCCGAAATTATTACAAATGACTGCGACAACCGTTATTAAATTGACTGCGACTAACCGAAATTATTACAATTGACTGCAACTAACCCGAATTATTTTTATCGCGAAATTATTCAATCGACTGCAACTAAACGGAATTATTAAGTTAACTGCGACAAACCGAAATTATTATAATCGACTGCAACTAACCGAAATTATTACGATCGACTGCGACTATCCGAAATTATTATTATCGACTGCAACTAACTAGAATTTGTTTTATTGACTGCGACTAACCAAAATTATTACAATCGACTGCAACTAACCGAAATTATTTTTATCGGGAAATTATTCAATCGACTTCAACTAATTGAAATTGCCACGATCGATTGCGACTAACAGAAATTATTGTTATCGACTGCAACTAAGAGGAATTATTTTTATTAGCTGGGAATAACATGAATTATTTTTATTGACTGCGACTAACCGAAATTTCTTTTATCTCGAATTATTACAATCGACTGCAGCTAACCGAAATTATTTTTATCGAGAACTATTACAATCGACTGCAACTAATCGAAATTGTCACGATCGACTGCAACTATCCGAAATTATTACAACTGACTGCGACAACCGTTATTAAATTGACTGCGACTAACTGAAATTATTACAATTGACTGCAACTAACCCGAATTTTTTTTATCGCGAAATTATTCAATTGACTGCAAATAACTGAAATTATTACAATCGACTGCGACTAAACGGAATTAATAAGTTGACTGCAACTAATTGAAATTATTACAATCGACTGCGATTAACCGAAATTATTACAATCGACCGCGACTAAACGGAATTAATAAGTTGACTGCGACTAACCGAAATGATTAGGATCGACTGCAACTAACAGAAATTATTACGATTGACTGCAACTAACCGAGATTGCTACGATCGACTGCAACTAACCGAGATTGCTACGATCGACTGCAACTAACCAAAATTCTTACGATCGACTGCAACTAACCGAAATAATTACAATCGACTGCAACTAGCTCAAAAAAATTTTATCGCGAATTTATTGCAATCGACTGCAACTAACAAAAATTATTACAATCGACTGCAGATAACCGAAATTATTTTTATCGAGAACTATTACAATCGACTGCAACTAATCGAAATTATCACGATCGACTGCAACTATCCGAAATTATTACAACTGACTGTGACAACCGTTATTAAATTGACTGCGACTAACCGAAATTATTACAATTGACTGCAACTAACCCGAATTATTTTTATCGCGAAATTATTCAATTGACTCCAACTAACCGAAATTGTTACGATCAACTGCCAATAACCGAAATTATTACAATCGACTGCGACTAAACGGAATTATTAAGTTAACTGCGACAAACCGAAATTATTATAATCGACTGCAACTAACCGAAATTATTACGATCGACTGCAACTAAACGAAATTGCTACGATCGACTGCAACTAACCGAAATTGCTACGATCAACTGCAACTAACCGGAATTATTTTTATTGACTGCGACTAACCTAATTGTTTCAATCGACTGCAACTAACCGAAATTATTACAATCGACTGCGACTATCCGAAATTATTATTATCGACTGCAACTAACTAGAATTTGTTTTATTCACTGCGACTAACCAAAATTATTACAATCGACTCCAACTAACCGAAATTATTTTTATCGGGAAATTATTCAATCGACTGCAACTAACCGAAATTATTACAATCGACTGCGACTAAACGGAATTATTAAGTTAACTGCGACAAACCGAAATTATTATAATCGACTGCAACTAACCGAAATTATTACGATCGACTGCAACTAAACGAATTTGCTACGATCGACTGCAACTAACCGAAATTGCTACGATCAACTGCAACTAACCGGAATTATTTTTATTGACTGCGACTAACCAAAATTGTTTTAATCGACTGCAACTAACCGAAATCATTACAATCGACTGCGACTATCCGAAATTATTACAATTGACTGCAACTAACCCGATTTATTTTTATCGCGAAATTATTCAATTGACTCCAACTAACCGAAATTGTTACGATCAACTGCCAATAACCGAAATTATTACAATCGACTGCGACTAAACGGAATTATTAAGTTAACTGCGACAAACCGAAATTATTATAATCGACTGCAACTAACCGAAATTATTACGATCGACTGCAACTAAACGAAATTGCTACGATCGACTGCAACTAACCGAAATTGCTACGATCAACTGCAACTAACCGGAATTATTTTTATTGACTGCGACTAACCAAAATTGTTTTAATCGACTGCAACTAACCGAAATCATTACAATCGACTGCGACTATCCGAAATTATTATTATCGACTGCAACTAACTAGAATTTGTTTTATTGACTGCGACTAACCAAAATTATTACAATCGACTGCTACTAACCGAAATTATTTTTATCGGGAAATTATTCAATCGACTGCAACTAACCGAAATTATTACAATCGACTGCGACTAAACGGAATTATTAAGTTAACTGCGACAAACCGAAATTATTATAATCGACTGCAACTAACCGAAATTATTACGATCGACTGCAACTAAACGAATTTGCTACGATCGACTGCAACTAACCGAAATTGCTACGATCAACTGCGACTATCCGAAATTATTATTATCGACTGCAACTAACTAGAATTTGTTTTATTGACTGCGACTAACCAAAATTATTACAATCGACTGCTACTAACCGAAATTATTTTTATTGTGAAATTATTACAATTGACTACAACTAAACGAAATTGTTATGATCGGCTGCAACTAACCGAAATTGTTACACGTGACTGCGACTAACCGGAATTATTACAATTGACTTCGAATGACCGAAATTAGTACAATCGACTGCAGGTAGGCCAAATTATTTATATCGCGAATTTATTGCAATCGACTGCAACTAACCAAAATTATTTTTATCGCGAATTTATTACAATCGCCTGCAACTAACCGAAATTCTTACGATCGACTGAAACTAACCAAAATTCTTACAATCGACTGCAACTAACCGAAATTTTTTTTTATCGCGAAATTATTACAACCGCCTGCAACTAATCGAAATTATTATTATTGAAAATTATTACAATCTACTGCCACTAACCGAAATTATTACAATCGACTGCGACTAATAGGAATTATTAAGTTGACTGCGACAAACCGAAATTATTATAATCGACTGCAACTACCCGAAATTATTTTTATCGGGAAATTATTCAATCGACTGCAACTAATTAAAATTGCCACGATCGACTGCAACTAAACGAAATTGTTTTTATTGACTGCGACTAACTAAAATTTTTTACAATCGACTGCAACTAACCGAAATTTTTTTTTATTGCGAAATTATTACAATTGACTACAACTAAACGAAATTGTTATCATCGGCTGCAACTAACCGAAATTGTTACACGTGACTGCGACTAACCGGAATTATTACAATTGACTACGACTGACCGAAATTATTACAATCGACTGCAGGTAGGCCAAATTATTTTTATCGCGAATTTATTGCAATCGACTGCAACTAACCAAAATAGTTGCAATCGACTGCAACTAACCGAAATTTTTATTTATCGCGAAATTATTACAATCGCCAGCAACTAACCGAAATTATTATTATTGAAAATTATTACGATCAACTGCAAATAACCGAAATTATTACAATCGACTGCGACTAAACGGAATTATTAAGTTGACTGCGACAAAGAAATTTTATCGCGAATTTATGGCAATCGACTGCAACTAACAAAAATTAATACAGTTCTACTATCTGTTCTAATAGCAGTTCTAATATCAGGTCTAGTAGCAGTTCTAACAGCAGTTCTAATAGCAGTTCTAATAGCAGCTCTAATAGCAGTTCTAATATCGGTTCTAATAGCAGTTGTAATAGCAGTTCTAATATCAGTTCTAACAGTAACTCTAACAGCAGTTCTAACAGCAGTTCTAATAGCAGTTCTAATATCACTTCTAATAGCAGTTCTAATAGCAGTTCAAAAGCAGTCCTAATATCAGTTCTAATAGCAGTTCTAATATCAGTTCTAGTAGCAGTTCTAATATCAGTTCTAATAGCAGTTCTAACACCAGTTCTAATAGCAGTTCTAATAGCAGTTCTAATATCAGTTCTAGTAGCAGTTCTAATATCAGTTCTAATAGCAGTTCTAACACCAATTCTAATAGCAGTTCTAATAGCAGTTCAATAGCAGTTCTAATAGTAGTTCTAATAGCAGTTCAAAAGCAGTTCTAATATCAGTTCTAATAGCAGTTCTAATAGCAGTTCTAACATCAGTTCTAATAGCACTTCTAATATCAGTTCTAATAGCAGTTCTAATATCAGTTCTAATATCAGTTCTAATAGCAGTTCTTATATCAGTTCTAATAGCAGTTCTAATAGCAGTTCATAAGCAATTCTAATATCAGTTCTAATAGCAGTTCTAATATCAGTTCTAGTAGCAGTTCTAATATTAGTTCTAATAGCAGTTCTAACACCAGTTCTAATAGCAGTTCTAATAGCAGTTCTAATATCAGTTCTAGTAGCAGTTCTAATATCAGTTCTAATAGCAGTTCTAACACCAATTCTAATAGCAGTTCTAATAGCAGTTCAATAGCAGTTCTAATAGTAGTTCTAATAGCAGTTCAAAAGCAGTTCTAATATCAGTTCTAATAGCAGTTCTAATAGCAGTTCTAACATCAGTTCTAATAGCACTTCTAATATCAGTTCTAATAGCAGTTCTAATATCAGTTCTAATATCAGTTCTAATAGCAGTTCTTATATCAGTTCTAATAGCAGTTCTAATAGCAGTTCATAAGCAATTCTAATATCAGTTCTAGTAGCAGTTCTAACAGCAGTTCTAATAGCAGTTCTAATAGTAGTTCTAATATCAGTTCTAATATCAGTTCTAATACCAGTTCTAATTGCAGTTCTAATAGCAGTTCTAATATCAGTTCTAATAGCAGTTCTAATAGCAGTTCTAACAGCAGTTCTAATATCACTTCTAATAGCAGATCTAATAGCAGTTCTAATAGCAGTTCAAAAGCAGTTCTAATATCAGTTCTAATAGCAGTTATAATATCAGTTCTAACAGCAGTTTTAATAGCAGTTCTAATAGTAGTTCTAATATCAGTTCTAATATCAGTTCTAATACCAGTTCTAATTGCAGTTCTAATAGCAGTTCAAAAGCAGTTCTAATATCAGTTCTAGTAGCAGTTCTAACAGCAGTTTTAATTGCCGTTCAAATAGCACTTCTAATATCAGTTTTAGTGGCAGTTCTAATATAAGTTCTATAAGCAGTTCTAATAGCAGTTCTAATATCAGTTCTAATAGCAGTTCTAATAGCAGTTCTTATAGCAGTTTTAATATCAGTTCCTATATCAGTTCTAATATCAGTTCTAATAGCAGTTCTAATAGCAGCTCTAATAGCAGTTCAAAAGCAGTTCTAATAGCAGTTCTAATAGTAGTTCTAATATCAGTTCTTATATCAGTTCTAATATCAGTTCTAATACCAGTTCTAATTGCAGTTCTAATAGCAGTTCAAAAGCAGTTCTAATATCAGTTCTAGTAGCAGTTCTAACAGCAGTTTTAGTGGCAGTTCTAATATAAGTTCTATAAGCAGTTGTAATAGCAGTTCTAATATCAGTTCTAATATCATTTCTAATAGCATTTCTAATAGCAGTTCAAAAGCAGTTCTAATATCAGTTCTTATAGCAGTTCTAACAGCAGTTCTAATAGCAGTTCTAATAGCAGTTCTAATATCAGTTCCTATATCAGTTCTTATATCAGTTCTAATAGCAGTTCTAATAGCAGTTCTAATAGCAGTTCTAATATCAGTTCCTATATCAGTTCTAATATCAGTTCTAATAGCAGTTCTAATTGCAGTTCAAAAGCAGTTCTAATATCAGTTCTAATAGCAGTTCTAATAGCAGTTCTAGTACCAGTTCTAATATCAGTTCTAGTACCAGTTCTCACAGCAGTTCTAATAGCAGTTCAAAAGCAGTTCTAATATCAGTTCTAATAGCAGTTCTAATAGCAGTTCAAAAGCAGTTCTAATATCAGTTCTAATATCAGTTCTAGTAGCAGTTCTTACTGCAGTTCTAATAGCACTTCTAATATCTGTTCTTATAACAGTTCTAATAGCAGTTCTAATATCAGTTCTAGTACCAGTTCTCACAGCAGTTCTAATAGCAGTTCAAAAGCAGTTCTAATATTGTAATGTAATAATTTTGGTTAGTCGCAGTGAATAAAACAAATTCTAGTTAGTTGCAGTCGATAATAATAATTTCGGATAGTCGCAGTCGATTGTAATAATTTCGGTTAGTTGCAGTCGATTGAAACAATTAGGTTAGTCGCAGTCAATAAAAATAATTCCGGTTAGTTGCAGTTGATCGTAGCAATTTCGGTTAGTTGCAGTCGATCGTAGCAATTTCGTTTAGTTGCAGTCGATCGTAATAATTTCGGTTAGTTGCAGTCGATTATAATAATTTCGGTTTGTCGCAGTTAACTTAATAATTCCGTTTAGTCGCAGTCGATTGTAATAATTTCGGTTATTGGCAGTTGATCGTAACAATTTCGGTTAGTTGGAGTCAATTGAATAATTTCGCGATAAAAATAATTCGGGTTAGTTGCAGTCAATTGTAATAATTTCGGTTAGTCGCAGTCAATTTAATAACGGTTGTCACAGTCAGTTGTAATAATTTCGGATAGTTGCAGTCGATCGCCGCAGAGCGAGAGCGCGTCCGGTCCCATGGTGGACGCCAGCCCTGACGCTCCTCAAGAGGGAGTATTACAGGGCCAGGCGCAGGTACCAGGAGTGCAGGGACGAGGAGAGGAGACCTGCACTTCGACTGGAAACGAAGGGGAAGTATAGGGCATACCGAAACGGCGTGCGTCACCAGAAGAAGGAATCCTGGGACGAATTCATCGTCAAGGAGTCGGAGAAGAATCCCTGGGGCATTCCGTACAGGGTGGCACTGGGCAAGGTTAAGCCGCTGACTATGATGGCGGCTATCAGAGTTGGAGAAGCCCAGGCAACCACCCTGGAGGAGACCGCATCTATGTATATAGACTATACATACCCCAGGGATGATCCGTCCCAGGATACGGAAGAAGACCAAATGGTAAGACGCACCACGGTGTGCCCTCCCGGTACCGAATTTTGTCCACCATGGGATACATGGGACCTACGTATTGCCGTGGAGAGACAGAGGATCGGCCGAGCCCCAGGACTCGACGGGATAGATGCCGCGATCCTGAGGAAAAGCGCCCCCCTCATTGAGGATGACCTTCTGGGCATCTTCAATGAGTGTCTGGACCAGGGTCGCTTCCCTAGTAAGTGGAGGATCGCGGACCTGAGACTCCTCTACAAGGGAGGAGGCAAGGATAAGGAGTCGCCCAAGGCGTACAGGCCTATATGCCTCCTCCCTGTCGTCAGTAAGGTCCTGGAGAGCCTAATAGTCACCAGCCTAAGGCCGGTCCTCAGTGCAGCTAGCCATCCACGGCAGTTCGGCTCGACCCGTGGCAAGGGAACCACAGATGCGCTGTTGAGAGTACGCAGGGACGTGGAAGAGAGGGCGGAGAAGTACGTCATGCTCGTGCTGTTCGATATATCCTCCGCCTTCGACAGTGTATGGTGGCCCTGCGTACTCCAGCGGCTGCAAGAGTTCAACACCCCCAGCAACTTGTACTCCCTCGTAAGTAGCTACCTGAGTGACAGGAGTGTCAGAGTAAGGGGTAGTTACTACGAGGTGGAAAGAAGAATAGAGAGAGGGTGCCCACAAGGGTCGGTCCTCGGGCCGGCCCTGTGGAAGCTCGTGTTCGATCAGTTGCTGGGGGAGCTAGAAGACGAGGGGTTCCTTGCCACGGCCTACGTCGACGACCTGGCAGTCCTAGTGGCCGAAAACAGCAGAGCCAGATTGAAGACTCAAGCAGAGAGATGCGCCAGCCTTGTAGCGGAATGGTGCGTGAGGCGGAAGTTGAGTATGGCCGCAGGGAAGACCCAGGCCATACTCCTAAGAGGCTCCACTGACAGGGCTCACCCTATCATATTGGAGATCCAGGGAGAAAGAGTCAGGCTGGGTGAGGAGGTGACATACCTTGGCGTTAGGTTCAGGAGGAACTTTGACGCCACCCCTCACCTAGCATACCTGAAAGATAGGGTGACCCTGTCACTCAACGGACTTGGAAGAATAGGGGGTGCTTTCTGGGGCCTCAGGTACCCGGCAACTATGACCATCTACAAAGGCGTGGTCTTGGGTATCCTGAGGTACGCATCCCCTGCGTGGAGCCGTAACCTCACGCAACCGCATAAGAGGAGGCTGGCGACCATCCAGAGACTGGCTCTGCTGAGAGTTTCGAAGGCCTATAGGACGGTGTCGCACGAGGCGGTGCAGGTGCTGACCGGAGCGATGCCCCTGGACCTCGTCCTCAGGGAGGACGCCCTGAAATATGAGGTGAAGAGGCAGGGGCTGGCGGCGCTCCCGGAGGGACTCCGAGAGAGGATCGGCGAGACCCCTAACAGATGGAAGAAGATATTGAGGGAGGACTCGATCGACGAGTGGAATGGACGGTGGGTGGGAAGCCAGAAGGGCTCGACCTTGAGGAAGTACTTCCCCACCGTCCAGTCGAGATTGGTAGCGACGTGGGTCCTCCCGGACTACTGGGTCTCGCAGATCCTTACAGGACACGGCGGGTTCCGGGGTAAGCTCAGTGAGCATAGGAGAGAAATCGACCCCCGGTGCCCGCATTGTGGGGTCCCTGAGACTGCGGAGCACGTAGTGCTCTCCTGCACCGCGATGGAGCGACACCGTGCCAGGTTGTCGCGGAACACGGGTATTTTCGCCCTCGCCGAGGATGACTTCCCCCGGTTGATGGAGAAGGACAATTACCCCTTCTTTAGGGATTTTGTCTACGGGTGGAAGGAAGTGGTCGGGCCTGCGCACTTCACCATTAGCAGGGTCCGGCCCCTCGGCGAGCCACCGGACGAAGAGCCACCAGAAGAGGAGGCGCCAGAGGAGAGAGAAGAGGAAGGAGACCGAAGTGATTGAGACTGGCTGGATGACCGGACGGATGCGGCTGACCAGGCTTGCTGGACGGCGTCCGGACGGATGGGGACCGGCCAGGAGGAGCGGTAAGGTGCTGCCCCAACAGTAAGGTGCACATCCGTGCACCGGGCAGCACCACAGAAAGTTTTATCTGAATTGTCCCCATTTATTAAATGGTATCCCCCCCCGATATGTGTAAATATGAAATAAAAATAAAGTTTTATAAAAAAAAAAAAAAGAGTTTTTCTGGCAGTGGCGGGCGTGCGTATACCCAACGCACTAACCCGTCACTGCCGAAACAAGTATGCCAGCAATGGCAGGTAGGGCGAAAAAAAAAAAAAAAAAAAAAAAAAAAAAAAAAAAAAAGTTGCAGTCGATCGTGATAATTTCGATTAGTTGCAGTCGATTGTAATAGTTCTCGATAAAAATAATTTCGGTTAGCTGCAGTCGATTGTAATAATTCGAGATAAAAGAAATTTCGGTTAGTTGCAGTCGATTGTAACAAGTTTTATTAGTAGCAGTCAATCAAAATAATTCCGGTTAGTTGCAGTCATTAATAATAATTTCGGTTGGTTGCAGTCGATCGTAGCAATCTCGGATAGTTGCAGTCGATCGTAGCCATCTCGGTTAGTTGCAGTCGATCGTAATAATTTCTGTTAGTTGCAGTCGATTCTAATCATTTCGGTTAGTCGCAGTCAACTTATTAATTCCGTTTAGTCGCAGTCGATTGTAATAGTTCTCGATAAAAATAATTTCGGTTAGCTGCAGTCGATTGTAATAATTCGAGATAAAAGAAATTTCGGTTAGTTGCAGTCGATTGTAACAAGTTTTATTAGTAGCAGTCAATCAAAATAATTCCGGTTAGTTGCAGTCATTAATAATAATTTCGGTTAGTTGCAGTCGATTGTAATAATTTCGGTTAGTTGCAGTCGTTCGTAAGAATTTTGGTTAGTTGCAGTCGATCGTAAGAATTTCGGTTAGTTGCAGGTGATTGTAATCATTTCGGTTAGTCGCAGTCAACTTATTAATTCCGTTTAGTCGCAGTCGATTGTAATAGTTCTCGATAAAAATAATTTCGGTTAGCTGCAGTCGATTGTAATAATTCGAGATAAAAGAAATTTCGGTTAGTTGCAGTCGATTGTAACAAGTTTTATTAGTAGCAGTCAATCAAAATAATTCCGGTTAGTTGCAGTCATTAATAATAATTTCGGTTAGTTGCAGTCGATTGTAATAATTTCGGTTAGTTGCAGTCGTTCGTAAGAATTTTGGTTAGTTGCAGTCGATCGTAAGAATTTCGGTTAGTTGCAGGTGATTGTAATAATTTCGCAAAAAAAATAATTTTGGTTAGTTGCACTCGATTGTAACAATTTTTGTTAGTTGCAGTCGATTGCAATAAATTCGCGATAAAATTTTTTTGAGCTAGTTGCAGTCGATTGTAATTATTTCGGTTAGTTGCAGTCGATCGTAAGAATTTTGGTTAGTTGCAGTCGATCGTAGCAATCTCGGTTAGTTGCAGTCGATCGTAGCAATCTCGGTTAGTTGCAGTCGATCGTAATAATTTCTGTTAGTTGCAGTCGATCCTAATCATTTCGGTTAGTCGCAGTCAACTTATTAATTCCGTTTAGTCGCGGTCGATTGTAATAATTTCGGTTAATCGCAGTCGATTGTAATAATTTCAATTAGTTGCAGTCAACTTATTAATTCCGTTTAGTCGCAGTCGATTGTAATAATTTCAGTTATTTGCAGTCAATTGAATAATTTCGCGATAAAAAAAATTCGGGTTAGTTGCAGTCAATTGTAATAATTTCAGTTAGTCGCAGTCAATTTAATAACGGTTGTCGCAGTCAGTTGTAATAATTTCGGATAGTTGCAGTCGATCGTGACAATTTCGATTAGTTGCAGTCGATTGTAATAGTTCTCGATAAAAATAATTTCGGTTAGCTGCAGTCGATTGTAATAATTCGAGATAAAAGAAATTTCGGTTAGTCGCAGTCAATAAAAATAATTCATGTTATTCCCAGCTAATAAAAATAATTCCTCTTAGTTGCAGTCGATAACAATAATTTCTGTTAGTCGCAATCGATCGTGGCAATTTCAATTAGTTGAAGTCGATTGAATAATTTCCCGATAAAAATAATTTCGGTTAGTTGCAGTCGATTGTAATAATTTTGGTTAGTCGCAGTCAATAAAACAAATTCTAGTTAGTTGCAGTCGATAATAATAATTTCGGATAGTCGCAGTCGATCGTAATAATTTCGGTTAGTTGCAGTCGATTATAATAATTTCGGTTTGTCGCAGTTAACTTAATAATTCCGTTTAGTTGCAGTCGATTGAATAATTTCGCGATAAAAATAATTCGGGTTAGTTGCAGTCAATTGTAATAATTTCGGTTAGTCACAGTCAATTTAATAACGGTTGTCGCAGTCATTTGTAATAATTTCGGATAGTTGCAGTCGATCGTGACAATTTCGATTAGTTGCAGTCGATTGTAATAGTTCTCGATAAAAATAATCTCGGTTAGCTGCAGTCGATTGCAATAATTCGAGATAAAAGAAATTTCGGTTAGTTGCAGTCGATTGTAACAAGTTTTATTAGTAGCAGTCAATCAAAATAATTCCGGTTAGTTGCAGTCATTAATAATAATTTCGCTTAGTTGCAGTCGATTGTAATAATTTCGGTTAGTTGCAGTCAATCGTAAGAATTTTGGTTAGTTGCAGTCGATTGCAAGTATTTTGGTTAGTTGCAGTCGATTGCAATAAAGTCGCGATAAAAATAATTTGGCCTACCTGCAGTCAATTGTAATAATTTCGGTCAGTCGTAGTCAATTGTAATAATTCCGGTTAGTCGCAGTCACGTGTAACAATTTCGGTTAGTTGCAGCCGATCATAACAATTTCGTTTAGTTGTAGTCAATTGTAATAATTTCGCAATAAAAATAATTTTGGTTAGTTGCAGTTGATTAGAACAATTTTTGTTAGTTGCAGTCGATTGCAATAAATTCGCGATAAAATTTTTTTGGGCTAGTTGCAGTCGATTGTAATTATTCCAAAGTTGACTGCGACAAACCGAAATTATTATAATCGACTGCAACTACCCGAAATTATTTTTATCGGGAAATTATTCAATCGACTGCAACTAATTAAAATTGCCACGATCGACTGCAACTAAACGAAATTGTTTTTATTGACTGCGACTAACTAAAATTTTTTACAATCGACTGCAACTAACCGAAATTTTTTTTATTGCGAAATTATTACAATTGACTACAACTAAACGAAATTGTTATGATCGGCTGCAACTAACCGAAATTGTTACACGTGACTGCGACTAACCGGAATTATTACAATTGACTGCAACTAACCGAAATTATTATTATTGAAAATTATTACAATCTACTGCAACTAACCGAAATTATTACAATCGACTGCGACTAAACGGAATTATTAAGTTGACTGCGACAAACCGAAATTATTATAATCGACAGCAACTAACCGAAATTATTACGATAGACTGCAACTAAACGAAATTGCTATGATCGACTGCAACTAACCGAAATTATTATTAATGACTGCAACTAACCGGAATTATTTTGATTGACTGCTACTAATAAAACTTGTTACAATCGACTGCAACTAACCGAAATTTCTTTTATCTCGAATTATTGCAATCGACTGCAGCTAACCGAAATTATTTTTATCGAGAACTATTACAATCGACTGCAACTAATCGAAATTGTCACGATCGACTGCAACTATCCGAAATTATTACAAATGACTGCGACAACCGTTATTAAATTGACTGCGACTAACCAAAATTATTACAATTGACTGCAACTAACCCGAATTATTTTTATCGCGAAATTATTCAATCGACTGCAACTAAACGGAATTATTAAGTTAACTGCGACAAACCGAAATTATTATAATCGACTGCAACTAACCGAAATTATTACGATCGACTGCGACTATCCGAAATTATTATTATCGACTGCAACTAACTAGAATTTGTTTTATTGACTGCGACTAACCAAAATTATTACAATCGACTGTAACTAACCGAAATTATTTTTATCGGGAAATTATTCAATCGACTGCAACTAATTGAAATTGCCACGATCGATTGCGACTAACAGAAATTATTGTTATCGACTGCAACTAAGAGGAATTATTTTTATTAGCTGGGAATAACATGAATTATTTTTATTGACTGCGACTAACCGAAATTTCTTTTATCTCGAATTATTACAATCGACTGCAGCTAACCGAAATTATTTTTATCGAGAACTATTACAATCGACTGCAACTAATCGAAATTGTCACGATCGACTGCAACTATCCGAAATTATTACAACTGACTGCGACAACCGTTATTAAATTGACTGCGACTAACTGAAATTATTACAATTGACTGCAACTAACCCGAATTTTTTTTATCGCGAAATTATTCAATTGACTGCAAATAACTGAAATTATTACAATCGACTGCGACTAAACGGAATAATAAGTTGACTGCAACTAATTGAAACTATTACAATCGACTGCGATTAACCGAAATTATTACAATCGACCGCGACTAAACGGAATTAATAAGTTGACTGCGACTAACCGAAATGATTAGGATAGACTGCAACTAACAGAAATTATTACGATCGACTGCAACTAACCGAGATTGCTACGATCGACTGCAACTAACCGAGATTGCTACGATCGACTGCAACTAACCAAAATTCTTACGATCGACTGCAACTAACCGAAATAATTACAATCGACTGCAACTAGCTCAAAAAAATTTTATCGCGAATTTATTGCAATCGACTGCAACTAACAAAAATTGTTACAATCGAGTGCGACTAACCAAAATTATTTTTTTTGCGAAATTATTACAATTGACTACAACTAAACGAAATTTCTAGGTCCCTATAGGGATTTCTAGGTCCCTAGAGGGATTTCTAGGTCCCTAGAGTGATTTGTAGGGATTCTAGAGGAGAGGTACTAACCAGTGATCGAGGGCCTGATAATCTATATGCAAGAGAGGTACCAACCAATGATCTAGGGCTTCATAAGATAAATAGAAGAGAGGTACTACTTAATTTATTTTATTTTATTTTTATTTTATTTTTAACATGTTATATATTTAATTATATTGTTATTACTTCGATTTATTTATTTCCAATATTATTACATTCCTATTTTGAAAGGTTATCCAAGGTAACCGTCTCTAGGGACATAGAAATCCTTCTAGGGACATAGAAATCCCTCTAGGGACATAGAAATCTATCCCTCTAGGGACATAGAAATCCCTCTAGGGACCTAGAAATCCCTCTAGGGACCTAGAAATCCCTCTAGGGACATAGAAATCCCTCTTGGGACATAGAAATCCCTCTAGGGACATAGAAATCCCTCTAGGGACATAGAAATCTATCCCTCTAGGGACATAGAAATCCCTCTAGGGACCTAGAAATCCCTCTGGGACATAGAAATCCCTCTAGGGACCTAGAAATCCCTCTAGCGACATAGAAATCCCTCTAAGGACATAGAAATCTCTCTCTCTAGGGACCTAGAAATCCCTCTAGGGACATAGAAATCCCTCTAGGGACATAGAAATCCCTCTTGGGACCTAGAAATCTATCCCTCTAGGGACCTAGAAATCCCTCTAGCGACATAGAAATCCCTCTAGGGACATAGAAATCCCTCAAGGGACATAGAAATCTATCCCTCTAGGGACCTAGAAATCCCTCTAGGGACATAGAAATCCCTCTAGGGACATAGAAATCCCTCTAGCGACATTGAAATCCCTCTAGGGACATAGAAATCTATCCCTCTAGGGACATAGAAATCCCTCTTGGGACATAGAAATCCCTCTTGGGACATAGAAATCCCTCTAGGGACATAGAAATCCCTCTAGGGACATAGAAATCTATCCCTCTAGGGACATAGAAATCCCTCTTGGGACATAGAAATCCCTCTAGCGACCTAGAAATCCCTCTAGCGACATAGAAATCCCTCTAGGGACATAGAAATCCCTCTAGGGACATAGAAATCTATCCCTCTAGGGACATAGAAATCCCTCTTGGGACATAGAAATCCCTCTAGCGACCTAGAAATCCCTCTAGCGACCTAGAAATCCCTCTAGCGACATAGAAATCCCTCTAGGGACATAGAAATCCCTCTAGGGACATAGAAATCTATCCCTCTAGGGACATAGAAATCCCTCTTGGGACATAGAAATCCCTCTAGGGACATAGAAATCCCTCTAGGGACATAGAAATCTATCCCTCTAGGGACATAGAAATCCCTCTAGGGACCTAGAAATCCCTCTAGGGACATTGAAATCCCTCTAGGGACATAGAAATCTATCCCTCTAGGGACATAGAAATCCCTCTAGGGACATAGAAATCCCTCTTGGGACATAGAAATCCCTCTTGGGACATAGAAATCCCTCTAGCGACATAGAAATCCCTCTAGGGACATAGAAATCTATCCCTCTAGGGACATAGAAATCCCTCTAGGGACCTAGAAATCCCTCTAGGGACATTGAAATCCCTCTAGGGACATAGAAATCCCTCTAGGGACATAGAAATCTATCCCTCTAGGGACCTAGAAATCCCTCTAGCGACATAGAAATCCCTCTAGGGACATAGAAATCCCTCTAGGGACATAGAAATCTATCCCTCTAGGGACCTAGAAATCCCTCTAGGGACATAGAAATCCCTCTAGGGACATAGAAATCTATCCCTCTAGGGACATAGAAATCCCTCTAGGGACCTAGAAATCCCTCTAGGGACATTGAAATCCCTCTAGCGACCTAGAAATCCCTCTAGCGACATAGAAATCCCTCTAGGGACATAGAAATCTCTCTCTCTAGGGACATATAAATCCCTCTAGGGACCTAGAAATCCCTCTAGGGACATAGAAATCCCTCTAGGGACATAGAAATCTATCCCTCTAGGGACATAGAAATCCCTCTTGGGACATAGAAATCCCTCTAGGGACATTGAAATCCCTCTAGGGACATAGAAATCTATCCCTCTAGGGACATAGAAATCCCTCTTGGGACATAGAAATCCCTCTTGGGACATAGAAATCCCTCTAGGGACATAGAAATCTATCCCTCTAGGGACCTAGAAATCCCTCTAGGGACATAGAAATCCCTCTAGCGACCTAGAAATCCCTCTAGCGACATAGAAATATATCCCTCTAGGGACATAGAAATCCCTCTTGGGACCTAGAAATCCCTCTAGGGACATAGAAATCCCTCTAGGGACATAGAAATCTATCCCTCTAGGGACATAGAAATCCCTCTAGGGACATAGAAATCCCTCTAGGGACATAGAAATCTATCCCTCTAGGGACATAGAAATCCCTCTAGGGACCTAGAAATCCCTCTGGGACATAGAAATCCCTCTAGGGACCTAGAAATCCCTCTAGCGACATAGAAATCCCTCTAAGGACATAGAAATCTCTCCCTCTAGGGACATAGAAATCCCTCTTGGGACAGAGAAATCCCTCTAGCGACCTAGAAATCCCTCTAGCGACATAGAAATCCCTCTAGGGACATAGAAATCCTTCTAGGGACATAGAAATCCCTCTAGGGACATAGAAATCTATCCCTCTAGGGACATAGAAATCCCTCTAGGGACCTAGAAATCCCTCTAGGGACCTAGAAATCCCTCTAGGGACATAGAAATCCCTCTTGGGACATAGAAATCCCTCTAGGGACATTGAAATCCCTCTAGGGACATAGAAATCTATCCCTCTAGGGACATAGAAATCCCTCTTGGGACATAGAAATCCCTCTTGGGACATAGAAATCCCTCTAGGGACATAGAAATCCCTCTAGGGACATAGAAATCTATCCCTCTAGGGACATAGAAATCCCTCTAGGGACATAGAAATCCCTCTTGGGACATAGAAATCCCTCTTGGGACATAGAAATCCCTCTAGGGACATTGAAATCCCTCTAGGGACATAGAAATCTATCCCTCTAGGGACATAGAAATCCCTCTAGGGACCTAGAAATCCCTCTAGGGACATAGAAATCCCTCTAGGGACATAGAAATCCCTCTAGGGACATTGAAATCCCTCTAGGGACATAGAAATCTATCCCTCTAGGGACATAGAAATCCCTCTTGGGACATAGAAATCCCTCTTGGGACATAGAAATCCCTCTAGGGACATAGAAATCTATCCCTCTAGGGACATAGAAATCCCTCTAGGGACATAGAAATCCCTCTTGGGACATAGAAATCCCTCTAGGGACATAGAAATCCCTCTAGGGACATAGAAATCTATCCCTCTTGGGACATAGAAATCCCTCTAGGGACATAGAAATCTATCCCTCTAGGGACATAGAAATCCCTCTAGGGACATAGAAATCCCTCTTGGGACATAGAAATTCCTCTAGGGACATAGAAATCCCTCTAGGGACATAGAAATCTATCCCTCTAGGGACATAGAAATCCCTCTTGGGACATAGAAATCCCTCTAGGGACATAGAAATCCCTCTAGGGACATAGAAATCTATCCCTCTAGGGACATAGAAATCCCTCTAGGGACCTAGAAATCCCTCTTGGGACATAGAAATCCCTCTAGGGACATAGAAATCCCTCTTGGGAC
Organism: Troilus luridus; assembly: GCA_964056705.1. Taxonomy (NCBI): domain Eukaryota; kingdom Metazoa; phylum Arthropoda; class Insecta; order Hemiptera; family Pentatomidae; genus Troilus; species Troilus luridus. Next base: position 918,105 of record CAXKTH010000067.1, read on the forward strand.
ATAGAAATCCCTCTTGGGTCATAGAAATCCCTCTAGGGACATAGAAATCTATCCCTCTAGGGACCTAGAAATCCCTCTAGGGACATAGAAATCCCTCTAGCGACCTAGAAATCCCTCTAGCGACATAGAAATCCCTCTAGGGACATAGAAATCTATCCCTCTAGGGACATAGAAATCCCTCTTGGGACATAAAAATCCCTCTAGCGACCTAGAAATCCCTCTAGCGACATAGAAATCCCTCTAGGGACATAGAAATCCCTCTTGGGACATAGAAATCCCTCTAGGGACATAGAAATCCTTCTAGGGACATAGAAATCTATCCCTCTAGGGACATAGGAATCCCTCTTGGGACATAGAAATCCCTCTAGGGACATAGAAATCCCTCTAGGGACATAGAAATCTATCCCTCTAGGGACCTAGAAATCCCTCTTGGGACATAGAAATCCCTCTTGGGACATAGAAATCCCTCTAGGGACATTGAAATCCCTCTAGGGACATAGAAATCTATCCCTCTAGGGACATAGAAATCCCTCTTGGGACATAGAAATCCCTCTAGCGACCTAGAAATCCCTCTAGCGACATAGAAATCCCTCTAGGGACATAGAAATCCCTCTAGGGACATAGAAATCTATCCCTCTAGGGACATAGAAATCCCTCTTGGGACATAGAAATCCCTCTAGGGACATAGAAATCCCTCTAGGGACATAGAAATCTATCCCTCTAGGGACATAGAAATCCCTCTAGGGACATAGAAATCCCTCTAGGGACATAGAAATCTATCCCTCTAGGGACATAGAAATCCCTCTAGGGACCTAGAAATCCCTCTGGGACATAGAAATCCCTCTAGGGACCTAGAAATCCCTCTAGCGACATAGAAATCCCTCTAAGGACATAGAAATCTCTCTCTCTAGGGACCTAGAAATCCCTCTAGGGACATAGAAATCCCTCTAGGGACATAGAAATCTATCCCTCTAGGGACATAGAAATCCCTCTTGGGACATAGAAATCCCTCTAGGGACATAGAAATCTATCCCTCTAGGGACATAGAAATCCCTCTAGGGACCTAGAAATCCCTCTAGGGACATAGAAATCTATCCCTCTAGGGACATAGAAATCCCTCTAGGGACATAGAAATCCCTCTTGGGACATAGAAATCCCTCTTGGGACATAGAAATCCCTCTAGGGACATTGAAATCCCTCTAGGGACATAGAAATCTATCCCTCTAGGGACATAGAAATCCCTCTTGGGACATAGAAATCCCTCTTGGGACATAGAAATCCCTCTAGGGACATAGAAATCCCTCTAGGGACATAGAAATCTATCCCTCTAGGGACATAGAAATCCCTCTAGGGACATAGAAATCCCTCTTGGGACATAGAAATCCCTCTTGGGACATAGAAATCCCTCTAGGGACATTGAAATCCCTCTAGGGACATAGAAATCTATCCCTCTAGGGACATAGAAATCCCTCTTGGGACATAGAAATCCCTCTAGCGACCTAGAAATCCCTCTAGCGACATAGAAATCCCTCTAGGGACATAGAAATCCCTCTAGGGACATAGAAATCTATCCCTCTAGGGACATAGAAATCCCTCTTGGGACATAGAAATCCCTCTAGCGACCTAGAAATCCCTCTAGCGACCTAGAAATCCCTCTAGCGACATAGAAATCCCTCTTGGGACATAGAAATCCCTCTAGGGACATAGAAATCCCTCTAGGGACATAGAAATCTATCCCTCTAGGGACATAGAAATCCCTCTTGGGACATAGAAATCCCTCTAGGGACATAGAAATCCCTCTAGGGACATAGAAATCTATCCCTCTAGGGACATAGAAATCCCTCTAGGGACCTAGAAATCCCTCTTGGGACATATAAATCCCTCTTGGGACATAGAAATCCCTCTAGGGACATTGAAATCCCTCTAGGGACATAGAAATCTATCCCTCTAGGGACATAGAAATCCCTCTTGGGACATAGAAATCCCTCTTGGGACATAGAAATCCCTCTAGGGACATAGAAATCTATCCCTCTAGGGACCTAGAAATCCCTCTAGGGACATAGAAATCCCTCTAGCGACCTAGAAATCCCTCTAGCGACATAGAAATCTATCCCTCTAGGGACATAGAAATCCCTCTTGGGACATAGAAATCCCTCTAGCGACCTAGAAATCCCTCTAGCGACATAGAAATCCCTCTAGGGACATAGAAATCCCTCTAGGGACATAGAAATCTATCCCTCTAGGGACATAGAAATCCCTCTTGGGACATAGAAATCCCTCTAGGGACATAGAAATCCCTCTAGGGACATAGAAATCTATCCCTCTAGGGACCTAGAAATCCCTCTTGGGACATAGAAATCCCTCTTGGGACATAGAAATCCCTCTAGGGACATTGAAATCCCTCTAGGGACATAGAAATCTATCCCTCTAGGGACATAGAAATCCCTCTTGGGACATAGAAATCTCTCTTGGGACATAGAAATCCCTCTAGGGACATAGAAATCTATCCCTCTAGGGACCTAGAAATCCCTCTAGGGACATAGAAATCCCTCTAGCGACCTAGAAATCCCTCTAGCGACATAGAAATCCCTCTAGGGACATAGAAATCTATCCCTCTAGGGACATAGAAATCCCTCTTGGGACATAGAAATCCCTCTAGCGACCTAGAAATCCCTCTAGCGACATAGAAATCCCTCTAGGGACATAGAAATCCCTCTAGGGACATAGAAATCTATCCCTCTAGGGACATAGAAATCCCTCTTGGGACATAGAAATCCCTCTAGCGACCTAGAAATCCCTCTAGCGACCTAGAAATCCCTCTAGCGACATAGAAATCCCTCTAGGGACATAGAAATCTATCCCTCTAGGGACATAGAAATCCCTCTTGGGACATAGAAATCCCTCTAGCGACCTAGAAATCCCTCTAGCGACATAGAAATCCCTCTAGGGACATAGAAATCCCTCTAGGGACATAGAAATCTATCCCTCTAGGGACATAGAAATCCCTCTAGGGACCTAGAAATCCCTCTGGGACATAGAAATCCCTCTAGGGACCTAGAAATCCCTCTAGCGACATAGAAATCCCTCTAAGGACATAGAAATCTCTCTCTCTAGGGACCTAGAAATCCCTCTAGGGACATAGAAATCCCTCTAGGGACATAGAAATCTATCCCTCTAGGGACATAGAAATCCCTCTTGGGACATAGAAATCCCTCTAGGGACATAGAAATCCCTCTAGGGACATAGAAATCTATCCCTCTAGGGACATAGAAATCCCTCTAAGGACCTAGAAATCCCTCTAGGGACATAGAAATCTATCCCTCTAGGGACATAGAAATTCCTATAGGTACATAGAAATCCCTCTTGGGACATAGAAATCCCTCTTGGGACATAGAAATCCCTCTAGGGACATTGAAATCCCTCTAGGGACATAGAAATCTATCCCTCTAGGGACATAGAAATCCCTCTTGGGACATAGAAATCCCTCTTGGGACATAGAAATCCCTCTAGGGACATAGAAATCCCTCTAGGGACATAGAAATCTATCCCTCTAGGGACATAGAAATCCCTCTAGGGACATAGAAATCCCTCTTGGGACATAGAAATCCCTCTTGGGACATAGAAATCCCTCTAGGGACATTGAAATCCCTCTAGGGACATAGAAATCTATCCCTCTAGGGACATAGAAATCCCTCTTGGGACATAGAAATCCCTCTTGGGACATAGAAATCCCTCTAGGGACATAGAAATCTATCCCTCTAGGGACATAGAAATCCCTCTAGGGACATAGAAATCCCTCTTGGGACATAGAAATCCCTCTAGGGACATAGAAATCTCTCTAGGGACATAGAAATCTATCCCTCTTGGGACATAGAAATCCCTCTAGGGACATAGAAATCTATCCCTCTAGGGACATAGAAATCCCTCTAAGGACATAGAAATCCCTCTTGGGACATAGAAATCCCTCTAGGGACATAGAAATCCCTCTAGGGACATAGAAATCTATCCCTCTAGGGACATAGAAATCCCTCTTGGGACATAGAAATCCCTCTAGGGACATAGAAATCCCTCTAGGGACATAGAAATCTATCCCTCTAGGGACATAGAAATCCCTCTAGGGACCTAGAAATCCCTCTTGGGACATAGAAATCCCTCTTGGGACATAGAAATCCCTCTAGGGACATTGAAATCCCTCTAGGGACATAGAAATCTATCCCTCTAGGGACATAGAAATCCCTCTTGGGACATAGAAATCCCTCTTGGGACATAGAAATCCCTCTTGGGACATAGAAATCCCTCTAGCGACCTAGAAATCCCTCTAGCGACATAGAAATCCCTCTAGGGACATAGAAATCCCTCTAGGGACATAGAAATCTATCCCTCTAGGGACATAGAAATCCCTCTTGGGACATAGAAATCCCTCTAGGGACATAGAAATCCCTCTAGGGACATAGAAATCTATCCCTCTAGGGACCTAGAAATCCCTCTTGGGACATAGAAATCCCTCTTGGGACATAGAAATCCCTCTAGGGACATTGAAATCCCTCTAGGGACATAGAAATCTATCCCTCTAGGGACATAGAAATCCCTCTTGGGACATAGAAATCCCTCTTGGGACATAGAAATCCCTCTAGGGACATAGAAATCTATCCCTCTAGGGACATAGAAATCCCTCTTGGGACATAGAAATCCCTCTAGCGACCTAGAAATCCCTCTAGCGACATAGAAATCCCTCTAGGGACATAGAAATCCCTCTAGGGACATAGAAATCTATCCCTCTAGGGACATAGAAATCCCTCTTGGGACATAGAAATCCCTCTAGCGACCTAGAAATCCCTCTAGCGACCTAGAAATCCCTCTAGCGACATAGAAATCCCTCTAGGGACATAGAAATCTATCCCTCTAGGGACATAGAAATCCCTCTTGGGACATAGAAATCCCTCTAGCGACCTAGAAATCCCTCTAGCGACATAGAAATCCCTCTAGGGACATAGAAATCCCTCTAGGGACATAGAAATCCCTCTTGGGACATAGAAATCCCTCTAGGGACATAGAAATCCCTCTAGGGACATAGAAATCTATCCCTCTAGGGACATAGAAATCCCTCTAGGGACCTAGAAATCCCTCTAGGGACATTGAAATCCCTCTAGGGACATAGAAATCTATCCCTCTAGGGACATAGAAATCTATCCCTCTAGGGACATAGAAATCCCTCTAGGGACCTAGAAATCCCTCAAGGGACATTGAAATCCCTCTAGCGACCTAGAAATCCCTCTAGCGACATAGAAATCCCTCTAGGGACATAGAAATCTCTCTCTCTAGGGACATAGAAATCCCTCTAGGGACCTAGAAATCCCTCTAGGGACATAGAAATCCCTCTTGGGACATAGAAATCTATCCCTCTAGGGACATAGAAATCCCTCTTGGGACATAGAAATCCCTCTAGGGACGTAGAAATCCCTCTAGGGACCTAGAAATCCCTCTAGGGACATAGAAATCCCTCTAGGGACCTAGAAATCTCTCTAGGGACATAGAAATCCCTCTAGGGACATAGAAATCTATCTCTCTAGGGACCTAGAAATCCCTCTAGGGACCTAGAAATCCCTCTAGGGACATAGAAATCCCTCTAGGGACATAGAAATCCCTCCTAAAACTCCAGATATCCCTCTCAAAACCCAAGATAACAGTTACATTTCTACCAGTTACCTTGGATAACCTTACATTTTTGACAGACATCATTGTTTGTTTACTAGTCTGTTCGAGCGTTGTTGTGTTTGTTGCTCAGTTGTTCTTTGTTAATAATACAAGATAATGTCGATATTTTGTTGTTTGGTGTTTCTTAGTTATACGACAATGCTTATTTGGGATTTGGCAAGAACCGAGGAAGATGCAATTCATTTTTGCCAGGAGAAAAACATTTTGCAGAAAAATAGGAAATGTAGGGATAGAGACTCTTTTCAATCCATGTTGAACTGTATAGCAACCCATTTTCCACCGAAATGCGATTGAATGTTAAGTTTTTAAATAATTTTTTGAATTTTAAATATTTTATATATGTTGCATTATTTTACATCCTACACTTATTATTTATGATTAAATATACTTATTATTTATGATTAAATATACTTATTATTTATTTATTATACTTTATACTAGTTTTAGATAATTATTTTAATTTTAAATCGTTTATATATTGGAGTATTTATTGATCTCATTATTTTATTTATTTACATTATATACCAAATTATTTTATAATATGTTATATATTCAATTATATTGTTATTACTTCGATTTATGTATTTCCATTATTATTACTCTATTTATTGATCTCGTTATTATATTTATTTACATTATATACAACATTATTTTATAACATGTTATATATTTAATTATATTGTTATTACATCGATTTATTTATTTCCAATATTATTACATTCCTATTTTGAAAGGTTATCCAAGGTAACCGTCTCTAGGGACATAGAAATCCCTCTAGGGACATAGAAATATATCCCTCTAGGGACATAGAAATCCCTCTTGGGACCTAGAAATCCCTCTAGGGACATAAAAATCCCTCTAGGGACATAGAAATCCCTCTAGGGACATAGAAATCTATCCCTCTAGGGACATAGAAATCCCTCTAGGGACATAGAAATCCCTCTAGGGACATAGAAATCTATCCCTCTAGGGACATAGAAATCCCTCTAGGGACCTAGAAATCCCTCTGGGACATAGAAATCCCTCTAGGGACCTAGAAATCCCTCTAGCGACATAGAAATCCCTCTAAGGACATAGAAATCTCTCTCTCTAGGGACCTAGAAATCCCTCTAGGGACATAGAAATCCCTCTAGGGACATAGAAATCTATCCCTCTAGGGACATAGAAATCCCTCTTGGGACATAGAAATCCCTCTAGGGACATAGAAATCCCTCTAGGGACATAGAAATCTATCCCTCTAGGGACATAGAAATCCCTCTAGGGACCTAGAAATCCCTCTAGGGACCTAAAAATCCCTCTAGGGACATAGAAATCTATCCCTCTAGGGACATAGAAATCCCTCTAGGGACATAGAAATCCCTCTTGGGACATAGAAATCCCTCTTGGGACATAGAAATCCCTCTAGGGACATTGAAATCCCTCTAGGGACATAGAAATCTATCCCTCTAGGGACATAGAAATCCCTCTTGGGACATAGAAATCTCTCTTGGGACATAGAAATCCCTCTAGGGACATAGAAATCCCTCTAGGGACATAGAAATCTATCCCTCTAGGGACATAGAAATCCCTCTAGGGACATAGAAATCCCTCTTGGGACATAGAAATCCCTCTTGGGACATAGAAATCCCTCTAGGGACATTGAAATCCCTCTAGGGACATAGAAATCTATCCCTCTAGGGACATAGAAATCCCTCTTGGGACATAGAAATCTATCCCTCTAGGGACATAGAAATCCCTCTAGGGACATAGAAATCCCTCTTGGGACATAGAAATCCCTCTAGGGACATAGAAATACCTCTAGGGACATAGAAATCTATCCCTCTTGGGACATAGAAATCCCTCTAGGGACATAGAAATCTATCCCTCTAGGGACATAGAAATCCCTCTAGGGACATAGAAATCCCTCTTGGGACATAGAAATCCCTCTAGGGACATAGAAATCCCTCTAGGGACATAGAAATCTATCCCTCTAGGGACATAGAAATCCCTCTTGGGACATAGAAATCCCTCTTGGGACATAGAAATACCTCTAGGGACATAGAAATCTATCCCTCTAGGGACCTAGAAATCCCTCTAGGGACATAGAAATCCCTCTAGCGACCTAGAAATCCCTCTAGCGACATAGAAATCCCTCTAGGGACATAGAAATCCCTCTTGGGACATAGAAATCCCTCTAGCGACCTAGAAATCCCTCTAGCGACATAGAAATCCCTCTAGGGACATAGAAATCTATCCCTCTAGGGACATAGAAATCCCTCTTGGGACATAGAAATCCCTCTTGGGACATAGAAATCCCTCTAGGGACATTGAAATCCCTCTAGGGACATAGAAATCTATCCCTCTAGGGACATAGAAATCCCTCTTGGGACATAGAAATCTCTCTTGGGACATAGAAATCCCTCTAGGGACATAGAAATCCCTCTAGGGACATAGAAATCTATCCCTCTAGGGACATAGAAATCCCTCTAGGGACATAGAAATCCCTCTTGGGACATAGAAATCCCTCTTGGGACATAGAAATCCCTCTAGGGACATTGAAATCCCTCTAGGGACATAGAAATCTATCCCTCTAGGGACATAGAAATCCCTCTTGGGACATAGAAATCTATCCCTCTAGGGACATAGAAATCCCTCTAGGGACATAGAAATCCCTCTTGGGACATAGAAATCCCTCTAGGGACATAGAAATACCTCTAGGGACATAGAAATCTATCCCTCTTGGGACATAGAAATCCCTCTAGGGACATAGAAATCTATCCCTCTAGGGACATAGAAATCCCTCTAGGGACATAGAAATCCCTCTTGGGACATAGAAATCCCTCTAGGGACATAGAAATCCCTCTAGGGACATAGAAATCTATCCCTCTAGGGACATAGAAATCCCTCTTGGGACATAGAAATCCCTCTTGGGACATAGAAATCCCTCTAGGGACATAGAAATCTATCCCTCTAGGGACCTAGAAATCCCTCTAGGGACATAGAAATCCCTCTAGCGACCTAGAAATCCCTCTAGCGACATAGAAATCCCTCTAGGGACATAGAAATCCCTCTTGGGACATAGAAATCCCTCTAGCGACCTAGAAATCCCTCTAGCGACATAGAAATCCCTCTAGGGACATAGAAATCTATCCCTCTAGGGACATAGAAATCCCTCTTGGGACATAGAAATCCCTCTAGGGACCTAGAAATCCCTCTAGGGACATAGAAATCCCTCTAGGGACATAGAAATCCCTCTAGGGACCTAGAAATCCCTCCTAAAACTCCAGATATCCCTCTCAAAACCCAAGATAACAGTTACATTTCTACCAGTTACCTTGGATAACCTTACATTTTTGACAGACATCATTGTTTGTTTACTAGTCTGTTCGAGCGTTGTTGTGTTTGTTGCTCAGTTGTTCTTTGTTAATAATACAAGATAATGTCGATATTTTGTTGTTTGGTGTTTCTTAGTTATACGACAATGCTTATTTGGGATTTGGCAAGAACCGAGGAAGATGCAATTCATTTTTGCCAGGAGAAAAACATTTTGCAGAAAAATAGGAAATGTAGGGATAGAGACTCTTTTCAATCCATGTTGAACTGTATAGCAACCCATTTTCCACCGAAATGCGATTGAATGTTAAGTTTTTAAATAATTTTTTGAATTTTAAATATTTTATATATGTTGCATTATTTTACATCCTACACTTATTATTTATGATTAAATATACTTATTATTTATTTATTATACTTTATACTAGTTTTAGATAATTATTTTAATTTTAAATCGTTTATATATTGGAGTATTTATTGATCTCATTATTTTATTTATTTACATTATATACCAAATTATTTTATAATATGTTATATATTCAATTATATTGTTATTACTTCGATTTATGTATTTCCATTATTATTACTCTATTTATTGATCTCGTTATTATATTTATTTACATTATATACAACATTATTTTATAACATGTTATATATTTAATTATATTGTTATTACATCGATTTATTTATTTCCAATATTATTACATTCCTATTTTGAAAGGTTATCCAAGGTAACCGTCTCTAGGGACATAGAAATCCCTCTAGGGACATAGAAATATATCCCTCTAGGGACCTAGAAATCCCTCTGGGACATAGAAATCCCTCTAGGGACCTAGAAATCCCTCTAGCGACATAGAAATCCCTCTAAGGACATAGAAATCTCTCTCTCTAGGGACCTAGAAATCCCTCTAGGGACATAGAAATCCCTCTAGGGACATAGAAATCTATCCCTCTAGGGACATAGAAATCCCTCTTGGGACATAGAAATCCCTCTAGGGACATAGAAATCCCTCTAGGGACATAGAAATCTATCCCTCTAGGGACATAGAAATCCCTCTAGGGACCTAGAAATCCCTCTAGGGACATAGAAATCTATCCCTCTAGGGACATAGAAATCCCTCTAGGGACATAGAAATCCCTCTTGGGACATCGAAATCCCTCTTGGGACATAGAAATCCCTCTAGGGACATTGAAATCCCTCTAGGGACATAGAAATCTATCCCTCTAGGGACATAGAAATCCCTCTTGGGACATAGAAATCCCTCTTGGGACATAGAAATCCCTCTAGGGACATAGAAATCCCTCTAGCGACCTAGAAATCCCTCTAGCGACATAGAAATCCCTCTAGGGACATAGAAATCCCTCTTGGGACATAGAAATCCCTCTAGGGACCTAGAAATCTCTCTAGGGACATAGAAATCCCTCTAGGGACATAGAAATCTATCTCTCTAGGGACCTAGAAATCCCTCTAGGGACCTAGAAATCCCTCTAGGGACATAGAAATCCCTCTAGGGACATAGAAATCCCTCTAGGGACCTAGAAATCCCTCCTAAAACTCCAGATATCCCTCTCAAAACCCAAGATAACAGTTACATTTCTACCAGTTACCTTGGATAACCTTACATTTTTGACAGACATCATTGTTTGTTTACTAGTCTGTTCGAGCGTTGTTGTGTTTGTTGCTCAGTTGTTCTTTGTTAATAATACAAGATAATGTCGATATTTTGTTGTTTGGTGTTTCTTAGTTATACGACAATGCTTATTTGGGATTTGGCAAGAACCGAGGAAGATGCAATTCATTTTTGCCAGGAGAAAAACATTTTGCAGAAAAATAGGAAATGTAGGGATAGAGACTCTTTTCAATCCATGTTGAACTGTATAGCAACCCATTTTCCACCGAAATGCGATTGAATGTTAAGTTTTTAAATAATTTTTTGAATTTTAAATATTTTATATATGTTGCATTATTTTACATCCTACACTTATTATTTATGATTAAATATACTTATTATTTATTTATTATACTTTATACTAGTTTTAGATAATTATTTTAATTTTAAATCGTTTATATATTGGAGTATTTATTGATCTCATTATTTTATTTATTTACATTATATACCAAATTATTTTATAATATGTTATATATTCAATTATATTGTTATTACTTCGATTTATGTATTTCCATTATTATTACTCTATTTATTGATCTCGTTATTATATTTATTTACATTATATACAACATTATTTTATAACATGTTATATATTTAATTATATTGTTATTACTTCGATTTATTTATTTCCAATATTATTACATTCCTATTTTGAAAGGTTATCCAAGGTAACCGTCTCTAGGGACATAGAAATCCCTCTAGGGACATAGAAATATATCCCTCTAGGGACATAGAAATCCCTCTAGGGACATAGAAATCTATCCCTCTAGGGACATAGAAATCCCTCTAGGGACCTAGAAATCCCTCTAGGGACATAGAAATCTATCCCTCTAGGGACATAGAAATCCCTCTAGGGACATAGAAATCCCTCTTGGGACATCGAAATCCCTCTTGGGACATAGAAATCCCTCTAGGGACATTGAAATCCCTCTAGGGACATAGAAATCTATCCCTCTAGGGACATAGAAATCCCTCTTGGGACATAGAAATCCCTCTTGGGACATAGAAATCCCTCTAGGGACATAGAAATCCCTCTAGGGACATAGAAATCTATCCCTCTAGGGACATAGAAATCCCTCTAGGGACATAGAAATCCCTCTTGGGACATAGAAATCCCTCTAGGGACCTAGAAATCTCTCTAGGGACATAGAAATCCCTCTAGGGACATAGAAATCTATCTCTCTAGGGACCTAGAAATCCCTCTAGGGACCTAGAAATCCCTCTAGGGACATAGAAATCCCTCTAGGGACATAGAAATCCCTCTAGGGACCTAGAAATCCCTCCTAAAACTCCAGATATCCCTCTCAAAACCCAAGATAACAGTTACATTTCTACCAGTTACCTTGGATAACCTTACATTTTTGACAGACATCATTGTTTGTTTACTAGTCTGTTCGAGCGTTGTTGTGTTTGTTGCTCAGTTGTTCTTTGTTAATAATACAAGATAATGTCGATATTTTGTTGTTTGGTGTTTCTTAGTTATACGACAATGCTTATTTGGGATTTGGCAAGAACCGAGGAAGATGCAATTCATTTTTGCCAGGAGAAAAACATTTTGCAGAAAAATAGGAAATGTAGGGATAGAGACTCTTTTCAATCCATGTTGAACTGTATAGCAACCCATTTTCCACCGAAATGCGATTGAATGTTAAGTTTTTAAATAATTTTTTGAATTTTAAATATTTTATATATGTTGCATTATTTTACATCCTACACTTATTATTTATGATTAAATATACTTATTATTTATTTATTATACTTTATACTAGTTTTAGATAATTATTTTAATTTTAAATCGTTTATATATTGGAGTATTTATTGATCTCATTATTTTATTTATTTACATTATATACCAAATTATTTTATAATATGTTATATATTCAATTATATTGTTATTACTTCGATTTATGTATTTCCATTATTATTACTCTATTTATTGATCTCGTTATTATATTTATTTACATTATATACAACATTATTTTATAACATGTTATATATTTAATTATATTGTTATTACTTCGATTTATTTATTTCCAATATTATTACATTCCTATTTTGAAAGGTTATCCAAGGTAACCGTCTCTAGGGACATAGAAATCCCTCTAGGGACATAGAAATATATCCCTCTAGGGACATAGAAATCCCTCTTGGGACCTAGAAATCCCTCTAGGGACATAGAAATCCCTCTAGGGACATAGAAATCCCTCTAGGGACATAGAAATCTATCCCTCTAGGGACATAGAAATCCCTCTAGGGACATAGAAATCCCTCTAGGGACATAGAAATCTATCCCTCTAGGGACATAGAAATCCCTCTAGGGACCTAGAAATCCCTCTGGGACATAGAAATCCCTCTAGGGACCTAGAAATCCCTCTAGCGACATAGAAATCCCTCTAAGGACATAGAAATCTCTCTCTCTAGGGACCTAGAAATCCCTCTAGGGACATAGAAATCCCTCTAGGGACATAGAAATCCCTCTAGCGACCTAGAAATCCCTCTAGCGACCTAGAAATCCCTCTAGCGACATAGAAATCCCTCTAGGGACATAGAAATCCCTCTAGGGACATAGAAATCTATCCCTCTAGGGACATAGAAATCCCTCTTGGGACATAGAAATCCCTCTAGCGACCTAGAAATCCCTCTAGCGACATAGAAATCCCTCTAGGGACATAGAAATCCCTCTAGGGACATAGAAATCCCTCTAGGGACATAGAAATCTATCCCTCTAGGGACATAGAAATCCCTCTAGGGACCTAGAAATCCCTCTAGGGACCTAGAAATCCCTCTGGGACATAGAAATCCCTCTAGGGACCTAGAAATCCCTCTAGCGACATAGAAATCCCTCTAAGGACATAGAAATCTCTCTCTCTAGGGACCTAGAAATCCCTCTAGGGACATAGAAATCCCTCTAGGGACATAGAAATCTATCCCTCTAGGGGCATAGAAATCCCTCTTGGGACATAGAAATCCCTCTAGGGACATAGAAATCCCTCTAGGGACATAGAAATCTATCCCTCTAGGGACATAGAAATCCCTCTAGGGACCTAGAAATCCCTCTAGGGACCTAGAAATCCCTCTAGGGACATAGAAATCTATCCCTCTAGGGACATAGAAATCCCTCTTGGGACATAGAAATCCCTCTAGGGACGTAGAAATCCCTCTAGGGACCTAGAAATCCCTCTAGGGACATAGAAATCCCTCTAGGGACATAGAAATCCCTCTAGGGACATAGAAATCTATCCCTCTAGGGACATAGAAATCCCTCTTGGGACATAGAAATCCCTCTAGGGACCTAGAAATCCCTCTAGGGACATAGAAATCCCTCTAGGGACATAGAAATCCCTCTAGGGACCTAGAAATCCCTCCTAAAACTCCAGATATCCCTCTCAAAACCCAAGATAACAGTTACATTTCTACCAGTTACCTTGGATAACCTTACATTTTTGACAGACATCATTGTTTGTTTACTAGTCTGTTCGAGCGTTGTTGTGTTTGTTGCTCAGTTGTTCTTTGTTAATAATACAAGATAATGTCGATATTTTGTTGTTTGGTGTTTCTTAGTTATACGACAATGCTTATTTGGGATTTGGCAAGAACCGAGGAAGATGCAATTCATTTTTGCCAGGAGAAAAACATTTTGCAGAAAAATAGGAAATGTAGGGATAGAGACTCTTTTCAATCCATGTTGAACTGTATAGCAACCCATTTTCCACCGAAATGCGATTGAATGTTAAGTTTTTAAATAATTTTTTGAATTTTAAATATTTTATATATGTTGCATTATTTTACATCCTACACTTATTATTTATGATTAAATATACTTATTATTTATTTATTATACTTTATACTAGTTTTAGATAATTATTTTAATTTTAAATCGTTTATATATTGGAGTATTTATTGATCTCATTATTTTATTTATTTACATTATATACCAAATTATTTTATAATATGTTATATATTCAATTATATTGTTATTACTTCGATTTATGTATTTCCATTATTATTACTCTATTTATTGATCTCGTTATTATATTTATTTACATTATATACAACATTATTTTATAACATGTTATATATTTAATTATATTGTTATTACTTCGATTTATTTATTTCCAATATTATTACATTCCTATTTTGAAAGGTTATCCAAGGTAACCGTCTCTAGGGACATAGAAATCCCTCTAGGGACATAGAAATATATCCCTCTAGGGACATAGAAATCCCTCTTGGGACCTAGAAATCCCTCTAGGGACATAGAAATCCCTCTAGGGACATAGAAATCCCTCTAGGGACATAGAAATCTATCCCTCTAGGGACATAGAAATCCCTCTAGGGACATAGAAATCCCTCTAGGGACATAGAAATCTATCCCTCTAGGGACATAGAAATCCCTCTAGGGACCTAGAAATCCCTCTGGGACATAGAAATCCCTCTAGGGACCTAGAAATCCCTCTAGCGACATAGAAATCCCTCTAAGGACATAGAAATCTCTCTCTCTAGGGACCTAGAAATCCCTCTAGGGACATAGAAATCCCTCTAGGGACATAGAAATCCCTCTAGCGACCTAGAAATCCCTCTAGCGACATAGAAATCCCTCTAGGGACATAGAAATCTATCCCTCTAGGGACATAGAAATCCCTCTTGGGACATAGAAATCCCTCTAGGGACATAGAAATCTAGAGGGATTTCTAGGTCCCTAGAGGGATAGATTTCTATGTCACTAGAGGGATTTCTATGTCCCTAGAGGGATTTCTATGTCCCAAGAGGGATTTCTATGTCCCTAGAGGGATAGATTTCTATGTCCCTAGAGGGATTTCTATGTCCCTAGAGGGATTTCTATGTCCCAAGAGGGATTTCTATGTCCCTAGAGGGATTTCTATGTCGCTAGAGGGATTTCTATGTCCCTAGAGGGATAGATTTCTATGTCCCTAGAGGGATTTCTATGTCCCTAGAGGGATTTCAATGTCCCTAGAGGGATTTCTATGTCCCAAGAGGGATAGATTTCTATGTCCCTAGAGGGATTTCTATGTCCCTAGAGGGATTTCTATGTCCCAAGAGGGATTTCTATGTCCCTAGAGGGATAGATTTCTATGTCCCTAGAGGGATTTCTATGTCCCTAGAGGGATTTCTATGTCCCAAGAGGGATTTCTATGTCCCTAGAGGGATTTCTATGTCCCTAGAGGGATAGATTTCTATGTCCCTAGAGGGATTTCTATGTCCCAAGAGGGATAGATTTCTATGTCCCTAGAGGGATTTCTATGTCCCTAGAGGGATTTCTATGTCCCAAGAGGGATTTCTATGTCCCTAGAGGGATTTCTATGTCCCTAGAGGGATAGATTTCTATGTCCCTAGAGGGATTTCTATGTCCCAAGAGGGATTTCTATGTCCCAAGAGGGATTTCTATGTCCCTAGAGGGATAGATTTCTATGTCCCTAGAGGGATTTCAATGTCCCTAGAGGGATTTCTATGTCCCTAGAGGGATTTCTAGGTCCCTAGAGAGAGAGATTTCTATGTCCTTAGAGGGATTTCTATGTCGCTAGAGGGATTTCTAGGTCCCTAGAGGGATTTCTATGTCCCAGAGGGATTTCTAGGTCCCTAGAGGGATTTCTATGTCCCTAGAGGGATAGATTTCTATGTCCCTAGAGGGATTTCTATGTCCCTAGAGGGATTTCTATGTCCCTAGAGGGATAGATTTCTATGTCCCTAGAGGGATTTCTATGTCCCTAGAGGGATTTCTATGTCCCTAGAGGGATTTCTAGGTCCCAAGAGGGATTTCTATGTCCCTAGAGGGATATATTTCTATGTCCCTAGAGACGGTTACCTTGGATAACCTTTCAAAATAGGAATGTAATAATATTGGAAATAAATAAATCGAAGTAATAACAATATAATTAAATATATAACATGTTATAAAATAATGTTGTATATAATGTAAATAAATATAATAACGAGATCAATAAATAGAGTAATAATAATGGAAATACATAAATCGAAGTAATAACAATATAATTGAATATATAACATATTATAAAATAATTTGGTATATAATGTAAATAAATAAAATAATGAGATCAATAAATACTCCAATATATAAACGATTTAAAATTAAAATAATTATCTAAAACTAGTATAAAGTATAATAAATAAATAATAAGTATATTTAATCATAAATAATAAGTGTAGGATGTAAAATAATGCAACATATATAAAATATTTAAAATTCAAAAAATTATTTAAAAACTTAACATTCAATCGCATTTCGGTGGAAAATGGGTTGCTATACAGTTCAACATGGATTGAAAAGAGTCTCTATCCCTACATTTCCTATTTTTCTGCAAAATGTTTTTCTCCTGGCAAAAATGAATTGCATCTTCCTCGGTTCTTGCCAAATCCCAAATAAGCATTGTCGTATAACTAAGAAACACCAAACAACAAAATATCGACATTATCTTGTATTATTAACAAAGAACAACTGAGCAACAAACACAACAACGCTCGAACAGACTAGTAAACAAACAATGATGTCTGTCAAAAATGTAAGGTTATCCAAGGTAACTGGTAGAAATGTAACTGTTATCTTGGGTTTTGAGAGGGATATCTGGAGTTTTAGGAGGGATTTCTAGGTCCCTAGAGGGATTTCTATGTCCCTAGAGGGATTTCTATGTCCCTAGAGGGATTTCTAGGTCCCTAGAGGGATTTCTATGTCCCAAGAGGGATTTCTATGTCCCTAGAGGGATAGATTTCTATGTCCCTAGAGGGATTTCTATGTCGCTAGAGGGATTTCTAGGTCGCTAGAGGGATTTCTATGTCCCAAGAGGGATTTCTATGTCCCTAGAGGGATTTCTATGTCGCTAGAGGGATTTCTAGGTCGCTAGAGGGATTTCTATGTCCCTAGAGGGATTTCTAGGTCCCTAGAGGGATAGATTTCTATGTCCCTAGAGGGATTTCTATGTCCCAAGAGGGATTTCTATGTCCCAAGAGGGATTTCTATGTCCCTAGAGGGATAGATTTCTATGTCCCTAGAGGGATTTCTATGTCCCTAGAGGGATTTCTATGTCCCAAGAGGGATTTCTATGTCCCTAGAGGGATTTCTATGTCCCTAGAGGGATAGATTTCTATGTCCCTAGAGGGATTTCTATGTCCCAAGAGGGATAGATTTCTATGTCCCTAGAGGTATTTCTATGTCCCTAGAGGGATTTCTATGTCCCAAGAGGGATTTCTATGTCCCTAGAGGGATTTCTATGTCCCTAGAGGGATAGATTTCTATGTCCCAAGAGGGATTTCTATGTCCCTAGAGGGATAGATTTCTATGTCCCTAGAGGGATTTCAATGTCCCTAGAGGGATTTCTATGTCCCAAGAGGGATTTCTATGTCCCAAGAGGGATTTCTATGTCCCTAGAGGGATTTCTATGTCCCTAGAGGGATAGATTTCTATGTCCCTAGAGGGATTTCTATGTCCCTAGAGGGATTTCTATGTCCCAAGAGGGATTTCTATGTCCCAAGAGGGATTTCTATGTCCCTAGAGGGATAGATTTCTATGTCCCTAGAGGGATTTCAATGTCCCTAGAGGGATTTCTATGTCCCAAGAGGGATTTCTATGTCCCAAGAGGGATTTCTATGTCCCTAGAGGGATTTCTATGTCCCTAGAGGGATAGATTTCTATGTCCCTAGAGGGATTTTTAGGTCCCTAGAGGGATTTCTAGGTCCCTAGAGGGATTTCTATGTCCCTAGAGGGATAGATTTCTATGTCCCTAGAGGGATTTCTATGTCCCTAGAGGGATTTCTATGTCCCAAGAGGGATTTCTATGTCCCTAGAGGGATAGATTTCTATGTCCCTAGAGGGATTTCTATGTCCCTAGAGGGATTTCTAGGTCCCTAGAGAGAGAGATTTCTATGTCCTTAGAAGGGATTTCTATGTCGCTAGAGGGATTTCTAGGTCCCTAGAGGGATTTCTATGTCCCAGAGGGATTTCTAGGTCCCTAGAGGGATTTCTATGTCCCAAGAGGGATTTCTATGTCCCAAGAGGGATTTCTATGTCCCTAGAGGGATTTCTATGTCCCTAGAGGGATAGATTTCTATGTCCCTAGAGGGATTTTTAGGTCCCTAGAGGGATTTCTAGGTCCCTAGAGGGATTTCTATGTCCCTAGAGGGATAGATTTCTATGTCCCTAGAGGGATTTCTATGTCCCTAGAGGGATTTCTATGTCCCAAGAGGGATTTCTATGTCCCTAGAGGGATAGATTTCTATGTCCCTAGAGGGATTTCTATGTCCCTAGAGGGATTTCTAGGTCCCTAGAGAGAGAGATTTCTATGTCCTTAGAAGGGATTTCTATGTCGCTAGAGGGATTTCTAGGTCCCTAGAGGGATTTCTATGTCCCAGAGGGATTTCTAGGTCCCTAGAGGGATTTCTATGTCCCTAGAGGGATAGATTTCTATGTCCCTAGAGGGATTTCTATGTCCCTAGAGGGATTTCTATGTCCCTAGAGGGATAGATTTCTATGTCCCTAGAGGGATTTCTATGTCCCTAGAGGGATTTCTATGTCCCTAGAGGGATTTCTAGGTCCCAAGAGGGATTTCTATGTCCCTAGAGGGATATATTTCTATGTCCCTAGAGGGATTTCTATGTCCCTAGAGACGGTTACCTTGGATAACCTTTCAAAATAGGAATGTAATAATATTGGAAATAAATAAATCGATGTAATAACAATATAATTAAATATATAACATGTTATAAAATAATGTTGTATATAATGTAAATAAATATAATAACGAGATCAATAAATAGAGTAATAATAATGGAAATACATAAATCGAAGTAATAACAATATAATTGAATATATAACATATTATAAAATAATTTGGTATATAATGTAAATAAATAAAATAATGAGATCAATAAATACTCCAATATATAAACGATTTAAAATTAAAATAATTATCTAAAACTAGTATAAAGTATAATAAATAAATAATAAGTATATTTAATCATAAATAATAAGTGTAGGATGTAAAATAATGCAACATATATAAAATATTTAAAATTCAAAAAATTATTTAAAAACTTAACATTCAATCGCATTTCGGTGGACAATGGGTTGCTATACAGTTCAACATGGATTGAAAAGAGTCTCTATCCCTACATTTCCTATTTTTCTGCAAAATGTTTTTCTCCTGGCAAAAATGAATTGCATCTTCCTCGGTTCTTGCCAAATCCCAAATAAGCATTGTCGTATAACTAAGAAACACCAAACAACAAAATATCGACATTATCTTGTATTATTAACAAAGAACAACTGAGCAACAAACACAACAACGCTCGAACAGACTAGTAAACAAACAATGATGTCTGTCAAAAATGTAAGGTTATCCAAGGTAACTGGTAGAAATGTAACTGTTATCTTGGGTTTTGAGAGGGATATCTGGAGTTTTAGGAGGGATTTCTAGGTCCCTAGAGGGATTTCTATGTCCCTAGAGGGATTTCTATGTCCCTAGAGGGATTTCTAGGTCCCTAGAGGGATTTCTATGTCCAAAGAGGGATTTCTATGTCCCTAGAGGGATAGATTTCTATGTCCCTAGAGGGATTTCTATGTCGCTAGAGGGATTTCTAGGTCGCTAGAGGGATTTCTATGTCCCAAGAGGGATTTCTATGTCCCTAGAGGGATTTCTATGTCGCTAGAGGGATTTCTAGGTCGCTAGAGGGATTTCTATGTCCCTAGAGGGATTTCTAGGTCCCTAGAGGGATAGATTTCTATGTCCCTAGAGGGATTTCTATGTCCCAAGAGGGATTTCTATGTCCCAAGAGGGATTTCTATGTCCCTAGAGGGATAGATTTCTATGTCCCTAGAGGGATTTCTATGTCCCTAGAGGGATTTCTATGTCCCAAGAGGGATTTCTATGTCCCTAGAGGGATTTCTATGTCCCTAGAGGGATAGATTTCTATGTCCCTAGAGGGATTTCTATGTCCCAAGAGGGATAGATTTCTATGTCCCTAGAGGTATTTCTATGTCCCTAGAGGGATTTCTATGTCCCAAGAGGGATTTCTATGTCCCTAGAGGGATTTCTATGTCCCTAGAGGGATAGATTTCTATGTCCCAAGAGGGATTTCTATGTCCCTAGAGGGATAGATTTCTATGTCCCTAGAGGGATTTCAATGTCCCTAGAGGGATTTCTATGTCCCAAGAGGGATTTCTATGTCCCAAGAGGGATTTCTATGTCCCTAGAGGGATTTCTATGTCCCTAGAGGGATAGATTTCTATGTCCCTAGAGGGATTTCTATGTCCCTAGAGGGATTTCTGTGTCCCAAGAGGGATTTCTATGTCCCAAGAGGGATTTCTATGTCCCTAGAGGGATAGATTTCTATGTCCCTAGAGGGATTTCAATGTCCCTAGAGGGATTTCTATGTCCCAAGAGGGATTTCTATGTCCCAAGAGGGATTTCTATGTCCCTAGAGGGATTTCTATGTCCCTAGAGGGATAGATTTCTATGTCCCTAGAGGGATTTTTAGGTCCCTAGAGGGATTTCTAGGTCCCTAGAGGGATTTCTATGTCCCTAGAGGGATAGATTTCTATGTCCCTAGAGGGATTTCTATGTCCCTAGAGGGATTTCTATGTCCCAAGAGGGATTTCTATGTCCCTAGAGGGATAGATTTCTATGTCCCTAGAGGGATTTCTATGTCCCTAGAGGGATTTCTAGGTCCCTAGAGAGAGAGATTTCTATGTCCTTAGAAGGGATTTCTATGTCGCTAGAGGGATTTCTAGGTCCCTAGAGGGATTTCTATGTCCCAGAGGGATTTCTAGGTCCCTAGAGGGATTTCTATGTCCCTAGAGGGATAGATTTCTATGTCCCTAGAGGGATTTCTATGTCCCTAGAGGGATAGATTTCTATGTCCCTAGAGGGATTTCTATGTCCCTAGAGGGATTTCTATGTCCCTAGAGGGATTTCTAGGTCCCAAGAGGGATTTCTATGTCCCTAGAGGGATATATTTCTATGTCCCTAGAGGGATTTCTATGTCCCTAGAGACGGTTACCTTGGATAACCTTTCAAAATAGGAATGTAATAATATTGGAAATAAATAAATCGATGTAATAACAATATAATTAAATATATAACATGTTATAAAATAATGTTGTATATAATGTAAATAAATATAATAACGAGATCAATAAATAGAGTAATAATAATGGAAATACATAAATCGAAGTAATAACAATATAATTGAATATATAACATATTATAAAATAATTTGGTATATAATGTAAATAAATAAAATAATGAGATCAATAAATACTCCAATATATAAACGATTTAAAATTAAAATAATTATCTAAAACTAGTATAAAGTATAATAAATAAATAATAAGTATATTTAATCATAAATAATAAGTGTAGGATGTAAAATAATGCAACATATATAAAATATTTAAAATTCAAAAAATTATTTAAAAACTTAACATTCAATCGCATTTCGGTGGAAAATGGGTTGCTATACAGTTCAACATGGATTGAAAAGAGTCTCTATCCCTACATTTCCTATTTTTCTGCAAAATGTTTTTCTCCTGGCAAAAATGAATTGCATCTTCCTCGGTTCTTGCCAAATCCCAAATAAGCATTGTCGTATAACTAAGAAACACCAAACAACAAAATATCGACATTATCTTGTATTATTAACAAAGAACAACTGAGCAACAAACACAACAACGCTCGAACAGACTAGTAAACAAACAATGATGTCTGTCAAAAATGTAAGGTTATCCAAGGTAACTGGTAGAAATGTAACTGTTATCTTGGGTTTTGAGAGGGATATCTGGAGTTTTAGGAGGGATTTCTAGGTCCCTAGAGGGATTTCTATGTCCCTAGAGGGATTTCTATGTCCCTAGAGGGATTTCTAGGTCCCTAGAGGGATTTCTAGGTCCCTAGAGAGAAAGATTTCTATGTCCCTAGAGGGATTTCTATGTCCCTAGAGGGATAGATTTCTATGTCCCTAGAGGGATTTCTATGTCCCTAGAGGGATTTCTAGGTCCCTAGAGGGATTTCTATGTCCCTAGAGAGAGAGATTTCTATGTCCCTAGAGGGATTTCTATGTCGCTAGAGGGATTTCTAGGTCGCTAGAGGGATTTCAATGTCCCTAGAGGGATTTCTAGGTCCCTAGAGGGATTTCTATGTCCCTAGAGGGATAGATTTCTATGTCCCTAGAGGGATAGATTTCTATGTCCCTAGAGGGATTTCAATGTCCCTAGAGGGATTTCTAGGTCCCTAGAGGGATTTCTATGTCCCTAGAGAGATAGATTTCTATGTCCCTAGAGGGATTTCTATGTCCCTAGAGGGATTTCTATGTCCCAAGAGGGATTTCTATGTCCCTAGAGGGATAGATTTCTATGTCCCTAGAGGGATTTCTATGTCCCTAGAGGGATTTCTATGTCGCTAGAGGGATTTCTAGGTCGCTAGAGGGATTTCTATGTCCCAAGAGGGATTTCTATGTCCCTAGAGGGATAGATTTCTATGTCCCTAGAGGGATTTCTATGTCGCTAGAGGGATTTCTAGGTCGCTAGAGGGATTTCTAGGTCGCTAGAGGGATTTCTATGTCCCAAGAGGGATTTCTATGTCCCTAGAGGGATAGATTTCTATGTCCCTAGAGGGATTTCTATGTCCCTAGAGGGATTTCTATGTCCCTAGAGGGATTTTTAGGTCCCTAGAGGGATTTCTAGGTCCCTAGAGGGATTTCTATGTCCCTAGAGGGATAGATTTCTATGTCCCTAGAGGGATTTCTATGTCCCTAGAGGGATTTCTATGTCCCAAGAGGGATTTCTATGTCCCTAGAGGGATAGATTTCTATGTCCCTAGAGGGATTTCTATGTCCCTAGAGGGATTTCTAGGTCCCTAGAGAGAGAGATTTCTATGTCCTTAGAAGGGATTTCTATGTCGCTAGAGGGATTTCTAGGTCCCTAGAGGGATTTCTATGTCCCAGAGGGATTTCTAGGTCCCTAGAGGGATTTCTATGTCCCTAGAGGGATAGATTTCTATGTCCCTAGAGGGATTTCTATGTCCCTAAAGGGATTTCTATGTCCCTAGAGGGATAGATTTCTAGGTCCCAAGAGGGATTTCTATGTCCCTAGAGGGATATATTTCTATGTCCCTAGAGGGATTTCTATGTCCCTAGAGACGGTTACCTTGGATAACCTTTCAAAATAGGAATGTAATAATATTGGAAATAAATAAATCGATGTAATAACAATATAATTAAATATATAACATGTTATAAAATAATGTTGTATATAATGTAAATAAATATAATAACGAGATCAATAAATAGAGTAATAATAATGGAAATACATAAATCGAAGTAATAACAATATAATTGAATATATAACATATTATAAAATAATTTGGTATATAATGTAAATAAATAAAATAATGAGATCAATAAATACTCCAATATATAAACGATTTAAAATTAAAATAATTATCTAAAACTAGTATAAAGTATAATAAATAAATAATAAGTATATTTAATCATAAATAATAAGTGTAGGATGTAAAATAATGCAACATATATACAATATTTAAAATTCAAAAAATTATTTAAAAACTTAACATTCAATCGCATTTCGGTGGAAAATGGGTTGCTATACAGTTCAACATGGATTGAAAAGAGTCTCTATCCCTACATTTCCTATTTTTCTGCAAAATGTTTTTCTCCTGGCAAAAATGAATTGCATCTTCCTCGGTTCTTGCCAAATCCCAAATAAGCATTGTCGTATAACTAAGAAACACCAAACAACAAAATATCGACATTATCTTGTATTATTAAAAAAGAACAACTGAGCAACAAACACAATAACGCTCGAACAGACTAGTAAACAAACAATGATGTCTGTCAAAAATGTAAGGTTATCCAAGGTAACTGGTAGAAATGTAACTGTTATCTTGGGTTTTGAGAGGGATATCTGGAGTTTTAGGAGGGATTTCTAGGTCCCTAGAGGGATTTCTATGTCCCTAGAGGGATTTCTATGTCCCTAGAGGGATTTCTAGGTCCCTAGAGGGATTTCTAGGTCCCTAGAGAGATAGATTTCTATGTCCCTAGAGGGATTTCTATGTCCCTAGAGGGATTTCTATGTCGCTAGAGGGATTTCTAGGTCGCTAGAGGGATTTCTATGTCCCAAGAGGGATTTCTATGTCCCTAGAGGGATAGATTTCTATGTCCCTAGAGGGATTTCTATGTCGCTAGAGGGATTTCTAGGTCGCTAGAGGGATTTCTAGGTCGCTAGAGGGATTTCTATGTCCCAAGAGGGATTTCTATGTCCCTAGAGGGATAGATTTCTATGTCCCTAGAGGGATTTCTATGTCCCTAGAGGGATTTCTATGTCGCTAGAGGGATTTCTAGGTCGCTAGAGGGATTTCTATGTCCCAAGAGGGATTTCTATGTCCCTAGAGGGATAGATTTCTATGTCCCTAGAGGGATTTCTATGTCGCTAGAGGGATTTCTAGGTCGCTAGAGGGATTTCTATGTCCCTAGAGGGATTTCTATGTCCCAAGAGGGATAGATTTCTATGTCCCTAGAGGTATTTCTATGTCCCTAGAGGGATTTCTATGTCCCAAGAGGGATTTCTATGTCCCTAGAGGGATTTCTATGTCCCTAGAGGGATAGATTTCTATGTCCCAAGAGGGATTTCTATGTCCCTAGAGGGATAGATTTCTATGTCCCTAGAGGGATTTCAATGTCCCTAGAGGGATTTCTATGTCCCAAGAGGGATTTCTATGTCCCAAGAGGGATTTCTATGTCCCTAGAGGGATTTCTATGTCCCTAGAGGGATAGATTTCTATGTCCCTAGAGGGATTTCTATGTCCCTAGAGGGATTTCTATGTCCCAAGAGGGATTTCTATGTCCCAAGAGGGATTTCTATGTCCCTAGAGGGATAGATTTCTATGTCCCTAGAGGGATTTCAATGTCCCTAGAGGGATTTCTATGTCCCAAGAGGGATTTCTATGTCCCAAGAGGGATTTCTATGTCCCTAGAGGGATTTCTATGTCCCTAGAGGGATAGATTTCTATGTCCCTAGAGGGATTTTTAGGTCCCTAGAGGGATTTCTAGGTCCCTAGAGGGATTTCTATGTCCCTAGAGGGATAGATTTCTATGTCCCTAGAGGGATTTCTATGTCCCTAGAGGGATTTCTATGTCCCAAGAGGGATTTCTATGTCCCTAGAGGGATAGATTTCTATGTCCCTAGAGGGATTTCTATGTCCCTAGAGGGATTTCTAGGTCCCTAGAGAGAGAGATTTCTATGTCCTTAGAAGGGATTTCTATGTCGCTAGAGGGATTTCTAGGTCCCTAGAGGGATTTCTATGTCCCAGAGGGATTTCTAGGTCCCTAGAGGGATTTCTATGTCCCTAGAGGGATAGATTTCTATGTCCCTAGAGGGATTTCTATGTCCCTAGAGGGATTTCTATGTCCCTAGAGGGATAGATTTCTAGGTCCCAAGAGGGATTTCTATGTCCCTAGAGGGATATATTTCTATGTCCCTAGAGGGATTTCTATGTCCCTAGAGACGGTTACCTTGGATAACCTTTCAAAATAGGAATGTAATAATATTGGAAATAAATAAATCGATGTAATAACAATATAATTAAATATATAACATGTTATAAAATAATGTTGTATATAATGTAAATAAATATAATAACGAGATCAATAAATAGAGTAATAATAATGGAAATACATAAATCGAAGTAATAACAATATAATTGAATATATAACATATTATAAAATAATTTGGTATATAATGTAAATAAATAAAATAATGAGATCAATAAATACTCCAATATATAAACGATTTAAAATTAAAATAATTATCTAAAACTAGTATAAAGTATAATAAATAAATAATAAGTATATTTAATCATAAATAATAAGTGTAGGATGTAAAATAATGCAACATATATACAATATTTAAAATTCAAAAAATTATTTAAAAACTTAACATTCAATCGCATTTCGGTGGAAAATGGGTTGCTATACAGTTCAACATGGATTGAAAAGAGTCTCTATCCCTACATTTCCTATTTTTCTGCAAAATGTTTTTCTCCTGGCAAAAATGAATTGCATCTTCCTCGGTTCTTGCCAAATCCCAAATAAGCATTGTCGTATAACTAAGAAACACCAAACAACAAAATATCGACATTATCTTGTATTATTAAAAAAGAACAACTGAGCAACAAACACAACAACGCTCGAACAGACTAGTAAACAAACAATGATGTCTGTCAAAAATGTAAGGTTATCCAAGGTAACTGGTAGAAATGTAACTGTTATCTTGGGTTTTGAGAGGGATATCTGGAGTTTTAGGAGGGATTTCTAGGTCCCTAGAGGGATTTCTATGTCCCTAGAGGGATTTCTATGTCCCTAGAGGGATTTCTAGGTCCCTAGAGGGATTTCTAGGTCCCTAGAGAGATAGATTTCTATGTCCCTAGAGGGATTTCTATGTCCCTAGAGAGATTTCTAGGTCCCTAGAGGGATTTCTATGTCCCTAGAGGGATTTCTAGGTCCCTAGAGGGATTTCTACGTCCCTAGAGGGATTTCTATGTCCCAAGAGGGATTTCTATGTCCCTAGAGGGATAGATTTCTATGTCCCTAGAGGGATTTCTATGTCCCTAGAGGGATTTCTAGGTCCCTAGAGGGATTTCTATGTCCCTAGAGAGAGAGATTTCTATGTCCCTAGAGGGATTTCTATGTCGCTAGAGGGATTTCTAGGTCGCTAGAGGGATTTCAATGTCCCTAGAGGGATTTCTAGGTCCCTAGAGGGATTTCTATGTCCCTAGAGGGATAGATTTCTATGTCCCTAGAGGGATAGATTTCTATGTCCCTAGAGGGATTTCAATGTCCCTAGAGGGATTTCTAGGTCCCTAGAGGGATTTCTATGTCCCTAGAGAGATAGATTTCTATGTCCCTAGAGGGATTTCTATGTCCCTAGAGGGATTTCTATGTCCCAAGAGGGATTTCTATGTCCCTAGAGGGATAGATTTCTATGTCCCTAGAGGGATTTCTATGTCCCTAGAGGGATTTCTATGTCGCTAGAGGGATTTCTAGGTCGCTAGAGGGATTTCTATGTCCCAAGAGGGATTTCTATGTCCCTAGAGGGATAGATTTCTATGTCCCTAGAGGGATTTCTATGTCGCTAGAGGGATTTCTAGGTCGCTAGAGGGATTTCTAGGTCGCTAGAGGGATTTCTATGTCCCAAGAGGGATTTCTATGTCCCTAGAGGGATAGATTTCTATGTCCCTAGAGGGATTTCTATGTCCCTAGAGGGATTTCTATGTCGCTAGAGGGATTTCTAGGTCGCTAGAGGGATTTCTATGTCCCAAGAGGGATTTCTATGTCCCTAGAGGGATAGATTTCTATGTCCCTAGAGGGATTTCTATGTCGCTAGAGGGATTTCTAGGTCGCTAGAGGGATTTCTATGTCCCTAGAGGGATTTCTAGGTCCCTAGAGGGATTTCTAGGTCCCTAGAGGGATAGATTTCTATGTCCCTAGAGGGATTTCTATGTCCCAAGAGGGATTTCTATGTCCCAAGAGGGATTTCTATGTCCCTAGAGGGATAGATTTCTATGTCCCTAGAGGGATTTCAATGTCCCTAGAGGGATTTCTATGTCCCAAGAGGGATTTCTATGTCCCAAGAGGGATTTCTAGGTCCCTAGAGGGATAGATTTCTATGTCCCTAGAGGGATTTCTATGTCCCTAGAGGGATTTCTATGTCCCAAGAGGGATTTCTATGTCCCTAGAGGGATAGATTTCTATGTCCCTAGAGGGATTTCTATGTCCCTAGAGGGATTTCTATGTCGCTAGAGGGATTTCTAGGTCGCTAGAGGGATTTCTATGTCCCAAGAGGGATTTCTATGTCCCTAGAGGGATAGATTTCTATGTCCCTAGAGGGATTTCTATGTCGCTAGAGGGATTTCTAGGTCGCTAGAGGGATTTCTATGTCCCTAGAGGGATTTCTAGGTCCCTAGAGGGATAGATTTCTATGTCCCTAGAGGGATTTCTATGTCCCAAGAGGGATTTCTATGTCCCAAGAGGGATTTCTATGTCCCTAGAGGGATAGATTTCTATGTCCCTAGAGGGATTTCAATGTCCCTAGAGGGATTTCTATGTCCCAAGAGGGATTTCTATGTCCCAAGAGGGATTTCTAGGTCCCTAGAGGGATTTCTATGTCCCTAGAGGGATAGATTTCTATGTCCCTAGAGGGATTTCTATGTCCCAAGAGGGATTTCTATGTCCCAAGAGGGATTTCTATGTCCCTAGAGGGATAGATTTCTATGTCACTAGAGGGATTTCTATGTCCCTAGAGGGATTTCTATGTCCCAAGAGGGATTTCTATGTCCCTAGAGGGATTTCTATGTCCCTAGAGGGATAGATTTCTATGTCCCTAGAGGGATTTCTATGTCCCAAGAGGGATAGATTTCTATGTCCCTAGAGAGATTTCTATGTCCCTAGAGGGATTTCTATGTCCCAAGAGGGATTTCTATGTCCCTAGAGGGATTTCTATGTCCCTAGAGGGATAGATTTCTATGTCCCTAGAGGGATTTCTATGTCCCAAGAGGGATTTCTATGTCCCAAGAGGAATTTCTATGTCCCTAGAGGGATAGATTTCTATGTCCCTAGAGGGATTTCAATGTCCCTAGAGGGATTTCTATGTCCCAAGAGGGATTTCCATGTCCCAAGAGGGATTTCTATGTCCCTAGAGGGATTTCTATGTCCCTAGAGGGATAGATTTCTATGTCCCTAGAGGGATTTCTATGTCCCTAGAGGGATTTCTATGTCCCAAGAGGGATTTCTATGTCCCAAGAGGGATTTCTATGTCCCTAGAGGGATAGATTTCTATGTCCCTAGAGGGATTTCAATGTCCCTAGAGGGATTTCTATGTCCCAAGAGGGATTTCTATGTCCCAAGAGGGATTTCTATGTCCCTAGAGGGATTTCTATGTCCCTAGAGGGATAGATTTATATGTCCCTAGAGGGATTTCTAGGTCCCTAGAGGGATTTCTATGTCCCTAGAGGGATAGATTTCTATGTCCCTAGAGGGATTTCTATGTCCCTAGAGGGATTTCTATGTCCCAAGAGGGATTTCTATGTCCCTAGAGGGATAGATTTCTATGTCCCTAGAGGGATTTCTATGTCCCTAGAGGGATTTCTATGTCCCAAGAGGGATTTCTATGTCCCTAGAGGGATAGATTTCTATGTCCCTAGAGGGATTTCTATGTCCCTAGAGGGATTTCTAGGTCCCTAGAGAGAGAGATTTCTATGTCCTTAGAGGGATTTCTATGTCGCTAGAGGGATTTCTAGGTCCCTAGAGGGATTTCTATGTCCCAGAGGGATTTCTAGGTCCCTAGAGGGATTTCTATGTCCCTAGAGGGATAGATTTCTATGTCGCTAGAGGGATTTCTAGGTCGCTAGAGGGATTTCTATGTCCCAAGAGGGATTTCTATGTCCCTAGATGGATAGATTTCTATGTCCCTAGAGGGATTTCGATGTCGCTAGAGGGATTTCTAGGTCGCTAGAGGGATTTCTATGTCCCTAGAGGGATTTCTAGGTCCCTAGAGGGATAGATTTCTATGTCCCTAGAGGGATTTCTATGTCCCAAGAGGGATTTCTATGTCCCAAGAGGGATTTCTATGTCCCTAGAGGGATAGATTTCTATGTCCCTAGAGGGATTTCAATGTCGCTAGAGGGATTTCTATGTCCCAAGAGGGATTTCTATGTCCCAAGAGGGATTTCTAGGTCCCTAGAGGGATAGATTTCTATGTCCCTAGAGGGATTTCTATGTCCCTAGAGGGATTTCTATGTCCCAAGAGGGATTTCTATGTCCCTAGAGGGATAGATTTCTATGTCCCTAGAGGGATTTCTATGTCCCTAGAGGGATTTCTATGTCGCTAGAGGGATTTCTAGGTCGCTAGAGGGATTTCTATGTCCCAAGAGGGATTTCTATGTCCCTAGAGGGATAGATTTCTATGTCCCTAGAGGGATTTCTATGTCGCTAGAGGGATTTCTAGGTCGCTAGAGGGATTTCTATGTCCCTAGAGGGATTTCTAGGTCCCTAGAGGGATAGATTTCTATGTCCCTAGAGGGATTTCTATGTCCCAAGAGGGATTTCTATGTCCCAAGAGGGATTTCTATGTCCCTAGAGGGATAGATTTCTATGTCCCTAGAGGGATTTCAATGTCCCTAGAGGGATTTCTATGTCCCAAGAGGGATTTCTATGTCCCAAGAGGGATTTCTAGGTCCCTAGAGGGATTTCTATGTCCCTAGAGGGATAGATTTCTATGTCCCTAGAGGGATTTCTATGTCCCTAGAGGGATTTCTATGTCCCAAGAGGGATTTCTATGTCCCTAGAGGGATTTCTAGGTCCCTAGAGGGATTTCTATGTCCCTAGAGGGATAGATTTCTATGTCCCTAGAGGGATTTCTATGTCCCTAGAGGGATTTCTATGTCCCAAGAGGGATTTCTATGTCCCTAGAGGGATAGATTTCTATGTCCCTAGAGGGATTTCTATGTCCCTAGAGGGATTTCTAGGTCCCTAGAGAGAGAGATTTCTATGTCCTTAGAAGGGATTTCTATGTCGCTAGAGGGATTTCTAGGTCCCTAGAGGGATTTCTATGTCCCAGAGGGATTTCTAGGTCCCTAGAGGGATTTCTATGTCCCTAGAGGGATAGATTTCTATGTCCCTAGAGGGATTTCTATGTCCCTAGAGGGATTTCTATGTCCCTAGAGGGATAGATTTCTATGTCCCTAGAGGGATTTCTATGTCCCTAGAGGGATTTCTATGTCCCTAGAGGGATTTCTAGGTCCCAAGAGGGATTTCTATGTCCCTAGAGGGATATATTTCTATGTCCCTAGAGGGATTTCTATGTCCCTAGAGACGGTTACCTTGGATAACCTTTCAAAATAGGAATGTAATAATATTGGAAATAAATAAATCGATGTAATAACAATATAATTAAATATATAACATGTTATAAAATAATGTTGTATATAATGTAAATAAATATAATAACGAGATCAATAAATAGAGTAATAATAATGGAAATACATAAATCGAAGTAATAACAATATAATTGAATATATAACATATTATAAAATAATTTGGTATATAATGTAAATAAATAAAATAATGAGATCAATAAATACTCCAATATATAAACGATTTAAAATTAAAATAATTATCTAAAACTAGTATAAAGTATAATAAATAAATAATAAGTATATTTAATCATAAATAATAAGTGTAGGATGTAAAATAATGCAACATATATAAAATATTTAAAATTCAAAAAATTATTTAAAAACTTAACATTCAATCGCATTTCGGTGGAAAATGGGTTGCTATACAGTTCAACATGGATTGAAAAGAGTCTCTATCCCTACATTTCCTATTTTTCTGCAAAATGTTTTTCTCCTGGCAAAAATGAATTGCATCTTCCTCGGTTCTTGCCAAATCCCAAATAAGCATTGTCGTATAACTAAGAAACACCAAACAACAAAATATCGACATTATCTTGTATTATTAACAAAGAACAACTGAGCAACAAACACAACAACGCTCGAACAGACTAGTAAACAAACAATGATGTCTGTCAAAAATGTAAGGTTATCCAAGGTAACTGGTAGAAATGTAACTGTTATCTTGGGTTTTGAGAGGGATATCTGGAGTTTTAGGAGGGATTTCTAGGTCCCTAGAGGGATTTCTATGTCCCTAGAGGGATTTCTATGTCCCTAGAGGGATTTCTAGGTCCCTAGAGGGATTTCTAGGTCCCTAGAGAGATAGATTTCTATGTCCCTAGAGGGATTTCTATGTCCCTAGAGAGATTTCTAGGTCCCTAGAGGGATTTCTATGTCCCTAGAGGGATTTCTAGGTCCCTAGAGGGATTTCTACGTCCCTAGAGGGATTTCTATGTCCCAAGAGGGATATCTATGTCCCTAGAGGGATAGATTTCTATGTCCCTAGAGGGATTTCTATGTCCCTAGAGGGATTTCTAGGTCCCTAGAGGGATTTCTATGTCCCTAGAGAGAGAGATTTCTATGTCCCTAGAGGGATTTCTATGTCGCTAGAGGGATTTCTAGGTCGCTAGAGGGATTTCAATGTCCCTAGAGGGATTTCTAGGTCCCTAGAGGGATTTCTATGTCCCTAGAGGGATAGATTTCTATGTCCCTAGAGGGATAGATTTCTATGTCCCTAGAGGGATTTCAATGTCCCTAGAGGGATTTCTAGGTCCCTAGAGGGATTTCTATGTCCCTAGAGAGATAGATTTCTATGTCCCTAGAGGGATTTCTATGTCCCTAGAGGGATTTCTATGTCCCAAGAGGGATTTCTATGTCCCTAGAGGGATAGATTTCTATGTCCCTAGAGGGATTTCTATGTCCCTAGAGGGATTTCTATGTCGCTAGAGGGATTTCTAGGTCGCTAGAGGGATTTCTATGTCCCAAGAGGGATTTCTATGTCCCTAGAGGGATAGATTTCTATGTCCCTAGAGGGATTTCTATGTCGCTAGAGGGATTTCTAGGTCGCTAGAGGGATTTCTAGGTCGCTAGAGGGATTTCTATGTCCCAAGAGGGATTTCTATGTCCCTAGAGGGATAGATTTCTATGTCCCTAGAGGGATTTCTATGTCCCTAGAGGGATTTCTATGTCGCTAGAGGGATTTCTAGGTCGCTAGAGGGATTTCTATGTCCCAAGAGGGATTTCTATGTCCCTAGAGGGATAGATTTCTATGTCCCTAGAGGGATTTCTATGTCGCTAGAGGGATTTCTAGGTCGCTAGAGGGATTTCTATGTCCCTAGAGGGATTTCTAGGTCCCTAGAGGGATAGATTTCTATGTCCCTAGAGGGATTTCTATGTCCCAAGAGGGATTTCTATGTCCCAAGAGGGATTTCTATGTCCCTAGAGGGATAGATTTCTATGTCCCTAGAGGCATTTCAATGTCCCTAGAGGGATTTCTATGTCCCAAGAGGGATTTCTATGTCCCATGAGGGATTTCTAGGTCCCTAGAGGGATAGATTTCTATGTCCCTAGAGGGATTTCTATGTCCCTAGAGGGATTTCTATGTCCCAAGAGGGATTTCTATGTCCCTAGAGGGATAGATTTCTATGTCCCTAGAGGGATTTCTATGTCCCTAGAGGGATTTCTATGTCGCTAGAGGGATTTCTAGGTCGCTAGAGGGATTTCTATGTCCCTAGAGGGATAGATTTCTATGTCCCTAGAGGGATTTCTATGTCGCTAGAGGGATTTCTAGGTCGCTGAAGGGATTTCTATGTCCCTAGAGGGATTTCTAGGTCCCTAAAGGGATAGATTTCTATGTCCCTAGAGGGATTTCTATGTCCCAAGAGGGATTTCTATGTCCCAAGAGGGATTTCTATGTCCCTAGAGGGATAGATTTCTATGTCCCTAGAGGGATTTCAATGTCCCTAGAGGGATTTCTATGTCCCAAGAGGGATTTCTATGTCCCAAGAGGGATTTCTAGGTCCCTAGAGGGATTTCTATGTCCCAAGAGGGATAGATTTCTATGTCCCTAGAGAGATTTCTATGTCCCTAGAGGGATTTCTATGTCCCAAGAGGGATTTCTATGTCCCTAGAGGGATAGATTTCTATGTCCCTAGAGGGATTTCTATGTCCCAAGAGGGATTTCTATGTCCCCAGAGGAATTTCTATGTCCCTAGAGGGATAGATTTCTATGTCCCTAGAGGGATTTCAATGTCCCTAGAGGGATTTCTATGTCCCAAGAGGGATTTCTATGTCCCAAGAGGGATTTCTATGTCCCTAGAGGGATTTCTATGTCCCTAGAGGGATAGATTTCTACGTCCCTAGAGGGATTTCTATGTCCCTAGAGGGATTTCTATGTCCCAAGAGGGATTTCTATGTCCCAAGAGGGATTTCTATGTCCCTAGAGGGATAGATTTCTATGTCCTTAGAGGGATTTCAATGTCCCTAGAGGGATTTCTATGTCCCAAGAGGGATTTCTATGTCCCAAGAGGGATTTCTATGTCCCTAGAGGGATTTCTATGTCCCTAGAGGGATAGATTTCTATGTCCCTAGAGGGATTTCTAGGTCCCTAGAGGGATTTCTATGTCCCTAGAGGGATAGATTTCTATGTCCCTAGAGGGATTTCTATGTCCCTAGAGGGATTTCTTTGTCCCAAGAGGGATTTCTATGTCCCTAGAGGGATAGATTTCTATGTCCCTAGAGGGATTTCTATGTCCCTAGAGGGATTTCTATGTCCCAAGAGGGATTTCTATGTCCCTAGAGGGATAGATTTCTATGTCCCTAGAGGGATTTCTATGTCCCTAGAGGGATTTCTAGGTCCCTAGAGAGAGAGATTTCTATGTCCTTAGAGGGATTTCTATGTCGCTAGAGGGATTTCTAGGTCCCTAGAGGGATTTCTATGTCCCAGAGGGATTTCTAGGTCCCTAGAGGGATTTCTATGTCCCTAGAGGGATAG
This sequence comes from Troilus luridus, assembly GCA_964056705.1. Classification (NCBI taxonomy): domain Eukaryota; kingdom Metazoa; phylum Arthropoda; class Insecta; order Hemiptera; family Pentatomidae; genus Troilus; species Troilus luridus. Next base: position 953,282 of record CAXKTH010000067.1, read on the forward strand.
ATTTCTATGTCGCTAGAGGGATTTCTAGGTCGCTAGAGGGATTTCTATGTCCCAAGAGGGATTTCTATGTCCCTAGAGGGATAGATTTCTATGTCCCTAGAGGGATTTCTATGTCGCTAGAGGGATTTCTAGGTCGCTAGAGGGATTTCTATGTCCCTAGAGGGATTTCTAGGTCCCTAGAGGGATAGATTTCTATGTCCCTAGAGGGATTTCTATGTCCCAAGAGGGATTTCTATGTCCCAAGAGGGATTTCTATGTCCCTAGAGGGATAGATTTCTATGTCCCTAGAGGGATTTCAATGTCCCTAGAGGGATGCCTATGTCCCAAGAGGGATTTCTATGTCCCAAGAGGGATTTCTAGGTCCCTAGAGGGATAGATTTCTATGTCCCTAGAGGGATTTCTATGTCCCTAGAGGGATTTCTATGTCCCAAGAGGGATTTCTATGTCCCTAGAGGGATAGATTTCTATGTCCCTAGAGGGATTTCTATGTCCCTAGAGGGATTTCTATGTCGCTAGAGGGATTTCTAGGTCGCTAGAGGGATTTCTATGTCCCAAGAGGGATTTCTATGTCCCTAGAGGGATAGATTTCTATGTCCCTAGAGGGATTTCTATGTCGCTAGAGGGATTTCTAGGTCGCTAGAGGGATTTCTATGTCCCTAGAGGGATTTCTAGGTCCCTAGAGGGATAGATTTCTATGTCCCTAGAGGGATTTCTATGTCCCAAGAGGGATTTCTATGTCCCAAGAGGGATTTCTATGTCCCTAGAGGGATAGATTTCTATGTCCCTAGAGGGATTTCAATGTCCCTAGAGGGATTTCTATGTCCCAAGAGGGATTTCTATGTCCCAAGAGGGATTTCTAGGTCCCTAGAGGGATTTCTATGTCCCTAGAGGGATAGATTTCTATGTCCCTAGAGGGATTTCTATGTCCCTAGAGGGATTTCTATGTCCCAAGAGGGATTTCTATGTCCCTAGAGGGATAGATTTCTATGTCCCTAGAGGGATTTCTATGTCCCTAGAGGGATTTCTATGTCCCAAGAGGGATTTCTATGTCCCTAGAGGGATTTCTTTGTCCCTAGAGGGATAGATTTCTATGTCCCTAGAGGGATTTCTATGTCCCAAGAGGGATTTCTATGTCCCAAGAGGGATTTCTATGTCCCTAGAGGGATAGATTTCTATGTCCCTAGAGGGATTTCAATGTCCCTAGAGGGATTTCTATGTCCCAAGAGGGATTTTTATGTCCCTAGAGGGATTTCTAGGTCCCTAGAGGGATTTCTAGGTCCCTAGAGGGATTTCTATGTCCCTAGAGGGATAGATTTCTATGTCCCTAGAGGGATTTCTATGTCCCTAGAAGGATTTCTATGTCCCTAGAGGGATTTCTATGTCGCTAGAGGGATTTCTAGGTCGCTAGAGGGATTTCTCTGTCCCAAGAGGGATTTCTATGTCCCTAGAGGGAGAGATTTCTATGTCCTTAGAGGGATTTCTATGTCGCTAGAGGGATTTCTAGGTCCCTAGAGGGATTTCTATGTCCCAGAGGGATTTCTAGGTCCCTAGAGGGATTTCTATGTCCCTAGAGGGATAGATTTCTATGTCCCTAGAGGGATTTCTATGTCCCTAGAGGGATTTCTATGTCCCTAGAGGGATAGATTTCTATGTCCCTAGAGGGATTTCTATGTCCCTAGAGGGATTTCTATGTCCCTAGAGGGATTTCTAGGTCCCAAGAGGGATTTCTATGTCCCTAGAGGGATATATTTCTATGTCGCTAGAGGGATTTCTAGGTCGCTAGAGGGATTTCTATGTCCCTAGAGGGATTTCTAGGTCCCTAGAGGGATAGATTTCTATGTCCCTAGAGGGATTTCTATGTCCCAAGAGGGATTTCTATGTCCCAAGAGGGATTTCTATGTCCCTAGAGGGATAGATTTCTATGTCCCTAGAGGGATTTCAATGTCCCTAGAGGGATTTCTATGTCCCAAGAGGGATTTCTATGTCCCTAGAGGGATAGATTTCTATGTCCCTAGAGGGATTTCTATGTCCCTAGAGGGATTTCTAGGTCCCTAGAGGGATTTATATGTCCCTAGAGAGAGAGATTTCTATGTCCCTAGAGGGATTTCTATGTCGCTAGAGGGATTTCTAGGTCGCTAGAGGGATTTCAATGTCCCTAGAGGGATTTCTAGGTCCCTAGAGGGATTTCTATGTCCCTAGAGGGATAGATTTCTATGTCCCTAGAGGGATTTCTATGTCCCTAGAGGGATTTCTAGGTCCCTAGAGGGATAGATTTCTATGTCCCTAGAGGGATTTCTATGTCCCTAGAGGGATTTCTATGTCGCTAGAGGGATTTCTATGTCCCTAGAGGGATTTCTAGGTCCCTAGAGGGATAGATTTCTATGTCCCTAGAGGGATTTCTATGTCCCTAGAGGGATTTCAATGTCCCTAGAGGGATTTCTAGGTCCCTAGAGGGATTTCTATGTCCCTAGAGGGATAGATTTCTATGTCCCTAGAGGGATTTCTATGTCGCTAGAGGGATTTCTATGTCCCAAGAGGGATTTCTATGTCCCAAGAGGGATTTCTATGTCCCTATAGGGATTTCTATGTCCCTAGAGGAATAGATTTCTATGTCCCTAGAGGGATTTCAATGTCCCTAGAGGGATTTCTAGGTCCCTAGAGGGATTTCTATGTCCCTAGAGGGATAGATTTCTATGTCCCTAGAGGGATTTCTATGTCCCTAGAGGGATTTCTATGTCCCAAGAGGGATTTCTATGTCCCTAGAGGGATAGATTTCTATGTCCCTAGAGGGATTTCTATGTCCCTAGAGGGATTTCTATGTCGCTAGAGGGATTTCTAGGTCGCTAGAGGGATTTCTATGTCCCAAGAGGGATTTCTATGTCCCAAGAGGGATTTCTATGTCCCTAGAGGGATAGATTTCTATGTCCCTAGAGGGATTTCTATGTCCCTAGAGGGATTTCTATGTCGCTAGAGGGATTTCTAGGTTGCTAGAGGGATTTCTATGTCCCAAGAGGGATTTCTATGTCCCTAGAGGGATAGATTTCTATGTCCCTAGAGGGATTTCTATGTCCCTAGAGGGATTTCTATGTCCCAGAGGGATTTCTAGGTCCCTAGAGGGATTTCTATGTCCCTAGAGGGATTTCTATGTCCCTAGAGGGATTTCTATGTCCCAAGAGGGATTTCTATGTCCCTAGAGGGATAGATTTCTATGTCCCTAGAGGGATTTCTATGTCCCTAGAGGGATTTCTATGTCCCAAGAGGGATTTCTATGTCCCTAGAGGGATTTCTTTGTCCCTAGAGGGATAGATTTCTATGTCCCTAGAGGGATTTCTATGTCCCAAGAGGGATTTCTATGTCCCAAGAGGGATTTTTATGTCCCTAGAGGGATAGATTTCTATGTCCCTAGAGGGATTTCAATGTCCCTAGAGGGATTTCTATGTCCCAAGAGGGATTTCTATGTCCCTAGAGGGATTTCTAGGTCCCTAGAGGGATTTCTAGGTCCCTAGAGGGATTTCTATGTCCCTAGAGGGATAGATTTCTATGTCCCTAGAGGGATTTCTATGTCCCTAGAAGGATTTCTATGTCCCTAGAGGGATTTCTATGTCGCTAGAGGGATTTCTAGGTCGCTAGAGGGATTTCTCTGTCCCAAGAGGGATTTCTATGTCCCTAGAGGGAGAGATTTCTATGTCCTTAGAGGGATTTCTATGTCGCTAGAGGGATTTCTAGGTCCCTAGAGGGATTTCTATGTCCCAGAGGGATTTCTAGGTCCCTAGAGGGATTTCTATGTCCCTAGAGGGATAGATTTCTATGTCCCTAGAGGGATTTCTATGTCCCTAGAGGGATTTCTATGTCCCTAGAGGGATAGATTTCTATGTCCCTAGAGGGATTTCTATGTCCCTAGAGGGATTTCTATGTCCCTAGAGGGATTTCTAGGTCCCAAGAGGGATTTCTATGTCCCTAGAGGGATATATTTCTATGTCGCTAGAGGGATTTCTAGGTCGCTAGAGGGATTTCTATGTCCCTAGAGGGATTTCTAGGTCCCTAGAGGGATAGATTTCTATGTCCCTAGAGGGATTTCTATGTCCCAAGAGGGATTTCTATGTCCCAAGAGGGATTTCTATGTCCCTAGAGGGATAGATTTCTATGTCCCTAGAGGGATTTCAATGTCCCTAGAGGGATTTATATGTCCCAAGAGGGATTTCTATGTCCCTAGAGGGATAGATTTCTATGTCCCTAGAGGGATTACTATGTCCCTAGAGGGATTTCTAGGTCCCTAGAGGGATTTATATGTCCCTAGAGAGAGAGATTTCTATGTCCCTAGAGGGATTTCTATGTCGCTAGAGGGATTTCTAGGTCGCTAGAGGGATTTCAATGTCCCTAGAGGGATTTCTAGGTCCCTAGAGGGATTTCTATGTCCCTAGAGGGATAGATTTCTATGTCCCTAGAGGGATTTCTATGTCCCTAGAGGGATTTCTAGGTCCCTAGAGGGATAGATTTCTATGTCCCTAGAGGGATTTCTATGTCCCTAGAGGGATTTCTATGTCGCTAGAGGGATTTCTAGGTCCCTAGAGGGATAGATTTCTATGTCCCTAGAGGGATTTCTATGTCCCTAGAGGGATTTCAATGTCCCTAGAGGGATTTCTAGGTCCCTAGAGGGATTTCTATGTCCCTAGAGGGATAGATTTCTATGTCCCTAGAGGGATTTCTATGTCGCTAGAGGGATTTCTATGTCCCAAGAGGGATTTCTATGTCCCAAGAGGGATTTCTATGTCCCTAGAGGGATTTCTATGTCCCTAGAGGAATAGATTTCTATGTCCCTAGAGGGATTTCAATGTCCCTAGAGGGATTTCTAGGTCCCTAGAGGGATTTCTATGTCCCTAGAGGGATAGATTTCTATGTCCCTAGAGGGATTTCTATGTCCCTAGAGGGATTTCTATGTCCCAAGAGGGATTTCTATGTCCCTAGAGGGATAGATTTCTATGTCCCTAGAGGGATTTCTATGTCCCTAGAGGGATTTCTATGTCGCTAGAGGGATTTCTAGGTCGCTAGAGGGATTTCTATGTCCCAAGAGGGATTTCTATGTCCCAAGAGGGATTTCTATGTCCCTAGAGGGATTTCTATGTCCCTAGAGGGATAGATTTCTATGTCCCTAGAGGGATTTCTATGTCCCTAGAGGGATTTCTATGTCGCTAGAGGGATTTCTAGGTCGCTAGAGGGATTTCTATGTCCCAAGAGGGATTTCTATGTCCCTAGAGGGATAGATTTCTATGTCCCTAGAGGGATTTCTATGTCCCTAGAGGGATTTCTATGTCCCAGAGGGATTTCTAGGTCCCTAGAGGGATTTCTATGTCCCTAGAGGGATAGATTTCTATGTCCCTAGAGGGATTTCTATGTCCCTAGAGGGATTTCTATGTCCCTAGAGGGATAGATTTCTATGTCCCTAGAGGGATTTCTATGTCCCTAGAGGGATTTCTATGTCCCTAGAGGGATTTCTAGGTCCCAAGAGGGATTTCTATGTCCCTAGAGGGATATATTTCTATGTCCCTAGAGGGATTTCTATGTCCCTAGAGACGGTTACGTTGGATAACTTTTCAAAATAGGAATGTAATAATATTGGAAATAAATAAATCGAAGTAATAACAATATAATTAAATATATAACATGTTAAAAATAAAATAAAAATAAAATAAAATAAATTAAGTAGTACCTCTCTTCTATTTATCTTATGAAGCCCTAGATCACTGGTTGGTACCTCTCTTGCATATAGATTATCAGGCCCTCGATCACTGGTTAGTACCTCTCCTCTAGAATCCCTACAAATCACTCTAGGGACCTAGAAATCCCTCTAGGGACCTAGAAATCCCTATAGGGACCTAGAAATTTCGTTTAGTTGTAGTCAATTGTAATAATTTCGCAAAAAAAATAATTTTGGTTAGTCGCACTCGATTGTAACAATTTTTGTTAGTTGCAGTCGATTGCAATAAATTCGCGATAAAATTTTTTTGAGCTAGTTGCAGTCGATTGTAATTATTTCGGTTAGTTGCAGTCGATCGTAAGAATTTTGGTTAGTTGCAGTCGATCGTAGCAATCTCGGTTAGTTGCAGTCGATCGTAGCAATCTCGGTTAGTTGCAGTCGATCGTAATAATTTCTGTTAGTTGCAGTCGATCCTAATCATTTCGGTTAGTCGCAGTCAACTTATTAATTCCGTTTAGTCGCGGTCGATTGTAATAATTTCGGTTAATCGCAGTCGATTGTAATAGTTTCAATTAGTTGCAGTCAACTTATTATTCCGTTTAGTCGCAGTCGATTGTAATAATTTCAGTTATTTGCAGTCAATTGAATAATTTCGCGATAAAAAAAATTCGGGTTAGTTGCAGTCAATTGTAATAATTTCAGTTAGTCGCAGTCAATTTAATAACGGTTGTCGCAGTCAGTTGTAATAATTTCGGATAGTTGCAGTCGATCGTGACAATTTCGATTAGTTGCAGTCGATTGTAATAGTTCTCGATAAAAATAATTTCGGTTAGCTGCAGTCGATTGTAATAATTCGAGATAAAAGAAATTTCGGTTAGTCGCAGTCAATAAAAATAATTCATGTTATTCCCAGCTAATAAAAATAATTCCTCTTAGTTGCAGTCGATAACAATAATTTCTGTTAGTCGCAATCGATCGTGGCAATTTCAATTAGTTGAAGTCGATTGAATAATTTCCCGATAAAAATAATTTCGGTTAGTTGCAGTCGATTGTAATAATTTTGGTTAGTCGCAGGCAATAAAACAAATTCTAGTTAGTTGCAGTCGATAATAATAATTTCGGATAGTCGCAGTCGATCGTAATAAGTTCGGTTAGTTGCAGTCGATTATAATAATTTCGGTTTGTCGCAGTTAACTTAATAATACCGTTTAGTTGCAGTCGATTGAATAATTTCGCGATAAAAATAATTCGGGTTAGTTGCAGTCAATTGTAATAATTTCGGTTAGTCGCAGTCAATTTAATAACGGTTGTCGCAGTCATTTGTAATAATTTCGGATAGTTGCAGTCGATCGTGACAATTTCGATTAGTTGCAGTCGATTGTAATAGTTCTCGATAAAAATAATCTCGGTTAGCTGCAGTCGATTGCAATAATTCGAGATAAAAGAAATTTCGGTTAGTTGCAGTCGATTGTAACAAGTTTTATTAGTAGCAGTCAATCAAAATAATTCCGGTTAGTTGCAGTCATTAATAATAATTTCGGTTAGTTGCAGTCGATTGTAATAATTTCGGTTAGTTGCAGTCGATCGTAAGAATTTTGGTTAGTTGCAGTCGATTGCAAGTATTTTGGTTAGTTGCAGTCGATTGCAATAAAGTCGCGATAAAAATAATTTGGCCTACCTGCAGTCGATTGTAATAATTTCGGTCAGTCGTAGTCAATTGTAATAATTCCGGTTAGTCGCAGTCACGTGTAACAATTTCGGTTAGTTGCAGCCGATCATAACAATTTCGTTTAGTTGTAGTCAATTGTAATAATTTCGCAATAAAAATAATTTTGGTTAGTTGCAGTTGATTAGAACAATTTTTGTTAGTTGCAGTCGATTGCAATAAATTCGCGATAAAATTTTTTTGGGCTAGTTGCAGTCGATTGTAATTATTTCGGTTAGTCGCAGTCAATAAAAATAATTCATGTTATTCCCAGCTAATAAAAATAATTCCTCTTAGTTGCAGTCGATAACAATAATTTCTGTTAGTCGCAATCGATCGTGGCAATTTCAATTAGTTGCAGTCGATTGAATAATTTCCCGATAAAAATAATTTCGGTTAGTTACAGTCGATTGTAATAATTTTGGTTAGTCGCAGTCAATAAAACAAATTCTAGTTAGTTGCAGTCGATAATAATAATTTCGGATAGTCGCAGTCGATCGTAATAATTTCGGTTAGTTGCAGTCGATTATAATAATTTCGGTTTGTCGCAGTTAACTTAATAATTCCGTTTAGTTGCAGTCGATTGAATAATTTCGCGATAAAAATAATTCGGGTTAGTTGCAGTCAATTGTAATAATTTTGGTTAGTCGCAGTCAATTTAATAACGGTTGTCGCAGTCATTTGTAATAATTTCGGATAGTTGCAGTCGATCGTGACAATTTCGATTAGTTGCAGTCGATTGTAATAGTTCTCGATAAAAATAATTTCGGTTAGCTGCAGTCGATTGCAATAATTCGAGATAAAAGAAATTTCGGTTAGTTGCAGTCGATTGTAACAAGTTTTATTAGTAGCAGTCAATCAAAATAATTCCGGTTAGTTGCAGTCATTAATAATAATTTCGGTTAGTTGCAGTCGATCATAGCAATTTCGTTTAGTTGCAGTCTATCGTAATAATTTCGGTTAGTTGCTGTCGATTATAATAATTTCGGTTTGTCGCAGTCAACTTAATAATTCCGTTTAGTCGCAGTCGATTGTAATAATTTCGGTTAGTTGCAGTAGATTGTAATAATTTTCAATAATAATAATTTCGGTTAGTTGCAGTCAATTGTAATAATTCCGGTTAGTCGCAGTCACGTGTAACAATTTCGGTTAGTTGCAGCCGATCATAACAATTTCGTTTATTTGTAGTCAATTGTAATAATTTCGCAATAAAAAAAATTTCGGTTAGTTGCAGTCGATTGTAAAAAATTTTAGTTAGTCGCAGTCAATAAAAACAATTTCGTTTAGTTGCAGTCGATCGTGGCAATTTTAATTAGTTGCAGTCGATTGAATAATTTCCCGATAAAAATAATTTCGGGTAGTTGCAGTCGATTATAATAATTTCGGTTTGTCGCAGTCAACTTTGGAATAATTACAATCGACTGCAACTAGCCCAAAAAAATTTTATCGCGAATTTATTGCAATCGACTGCAACTAACAAAAATTGTTCTAATCAACTGCAACTAACCAAAATTATTTTTATTGCGAAATTATTACAATTGACTACAACTAAACGAAATTGTTATGATCGGCTGCAACTAACCGAAATTGTTACACGTGACTGCGACTAACCGGAATTATTACAATTGACTACGACTGACCGAAATTATTACAATCGACTGCAGGTAGGCCAAATTATTTTTATCGCGACTTTATTGCAATCGACTGCAACTAACCAAAATACTTGCAATCGACTGCAACTAACCAAAATTCTTACGATTGACTGCAACTAACCGAAATTATTACAATCGACTGCAACTAAGCGAAATTATTATTAATGACTGCAACTAACCGGAATTATTTTGATTGACTGCTACTAATAAAACTTGTTACAATCGACTGCAACTAACCGAAATTTCTTTTATCTCGAATTATTGCAATCGACTGCAGCTAACCGAGATTATTTTTATCGAGAACTATTACAATCGACTGCAACTAATCGAAATTGTCACGATCGACTGCAACTATCCGAAATTATTACAAATGACTGCGACAACCGTTATTAAATTGACTGTGACTAACCGAAATTATTACAATTGACTGCAACTAACCCGAATTATTTTTATCGCGAAATTATTCAATCGACTGCAACTAAACGGAATTATTAAGTTAACTGCGACAAACCGAAATTATTATAATCGACTGCAACTAACCGAAATTATTACGATCGACTGCGACTATCCGAAATTATTATTATCGACTGCAACTAACTAGAATTTGTTTTATTGACTGCGACTAACCAAAATTATTACAATCGACTGCAACTAACCGAAATTATTTTTATCGGGAAATTATTCAATCGACTTCAACTAATTGAAATTGCCACGATCGATTGCGACTAACAGAAATTATTGTTATCGACTGCAACTAAGAGGAATTATTTTTATTAGCTGGGAATAACATGAATTATTTTTATTGACTGCGACTAACCGAAATTTCTTTTATCTCGAATTATTACAATCGACTGCAGCTAACCGAAATTATTTTTATCGAGAACTATTACAATCCACTGCAACTAATCGAAATTGTCACGATCGACTGCAACTATCCGAAATTATTACAACTGACTGCGACAACCGTTATTAAATTGACTGCGACTAACTGAAATTATTACAATTGACTGCAACTAACCCGAATTTTTTTTATCGCGAAATTATTCAATTGACTGCAAATAACTGAAATTATTACAATCGACTGCGACTAAACGGAATTAATAAGTTGACTGCAACTAATTGAAATTATTACAATCGACTGCGATTAACCGAAATTATTACAATCGACCGCGACTAAACGGAATTAATAAGTTGACTGCGACTAACCGAAATGATTAGGATCGACTGCAACTAACAGAAATTATTACGATCGACTGCAACTAACCGAGATTGCTACGATCGACTGCAACTAACCGAGATTGCTACGATCGACTGCAACTAACCAAAATTCTTACGATCGACTGCAACTAACCGAAATAATTACAATCGACTGCAACTAGCTCAAAAAAATTTTATCGCGAATTTATTGCAATCGACTGCAACTAACAAAAATTGTTACAATCGAGTGCAACTAACCAAAATTATTTTTTTTGCGAAATTATTACAATCACCTGCAACTAACCGAAATTCTTACGATCGACTGCAACTAACCAAAATTCTTACGATCGACTGCAACTAACCGAAATTATTACAATCGACTGCAACTAACCGAAATTATTATTAATGACTGCAACTAACCGGAATTATTTTGATTGACTGCTACTAATAAAACTTGTTACAATCGACTGCAACTAACCGAAATTTCTTTTATCTCGAATTATTACAATCGACTGCAGCTAACCGAAATTATTTTTATCGAGAACTATTACAATCGACTGCGACTAAACGGAATTAATAAGTTGACTGCGACTAACCGAAATGATTAGAATCGACTGCAACTAACAGAAATTATTACGATCGACTGCAACTAACCGAGATGGCTACGATCGACTGCAACTATCCGAGATTGCTACGATCGACTGCAACCAACCGAAATTATTATTAATGACTGCAACTAACCGGAATTATTTTGATTGACTGCTACTAATAAAACTTGTTACAATCGACTGCAACTAACCGAAATTTCTTTTATCTCGAATTATTACAATCGACTGCAGCTAACCGAAATTATTTTTATCGAGAACTATTACAATCGACTGCAACTAATCGAAATTATCACGATCGACTGCAACTATCCGAAATTATTACAACTGACTGTGACAACCGTTATTAAATTGACTGCGACTAACCGAAATTATTACAATTGACTGCAACTAACCCGAATTATTTTTATCGCGAAATTATTCAATTGACTCCAACTAACCGAAATTGTTACGATCAACTGCCAATAACCGAAATTATTACAATCGACTGCGACTAAACGGAATTATTAAGTTAACTGCGACAAACCGAAATTATTATAATCGACTGCAACTAACCGAAATTATTACGATCGACTGCAACTAAACGAAATTGCTACGATCGACTGCAACTAACCGAAATTGCTACGATCAACTGCAACTAACCGGAATTATTTTTATTGACTGCGACTAACCTAATTGTTTCAATCGACTGCAACTAACCGAAATTATTACAATCGACTGCGACTATCCGAAATTATTATTATCGACTGCAACTAACTAGAATTTGTTTTATTCACTGCGACTAACCAAAATTATTACATTACAATATTAGAACTGCTTTTGAACTGCTATTAGAACTGCTGTGAGAACTGGTACTAGAACTGATATTAGAACTGCTATTAGAACTGTTATAAGAACAGATATTAGAAGTGCTATTAGAACTGCAGTAAGAACTGCTACTAGAACTGATATTAGAACTGATATTAGAACTGCTTTTGAACTGCTATTAGAACTGCTATTAGAACTGATATTAGAACTGCTTTTGAACTGCTATTAGAACTGCTGTGAGAACTGGTACTAGAACTGATATTAGAACTGGTACTAGAACTGCTATTAGAACTGCTATTAGAACTGATATTAGAACTGCTTTTGAACTGCAATTAGAACTGCTATTAGAACTGATATTAGAACTGATATAGGAACTGATATTAGAACTGCTATTAGAACTGCTATTAGAACTGATATTAGAACTGATATTAGAACTGCTTTTGAACTGCAATTAGAACTGCTATTAGAACTGATATTAGAACTGATATAGGAACTGATATTATAACTGCTATTAGAACTGCTATTAGAACTGCTATTAGAACTGATATAAGAACTGATATAGGAACTGATATTAGAACTGCTATTAGAACTGCTATTAGAACTGCTGTTAGAACTGCTATAAGAACTGATATTAGAACTGCTTTTGAACTGCTATTAGAAATGCTTTTAGAAATGATATTAGAACTGATATTAGAACTGCTATTACAACTGCTTATAGAACTTATATTAGAACTGCCACTAAAACTGCTGTTAGAACTGCTACTAGAACTGATATTAGAACTGCTTTTGAACTGCTATTAGAACTGCAATTAGAACTGGTATTAGAACTGATATTAGAACTGATATAAGAACTGATATTAGAACTACTATTAGAACTGCTATTAGAACTGCTATTAGAACTGCTGTGAGAACTGGTACTAGAACTGATATTAGAACTGCTATTAGAACTGTTATAAGAACAGATATTAGAAGTGCTATTAGAACTGCAGTAAGAACTGCTACTAGAACTGATATTAGAACTGATATTAGAACTGCTTTTGAACTGCTATTAGAACTGCTATTAGAACTGATATTAGAACTGCTTTTGAACTGCTATTAGAACTGCTGTGAGAACTGGTACTAGAACTGATATTAGAACTGGTACTAGAACTGCTATTAGAACTGCTATTAGAACTGATATTAGAACTGCTTTTGAACTGCAATTAGAACTGCTATTAGAACTGATATTAGAACTGATATAGGAACTGATATTAGAACTGCTATTAGAACTGCTATTAGAACTGCTATTAGAACTGATATTAGAACTGCTTTTGAACTGCAATTAGAACTGCTATTAGAACTGATATTAGAACTGATATAGGAACTGATATTAGAACTGCTATTAGAACTGCTATTAGAACTGCTATTAGAACTGATATAAGAACTGATATAGGAACTGATATTAGAACTGCTATTAGAACTGCTATTAGAACTGCTGTTAGAACTGCTATAAGAACTGATATTAGAACTGCTTTTGAACTGCTATTAGAAATGCTATTAGAAATGATATTAGAACTGATATTAGAACTGCTATTACAACTGCTTATAGAACTTATATTAGAACTGCCACTAAAACTGCTGTTAGAACTGCTACTAGAACTGATATTAGAACTGCTTTTGAACTGCTATTAGAACTGCAATTAGAACTGGTATTAGAACTGATATTAGAACTGATATAAGAACTGATATTAGAACTACTATTAGAACTGCTATTAGAACTGCTTTTGAACTGCTATTAGAGCTGCTATTAGAACTGCTATTAGAACTGATATTAGAACTGATATAGGAACTGATATTAAAACTGCTATAAGAATTGCTGTTAGAATTGCTATTAGAACTGATATTAGAACTGCTGTTAGAACTGCTATTAGAACTGCTATTAGAACTGATATTAGAACTGCTATTAGAACTGCTTATAGAACTTATATTAGAACTGCCACTAAAACTGATATTAGAAGTGCTATTTGAACGGCAATTAAAACTGCTGTTAGAACTGCTACTAGAACTGATATTAGAACTGCTTTTGAACTGCTATTAGAACTGCAATTAGAACTGGTATTAGAACTGATATTAGAACTGATATTAGAACTACTATTAGAACTGCTATTAAAACTGCTGTTAGAACTGATATTATAACTGCTATTAGAACTGATATTAGAACTGCTTTTGAACTGCTATTAGAACTGCTATTAGATCTGCTATTAGAAGTGATATTAGAACTGCTGTTAGAACTGCTATTAGAACTGCTATTAGAACTGATATTAGAACTGCTATTAGAACTGCAATTAGAACTGGTATTAGAACTGATATTAGAACTGATATTAGAACTACTATTAGAACTGCTATTAAAACTGCTGTTAGAACTGCTACTAGAACTGATATTAGAATTGCTTATGAACTGCTATTAGAACTGCTATTAGAACTGATATAAGAACTGCTATTAGAACTGATATTAGAACTGCTATTAGAACTGCTATTAGAACTGATATTAGAAGTGCTATTAGAACTGATGTTAGAACTGCTATTAGAACTGCTATTAGAACTGATATTAGAACTGCTTTTGAACTGCTATTAGAACTACTATTAGAACTGCTATTGAACTGCTATTAGAACTGCTATTAGAATTGGTGTTAGAACTGCTATTAGAACTGATATTAGAACTGCTACTAGAACTGATATTAGAACTGCTATTAGAACTGCTATTAGAACTGGTGTTAGAACTGCTATTAGAACTGATATTAGAACTGCTACTAGAACTGATATTAGAACTGCTATTAGAACTGATATTAGGACTGCTTTTGAACTGCTATTAGAACTGCTATTAGAAGTGATATTAGAACTGCTATTAGAACTGCTGTTAGAACTGCTGTTAGAGTTACTGTTAGAACTGATATTAGAACTGCTATTACAACTGCTATTAGAACCGATATTAGAACTGCTATTAGAGCTGCTATTAGAACTGCTATTAGAACTGCTGTTAGAACTGCTACTAGACCTGATATTAGAACTGCTATTAGAACAGATAGTAGAACTGTATTAATTTTTGTTAGTTGCAGTCGATTGCCATAAATTCGCGATAAAATTTCTTTGTCGCAGTCAACTTAATAATTCCGTTTAGTCGCAGTCGATTGTAATAATTTCGGTTATTTGCAGTTGATCGTAATAATTTTCAATAATAATAATTTCGGTTAGTTGCAGGCGATTGTAATAATTTCGCGATAAATAAAAATTTCGGTTAGTTGCAGTCGATTGCAACTATTTTGGTTAGTTGCAGTCGATTGCAATAAATTCGCGATAAAAATAATTTGGCCTACCTGCAGTCGATTGTAATAATTTCGGTCAGTCGTAGTCAATTGTAATAATTCCGGTTAGTCGCAGTCACGTGTAACAATTTCGGTTAGTTGCGGCCGATGATAACAATTTCGTTTAGTTGTAGTCAATTGTAATAATTTCGCAATAAAAAAAAATTTCGGTTAGTTGCAGTCGATTGTAAAAAATTTTAGTTAGTCGCAGTCAATAAAAACAATTTCGTTTAGTTGCAGTCGATCGTGGCAATTTTAATTAGTTGCAGTCGATTGAATAATTTCCCGATAAAAATAATTTCGGGTAGTTGCAGTCGATTATAATAATTTCGGTTTGTCGCAGTCAACTTAATAATTCCTATTAGTCGCAGTCGATTGTAATAATTTCGGTTAGTGGCAGTAGATTGTAATAATTTTCAATAATAATAATTTCGGTTAGTTGCAGGCGGTTGTAATAATTTCGCGATAAAAAAAAATTTCGGTTAGTTGCAGTCGATTGTAAGAATTTTGGTTAGTTTCAGTCGATCGTAAGAATTTCGGTTAGTTGCAGGCGATTGTAATAAATTCGCGATAAAAATAATTTTGGTTAGTTGCAGTCGATTGCAATAAATTCGCGATATAAATAATTTGGCCTACCTGCAGTCGATTGTACTAATTTCGGTCATTCGAAGTCAATTGTAATAATTCCGGTTAGTCGCAGTCACGTGTAACAATTTCGGTTAGTTGCAGCCGATCATAACAATTTCGTTTAGTTGTAGTCAATTGTAATAATTTCACAATAAAAATAATTTTGGTTAGTTGCAGTCGATTGCTATAAATTCGCGATAAATTTTTTTTGGGCTAGTTGCAGTCGATTGTAATTATTTCGGTTAGTCGCAGTCAATAAAAATAATTCATGTTATTCCCAGCTAATAAAAATAATTCCTCTTAGTTGCAGTCGATAACAATAATTTCTGTTAGTCGCAATCGATCGTGGCAATTTCAATTAGTTGCAGTCGATTGAATAATTTCCCGATAAAAATAATTTCGGTTAGTAGCAGTCGATTGTAATAATTTTGGTTAGTCGCAGTCAATAAAACAAATTCTAGTTAGTTGCAGTCGATAATAATAATTTCGGATAGTCGCAGTCGATTGTAATGATTTCGGTTAGTTGCAGTCGATTAAAACAATTTTGGTTAGTCGCAGTCAATAAAAATAATTCCGGTTAGTTGCAGTTGATCGTAGCAATTTCGGTTAGTTGCAGTCGATCGTAGCAAATTCGTTTAGTTGCAGTCGATCGTAATAATTTCGGTTAGTTGCAGTCGATTATAATAATTTCGGTTTGTCGCAGTTAACTTAATAATTCCGTTTAGTCGCAGTCGATTGTAATAATTTCGGTTATTGGCAGTTGATCGTAACAATTTCGGTTAGTTGGAGTCAATTGAATAATTTCGCGATAAAAATAATTCGGGTTAGTTGCAGTCAATTGTAATAATTTCGGTTAGTCGCAGTCAATTTAATAACGGTTGTCACAGTCAGTTGTAATAATTTCGGATAGTTGCAGTCGATCGTGATAATTTCGATTAGTTGCAGTCGATTGTAATAGTTCTCGATAAAAATAATTTCGGTTATCTGCAGTCGATTGTAATAATTTTTGTTAGTTGCAGTCGATTGCAATAAATTCGCGATAAAATTTTTTTGAGCTAGTTGCAGTCGATTGTAATTATTTCGGTTAGTTGCAGTCGATCGTAAGAATTTTGGTTAGTTGCAGTCGATCGTAGCAATCTCAGTTAGTTGCAGTCGATCGTAGTAATCTCGGTTAGTTGCAGTCGATCGTAATAATTTCTGTTAGTTGCAGTCGATCCTAATCATTTCGGTTAGTCGCAGTCAACTTATTAATTCCGTTTAGTCGCGGTCGATTGTAATAATTTCGGTTAATCGCAGTCGATTGTAATAATTTCAATTAGTTGCAGTCAACTTATTAATTCCGTTTAGTCGCAGTCGATTGTAATAATTTCAGTTATTTGCAGTCAATTGAATAATTTCGCGATAAAAAAAATTCGGGTTAGTTGCAGTCAATTGTAATAATTTCAGTTAGTCGCAGTCAATTTAATAACGGTTGTCGCAGTCAGTTGTAATAATTTCGGATAGTTGCAGTCGATCGTGACAATTTCGATTAGTTGCAGTCGATTGTAATAGTTCTCGATAAAAATAATTTCGGTTAGCTGCAGTCGATTGTAATAATTCGAGATAAAAGAAATTTCGGTTAGTCGCAGTCAATAAAAATAATTCATGTTATTCCCAGCTAATAAAAATAATTCCTCTTAGTTGCAGTCGATAACAATAATTTCTGTTAGTCGCAATCGATCGTGGCAATTTCAATTAGTTGAAGTCGATTGAATAATTTCCCGATAAAAATAATTTCGGTTAGTTGCAGTCGATTGTAATAATTTTGGTTAGTCGCAGTCAATAAAACAAATTCTAGTTAGTTGCAGTCGATAATAATAATTTCGGTTAGTTGCAGTCGATTATAATAATTTCGGTTTGTCGCAGTTAACTTAATAATTCCGTTTAGTTGCAGTCGATTGAATAATTTCGCGATAAAAATAAATCGGGTTAGTTGCAGTCAATTGTAATAATTTCGGTTAGTCGCAGTCAATTTAATAACGGTTGTCGCAGTCATTTGTAATAATTTCGGATAGTTGCAGTCGATCGTGACAATTTCGATTAGTTGCAGTCGATTGTAATAGTTCTCGATAAAAATAATCTCGGTTAGCTGCAGTCGATTGCAATAATTCGAGATAAAAGAAATTTCGGTTAGTTGCAGTCGATTGTAACAAGTTTTATTAGTAGCAGTCAATCAAAATAATTCCGGTTAGTTGCAGTCATTAATAATAATTTCGGTTAGTTGCAGTCGATTGTAATAATTTCGGTTAGTTGCAGTCGATCGTAAGAATTTTGATTAGTTGCAGTCGATTGCAAGTATTTTGGTTAGTTGCAGTCGATTGCAATAAAGTCGCGATAAAAATAATTTGGCCTACCTGCAGTCGATTGTAATAATTTCGGTCAGTCGTAGTCAATTGTAATAATTCCGGTTAGTCGCAGTCACGTGTAACAATTTCGGTTAGTTGCAGCCGATCATAACAATTTCGTTTAGTTGTAGTCAATTGTAATAATTTCGCAATAAAAATAATTTTGGTTAGTTGCAGTTGATTAGAACAATTTTTGTTAGTTGCAGTCGATTGCAATAAATTCGCGATAAAATTTTTTTGGGCTAGTTGCAGTC
This sequence comes from Troilus luridus, assembly GCA_964056705.1. NCBI lineage: Eukaryota > Metazoa > Arthropoda > Insecta > Hemiptera > Pentatomidae > Troilus > Troilus luridus. The sequence continues at coordinate 971,549 of CAXKTH010000067.1, forward strand.
GATTGTAATTATTCCAAAGTTGACTGCGACAAACCGAAATTATTATAATCGACTGCAACTACCCGAAATTATTTTTATCGGGAAATTATTCAATCGACTGCAACTAATTAAAATTGTCACGATCGACTGCAACTAAACGAAATTGTTTTTATTGACTGCGACTAACTAAAATTTTTTACAATCGACTGCAACTAACCGAAATTTTTTTTATTGCGAAATTATTACAATCTACTGCAACTAACCGAAATTATTACAATCGACTGCGACTAAACGGAATTATTAAGTTGACTGCGACAAACCGAAATTATTATAATCGACAGCAACTAACCGAAATTATTACGATAGACTGCAACTAAACGAAATTGCTATGATCGACTGCAACTAACCGAAATTATTACAATCGACTGCAACTAACCGAAATTATTATTAATGACTGCAACTAACCGGAATTATTTTGATTGACTGCTACTAATAAAACTTGTTACAATCGACTGCAACTAACCGAAATTTCTTTTATCTCGAATTATTGCAATCGACTGCAGCTAACCGAAATTATTTTTATCGAGAACTATTACAATCGACTGCAACTTATCGAAATTGTCACGATCGACTGCAACTATCCGAAATTATTACAAATGACTGCGACAACCGTTATTAAATTGACTGCGACTAACCAAAATTATTACAATTGACTGCAACTAACCCGAATTATTTTTATCGCGAAATTATTCAATCGACTGCAACTAAACGGAATTATTAAGTTAACTGCGACAAACCGAAATTATTATAATCGACTGCAACTAACCGAAATTATTACGATCGACTGCGACTATCCGAAATTATTATTATCGACTGCAACTAACTAGAATTTGTTTTATTGACTGCGACTAACCAAAATTATTACAATCGACTGTAACTAACCGAAATTATTTTTATCGGGAAATTATTCAATCGACTGCAACTAATTGAAATTGCCACGATCGATTGCGACTAACAGAAATTATTGTTATCGACTGCAACTAAGAGGAATTATTTTTATTAGCTGGGAATAACATGAATTATTTTTATTGACTGCGACTAACCGAAATAATTACAATCGACTGCAACTAGCCCAAAAAAATTTTATCGCGAATTTATTGCAATCGACTGCAACTAACAAAAATTGTTCTAATCAACTGCAACTAACCAAAATTATTTTTATTTCGAAATTATTACAATTGACTACAACTAAACGAAATTGTTATGATCGGCTGCAACTAACCGAAATTGTTACACGTGACTGCGACTAACCGGAATTATTACAATTGACTACGACTGACCGAAATTATTACAATCGACTGCAGGTAGGCCAAATTATTTTTATCGCGACTTTATTGAAATCGACTGCAACTAACCAAAATACTTGCAATCGACTGCAACTAACCAAAATTCTTACGATCGACTGCAACTAACCGAAATTATTACAATCGACTGCAACTAACCGAAATTATTATTAATGACTGCAACTAACCGGAATTATTTTGATTGACTGCTACTAATAAAACTTGTTACAATCGACTGCAACTAACCGAAATTTCTTTTATCTCGAATTATTGCAATCGACTGCAGCTAACCGAGATTATTTTTATCGAGAACTATTACAATCGACTGCAACTAATCGAAATTGTCACGATCGACTGCAACTATCCGAAATTATTACAAATGACTGCGACAACCGTTATTAAATTGACTGCGACTAACCGAAATTATTACAATTGACTGCAACTAACCCGAATTATTTTTATCGCGAAATTATTCAATCGACTGCAACTAAACGGAATTATTAAGTTAACTGCGACAAACCGAAATTATTATAATCGACTGCAACTAACCGAAATTATTACGATCGACTGCGACTATCCGAAATTATTATTATCGACTGCAACTAACTAGAATTTGTTTTATTGACTGCGACTAACCAAAATTATTACAATCGACTGCAACTAACCGAAATTATTTTTATCGGGAAATTATTTAATCGACTTCAACTAATTGAAATTGCCACGATCGATTGCGACTAACAGAAATTATTGTTATCGACTGCAACTAAGAGGAATTATTTTTATTAGCTGGGAATAACATGAATTATTTTTATTGACTGCGACTAACCGAAATTTCTTTTATCTCGAATTATTACAATCGACTGCAGCTAACCGAAATTATTTTTATCGAGAACTATTACAATCGACTGCAACTAATCGAAATTGTCACGATCGACTGCAACTATCCGAAATTATTACAACTGACTGCGACAACCGTTATTAAATTGACTGCGACTAACTGAAATTATTACAATTGACTGCAACTAACCCGAATTTTTTTTATCGCGAAATTATTCAATTGACTGCAAATAACTGAAATTATTACAATCGACTGCGACTAAACGGAATTAATAAGTTGACTGCAACTAATTGAAATTATTACAATCGACTGCGATTAACCGAAATTATTACAATCGACCGCGACTAAACGGAATTAATAAGTTGACTGCGACTAACCGAAATGATTAGGATCGACTGCAACTAACAGAAACTATTACGATCGACTGCAACTAAACGAAATTGTTATGATCGGCTGCAACTAACCGAAATTGTTACAGGTGACTGCGACTAACCGGAATTATTACAATTGACTACGACTGACCGAAATTATTACAATCGACTGCAGGTAGGCCAAATTATTTTTATCGCGAATTTATTGCAATCGACTGCAACTAACCAAAATAGTTGCAATCGACTGCAACTAGCCGAAATTATTTTTATCGCGAATTTATTACAATCACCTGCAACTAACCGAAATTCTTACGATCGACTGCAACTAACCAAAATTCTTACGATCGACTGCAACTAACCGAAATTATTACAATCGACTGCAACTAACCGAAATTATTATTAATGACTGCAACTAACCGGAATTATTTTGATTGACTGCTACTAATAAAACTTGTTACAATCGACTGCAACTAACCGAAATTTCTTTTATCTCGAATTATTACAATCGACTGCAGCTAACCGAAATTATTTTTATCGAGAACTATTACAATCGACTGCAACTAATCGAAATTGTCACGATCGACTGCAACTATCCGAAATTATTACAACTGACTGCGACAACCGTTATTAAATTGACTGCGACTAACCGAAATTACTACAATTGACTGCAACTAACCCGAATTATTTTTATTGCGAAATTATTCAATTGACTCCAACTAACCGAAATTGTTACGATCAACTGCAAATAACCGAAATTATTACAATCGACTGCGACTAAACGGAATTAATAAGTTGACTGCGACTAACCGAAATGATTAGAATCGACTGCAACTAACAGAAATTATTACGATCGACTGCAACTAACCGAGATGGCTACGATCGACTGCAACTATCCGAGATTGCTACGATCGACTGCAACCAACCGAAATTATTATTAATGACTGCAACTAACCGGAATTATTTTGATTGACTGCTACTAATAAAACTTGTTACAATCGACTGCAACTAACCGAAATTTCTTTTATCTCGAATTATTACAATCGACTGCAGCTAACCGAAATTATTTTTATCGAGAACTATTACAATCGACTGCAACTAATCGAAATTATCACGATCGACTGCAACTATCCGAAATTATTACAACTGACTGTGACAACCGTTATTAAATTGACTGCGACTAACCGAAATTATTACAATTGACTGCAACTAGCCCGAATTATTTTTATCGCGAAATTATTCAATTGACTCCAACTAACCGAAATTGTTACGATCAACTGCCAATAACCGAAATTATTACAATCGACTGCGACTAAACGGAATTATTAAGTTAACTGCGACAAACCGAAATTATTATAATCGACTGCAACTAACCGAAATTATTACGATCGACTGCAACTAAACGAAATTGCTACGATCGACTGCAACTAACCGAAATTGCTACGATCAACTGCAACTAACCGGAATTATTTTTATTGACTGCGACTAACCTAATTGTTTCAATCGACTGCAACTAACCGAAATTATTACAATCGACTGCGACTATCCGAAATTATTATTATCGACTGCAACTAACTAGAATTTGTTTTATTCACTGCGACTAACCAAAATTATTACATTACAATATTAGAACTGCTTTTGAACTGCTATTAGAACTGCTGTGAGAACTGGTACTAGAACTGATATTAGAACTGCTATTAGAACTGTTATAAGAACAGATATTAGAAGTGCTATTAGAACTGCAGTAAGAACTGCTACTAGAACTGATATTAGAACTGATATTAGAACTGCTTTTGAACTGCTATTAGAACTGCTATTAGAACTGATATTAGAACTGCTTTTGAACTGCTATTAGAACTGCTGTGAGAACTGGTACTAGAACTGATATTAGAACTGGTACTAGAACTGCTATTAGAACTGCTATTAGAACTGATATTAGAACTGCTTTTGAACTGCAATTAGAACTGCTATTAGAACTGCTATTAGAACTGATATTAGAACTGATATAGGAACTGATATTAGAACTGCTATTAGAACTGCTATTAGAACTGCTGTTAGAACTGCTATTAGAACTGATATTAGAACTGCTTTTGAACTGCTATTAGAAATGCTATTAGAAATGATATTAGAACTGATATTAGAACTGCTATTACAACTGCTTATAGAACTTATATTAGAACTGCCACTAAAACTGATATTAGAAGTGCTATTAGAACTGATATTAGAACTGCTATTTGAACGGCAATTAAAACTGCTGTTAGAACTGCTACTAGAACTGATATTAGAACTGCTTTTGAACTGCTATTAGAACTGCAATTAGAACTGGTATTAGAACTGATATTAGAACTGATATAAGAACTGATATTAGAACTACTATTAGAACTGCTATTAGAACTGCTTTTGAACTGCTATTAGAGCTGCTATTAGAACTGCTATTAGAACTGATATTAGAACTGATATAGGAACTGATATTAAAACTGCTATAAGAATTGCTGTTAGAATTGCTATTAGAACTGATATTAGAACTGCTGTTAGAACTGCTATTAGAACTGCTATTAGAACTGATATTAGAACTGCTATTAGAACTGCTTATAGAACTTATATTAGAACTGCCACTAAAACTGATATTAGAAGTGCTATTTGAACGGCAATTAAAACTGCTGTTAGAACTGCTACTAGAACTGATATTAGAACTGCTTTTGAACTGCTATTAGAACTGCAATTAGAACTGGTATTAGAACTGATTTTAGAACTGATATTAGAACTACTATTAGAACTGGTATTAAAACTGCTGTTAGAACTGCTACTAGAACTGATATTAGAATTGCTTATGAACTGCTATTAGAACTGCTATTAGAACTGATATAAGAACTGATATTAGAACTGCTATTAGATTTGCTATTAGAACTGCTGTTAGAACTGCTACTAGAACTGATATTATAACTGCTATTAGAACTGATATTAGAACTGCTTTTGAACTGCTATTAGAACTGCTATTAGATCTGCTATTAGAAGTGATATTAGAACTGCTATTAGAACTGCTGTTAGAACTGCTGTTAGAGTTGCTGTTAGAACTGATATTAGAACTGATATTAGAACTGCTATTAGAACCGATATTAGAACTGCTATTAGAACTGCTATTAGAACTGCTATTAGAACTGCTGTTAGAACTGCTACTAGAACTGATATTATAACTGCTTTTGAACTGCTATTAGAACCGCGATTAGAACTGCTATAAGAACTGCTATTAGAACTGATATTAGAACTGCTATTAGAACTGCTATTAGAACTGATATTAGAAGTGCTATTAGAACTGATGTTAGAACTGCTATTAGAACTGCTATTAGAACTGATATTAGAACTGCTTTTGAACTGCTATTAGAACTACTATTAGAACTTCTATTAGAACTGCTATTGAACTGCTATTAGAACTGCTATTAGAACTGGTGTTAGAACTGCTATTAGAACTGATATTAGAACTGCTACTAGAACTGATATTAGAACTGCTATTAGAAATGCTATTAGAACTGGTGTTAGAACTGCTATTAGAACTGATATTAGAACTGCTACTAGAACTGATATTAGAACTGCTATTAGAACTGATATTAGGACTGCTTTTGAACTGCTATTAGAACTGCTATTAGAAGTGATATTAGAACTCCTATTAGAACAGATAGTAGAACTGTATTAATTTTTGTTAGTTGCAGTCGATTGCCATAAATTCGCGATAAAATTTCTTTGTCGCAGTCAACTTAATAATTCCGTTTAGTCGCAGTCGATTGTAATAATTTCGGTTATTTGCAGTTGATCGTAATAATTTTCAATAATAATAATTTCGGTTAGTTGCAGGCGATTGTAATAATTTCGCGATAAATAAAAATTTCGGTTAGTTGCAGTCGATTGCAACTATTTTGGTTAGTTGCAGTCGATTGCAATAAATTCGCGATAAAAATAATTTGGCCTACCTGCAGTCGATTGTAATAATTTCGGTCAGTCGTAGTCAATTGTAATAATTCCGGTTAGTCGCAGTCACGTGTAACAATTTCGGTTAGTTGCAGCCGATCATAACAATTTCGTTTAGTTGTAGTCAATTGTAATAATTTCGCAATAAAAAAAAATTTCGGTTAGTTGCAGTCGATTGTAAAAAATTTTAGTTAGTCGCAATCAATAAAAACAATTTCGTTTAGTTGCAGTCGATCGTGGCAATTTTAATTAGTTGCAGTCAATTGAATAATTTCCCGATAAAAATAATTTCGGGTAGTTGCAGTCGATTATAATAATTTCGGTTTGTCGCAGTCAACTTAATAATTCCTATTAGTCGCAGTCGATTGTAATAATTTCGGTTAGTGGCAGTAGATTGTAATAATTTTCAATAATAATAATTTCGGTTAGTTGCAGGCGGTTGTAATAATTTCGCGATAAAAAAAAATTTCGGTTAGTTGCAGTCGATTGTAAGAATTTTGGTTAGTTTCAGTCGATCGTAAGAATTTCGGTTAGTTGCAGGCGATTGTAATAAATTCGCGATAAAAATAATTTTGGTTAGTTGCAGTCGATTGCAATAAATTCGCGATATAAATAATTTGGCCTACCTGCAGTCGATTGTACTAATTTCGGTCATTCGAAGTCAATTGTAATAATTCCGGTTAGTCGCAGTCACGTGTAACAATTTCGGTTAGTTGCAGCCGATCATAACAATTTCGTTTAGTTGTAGTCAATTGTAATAATTTCACAATAAAAATAATTTTGGTTAGTTGCAGTCGATTGCTATAAATTCGCGATAAATTTTTTTTGGGCTAGTTGCAGTCGATTGTAATTATTTCGGTTAGTCGCAGTCAATAAAAATAATTCATGTTATTCCCAGCTAATAAAAATAATTCCTCTTAGTTGCAGTCGATAACAATAATTTCAGTTAGTCGAAATCGATCGTGGCAATTTCAATTAGTTGCAGTCGATTGAATAATTTCCCGATAAAAATAATTTCGGTTAGTAGCAGTCGATTGTAATAATTTTGGTTAGTCGCAGTCAATAAAACAAATTCTAGTTAGTTGCAGTCGATAATAATAATTTCGGATAGTCGCAGTTGATCGTAGCAATTTCGGTTAGTTGCAGTCGATCGTAGCAAATTCGTTTAGTTGCAGTCGATCGTAATAATTTCGGTTAGTTGCAGTCGATTATAATAATTTCGGTTTGTCGCAGTTAACTTAATAATTCCGTTTAGTCGCAGTCGATTGTAATAATTTCGGTTAGTTGCAGTCGATTGAATAATTTCCCGATAAAAATAATTTCGGTTAGTTGGAGTCGATTGTAATAATTTTGGTTAGTCGCAGTGAATAAAACAAATTCTAGTTAGTTGCAGTCGATAATAATAATTTCGGATAGTCGCAGTCGATTGTAATAATTTCGGTTAGTTGCAGTCGATTGAAACAATTAGGTTAGTCGCAGTCAATAAAAATAATTCCGGTTAGTTGCAGTTGATCGTAGCAATTTCGGTTAGTTGCAGTCGATCGTAGCAATTTCGTTTAGTTGCAGTCGATCGTAATAATTTCGGTTAGTTGCAGTCGATTATAATAATTTCGGTTTGTCGCAGTTAACTTAATAATTCCGTTTAGTCGCAGTCGATTGTAATAATTTCGGTTATTGGCAGTTGATCGTAACAATTTCGGTTAGTTGGAGTCAATTGAATAATTTCGCGATAAAAATAATTCGGGTTAGTTGCAGTCAATTGTAATCATTTCGGTTAGTCGCAGTCAATTTAATAACGGTTGTCACAGTCAGTTGTAATAATTTCGGATAGTTGCAGTCGATCGTGATAATTTCGATTAGTTGCAGTCGATTGTAATAGTTCTCGATAAAAATAATTTCGGTTAGCTGCAGTCGATTGTAATAATTCGAGATAAAAGAAATTTCGGTTAGTTGCAGTCGATTGTAACAAGTTTTATTAGTAGCAGTCAATCAAAATAATTCCGGTTAGTCAGTCATTAATAATAATTTCGGTTGGTTGCAGTCGATCGTAGCAATCTCGGATAGTTGCAGTCGATCGTAGCAATCTCGGTTAGTTGCAGTCGATCGTAATAATTTCTGTTAGTTGCAGTCGATCCTAATCATTTCGGTTAGTCGCAGTCAACTTATTAATTCCGTTTAGTCGCAGTCGATTGTAATAATTTCGGTTATTTGCAGTTGATCGTAACAATTTCGGTTAGTTGGAGTCAATTGAATAATTTCGCGATAAAAATAATTCGGGTTAGTTGCAGTCAATTGTAGTAATTTCGGTTAGTCGCAGTCAATTTAATAACGGTTGTCGCAGTCAGTTGTAATAATTTCGGATAGTTGCAGTCGATCGTGACAATTTCGATTAGTTGCAGTCGATTGTAATAGTTCTCGATAAAAATAATTTCGGTTAGCTGCAGTCGATTGTAATAATTCGAGATAAAAGAAATTTCGGTTAGTTGCAGTCGATTGTAACAAGTTTTATTAGTAGCAGTCAATCAAAATAATTCCGGTTAGTTGCAGTCATTAATAATAATTTCGGTTAGTTGCAGTCGATTGTAATAATTTCGGTTAGTTGCAGTCGATCGTAAGAATTTTGGTTAGTTGCAGTCGATCGTAAGAATTTCGGTTAGTTGCAGGTGATTGTAATAAATTCACGATAAAAATAATTTCGGCTAGTTGCAGTCGATTGCAACTATTTTGGTTAGTTGCAGTCGATTGCAATAAATTCGCGATAAAAATAATTTGGCCTACCTGCAGTCGATTGTAATAATTTCGGTCAGTCGTAGTCAATTGTAATAATTCCGGTTAGTCGCAGTCACCTGTAACAATTTCGGTTAGTTGCAGCCGATCATAACAATTTCGTTTAGTTGTAGTCAATTGTAATAATTTCGCAAAAAAAATAATTTTGGTTAGTTGCACTCGATTGTAACAATTTTTGTTAGTTGCAGTCGATTGCAATAAATTCGCGATAAAATTTTTTTGAGCTAGTTGCAGTCGATTGTAATTATTTCGGGTAGTTGCAGTCGATAGTAAGAATTTTGGTTAGTTGCAGTCGATCGTAGCAATCTCGGTTAGTTACAGTCGATCGTAGCAATCTCGGTTAGTTGGAGTCGATCGTAATAATTTCTGTTAGTTGCAGTCGATCCTAATCATTTCGGTTAGTTGCAGGCGATTGTAATAAATTCGCGATAAAAATAATTTTGGTTAGTTGCAGTCGATTGCAATAAATTCGCGATATAAATAATTTGGCCTACCTGCAGTCGATTGTACTAATTTCGGTCATTCGAAGTCAATTGTAATAATTCCGGTTAGTCGCAGTCACGTGTAACAATTTCGGTTAGTTGCAGCCGATCATAACAATTTCGTTTAGTTGTAGTCAATTGTAATAATTTCACAATAAAAATAATTTTGGTTAGTTGCAGTCGATTGCTATAAATTCGCGATAAATTTTTTTTGGGCTAGTTGCAGTCGATTGTAATTATTTCGGTTAGTCGCAGTCAATAAAAATAATTCATGTTATTCCCAGCTAATAAAAATAATTCCTCTTAATTGCAGTCGATAACAATAATTTCAGTTAGTCGCAATCGATCGTGGCAATTTCAATTAGTTGCAGTCGATTGAATAATTTCCCGATAAAAATAATTTCGGTTAGTAGCAGTCGATTGTAATAATTTTGGTTAGTCGCAGTCAATAAAACAAATTCTAGTTAGTTGCAGTCGATAATAATAATTTCGGATAGTCGCAGTTGATCGTAGCAATTTCGGTTAGTTGCAGTCGATCGTAGCAAATTCGTTTAGTTGCAGTCGATCGTAATAATTTCGGTTAGTTGCAGTCGATTATAATAATTTCGGTTTGTCGCAGTTAACTTAATAATTCCGTTTAGTCGCAGTCGATTGTAATAATTTCGGTTAGTTGCAGTCGATTGAATAATTTCCCGATAAAAATAATTTCGGTTAGTTGGAGTCGATTGTAATAATTTTGGTTAGTCGCAGTGAATAAAACAAATTCTAGTTAGTTGCAGTCGATAATAATAATTTCGGATAGTCGCAGTCGATTGTAATAATTTCGGTTAGTTGCAGTCGATTGAAACAATTAGGTTAGTCGCAGTCAATAAAAATAATTCCGGTTAGTTGCAGTTGATCGTAGCAATTTCGGTTAGTTGCAGTCGATCGTAGCAATTTCGTTTAGTTGCAGTCGATCGTAATAATTTCGGTTAGTTGCAGTCGATTATAATAATTTCGGTTTGTCGCAGTTAACTTAATAATTCCGTTTAGTCGCAGTCGATTGTAATAATTTCGGTTATTGGCAGTTGATCGTAACAATTTCGGTTAGTTGGAGTCAATTGAATAATTTCGCGATAAAAATAATTCGGGTTAGTTGCAGTCAATTGTAATAATTTCGGTTAGTCGCAGTCAATTTAATAACGGTTGTCACAGTCAGTTGTAATAATTTCGGATAGTTGCAGTCGATCGTGATAATTTCGATTAGTTGCAGTCGATTGTAATAGTTCTCGATAAAAATAATTTCGGTTAGCTGCAGTCGATTGTAATAATTCGAGATAAAAGAAATTTCGGTTAGTTGCAGTCGATTGTAACAAGTTTTATTAGTAGCAGTCAATCAAAATAATTCCGGTTATTCAGTCATTAATAATAATTTCGGTTGGTTGCAGTCGATCGTAGCAATCTCGGATAGTTGCAGTCGATCGTAGCAATCTCGGTTAGTTGCAGTCGATCGTAATAATTTCTGTTAGTTGCAGTCGATTCTAATCATTTCGGTTAGTCGCAGTCAACTTATTAATTCCGTTTAGTCGCAGTCGATTGTAATAATTTCGGTTATTTGCAGTTGATCGTAACAATTTCGGTTAGTTGGAGTCAATTGAATAATTTCGCGATAAAAATAATTCGGGTTAGTTGCAGTCAATTGTAGTAATTTCGGTTAGTCGCAGTCAATTTAATAACGGTTGTCGCAGTCAGTTGTAATAATTTCGGATAGTTGCAGTCGATCGTGACAATTTCGATTAGTTGCAGTCGATTGTAATAGTTCTCGATAAAAATAATTTCGGTTAGCTGCAGTCGATTGTAATAATTCGAGATAAAAGAAATTTCGGTTAGTTGCAGTCGATTGTAACAAGTTTTATTAGTAGCAGTCAATCAAAATAATTCCGGTTAGTTGCAGTCATTAATATTAATTTCGGTTAGTTGCAGTCGATTGTAATAATTTTGGTTAGTTGCAGTCGATCGTAAGAATTTTGGTTAGTTGCAGTCGATCGTAAGAATTTCGGTTAGTTGCATGTGATTGTAATAAATTCGCGATAAAAATAATTTCGGCTAGTTGCTGTCGATTGCAACTATTTTGGTTAGTTGCAGTCGATTGCAATAAATTCGCGATAAAAATAATTTGGCCTACCTGCAGTCGATTGTAATAATTTCGGTCAGTCGTAGTCAATTGTAATAATTCCGGTTAGTCGCAGTCACCTGTAACAATTTCGGTTAGTTGCAGCCGATCATAACAATTTCGTTTAGTTGTAGTCAATTGTAATAATTTCGCAAAAAAAATAATTTTGGTTAGTTGCACTCGATTGTAACAATTTTTGTTAGTTGCAGTCGATTGCAATAAATTCGCGATAAAATTTTTTTGAGCTAGTTGCAGTCGATTGTAATTATTTCGGTTAGTTGCAGTCGATCGTAAGAATTTTGGTTAGTTGCAGTCGATCGTAGCAATCTCGGTTAGTTACAGTCGATCGTAGCAATCTCGGTTAGTTGGAGTAGATCGTAATAATTTCTGTTAGTTGCAGTCGATCCTAATCATTTCGGTTAGTCGCAGTCAACTTATTAATTCCGTTTAGTCGCGGTCGATTGTAATAATTTCGGTTAATCGCAGTCGATTGTAATAATTTCAATTAGTTGCAGTCAACTTATTAATTCCGTTTAGTCGCAGTCGATTGTAATAATTTCAGTTATTTGCAGTCAATTGAATAATTTCGCGATAAAAAAAATTCGGGTTAGTTGCAGTCAATTGTAATAATTTCAGTTAGTCGCAGTCAATTTAATAACGGTTGTCGCAGTCAGTTGTAATAATTTCGGATAGTTGCAGTCGATCGTGACAATTTCGATTAGTTGCAGTCGATTGTAATAGTTCTCGATAAAAATAATTTCGGTTAGCTGCAGTCGATTGTAATAATTCGAGATAAAAGAAATTTCGGTTAGTCGCAGTCAATAAAAATAATTCATGTTATTCCCAGCTAATAAAAATAATTCCTCTTAGTTGCAGTCGATAACAATAATTTCTGTTAGTCGCAATCGATCGTGGCAATTTCAATTAGTTGAAGTCGATTGAATAATTTCCCGATAAAAATAATTTCGGTTAGTTGCAGTCGATTGTAATAATTTTGGTTAGTCGCAGTCAATAAAACAAATTCTAGTTAGTTGCAGTCAATAATAATAATTTCGGATAGTCGCAGTCGATCGTAATAATTTCGGTTAGTTGCAGTCGATTATAATAATTTCGGTTTGTCGCAGTTAACTTAATAATTCCGTTTAGTTGCAGTCGATTGAATAATTTCGCGATAAAAATAATTCGGGTTAGTTGCAGTCAATTGTAATAATTTCGGTTAGTCGCAGTCAATTTAATAACGGTTGTCGCAGTCATTTGTAATAATTTCGGATAGTTGCAGTCGATCGTGACAATTTCGATTAGTTGCAGTCGATTGTAATAGTTCTCGATAAAAATAATCTCGGTTAGCTGCAGTCGATTGCAATAATTCGAGATAAAAGAAATTTCGGTTAGTTGCAGTCGATTGTAACAAGTTTTATTAGTAGCAGTCAATCAAAATAATTCCGGTTAGTTGCAGTCATTAATAATAATTTCGCTTAGTTGCAGTCGATTCTAATAATTTCGGTTAGTTGCAGTCGATCGTAAGAATTTTGGTTAGTTGCAGTCGATTGCAAGTATTTAGGTTAGTTGCAGTCGATTGCAATAAAGTCGCGATAAAAATAATTTGGCCTACCTGCAGTCGATTGTAATAATTTCGGTCAGTCGTAGTCAATTGTAATAATTTCGCAATAAAAATAATTTTGGTTAGTTGCAGTTGATTAGAACAATTTTTGTTAGTTGCAGTCGATTGCAATAAATTCGCGATAAAATTTTTTTGGGCTAGTTGCAGTCGATTGTAATTATTTCGGTTAGTCGCAGTCAATAAAAATAATTCATGTTATTCCCAGCTAATAAAAATCATTCCTCTTAGTTGCAGTCGATAACAATAATTTCTGTTAGTCGCAATCGATCGTGGCAATTTCAATTAGTTGCAGTCGATTGAATAATTTCCCCATAAAAATAATTTCGGTTAGTTACAGTCGATTGTAATAATTTTGGTTAGTCGCAGTCAATAAAACAAATTCTAGTTAGTTGCAGTCGATAATAATAATTTCGGATAGTCGCAGTCGATCGTAATAATTTCGGTTAGTTGCAGTCGATTATAATAATTTCGGTTTGTCGCAGTTAACTTAATAATTCCGTTTAGTTGCAGTCGATTGAATAATTTCGCGATAAAAATAATTCGGGTTAGTTGCAGTCAATTGCAATAATTTTGGTTAGTCGCAGTCAATTTAATAACGGTTGTCGCAGTCATTTGTAATAATTTCGGATAGTTGCAGTCGATCGTGACAATTTCGATTAGTTGCAGTCGATTGTAATAGTTCTCGATAAAAATAATTTCGGTTAGCTGCAGTCGATTGCAATAATTCGAGATAAAAGAAATTTCGGTTAGTTGCAGTCGATTGTAACAAGTTTTATTAGTAGCAGTCAATCAAAATAATTCCGGTTAGTTGCAGTCATTAATAATAATTTCGGTTAGTTGCAGTCGATTGTAATAATTTCGGTTAGTTGCAGTCGATCATAGCAATTTCGTTTAGTTGCAGTCTATCGTAATAATTTCGGTTAGTTGCTGTCGATTATAATAATTTCGGTTTGTCGCAGTCAACTTAATAATTCCGTTTAGTCGCAGTCGATTGTAATAATTTCGGTTAGTTGCAGTAGATTGTAATAATTTTCAATAATAATAATTTCGGTTAGTTGCAGTCGATTGTAATAATTTCGCGATAAAAAAAAATATCGGTTAGTTGCAGTCGATTGTAAAAAATTTTAGTTAGTCGCAGTAAATAAAAACAATTTCGGTTAGTTGCAGTCGATCGTGGAAATTTTAATTAGTTGCAGTCGATTGAATAATTTCCCGATAAAAATAATTTCGGGTAGTTGCAGTCGATTATAATAATTTCGGTTTGTCGCAGTCAACTTAATAATTCCGTTTAGTCGCAGTCGATTGTAATAATTTCGGTTAGTTGCAGTAGATTGTAATAATTTTCAATAATAATAATTTCGGTTAGTTGCAGTCGATTGTAATAATTTCGCTATAAAAATAAGTTTCGGTTATTTGCTGTCGATTGTAAAAAATTTTAGTTAGTCGCAGTCAATAAAAACAATTTCGGTTAGTTGCAGTCGATCGTGGAAATTTTAATTAGTTGCAGTCGATTGAATAATTTCCCGATAAAAAAAATTTCGGGTAGTTGCAGTCGATTATAATAATTTCGGTTTGTCGCAGTCAACTTAATAATTCCGTTTAGTCGCAGTCGATTGTAATAATTTCGGTTAGTTGCAGTAGATTGTAATAATTTTCAATAATAATAATTTCGGTTAGTTGCAGGCGATTGTAATAATTTCGGGATAAAAAAAAATTTGGGTTAGTTGCAGTCGATTGTAAGAATTTTGGTTAGTTTCAGTCGATCGTAAGAATTTCCGTTAGTTGCAGGGGATTGTAATAAATTCGCGATAAAAATAATTTCGGCTAGTTGCAGTCGATTGCAACTATTTTGGTTAGTTGCAGTCGATTGCAATAAATTCGCGATATAAATAATTTGGCCTACCTGCAGTCGATTGTAAAAATTTCGGTCATTCGAAGTCAATTGTAATAATTCCGGTTAGTCGCAGTCACGTGTAACAATTTCGGTTAGTTGCAGCCGATCATAACAATTTCGTTTAGTTGTAGTCAATTGTAATAATTTCGCAATAAAAATAATTTTGGTTAGTTGCAGTCGATTGGAACAATTTTTGTTAGTTGCAGTCGATTGCAATAAATTCGCGATACAATTTTTTTGGGCTAGTTGCAGTCGATTGTAATTATTTCGGTTAGTCGCAGTAAATAAAAATAATTCATGTTATTCCCAGCTAATAAAAATAATTCCTCTTAGTTGCAGTCGATATCGATATCGCAATCGATCGTGGCAATTTCAATTAGTTGCAGTCGATTGAATAATTTCCCAATAAAACAAATTCCTGTTAGTTGCAGTCGATAATAATTATTTCGGAAAGTCGCAGTCAATTGTATTAATTTCGGTTAGTTGCAGTCGATTGAAACAATTTTCGTTTGTCGCAGTAAAAAAAAATAATTCCGGTTAGTTGCAGTTGATCGTAGCCATTTCGGTTAGTTGCAGTTGATCGTAAGAATTTCGGTTAGTTGCAGTCGATCGTAAGAATTTCGGTTAGTTTCATGCGATATTAATAAATTCGCGATAAAAATAATTTCGGCTAGTTGCAGTCGATTGCAACTATTTTGGTTAGTTGCAGTCGATTGCAATAATTCGAGATAAAAGAAATTTCGGTTAGTTGCAGTCGATTGTAACAATTTTTATTAGTAGCAGTCAATCAAAATAATTCCGGTTAGTTGAAGTCATTAATAATAATTCCGTTTAGTCGCAGTCGATTGTAATAATTTCGGTTAGTTGCAGTAGATTGTAATAATTCTCAATAATAATATTTTCGGTTAGTTGCAGTCGATCGTAACATTTTCGGTTAGTTGCAGTCGATCGTAACAATTTCGGTTAGTTGCAGTCGATTGTAATAATTCGTGTAAAAATAATTTCGGTTAGTCGCAGTCAATTATAACAATTTCGGTTAGTTGTAGTCAATTGTAATAATTTCTTAATAAAAATAATTTCGGTTAGTTGAAGTCGATGAAAAAAAATTCGGCTAGTTGCGATCGATAATATTTATTTCGGTTCGTCGCAGTCGACTGTAATAATTTTGGTTAGTTTTAGTCGATAATAATAATTTCTTTTAGTAGCAGTAAAAAAAAAAAAAACTGTTTAGTTGCAGTCGATAATAATAATTTCGGTTAATCGATGTCGATTGTAATAATTTCAATTAGTTGCAGTCGATCGTAGCAATCTCGGTTAGTCGCAGTCGATCGTAGCAATCTCGGTTAGTTGCAGTCGATCGTAATAATTTCTGTTAGTTGCAGTCGATTCTAATCATTTCGGTTAGTCGCAGTCAACATATTAATTCCGTTTAGTCGCAGTCGATTGTAATAATTTCGGTTATTTGCAGTTGATCGTAACAATTTCGGTTAGTTGCAGTCGATTGAATAATTTCGCGATAAAAATAATTCGGGTTAGTTGCAGTCAACTGTAATAATTTCGGTTAGTCGCAGTCAATTTAATAACGGTTGTCGCAGTCAGTTGTAATAATTTCGGATAGTTGTCGTCGATCGAAGCCCAGTGGAGGATGGTCCCCACGATCGTGGAGGAGGTCGTGAAGGAGGCCTTGAGTGGGGACACCTTGCACAAGATAATAGCAAGCAAGGTTTCCGAGGTTATCGCTCCCATGGTGGTGACATCGATTAGTGATGCCATGGGGGTAGAGTATGACCAAAAGAAGAAGGAGTGGGTCTCCCCCACCTTAAATAGGGTGCAAGGGATCATCGGGGACCTCCAGCTTAAGGACCAGGAGGTCGGTATCCTCAGGCATGCCGCGGAGGTAAGGGCGGGGGAGAGAAGAAAGCTAAAGAAGACCCCTAAGGAGACAGAGAGGGCGGTAGCTGGACCGTCTGGGGTGGCCCCGCCCAGGACGAGAGAGGCCGACCGCGGAAAATACGACGGCCAGGAGCTTGCCCCTGCCCCAATGCCGCAGAGGTGGACAAGTGCCACTCCAATGTGTCGAGGGAGGAACAAGGAGGTGGACTCCAGCGAAGAGGACGCTGTACCCTGGGTGGAGGTAAAAAAGAAGAAGAAGAAGAAAAAGAAGCAGAACCAGCCGACCTCCCAGGGTGAAGAGGGGGAAGAAAAAGAAGAAAAGAAGGAAAAAAAACCAAAGAAGATCACCTTCGCTGGAGTCCTGGCGAGCGTTCCCGCGGCGCCGAGGAGGCCCGAGGACGCCCCCACCTACGTGACCCTGAAGGGGAACACGGAAGGGTGGGAGGCGAGTAAGATTCACGAGCAGCTCCCGTCCCAGGAGGAACTGAAGCAGATTGGTGCCAGCGTGAACATGGTCAGAGTGACGAGGGCTGGCACCGTCCTGGTCAGGACCGGAGGGGCTGACCAGGCGAAGAGGCTGATCGAATGGGACGCCTTGAAGAAGAAGGGAATAGAGGTCAAACTCGCAGCTGCGAGAAGGCCACGCCTAGAAGTCAGAGGCGTCCCTAGGCACTGGGACGGGAGTAGCCTGGAGAGCTACCTCTGGAATAAGGTAGCGGTTGAGAAGCCGAAGGAGGAAGGGGTCAGGAGGGAGTGGTTGAGGCCAAGCTTTTCCACTCCCGCGAGGGGCGGGCTGACCAGGAATTGGGTCATTGAGGTCCATCAGTCAATGAGGCTCGCCCTGATGAACTTGACTCCGGAAGATGTGAGTGGTGGATGGTGGTGCGTAGACATCCGAGATTACCTCGACCCCCTGCTCTGCCTGAGGTGCCTTGAGCACGGCCACATGGCAAAGGTCTTCACGAAGGAGATCGCGTGCAGATGGTGTGAGGAAGACGGGCACAAAATGAAGGACTGCCCGGCCAAGACGAGACATTCCCCACCTAAATGTAGGCATTGCAAGGCCAACGGCAGAGAGGGGAAAGAGCTCCGCCACTGCGCAGGTACCAGGGAGTGCCAGGCGTACTTGGAGCTGATGGTCACGCAGGCGAAAAAAACCCGTTATGCGTAGGCTGCAGATTCTGCAGGTCAATATGGGCCGAAGACGAGTGGTCGCGGACGAGCTGAGAGCTCTCGCTAGGAAGGCTGACATCATGGCTATACAAGAGCCGTGGTGTCAGGGAAACGTGGTCGCCGGATTCGGTGTCGCGTCGAGGGTAGTCGCAATGGGCAGTGGCGAGAGGAGGCCCAGGGCGGCTATAGTGATAGTGAATCCAAACCTCGATGTTATGGAACTGAAGCAATTCACCACGGCGGATCAGGCGGCGTGCTATGTCAGATGGGGGAGGATATCCTTCGCCCTCGTCTCGTCATACATGCCGCCGAAACAGCGGATAGAGGAGAACGTTGCCGCCGTGGAGGCCATCGCACAACGTTATAGGAGTGTGGTGGTCTGTTCCGACACCAATTCGTGGAGCACGGCCTGGGGTTCGGTGCGCACAGACGCCAGAGGGAAAGTGGTGGACGAAACCGTGGCGAGGTGTCAGCTCATTGTGATGAATGAGCCCTCTGGTCCCACATTCGTTGGAGCCAGGGGCCAGAGCTGGATAGACGTGACACTCGCCACGGCCACCATGGCGAGGCGCATAGCGGACTGGACCCTACGGTCTGACACGAGCTCCGACCACCGGGTCATAGCCTTCAGTGTGGTAGAGGAGGAAGGCGAAGTCCTTCCGGTCGAGAAGGGCTTCGTGACCCGTACGGCGAACTGGGGAGCTTTCTCCAGTGAACTGGAGGGAATATTGGTCGATAGAGAATGGGAAGAGATGGCGCCGATGGAAGTGGGAGAGTCAGTTATAGACCGCAGAGTGGCGGAGCTGACGGGCGCCATCACAGAAGCGGCCAATATGACCCTCCAGCGCCGCAGAGCGAGAGCGCGTCCGGTCCCATGGTGGACGCCTGCCCTGACGCTCCTCAAGAGGGAGTATTACAGGGCCAGGCGCAGGTACCAGGAGTGCAGGGACGAGGAGAGGAGACCTGCACTTCGACTGGAAACGAAGGGGAAGTATAGGGCATACCGAAACGGCGTGCGTCACCAGAAGAAGGAATCCTGGGACGAGTTCATCGTCAAGGAGTCAGAGAAGAATCCCTGGGGCATTCCGTACAGGGTGGCACTGGGCAAGGTTAAGCCGCTGACTATGATGGCGGCTATCAGAGTTGGAGATGCCCAGGCAACCACCCTGGAGGAGACCGCATCTATGTATATAGATTATACATACCCCAGGGATGATCCGTCCCAGGATACGGAAGAAGACCAAATGGTAAGACGCACCACGGTGTGCCCTCCCGGTACCGAGTTTTGTCCACCATGGGATTTATGGGACCTACGTCTTGCCGTGGAGAGACAGAGGATCGGCCGAGCCCCAGGACTCGACGGGATAGATGCCGCGATCCTGAGGAAAAGCGCCCCCCTCATTGAGGATGACCTTCTGGGCATCTTCAATGAGTGTCTGGACCAGGGCCGCTTCCCTAGTGAGTGGAGGATCGCGGACTTGAGACTCCTCTACAAAGGAGGAGGCAAGGATAAGGAGTCGCCCAAGGCGTACAGGCCTATATGCCTCCTCCCAGTCGTCAGTAAAGTTCTGGAGAGCCTTATAGTCACCAGCCTAAGGCCGGTCCTCAGTGCAGCTAGCCATCCACGGCAGTTCGGCTCGACCCGTGGCAAGGGAACCACAGATGCGCTGTTGAGAGTGCGCAGGGACGTGGAAGAGAGGGCGGAGAAGTACGTAATGCTCGTACTGTTCGATATATCCTCCGCCTTCGACAGTGTATGGTGGCCCTGCGTACTCCAGCGGCTGCAAGAGTTCAACACCCCCAGCAACCTGTACTCCCTCGTAAGTAGCTACCTGAGTGACAGGAGTGTCAGAGTAAGGGGTAGTTACTACGAGGTGGAAAGAAGAATAGAGAGAGGGTGCCCACAAGGGTCGGTCCTCGGGCCGGCACTGTGGAAGCTCGTTTTTGATCAGTTGCTGGGGGAGCTAGAAGGCGAAGGGTTCCTTGCCACGGCCTACGTCGACGACCTGGCAGTCCTAGTGGCCGAGAATAGCAGAGCCAGATTGAAGACTCAAGCGGAGAGATGCGCCAGCCTCGTAGCGGAATGGTGCGTGAGGCGGAAGTTGAGTATGGCCGCAGCCAAGACCCAGGCCATACTCCTGAGAGGCTCCACCGACAGGGCTCACCCTATCATTATGGAGATTCAGGGAGAGAGAGTTAGGCTGGGTGAGGAGGTGACATACCTCGGCGTGAGGTTCAGAAGGAACTTCGACGCCACCCCTCACCTGGCATACCTGAAAGATAGGGTGACCCTGTCACTTAATGGACTTGGAAGAATAGGGGGTGCTTTCTGGGGCCTCAGGTACCCGGCAACCATGACCATTTACAAAGGCGTGGTCTTGGGTATCCTGAGGTACGCATCCCCTGCGTGGAGCCGTAACCTCACGCAACCGCATAAGAGGAGGCTGGCGACCATCCAGAGACTGGCTCTGCTGAGAGTTTCGAAGGCCTATAGGACGGTGTCGCACGAGGCGGTGCAGGTGCTGACCGGAGCGATGCCCCTGGACCTCGTCCTCAGGGAGGACGCCCTGAAATATGAGGTGAAGAGGCAGGGGCTGGCGGCGCTCCCGGAGGGACTCCGAGAGAGGATCGGCGAGACCCCTAACAGATGGAAGAAGATATTGAGGGAGGACTCGATCGACGAGTGGAATGGACGGTGGGTGGGAAGCCAGAAGGGCTCGACCTTGAGGAAGTACTTCCCCACCGTCCAGTCGAGATTGGTAGCGACGTGGGTCCTCCCGGACTACTGGGTCTCGCAGATTCTTACAGGACACGGCGGGTTCCGGGGTAAGCTCAGTGAGCATAGGAGAGAAATCGACCCCCGGTGCCCGCATTGTGGGGTCCCTGAGACTGCGGAGCACGTAGTGCTCTCCTGCACCGCGATGGAGCGACACCGTGCCAGGTTGTCGCGGAACACGGGTATTTTCGCCCTCGCCGAGGATGACTTCCCCCGGTTGATGGAGAAGGACAATTACCCCTTCTTTAGGGATTTTGTCTACGGGTGGAAGGAAGTGGTCGGGCCTGCGCACTTCACCATTAGCAGGGTCCGGCCCCTCGGCGAGCCACCGGACGAAGAGCCACCAGAAGAGGAGGCGCCAGAGGAGAGAGAAGAGGAAGGAGACCGAAGTGATTGAGACTGGCTGGATGACCGGACGGATGCGGCTGACCAGGCTTGCTGGACGGCGTCCGGACGGATGGGGACCGGCCAGGAGGAGCGGTAAGGTGCTGCCCCAACAGTAAGGTGCACATCCGTGCACCGGGCAGCACCACAGAAAGATTTAATAAAATTGTTCCCAATTATTAAATGGTACCCCCCCAAGAGAATGTGGAAAAAATTGTAAATAAAGTTTTTGTAAATAAAAGAGTTGATTTTTGGCAGTGGCGGGCGTGCGTATACCCAACGCACTAACCCGTCACTGCCGAAACCCGTATGCCAGCAATGGCAGGAAGGGTGAAAAAAAAAAAAAAAAAAAAAAAAAAAAAAAAAAAAAAAAAAAAAAAAAAGTTGTCGTCGATCGTGACAATTTCGATTAGTTGCAGTCGATTGTAATAGTTCTCGATAAAAATAATTTCGGTTAGCTGCAGTCGATTGTAATAATTCAAGATAAAAGAAATTTCGGTTAGTTGCAGTCGATTGTAACAAGTTTTATTAGTAGCAGTCAATCAAAATAATTCCGGTTAGTTGCAGTCATTAATAATAATTTCGGTTAGTTGCAGTCGATTGTAATAATTTCGGTTACTTGCAGTCGATCGTAGCAATCTCGGTTAGTTGCAGTCGATCGTAGCAATCTCGGTTAGTTGCAGTCGATCGTAATAATTTCTGTTAGTTGCAGTCGATTCTAATCATTTCGGTTAGTCGCAGTCAACTTATTAATTCCGTTTAGTCGCAGTCGATTGTAATAATTTCGGTTATTTCCAGTTGATCGTAACAATTTCGTTTAGTTGGAGTCAATTGAATAATTTCGCGATAAAAATAATTCGGGTTAGCTGCAGTCAATTGTAATAATTTCGGTTAGTCGCAGTCAATTTAATAACGGTTGTCGCAGTCAGTTGTAATAATTTCGGACAGTTGCAGTCGATCGTGACAATTTCGATTAGTTGCAGTCGATTGTAATAGTTCTCGATAAAAATAATTTCGGTTAGCTGCAGTCGATTGTAATAATTCGAAATAAAAGAAATTTCGGTTAGTTGCAGTCGATTGTAACAAGTTTTATTAGTAGCAGTCAATCAAAATAATTCCGGTTAGTTGCAGTCATTAATAATAATTTCGGTTAGTTGCAGTCGATTGTAATAATTTCGGTTAGTTGCAGTCGATCATAGCAATTTCGTTTAGTTGCAGTCTATCGTAATAATTTCGGTTAGTTGCTGTCGATTATAATAATTTCGGTTTGTCGCAGTCAACTTAATAATTCCGTTTAGTCGCAGTCGATTGTAATAATTTCGGTTAGTTGCAGTAGATTGTAATAATTTTCAATAATAATAATTTCGGTTAGTTGCAGTCGATTGTAATAATTTCGCGATAAAAAAAAATATCGGTTAGTTGCAGTCGATTGTAAAAAATTTTAGTTAGTCGCAGTAAATAAAAACAATTTCGGTTAGTTGCAGTCGATCGTGGAAATTTTAATTAGTTGCAGTCGATTGAATAATTTCCCGATAAAAATAATTTCGGGTAGTTGCAGTCGATTATAATAATTTCGGTTTGTCGCAGTCAACTTAATAATTCCGTTTAGTCGCAGTCGATTGTAATAATTTCGGTTAGTTGCAGTAGATTGTAATAATTTTCAATAATAATAATTTCGGTTAGTTGCAGTCGATTGTAATAATTTCGCTATAAAAATAAGTTTCGGTTATTTGCTGTCGATTGTAAAAAATTTTAGTTAGTCGCAGTCAATAAAAACAATTTCGGTTAGTTGCAGTCGATCGTGGAAATTTTAATTAGTTGCAGTCGATTGAATAATTTCCCGATAAAAAAAATTTCGGGTAGTTGCAGTCGATTATAATAATTTCGGTTTGTCGCAGTCAACTTAATAATTCCGTTTAGTCGCAGTCGATTGTAATAATTTCGGTTAGTTGCAGTAGATTGTAATAATTTTCAATAATAATAATTTCGGTTAGTTGCAGGCGATTGTAATAATTTCGGGATAAAAAAAAATTTGGGTTAGTTGCAGTCGATTGTAAGAATTTTGGTTAGTTTCAGTCGATCGTAAGAATTTCCGTTAGTTGCAGGGGATTGTAATAAATTCGCGATAAAAATAATTTCGGCTAGTTGCAGTCGATTGCAACTATTTTGGTTAGTTGCAGTCGATTGCAATAAATTCGCGATATAAATAATTTGGCCTACCTGCAGTCGATTGTAAAAATTTCGGTCATTCGAAGTCAATTGTAATAATTCCGGTTAGTCGCAGTCACGTGTAACAATTTCGGTTAGTTGCAGCCGATCATAACAATTTCGTTTAGTTGTAGTCAATTGTAATAATTTCGCAATAAAAATAATTTTGGTTAGTTGCAGTCGATTGGAACAATTTTTGTTAGTTGCAGTCGATTGCAATAAATTCGCGATACAATTTTTTTGGGCTAGTTGCAGTCGATTGTAATTATTTCGGTTAGTCGCAGTAAATAAAAATAATTCATGTTATTCCCAGCTAATAAAAATAATTCCTCTTAGTTGCAGTCGATAACAATAATTTCATTTAGTCGCAATCGATCGTGGCAATTTCAATTAGTTGCAGTCGATTGAATAATTTCCCAATAAAACAAATTCCTGTTAGTTGCAGTCGATAATAATTATTTCGGAAAGTCGCAGTCAATTGTATTAATTTCGGTTAGTTGCAGTCGATTGAAACAATTTTCGTTTGTCGCAGTAAAAAAAAATAATTCCGGTTAGTTGCAGTTGATCGTAGCCATTTCGGTTAGTTGCAGTTGATCGTAAGAATTTCGGTTAGTTGCAGTCGATCGTAAGAATTTCGGTTAGTTTCATGCGATATTAATAAATTCGCGATAAAAATAATTTCGGCTAGTTGCAGTCGATTGCAACTATTTTGGTTAGTTGCAGTCGATTGCAATAATTCGAGATAAAAGAAATTTCGGTTAGTTGCAGTCGATTGTAACAATTTTTATTAGTAGCAGTCAATCAAAATAATTCCGGTTAGTTGAAGTCATTAATAATAATTCCGTTTAGTCGCAGTCGATTGTAATAATTTCGGTTAGTTGCAGTAGATTGTAATAATTCTCAATAATAATATTTTCGGTTAGTTGCAGTCGATCGTAACATTTTCGGTTAGTTGCAGTCGATCGTAACAATTTCGGTTAGTTGCAGTCGATTGTAATAATTCGTGTAAAAATAATTTCGGTTAGTCGCAGTCAATTATAACAATTTCGGTTAGTTGTAGTCAATTGTAATAATTTCTTAATAAAAATAATTTCGGTTAGTTGAAGTCGATGAAAAAAAATTCGGCTAGTTGCGATCGATAATATTTATTTCGGTTCGTCGCAGTCGACTGTAATAATTTTGGTTAGTTTTAGTCGATAATAATAATTTCTTTTAGTAGCAGTAAAAAAAAAAAAAACTGTTTAGTTGCAGTCGATAATAATAATTTCGGTTAATCGATGTCGATTGTAATAATTTCAATTAGTTGCAGTCGATCGTAGCAATCTCGGTTAGTCGCAGTCGATCGTAGCAATCTCGGTTAGTTGCAGTCGATCGTAATAATTTCTGTTAGTTGCAGTCGATTCTAATCATTTCGGTTAGTCGCAGTCAACATATTAATTCCGTTTAGTTGCAGTCGATTGAATAATTTCGCGATAAAAATAATTCGGGTTAGTTGCAGTCAACTGTAATAATTTCGGTTAGTCGCAGTCAATTTAATAACGGTTGTCGCAGTCAGTTGTAATAATTTCGGATAGTTGTCGTCGATCGTGACAATTTCGATTAGTTGCAGTCGATTGTAATAGTTCTCGATAAAAATAATTTCGGTTAGCTGCAGTCGATTGTAATAATTCAAGATAAAAGAAATTTCGGTTAGTTGCAGTCGATTGTAACAAGTTTTATTAGTAGCAGTCAATCAAAATAATTCCGGTTAGTTGCAGTCATTAATAATAATTTCGGTTAGTTGCAGTCGATTGTAATAATTTCGGTTACTTGCAGTCGATCGTAGCAATCTCGGTTAGTTGCAGTCGATCGTAGCAATCTCGGTTAGTTGCAGTCGATCGTAATAATTTCTGTTAGTTGCAGTCGATTCTAATCATTTCGGTTAGTCGCAGTCAACTTATTAATTCCGTTTAGTCGCAGTCGATTGTAATAATTTCGGTTATTTCCAGTTGATCGTAACAATTTCGCTTAGTTGGAGTCAATTGAATAATTTCGCGATAAAAATAATTCGGGTTAGCTGCAGTCAATTGTAATAATTTCGGTTAGTCGCAGTCAATTTAATAACGGTTGTCGCAGTCAGTTGTAATAATTTCGGACAGTTGCAGTCGATCGTGACAATTTCGATTAGTTGCAGTCGATTGTAATAGTTCTCGATAAAAATAATTTCGGTTAGCTGCAGTCGATTGTAATAATTCGAAATAAAAGAAATTTCGGTTAGTTGCAGTCGATTGTAACAAGTTTTATTAGTAGCAGTCAATCAAAATAATTCCAGTTAGTTGCAGTCATTAATAATAATTTCGGTTAGTTGCAGTCGATTGTAATAATTTCGGTTAGTTGCAGTCGATAGTAGCAATCTCGGTTAGTTGCAGTCGATCGTAATAATTTCTGTTAGTTGCAGTCGATTCTAATCATTTCGGTTAGTCGCAGTCAACTTATTAATTCCGTTTAGTCGCAGTCGATTGTAATAATTTCGGTTATTTGCAGTTGATCGTAACAATTTCGGTTAGTTGGAGTCAGTTGAATAATTTCGCGATAAAAATAATTCGGGTTAGTTGCAGTCAATTGTAATAATTTCGGTTATTCGCAGTCAATTTAATAACGGTTGTCGCAGTCAGTTGTAATAATTTCGGATAGTTGCAGTCGATCGTGACAATTTCGATTAGTTGTAGTCGATTGTAATAGTTCTCGATAAAAATAATTTCGGTTAGCTGCAGTCGATTGTAATAATTCGAGATAAAAGAAATTTCGGTTAGTTGCAGTCGATTGTAACATGTTTTATTAGTAGCACTCAATCAAAATAATTCCGGTTAGTTGCAGTCATTAATAATAATTTCGGTTAGTTGCAGACGATTGTAATAATTTCGGTTAGTTGCAGTCGATCGTAAGAATTTTGGTTAGTTGCAGTCGATCGTAAGAATTTCGGTTAGTTGCAGGCGATTGTAATAAATTCGCGATAAAAATAATTTCGGCTTGTTGCAGTCGATTGCAAATATTTTGGTTAGTTGCAGTCAATTGCAATAAATTCGCGATAAAAATAATTTGGCCTACCTGCAGTCGATTGTAATAATTTCGGTCAGTCGTAGTCAATTGTAATAATTCCGGTTAGTCGCAGTCACGTGTAACAATTTCGGTTAGTTGCAGTCGATTGAAACAATTTTCGTTTGTCGCAGTCAAAAAAAATAATTCCGGTTAGTTGCAGTTGATCGTAGCCATTTCGGTTAGTTGCAGTTGATCATAAGAATTTCGGTTAGTTGCAGTCGATCGTAAGAATTTCGGTTAGTTTCATGCGATTGTAATAAATTCGCGATAAAAATAATTTCGGCTAGTTGCAGTCGATTGCAACTATTTTGGTTAGTTGCAGTCGATTGCAATAATTCGAGATAAAAGAAATTTCGGTTAGTTGCAGTCGATTGTAACAATTTTTATTAGTAGCAGTCAATCAAAATAATTCCGGTTAGTTGAAGTCATAAATAATAATTCCGTTTAGTCGCAGTCGATTGTAATAATTTCGGTTAGTTGCAGTAGATTGTAATAATTCTCAATAATAATATTTTCGGTTAGTTGCAGTCGATCGTAACATTTTCCGTTAGTTGCAGTCGATCGTAACAATTTCGGTTAGTTGCAGTCTATTGTAATAATTCGTGTAAAAATAATTTCGGTTAGTCGCAGTCAATTATAACAATTTCGGTTGGTTGTAGTCAATTGTAATAATTTCGCAATAAAAATAATTTCGGTTAGTTGAAGTCGATGAAAAAAAATTCGGCTAGTTGCGATCGATAATATTTATTTCGGTTCGTCGCAGACGACTGTAATAATTATGGCTAGTTTTAGTCGATAATAATAATTTCTTTTAGTAGCAGTAAAAAAAAAAAAACTGTTTAGTTGCAGTCGATAATAATAATTTCGGTTAATCGATGTCGATTGTAATAATTTTAATTAGTTGCAGTCGATCGTAGCAATCTCGGTTAGTCGCAGTCGATCGTAGCAATCTCGGTTAGTTGCAGTCGATCGTAATAATTTCTGTTAGTTGCAGTCGATTCTAATCATTTCGGTTAGTCGCAGTCAACATATTAATTCCGTTTAGTCGCAGTCGATTGTAATAATTTTGGTTATTTGCAGTTGATCGTAACAATTTCGGTTAGTTGCAGTCGATTGAATAATTTGGCGATAAAAATAATTCGGGTTAGTTGCAGTCAACTGTAATAATTTCGGTTAGTCGCAGTCAATTTAATAACGGTTGTCGCAGTCAGTTGTAATAATTTCGGATAGTTGTCGTCGATCGTGACAATTTCGATTAGTTGCAGTCGATTGTAATAGTTCTCGATAAAAATAATTTCAGTTAGTTGCAGTCGATTGTAACAAGTTTTATTAGTAGCAGTCAATCAAAATAATTCCGGTTAGTTGCAGTCATTAATAATAATTTCGGTTAGTTGCAGTCGATTGTAATAATTTCGGTTAGTTGCAGTCGATCGTAGCAATCTCGGTTAGTTGCAGTCGATCGTAGCAATCTCGGTTAGTTGCAGTCGATCGTAATAATTTCTGTTAGTTGCAGTCGATTCTAATCATTTCGGTTAGTCGCAGTCAACTTATTAATTCCGTTTAGTCGCAGTCGATTGTAATATTTTCGGTTATTTGCAGTTGATCGTAACAATTTCGTTTAGTTGGAGTCAATTGAATAATTTCGCGATAAAAATAATTCGGGTTAGCTGCAGTCAATTGTAATAATTTCGGTTAGTCGCAGTCAATTTAATAACGTTTGTCGCAGTCAGTTGTAATAATTTCGGACAGTTGCAGTCGATCGTGACAATTTCGATTAGTTGCAGTCGATTGTAATAGTTCTCGATAAAAATAATTTCGGTTAGCTGCAGTCGATTGTAATAATTCGAAATAAAAGAAATTTCGGTTAGTTGCAGTCGATTGTAACAAGTTTTATTAGTAGCAGTCAATCAAAATAATTCCGGTTACTTGCAGTCATTAATAATAATTTCGGTTAGTTGCAGTCGATTGTAATAATTTCGGTTAGTTGCAGTCGATAGTAGCAATCTCGGTTAGTTGCAGTCGATCGTAATAATTTCTGATAGTTGCAGTCGATTCTAATCATTTCGGTTAGTCGCAGTCAACTTATTAATTCCGTTTAGTCGCAGTCGATTGTAATAATTTCGGTTATTTGCAGTTGATCGTAACAATTTCGGTTAGTTGGAGTCAATTGAATAATTTCGCGATAAAAATAATTCGGGTTAGTTGCAGTCAATTGTAATAATTTCGGTTATTCGCAGTCAATTTAATAACGGTTGTCGCAGTCAGTTGTAATAATTTCGGATAGTTGCAGTCGATCGTGACAATTTCGATTAGTTGCAGTCGATTGTAATAGTTCTCGATAAAAATAATTTCGGTTAGCTGCAGTCGATTGTAATAATTCGAGATAAAAGAAATTTTGGTTAGTTGCAGTCGATTGTAACAAGTTTTATTAGTAGCACTCAATCAAAATAATTCCGGTTAGTTGCAGTCATTAATAATAATTTCGGTTAGTTGCAGTCGATTGTAATAATTTCGGTTAGTTGCAGTCGATCGTAAGAATTTTGGTTAGTTGCAGTCGATCGTAAGAATTTCGGTTAGTTGCAGGCGATTGTAATAAATTCGCGATAAAAATAATTTCGGCTTGTTGCAGTCGATTGCAAATATTTTGGTTAGTTGCAGTCGATTGGAATAAATTCGCGATAAAAATAATTTGGCCTACCTGCAGTCGATTGTAATAATTTCGGTCAGTCGTAGTCAATTGTAATAATTCCGGTTAGTCGCAGTCACGTGTAACAATTTCGGTTAGTTGCAGTCGATTGAAACAATTTTCGTTTGTCGCAGTCAAAAAAAATAATTCCGGGTAGTTGCAGTTGATCGTAGCCATTTCGGTTAGTTGCAGTTGATCGTAAGAATTTCGGTTAGTTGCAGTCGATCGTAAGAATTTCGGTTAGTTTCATGCGATTGTAATAAATTCGCGATAAAAATAATTTCGGCTAGTTGCAGTCGATTGCAACTATTTTGGTTAGTTGCAGTCGATTGCAATAATTCGAGATAAAAGAAATTTCGGTTAGTTGCAGTCGATTGTAACAATTTTTATTAGTAGCAGTCAATCAAAATAATTCCGGTTAGTTTAAGTCATTAATAATAATTCCGTTTAGTCGCAGTCGATTGTAATAATTTCGGTTAGTTGCAGTAGATTGTAATAATTCTCAATAATAATATTTTCGGTTAGTTGCAGTCGATTGTAACAATTTTTATTAGTAGCAGTCAATCAAAATAATTCCGGTTAGTTGAAGTCATAAATAATAATTCCGTTTAGTCGCAGTCGATTATAATAATTTCGGTTAGTTGCAGTAGATTGTAATAATTCTCAATAATAATATTTTCGGTTAGTTGCAGTCGATCGTAACATTTTCCGTTAGTTGCAGTCGATCGTAACAATTTCGGTTAGTTGCAGTCGATTGTAATAATTCGTGTAAAAATAATTTCGGTTAGTCGCAGTCAATTATAACAATTTCGGTTAGTTGTAGTCAATTGTAATAATTTCTCAATAAAAATAATTTCGGTTAGTTGAAGTCGATGAAAAAAAATTCGGCTAGTTGCGATCGATAATATTTATTTCGGTTCGTCGCAGTCGACTGTAATAATTATGGCTAGTTTTAGTCGATAATAATAATTTCTTTTAGTAGCAGTAAAAAAAAAAAAAACTGTTTAGTTGCAGTCGATAATAATAATTTCGGTTAATCGATGTCGATTGTAATAATTTCAATTAGTTGCAGTCGATCGTAGCAATCTCGGTTAGTCGCAGTCGATCGTAGCAATCTCGGTTAGTTGCAGTCGATCGTAATAATTTCTGTTAGTTGCAGTCGATTCTAATCATTTCGGTTAGTCGCAGTCAACATATTAATTCCGTTTAGTCGCAGTCGATTGTAATAATTTCGGTTATTTGCAGTTGATCGTAACAATTTCGGTTAGTTGCAGTCGATTGAATAATTTAGCGATAAAAATAATTCGGGTTAGTTGCAGTCAACTGTAATAATTTCGGTTAGTCGCAGTCAATTTAATAACGGTTGTCGCAGTCAGTTGTAATAATTTCGGATAGTTGTCGTCGATCGTGACAATTTCGATTAGTTGCAGTCGATTGTAATAGTTCTCGATAAAAATAATTTCGGTTAGTTGCAGTCGATTGTAACAAGTTTTATTAGTAGCAGTCAATCAAAATAATTCCGGTTAGTTGCAGTCATTAATAATAATTTCGGTTAGTTGCAGTCGATTGTAATAATTTCGGTTAGTTGCAGTCGATCGTAGCAATCTCGGTTAGTTGCAGTCGATCGTAGCAATCTCGGTTAGTTGCAGTCGATCGTAATAATTTCTGTTAGTTGCAGTCGATTCTAATCATTTCGGTTAGTCGCAGTCAACTTATTAATTCCGTTTAGTCGCAGTCGATTGTAATAATTGTCCTAGAGGGATTTCTATGTCCCTAGAGGGATTTCTATGTCCCTAGAGGGATTTCTAGGTCCCAAGAGGGATTTCTATGTCCCTAGAGGGATTTCTATGTCCCTAGAGGGATTTCTAGGTCCCTAGAGAGAGAGATTTCTATGTCCTTAGAGGGATTTCTATGTCGCTAGAGGGATTTCTAGGTCCCTAGAGGGATTTCTATGTCCCAGAGGGATTTCTAGGTCCCTAGAGGGATTTCTATGTCCCTAGAGGGATAGATTTCTATGTCCCTAGAGGGATTTCTATGTCCCTAGAGGGATTTCTATGTCCCTAGAGGGATAGATTTCTATGTCCCTAGAGGGATTTCTATGTCCCTAGAGGGATTTCTATGTCCCTAGAGGGATTTCTAGGTCCCAAGAGGGATTTCTATGTCCCTAGAGGGATATATTTCTATGTCCCTAGAGGGATTTCTATGTCCCTAGAGACGGTTACCTTGGATAACCTTTCAAAATAGGAATGTAATAATATTGGAAATAAATAAATCGAAGTAATAACAATATAATTAAATATATAACATGTTATAAAATAATGTTGTATATAATGTAAATAAATATAATAACGAGATCAATAAATAGAGTAATAATAATGGAAATACATAAATCGAAGTAATAACAATATAATTGAATATATAACATATTATAAAATAATTTGGTATATAATGTAAATAAATAAAATAATGAGATCAATAAATACTCCAATATATAAACGATTTAAAATTAAAATAATTATCTAAAACTAGTATAAAGTATAATAAATAAATAATAAGTATATTTAATCATAAATAATAAGTGTAGGATGTAAAATAATGCAACATATATAAAATATTTAAAATTCAAAAAATTATTTAAAAACTTAACATTCAATCGCATTTCGGTGGAAAATGGGTTGCTATACAGTTCAACATGGATTGAAAAGAGTCTCTATCCCTACATTTCCTATTTTTCTGCAAAATGTTTTTCTCCTGGCAAAAATGAATTGCATCTTCCTCGGTTCTTGCCAAATCCCAAATAAGCATTGTCGTATAACTAAGAAACACCAAACAACAAAATATCGACATTATCTTGTATTATTAACAAAGAACAACTGAGCAACAAACACAACAACGCTCGAACAGACTAGTAAACAAACAATGATGTCTGTCAAAAATGTAAGGTTATCCAAGGTAACTGGTAGAAATGTAACTGTTATCTTGGGTTTTGAGAGGGATATCTGGAGTTTTAGGAGGGATTTCTAGGTCCCTAGAGGGATTTCTATGTCCCTAGAGGGATTTCTATGTCCCTAGAGGGATTTCTAGGTCCCTAGAGGGATTTCTAGGTCCCTAGAGAGATAGATTTCTATGTCCCTAGAGGAATTTCTATGTCCCTAGAGAGATTTCTAGGTCCCTAGAGGGATTTCTATGTCCCTAGAGGGATTTCTAGGTCCCTAGAGGGATTTCTACGTCCCTAGAGGGATTTCTATGTCCCAAGAGGGATTTCTATGTCCCTAGAGGGATAGATTTCTATGTCCTTAGAGGGATTTCTATGTCGCTAGAGGGATTTCTAGGTCCCTAGAGGGATTTCTATGTCCCAGAGGGATTTCTAGGTCCCTAGAGGGATTTCTATGTCCCTAGAGGGATAGATTTCTATGTCCCTAGAGGGATTTCTATGTCCCTAGAGGGATTTCTATGTCCCTAGAGGGATAGATTTCTATGTCCCTAGAGGGATTTCTATGTCCCTAGAGGGATTTCTATGTCCCTAGAGGGATTTCTAGGTCCCAAGAGGGATTTCTATGTCCCTAGAGGGATTTCTATGTCCCTAGAGGGATTTCTAGGTCCCTAGAGAGAGAGATTTCTATGTCCTTAGAGGGATTTCTATGTCGCTAGAGGGATTTCTAGGTCCCTAGAGGGATTTCTATGTCCCAGAGGGATTTCTAGGTCCCTAGAGGGATTTCTATGTCCCTAGAGGGATAGATTTCTATGTCCCTAGAGGGATTTCTATGTCCCTAGAGGGATTTCTATGTCCCTAGAGGGATAGATTTCTATGTCCCTAGAGGGATTTCTATGTCCCTAGAGGGATTTCTATGTCCCTAGAGGGATTTCTATGTCCCAAGAGGGATTTCTAGGTCCCTAGAGGGATTTCTATGTCCCTAGAGGGATAGATTTCTATGTCCCTAGAGGGATTTCTATGTCCCAAGAGGGATTTCTATGTCCCAAGAGGGATTTCTATGTCCCTAGAGGGATTTCTATGTCCCTAGAGGGATAGATTTCTATGTCCCTAGAGGGATTTCTATGTCCCAAGAGGGATAGATTTCTATGTCCCTAGAGGGATTTCTATGTCCCTAGAGGGATTTCTATGTCCCAAGAGGGATTTCTATGTCCCTAGAGGGATTTCTAGGTCCCTAGAGAGAGAGATTTCTATGTCCTTAGAGGGATTTCTATGTCGCTAGAGGGATTTCTAGGTCCCTAGAGGGATTTCTATGTCCCTAGAGGGATAGATTTCTATGTGCCTAGAGGGATAGATTTCTATGTCCCTAGAGGGATTTCTATGTCCCTAGAGGGATTTCTATGTCCCTAGAGGGATAGATTTCTATGTCCCTAGAGGGATTTCTATGTCCCTAGAGGGATTTCTAGGTCCCTAGAGAGAGAGATTTCTATGTCCTTAGAGGGATTTCTATGTCGCTAGAGGGATTTCTAGGTCCCTAGAGGGATTTCTATGTCCCAGAGGGATTTCTAGGTCCCTAGAGGGATTTCTATGTCCCTAGAGGGATAGATTTCTATGTTCCTAGAGGGATTTCTATGTCCCTAGAGGGATTTCTATGTCCCTAGAGGGATAGATTTCTATGTCCCTAGAGGGATTTCTATGTCCCTAGAGGGATTTCTATGTCCCTAGAGGGATTTCTAGGTCCCAAGAGGGATTTCTATGTCCCTAGAGGGATTTCTATGTCCCTAGAGGGATTTCTAGGTCCCTAGAGAGAGAGATTTCTATGTCCTTAGAGGGATTTCTATGTCGCTAGAGGGATTTCTAGGTCCCTAGAGGGATTTCTATGTCCCAGAGGGATTTCTAGGTCCCTAGAGGGATTTCTATGTCCCTAGAGGGATAGATTTCTATGTCCCTAGAGGGATTTCTATGTCCCTAGAGGGATTTCTATGTCCCTAGAGGGATAGATTTCTATGTCCCTAGAGGGATTTCTATGTCCCTAGAGGGATTTCTATGTCCCTAGAGGGATTTCTAGGTCCCAAGAGGGATTTCTATGTCCCTAGAGGGATATATTTCTATGTCCCTAGAGGGATTTCTATGTCCCTAGAGACGGTTACCTTGGATAACCTTTCAAAATAGGAATGTAATAATATTGGAAATAAATAAATCGAAGTAATAACAATATAATTAAATATATAACATGTTATAAAATAATGTTGTATATAATGTAAATAAATATAATAACGAGATTAATAAATAGAGTAATAATAATGGAAATACATAAATCGAAGTAATAACAATATAATTGAATATATAACATATTATAAAATAATTTGGTATATAATGTAAATAAATAAAATAATGAGATCAATAAATACTCCAATATATAAACGATTTAAAATTAAAATAATTATCTAAAACTAGTATAAAGTATAATAAATAAATAATAAGTATATTTAATCATAAATAATAAGTGTAGGATGTAAAATAATGCAACATATATAAAATATTTAAAATTCAAAAAATTATTTAAAAACTTAACATTCAATCGCATTTCGGTGGAAAATGGGTTGCTATACAGTTCAACATGGATTGAAAAGAGTCTCTATCCCTACATTTCCTATTTTTCTGCAAAATGTTTTTCTCCTGGCAAAAATGAATTGCATCTTCCTCGGTTCTTGCCAAATCCCAAATAAGCATTGTCGTATAACTAAGAAACACCAAACAACAAAATATCGACATTATCTTGTATTATTAACAAAGAACAACTGAGCAACAAACACAACAACGCTCGAACAGACTAGTAAACAAACAATGATGTCTGTCAAAAATGTAAGGTTATCCAAGGTAACTGGTAGAAATGTAACTGTTATCTTGGGTTTTGAGAGGGATATCTGGAGTTTTAGAAGGGATTTCTAGGTCCCTAGAGGGATTTCTATGTCCCTAGAGGGATTTCTATGTCCCTAGAGGGATTTCTAGGTCCCTAGAGGGATTTCTAGGTCCCTAGAGAGATAGATTTCTATGTCCCTAGAGGGATTTCTATGTCCCTAGAGAGATTTCTAGGTCCCTAGAGGGATTTCTATGTCCCTAGAGGGATTTCTAGGTCCCTAGAGGGATTTCTACGTCCCTAGAGGGATTTCTATGTCCCAAGAGGGATTTCTATGTCCCTAGAGGGATAGATTTCTATGTCCCTAGAGGGATTTCTATGTCCCTAGAGGGATTTCTAGGTCCCTAGAGGGATTTCTATGTCCCTAGAGAGAGAGATTTCTATGTCCCTAGAGGGATTTCTATGTCGCTAGAGGGATTTCTAGGTCGCTAGAGGGATTTCAATGTCCCTAGAGGGATTTCTAGGTCCCTAGAGGGATTTCTATGTCCCTAGAGGGATAGATTTCTATGTCCCTAGAGGGATATCTATGTCCCTAGAGGGATTTCTAGGTCCCTAGAGGGATAGATTTCTATGTCCCTAGAGGGATTTCTATGTCCCTAGAGGGATTTCTATGTTGCTAGAGGGATTTCTAGGTCCCTAGAGGGATAGATTTCTATGTCCCTAGAGGGATTTCTATGGCCCTAGAGGGATTTCAATGTCCCTAGAGGGATTTCTAGGTCCCTAGAGGGATTTCTATGTCCCTAGAGGGATAGATTTCTATGTCCCTAGAGGGATTTCTATGTCGCTAGAGGGATTTCTAGGTCGCTAGAGGGATTTCAATGTCCCTAGAGGGATTTCTATGTCCCAAGAGGGATTTCTATGTCCCAAGAGGGATTTCTATGTCCCTAGAGGGATTTCTATGTCCCTAGAGGGATAGATTTCTATGTCCCTAGAGGGATTTCAATGTCCCTAGAGGGATTTCTATGTCCCAAGAGGGATTTCTATGTCCCAAGAGGGATTTCTATGTCCCTAGAGGGATAGATTTCTATGTCCCTAGAGGGATTTCAATGTCCCTAGAGGGATTTCTAGGTCCCTAGAGGGATTTCTATGTCCCTAGAGGGATAGATTTCTATGTCCCTAGAGGGATTTCTATGTCCCTAGAGGGATTTCTATGTCCCAAGAGGGATTTCTATGTCCCTAGAGGGATAGATTTCTATGTCCCTAGAGGGATTTCTATGTCCCTAGAGGGATTTCTATGTCGCTAGAGGGATTTCTAGGTCGCTAGAGGGATTTCTATGTCCCAAGAGGGATTTCTATGTCCCTAGAGGGATTGATTTCTATGCCCCTAGAGGGATTTCTATGTCGCTAGAGGGATTTCTAGGTCGCTAGAGGGATTTCTATGTCCCTAGAGGGATTTCTAGGTCCCTAGAGGGATAGATTTCTATGTCCCTAGAGGGATTTCTATGTCCCAAGAGGGATTTCTATATCCCAAGAGGGATTTCTATGTCCCTAGAGGGATAGATTTCTATGTCCCTAGAGGGATTTCAATGTCCCTAGAGGGATTTCTATGTCCCAAGAGGGATTTCTATGTCCCAAGAGGGATTTCTAGGTCCTTAGAGGGATAGATTTCTATGTCCCTAGAGGGATTTCTATGTCCCTAGAGGGATTTCTATGTCCCAAGAGGGATTTCTATGTCCCTAGAGGGATAGATTTCTATGTCCCTAGAGGGATTTCTATGTCCCTAGAGGGATTTCTATGTCCCAAGAGGGATTTCTATGTCCCTAGAGGGATTTCTATGTCGCTAGAGGGATTTCTATGTCCCTAGAGGGATAGATTTCTATGTCCCTAGAGGGATTTCTATGTCCCTAGAGGGATAGATTTCTATGTCCCAAGAGGGATTTCTATGTCCCTAGAGGGATTTCTATGTCGCTAGAGGGATTTCTATGTCCCTAGAGGGATTTCTAGGTCCCTAGAGGGATAGATTTCTATGTCCCTAGAGGGATTTCTATGTCCCAAGAGGGATTTCTATGTCGCTACAGGGATTTCTAGGTCGCTAGAGGGATTTCTATGTCCCTAGAGGGATTTCAATGTCCCTAGAGGGATTTCTATGTCCCAAGAGGGATTTCTATGTCCCAAGAGGGATTTCTAGGTCCCTAGAGGGATTTCTATGTCCCTAGAGAGATAGATTTCTATGTCCCTAGAGGGATTTCTATGTCCCAAGAGGGATTTCTATGTCCCTAGAGGGATAGATTTCTATGTCCCTAGAGGGATTTCTATGTCCCTAGAGGGATTTCTATGTCCCAAGAGGGATTTCTATGTCCCTAGAGGGATTTCTATGTCCCTAGAGGGATAGATTTCTATGTCCCTAGAGGGATTTCTATGTCCCAAGAGGGATAGATTTCTATGTCCCTAGAGGGATTTCTATGTCCCTAGAGGGATTTCTATGTCCCAAGAGGGATTTCTATGTCCCTAGAGGGATTTCTATGTCCCTAGAGGGATAGATTTCTATGTCCCTAGAGGGATTTCTATGTCCCAAGAGGGATTTCTATGTCCCAAGAGGGATTTCTATGTCCCTAGAGGGATAGATTTCTATGTCCCTAGAGGGATTTCAATGTCCCTAGAGGGATTTCTATTTCCCAAGAGGGATTTCTATGTCCCAAGAGGGATTTCTATGTCCCTAGAGGGATTTCTATGTCCCTAGAGGGATAGATTTCTATGTCCCTAGAGGGATTTCTATGTCCCTAGAGGGATTTCTATGTCCCAAGAGGGATTTCTATGTCCCTAGAGGGATTTCTATGTCCCAAGAGGGATTTCTATGTCCCTAGAGGGATTTCTATGTCCCTAGAGGAATAGATTTCTATGTCCCTAGAGGGATTTCAATGTCCCTAGAGGGATTTCTATGTCCCAAGAGGGATTTCTATGTCCCAAGAGGGATTTCTATGTCCCTAGAGGGATTTCTATGTCCCTAGAGGGATAGATTTCTATGTCCCTAGAGGGATTTCTAGGTCCCTAGAGGGATTTCTATGTCCCTAGAGGGATAGATTTCTATGTCCCTAGAGGGATTTCTATGTCCCTAGAGGGATTTCTATGTCCCAAGAGGGATTTCTATGTCCCTAGAGGGATAGATTTCTATGTCCCTAGAGGGATTTCTATGTCCCTAGAGGGATTTCTAGGTCCCTAGAGAGAGAGATTTCTATGTCCTTAGAGGGATTTCTATGTCGCTAGAGGGATTTCTAGGTCCCTAGAGGGATTTCTATGTCCCAGAGGGATTTCTAGGTCCCTAGAGGGATTTCTATGTCCCTAGAGGGATAGATTTCTATGTCCCTAGAGGGATTTCTATGTCCCTAGAGGGATTTCTATGTCCCAAGAGGGATTTCTATGTCCCTAGAGGGATAGATTTCTATGTCCCTAGAGGGATTTCTATGTCCCTAGAGGGATTTCTATGTCCCAAGAGGGATTTCTATGTCCCTAGAGGGATTTCTATGTCCCTAGAGGGATAGATTTCTATGTCCCTAGAGGGATTTCTATGTCCCAAGAGGGATTTCTATGTCCCAAGAGGGATTTCTATGTCCCTAGAGGGATAGATTTCTATGTCCCTAGAGGGATTTCAATGTCCCTAGAGGGATTTCTATGTCCCAAGAGGGATTTCTATGTCCCAAGAGGGATTTCTATGTCCCTAGAGGGATAGATTTCTATGTCCCTAGAGGGATTTCAATGTCCCTAGAGGGATAGATTTCTATGTCCCTAGAGGGATTTCAATGTCCCTAGAGGGATTTCTATGTCCCAAGAGGGATTTCTATGTCCCAAGAGGGATTTCTATGTCCCTAGAGGGATTTCTATGTCCCTAGAGGGATAGATTTCTATGTCCCTAGAGGGATTTCTAGGTGCCTAGAGGGATTTCTAGGTCCCTAGAGGGATTTCTATGTCCCTAGAGGGATAGATTTCTATGTCCCTAGAGGGATTTCAATGTCCCTAGAGGGATAGATTTCTATGTCCCTAGAGGGATTTCAATGTCCCTAGAGGGATTTCTATGTCCCTAGAGGGATAGATTTCTATGTCCCTAGAGGGATTTCTATGTCCCTAGAGGGATAGATTTCTATGTCCCTAGAGGGATTTCTATGTCCCTAGAGGGATTTCTATGTCCCAAGAGGGATTTCTATGTCCCTAGAGGGATAGATTTCTATGTCCCTAGAGGGATTTCTATGTCCCTAGAGGGATTTCTAGGTCCCTAGAGAGAGAGATTTCTATGTCCTTAGAGGGATTTCTATGTCGCTAGAGGGATTTCTAGGTCCCTAGAGGGATTTCTATGTCCCAGAGGGATTTCTAGGTCCCTAGAGGGATTTCTATGTCCCTAGAGGGATAGATTTCTATGTCCCTAGAGGGATTTCTATGTCCCTAGAGGGATTTCTATGTCCCTAGAGGGATAGATTTCTATGTCCCTAGAGGGATTTCTATGTCCCTAGAGGGATTTCTATGTCCCAAGAGGGATTTCTATGTCCCTAGAGGGATAGATTTCTATGTCCCTAGAGGGATTTCTATGTCCCTAGAGGGATTTCTATGTCGCTAGAGGGATTTCTAGGTCGCTAGAACAGGACATAGAAATCCCTCTAGGGACATAGAAATCTATCCCTCTAGGGACATAGAAATCCCTCTTGGGACATAGAAATCCCTCTAGGGACATAGAAATCTATCCCTCTAGGGACCTAGAAATCCCTCTAGGGACATAGAAATCCCTCTAGCGACCTAGAAATCCCTCTAGCGACATAGAAATCCCTCTAGGGACATAGAAATCCCTCTTGGGACATAGAAATCCCTCTAGGGACATAGAAATCCCTCTAGGGACATAGAAATCCCTCTAGGGACATAGAAATCTATCCCTCTAGGGACATAGAAATCCCTCTAGGGACCTAGAAA
Source organism: Troilus luridus (assembly GCA_964056705.1). Lineage (NCBI taxonomy): Eukaryota > Metazoa > Arthropoda > Insecta > Hemiptera > Pentatomidae > Troilus > Troilus luridus. Next base: position 1,011,919 of record CAXKTH010000067.1, read on the forward strand.
TCCCTCTAGGGACCTAGAAATCCCTCTAGGGACATAGAAATCTATCCCTCTAGGGACATAGAAATCCCTCTAGGGACATAGAAATCCCTCTTGGGACATAGAAATCCCTCTTGGGACATAGAAATCCCTCTAGGGACATTGAAATCCCTCTAGGGACATAGAAATCTATCCCTCTAGGGACATTGAAATCCCTCTAGGGACATAGAAATCTATCCCTCTAGGGACATAGAAATCCCTCTAGGGACATAGAAATCTATCCCTCTAGGGACATTGAAATCCCTCTAGGGACATAGAAATCCCTCTTGGGACATAGAAATCCCTCTAGGGACCTAGAAATCTCTCTAGGGACATAGAAATCCCTCTAGGGACATAGAAATCTATCTCTCTAGGGACCTAGAAATCCCTCTAGGGACATAGAAATCTATCCCTCTAGGGACATAGAAATCCCTCTAGGGACCTAGAAATCCCTCTAGGGACATTGAAATCCCTCTAGGGATTTCTATGTCCCTAGAAAGATAGATTTCTATCTATCTCGTCTATATCGAGAAATCTATCTTTCTAGGGACATAGAAATCCCTCTAGGGACATAGAAATCCCTCTTGGGACATAGAAATCCCTCTAGGGACATAGAAATCCCTCTAGGGACCTAGAAATCCCTCTAGGGACCTAGAAATCCCTCTAGGGACATAGAAATCTATCCCTCTAGGGACATAGAAATCCCTCTAGGGACATAGAAATCCCTCTTGGGACATAGAAATCCCTCTTGGGACATAGAAATCCCTCTAGGGACATTGAAATCCCTCTAGGGACATAGAAATCTATCCCTCTAGGGACATAGAAATCCCTCTTGGGACATAGAAATCCCTCTTGGGACATAGAAATCCCTCTAGGGACATAGAAATCCCTCTAGGGACATAGAAATCTATCCCTCTAGGGACATAGAAATCCCTCTAGGGACATAGAAATCCCTCTTGGGACATAGAAATCCCTCTAGGGACCTAGAAATCTCTCTAGGGACATAGAAATCCCTCTAGGGACATTGAAATCTATCTCTCTAGGGACCTAGAAATCCCTCTAGGGACATAGAAATCTATCCCTCTAGGGACCAAGAAATCCCTCCTAAAACTCCAGATATCCCTCTCAAAACCCAAGATAACAGTTACATTTCTACCAGTTACCTTGGATAACCTTACATTTTTGACAGACATCATTGTTTGTTTACTAGTCTGTTCGAGCGTTGTTGTGTTTGTTGCTCAGTTGTTCTTTGTTAATAATACAAGATAATGTCGATATTTTGTTGTTTGGTGTTTCTTAGTTATACGACAATGCTTATTTGGGATTTGGCAAGAACCGAGGAAGATGCAATTCATTTTTGCCAGGAGAAAAACATTTTGCAGAAAAATAGGAAATGTAGGGATAGAGACTCTTTTCAATCCATGTTGAACTGTATAGCAACCCATTTTCCACCGAAATGCGATTGAATGTTAAGTTTTTAAATAATTTTTTGAATTTTAAATATTTTATATATGTTGCATTATTTTACATCCTACACTTATTATTTATGATTAAATATACTTATTATTTATTTATTATACTTTATACTAGTTTTAGATAATTATTTTAATTTTAAATCGTTTATATATTGGAGTATTTATTGATCTCATTATTTTATTTATTTACATTATATACCAAATTATTTTATAATATGTTATATATTCAATTATATTGTTATTACTTCGATTTATGTATTTCCATTATTATTACTCTATTTATTGATCTCGTTATTATATTTATTTACATTATATACAACATTATTTTATAACATGTTATATATTTAATTATATTGTTATTACTTCGATTTATTTATTTCCAATATTATTACATTCCTATTTTGAAAGGTTATCCAAGGTAACCGTCTCTAGGGACATAGAAATCCCTCTAGGGACATAGAAATATATCCCTCTAGGGACATAGAAATCCCTCTTGGGACCTAGAAATCCCTCTAGGGACATAGAAATCCCTCTAGGGACATAGAAATCCCTCTAGGGACATAGAAATCTATCCCTCTAGGGACATAGAAATCCCTCTAGGGACATAGAAATCCCTCTAGGGACATAGAAATCTATCCCTCTAGGGACATAGAAATCCCTCTAGGGACCTAGAAATCCCTCTGGGACATAGAAATCCCTCTAGGGACCTAGAAATCCCTCTAGCGACATAGAAATCCCTCTAAGGACATAGAAATCTCTCTCTCTAGGGACCTAGAAATCCCTCTAGGGACATAGAAATCCCTCTAGGGACATAGAAATCTATCCCTCTAGGGACATAGAAATCCCTCTTGGGACATAGAAATCCCTCTAGGGACATAGAAATCCCTCTAGGGACATAGAAATCTATCCCTCTAGGGACATAGAAATCCCTCTAGGGACCTAGAAATCCCTCTAGCGACATAGAAATCCCTCTAAGGACATAGAAATCTCTCTCTCTAGGGACCTAGAAATCCCTCTAGGGACATAGAAATCCCTCTAGGGACATAGAAATCTATCCCTCTAGGGACATAGAAATCCCTCTTGGGACATAGAAATCCCTCTAGGGACATAGAAATCCCTCTAGGGACATAGAAATCTATCCCTCTAGGGACATAGAAATCCCTCTAGGGACCTAGAAATCCCTCTAGGGACCTAGAAATCCCTCTAGGGACATAGAAATCTATCCCTCTAGGGACATAGAAATCCCTCTAGGGACATAGAAATCCCTCTTGGGACATAGAAATCCCTCTTGGGACATAGAAATCCCTCTAGGGACATTGAAATCCCTCTAGGGACATAGAAATCTATCCCTCTAGGGACATAGAAATCCCTCTTGGGACATAGAAATCCCTCTTGGGACATAGAAATCCCTCTAGGGACATAGAAATCTATCCCTCTAGGGACATAGAAATCCCTCTAGGGACATAGAAATCCCTCTTGGGACATAGAAATCCCTCTTGGGACATAGAAATCCCTCTAGGGACATTGAAATCCCTCTAGGGACATAGAAATCTATCCCTCTAGGGACATAGAAATCCCTCTTGGGACATAGAAATCCCTCTTGGGACATAGAAATCCCTCTAGGGACATAGAAATCTATCCCTCTAGGGACATAGAAATCCCTCTAGGGACATAGAAATCCCTCTTGGGACATAGAAATCCCTCTAGGGACATAGAAATCCCTCTAGGGACATAGAAATCTATCCCTCTTGGGACATAGAAATCCCTCTAGGGACATAGAAATCTATCCCTCTAGGGACATAGAAATCCCTCTAGGGACATAGAAATCCCTCTTGGGACATAGAAATCCCTCTAGGGACATAGAAATCCCTCTAGGGACATAGAAATCTATCCCTCTAGGGACATAGAAATCCCTCTTGGGACATAGAAATCCCTCTAGGGACATAGAAATCCCTGTAGGGACATAGAAATCTATCCCTCTAGGGACCTAGAAATCCCTCTTGGGACATAGAAATCCCTCTTGGGACATAGAAATCCCTCTAGGGACATTGAAATCCCTCTAGGGACATAGAAATCCCTCTAGGGACATAGAAATCTATCCCTCTAGGGACATAGAAATCCCTCTAGCGACATAGAAATCCCTCTAGGGACATAGAAATCCCTCTTGGGACATAGAAATCCCTCTAGGGACATAGAAATCCCTCTAGGGACATAGAAATCCCTCTTGGGACATAGAAATCCCTCTTGGGACATAGAAATCCCTCTAGGGACATTGAAATCCCTCTAGGGACATAGAAATCTATCCCTCTAGGGACATAGAAATCCCTCTTGGGACATAGAAATCCCTCTTGGGACATAGAAATCCCTCTAGGGACATAGAAATCCCTCTTGGGACATAGAAATCCCTCTTGGGACATAGAAATCCCTCTAGGGACATTGAAATCCCTCTAGGGACATAGAAATCTATCCCTCTAGGGACATTGAAATCCCTCTAGGGACATAGAAATCTATCCCTCTAGGGACATAGAAATCCCTCTAGGGACATAGAAATCTATCCCTCTAGGGACATTGAAATCCCTCTAGGGACATAGAAATCCCTCTTGGGACATAGAAATCCCTCTAGGGACCTAGAAATCTCTCTAGGGACATAGAAATCCCTCTAGGGACATAGAAATCTATCTCTCTAGGGACCTAGAAATCCCTCTAGGGACATAGAAATCTATCCCTCTAGGGACATAGAAATCCCTCTAGGGACCTAGAAATCCCTCTAGGGACATTGAAATCCCTCTAGGGATTTCTATGTCCCTAGAAAGATAGATTTCTATCTATCTCGTCTATATCGAGAAATCTATCTTTCTAGGGACATAGAAATCCCTCTAGGGACATAGAAATCCCTCTTGGGACATAGAAATCCCTCTAGGGACATAGAAATCCCTCTAGGGACCTAGAAATCCCTCTAGGGACCTAGAAATCCCTCTAGGGACATAGAAATCTATCCCTCTAGGGACATAGAAATCCCTCTAGGGACATAGAAATCCCTCTTGGGACATAGAAATCCCTCTTGGGACATAGAAATCCCTCTAGGGACATTGAAATCCCTCTAGGGACATAGAAATCTATCCCTCTAGGGACATAGAAATCCCTCTTGGGACATAGAAATCCCTCTTGGGACATAGAAATCCCTCTAGGGACATAGAAATCCCTCTAGGGACATAGAAATCTATCCCTCTAGGGACATAGAAATCCCTCTAGGGACATAGAAATCCCTCTTGGGACATAGAAATCCCTCTAGGGACCTAGAAATCTCTCTAGGGACATAGAAATCCCTCTAGGGACATTGAAATCTATCTCTCTAGGGACCTAGAAATCCCTCTAGGGACATAGAAATCTATCCCTCTAGGGACCAAGAAATCCCTCCTAAAACTCCAGATATCCCTCTCAAAACCCAAGATAACAGTTACATTTCTACCAGTTACCTTGGATAACCTTACATTTTTGACAGACATCATTGTTTGTTTACTAGTCTGTTCGAGCGTTGTTGTGTTTGTTGCTCAGTTGTTCTTTGTTAATAATACAAGATAATGTCGATATTTTGTTGTTTGGTGTTTCTTAGTTATACGACAATGCTTATTTGGGATTTGGCAAGAACCGAGGAAGATGCAATTCATTTTTGCCAGGAGAAAAACATTTTGCAGAAAAATAGGAAATGTAGGGATAGAGACTCTTTTCAATCCATGTTGAACTGTATAGCAACCCATTTTCCACCGAAATGCGATTGAATGTTAAGTTTTTAAATAATTTTTTGAATTTTAAATATTTTATATATGTTGCATTATTTTACATCCTACACTTATTATTTATGATTAAATATACTTATTATTTATTTATTATACTTTATACTAGTTTTAGATAATTATTTTAATTTTAAATCGTTTATATATTGGAGTATTTATTGATCTCATTATTTTATTTATTTACATTATATACCAAATTATTTTATAATATGTTATATATTCAATTATATTGTTATTACTTCGATTTATGTATTTCCATTATTATTACTCTATTTATTGATCTCGTTATTATATTTATTTACATTATATACAACATTATTTTATAACATGTTATATATTTAATTATATTGTTATTACTTCGATTTATTTATTTCCAATATTATTACATTCCTATTTTGAAAGGTTATCCAAGGTAACCGTCTCTAGGGACATAGAAATCCCTCTAGGGACATAGAAATATATCCCTCTAGGGACATAGAAATCCCTCTTGGGACCTAGAAATCCCTCTAGGGACATAGAAATCCCTCTAGGGACATAGAAATCCCTCTAGGGACATAGAAATCTATCCCTCTAGGGACATAGAAATCCCTCTAGGGACATAGAAATCCCTCTAGGGACATAGAAATCTATCCCTCTAGGGACATAGAAATCCCTCTAGGGACCTAGAAATCCCTCTGGGACATAGAAATCCCTCTAGGGACCTAGAAATCCCTCTAGCGACATAGAAATCCCTCTAAGGACATAGAAATCTCTCTCTCTAGGGACCTAGAAATCCCTCTAGGGACATAGAAATCCCTCTAGGGACATAGAAATCTATCCCTCTAGGGACATAGAAATCCCTCTTGGGACATAGAAATCCCTCTAGGGACATAGAAATCCCTCTAGGGACATAGAAATCTATCCCTCTAGGGACATAGAAATCCCTCTAGGGACCTAGAAATCCCTCTAGCGACATAGAAATCCCTCTAAGGACATAGAAATCTCTCTCTCTAGGGACCTAGAAATCCCTCTAGGGACATAGAAATCCCTCTAGGGACATAGAAATCTATCCCTCTAGGGACATAGAAATCCCTCTTGGGACATAGAAATCCCTCTAGGGACATAGAAATCCCTCTAGGGACATAGAAATCTATCCCTCTAGGGACATAGAAATCCCTCTAGGGACCTAGAAATCCCTCTAGGGACCTAGAAATCCCTCTAGGGACATAGAAATCTATCCCTCTAGGGACATAGAAATCCCTCTAGGGACATAGAAATCCCTCTTGGGACATAGAAATCCCTCTTGGGACATAGAAATCCCTCTAGGGACATTGAAATCCCTCTAGGGACATAGAAATCTATCCCTCTAGGGACATAGAAATCCCTCTTGGGACATAGAAATCCCTCTTGGGACATAGAAATCCCTCTAGGGACATAGAAATCTATCCCTCTAGGGACATAGAAATCCCTCTAGGGACATAGAAATCCCTCTTGGGACATAGAAATCCCTCTTGGGACATAGAAATCCCTCTAGGGACATTGAAATCCCTCTAGGGACATAGAAATCTATCCCTCTAGGGACATAGAAATCCCTCTTGGGACATAGAAATCCCTCTTGGGACATAGAAATCCCTCTAGGGACATAGAAATCTATCCCTCTAGGGACATAGAAATCCCTCTAGGGACATAGAAATCCCTCTTGGGACATAGAAATCCCTCTAGGGACATAGAAATCCCTCTAGGGACATAGAAATCTATCCCTCTTGGGACATAGAAATCCCTCTAGGGACATAGAAATCTATCCCTCTAGGGACATAGAAATCCCTCTAGGGACATAGAAATCCCTCTTGGGACATAGAAATCCCTCTAGGGACATAGAAATCCCTCTAGGGACATAGAAATCTATCCCTCTAGGGACATAGAAATCCCTCTTGGGACATAGAAATCCCTCTAGGGACATAGAAATCCCTGTAGGGACATAGAAATCTATCCCTCTAGGGACCTAGAAATCCCTCTTGGGACATAGAAATCCCTCTTGGGACATAGAAATCCCTCTAGGGACATTGAAATCCCTCTAGGGACATAGAAATCCCTCTAGGGACATAGAAATCTATCCCTCTAGGGACATAGAAATCCCTCTAGCGACATAGAAATCCCTCTAGGGACATAGAAATCCCTCTTGGGACATAGAAATCCCTCTAGGGACATAGAAATCCCTCTAGGGACATAGAAATCCCTCTTGGGACATAGAAATCCCTCTTGGGACATAGAAATCCCTCTAGGGACATTGAAATCCCTCTAGGGACATAGAAATCTATCCCTCTAGGGACATAGAAATCCCTCTTGGGACATAGAAATCCCTCTTGGGACATAGAAATCCCTCTAGGGACATAGAAATCCCTCTAGGGACATAGAAATCTATCCCTCTAGGGACATAGAAATCCCTCTAGGGACATAGAAATCCCTCTTGGGACATAGAAATCCCTCTTGGGACATAGAAATCCCTCTAGGGACATTGAAATCCCTCTAGGGACATAGAAATCTATCCCTCTAGGGACATAGAAATCCCTCTTGGGACATAGAAATCCCTCTTGGGACATAGAAATCCCTCTAGGGACATAGAAATCTATCCCTCTAGGGACATAGAAATCCCTCTAGGGACATAGAAATCCCTCTTGGGACATAGAAATCCCTCTAGGGACATAGAAATCCCTCTAGGGACATAGAAATCTATCCCTCTTGGGACATAGAAATCCCTCTAGGGACATAGAAATCTATCCCTCTAGGGACATAGAAATCCCTCTAGGGACATAGAAATCCCTCTTGGGACATAGAAATCCCTCTAGGGACATAGAAATCCCTCTAGGGACATAGAAATCTATCCCTCTAGGGACATAGAAATCCCTCTTGGGACATAGAAATCCCTCTAGGGACATAGAAATCCCTCTAGGGACATAGAAATCTATCCCTCTAGGGACCTAGAAATCCCTCTTGGGACATAGAAATCCCTCTTGGGACATAGAAATCCCTCTAGGGACATTGAAATCCCTCTAGGGACATAGAAATCCCTCTAGGGACATAGAAATCTATCCCTCTAGGGACATAGAAATCCCTCTAGCGACATAGAAATCCCTCTAGGGACATAGAAATCCCTCTTGGGACATAGAAATCCCTCTAGGGACATAGAAATCCCTCTAGGGACATAGAAATCTATCCCTCTAGGGACATAGAAATCCCTCTTGGGACATAGAAATCCCTCTAGGGACATAGAAATCCCTCTAGGGACATAGAAATCTATCCCTCTAGGGACCTAGAAATCCCTCTTGGGACATAGAAATCCCTCTTGGGACATAGAAATCCCTCTAGGGACATTGAAATCCCTCTAGGGACATAGAAATCTATCCCTCTAGGGACATAGAAATCCCTCTTGGGACATAGAAATCCCTCTTGGGACATAGAAATCCCTCTAGGGACATAGAAATCTATCCCTCTAGGGACCTAGAAATCCCTCTAGGGACATAGAAATCCCTCTAGCGACCTAGAAATCCCTCTAGCGACATAGAAATCCCTCTATGGACATAGAAATCTATCCCTCTAGGGACATAGAAATCCCTCTTGGGACATAGAAATCCCTCTAGCGACCTAGAAATCCCTCTAGCGACATAGAAATCCCTCTAGGGACATAGAAATCCCTCTAGGGACATAGAAATCTATCCCTCTAGGGACATAGAAATCCCTCTTGGGACATAGAAATCCCTCTAGCGACCTAGAAATCCCTCTAGCGACCTAGAAATCCCTCTAGCGACATAGAAATCCCTCTAGGGACATAGAAATCTATCCCTCTAGGGACATAGAAATCCCTCTTGGGACATAGAAATCCCTCTAGCGACCTAGAAATCCCTCTAGCGACATAGAAATCCCTCTAGGGACATAGAAATCCTTCTAGGGACATAGAAATCTATCCCTCTAGGGACATAGAAATCCCTCTTGGGACATAGAAATCCCTCTAGGGACATAGAAATCCCTCTAGGGACATAGAAATCTATCCCTCTAGGGACATAGAAATCCCTCTAGGGACCTAGAAATCCCTCTAGGGACATTGAAATCCCTCTAGGGACATAGAAATCTATCCCTCTAGGGACATAGAAATCCCTCTAGGGACATAGAAATCCCTCTTGGGACATAGAAATCCCTCTTGGGACATAGAAATCCCTCTAGGGACATTGAAATCCCTCTAGGGACATAGAAATCTATCCCTCTAGGGACATAGAAATCCCTCTTGGGACATAGAAATCCCTCTTGGGACATAGAAATCCCTCTAGGGACATTGAAATCCCTCTAGCGACCTAGAAATCCCTCTAGGGACATAGAAATCCCTCTAGGGACATAGAAATCCCTCTAGGGGGTAAATCGCTCAGTTGTTCTTTGTTAATAATACAAGATAATGTAGATATTTTGTTGTTTGGTGTTTCTTAGTTATACGACAATGCTTATTTGGGATTTGGCAAGAACCGAGGAAGATGCAATTCATTTTTGCCAGGAGAAAAACATTTTGCAGAAAAATAGGAAATGTAGGGATAGAGACTCTTTTCAATCCATGTTGAACTGTATAGCAACCCATTTTCCACCGAAATGCGATTGAATGTTAAGTTTTTAAATAATTTTTTGTAATTTAAATATTTTATATATGTTGCATTATTTTACATCCTACACTTATTGTTTATGATTAAATATACTTATTATTTATTTATTATACTTTATACTAGTTTTAGATAATTATTTTAATTTTAAATCGTTTATATATTGGAGTATTTATTGATCTCATTATTTTATTTATTTACATTATATACCAAATTATTTTATAATATGTTATATATTCAATTATATTGTTATTACTTCGATTTATGTATTTCCATTATTATTACTCTATTTATTGATCTCGTTATTATATTTATTTACATTATATACAACATTATTTTATAACATGTTATATATTTAATTATATTGTTATTACTTCGATTTATTTATTTCCAATATTATTACATTCCTATTTTGAAAGGTTATCCAAGGTAACCGTCTCTAGGGACATAGAAATCCCTCTAGGGACATAGAAATATATCCCTCTAGGGACATAGAAATCCCTATTGGGACCTAGAAATCCCTCTAGGGACATAGAAATCCCTCTAGGGACATAGAAATCCCTCTAGGGACATAGAAATCTATCCCTCTAGGGACATAGAAATCCCTCTAGGGACATAGAAATCCCTCTAGGGACATAGAAATCTATCCCTCTAGGGACATAGAAATCCCTCTAGGGACCTAGAAATCCCTCTGGGACATAGAAATCCCTCTAGGGACATTGAAATCCCTCTAGGGACATAGAAATCTATCCCTCTAGGGACATAGAAATCCCTCTTGGGACATAGAAATCCCTCTTGGGACATAGAAATCCCTCTAGGGACATAGAAATCCCTCTAGGGACATAGAAATCTATCCCTCTAGGGACATAGAAATCCCTCTAGGGACATAGAAATCCCTCTTGGGACATAGAAATCCCTCTTGGGACATAGAAATCCCTCTAGGGACATTGAAATCCCTCTAGGGACATAGAAATCTATCCCTCTAGGGACATAGAAATCCCTCTTGGGACATAGAAATCCCTCTTGGGACATAGAAATCCCTCTAGGGACATAGAAATCTATCCCTCTAGGGACATAGAAATCCCTCTAGGGACATAGAAATCCCTCTTGGGACATAGAAATCCCTCTTGGGACATAGAAATCCCTCTAGGGACATAGAAATCCCTCTAGGGACATAGAAATCTATCCCTCTAGGGACATAGAAATCCCTCTAGGGACATAGAAATCCCTCTTGGGACATAGAAATCCCTCTTGGGACATAGAAATCCCTCTAGGGACATTGAAATCCCTCTAGGGACATAGAAATCTATCCCTCTAGGGACATAGAAATCCCTCTTGAGACATAGAAATCCCTCTTGGGACATAGAAATCCCTCTAGGGACATAGAAATCTATCCCTCTAGGGACATAGAAATCCCTCTAGGGACATAGAAATCCCTCTTGGGACATAGAAATCCCTCTAGGGACATAGAAATCCCTCTAGGGACATAGAAATCTATCCCTCTTGGGACATAGAAATCCCTCTAGGGACATAGAAATCCCTCTAGGGACATAGAAATCCCTCTAGGGACATAGAAATTCCTCTTGGGACATAGAAATCCCTCTAGGGACATAGAAATCCCTCTAGGGACATAGAAATCTATCCCTCTAGGGACATAGAAATCCCTCTAGGGACCTAGAAATCCCTCTAGGGACCTAGAAATCCCTCTAGGGACATAGAAATCCCTCTAGCGACCTAGAAATCCCTCTAGCGACATAGAAATCCCTCTAGGGACATAGAAATCCCTCTAGGGACATAGAAATCTATCCCTCTAGGGACATAGAAATCCCTCTTGGGACATAGAAATCCCTCTTGGGACATAGAAATCCCTCTAGGGACATAGAAATCCCTCTAGGGACATAGAAATCTATCCCTCTAGGGACATAGAAATCCCTCTAGGGACATAGAAATCCCTCTTGGGACATAGAAATCCCTCTTGGGACATAGAAATCCCTCTAGGGACATTGAAATCCCTCTAGGGACATAGAAATCTATCCCTCTAGGGACATAGAAATCCCTCTTGGGACATAGAAATCCCTCTTGGGACATAGAAATCCCTCTAGGGACATAGAAATCTATCCCTCTAGGGACATAGAAATCCCTCTAGGGACATAGAAATCCCTCTTGGGACATAGAAATCCCTCTTGGGACATAGAAATCCCTCTAGGGACATAGAAATCCCTCTAGGGACATAGAAATCTATCCCTCTAGGGACATAGAAATCCCTCTAGGGACATAGAAATCCCTCTTGGGACATAGAAAACCCTCTTGGGACATAGAAATCCCTCTAGGGACATTGAAATCCCTCTAGGGACATAGAAATCTATCCCTCTAGGGACATAGAAATCCCTCTTGGGACATAGAAATCCCTCTTGGGACATAGAAATCCCTCTAGGGACATAGAAATCTATCCCTCTAGGGACATAGAAATCCCTCTAGGGACATAGAAATCCCTCTTGGGACATAGAAATCCCTCTAGGGACATAGAAATCCCTCTAGGGACATAGAAATCTATCCCTCTTGGGACATAGAAATCCCTCTAGGGACATAGAAATCTATCCCTCTAGGGACATAGAAATCCCTCTAGGGACATAGAAATCCCTCTTGGGACATAGAAATCCCTCTAGGGACATAGAAATCTATCCCTCTAGGGACATAGAAATCCCTCTTGGGACATAGAAATCCCTCTAGGGACATAGAAATCCCTCTAGGGACATAGAAATCTATCCCTCTAGGGACATAGAAATCCCTCTAGGAACCTAGAAATCCCTCTTGGGACATAGAAATCCCTCTTGGGACATAGAAATCCCTCTAGGGACATTGAAATCCCTCTAGGGACATAGAAATCTATCCCTCTAGGGACATAGAAATCCCTCTTGGGACATAGAAATCCCTCTTGGGACATAGAAATCCCTCTAGGGACATAGAAATCTATCCCTCTAGGGACCTAGAAATCCCTCTAGGGACATAGAAATCCCTCTAGCGACCTAGAAATCCCTCTAGCGACATAGAAATCCCTCTAGGGACATAGAAATCCCTCTTGGGACATAGAAATCTATCCCTCTAGGGACATAGAAATCCCTCTTGGGACATAGAAATCCCTCTAGCGACCTAGAAATCCCTCTAGCGACATAGAAATCCCTCTAGGGACATAGAAATCCCTCTAGAGACATAGAAATCCCTCTAGGGACATAGAAATCCCTCTAGGGACATAGAAATCTATCCCTCTAGGGACATAGAAATCCCTCTAGGGACCTAGAAATCCCTCTAGGGACCTAGAAATCCCTCTAGGGACATAGAAATCTATCCCTCTAGGGACATAGAAATCCCTCTAGGGACATGGAAATCCCTCTTGGGACATAGAAATCCCTCTTGGGACATAGTAATCCCTCTAGGGACATTGAGATCCCTCTAGGGACATAGAAATCCCTCTAGGGACATAGAAATCTATCCCTCTAGGGACATAGAAATCTATCCCTCTTGGGACATAGAAATCCCTCTAGGGACATAGAAATCTATCCCTCTAGGGACATAGAAATCCCTCTAGGGACATAGAAATCCCTCTTGGGACATAGAAATCCCTCTAGGGACATAGAAATCTATCCCTCTAGGGACATAGAAATCCCTCTAGGTACCTAGAAATCCCTCTGGGACATAGAAATCCCTCTAGGGACCTAGAAATCCCTCTAGCGACATAGAAATCCCTCTAAGGACATAGAAATCTCTCTCTCTAGGGACCTAGAAATCCCTCTAGGGACATAGAAATCCCTCTAGGGACATAGAAATCTATCCCTCTAGGGACATAGAAATCCCTCTTGGGACATAGAAATCCCTCTAGGGACATAGAAATCCCTCTAGGGACATAGAAATCTATCCCTCTAGGGACATAGAAATCCCTCTAGGGACCTAGAAATCCCTCTAGGGACATAGAAATCTATCCCTCTAGGGACATAGAAATCCCTCTTGGGACATAGAAATCCCTCTTGGGACATAGAAATCCCTCTTGGGACATAGAAATCCCTCTAGGGACATTGAAATCCCTCTAGGGACATAGAAATCTATCCCTCTAGGGACATAGAAATCCCTCTTGGGACATAGAAATCCCTCTTGGGACATAGAAATCCCTCTAGGGACATAGAAATCTATCCCTCTAGGGACATAGAAATCCCTCTAGGGACATAGAAATCCCTCCTGGGACATAGAAATCCCTCTAGGGACATAGAAATCCCTCTAGGGACATAGAAATCTATCCCTCTTGGGACATAGAAATCCCTCTAGGGACATAGAAATCTATCCCTCTAGGGACATAGAAATCCCTCTAGGGACATAGAAATCCCTCTTGGGACATAGAAATCCCTCTAGGGACATAGAAATCCCTCTAGGGACATAGAAATCTATCCCTCTAGGGACATAGAAATCCCTCTTGGGACAGAGAAATCCCTCTAGGGACATAGAAATCCCTCTAGGGACATAGAAATCTATCCCTCTAGGGACAAAGAAATCCCTCTAGGGACCTAGAAATCCCTCTTGGGACATAGAAATCCCTCTTGGGACATAGAAATCCCTCTAGGGACATTGAAATCCCTCTAGGGACATAGAAATCCCTCTAGCGACCTAGAAATCCCCCTAGCGACATAGAAATCCCTCTTGGGACATAGAAATCCCTCTAGGGACATAGAAATCTATCCCTCTAGGGACCTAGAAATCCCTCTAGGGACATAGAAATCCCTCTAGCGACATAGAAATCCCTCTAGGGACATAGAAATCCCTCTTGGGACATAGAAATCTATCCCTCTAGGGACATAGAAATCCCTCTAGGAACATAGAAATCTATCCCTCTAGGGACATAGAAATCCCTCTAGCGACATAGAAATCCCTCTAGGGACATAGAAATCCCTCTTGGGACATAGAAATCCCTCTAGGGACATAGAAATCCCTCTTGGGACATAGAAATCCCTCTTGGGACATAGAAATCCCTCTAGGGACATTGAAATCCCTCTAGGGACATAGAAATCTATCCCTCTAGGGACATAGAAATCCCTCTTGGGACATAGAATCCCTCTTGGGACATAGAAATCCCTCTAGGGACATAGAAATCTATCCCTCTAGGGACATAGAAATCCCTCTAGGGACATAGAAATCCCTCTTGGGACATAGAAATCCCTCTTGGGACATAGAAATCCCTCTAGGGACATAGAAATCCCTCTAGGGACATAGAAATCTATCCCTCTAGGGACATAGAAATCCCTCTAGGGACATAGAAATCCCTCTTGGGACATAGAAATCCCTCTTGGGACATAGAAATCCCTCTAGGGACATTGAAATCCCTCTAGGGACATAGAAATCTATCCCTCTAGGGACATAGAAATCCCTCTTGGGACATAGAAATCCCTCTTGGGACATAGAAATCCCTCTAGGGACATAGAAATCTATCCCTCTAGGGACATAGAAATCCCTCTAGGGACATAGAAATCCCTCTTGGGACATAGAAATCCCTCTAGGGACATAGAAATCCCTCTAGGGACATAGAAATCTATCCCTCTTGGGACATAGAAATCCCTCTAGGGACATAGAAATCTATCCCTCTAGGGACATAGAAATCCCTCTAGGGACATAGAAATCCCTCTTGGGACATAGAAATCCCTCTAGGGACATAGAAATCCCTCTAGGGACATAGAAATCCCTCTTGGGACATAGAAATCCCTCTAGGGACATAGAAATCCCTCTAGGGACATAGAAATCTATCCCTCTAGGGACATAGAAATCCCTCTAGGGACCTAGAAATCCCTCTTGGGACATAGAAATCCCTCTTGGGACATAGAAATCCCTCTAGGGACATTGAAATCCCTCTAGGGACATAGAAATCTATCCCTCTAGGGACATAGAAATCCCTCTTGGGACATAGAAATCCCTCTTGGGACATAGAAATCCCTCTTGGGACATAGAAATCCCTCTAGGGACATAGAAATCTATCCCTCTAGGGACCTAGAAATCCCTCTAGAGACATAGAAATCCCTCTAGCGACCTAGAAATCCCTCTAGCGACATAGAAATCCCTCTAGGGACATAGAAATCCCTCTTGGGACATAGAAATCTATCCCTCTAGGGACATAGAAATCCCTCTTGGGACATAGAAATCCCTCTAGGGACATAGAAATCTATCCCTCTAGGGACATAGAAATCCCTCTAGGGACATAGAAATCCCTCTTGGGACATAGAAATCCCTCTAGGGACATAGAAATCTATCCCTCTAGGGACATAGAAATCCCTCTTGGGACATAGAAATCCCTCTAGGGACATAGAAATCCCTCTAGGGACATAGAAATCTATCCCTCTAGGGACATAGAAATCCCTCTAGGAACCTAGAAATCCCTCTTGGGACATAGAAATCCCTCTTGGGACATAGAAATCCCTCTAGGGACATAGAAATCTATCCCTCTAGGGACATAGAAATCCCTCTAGGTACCTAGAAATCCCTCTGGGACATAGAAATCCCTCTAGGGACCTAGAAATCCCTCTAGCGACATAGAAATCCCTCTAAGGACATAGAAATCTCTCTCTCTAGGGACCTAGAAATCCCTCTAGGGACATAGAAATCCCTCTAGGGACATAGAAATCTATCCCTCTAGGGACATAGAAATCCCTCTTGGGACATAGAAATCCCTCTAGGGACATAGAAATCCCTCTAGGGACATAGAAATCTATCCCTCTAGGGACATAGAAATCCCTCTAGGGACCTAGAAATCCCTCTAGGGACATAGAAATCTATCCCTCTAGGGACATAGAAATCCCTCTTGGGACATAGAAATCCCTCTTGGGACATAGAAATCCCTCTTGGGACATAGAAATCCCTCTAGGGACATTGAAATCCCTCTAGGGACATAGAAATCTATCCCTCTAGGGACATAGAAATCCCTCTTGGGACATAGAAATCCCTCTTGGGACATAGAAATCCCTCTAGGGACATAGAAATCTATCCCTCTAGGGACATAGAAATCCCTCTAGGGACATAGAAATCCCTCCTGGGACATAGAAATCCCTCTAGGGACATAGAAATCCCTCTAGGGACATAGAAATCTATCCCTCTTGGGACATAGAAATCCCTCTAGGGACATAGAAATCTATCCCTCTAGGGACATAGAAATCCCTCTAGGGACATAGAAATCCCTCTTGGGACATAGAAATCCCTCTAGGGACATAGAAATCCCTCTAGGGACATAGAAATCTATCCCTCTAGGGACATAGAAATCCCTCTTGGGACAGAGAAATCCCTCTAGGGACATAGAAATCCCTCTAGGGACATAGAAATCTATCCCTCTAGGGACAAAGAAATCCCTCTAGGGACCTAGAAATCCCTCTTGGGACATAGAAATCCCTCTTGGGACATAGAAATCCCTCTAGGGACATTGAAATCCCTCTAGGGACATAGAAATCCCTCTAGCGACCTAGAAATCCCTCTAGCGACATAGAAATCCCTCTTGGGACATAGAAATCCCTCTAGGGACATAGAAATCTATCCCTCTAGGGACCTAGAAATCCCTCTAGGGACATAGAAATCCCTCTAGCGACATAGAAATCCCTCTAGGGACATAGAAATCCCTCTTGGGACATAGAAATCTATCCCTCTAGGGACATAGAAATCCCTCTAGGAACATAGAAATCTATCCCTCTAGGGACATAGAAATCCCTCTAGCGACATAGAAATCCCTCTAGGGACATAGAAATCCCTCTTGGGACATAGAAATCCCTCTAGGGACATAGAAATCCCTCTTGGGACATAGAAATCCCTCTTGGGACATAGAAATCCCTCTAGGGACATTGAAATCCCTCTAGGGACATAGAAATCTATCCCTCTAGGGACATAGAAATCCCTCTTGGGACATAGAATCCCTCTTGGGACATAGAAATCCCTCTAGGGACATAGAAATCTATCCCTCTAGGGACATAGAAATCCCTCTAGGGACATAGAAATCCCTCTTGGGACATAGAAATCCCTCTTGGGACATAGAAATCCCTCTAGGGACATAGAAATCCCTCTAGGGACATAGAAATCTATCCCTCTAGGGACATAGAAATCCCTCTAGGGACATAGAAATCCCTCTTGGGACATAGAAATCCCTCTTGGGACATAGAAATCCCTCTAGGGACATTGAAATCCCTCTAGGGACATAGAAATCTATCCCTCTAGGGACATAGAAATCCCTCTTGGGACATAGAAATCCCTCTTGGGACATAGAAATCCCTCTAGGGACATAGAAATCTATCCCTCTAGGGACATAGAAATCCCTCTAGGGACATAGAAATCCCTCTTGGGACATAGAAATCCCTCTAGGGACATAGAAATCCCTCTAGGGACATAGAAATCTATCCCTCTTGGGACATAGAAATCCCTCTAGGGACATAGAAATCTATCCCTCTAGGGACATAGAAATCCCTCTAGGGACATAGAAATCCCTCTTGGGACATAGAAATCCCTCTAGGGACATAGAAATCCCTCTAGGGACATAGAAATCCCTCTTGGGACATAGAAATCCCTCTAGGGACATAGAAATCTATCCCTCTAGGGACATAGAAATCCCTCTAGGGACATAGAAATCCCTCTTGGGACATAGAAATCCCTCTAGGGACATAGAAATCCCTCTAGGGACATAGAAATCTATCCCTCTAGGGACATAGAAATCCCTCTTGGGACAGAGAAATCCCTCTAGGGACATAGAAATCCCTCTAGGGACATAGAAATCTATCCCTCTAGGGACAAAGAAATCCCTCTAGGGACCTAGAAATCCCTCTTGGGACATAGAAATCCCTCTTGGGACATAGAAATCCCTCTAGGGACATTGAAATCCCTCTAGGGACATAGAAATCCCTCTAGCGACCTAGAAATCCCTCTAGCGACATAGAAATCCCTCTTGGGACATAGAAATCCCTCTAGGGACATAGAAATCTATCCCTCTAGGGACCTAGAAATCCCTCTAGGGACATAGAAATCCCTCTAGCGACATAGAAATCCCTCTAGGGACATAGAAATCCCTCTTGGGACATAGAAATCTATCCCTCTAGGGACATAGAAATCCCTCTAGGAACATAGAAATCTATCCCTCTAGGGACATAGAAATCCCTCTAGCGACATAGAAATCCCTCTAGGGACATAGAAATCCCTCTTGGGACATAGAAATCCCTCTAGGGACATAGAAATCCCTCTTGGGACATAGAAATCCCTCTTGGGACATAGAAATCCCTCTAGGGACATTGAAATCCCTCTAGGGACATAGAAATCTATCCCTCTAGGGACATAGAAATCCCTCTTGGGACATAGAATCCCTCTTGGGACATAGAAATCCCTCTAGGGACATAGAAATCTATCCCTCTAGGGACATAGAAATCCCTCTAGGGACATAGAAATCCCTCTTGGGACATAGAAATCCCTCTTGGGACATAGAAATCCCTCTAGGGACATAGAAATCCCTCTAGGGACATAGAAATCTATCCCTCTAGGGACATAGAAATCCCTCTAGGGACATAGAAATCCCTCTTGGGACATAGAAATCCCTCTTGGGACATAGAAATCCCTCTAGGGACATTGAAATCCCTCTAGGGACATAGAAATCTATCCCTCTAGGGACATAGAAATCCCTCTTGGGACATAGAAATCCCTCTTGGGACATAGAAATCCCTCTAGGGACATAGAAATCTATCCCTCTAGGGACATAGAAATCCCTCTAGGGACATAGAAATCCCTCTTGGGACATAGAAATCCCTCTAGGGACATAGAAATCCCTCTAGGGACATAGAAATCTATCCCTCTTGGGACATAGAAATCCCTCTAGGGACATAGAAATCTATCCCTCTAGGGACATAGAAATCCCTCTAGGGACATAGAAATCCCTCTTGGGACATAGAAATCCCTCTAGGGACATAGAAATCCCTCTAGGGACATAGAAATCCCTCTTGGGACATAGAAATCCCTCTAGGGACATAGAAATCCCTCTAGGGACATAGAAATCTATCCCTCTAGGGACATAGAAATCCCTCTAGGGACCTAGAAATCCCTCTTGGGACATAGAAATCCCTCTTGGGACATAGAAATCCCTCTAGGGACATTGAAATCCCTCTAGGGACATAGAAATCTATCCCTCTAGGGACATAGAAATCCCTCTTGGGACATAGAAATCCCTCTTGGGACATAGAAATCCCTCTTGGGACATAGAAATCCCTCTAGGGACATAGAAATCTATCCCTCTAGGGACATAGAAATCCCTCTTGGGACATAGAAATCCCTCTAGGGACATAGAAATCCCTCTAGGGACATAGAAATCTATCCCTCTAGGGACATAGAAATCCCTCTAGGAACCTAGAAATCCCTCTTGGGACATAGAAATCCCTCTTGGGACATAGAAATCCCTCTAGGGACATTGAAATCCCTCTAGGGACATAGAAATCTATCCCTCTAGGGACATAGAAATCCCTCTTGGGACATAGAAATCCCTCTTGGGACATAGAAATCCCTCTAGGGACATAGAAATCTATCCCTCTAGGGACCTAGAAATCCCTCTAGGGACATAGAAATCCCTCTAGCGACCTAGAAATCCCTCTAGCGACATAGAAATCCCTCTAGGGACATAGAAATCCCTCTTGGGACATAGAAATCTATCCCTCTAGGGACATAGAAATCCCTCTTGGGACATAGAAATCCCTCTAGGGACATAGAAATCCCTCTAGGGACATAGAAATCTATCCCTCTAGGGACATAGAAATCCCTCTAGGAACCTAGAAATCCCTCTTGGGACATAGAAATCCCTCTTGGGACATAGAAATCCCTCTAGGGACATTGAAATCCCTCTAGGGACATAGAAATCTATCCCTCTAGGGACATAGAAATCCCTCTTGGGACATAGAAATCCCTCTTGGGACATAGAAATCCCTCTAGGGACATAGAAATCTATCCCTCTAGGGACCTAGAAATCCCTCTAGGGACATAGAAATCCCTCTAGCGACCTAGAAATCCCTCTAGCGACATAGAAATCCCTCTAGGGACATAGAAATCCCTCTTGGGACATAGAAATCTATCCCTCTAGGGACATAGAAATCCCTCTTGGGACATAGAAATCCCTCTAGCGACCTAGAAATCCCTCTAGCGACATAGAAATCCCTCTAGGGACATAGAAATCCCTCTAGAGACATAGAAATCCCTCTAGGGACATAGAAATCCCTCTAGGGACATAGAAATCTATCCCTCTAGGGACATAGAAATCCCTCTAGGGACCTAGAAATCCCTCTAGGGACCTAGAAATCCCTCTAGGGACATAGAAATCTATCCCTCTAGGGACATAGAAATCCCTCTAGGGACATGGAAATCCCTCTTGGGACATAGAAATCCCTCTTGGGACATAGAAATCCCTCTAGGGACATTGAGATCCCTCTAGGGACATAGAAATCCCTCTAGGGACATAGAAATCTATCCCTCTAGGGACATAGAAATCTATCCCTCTTGGGACATAGAAATCCCTCTAGGGACATAGAAATCTATCCCTCTAGGGACATAGAAATCCCTCTAGGGACATAGAAATCCCTCTTGGGACATAGAAATCCCTCTAGGGACATAGAAATCTATCCCTCTAGGGACATAGAAATCCCTCTAGGTACCTAGAAATCCCTCTGGGACATAGAAATCCCTCTAGGGACCTAGAAATCCCTCTAGCGACATAGAAATCCCTCTAAGGACATAGAAATCTCTCTCTCTAGGGACCTAGAAATCCCTCTAGGGACATAGAAATCCCTCTAGGGACATAGAAATCTATCCCTCTAGGGACATAGAAATCCCTCTTGGGACATAGAAATCCCTCTAGGGACATAGAAATCCCTCTAGGGACATAGAAATCTATCCCTCTAGGGACATAGAAATCCCTCTAGCGACCTAGAAATCCCTCTAGCGACATAGAAATCCCTCTAGGGACATAGAAATCCCTCTAGAGACATAGAAATCCCTCTAGGGACATAGAAATCCCTCTAGGGACATAGAAATCTATCCCTCTAGGGACATAGAAATCCCTCTAGGGACCTAGAAATCCCTCTAGGGACCTAGAAATCCCTCTAGGGACATAGAAATCTATCCCTCTAGGGACATAGAAATCCCTCTAGGGACATGGAAATCCCTCTTGGGACATAGAAATCCCTCTTGGGACATAGAAATCCCTCTAGGGACATTGAGATCCCTCTAGGGACATAGAAATCCCTCTAGGGACATAGAAATCTATCCCTCTAGGGACATAGAAATCTATCCCTCTTGGGACATAGAAATCCCTCTAGGGACATAGAAATCTATCCCTCTAGGGACATAGAAATCCCTCTAGGGACATAGAAATCCCTCTTGGGACATAGAAATCCCTCTAGGGACATAGAAATCTATCCCTCTAGGGACATAGAAATCCCTCTAGGTACCTAGAAATCCCTCTGGGACATAGAAATCCCTCTAGGGACCTAGAAATCCCTCTAGCGACATAGAAATCCCTCTAAGGACATAGAAATCTCTCTCTTTAGGGACCTAGAAATCCCTCTAGGGACATAGAAATCCCTCTAGGGACATAGAAATCTATCCCTCTAGGGACATAGAAATCCCTCTTGGGACATAGAAATCCCTCTAGGGACATAGAAATCCCTCTAGGGACATAGAAATCTATCCCTCTAGGGACATAGAAATCCCTCTAGGGACCTAGAAATCCCTCTAGGGACATAGAAATCTATCCCTCTAGGGACATAGAAATCCCTCTTGGGACATAGAAATCCCTCTTGGGACATAGAAATCCCTCTTGGGACATAGAAATCCCTCTAGGGACATTGAAATCCCTCTAGGGACATAGAAATCTATCCCTCTAGGGACATAGAAATCCCTCTTGGGACATAGAAATCCCTCTTGGGACATAGAAATCCCTCTAGGGACATAGAAATCTATCCCTCTAGGGACATAGAAATCCCTCTAGGGACATAGAAATCCCTCCTGGGACATAGAAATCCCTCTAGGGACATAGAAATCCCTCTAGGGACATAGAAATCTATCCCTCTTGGGACATAGAAATCCCTCTAGGGACATAGAAATCTATCCCTCTAGGGACATAGAAATCCCTCTAGGGACATAGAAATCCCTCTTGGGACATAGAAATCCCTCTAGGGACATAGAAATCCCTCTAGGGACATAGAAATCTATCCCTCTAGGGACATAGAAATCCCTCTTGGGACAGAGAAATCCCTCTAGGGACATAGAAATCCCTCTAGGGACATAGAAATCTATCCCTCTAGGGACAAAGAAATCCCTCTAGGGACCTAGAAATCCCTCTTGGGACATAGAAATCCCTCTTGGGACATAGAAATCCCTCTAGGGACATTGAAATCCCTCTAGGGACATAGAAATCCCTCTAGCGACCTAGAAATCCCTCTAGCGACATAGAAATCCCTCTTGGGACATAGAAATCCCTCTAGGGACATAGAAATCTATCCCTCTAGGGACCTAGAAATCCCTCTAGGGACATAGAAATCCCTCTAGCGACATAGAAATCCCTCTAGGGACATAGAAATCCCTCTTGGGACATAGAAATCTATCCCTCTAGGGACATAGAAATCCCTCTAGGAACATAGAAATCTATCCCTCTAGGGACATAGAAATCCCTCTAGCGACATAGAAATCCCTCTAGGGACATAGAAATCCCTCTTGGGACATAGAAATCCCTCTAGGGACATAGAAATCCCTCTTGGGACATAGAAATCCCTCTTGGGACATAGAAATCCCTCTAGGGACATTGAAATCCCTCTAGGGACATAGAAATCTATCCCTCTAGGGACATAGAAATCCCTCTTGGGACATAGAATCCCTCTTGGGACATAGAAATCCCTCTAGGGACATAGAAATCTATCCCTCTAGGGACATAGAAATCCCTCTAGGGACATAGAAATCCCTCTTGGGACATAGAAATCCCTCTTGGGACATAGAAATCCCTCTAGGGACATAGAAATCCCTCTAGGGACATAGAAATCTATCCCTCTAGGGACATAGAAATCCCTCTAGGGACATAGAAATCCCTCTTGGGACATAGAAATCCCTCTTGGGACATAGAAATCCCTCTAGGGACATTGAAATCCCTCTAGGGACATAGAAATCTATCCCTCTAGGGACATAGAAATCCCTCTTGGGACATAGAAATCCCTCTTGGGACATAGAAATCCCTCTAGGGACATAGAAATCTATCCCTCTAGGGACATAGAAATCCCTCTAGGGACATAGAAATCCCTCTTGGGACATAGAAATCCCTCTAGGGACATAGAAATCCCTCTAGGGACATAGAAATCTATCCCTCTTGGGACATAGAAATCCCTCTAGGGACATAGAAATCTATCCCTCTAGGGACATAGAAATCCCTCTAGGGACATAGAAATCCCTCTTGGGACATAGAAATCCCTCTAGGGACATAGAAATCCCTCTAGGGACATAGAAATCCCTCTTGGGACATAGAAATCCCTCTAGGGACATAGAAATCCCTCTAGGGACATAGAAATCTATCCCTCTAGGGACATAGAAATCCCTCTAGGGACCTAGAAATCCCTCTTGGGACATAGAAATCCCTCTTGGGACATAGAAATCCCTCTAGGGACATTGAAATCCCTCTAGGGACATAGAAATCTATCCCTCTAGGGACATAGAAATCCCTCTTGGGACATAGAAATCCCTCTTGGGACATAGAAATCCCTCTTGGGACATAGAAATCCCTCTAGGGACATAGAAATCTATCCCTCTAGGGACCTAGAAATCCCTCTAGGGACATAGAAATCCCTCTAGCGACCTAGAAATCCCTCTAGCGACATAGAAATCCCTCTAGGGACATAGAAATCCCTCTTGGGACATAGAAATCTATCCCTCTAGGGACATAGAAATCCCTCTTGGGACATAGAAATCCCTCTAGCGACCTAGAAATCCCTCTAGCGACATAGAAATCCCTCTAGGGACATAGAAATCCCTCTAGGGACATAGAAATCCCTCTAGGGACATAGAAATCCCTCTAGGGACATAGAAATCTATCCCTCTAGGGACATAGAAATCCCTCTAGGGACCTAGAAATCCCTCTAGGGACCTAGAAATCCCTCTAGGGACATAGAAATCTATCCCTCTAGGGACATAGAAATCCCTCTAGGGACATAGAAATCCCTCTTGGGACATAGAAATCCCTCTTGGGACATAGAAATCCCTCTAGGGACATTGAGATCCCTCTAGGGACATAGAAATCCCTCTAGGGACATAGAAATCTATCCCTCTAGGGACATAGAAATCTATCCCTCTTGGGACATAGAAATCCCTCTAGGGACATAGAAATCTATCCCTCTAGGGACATAGAAATCCCTCTAGGGACATAGAAATCCCTCTTGGGACATAGAAATCCCTCTAGGGACATAGAAATCCCTCTAGGGACATAGAAATCTATCCCTCTAGGGACATAGAAATCCCTCTTGGGACATAGAAATCCCTCTAGGGACATAGAAATCCCTCTAGGGACATAGAAATCTATCCCTCTAGGGACATAGAAATCCCTCTAGGGACCTAGAAATCCCTCTGGGACATAGAAATCCCTCTAGGGACCTAGAAATCCCTCTAGCGACATAGAAATCCCTCTAAGGACATAGAAATCTCTCTCTCTAGGGACCTAGAAATCCCTCTAGGGACATAGAAATCCCTCTAGGGACATAGAAATCTATCCCTCTAGGGACATAGAAATCCCTCTTGGGACATAGAAATCCCTCTAGGGACATAGAAATCCCTCTAGGGACATAGAAATCTATCCCTCTAGGGACATAGAAATCCCTCTAGGGACCTAGAAATCCCTCTAGGGACATAGAAATCTATCCCTCTAGGGACATAGAAATCCCTCTAGGGACATAGAAATCCCTCTTGGGACATAGAAATCCCTCTTGGGACATAGAAATCCCTCTAGGGACATAGAAATCTATCCCTCTAGGGACATAGAAATCCCTCTAGGGACATAGAAATCCCTCTTGGGACATAGAAATCCCTCTTGGGACATAGAAATCCCTCTAGGGACATTGAAATCCCTCTAGGGACATAGAAATCCCTCTAAGGACATAGAAATCTCTCTCTCTAGGGACCTAGAAATCCCTCTAGGGACATAGAAATCCCTCTAGGGACATAGAAATCTATCCCTCTAGGGACATAGAAATCCCTCTAGGGACATAGAAATCCCTCTTGGGACATAGAAATCCCTCTAGGGACATAGAAATCCCTCTAGGGACATAGAAATCTATCCCTCTTGGGACATAGAAATCCCTCTAGGGACATAGAAATCTATCCCTCTAGGGACATAGAAATCCCTCTAGGGACATAGAAATCCCTCTTGGGACATAGAAATCCCTCTAGGGACATAGAAATCCCTCTAGGGACATAGAAATCTATCCCTCTAGGGACATAGAAATCCCTCTTGGGACATAGAAATCCCTCTAGGGACATAGAAATCCCTCTAGGGACATAGAAATCTATCCCTCTAGGGACATAGAAATCCCTCTAGGGACCTAGAAATCCCTCTTGGGACATAGAAATCCCTCTTGGGACATAGAAATCCCTCTAGGGACATTGAAATCCCTCTAGGGACATAGAAATCTATCCCTCTAGGGACATAGAAATCCCTCTTGGGACATAGAAATCCCTCTTGGGACATAGAAATCCCTCTTGGGACATAGAAATCCCTCTAGGGACATAGAAATCTATCCCTTCTAGGGACCTAGAAATCCCTCTAGGGACATAGAAATCCCTCTAGCGACCTAGAAATCCCTCTAGCGACATAGAAATCCCTCTAGGGACATAGAAATCCCTCTAGGGACATAGAAATCCTTCTAGGGACATAGAAATCTATCCCTCTAGGGACATAGAAATCCCTCTTGGGACATAGAAATCCCTCTAGGGACATAGAAATCCCTCTAGGGACATAGAAATCTATCCCTCTAGGGACATAGAAATCCCTCTAGGGACCTAGAAATCCCTCTGGGACATAGAAATCCCTCTAGGGACCTAGAAATCCCTCTAGCGACATAGAAATCCCTCTAAGGACATAGAAATCTCTCTCTCTAGGGACATAGAAATCCCTCTAGGGACCTAGAAATCCCTCTAGGGACATAGAAATCTATCCCTCTAGGGACATAGAAATCCCTCTAGGGACATAGAAATCCCTCTTGGGACATAGAAATCCCTCTTGGGACATAGAAATCCCTCTAGGGACATTGAATTCCCTCTAGGGACATAGAAATCTATCCCTCTAGGGACATAGAAATCCCTCTTGGGACATAGAAATCCCTCTTGGGACATAGAAATCCCTCTAGGGACATAGAAATCCCTCTAGGGACATAGAAATCTATCCCTCTAGGGACATAGAAATCCCTCTAGGGACATAGAAATCCCTCTTGGGACATAGAAATCCCTCTTGGAACATAGAAATCCCTCTTGGGACATAGAAATCCCTCTTGGGACATAGAAATCCCTCTAGGGACATAGAAATCTATCCCTCTAGGGACATAGAAATCCCTCTAGGGACATAGAAATCCCTCTTGGGACATAGAAATCCCTCTAGGGACATAGAAATCCCTCTAGGGACATAGAAATCTATCCCTCTTGGGACATAGAAATCCCTCTAGGGACATAGAAATCTATCCCTCTAGGGACATAGAAATCCCTCTAGGGACATAGAAATCCCTCTAGGGACATAGAAATCCCTCTAGCGACCTAGAAATCCCTCTAGCGACATAGAAATCCCTCTAGGGACATAGAAATCCCTCTTGGGACATAGAAATCTATCCCTCTAGGGACATAGAAATCCCTCTTGGGACATAGAAATCCCTCTAGCGACCTAGAAATCCCTCTAGCGACATAGAAATCCCTCTAGGGACATAGAAATCCCTCTAGGGACATAGAAATCCCTCTAGGGACATAGAAATCCCTCTAGGGACATAGAAATCTATCCCTCTAGGGACATAGAAATCCCTCTAGGGACCTAGAAATCCCTCTAGGGACCTAGAAATCCCTCTAGGGACATAGAAATCTATCCCTCTAGGGACATAGAAATCCCTCTAGGGACATAGAAATCCCTCTTGGGACATAGAAATCCCTCTTGGGACATAGAAATCCCTCTAGGGACATTGAGATCCCTCTAGGGACATAGAAATCCCTCTAGGGACATAGAAATCTATCCCTCTAGGGACATAGAAATCTATCCCTCTTGGGACATAGAAATCCCTCTAGGGACATAGAAATCTATCCCTCTAGGGACATAGAAATCCCTCTAGGGACATAGAAATCCCTCTTGGGACATAGAAATCCCTCTAGGGACATAGAAATCCCTCTAGGGACATTGAAATCCCTCTAGGGACATAGAAATCTATCCCTCTAGGGACATAGAAATCCCTCTTGGGACATAGAAATCCCTCTTGGGACATAGAAATCCCTCTAGGGACATAGAAATCTATCCCTCTAGGGACCTAGAAATCCCTCTAGGGACATAGAAATCCCTCTAGCGACCTAGAAATCCCTCTAGCGACATAGAAATCCCTCTAGGGACATAGAAATCCCTCTTGGGACATAGAAATCTATCCCTCTAGGGACATAGAAATCCCTCTTGGGACATAGAAATCCCTCTAGCGACCTAGAAATCCCTCTAGCGACATAGAAATCCCTCTAGGGACATAGAAATCCCTCTAGAGACATAGAAATCCCTCTAGGGACATAGAAATCCCTCTAGGGACATAGAAATCTATCCCTCTAGGGACATAGAAATCCCTCTAGGGACCTAGAAATCCCTCTAGGGACCTAGAAATCCCTCTAGGGACATAGAAATCTATCCCTCTAGGGACATAGAAATCCCTCTAGGGACATGGAAATCCCTCTTGGGACATAGAAATCCCTCTTGGGACATAGAAATCCCTCTAGGGACATTGAGATCCCTCTAGGGACATAGAAATCCCTCTAGGGACATAGAAATCTATCCCTCTAGGGACATAGAAATCTATCCCTCTTGGGACATAGAAATCCCTCTAGGGACATAGAAATCTATCCCTCTAGGGACATAGAAATCCCTCTAGGGACATAGAAATCCCTCTTGGGACATAGAAATCCCTCTAGGGACATAGAAATCTATCCCTCTAGGGACATAGAAATCCCTCTAGGTACCTAGAAATCCCTCTGGGACATAGAAATCCCTCTAGGGACCTAGAAATCCCTCTAGCGACATAGAAATCCCTCTAAGGACATAGAAATCTCTCTCTCTAGGGACCTAGAAATCCCTCTAGGGACATAGAAATCCCTCTAGGGACATAGAAATCTATCCCTCTAGGGACATAGAAATCCCTCTTGGGACATAGAAATCCCTCTAGGGACATAGAAATCCCTCTAGGGACATAGAAATCTATCCCTCTAGGGACATAGAAATCCCTCTAGGGACCTAGAAATCCCTCTAGGGACATAGAAAT
The DNA here is from genome assembly GCA_964056705.1 of Troilus luridus. Lineage (NCBI taxonomy): Eukaryota > Metazoa > Arthropoda > Insecta > Hemiptera > Pentatomidae > Troilus > Troilus luridus. Next base: position 1,041,366 of record CAXKTH010000067.1, read on the forward strand.
CTATCCCTCTAGGGACATAGAAATCCCTCTTGGGACATAGAAATCCCTCTTGGGACATAGAAATCCCTCTTGGGACATAGAAATCCCTCTAGGGACATTGAAATCCCTCTAGGGACATAGAAATCTATCCCTCTAGGGACATAGAAATCCCTCTTGGGACATAGAAATCCCTCTTGGGACATAGAAATCCCTCTAGGGACATAGAAATCTATCCCTCTAGGGACATAGAAATCCCTCTAGGGACATAGAAATCCCTCCTGGGACATAGAAATCCCTCTAGGGACATAGAAATCCCTCTAGGGACATAGAAATCTATCCCTCTTGGGACATAGAAATCCCGCTAGGGACATAGAAATCTATCCCTCTAGGGACATAGAAATCCCTCTAGGGACATAGAAATCCCTCTTGGGACATAGAAATCCCTCTAGGGACATAGAAATCCCTCTAGGGACATAGAAATCTATCCCTCTAGGGACATAGAAATCCCTCTTGGGACAGAGAAATCCCTCTAGGGACATAGAAATCCCTCTAGGGACATAGAAATCTATCCCTCTAGGGACAAAGAAATCCCTCTAGGGACCTAGAAATCCCTCTTGGGACATAGAAATCCCTCTTGGGACATAGAAATCCCTCTAGGGACATTGAAATCCCTCTAGGGACATAGAAATCCCTCTAGCGACCTAGAAATCCCTCTAGCGACATAGAAATCCCTCTTGGGACATAGAAATCCCTCTAGGGACATAGAAATCTATCCCTCTAGGGACCTAGAAATCCCTCTAGGGACATAGAAATCCCTCTAGCGACATAGAAATCCCTCTAGGGACATAGAAATCCCTCTTGGGACATAGAAATCTATCCCTCTAGGGACATAGAAATCCCTCTAGGAACATAGAAATCTATCCCTCTAGGGACATAGAAATCCCTCTAGCGACATAGAAATCCCTCTAGGGACATAGAAATCCCTCTTGGGACATAGAAATCCCTCTAGGGACATAGAAATCCCTCTTGGGACATAGAAATCCCTCTTGGGACATAGAAATCCCTCTAGGGACATTGAAATCCCTCTAGGGACATAGAAATCTATCCCTCTAGGGACATAGAAATCCCTCTTGGGACATAGAATCCCTCTTGGGACATAGAAATCCCTCTAGGGACATAGAAATCTATCCCTCTAGGGACATAGAAATCCCTCTAGGGACATAGAAATCCCTCTTGGGACATAGAAATCCCTCTTGGGACATAGAAATCCCTCTAGGGACATAGAAATCCCTCTAGGGACATAGAAATCTATCCCTCTAGGGACATAGAAATCCCTCTAGGGACATAGAAATCCCTCTTGGGACATAGAAATCCCTCTTGGGACATAGAAATCCCTCTAGGGACATTGAAATCCCTCTAGGGACATAGAAATCTATCCCTCTAGGGACATAGAAATCCCTCTTGGGACATAGAAATCCCTCTTGGGACATAGAAATCCCTCTAGGGACATAGAAATCTATCCCTCTAGGGACATAGAAATCCCTCTAGGGACATAGAAATCCCTCTTGGGACATAGAAATCCCTCTAGGGACATAGAAATCCCTCTAGGGACATAGAAATCTATCCCTCTTGGGACATAGAAATCCCTCTAGGGACATAGAAATCTATCCCTCTAGGGACATAGAAATCCCTCTAGGGACATAGAAATCCCTCTTGGGACATAGAAATCCCTCTAGGGACATAGAAATCCCTCTAGGGACATAGAAATCCCTCTTGGGACATAGAAATCCCTCTAGGGACATAGAAATCCCTCTAGGGACATAGAAATCTATCCCTCTAGGGACATAGAAATCCCTCTAGGGACCTAGAAATCCCTCTTGGGACATAGAAATCCCTCTTGGGACATAGAAATCCCTCTAGGGACATTGAAATCCCTCTAGGGACATAGAAATCTATCCCTCTAGGGACATAGAAATCCCTCTTGGGACATAGAAATCCCTCTTGGGACATAGAAATCCCTCTTGGGACATAGAAATCCCTCTAGGGACATAGAAATCTATCCCTCTAGGGACCTAGAAATCCCTCTAGGGACATAGAAATCCCTCTAGCGACCTAGAAATCCCTCTAGCGACATAGAAATCCCTCTAGGGACATAGAAATCCCTCTTGGGACATAGAAATCTATCCCTCTAGGGACATAGAAATCCCTCTTGGGACATAGAAATCCCTCTAGCGACCTAGAAATCCCTCTAGCGACATAGAAATCCCTCTAGGGACATAGAAATCCCTCTAGGGACATAGAAATCCCTCTAGGGACATAGAAATCCCTCTAGGGACATAGAAATCTATCCCTCTAGGGACATAGAAATCCCTCTAGGGACCTAGAAATCCCTCTAGGGACCTAGAAATCCCTCTAGGGACATAGAAATCTATCCCTCTAGGGACATAGAAATCCCTCTAGGGACATAGAAATCCCTCTTGGGACATAGAAATCCCTCTTGGGACATAGAAATCCCTCTAGGGACATTGAGATCCCTCTAGGGACATAGAAATCCCTCTAGGGACATAGAAATCTATCCCTCTAGGGACATAGAAATCTATCCCTCTTGGGACATAGAAATCCCTCTAGGGACATAGAAATCTATCCCTCTAGGGACATAGAAATCCCTCTAGGGACATAGAAATCCCTCTTGGGACATAGAAATCCCTCTAGGGACATAGAAATCCCTCTAGGGACATAGAAATCTATCCCTCTAGGGACATAGAAATCCCTCTTGGGACATAGAAATCCCTCTAGGGACATAGAAATCCCTCTAGGGACATAGAAATCTATCCCTCTAGGGACATAGAAATCCCTCTAGGGACCTAGAAATCCCTCTGGGACATAGAAATCCCTCTAGGGACCTAGAAATCCCTCTAGCGACATAGAAATCCCTCTAAGGACATAGAAATCTCTCTCTCTAGGGACCTAGAAATCCCTCTAGGGACATAGAAATCCCTCTAGGGACATAGAAATCTATCCCTCTAGGGACATAGAAATCCCTCTTGGGACATAGAAATCCCTCTAGGGACATAGAAATCCCTCTTGGGACATAGAAATCTATCCCTCTAGGGACATAGAAATCCCTCTAGGGACCTAGAAATCCCTCTAGGGACATAGAAATCTATCCCTCTAGGGACATAGAAATCCCTCTAGGGACATAGAAATCCCTCTTGGGACATAGAAATCCCTCTTGGGACATAGAAATCCCTCTAGGGACATAGAAATCTATCCCTCTAGGGACATAGAAATCCCTCTAGGGACATAGAAATCCCTCTTGGGACATAGAAATCCCTCTTGGGACATAGAAATCCCTCTAGGGACATTGAAATCCCTCTAGGGACATAGAAATCTATCCCTCTAGGGACATAGAAATCCCTCTTGGGACATAGAAATCCCTCTTGGGACATAGAAATCCCTCTAGGGACATAGAAATCTATCCCTCTAGGGACATAGAAATCCCTCTAGGGACATAGAAATCCCTCTTGGGACATAGAAATCCCTCTAGGGACATAGAAATCCCTCTAGGGACATAGAAATCTATCCCTCTTGGGACATAGAAATCCCTCTAGGGACATAGAAATCTATCCCTCTAGGGACATAGAAATCCCTCTAGGGACATAGAAATCCCTCTTGGGACATAGAAATCCCTCTAGGGACATAGAAATCCCTCTAGGGACATAGAAATCTATCCCTCTAGGGACATAGAAATCCCTCTTGGGACATAGAAATCCCTCTAGGGACATAGAAATCCCTCTAGGGACATAGAAATCTATCCCTCTAGGGACATAGAAATCCCTCTAGGGACCTAGAAATCCCTCTTGGGACATAGAAATCCCTCTTGGGACATAGAAATCCCTCTAGGGACATTGAAATCCCTCTAGGGACATAGAAATCTATCCCTCTAGGGACATAGAAATCCCTCTTGGGACATAGAAATCCCTCTTGGGACATAGAAATCCCTCTTGGGACATAGAAATCCCTCTAGGGACATAGAAATCTATCCCTTCTAGGGACCTAGAAATCCCTCTAGGGACATAGAAATCCCTCTAGCGACCTAGAAATCCCTCTAGCGACATAGAAATCCCTCTAGGGACATAGAAATCCCTCTAGGGACATAGAAATCCTTCTAGGGACATAGAAATCTATCCCTCTAGGGACATAGAAATCCCTCTTGGGACATAGAAATCCCTCTAGGGACATAGAAATCCCTCTAGGGACATAGAAATCTATCCCTCTAGGGACATAGAAATCCCTCTAGGGACCTAGAAATCCCTCTGGGACATAGAAATCCCTCTAGGGACCTAGAAATCCCTCTAGCGACATAGAAATCCCTCTAAGGACATAGAAATCTCTCTCTCTAGGGACATAGAAATCCCTCTAGGGACCTAGAAATCCCTCTAGGGACATAGAAATCTATCCCTCTAGGGACATAGAAATCCCTCTAGGGACATAGAAATCCCTCTTGGGACATAGAAATCCCTCTTGGGACATAGAAATCCCTCTAGGGACATTGAATTCCCTCTAGGGACATAGAAATCTATCCCTCTAGGGACATAGAAATCCCTCTTGGGACATAGAAATCCCTCTTGGGACATAGAAATCCCTCTAGGGACATAGAAATCCCTCTAGGGACATAGAAATCTATCCCTCTAGGGACATAGAAATCCCTCTAGGGACATAGAAATCCCTCTTGGGACATAGAAATCCCTCTTGGAACATAGAAATCCCTCTTGGGACATAGAAATCCCTCTTGGGACATAGAAATCCCTCTAGGGACATAGAAATCTATCCCTCTAGGGACATAGAAATCCCTCTAGGGACATAGAAATCCCTCTTGGGACATAGAAATCCCTCTAGGGACATAGAAATCCCTCTAGGGACATAGAAATCTATCCCTCTTGGGACATAGAAATCCCTCTAGGGACATAGAAATCTATCCCTCTAGGGACATAGAAATCCCTCTAGGGACATAGAAATCCCTCTAGGGACATAGAAATCCCTCTAGCGACCTAGAAATCCCTCTAGCGACATAGAAATCCCTCTAGGGACATAGAAATCCCTCTTGGGACATAGAAATCTATCCCTCTAGGGACATAGAAATCCCTCTTGGGACATAGAAATCCCTCTAGCGACCTAGAAATCCCTCTAGCGACATAGAAATCCCTCTAGGGACATAGAAATCCCTCTAGGGACATAGAAATCCCTCTAGGGACATAGAAATCCCTCTAGGGACATAGAAATCTATCCCTCTAGGGACATAGAAATCCCTCTAGGGACCTAGAAATCCCTCTAGGGACCTAGAAATCCCTCTAGGGACATAGAAATCTATCCCTCTAGGGACATAGAAATCCCTCTAGGGACATAGAAATCCCTCTTGGGACATAGAAATCCCTCTTGGGACATAGAAATCCCTCTAGGGACATTGAGATCCCTCTAGGGACATAGAAATCCCTCTAGGGACATAGAAATCTATCCCTCTAGGGACATAGAAATCTATCCCTCTTGGGACATAGAAATCCCTCTAGGGACATAGAAATCTATCCCTCTAGGGACATAGAAATCCCTCTAGGGACATAGAAATCCCTCTTGGGACATAGAAATCCCTCTAGGGACATAGAAATCCCTCTAGGGACATTGAAATCCCTCTAGGGACATAGAAATCTATCCCTCTAGGGACATAGAAATCCCTCTTGGGACATAGAAATCCCTCTAGGGACATAGAAATCCCTCTAGGGACATAGAAATCTATCCCTCTAGGGACATAGAAATCCCTCTAGGGACCTAGAAATCCCTCTGGGACATAGAAATCCCTCTAGGGACCTAGAAATCCCTCTAGCGACATAGAAATCCCTCTAAGGACATAGAAATCTCTCTCTCTAGGGACCTAGAAATCCCTCTGGGACATAGAAATCCCTCTAGGGACCTAGAAATCCCTCTAGCGACATAGAAATCCCTCTAAGGACATAGAAATCTCTCTCTCTAGGGACCTAGAAATCCCTCTAGGGACATAGAAATCCCTCTAGGGACATAGAAATCCCTCTTGGGACATAGAAATCCCTCTAGGGACATAGAAATCCCTCTAGGGACATAGAAATCTATCCCTCTAGGGACATAGAAATCCCTCTAGGGACCTAGAAATCCCTCTAGGGACATAGAAATCTATCCCTCTAGGGACATAGAAATCCCTCTAGGGACATAGAAATCCCTCTTGGGACATAGAAATCCCTCTTGGGACATAGAAATCCCTCTAGGGACATAGAAATCTATCCCTCTAGGGACATAGAAATCCCTCTAGGGACATAGAAATCCCTCTTGGGACATAGAAATCCCTCTTGGGACATAGAAATCCCTCTAGGGACATTGAAATCCCTCTAGGGACATAGAAATCTATCCCTCTAGGGACATAGAAATCCCTCTTGGGACATAGAAATCCCTCTTGGGACATAGAAATCCCTCTAGGGACATAGAAATCTATCCCTCTAGGGACATAGAAATCCCTCTAGGGACATAGAAATCCCTCTTGGGACATAGAAATCCCTCTAGGGACATAGAAATCCCTCTAGGGACATAGAAATCTATCCCTCTTGGGACATAGAAATCCCTCTAGGGACATAGAAATCTATCCCTCTAGGGACATAGAAATCCCTCTAGGGACATAGAAATCCCTCTTGGGACATAGAAATCCCTCTAGGGACATAGAAATCCCTCTAGGGACATAGAAATCTATCCCTCTAGGGACATAGAAATCCCTCTTGGGACATAGAAATCCCTCTAGGGACATAGAAATCCCTCTAGGGACATAGAAATCTATCCCTCTAGGGACATAGAAATCCCTCTAGGGACCTAGAAATCCTTCTTGGGACATAGAAATCCCTCTTGGGACATAGAAATCCCTCTAGGGACATTGAAATCCCTCTAGGGACATAGAAATCTATCCCTCTAGGGACATAGAAATCCCTCTTGGGACATAGAAATCCCTCTTGGGACATAGAAATCCCTCTTGGGACATAGAAATCCCTCTAGGGACATAGAAATCTATCCCTCTAGGGACCTAGAAATCCCTCTAGGGACATAGAAATCCCTCTAGCGACCTAGAAATCCCTCTAGCGACATAGAAATCCCTCTAGGGACATAGAAATCCCTCTAGGGACATAGAAATCCCTCTAGGGACATAGAAATCTATCCCTCTAGGGACATAGAAATCCCTCTTGGGACATAGAAATCCCTCTAGGGACATAGAAATCCCTCTAGGGACATAGAAATCTATCCCTCTAGGGACATAGAAATCCCTCTAGGGACCTAGAAATCCCTCTGGGACATAGAAATCCCTCTAGGGACCTAGAAATCCCTCTAGCGACATAGAAATCCCTCTAAGGACATAGAAATCTCTCTCTCTAGGGACATAGAAATCCCTCTAGGGACCTAGAAATCCCTCTAGGGACATAGAAATCTATCCCTCTAGGGACATAGAAATCCCTCTAGGGACATAGAAATCCCTCTTGGGACATAGAAATCCCTCTTGGGACATAGAAATCCCTCTAGGGACATTGAAATCCCTCTAGGGACATAGAAATCTATCCCTCTAGGGACATAGAAATCCCTCTTGGGACATAGAAATCCCTCTTGGGACATAGAAATCCCTCTAGGGACATAGAAATCCCTCTAGGGACATAGAAATCTATCCCTCTAGGGACATAGAAATCCCTCTAGGGACATAGAAATCCCTCTTGGGACATAGAAATCCCTCTTGGGACATAGAAATCCCTCTTGGGACATAGAAATCCCTCTTGGGACATAGAAATCCCTCTAGGGACATAGAAATCTATCCCTCTAGGGACATAGAAATCCCTCTAGGGACATAGAAATCCCTCTTGGGACATAGAAATCCCTCTAGGGACATAGAAATCCCTCTAGGGACATAGAAATCTATCCCTCTTGGGACATAGAAATCCCTCTAGGGACATAGAAATCTATCCCTCTAGGGACATAGAAATCCCTCTAGGGACATAGAAATCCCTCTTGGGACATAGAAATCCCTCTAGGGACATAGAAATCCCTCTAGGGACATAGAAATCTATCCCTCTAGGGACATAGAAATCCCTCTTGGGACAGAGAAATCCCTCTAGGGACATAGAAATCCCTCTAGGGACATAGAAATCTATCCCTCTAGGGACATAGAAATCCCTCTAGGGACCTAGAAATCCCTCTTGGGACATAGAAATCCCTCTTGGGACATAGAAATCCCTCTAGGGACATTGAAATCCCTCTAGGGACATAGAAATCCCTCTAGCGACCTAGAAATCCCTCTAGCGACATAGAAATCCCTCTTGGGACATAGAAATCCCTCTAGGGACATAGAAATCTATCCCTCTAGGGACCTAGAAATCCCTCTAGGGACATAGAAATCCCTCTAGCGACATAGAAATCCCTCTAGGGACATAGAAATCCCTCTTGGGACATAGAAATCTATCCCTCTAGGGACATAGAAATCCCTCTAGGAACATAGAAATCTATCCCTCTAGGGACATAGAAATCCCTCTAGCGACATAGAAATCCCTCTTGGGACATAGAAATCCCTCTTGGGACATAGAAATCCCTCTAGGGACATTGAAATCCCTCTAGGGACATAGAAATCTATCCCTCTAGGGACATAGAAATCCCTCTAGGGACATAGAAATCTATCCCTCTAGAGACATAGAAATCCCTCTTGGGACATAGAAATCCCTCTAGGGACATAGAAATCCCTCTAGGGACATAGAAATCTATCCCTCTAGGGACCTAGAAATCCCTCTTGGGACATAGAAATCCCTCTAGGGACATTGAAATCCCTCTAGGGACATAGAAATCTATTCCTCTAGGGACATAGAAATCCCTCTTAGGACATAGAAATCCCTCTTGGGACATAGAAATCCCTCTAGGGACATAGAAATCTATCCCTCTAGGGACCTAGAAATCCCTCTAGGGACATAGAAATCTATCCCTCTAGGGACATAGAAATCCCTCTTGGGACATAGAAATCCCTCTAGCGACCTAGAAATCCCTCTAGCGACATAGAAATCCCTCTAGGGACATAGAAATCCCTCTAGGGACATAGAAATCTATCCCTCTAGGGACATAGAAATCCCTCTTGGGACATAGAAATCCCTCTAGGGACATAGAAATCCCTCTAGGGACATAGAAATCTATCCCTCTAGGGACATAGAAATCCCTCTAGGGACCTAGAAATCCCTCTAGGGACATTGAAATCCCTCTAGGGACATAGAAATCTATCCCTCTAGGGACATAGAAATCCCTCTAGGGACATAGAAATCCCTCTTGGGACATAGAAATCCCTCTTGGGACATAGAAATCCCTCTAGGGACATAGAAATCCCTCTAGGGACATAGAAATCTATCCCTCTAGGGACATAGAAATCCCTCTAGGGACATTGAAATCCCTCTAGGGACATTGAAATCCCACTAGGGACATAGAAATCCCTCTAGGGACATAGAAATCTATCCCTCTAGGGACCTAGAAATCCCTCTAGCGACATAGAAATCCCTCTAGGGACATAGAAATCCCTCTAGGGACATAGAAATCCTTCTAGGGACCTAGAAATCCCTCTAGGGACATTGAAATCCCTCTAGCGACCTAGAAATCCCTCTAGCGACATAGAAATCCCTCTAGGGACATAGAAATCTCTCTCTCTAGGGACATAGAAATCCCTCTAGGGACATAGAAATCCCTCTTGGGACATAGAAATCTATCCCTCTAGGGACATAGAAATCCCTCTAGGGACCTAGAAATCCCTCTGGGACATAGAAATCCCTCTAGGGACCTAGAAATCCCTCTAGCGACATAGAAATCCCTCTAAGGACATAGAAATCTCTCTCTCTAGGGACCTAGAAATCCCTCTAGGGACATAGAAATCCCTCTAGGGACATAGAAATCCCTCTAGGGACATAGAAATCCCTCTTGGGACATAGAAATCCCTCTAGGGACATAGAAATCTATCCCTCTAGGGACATAGAAATCCCTCTTGGGACATAGAAATCCCTCTAGGGACATAGAAATCCCTCTAGGGACATAGAAATCTATCCCTCTAGGGACATAGAAATCCCTCTAGGGACCTAGAAATCCCTCTGGGACATAGAAATCCCTCTAGGGACCTAGAAATCCCTCTAGCGACATAGAAATCCCTCTAAGGACATAGAAATCTCTCTCTCTAGGGACCTAGAAATCCCTCTAGGGACATAGAAATCCCTCTAGGGACATAGAAATCTATCCCTCTAGGGACATAGAAATCCCTCTTGGGACATAGAAATTCCTCTAGGGACATAGAAATCCCTCTAGGGACATAGAAATCTATCCCTCTAGGGACATAGAAATCCCTCTAGGGACCTAGAAATCCCTCTAGGGACATAGAAATCTATCCCTCTAGGGACATAGAAATCCCTCTAGGGACATAGAAATCCCTCTTGGGACATAGAAATCCCTCTTGGGACATAGAAATCCCTCTAGGGACATAGAAATCTATCCCTCTAGGGACATAGAAATCCCTCTAGGGACATAGAAATCCCTCTTGGGACATAGAAATCCCTCTTGGGACATAGAAATCCCTCTAGGGACATTGAAATCCCTCTAGGGACATAGAAATCTATCCCTCTAGGGACATAGAAATCCCTCTTGGGACATAGAAATCCCTCTTGGGACATAGAAATCCCTCTAGGGACATAGAAATCTATCCCTCTAGGGACATAGAAATCCCTCTAGGGACATAGAAATCCCTCTTGGGACATAGAAATCCCTCTAGGGACATAGAAATCCCTCTAGGGACATAGAAATCTATCCCTCTTGGGACATAGAAATCCCTCTAGGGACATAGAAATCTATCCCTCTAGGGACATAGAAATCCCTCTAGGGACATAGAAATCCCTCTTGGGACATAGAAATCCCTCTAGGGACATAGAAATCCCTCTAGGGACATAGAAATCTATCCCTCTAGGGACATAGAAATCCCTCTTGGGACATAGAAATCCCTCTAGGGACATAGAAATCCCTCTAGGGACATAGAAATCTATCCCTCTAGGGACATAGAAATCCCTCTAGGGACCTAGAAATCCCTCTTGGGACATAGAAATCCCTCTTGGGACATAGAAATCCCTCTAGGGACATTGAAATCCCTCTAGGGACATAGAAATCTATCCCTCTAGGGACATAGAAATCCCTCTTGGGACATAGAAATCCCTCTTGGGACATAGAAATCCCTCTTGGGACATAGAAATCCCTCTAGGGACATAGAAATCTATCCCTCTAGGGACCTAGAAATCCCTCTAGGGACATAGAAATCCCTCTAGCGACCTAGAAATCCCTCTAGCGACATAGAAATCCCTCTAGGGACATAGAAATCCCTCTAGGGACATAGAAATCCCTCTAGGGACATAGAAATCTATCCCTCTAGGGACATAGAAATCCCTCTTGGGACATAGAAATCCCTCTAGGGACATAGAAATCCCTCTAGGGACATAGAAATCTATCCCTCTAGGGACATAGAAATCCCTCTAGGGACCTAGAAATCCCTCTGGGACATAGAAATCCCTCTAGGGACCTAGAAATCCCTCTAGCGACATAGAAATCCCTCTAAGGACATAGAAATCTCTCTCTCTAGGGACATAGAAATCCCTCTAGGGACCTAGAAATCCCTCTAGGGACATAGAAATCTATCCCTCTAGGGACATAGAAATCCCTCTAGGGACATAGAAATCCCTCTTGGGACATAGAAATCCCTCTTGGGACATAGAAATCCCTCTAGGGACATTGAAATCCCTCTAGGGACATAGAAATCTATCCCTCTAGGGACATAGAAATCCCTCTTGGGACATAGAAATCCCTCTTGGGACATAGAAATCCCTCTAGGGACATAGAAATCCCTCTAGGGACATAGAAATCTATCCCTCTAGGGACATAGAAATCCCTCTAGGGACATAGAAATCCCTCTTGGGACATAGAAATCCCTCTAGGGACATAGAAATCCCTCTAGGGACATAGAAATCTATCCCTCTTGGGACATAGAAATCCCTCTAGGGACATAGAAATCTATCCCTCTAGGGACATAGAAATCCCTCTAGGGACATAGAAATCCCTCTTGGGACATAGAAATCCCTCTAGGGACATAGAAATCCCTCTAGGGACATAGAAATCTATCCCTCTAGGGACATAGAAATCCCTCTTGGGACATAGAAATCCCTCTAGGGACATAGAAATCCCTCTAGGGACATAGAAATCTATCCCTCTAGGGACATAGAAATCCCTCTAGGGACCTAGAAATCCCTCTTGGGACATAGAAATCCCTCTTGGGACATAGAAATCCCTCTAGGGACATTGAAATCCCTCTAGGGACATAGAAATCTATCCCTCTAGGGACATATAAATCCCTCTTGGGACATAGAAATCCCTCTTGGGACATAGAAATCCCTCTTGGGACATAGAAATCCCTCTAGGGACATAGAAATCTATCCCTCTAGGGACCTAGAAATCCCTCTAGGGACATAGAAATCCCTCTAGCGACCTAGAAATCCCTCTAGCGACATAGAAATCCCTCTAGGGACATAGAAATCCCTCTAGGGACATAGAAATCCCTCTAGGGACATAGAAATCTATCCCTCTAGGGACATAGAAATCCCTCTTGGGACATAGAAATCCCTCTAGGGACATAGAAATCCCTCTAGGGACATAGAAATCTATCCCTCTAGGGACATAGAAATCCCTCTAGGGACCTAGAAATCCCTCTGGGACATAGAAATCCCTCTAGGGACCTAGAAATCCCTCTAGCGACATAGAAATCCCTCTAAGGACATAGAAATCTCTCTCTCTAGGGACATAGAAATCCCTCTAGGGACCTAGAAATCCCTCTAGGGACATAGAAATCTATCCCTCTAGGGACATAGAAATCCCTCTAGGGACATAGAAATCCCTCTTGGGACATAGAAATCCCTCTTGGGACATAGAAATCCCTCTAGGGACATTGAAATCCCTCTAGGGACATAGAAATCTATCCCTCTAGGGACATAGAAATCCCTCTTGGGACATAGAAATCCCTCTTGGGACATAGAAATCCCTCTAGGGACATAGAAATCCCTCTAGGGACATAGAAATCTATCCCTCTAGGGACATAGAAATCCCTCTAGGGAAATAGAAATCCCTCTTGGGACATAGAAATCCCTCTTGGGACATAGAAATCCCTCTTGGGACATAGAAATCCCTCTTGGGACATAGAAATCCCTCTAGGGACATAGAAATCTATCCCTCTAGGGACATAGAAATCCCTCTAGGGACATAGAAATCCCTCTTGGGACATAGAAATCCCTCTAGGGACATAGAAATCCCTCTAGGGACATAGAAATCTATCCCTCTTGGGACATAGAAATCCCTCTAGGGACATAGAAATCTATCCCTCTAGGGACATAGAAATCCCTCTAGGGACATAGAAATCCCTCTTGGGACATAGAAATCCCTCTAGGGACATAGAAATCCCTCTAGGGACATAGAAATCTATCCCTCTAGGGACATAGAAATCCCTCTTGGGACAGAGAAATCCCTCTAGGGACATAGAAATCCCTCTAGGGACATAGAAATCTATCCCTCTAGGGACATAGAAATCCCTCTAGGGACCTAGAAATCCCTCTTGGGACATAGAAATCCCTCTTGGGACATAGAAATCCCTCTAGGGACATTGAAATCCCTCTAGGGACATAGAAATCCCTCTAGCGACCTAGAAATCCCTCTAGCGACATAGAAATCCCTCTTGGGACATAGAAATCCCTCTAGGGACATAGAAATCTATCCCTCTAGGGACCTAGAAATCCCTCTAGGGACATAGAAATCCCTCTAGCGACATAGAAATCCATCTAGGGACATAGAAATCCCTCTTGGGACATAGAAATCTATCCCTCTAGGGACATAGAAATCCCTCTAGGAACATAGAAATCTATCCCTCTAGGGACATAGAAATCCCTCTAGCGACATAGAAATCCCTCTAGGGACATAGAAATCCCTCTTGGGACATAGAAATCCCTCTAGGGACATAGAAATCCCTCTAGGGACATAGAAATCTATCCCTCTAGAGACATAGAAATCCCTCTTGGGACATAGAAATCCCTCTAGGGACATAGAAATCCCTCTAGGGACATAGAAATCTATCCCTCTAGGGACCTAGAAATCCCTCTTGGGACATAGAAATCCCTCTTGGGACATAGAAATCCCTCTAGGGACATTGAAATCCCTCTAGGGACATAGAAATCTATCCCTCTAGGGACATAGAAATCCCTCTTGGGACATAGAAATCCCTCTTGGGACATAGAAATCCCTCTAGGGACATAGAAATCTATCCCTCTAGGGACCTAGAAATCCCTCTAGGGACATAGAAATCCCTCTAGCGACCTAGAAATCCCTCTAGCGACATAGAAATCCCTCTAGGGACATAGAAATCTATCCCTCTAGGGACATAGAAATCCCTCTTGGGACATAGAAATCCCTCTAGCGACCTAGAAATCCCTCTAGCGACATAGAAATCCCTCTAGGGACATAGAAATCCCTCTAGGGACATAGAAATCTATCCCTCTAGGGACATAGAAATCCCTCTTGGGACATAGAAATCCCTCTAGGGACATAGAAATCCCTCTAGGGACATAGAAATCTATCCCTCTAGGGACATAGAAATCCCTCTAGGGACCTAGAAATCCCTCTAGGGACATTGAAATCCCTCTAGGGACATAGAAATCTATCCCTCTAGGGACATAGAAATCCCTCTAGGGACATAGAAATCCCTCTTGGGACATAGAAATCCCTCTTGGGACATAGAAATCCCTCTAGCGACATAGAAATCCCTCTAGGGACATAGAAATCTATCCCTCTAGGGACATAGAAATCCCTCTAGGGACCTAGAAATCCCTCTAGGGACATTGAAATCCCACTAGGGACATAGAAATCCCTCTAGGGACATAGAAATCTATCCCTCTAGGGACCTAGAAATCCCTCTAGCGACATAGAAATCCCTCTAGGGACATAGAAATCCCTCTAGGGACATAGAAATCTATCCCTCTAGGGACCTAGAAATCCCTCTAGGGACCTAGAAATCCCTCTAGGGACATAGAAATCCCTCTAGGGACATAGAAATCCCTCTAGGGACCTAGAAATCCCTCTAGGGACCTAGAAATCCCTCTAGGGACATAGAAATCCCTCTAGGGACATAGAAATCCCTCTAGGGACATAGAAATCCCTCTAGGGACATAGAAATCCCTCTAGGGACCTAGAAATCCCTCTAGGGACATTGAAATCCCTCTAGCGACCTAGAAATCCCTCTAGCGACATAGAAATCCCTCTAGGGACATAGAAATCTCTCTCTCTAGGGACATAGAAATCCCTCTAGGGACCTAGAAATCCCTCTAGGGACATAGAAATCCCTCTAGGGACATAGAAATCTATCCCTCTAGGGACATAGAAATCCCTCTTGGGACATAGAAATCCCTCTTGGTACATAGAAATCCCTCTAGGGACATAGAAATCTATCCCTCTAGGGACATAGAAATCCCTCTAGGGACATAGAAATCCATCTTGGGACATAGAAATCCCTCTAGGGACATAGAAATCCCTCTAGGGACATAGAAATCTATCCCTCTAGGGACAGAGAAATCCCTCTAGGGACATAGAAATCCCTCTAGGGACATAGAAATCTATCCCTCTAGGGACATAGAAATCCCTCTAGGGACCTAGAAATCCCTCTTGGGACATAGAAATCCCTCTTGGGACATAGAAATCCCTCTAGGGACATTGAAATCCCTCTAGGGACATAGAAATCCCTCTAGCGACCTAGAAATCCCTCTAGCGACATAGAAATCCCTCTTGGGACATAGAAATCCCTCTAGGGACATAGAAATCTATCCCTCTAGGGACCTAGAAATCCCTCTAGGGACCTAGAAATCCCTCTAGGGACATAGAAATCCCTCTAGGGACATAGAAATCCCTCTTGGGACATAGAAATCTATCCCTCTAGGGACATAGAAATCCCTCTAGGAACATAGAAATCTATCCCTCTAGGGACATAGAAATCCCTCTAGGGACCTAGAAATCCCTCTTGGGACATAGAAATCCCTCTTGGGACATAGAAATCCCTCTAGGGACATTGAAATCCCTCTAGGGACATAGAAATCCCTCTAGCGACCTAGAAATCCCTCTAGCGACATAGAAATCCCTCTTGGGACATAGAAATCCCTCTAGGGACATAGAAATCTATCCCTCTAGGGACCTAGAAATCCCTCTAGGGACCTAGAAATCCCTCTAGGGACATAGAAATCCCTCTAGGGACATAGAAATCCCTCTTGGGACATAGAAATCTATCCCTCTAGGGACATAGAAATCCCTCTAGGAACATAGAAATCTATCCCTCTAGGGACATAGAAATCCCTCTAGCGACATAGAAATCCCTCTAGGAACATAGAAATCCCTCTTGGGACATAGAAATCCCTCTAGGGACATAGAAATCCCTCTAGGGACATAGAAATCTATCCCTCTAGAGACATAGAAATCCCTTTTGGGACATAGAAATCCCTCTAGGGACATAGAAATCCCTCTAGGGACATAGAAATCTATCCCTCTAGGGACCTAGAAATCCCTCTTGGGACATAGAAATCCCTCTTGGGACATAGAAATCCCTCTAGGGACATTGAAATCCCTCTAGGGACATAGAAATCTATCCCTCTAGGGACATAGAAATCCCTCTTGGGACATAGAAATCCCTCTTGGGACATAGAAATCCCTCTAGGGACATAGAAATCTATCCCTCTAGGGACCTAGAAATCCCTCTAGGGACATAGAAATCCCTCTAGCGACCTAGAAATCCCTCTAGCGACATAGAAATCCCTCTAGGGACATAGAAATCTATCCCTCTAGGGACATAGAAATCCCTCTTGGGACATAGAAATCCCTCTAGCGACCTAGAAATCCCTCTAGCGACATAGAAATCCCTCTAGGGACATAGAAATCCCTCTAGGGACATAGAAATCTATCCCTCTAGGGACATAGAAATCCCTCTTGGGACATAGAAATCCCTCTAGGGACATAGAAATCCCTCTAGGGACATAGAAATCTATCCCTCTAGGGACATAGAAATCCCTCTAGGGACCTAGAAATCCCTCTAGGGACATTGAAATCCCTCTAGGGACATAGAAATCTATCCCTCTAGGGACATAGAAATCCCTCTAGGGACATAGAAATCCCTCTTGGGACATAGAAATCCCTCTTGGGACATAGAAATCCCTCTAGCGACATAGAAATCCCTCTAGGGACATAGAAATCTATCCCTCTAGGGACATAGAAATCCCTCTAGGGACCTAGAAATCCCTCTAGGGACATTGAAATCCCTCTAGGGACATTGAAATCCCTCTAGGGACATAGAAATCTATCCCTCTAGGGACATAGAAATCCCTCTAGGGACATAGAAATCCCTCTAGGGACATAGAAATCTATCCCTCTAGGGACCTAGAAATCCCTCTAGCGACATAGAAATCCCTCTAGGGACATAGAAATCCCTCTAGGGACATAGAAATCTATCCCTCTAGGGACCTAGAAATCCCTCTAGGGACCTAGAAATCCCTCTAGGGACATAGAAATCCCTCTAGGGACATAGAAATCTATCCCTCTAGGGACATAGAAATCCCTCTAGGGACCTAGAAATCCCTCTAGGGACATTGAAATCCCTCTAGCGACCTAGAAATCCCTCTAGTGACATAGAAATCCCTCTAGGGACATAGAAATCTCTCTCTCTAGGGACATAGAAATCCCTCTAGGGACCTAGAAATCGCTCTAGGGACATAGAAATCCCTCTAGGGACATAGAAATCTATCCCTCTAGGGACATAGAAATCCCTCTTGGGACATAGAAATCCCTCTAGGGACATTGAAATCCCTCTAGGGACATAGAAATCTATCCCTCTAGGGACATAGAAATCCCTCTTGGGACATAGAAATCCCTCTTGGGACATAGAAATCCCTCTAGGGACATAGAAATCTATCCCTCTGGGGACCTAGAAATCCCTCTAGGGACATAGAAATCCCTCTAGCGACCTAGAAATCCCTCTAGCGACATAGAAATCCCTCTAGGGACATAGAAATCCCTCTTGGGACATAGAAATCTATCCCTCTAGGGACATAGAAATCCCTCTTGGGACAGAGAAATCCCTCTAGCGACCTAGAAATCCCTCTAGCGACATAGAAATCCCTCTAGGGACATAGAAATCCTTCTAGGGACATAGAAATCCCTCTAGGGACCTAGAAATCCCTCTAGGGACATAGAAATCCCTCTAGGGACATAGAAATCTATCCCTCTAGGGACATAGAAATCCCTCTTGGGACATAGAAATCCCTCTAGGGACATTGAAATCCCTCTAGGGACATAGAAATCTATCCCTCTAGGGACATAGAAATCCCTCTTGGGACATAGAAATCCCTCTTGGGACATAGAAATCCCTCTAGGGACATAGAAATCTATCCCTCTAGGGACCTAGAAATCCCTCTAGGGACATAGAAATCCCTCTAGCGACCTAGAAATCCCTCTAGCGACATAGAAATCCCTCTAGGGACATAGAAATCCCTCTTGGGACATAGAAATCTATCCCTCTAGGGACATAGAAATCCCTCTTGGGACAGAGAAATCCCTCTAGCGACCTAGAAATCCCTCTAGCGACATAGAAATCCCTCTAGGGACATAGAAATCCTTCTAGGGACATAGAAATCCCTCTAGGGACATAGAAATCTATCCCTCTAGGGACATAGAAATCCCTCTAGGGACCGAGAAATCCCTCTAGGGACCTAGAAATCCCTCTAGGGACATAGAAATCCCTCTTGGGACATAGAAATCCCTCTAGGGACATTGAAATCCCTCTAGGGACATAGAAATCTATCCCTCTAGCGACCTAGAAATCCCTCTAGCGACATAGAAATCCCTCTAGGGACATAGAAATCCCTCTAGGGACATAGAAATCTATCCCTCTAGGGACATAGAAATCCCTCTTGGGACATAGAAATCCCTCTAGGGACATAGAAATCCCTCTAGGGACATAGAAATCTATCCCTCTAGGGACATAGAAATCCCTCTAGGGACCTAGAAATCCCTCTAGGGACATTGAAATCCCTCTAGGGACATAGAAATCTATCCCTCTAGGGACATAGAAATCCCTCTAGGGACATAGAAATCCCTCTTGGGACATAGAAATCCCTCTTGGGACATAGAAATCCCTCTAGCGACATAGAAATCCCTCTAGGGACATAGAAATCTATCCCTCTAGGGACATAGAAATCCCTCTAGGGACCTAGAAATCCCTCTAGGGACATTGAAATCCCACTAGGGACATAGAAATCCCTCTAGGGACATAGAAATCTATCCCTCTAGGGACCTAGAAATCCCTCTAGCGACATAGAAATCCCTCTAGGGACATAGAAATCCCTCTAGGGACATAGAAATCTATCCCTCTAGGGACCTAGAAATCCCTCTAGGGACCTAGAAATCCCTCTAGGGACATAGAAATCCCTCTAGGGACATAGAAATCCCTCTAGGGACCTAGAAATCCCTCTAGGGACCTAGAAATCCCTCTAGGGACATAGAAATCCCTCTAGGGACATAGAAATCCCTCTAGGGACATAGAAATCCCTCTAGGGACCTAGAAATCCCTCTAGGGACATTGAAATCCCTCTAGCGACCTAGAAATCCCTCTAGCGACATAGAAATCCCTCTAGGGACATAGAAATCTCTCTCTCTAGGGACATAGAAATCCCTCTAGGGACCTAGAAATCCCTCTAGGGACATAGAAATCCCTCTAGGGACATAGAAATCTATCCCTCTAGGGACATAGAAATCCCTCTTGGGACATAGAAATCCCTCTTGGTACATAGAAATCCCTCTAGGGACATAGAAATCTATCCCTCTAGGGACATAGAAATCCCTCTAGGGACATAGAAATCCATCTTGGGACATAGAAATCCCTCTAGGGACATAGAAATCCCTCTAGGGACATAGAAATCTATCCCTCTAGGGACAGAGAAATCCCTCTAGGGACATAGAAATCCCTCTAGGGACATAGAAATCTATCCCTCTAGGGACATAGAAATCCCTCTAGGGACCTAGAAATCCCTCTTGGGACATAGAAATCCCTCTTGGGACATAGAAATCCCTCTAGGGACATTGAAATCCCTCTAGGGACATAGAAATCCCTCTAGCGACCTAGAAATCCCTCTAGCGACATAGAAATCCCTCTTGGGACATAGAAATCCCTCTAGGGACATAGAAATCTATCCCTCTAGGGACCTAGAAATCCCTCTAGGGACCTAGAAATCCCTCTAGGGACATAGAAATCCCTCTAGGGACATAGAAATCCCTCTTGGGACATAGAAATCTATCCCTCTAGGGACATAGAAATCCCTCTAGGAACATAGAAATCTATCCCTCTAGGGACATAGAAATCCCTCTAGGGACCTAGAAATCCCTCTTGGGACATAGAAATCCCTCTTGGGACATAGAAATCCCTCTAGGGACATTGAAATCCCTCTAGGGACATAGAAATCCCTCTAGCGACCTAGAAATCCCTCTAGCGACATAGAAATCCCTCTTGGGACATAGAAATCCCTCTAGGGACATAGAAATCTATCCCTCTAGGGACCTAGAAATCCCTCTAGGGACCTAGAAATCCCTCTAGGGACATAGAAATCCCTCTAGGGACATAGAAATCCCTCTTGGGACATAGAAATCTATCCCTCTAGGGACATAGAAATCCCTCTAGGAACATAGAAATCTATCCCTCTAGGGACATAGAAATCCCTCTAGCGACATAGAAATCCCTCTAGGGACATAGAAATCCCTCTTGGGACATAGAAATCCCTCTAGGGACATAGAAATCCCTCTAGGGACATAGAAATCTATCCCTCTAGAGACATAGAAATCCCTTTTGGGACATAGAAATCCCTCTAGGGACATAGAAATCCCTCTAGGGACATAGAAATCTATCCCTCTAGGGACCTAGAAATCCCTCTTGGGACATAGAAATCCCTCTTGGGACATAGAAATCCCTCTAGGGACATTGAAATCCCTCTAGGGACATAGAAATCTATCCCTCTAGGGACATAGAAATCCCTCTTGGGACATAGAAATCCCTCTTGGGACATAGAAATCCCTTTAGGGACATAGAAATCTATCCCTCTAGGGACCTAGAAATCCCTCTAGGGACATAGAAATCCCTCTAGCGACCTAGAAATCCCTCTAGCGACATAGAAATCCCTCTAGGGACATAGAAATCTATCCCTCTAGGGACATAGAAATCCCTCTTGGGACATAGAAATCCCTCTAGCGACCTAGAAATCCCTCTAGCGACATAGAAATCCCTCTAGGGACATAGAAATCCCTCTAGGGACATAGAAATCTATCCCTCTAGGGACATAGAAATCCCTCTTGGGACATAGAAATCCCTCTAGGGACATAGAAATCCCTCTAGGGACATAGAAATCTATCCCTCTAGGGACATAGAAATCCCTCTAGGGACCTAGAAATCCCTCTAGGGACATTGAAATCCCTCTAGGGACATAGAAATCTATCCCTCTAGGGACATAGAAATCCCTCTAGGGACATAGAAATCCCTCTTGGGACATAGAAATCCCTCTTGGGACATAGAAATCCCTCTAGCGACATAGAAATCCCTCTAGGGACATAGAAATCTATCCCTCTAGGGACATAGAAATCCCTCTAGGGACCTAGAAATCCCTCTAGGGACATTGAAATCCCTCTAGGGACATTGAAATCCCTCTAGGGACATAGAAATCTATCCCTCTAGGGACATAGAAATCCCTCTAGGGACATAGAAATCTATCCCTCTAGGGACCTAGAAATCCCTCTAGCGACATAGAAATCCCTCTAGGGACATAGAAATCCCTCTAGGGACATAGAAATCTATCCCTCTAGGGACCTAGAAATCCCTCTAGGGACCTAGAAATCCCTCTAGGGACATAGAAATCCCTCTAGGGACATAGAAATCTATCCCTCTAGGGACATAGAAATCCCTCTAGGGACCTAGAAATCCCTCTAGGGACATTGAAATCCCTCTAGCGACCTAGAAATCCCTCTAGTGACATAGAAATCCCTCTAGGGACATAGAAATCTCTCTCTCTAGGGACATAGAAATCCCTCTAGGGACCTAGAAATCCCTCTAGGGACATAGAAATCCCTCTAGGGACATAGAAATCTATCCCTCTAGGGACATAGAAATCCCTCTTGGGACATAGAAATCCCTCTAGGGACATTGAAATCCCTCTAGGGACATAGAAATCTATCCCTCTAGGGACATAGAAATCCCTCTTGGGACATAGAAATCCCTCTTGGGACATAGAAATCCCTCTAGGGACATAGAAATCTATCCCTCTGGGGACCTAGAAATCCCTCTAGGGACATAGAAATCCCTCTAGCGACCTAGAAATCCCTCTAGCGACATAGAAATCCCTCTAGGGACATAGAAATCCCTCTTGGGACATAGAAATCTATCCCTCTAGGGACATAGAAATCCCTCTTGGGACAGA
Source organism: Troilus luridus (assembly GCA_964056705.1). NCBI lineage: Eukaryota > Metazoa > Arthropoda > Insecta > Hemiptera > Pentatomidae > Troilus > Troilus luridus. Next base: position 1,063,976 of record CAXKTH010000067.1, read on the forward strand.
GAAATCCCTCTAGCGACCTAGAAATCCCTCTAGCGACATAGAAATCCCTCTAGGGACATAGAAATCCTTCTAGGGACATAGAAATCCCTCTAGGGACCTAGAAATCCCTCTAGGGACATAGAAATCCCTCTAGGGACACAGAAATCTATCCCTCTAGGGACATAGAAATCCCTCTTGGGACATAGAAATCCCTCTAGGGACATTGAAATCCCTCTAGGGACATAGAAATCTATCCCTCTAGGGACATAGAAATCCCTCTTGGGACATAGAAATCCCTCTTGGGACATAGAAATCCCTCTAGGGACATAGAAATCTATCCCTCTAGGGACCTAGAAATCCCTCTAGGGACATAGAAATCCCTCTAGCGACCTAGAAATCCCTCTAGCGACATAGAAATCCCTCTAGGGACATAGAAATCCCTCTTGGGACATAGAAATCTATCCCTCTAGGGACATAGAAATCCCTCTTGGGACAGAGAAATCCCTCTAGCGACCTAGAAATCCCTCTAGCGACATAGAAATCCCTCTAGGGACATAGAAATCCTTCTAGGGACATAGAAATCCCTCTAGGGACATAGAAATCTATCCCTCTAGGGACATAGAAATCCCTCTAGGGACATAGAAATCCATCTTGGGACATAGAAATCCCTCTAGGGACATAGAAATCCCTCTAGGGACATAGAAATCTATCCCTCTAGAGACATAGAAATCCCTCTTGGGACATAGAAATCCCTCTAGGGACATAGAAATCCCTCTAGGGACATAGAAATCTATCCCTCTAGGGACCTAGAAATCCCTCTTGGGACATAGAAATCCCTCTTGGGACATAGAAATCCCTCTAGGGACATTGAAATCCCTCTAGGGACATAGAAATCTATCCCTCTAGGGACATAGAAATCCCTCTTGGGACATAGAAATCCCTCTTGGGACATAGAAATCCCTCTAGGGACATAGAAATCTATCCCTCTAGGGACATAGAAATCCCTCTAGGGACCTAGAAATCCCTCTAGGGACATAGAAATCCCTCTAGGGACATAGAAATCCCTCTAGGGACATTGAAATCCCTCTAGGGACATAGAAATCTATCCCTCTAGGGACATAGAAATCCCTCTTGGGACATAGAAATCCCTCTAGGGACATAGAAATCCCTCTAGGGACATAGAATTCTATCCCTCTAGGGACATAGAAATCCCTCTTGGGACAGAGAAATCCCTCTAGGGACATAGAAATCCCTCTAGGGACATAGAAATCTATCCCTCTAGGGACATAGAAATCCCTCTAGGGACCTAGAAATCCCTCTTGGGACATAGAAATCCCTCTTGGGACATAGAAATCCCTCTAGGGACATTGAAATCCCTCTAGGGACATAGAAATCCCTCTAGCGACCTAGAAATCCCTCTAGCGACATAGAAATCCCTCTTGGGACATAGAAATCCCTCTAGGGACATAGAAATCTATCCCTCTAGGGACCTAGAAATCCCTCTAGCGACATAGAAATCCCTCTAGGGACATAGAAATCCCTCTTGGGACATAGAAATCTATCCCTCTAGGGACATAGAAATCCCTCTAGGAACATAGAAATCTATCCCTCTAGGGACATAGAAATCCCTCTAGCGACATAGAAATCCCTCTAGGGACATAGAAATCCCTCTTGGGACATAGAAATCCCTCTAGGGACATAGAAATCCCTCTAGGGACATAGAAATCTATCCCTCTAGAGACATAGAAATCCCTCTTGGGACATAGAAATCCCTCTAGGGACATAGAAATCCCTCTAGGGACATAGAAATCTATCCCTCTAGGGACCTAGAAATCCCTCTTGGGACATAGAAATCCCTCTTGGGACATAGAAATCCCTCTAGGGACATTGAAATCCCTCTAGGGACATAGAAATCTATCCCTCTAGGGACATAGAAATCCCTCTTGGGACATAGAAATCCCTCTTGGGACATAGAAATCCCTCTAGGGACATAGAAATCTATCCCTCTAGGGACCTAGAAATCCCTCTAGGGACATAGAAATCCCTCTAGCGACCTAGAAATCCCTCTAGCGACATAGAAATCCCTCTAGGGACATAGAAATCTATCCCTCTAGGGACATAGAAATCCCTCTTGGGACATAGAAATCCCTCTAGCGACCTAGAAATCCCTCTAGCGACATAGAAATCCCTCTAGGGACATAGAAATCCCTCTAGGGACATAGAAATCTATCCCTCTAGGGACATAGAAATCCCTCTTGGGACATAGAAATCCCTCTAGGGACATAGAAATCCCTCTAGGGACATAGAAATCTATCCCTCTAGGGACATAGAAATCCCTCTAGGGACCTAGAAATCCCTCTAGGGACATTGAAATCCCTCTAGGGACATAGAAATCTATCCCTCTAGGGACATAGAAATCCCTCTAGGGACATAGAAATCCCTCTTGGGACATAGAAATCCCTCTTGGGACATAGAAATCCCTCTAGCGACATAGAAATCCCTCTAGGGACATAGAAATCTATCCCTCTAGGGACATAGAAATCCCTCTAGGGACCTAGAAATCCCTCTAGGGACATTGAAATCCCACTAGGGACATAGAAATCCCTCTAGGGACATAGAAATCTATCCCTCTAGGGACCTAGAAATCCCTCTAGCGACATAGAAATCCCTCTAGGGACATAGAAATCCCTCTAGGGACATCGAAATCTATCCCTCTAGGGACCTAGAAATCCCTCTAGGGACCTAGAAATCCCTCTAGGGACATAGAAATCCCTCTAGGGACCTAGAAATCCCTCTAGGGACCTAGAAATCCCTCTAGGGACATAGAAATCCCTCTAGGGACATAGAAATCCCTCTAGGGACATAGAAATCCCTCTAGGGACCTAGAAATCCCTCTAGGGACATTGAAATCCCTCTAGCGACCTAGAAATCCCTCTAGCGACATAGAAATCCCTCTAGGGACATAGAAATCTCTCTCTCTAGGGACATAGAAATCCCTCTAGGGACCTAGAAATCCCTCTAGGGACATAGAAATCCCTCTAGGGACATAGAAATCTATCCCTCTAGGGACATAGAAATCCCTCTTGGGACATAGAAATCCCTCTTGGTACATAGAAATCCCTCTAGGGACATAGAAATCTATCCCTCTAGGGACATAGAAATCCCTCTAGGGACATAGAAATCCATCTTGGGACATAGAAATCCCTCTAGGGACATAGAAATCCCTCTAGGGACATAGAAATCTATCCCTCTAGAGACATAGAAATCCCTCTTGGGACATAGAAATCCCTCTAGGGACATAGAAATCCCTCTAGGGACATAGAAATCTATCCCTCTAGGGACCTAGAAATCCCTCTTGGGACATAGAAATCCCTCTTGGGACATAGAAATCCCTCTAGGGACATTGAAATCCCTCTAGGGACATAGAAATCTATCCCTCTAGGGACATAGAAATCCCTCTTGGGACATAGAAATCCCTCTTGGGACATAGAAATCCCTCTAGGGACATAGAAATCTATCCCTCTAGGGACCTAGAAATCCCTCTAGGGACATAGAAATCCCTCTAGCGACCTAGAAATCCCTCTAGCGACATAGAAATCCCTCTAGGGACATAGAAATCTATCCCTCTAGGGACATAGAAATCCCTCTTGGGACATAGAAATCCCTCTAGCGACCTAGAAATCCCTCTAGCGACATAGAAATCCCTCTAGGGACATAGAAATCCCTCTAGGGACATAGAAATCTATCCCTCTAGGGACATAGAAATCCCTCTTGGGACATAGAAATCCCTCTAGGGACATAGAAATCCCTCTAGGGACATAGAAATCTATCCCTCTAGGGACATAGAAATCCCTCTAGGGACCTAGAAATCCCTCTAGGGACATTGAAATCCCTCTAGGGACATAGAAATCTATCCCTCTAGGGACATAGAAATCCCTCTAGGGACATAGAAATCCCTCTTGGGACATAGAAATCCCTCTTGGGACATAGAAATCCCTCTAGCGACATAGAAATCCCTCTAGGGACCTAGAAATCCCTCTAGGGACATAGAAATCCCTCTAGGGACATAGAAATCCCTCTAGGGACATTGAAATCCCTCTAGGGACATAGAAATCTATCCCTCTAGGGACATAGAAATCCCTCTTGGGACATAGAAATCCCTCTAGGGACATAGAAATCCCTCTAGGGACATAGAATTCTATCCCTCTAGGGACATAGAAATCCCTCTTGGGACAGAGAAATCCCTCTAGGGACATAGAAATCCCTCTAGGGACATAGAAATCTATCCCTCTAGGGACATAGAAATCCCTCTAGGGACCTAGAAATCCCTCTTGGGACATAGAAATCCCTCTTGGGACATAGAAATCCCTCTAGGGACATTGAAATCCCTCTAGGGACATAGAAATCCCTCTAGCGACCTAGAAATCCCTCTAGCGACATAGAAATCCCTCTTGGGACATAGAAATCCCTCTAGGGACATAGAAATCTATCCCTCTAGGGACCTAGAAATCCCTCTAGTGACATAGAAATCCCTCTAGGGACATAGAAATCCCTCTTGGGACATAGAAATCTATCCCTCTAGGGACATAGAAATCCCTCTAGGAACATAGAAATCTATCCCTCTAGGGACATAGAAATCCCTCTAGCGACATAGAAATCCCTCTAGGGACATAGAAATCCCTCTTGGGACATAGAAATCCCTCTAGGGACATAGAAATCCCTCTAGGGACATAGAAATCTATCCCTCTAGAGACATAGAAATCCCTCTTGGGACATAGAAATCCCTCTAGGGACATAGAAATCCCTCTAGGGACATAGAAATCTATCCCTCTAGGGACCTAGAAATCCCTCTTGGGACATAGAAATCCCTCTTGGGACATAGAAATCCCTCTAGGGACATTGAAATCCCTCTAGGGACATAGAAATCTATCCCTCTAGGGACATAGAAATCCCTCTTGGGACATAGAAATCCCTCTTGGGACATAGAAATCCCTCTAGGGACATAGAAATCTATCCCTCTAGGGACCTAGAAATCCCTCTAGGGACATAGAAATCCCTCTAGCGACCTAGAAATCCCTCTAGCGACATGGAAATCCCTCTAGGGACATAGAAATCTATCCCTCTAGGGACATAGAAATCCCTCTTGGGACATAGAAATCCCTCTAGCGACCTAGAAATCCCTCTAGCGACATAGAAATCCCTCTAGGGACATAGAAATCCCTCTAGGGACATAGAAATCTATCCCTCTAGGGACATAGAAATCCCTCTTGGGACATAGAAATCCCTCTAGGGACATAGAAATCCCTCTAGGGACATAGAAATCTATCCCTCTAGGGACATAGAAATCCCTCTAGGGACCTAGAAATCCCTCTAGGGACATTGAAATCCCTCTAGGGACATAGAAATCTATCCCTCTAGGGACATAGAAATCCCTCTAGGGACATAGAAATCCCTCTTGGGACATAGAAATCCCTCTTGGGACATAGAAATCCCTCTAGCGACATAGAAATCCCTCTAGGGACATAGAAATCTATCCCTCTAGGGACATAGAAATCCCTCTAGGGACCTAGAAATCCCTCTAGGGACATTGAAATCCCACTAGGGACATAGAAATCCCTCTAGGGACATAGAAATCTATCCCTCTAGGGACCTAGAAATCCCTCTAGCGACATAGAAATCCCTCTAGGGACATAGAAATCCCTCTAGGGACATAGAAATCTATCCCTCTAGGGACCTAGAAATCCCTCTAGGGACCTAGAAATCCCTCTAGGGACATAGAAATCCCTCTAGGGACATAGAAATCCCTCTAGGGACCTAGAAATCCCTCTAGGGACCTAGAAATCCCTCTAGGGACATAGAAATCCCTCTAGGGACATAGAAATCCCTCTAGGGACATAGAAATCCCTCTAGGGACCTAGAAATCCCTCTAGGGACATTGAAATCCCTCTAGCGACCTAGAAATCCCTCTAGCGACATAGAAATCCCTCTAGGGACATAGAAATCTCTCTCTCTAGGGACATAGAAATCCCTCTAGGGACCTAGAAATCCCTCTAGGGACATAGAAATCCCTCTAGGGACATAGAAATCTATCCCTCTAGGGACATAGAAATCCCTCTTGGGACATAGAAATCCCTCTTGGTACATAGAAATCCCTCTAGGGACATAGAAATCTATCCCTCTAGGGACATAGAAATCCCTCTAGGGACATAGAAATCCATCTTGGGACATAGAAATCCCTCTAGGGACATAGAAATCCCTCTAGGGACATAGAAATCTATCCCTCTAGAGACATAGAAATCCCTCTTGGGACATAGAAATCCCTCTAGGGACATAGAAATCCCTCTAGGGACATAGAAATCTATCCCTCTAGGGACCTAGAAATCCCTCTTGGGACATAGAAATCCCTCTTGGGACATAGAAATCCCTCTAGGGACATTGAAATCCCTCTAGGGACATAGAAATCTATCCCTCTAGGGACATAGAAATCCCTCTTGGGACATAGAAATCCCTCTTGGGACATAGAAATCCCTCTAGGGACATAGAAATCTATCCCTCTAGGGACCTAGAAATCCCTCTAGGGACCTAGAAATCCCTCTAGGGACATAGAAATCCCTCTAGGGACATAGAAATCCCTCTAGGGACCTAGAAATCCCTCTAGGGACCTAGAAATCCCTCTAGGGACATAGAAATCCCTCTAGGGACATAGAAATCCCTCTAGCGACCTAGAAATCCCTCTAGCGACATAGAAATCCCTCTAGGGACATAGAAATCCCTCTAGGGACATAGAAATCTATCCCTCTAGGGACATAGAAATCCCTCTTGGGACATAGAAATCCCTCTAGGGACATAGAAATCCCTCTAGGGACATAGAAATCTATCCCTCTAGGGACATAGAAATCCCTCTAGGGACCTAGAAATCCCTCTAGGGACATTGAAATCCCTATAGGGACATAGAAATCTATCCCTCTAGGGACATAGAAATCCCTCTAGGGACATAGAAATCCCTCTTGGGACATAGAAATCCCTCTTGGGACATAGAAATCCCTCTAGCGACATAGAAATCCCTCTAGGGACATAGAAATCTATCCCTCTAGGGACATAGAAATCCCTCTAGGGACCTAGAAATCCCTCTAGGGACATTGAAATCCCACTAGGGACATAGAAATCCCTCTAGGGACATAGAAATCTATCCCTCTAGGGACCTAGAAATCCCTCTAGCGACATAGAAATCCCTCTAGGGACATAGAAATCCCTCTAGGGACATAGAAATCTATCCCTCTAGGGACCTAGAAATCCCTCTAGGGACCTAGAAATCCCTCTAGGGACATAGAAATCCCTCTAGGGACATAGAAATCCCTCTAGGGACCTAGAAATCCCTCTAGGGACCTAGAAATCCCTCTAGGGACATAGAAATCCCTCTAGGGACATAGAAATCCCTCTAGGGACATAGAAATCCCTCTAGGGACCTAGAAATCACTCTAGGGACATTGAAATCCCTCTAGCGACCTAGAAATCCCTCTAGCGACATAGAAATCCCTCTAGGGACATAGAAATCTCTCTCTCTAGGGACATAGAAATCCCTCTAGGGACCTAGAAATCCCTCTAGGGACATAGAAATCCCTCTAGGGACATAGAAATCTATCCCTCTAGGGACATAGAAATCCCTCTTGGGACATAGAAATCCCTCTTGGTACATAGAAATCCCTCTAGGGACATAGAAATCTATCCCTCTAGGGACATAGAAATCCCTCTAGGGACATAGAAATCCATCTTGGGACATAGAAATCCCTCTAGGGACATAGAAATCCCTCTAGGGACATAGAAATCTATCCCTCTAGGGACATAGAAATCCCTCTTGGGACAGAGAAATCCCTCTAGGGACATAGAAATCCCTCTAGGGACATAGAAATCTATCCCTCTAGGGACATAGAAATCCCTCTAGGGACCTAGAAATCCCTCTTGGGACATAGAAATCCCTCTTGGGACATAGAAATCCCTCTAGGGACATTGAAATCCCTCTAGGGACATAGAAATCCCTCTAGCGACCTAGAAATCCCTCTAGCGACATAGAAATCCCTCTTGGGACATAGAAATCCCTCTAGGGACATAGAAATCTATCCCTCTAGGGACCTAGAAATCCCTCTAGGGACATAGAAATCCCTCTAGCGACATAGAAATCCCTCTAGGGACATAGAAATCCCTCTTGGGACATAGAAATCTATCCCTCTAGGGACATAGAAATCCCTCTAGGAACATAGAAATCTATCCCTCTAGGGACATAGAAATCCCTCTAGCGACATAGAAATCCCTCTAGGGACATAGAAATCCCTCTTGGGACATAGAAATCCCTCTAGGGACATAGAAATCCCTCTAGGGACATAGAAATCTATCCCTCTAGAGACATAGAAATCCCTTTTGGGACATAGAAATCCCTCTAGGGACATAGAAATCCCTCTAGGGACATAGAAATCTATCCCTCTAGGGACCTAGAAATCCCTCTTGGGACATAGAAATCCCTCTTGGGACATAGAAATCCCTCTAGGGACATTGAAATCCCTCTAGGGACATAGAAATCTATCCCTCTAGGGACATAGAAATCCCTCTTGAGACATAGAAATCCCTCTTGGGACATAGAAATCCCTCTAGGGACATAGAAATCTATCCCTCTAGGGACCTAGAAATCCCTCTAGGGACATAGAAATCCCTCTAGCGACCTAGAAATCCCTCTAGCGACATAGAAATCCCTCTAGGGACATAGAAATCTATCCCTCTAGCCACCTAGAAATCCCTCTAGCGACATAGAAATCCCTCTAGGGACATAGAAATCCCTCTAGGGACATAGAAATCTATCCCTCTAGGGACATAGAAATCCCTCTAGGGACATAGAAATCCCTCTTGGGACATAGAAATCCCTCTTGGGACATAGAAATCCCTCTAGCGACATAGAAATCCCTCTAGGGACATAGAAATCTATCCCTCTAGGGACATAGAAATCCCTCTAGGGACCTAGAAATCCCTCTAGGGACATTGAAATCCCACTAGGGACATAGAAATCCCTCTAGGGACATAGAAATCTATCCCTCTAGGGACCTAGAAATCCCTCTAGCGACATAGAAATCCCTCTAGGGACATAGAAATCCCTCTAGGGACATAGAAATCTATCCCTCTAGGGACCTAGAAATCCCTCTAGGGACCTAGAAATCCCTCTAGGGACATAGAAATCCCTCTAGGGACATAGAAATCCCTCTAGGGACCTAGAAATCCCTCTAGGGACCTAGAAATCCCTCTAGGGACATAGAAATCCCTCTAGGGACATAGAAATCCCTCTAGGGACATAGAAATCCCTCTAGGGACCTAGAAATCACTCTAGGGACATTGAAATCCCTCTAGCGACCTAGAAATCCCTCTAGCGACATAGAAATCCCTCTAGGGACATAGAAATCTCTCTCTCTAGGGACATAGAAATCCCTCTAGGGACCTAGAAATCCCTCTAGGGACATAGAAATCCCTCTAGGGACATAGAAATCTATCCCTCTAGGGACATAGAAATCCCTCTTGGGACATAGAAATCCCTCTTGGTACATAGAAATCCCTCTAGGGACATAGAAATCTATCCCTCTAGGGACATAGAAATCCCTCTAGGGACATAGAAATCCATCTTGGGACATAGAAATCCCTCTAGGGACATAGAAATCCCTCTAGGGACATAGAAATCTATCCCTCTAGGGACATAGAAATCCCTCTTGGGACAGAGAAATCCCTCTAGGGACATAGAAATCCCTCTAGGGACATAGAAATCTATCCCTCTAGGGACATAGAAATCCCTCTAGGGACCTAGAAATCCCTCTTGGGACATAGAAATCCCTCTTGGGACATAGAAATCCCTCTAGGGACATTGAAATCCCTCTAGGGACATAGAAATCCCTCTAGCGACCTAGAAATCCCTCTAGCGACATAGAAATCCCTCTTGGGACATAGAAATCCCTCTAGGGACATAGAAATCTATCCCTCTAGGGACCTAGAAATCCCTCTAGGGACATAGAAATCCCTCTAGCGACATAGAAATCCCTCTAGGGACATAGAAATCCCTCTTGGGACATAGAAATCTATCCCTCTAGGGACATAGAAATCCCTCTAGGAACATAGAAATCTATCCCTCTAGGGACATAGAAATCCCTCTAGCGACATAGAAATCCCTCTAGGGACATAGAAATCCCTCTTGGGACATAGAAATCCCTCTAGGGACATAGAAATCCCTCTAGGGACATAGAAATCTATCCCTCTAGAGACATAGAAATCCCTTTTGGGACATAGAAATCCCTCTAGGGACATAGAAATCCCTCTAGGGACATAGAAATCTATCCCTCTAGGGACCTAGAAATCCCTCTTGGGACATAGAAATCCCTCTTGGGACATAGAAATCCCTCTAGGGACATTGAAATCCCTCTAGGGACATAGAAATCTATCCCTCTAGGGACATAGAAATCCCTCTTGAGACATAGAAATCCCTCTTGGGACATAGAAATCCCTCTAGGGACATAGAAATCTATCCCTCTAGGGACCTAGAAATCCCTCTAGGGACATAGAAATCCCTCTAGCGACCTAGAAATCCCTCTAGCGACATAGAAATCCCTCTAGGGACATAGAAATCTATCCCTCTAGCCACCTAGAAATCCCTCTAGCGACATAGAAATCCCTCTAGGGACATAGAAATCCCTCTAGGGACATAGAAATCTATCCCTCTAGGGACATAGAAATCCCTCTTGGGACATAGAAATCCCTCTAGGGACATAGAAATCCCTCTAGGGACATAGAAATCTATCCCTCTAGGGACATAGAAATCCCTCTAGGGACCTAGAAATCCCTCTAGGGACATTGAAATCCCTCTAGGGACATAGAAATCTATCCCTCTAGGGACATAGAAATCCCTCTAGGGACATAGAAATCCCTCTTGGGACATAGAAATCCCTCTTGGGACATAGAAATCCCTCTAGCGACATAGAAATCCCTCTAGGGACATAGAAATCTATCCCTCTAGGGACATAGAAATCCCTCTAGGGACCTAGAAATCCCTCTAGGGACATTGAAATCCCTCTAGGGACATAGAAATCCCTCTAGGGACATAGAAATCTATCCCTCTAGGGACCTAGAAATCCCTCTAGCGACATAGAAATCCCTCTAGGGACATAGAAATCCCTCTAGGGACATAGAAATCTATCCCTCTAGGGACCTAGAAATCCCTCTAGGGACCTAGAAATCCCTCTAGGGACATAGAAATCCCTCTAGGGACATAGAAATCTATCCCTCTAGGGACATAGAAATCCCTCTAGGGACCTAGAAATCCCTCTAGGGACATTGAAATCCCTCTAGCGACCTAGAAATCCCTCTAGTGACATAGAAATCCCTCTAGGGACATAGAAATCTCTCTCTCTAGGGACATAGAAATCCCTCTAGGGACCTAGAAATCCCTCTAGGGACATAGAAATCCCTCTAGGGACATAGAAATCTATCCCTCTAGGGACATAGAAATCCCTCTTGGGACATAGAAATCCCTCTAGGGACATTGAAATCCCTCTAGGGACATAGAAATCTATCCCTCTAGGGACATAGAAATCCCTCTTGGGACATAGAAATCCCTCTTGGGACATAGAAATCCCTCTAGGGACATAGAAATCTATCCCTCTAGGGACCTAGAAATCCCTCTAGGGACATAGAAATCCCTCTAGCGACCTAGAAATCCCTCTAGCGACATAGAAATCCCTCTAGGGACATAGAAATCCCTCTTGGGACATAGAAATCTATCCCTCTAGGGACATAGAAATCCCTCTTGGGACATAGAAATCCCTCTAGGGACCTAGAAATCCCTCTAGCGACATAGAAATCCCTCTAGGGACATAGAAATCCTTCTAGGGACATAGAAATCCCTCTAGGGACATAGAAATCTATCCCTCTAGGGACATAGAAATCCCTCTAGGGACCTAGAAATCCCTCTAGGGACCTAGAAATCCCTCTAGGGACATAGAAATCCCTCTTGGGACATAGAAATCCCTCTAGGGACATTGAAATCCCTCTAGGGACAGAGAAATCTATCCCTCTAGGGACATAGAAATCCCTCTAGGGACCTAGAAATCCCTCTAGGGACATAGAAATCCCTCTTGGGACATAGAAATCCCTCTAGGGACATTGAAATCCCTCTAGGGACATAGAAATCTATCCCTCTAGGGACATAGAAATCCCTCTTGGGACATAGAAATCCCTCTTGGGACATAGAAATCCCTCTAGGGACATAGAAATCCCTCTAGGGACATAGAAATCTATCCCTCTAGGGACATAGAAATCCCTCTAGGGACCTAGAAATCCCTCTAGGGACATAGAAATCCCTCTAGGGACATAGAAATCCCTCTAGGGACATTGAAATCCCTCTAGGGACATAGAAATCTATCCCTCTAGGGACATAGAAATCCCTCTTGGGACATCGAAATCCCTCTAGGGACATAGAAATCCCTCTAGGGACATTGAAATCCCTCTAGGGACATAGAAATCTATCCCTCTAGGGACATAGAAATCCCTCTTGGGACATAGAAATCCCTCTTGGGACATAGAAATCCCTCTAGGGACATAGAAATCTATCCCTCTAGGGACATAGAAATCCCTCTAGGGACATAGAAATCCCTCTTGGGACATAGAAATCCCTCTAGGGACATAGAAATCCCTCTAGGGACATAGAAATCTATCCCTCTTGGGACATAGAAATCCCTCTAGGGACATAGAAATCCCTCTAGGGACATAGAAATCCCTCTTGGGACATAGAAATCCCTCTAGGGACATAGAAATCCCTCTAGGGACATAGAAATCCCTCTTGGGACATAGAAATCCCTCTAGGGACATAGAAATCCCTCTAGGGACATAGAAATCTATCCCTCTAGGGACATAGAAATCCCTCTTGGGACATAGAAATCCCTCTAGGGACATAGAAATCTATCCCTCTAGGGACCTAGAAATCCCTCTTGGGACATAGAAATCCCTCTTGGGACATAGAAATCCCTCTAGGGACCTAGAAATCCCTCTAGGGACATAGAAATCCCTCTAGGGACATAGAAATCCCTCTAGGGACATTGAAATCCCTCTAGGGACATAGAAATCTATCCCTCTAGGGACATAGAAATCCCTCTTGGGACATAGAAATCCCTCTAGGGACATAGAAATCCCTCTAGGGACATTGAAATCCCTCTAGGGACATAGAAATCTATCCCTCTAGGGACATAGAAATCCCTCTTGGGACATAGAAATCCCTCTTGGGACATAGAAATCCCTCTAGGGACATAGAAATCTATCCCTCTAGGGACATAGAAATCCCTCTAGGGACATAGAAATCCCTCTAGGGACATAGAAATCTATCCCTCTTGGGACATAGAAATCCCTCTAGGGACATAGAAATCTATCCCTCTAGGGACATAGAAATCCCTCTAGGGACATAGAAATCCCTCTTGGGACATAGAAATCCCTCTAGGGACATAGAAATCCCTCTAGGGACATAGAAATCCCTCTTGGGACATAGAAATCCCTCTAGGGACATAGAAATCTATCCCTCTAGGGACATAGAAATCCCTCTTGGGACATAGAAATCCCTCTAGGGACATAGAAATCTATCCCTCTAGGGACCTAGAAATCCCTCTTGGGACATAGAAATCCCTCTTGGGACATAGAAATCCCTCTAGGGACATTGAAATCCCTCTAGGGACATAGAAATCTATCCCTCTAGGGACATAGAAATCCCTCTTGGGACATAGAAATCCCTCTTGGGACATAGAAATCCCATTAGGGACATTGAAATCCCTCTAGGGACATAGAAATCTATCCCTCTAGGGACATAGAAATCCCTCTTGGGACATAGAAATCCCTCTAGGGACATAGAAATCCCTCTAGGGACATAGAAATCCCTCTAGGGACCTAGAAATCCCTCTAGGGACATAGAAATCCCTCTAGGGACCTAGAAATCCCTCTAGGGACCTAGAAATCCCTCTAGGGACATAGAAATCCCTCTTGGGACATAGAAATCCCTCTAGGGACATTGAAATCCCTCTAGGGACAGAGAAATCTATCCCTCTAGGGACATAGAAATCCCTCTAGGGACCTAGAAATCCCTCTAGGGACATAGAAATCCCTCTTGGGACATAGAAATCCCTCTAGGGACATTGAAATCCCTCTAGGGACATAGAAATCTATCCCTCTAGGGACATAGAAATCCCTCTTGGGACATAGAAATCCCTCTTGGGACATAGAAATCCCTCTAGGGACATAGAAATCCCTCTAGGGACATAGAAATCTATCCCTCTAGGGACATAGAAATCCCTCTAGGGACCTAGAAATCCCTCTAGGGACATAGAAATCCCTCTAGGGACATAGAAATCCCTCTAGGGACATTGAAATCCCTCTAGGGACATAGAAATCTATCCCTCTAGGGACATAGAAATCCCTCTTGGGACATAGAAATCCCTCTAGGGACATAGAAATCCCTCTAGGGACATTGAAATCCCTCTAGGGACATAGAAATCTATCCCTCTAGGGACATAGAAATCCCTCTTGGGACATAGAAATCCCTCTTGGGACATAGAAATCCCTCTAGGGACATAGAAATCTATCCCTCTAGGGACATAGAAATCCCTCTAGGGACATAGAAATCCCTCTTGGGACATAGAAATCCCTCTAGGGACATAGAAATCCCTCTAGGGACATAGAAATCTATCCCTCTTGGGACATAGAAATCCCTCTAGGGACATAGAAATCTATCCCTCTAGGGACATAGAAATCCCTCTAGGGACATAGAAATCCCTCTTGGGACATAGAAATCCCTCTAGGGACATAGAAATCCCTCTAGGGACATAGAAATCCCTCTTGGGACATAGAAATCCCTCTAGGGACATAGAAATCCCTCTAGGGACATAGAAATCTATCCCTCTAGGGACATAGAAATCCCTCTTGGGACATAGAAATCCCTCTAGGGACATAGAAATCTATCCCTCTAGGGACCTAGAAATCCCTCTTGGGACATAGAAATCCCTCTTGGGACATAGAAATCCCTCTAGGGACCTAGAAATCCCTCTAGGGACATAGAAATCCCTCTAGGGACATAGAAATCCCTCTAGGGACATTGAAATCCCTCTAGGGACATAGAAATCTATCCCTCTAGGGACATAGAAATCCCTCTTGGGACATAGAAATCCCTCTAGGGACATAGAAATCCCTCTAGGGACATTGAAATCCCTCTAGGGACATAGAAATCTATCCCTCTAGGGACATAGAAATCCCTCTTGGGACATAGAAATCCCTCTTGGGACATAGAAATCCCTCTAGGGACATAGAAATCTATCCCTCTAGGGACATAGAAATCCCTCTAGGGACATAGAAATCCCTCTAGGGACATAGAAATCTATCCCTCTTGGGACATAGAAATCCCTCTAGGGACATAGAAATCTATCCCTCTAGGGACATAGAAATCCCTCTAGGGACATAGAAATCCCTCTTGGGACATAGAAATCCCTCTAGGGACATAGAAATCCCTCTAGGGACATAGAAATCCCTCTTGGGACATAGAAATCCCTCTAGGGACATAGAAATCTATCCCTCTAGGGACATAGAAATCCCTCTTGGGACATAGAAATCCCTCTAGGGACATAGAAATCTATCCCTCTAGGGACCTAGAAATCCCTCTTGGGACATAGAAATCCCTCTTGGGACATAGAAATCCCTCTAGGGACATTGAAATCCCTCTAGGGACATAGAAATCTATCCCTCTAGGGACATAGAAATCCCTCTTGGGACATAGAAATCCCTCTTGGGACATAGAAATCCCTTTAGGGACATTGAAATCCCTCTAGGGACATAGAAATCTATCCCTCTAGGGACATAGAAATCCCTCTTGGGACATAGAAATCCCTCTAGGGACATAGAAATCCCTCTAGGGACATAGAAATCCCTCTAGGGACCTAGAAATCCCTCTAGGGACATTGAAATCCCTCTAGCGACCTAGAAATCCCTCTAGCGACATAGAAATCCCTCTAGGGACATAGAAATCTCTCTCTCTAGGGACATAGAAATCCCTCTAGGGACCTAGAAATCCCTCTAGGGACATAGAAATCCCTCTAGGGACATAGAAATCTATCCCTCTAGGGACATAGAAATCCCTCTTGGGACATAGAAATCCCTCTTGGTACATAGAAATCCCTCTAGGGACATAGAAATCTATCCCTCTAGGGACATAGAAATCCCTCTAGGGACATAGAAATCCATCTTGGGACATAGAAATCCCTCTAGGGACATAGAAATCCCTCTAGGGACATAGAAATCTATCCCTCTAGGGACATAGAAATCCCTCTTGGGACAGAGAAATCCCTCTAGGGACATAGAAATCCCTCTAGGGACATAGAAATCTATCCCTCTAGGGACATAGAAATCCCTCTAGGGACCTAGAAATCCCTCTTGGGACATAGAAATCCCTTTTGGGACATAGAAATCCCTCTAGGGACATTGAAATCCCTCTAGGGACATAGAAATCCCTCTAGCGACCTAGAAATCCCTCTAGCGACATAGAAATCCCTCTTGGGACATAGAAATCCCTCTAGGGACATAGAAATCTATCCCTCTAAGGACCTAGAAATCCCTCTAGGGACATAGAAATCCCTCTAGCGACATAGAAATCCCTCTAGGGACATAGAAATCCCTCTTGGGACATAGAAATCTATCCCTCTAGGGACATAGAAATCCCTCTAGGAACATAGAAATCTATCCCTCTAGGGACATAGAAATCCCTCTAGCGACATAGAAATCCCTCTAGGGACATAGAAATCCCTCTTGGGACATAGAAATCCCTCTAGGGACATAGAAATCCCTCTAGGGACATAGAAATCTATCCCTCTAGAGACATAGAAATCCCTTTTGGGACATAGAAATCCCTCTAGGGACATAGAAATCCCTCTAGGGACATAGAAATCTATCCCTCTAGGGACCTAGAAATCCCTCTTGGGACATAGAAATCCCTCTTGGGACATAGAAATCCCTCTAGGGACATTGAAATCCCTCTAGGGACATAGAAATCTATCCCTCTAGGGACATAGAAATCCCTCTTGGGACATAGAAATCCCTCTTGGGACATAGAAATCCCTCTAGGGACATAGAAATCTATCCCTCTAGGGACCTAGAAATCCCTCTAGGGACATAGAAATCCCTCTAGCGACCTAGAAATCCCTCTAGCGACATAGAAATCCCTCTAGGGACATAGAAATCTATCCCTCTAGGGACATAGAAATCCCTCTTGGGACATAGAAATCTATCCCTCTTGGGACATAGAAATCCCTCTAGGGACATAGAAATCTATCCCTCTAGGGACATAGAAATCCCTCTAGGGACATAGAAATCCCTCTTGGGACATAGAAATCCCTCTAGGGACATAGAAATCCCTCTAGGGACATAGAAATCCCTCTTGGGACATAGAAATCCCTCTAGGGACATAGAAATCCCTCTAGGGACATAGAAATCTATCCCTCTAGGGACATAGAAATCCCTCTTGGGACATAGAAATCCCTCTAGGGACATAGAAATCTATCCCTCTAGGGACCTAGAAATCCCTCTTGGGACATAGAAATTCCTCTTGGGACATAGAAATCCCTCTAGGGACCTAGAAATCCCTCTAGGGACATAGAAATCCCTCTAGGGACATAGAAATCCCTCTAGGGACATTGAAATCCCTCTAGGGACATAGAAATCTATCCCTCTAGGGACATAGAAATCCCTCTTGGGACATAGAAATCCCTCTAGGGACATAGAAATCCCTCTAGGGACATTGAAATCCCTCTAGGGACATAGAAATCTATCCCTCTAGGGACATAGAAATCCCTCTTGGGACATAGAAATCCCTCTTGGGACATAGAAATCCCTCTAGGGACATAGAAATCTATCCCTCTAGGGACATAGAAATCCCTCTAGGGACATAGAAATCCCTCTAGGGACATAGAAATCTATCCCTCTTGGGACATAGAAATCCCTCTAGGGACATAGAAATCTATCCCTCTAGGGACATAGAAATCCCTCTAGGGACATAGAAATCCCTCTTGGGACATAGAAATCCCTCTAGGGACATAGAAATCCCTCTAGGGACATAGAAATCCCTCTTGGGACATAGAAATCCCTCTAGGGACATAGAAATCTATCCCTCTAGGGACATAGAAATCCCTCTTGGGACATAGAAATCCCTCTAGGGACATAGAAATCTATCCCTCTAGGGACCTAGAAATCCCTCTTGGGACATAGAAATCCCTCTTGGGACATAGAAATCCCTCTAGGGACATTGAAATCCCTCTAGGGACATAGAAATCTATCCCTCTAGGGACATAGAAATCCCTCTTGGGACATAGAAATCCCTCTTGGGACATAGAAATCCCTCTTGGGACATAGAAATCTATCCCTCTTGGGACATAGAAATCCCTCTAGGGACATAGAAATCTATCCCTCTAGGGACATAGAAATCCCTCTAGGGACATAGAAATCCCTCTTGGGACATAGAAATCCCTCTAGGGACATAGAAATCCCTCTAGGGACATAGAAATCCCTCTTGGGACATAGAAATCCCTCTAGGGACATAGAAATCCCTCTAGGGACATAGAAATCTATCCCTCTAGGGACATAGAAATCCCTCTTGGGACATAGAAATCCCTCTAGGGACATAGAAATCTATCCCTCTAGGGACCTAGAAATCCCTCTTGGGACATAGAAATTCCTCTTGGGACATAGAAATCCCTCTAGGGACCTAGAAATCCCTCTAGGGACATAGAAATCCCTCTAGGGACATAGAAATCCCTCTAGGGACATTGAAATCCCTCTAGGGACATAGAAATCTATCCCTCTAGGGACATAGAAATCCCTCTTGGGACATAGAAATCCCTCTAGGGACATAGAAATCCCTCTAGGGACATTGAAATCCCTCTAGGGACATAGAAATCTATCCCTCTAGGGACATAGAAATCCCTCTTGGGACATAGAAATCCCTCTTGGGACATAGAAATCCCTCTAGGGACATAGAAATCTATCCCTCTAGGGACATAGAAATCCCTCTAGGGACATAGAAATCCCTCTAGGGACATAGAAATCTATCCCTCTTGGGACATAGAAATCCCTCTAGGGACATAGAAATCTATCCCTCTAGGGACATAGAAATCCCTTTAGGGACATAGAAATCCCTCTTGGGACATAGAAATCCCTCTAGGGACATAGAAATCCCTCTAGGGACATAGAAATCCCTCTTGGGACATAGAAATCCCTCTAGGGACATAGAAATCTATCCCTCTAGGGACATAGAAATCCCTCTTGGGACATAGAAATCCCTCTAGGGACATAGAAATCTATCCCTCTAGGGACCTAGAAATCCCTCTTGGGACATAGAAATCCCTCTTGGGACATAGAAATCCCTCTAGGGACATTGAAATCCCTCTAGGGACATAGAAATCTATCCCTCTAGGGACATAGAAATCCCTCTTGGGACATAGAAATCCCTCTTGGGACATAGAAATCCCTTTAGGGACATTGAAATCCCTCTAGGGACATAGAAATCTATCCCTCTAGGGACATAGAAATCCCTCTTGGGACATAGAAATCCCTCTAGGGACATAGAAATCCCTCTAGGGACATAGAAATCCCTCTAGGGACCTAGAAATCCCTCTAGGGACATTGAAATCCCTCTAGCGACCTAGAAATCCCTCTAGCGACATAGAAATCCCTCTAGGGACATAGAAATCTCTCTCTCTAGGGACATAGAAATCCCTCTAGGGACCTAGAAATCCCTCTAGGGACATAGAAATCCCTCTAGGGACATAGAAATCTATCCCTCTAGGGACATAGAAATCCCCCTTGGGACATAGAAATCCCTCTTGGTACATAGAAATCCCTCTAGGGACATAGAAATCTATCCCTCTAGGGACATAGAAATCCCTCTAGGGACATAGAAATCCATCTTGGGACATAGAAATCCCTCTAGGGACATAGAAATCCCTCTAGGGACATAGAAATCTATCCCTCTAGGGACATAGAAATCCCTCTTGGGACAGAGAAATCCCTCTAGGGACATAGAAATCCCTCTAGGGACATAGAAATCTATCCCTCTAGGGACATAGAAATCCCTCTAGGGACCTAGAAATCCCTCTTGGGACATAGAAATCCCTCTTGGGACATAGAAATCCCTCTAGGGACATAGAAATCTATCCCTCTAGGGACATAGAAATCCCTCTAGGGACATAGAAATCTATCCCTCTAGGGACATAGAAATCCCTCTAGGGACATAGAAATCCCTCTTGGGACATAGAAACCCCTCTAGGGACATAGAAATCCCTCTAGGGACATAGAAATCCCTCTTGGGACATAGAAATCCCTCTAGGGACATAGAAATCTATCCCTCTAGGGACATAGAAATCCCTCTTGGGACATAGAAATCCCTCTAGGGACATAGAAATCTATCCCTCTAGGGACCTAGAAATCCCTCTTGGGACATAGAAATCCCTCTTGGGACATAGAAATCCCTCTAGGGACCTAGAAATCCCTCTAGGGACATAGAAATCCCTCTAGGGACATAGAAATCCCTCTAGGGACATTGAAATCCCTCTAGGGACATAGAAATCTATCCCTCTAGGGACATAGAAATCCCTCTTGGGACATAGAAATCCCTCTAGGGACATAGAAATCCCTCTAGGGACATTGAAATCCCTCTAGGGACATAGAAATCTATCCCTCTAGGGACATAGAAATCCCTCTTGGGACATAGAAATCCCTCTTGGGACATAGAAATCCCTCTAGGGACATAGAAATCTATCCCTCTAGGGACATAGAAATCCCTCTAGGGACATAGAAATCCCTCTAGGGACATAGAAATCTATCCCTCTTGGGACATAGAAATCCCTCTAGGGACATAGAAATCTATCCCTCTAGGGACATAGAAATCCCTCTAGGGACATAGAAATCCCTCTTGGGACATAGAAATCCCTCTAGGGACATAGAAATCCCTCTAGGGACATAGAAATCCCTCTTGGGACATAGAAATCCCTCTAGGGACATAGAAATCTATCCCTCTAGGGACATAGAAATCCCTCTTGGGACATAGAAATCCCTCTAGGGACATAGAAATCTATCCCTCTAGGGACCTAGAAATCCCTCTTGGGACATAGAAATCCCTCTTGGGACATAGAAATCCCTCTAGGGACATTGAAATCCCTCTAGGGACATAGAAATCTATCCCTCTAGGGACATAGAAATCCCTCTTGGGACATAGAAATCCCTCTTGGGACATAGAAATCCCTCTAGGGACATTGAAATCCCTCTAGGGACATAGAAATCTATCCCTCTAGGGACATAGAAATCCCTCTTGGGACATAGAAATCCCTCTTGGGACATAGAAATCCCTCTAGGGACATAGAAATCTATCCCTCTAGGGACCTAGAAATCCCTCTAGGGACATAGAAATCCCTCTAGCGACCTAGAAATCCCTCTAGCGACATAGAAATCCCTCTAGGGACATAGAAATCTATCCCTCTAGGGACATAGAAATCCCTCTTGGGACATAGAAATCCCTCTAGCGACCTAGAAATCCCTCTAGCGACATAGAAATCCCTCTAGGGACATAGAAATCCCTCTAGGGACATAGAAATCTATCCCTCTAGGGACATAGAAATCCCTCTTGGGACATAGAAATCCCTCTAGGGACATAGAAATCCCTCTAGGGACATAGAAATCTATCCCTCTAGGGACATAGAAATCCCTCTAGGGACCTAGAAATCCTTCTAGGGACATTGAAATCCCTCTAGGGACATAGAAATCTATCCCTCTAGGGACATAGAAATCCCTCTAGGGACATAGAAATCCCTCTTGGGACATAGAAATCCCTCTTGGGACATAGAAATCCCTCTAGCGACATAGAAATCCCTCTAGGGACATAAAAATCTATCCCTCTAGGGACATAGAAATCCCTCTAGGGACCTAGAAATCCCTCTAGGGACATTGAAATCCCTCTAGGGACATAGAAATCCCTCTAGGGACATAGAAATCAATCCCTCTAGGGACCTAGAAATCCCTCTAGCGACATAGAAATCCCTCTAGGGACATAGAAATCCCTCTAGAGACATAGAAATCTATCCCTCTAGGGACCTAGAAATCCCTCTAGGGACATAGAAATCCCTCTAGGGACATAGAAATCTATCCCTCTAGGGACATAGAAATCCCTCTAGGGACATAGAAATCCCTCTTGGGACATAGAAATCCCTCTTGGGACATAGAAATCCATCTAGGGACATAGAAATCTATCCCTCTAGGGACCTAGAAATCCCTCTAGGGACATAGAAATCCCTCTAGCGACCTAGAAATCCCTCTAGCGACATAGAAATCCCTCTTGGGACATAGAAATCCCTCTAGGGACATTGAAATCCCTCTAGGGACATAGAAATCTATCCCTCTAGGGACATAGAAATCCCTCTTGGGACATAGAAATCCCTCTTGGGACATAGAAATCCCTCTAGGGACATAGAAATCCCTCTTGGGACAGAGAAATCCCTCTAGCGACCTAGAAATCCCTCTAGCGACATAGAAATCCCTCTAGGGACATAGAAATCCTTCTAGGGACATAGAAATCCCTCTAGGGACATAGAAATCTATCCCTCTAGGGACATAGAAATCCCTCTAGGGACCTAGAAATCCCTCTAGGGACCTAGAAATCCCTCTAGGGACATAGAAATCCCTCTTGGGACATAGAAATCCCTCTAGGGACATTGAAATCCCTCTAGGGACATAGAAATCTATCCCTCTAGGGACATAGAAATCCCTCTTGGGACATAGAAATCCCTCTTGGGACATAGAAATCCCTCTAGGGACATAGAAATCCCTCTAGGGACATAGAAATCTATCCCTCTAGGGACATAGAAATCCCTCTAGGGACATAGAAATCCCTCTTGGGACATAGAAATCCCTCTTGGGACATAGAAATCCCTCTAGGGACATTGAAATCCCTCTAGGGACATAGAAATCTATCCCTCTAGGGACATAGAAATCCCTCTAGGGACCTAGAAATCCCTCTAGGGACATAGAAATCCCTCTAGGGACATAGAAATCCCTCTAGGGACATTGAAATCCCTCTAGGGACATAGAAATCTATCCCTCTAGGGACATAGAAATCCCTCTTGGGACATAGAAATCCCTCTTGGGACATAGAAATCCCTCTAGGGACATAGAAATCTATCCCTCTAGGGACATAGAAATCCCTCTAGGGACATAGAAATCCCTCTTGGGACATAGAAATCCCTCTAGGGACATAGAAATCCCTCTAGGGACATAGAAATCCCTCTAGGGACCTAGAAATCCCTCTAGGGACATAGAAATCCCTCTAGGGACATAGAAATCTATCCCTCTAGGGACATAGAAATCCCTCTTGGGACATAGAAATCCCTCTAGGGACATTGAAATCCCTCTAGGGACATAGAAATCTATCCCTCTAGGGACATAGAAATCCCTCTTGGGACATAGAAATCCCTCTTGGGACATAGAAATCCCTCTAGGGACATAGAAATCTATCCCTCTAGGGACCTAGAAATCCCTCTAGGGACATAGAAATCCCTCTAGCGACCTAGAAATCCCTCTAGCGACATAGAAATCCCTCTTGGGACATAGAAATCCCTCTAGGGACATTGAAATCCCTCTAGGGACATAGAAATCTATCCCTCTAGGGACATAGAAATCCCTCTTGGGACATAGAAATCCCTCTTGGGACATAGAAATCCCTCTAGGGACATAGAAATCCCTCTTGGGACAGAGAAATCCCTCTAGCGACCTAGAAATCCCTCTAGCGACATAGAAATCCCTCTAGGGACATAGAAATCCTTCTAGGGACATAGAAATCCCTCTAGGGACATAGAAATCTATCCCTCTAGGGACATAGAAATCCCTCTAGGGACCTAGAAATCCCTCTAGGGACCTAGAAATCCCTCTAGGGACATAGAAATCCCTCTTGGGACATAGAAATCCCTCTAGGGACATTGAAATCCCTCTAGGGACATAGAAATCTATCCCTCTAGGGACATATAAATCCCTCTTGGGACATAGAAATCCCTCTTGGGACATAGAAATCCCTCTAGGGACATAGAAATCCCTCTAGGGACATAGAAATCTATCCCTCTAGGGACATAGAAATCCCTCTAGGGACATAGAAATCCCTCTTGGGACATAGAAATCCCTCTTGGGACATAGAAATCCCTCTAGGGACATTGAAATCCCTCTAGGGACATAGAAATCTATCCCTCTAGGGACATAGAAATCCCTCTAGGGACCTAGAAATCCCTCTAGGGACATAGAAATCCCTCTAGGGACATAGAAATCCCTCTAGGGACATTGAAATCCCTCTAGGGACATAGAAATCTATCCCTCTAGGGACATAGAAATCCCTCTTGGGACATAGAAATCCCTCTTGGGACATAGAAATTCCTCTAGGGACATAGAAATCTATCCCTCTAGGGAGATAGAAATCCCTCTAGGGACATAGAAATCCCTCTTGGGACATAGAAATCCCTCTAGGGACATAGAAATCCCTCTAGGGACATAGAAATCTATCCCTCTTGGGACCTAGAAATCCCTCTAGGGACATTGAAATCCCTCTAGGGACATAGAAATCTATCCCTCTAGGGACATAGAAATCCCTCTAGGGACATAGAAATCCCTCTTGGGACATAGAAATCCCTCTTGGGACATAGAAATCCCTCTAGCGACATAGAAATCCCTCTAGCGACATAGAAATCCCTCTAGGGACATAGAAATCCCTCTAGGGACATAGAAATCTATCCCTCTAGGGACCTAGAAATCCCTCTAGGGACATAGAAATCCCTCTAGGGACATAGAAATCTATCCCTCTAGGGACATAGAAATCCCTCTAGGGACATTGAAATCCCTCTAGCGACCTAGAAATCCCTCTAGCGACATAGAAATCCCTCTAGGGACATAGATATCTCTCTCTCTAGGGACATAGAAATCCCTCTAGGGACCTAGAAATCCCTCTAGGGACATAGAAATCCCTCTAGGGACATAGAAATCTATCCCTCTAGGGACATAGAAATCCCTCTTGGGACATAGAAATCCCTCTAGGGACATTGAAATCCCTCTAGGGACATAGAAATCTATCCCTCTAGGGACATAGAAATCCCTCTTGGGACATAGAAATCCCTCTTGGGACATAGAAATCCCTCTAGGGACATAGAAATCTATCCCTCTAGGGACCTAGAAATCCCTCTAGGGACATAGAAATCCCTCTAGCGACCTAGAAATCCCTCTAGCGACATAGAAATCCCTCTAGGGACATAGAAATCCCTCTAGGGACCTAGAAATCCCTCTAGGGACCTAGAAAT
The DNA here is from genome assembly GCA_964056705.1 of Troilus luridus. Classification (NCBI taxonomy): domain Eukaryota; kingdom Metazoa; phylum Arthropoda; class Insecta; order Hemiptera; family Pentatomidae; genus Troilus; species Troilus luridus. The sequence goes on from CAXKTH010000067.1 coordinate 1,089,373, forward strand.
CCCTCTAGGGACATAGAAATCCCTCTTGGGACATAGAAATCCCTCTAGGGACATTGAAATCCCTCTAGGGACATAGAAATCTATCCCTCTAGGGACATATAAATCCCTCTTGGGACATAGAAATCCCTCTTGGGACATAGAAATCCCTCTAGGGACATAGAAATCCCTCTAGGGACATAGAAATCTATCCCTCTAGGGACATAGAAATCCCTCTAGGGACATAGAAATCCCTCTTGGGACATAGAAATCCCTCTTGGGACATAGAAATCCCTCTAGGGACATTGAAATCCCTCTAGGGACATAGAAATCTATCCCTCTAGGGACATAGAAATCCCTCTAGGGACCTAGAAATCCCTCTAGGGACATAGAAATCCCTCTAGGGACATAGAAATCCCTCTAGGGACATTGAAATCCCTCTAGGGACATAGAAATCTATCCCTCTAGGGACATAGAAATCCCTCTTGGGACATAGAAATCCCTCTTGGGACATAGAAATTCCTCTAGGGACATAGAAATCTATCCCTCTAGGGAGATAGAAATCCCTCTAGGGACATAGAAATCCCTCTTGGGACATAGAAATCCCTCTAGGGACATAGAAATCCCTCTAGGGACATAGAAATCTATCCCTCTTGGGACCTAGAAATCCCTCTAGGGACATTGAAATCCCTCTAGGGACATAGAAATCTATCCCTCTAGGGACATAGAAATCCCTCTAGGGACATAGAAATCCCTCTTGGGACATAGAAATCCCTCTTGGGACATAGAAATCCCTCTAGCGACATAGAAATCCCTCTAGCGACATAGAAATCCCTCTAGGGACATAGAAATCCCTCTAGGGACATAGAAATCTATCCCTCTAGGGACCTAGAAATCCCTCTAGGGACATAGAAATCCCTCTAGGGACATAGAAATCTATCCCTCTAGGGACATAGAAATCCCTCTAGGGACATTGAAATCCCTCTAGCGACCTAGAAATCCCTCTAGCGACATAGAAATCCCTCTAGGGACATAGATATCTCTCTCTCTAGGGACATAGAAATCCCTCTAGGGACCTAGAAATCCCTCTAGGGACATAGAAATCCCTCTAGGGACATAGAAATCTATCCCTCTAGGGACATAGAAATCCCTCTTGGGACATAGAAATCCCTCTAGGGACATTGAAATCCCTCTAGGGACATAGAAATCTATCCCTCTAGGGACATAGAAATCCCTCTTGGGACATAGAAATCCCTCTTGGGACATAGAAATCCCTCTAGGGACATAGAAATCTATCCCTCTAGGGACCTAGAAATCCCTCTAGGGACATAGAAATCCCTCTAGCGACCTAGAAATCCCTCTAGCGACATAGAAATCCCTCTAGGGACATAGAAATCCCTCTTGGGACATAGAAATCTATCCCTCTAGGGACATAGAAATCCCTCTTGGGACAGAGAAATCCCTCTAGCGACCTAGAAATCCCTCTAGCGACATAGAAATCCCTCTAGGGACATAGAAATCCTTCTAGGGACATAGAAATCCCTCTAGGGACATAGAAATCTATCCCTCTAGGGACATAGAAATCCCTCTAGGGACCTAGAAATCCCTCTAGGGACCTAGAAATCCCTCTAGGGACATAGAAATCCCTCTAGGGACATTGAAATCCCTCTAGGGACATAGAAATCTATCCCTCTAGGGACATAGAAATCCCTCTAGGGACATTGAAATCCCTCTAGGGACATAGAAATCTATCCCTCTAGGGACATAGAAATCCCTCTAGGGACCTAGAAATCCCTCTAGGGACATAGAAATCCCTCTAGGGACATAGAAATCCCTCTAGGGACATTGAAATCCCTCTAGGGACATAGAAATCTATCCCTCTAGGGACATAGAAATCCCTCTTGGGACATAGAAATCCCTCTTGGGACATAGAAATCCCTCTAGGGACATAGAAATCTATCCCTCTAGGGACATAGAAATCCCTCTAGGGACATAGAAATCCCTCTTGGGACAAAGAAATCCCTCTAGCGACCTAGAAATCCCTCTAGCGACATAGAAATCCCTCTAGGGACATAGAAATCCCTCTTGGGACATAGAAATCCCTCTAGGGACATAGAAATCCCTCTAGGGACATAGAAATCTATCCCTCTAGGGACATAGAAATCCCTCTTGGGACATATAAATCCCTCTAGGGACATAGAAATCCCTCTAGGGACATAGAAATCTATCCCTCTAGGGACCTAGAAATCCCTCTTGGGACATAGAAATCCCTCTTGGGACATAGAAATCCCTCTAGGGACATTGAAATCCCTCTAGGGACATAGAAATCTATCCCTCTAGGGACATAGAAATCCCTCTTGGGACATAGAAATCCCTCTAGCGACCTAGAAATCCCTCTAGCGACATAGAAATCCCTCTAGGGACATAGAAATCCCTCTAGGGACATAGAAATCTATCCCTCTAGGGACATAGAAATCCCTCTAGGGACATAGAAATCCCTCTAGGGACCTAGAAATCCCTCTAGGGACATAGAAATCCCTCTAGGGACATAGAAATCTATCCCTCTAGGGACATAGAAATCCCTCTTGGGACATAGAAATCCCTCTAGGGACATTGAAATCCCTCTAGGGACATAGAAATCTATCCCTCTAGGGACATAGAAATCCCTCTTGGGACATAGAAATCCCTCTTGGGACATAGAAATCCCTCTAGGGACATAGAAATCTATCCCTCTAGGGACCTAGAAATCCCTCTAGGGACATAGAAATCCCTCTAGCGACCTAGAAATCCCTCTAGCGACATAGAAATCCCTCTTGGGACATAGAAATCCCTCTAGGGACATTGAAATCCCTCTAGGGACATAGAAATCTATCCCTCTAGGGACATAGAAATCCCTCTTGGGACATAGAAATCCCTCTTGGGACATAGAAATCCCTCTAGGGACATAGAAATCCCTCTTGGGACAGAGAAATCCCTCTAGCGACCTAGAAATCCCTCTAGCGACATAGAAATCCCTCTAGGGACATAGAAATCCCTCTTGGGACATAGAAATCCCTCTAGGGACATAGAAATCCCTCTAGGGACATAGAAATCCCTCTTGGGACAGAGAAATCCCTCTAGCGACCTAGAAATCCCTCTAGCGACATAGAAATCCCTCTAGGGACATAGAAATCCCTCTTGGGACATAGAAATCCCTCTAGGGACATAGAAATCCCTCTAGGGACATAGAAATCTATCCCTCTAGGGACATAGAAATCCCTCTAGGGACATAGAAATCCCTCTTGGGACATAGAAATCCCTCTTGGGACATAGAAATCCCTCTAGGGACATTGAAATCCCTCTAGGGACATAGAAATCTATCCCTCTAGGGACATAGAAATCCCTCTAGGGACCTAGAAATCCCTCTAGGGACATAGAAATCCCTCTAGGGACATAGAAATCCCTCTAGGGACATTGAAATCCCTCTAGGGACATAGAAATCTATCCCTCTAGGGACATAGAAATCCCTCTTGGGACATAGAAATCCCTCTTGGGACATAGAAATTCCTCTAGGGACATAGAAATCTATCCCTCTAGGGACATAGAAATCCCTCTAGGGACATAGAAATCCCTCTTGGGACATAGAAATCCCTCTAGGGACATAGAAATCCCTCTAGGGACATAGAAATCTATCCCTCTTGGGACCTAGAAATCCCTCTAGGGACATTGAAATCCCTCTAGGGACATAGAAATCTATCCCTCTAGGGACATAGAAATCCCTCTAGGGACATAGAAATCCCTCTTGGGACATAGAAATCCCTCTTGGGACATAGAAATCCCTCTAGCGACATAGAAATCCCTCTAGCGACATAGAAATCCCTCTAGGGACATAGAAATCCCTCTAGGGACATAGAAATCTATCCCTCTAGGGACCTAGAAATCCCTCTAGGGACATAGAAATCCCTCTAGGGACATAGAAATCTATCCCTCTAGGGACATAGAAATCCCTCTAGGGACATTGAAATCCCTCTAGCGACCTAGAAATCCCTCTAGCGACATAGAAATCCCTCTAGGGACATAGATATCTCTCTCTCTAGGGACATAGAAATCCCTCTAGGGACCTAGAAATCCCTCTAGGGACATAGAAATCCCTCTAGGGACATAGAAATCTATCCCTCTAGGGACATAGAAATCCCTCTTGGGACATAGAAATCCCTCTAGGGACATTGAAATCCCTCTAGGGACATAGAAATCTATCCCTCTAGGGACATAGAAATCCCTCTTGGGACATAGAAATCCCTCTTGGGACATAGAAATCCCTCTAGGGACATAGAAATCTATCCCTCTAGGGACCTAGAAATCCCTGTAGGGACATAGAAATCCCTCTAGCGACCTAGAAATCCCTCTAGCGACATAGAAATCCCTCTAGGGACATAGAAATCCCTCTTGGGACATAGAAATCTATCCCTCTAGGGACATAGAAATCCCTCTTGGGACAGAGAAATCCCTCTAGCGACCTAGAAATCCCTCTAGCGACATAGAAATCCCTCTAGGGACATAGAAATCCTTCTAGGGACATAGAAATCCCTCTAGGGACATAGAAATCTATCCCTCTAGGGACATAGAAATCCCTCTAGGGACCTAGAAATCCCTCTAGGGACCTAGAAATCCCTCTAGGGACATAGAAATCCCTCTAGGGACATTGAAATCCCTCTAGGGACATAGAAATCTATCCCTCTAGGGACATAGAAATCCCTCTAGGGACATTGAAATCCCTCTAGGGACATAGAAATCTATCCCTCTAGGGACATAGAAATCCCTCTAGGGACCTAGAAATCCCTCTAGGGACATAGAAATCCCTCTAGGGACATAGAAATCCCTCTAGGGACATTGAAATCCCTCTAGGGACATAGAAATCTATCCCTCTAGGGACATAGAAATCCCTCTTGGGACATAGAAATCCCTCTTGGGACATAGAAATCCCTCTAGGGACATAGAAATCTATCCCTCTAGGGACATAGAAATCCCTCTAGGGACATAGAAATCCCTCTTGGGACAAAGAAATCCCTCTAGCGACCTAGAAATCCCTCTAGCGACATAGAAATCCCTCTAGGGACATAGAAATCCCTCTTGGGACATAGAAATCCCTCTAGGGACATAGAAATCCCTCTAGGGACATAGAAATCTATCCCTCTAGGGGCATAGAAATCCCTCTTGGGACATAGAAATCCCTCTAGGGACATAGAAATCCCTCTAGGGACATAGAAATCTATCCCTCTAGGGACCTAGAAATCCCTCTTGGGACATAGAAATCCCTCTTGGGACATAGAAATCCCTCTAGGGACATTGAAATCCCTCTAGGGACATAGAAATCTATCCCTCTAGGGACATAGAAATCCCTCTTGGGACATAGAAATCCCTCTAGCGACCTAGAAATCCCTCTAGCGACATAGAAATCCCTCTAGGGACATAGAAATCCCTCTAGGGACATAGAAATCTATCCCTCTAGGGACATAGAAATCCCTCTTGGGACATAGAAATCCCTCTAGGGACATAGAAATCCCTCTAGGGACATAGAAATCTATCCCTCTAGGGACATAGAAATCCCTCTAGGGACATAGAAATCTATCCCTCTAGGGACATAGAAATCCCTCTAGGGACCTAGAAATCCCTCTGGGACATAGAAATCCCTCTAGGGACCTAGAAATCCCTCTAGCGACATAGAAATCCCTCTAAGGACATAGAAATCTCCCTCTCTAGGGACCTAGAAATCCCTCTAGGGACATAGAAATCCCTCTAGGGACATAGAAATCTATCCCTCTAGGGACATAGAAATCCCTCTTGGGACATAGAAATCCCTCTAGGGACATAGAAATCCCTCTAGGGACATAGAAATCTATCCCTCTAGGGACATAGAAATCCCTCTAGGGACCTAGAAATCCCTCTAGGGACATTGAAATCCCTCTAGGGACATAGAAATCCCTCTAGGGACATAGAAATCTATCCCTCTAGGGACCTAGAAATCCCTCTAGCGACATACAAATCCCTCTAGGGACATAGAAATCCCTCTAGGGACATAGAAATCTATCCCTCTAGGGACCTAGAAATCCCTCTAGGGACATAGAAATCTCTCTAGGGACATAGAAATCTATCCCTCTAGGGACATAGAAATCCCTCTTGGGACATAGAAATCCCTCTTGGGACATAGAAATCCCTCTAGGGACATAGAAATCCCTCTAGGGACATAGAAATCTATCCCTCTAGGGACATAGAAATCCCTCTAGGGACATAGAAATCCCTCTTGGGACATAGAAATCCCTCTTGGGACATAGAAATCCCTCTAGGGACATTGAAATCCCTCTAGGGACATAGAAATCTATCCCTCTAGGGACATAGAAATCCCTCTAGGGACCTAGAAATCCCTCTAGGGACATAGAAATCCCTCTAGGGACATAGAAATCCCTCTAGGGACATTGAAATCCCTCTAGGGACATAGAAATCTATCCTTCTAGGGACATAGAAATCCCTCTTGGGACATAGAAATCCCTCTTGGGACATAGAAATCCCTCTAGGGACATAGAAATCTATCCCTCTAGGGACATAGAAATCCCTCTAGGGACATAGAAATCCCTCTTGGGACATAGAAATCCCTCTAGGGACATAGAAATCCCTCTAGGGACATAGAAATCTATCCCTCTTGGGACATAGAAATCCCTCTAGGGACATAGAAATCTATCCCTCTAGGGACATAGAAATCCCTCTAGGGACATAGAAATCCCTCTTGGGACATAGAAATCCCTCTTGGGACATAGAAATCCCTCTAGGGACATAGAAATCCCTCTAGGGACATAGAAATCTATCCCTCTAGGGACATAGAAATCCCTCTAGGGACATAGAAATCCCTCTTGGGACATAGAAATCCCTCTTGGGACATAGAAATCCCTCTAGGGACATTGAAATCCCTCTAGGGACATAGAAATCTATCCCTCTAGGGACATAGAAATCCCTCTTGGGACATAGAAATCCCTCTTGGGACATAGAAATCCCTCTAGGGACATAGAAATCTATCCCTCTAGGGACATAGAAATCCCTCTAGGGACATAGAAATCCCTCTTGGGACATAGAAATCCCTCTAGGGACATAGAAATCCCTCTAGGGACATAGAAATCTATCCCTCTAGGGACTTAGAAATCCCTCTTGGGACATAGAAATCCCTATAGGGACATAGAAATCCCTCTAGGGACATAGAAATCTATCCCTCTAGGGACATAGAAATCCCTCTAGGGACATAGAAATCCCTCTAGGGACATAGAAATCTATCCCTCTAGGGACATAGAAATCCCTCTAGGGACATAGAAATCCCTCTTGGGACATAGAAATCCCTCTAGGGACATAGAAATCCCTCTAGGGACATAGAAATCTATCCCTCTAGGGACATAGAAATCCCTCTAGGGACATAGAAATCCCTCTTGGGACATAGAAATCCCTCTAGGGACATTGAAATCCCTCTAGGGACATAGAAATCTATCCCTCTAGGGACATAGAAATCCCTCTAGGGACATAGAAATCCCTCTTGGGACATAGAAATCCCTCTTGGGACATAGAAATCCCTCTAGCGACATAGAAATCCCTCTAGCGACATAGAAATCCCTCTAGGGACATAGAAATCCCTCTAGGGACATAGAAATCTATCCCTCTAGGGACCTAGAAATCCCTCTAGGGACATAGAAATCCCTCTAGGGACATAGAAATCTATCCCTCTAGGGACATAGAAATCCCTCTAGGGACCTAGAAATCCCTCTAGGGACATTGAAATCCCTCTAGCGACCTAGAAATCCCTCTAGCGACATAGAAATCCCTCTAGGGACATAGATATCTCTCTCTCTAGGGACATAGAAATCCCTCTAGGGACCTAGAAATCCCTCTAGGGACATAGAAATCCCTCTAGGGACATAGAAATCTATCCCTCTAGGGACATAGAAATCCCTCTTGGGACATAGAAATCCCTCTAGGGACATTGAAATCCCTCTAGGGACATAGAAATCTATCCCTCTAGGGACATAGAAATCCCTCTTGGGACATAGAAATCCCTCTTGGGACATAGAAATCCCTCTAGGGACATAGAAATCTATCCCTCTAGGGACCTAGAAATCCCTCTAGGGACATAGAAATCCCTCTAGCGACCTAGAAATCCCTCTAGCGACATAGAAATCCCTCTAGGGACATAGAAATCCCTCTTGGGACATAGAAATCTATCCCTCTAGGGACATAGAAATCCCTCTTGGGACAGAGAAATCCCTCTAGCGACCTAGAAATCCCTCTAGCGACATAGAAATCCCTCTAGGGACATAGAAATCCTTCTAGGGACATAGAAATCCCTCTAGGGACATAGAAATCTATCCCTCTAGGGACATAGAAATCCCTCTAGGGACCTAGAAATCCCTCTAGGGACCTAGAAATCCCTCTAGGGACATAGAAATCCCTCTAGGGACATTGAAATCCCTCTAGGGACATAGAAATCTATCCCTCTAGGGACATAGAAATCCCTCTAGGGACATTGAAATCCCTCTAGGGACATAGAAATCTATCCCTCTAGGGACATAGAAATCCCTCTAGGGACCTAGAAATCCCTCTAGGGACATAGAAATCCCTCTAGGGACATAGAAATCCCTCTAGGGACATTGAAATCCCTCTAGGGACATAGAAATCTATCCCTCTAGGGACATAGAAATCCCTCTTGGGACATAGAAATCCCTCTTGGGACATAGAAATCCCTCTAGGGACATAGAAATCTATCCCTCTAGGGACATAGAAATCCCTCTAGGGACATAGAAATCCCTCTTGGGACAAAGAAATCCCTCTAGCGACCTAGAAATCCCTCTAGCGACATAGAAATCCCTCTAGGGACATAGAAATCCCTCTTGGGACATAGAAATCCCTCTAGGGACATAGAAATCCCTCTAGGGACATAGAAATCTATCCCTCTAGGGACATAGAAATCCCTCTTGGGACATAGAAATCCCTCTAGGGACATAGAAATCCCTCTAGGGACATAGAAATCTATCCCTCTAGGTACCTAGAAATCCCTCTTGGGACATAGAAATCCCTCTTGGGACATAGAAATCCCTCTAGGGACATTGAAATCCCTCTAGGGACATAGAAATCTATCCCTCTAGGGACATAGAAATCCCTCTTGGGACATAGAAATCCCTCTAGCGACCTAGAAATCCCTCTAGCGACATAGAAATCCCTCTAGGGACATAGAAATCCCTCTAGGGACATAGAAATCTATCCCTCTAGGGACATAGAAATCCCTCTTGGGACATAGAAATCCCTCTAGGGACATAGAAATCCCTCTAGGGACATAGAAATCTATCCCTCTAGGGACATAGAAATCCCTCTAGGGACATAGAAATCTATCCCTCTAAGGACATAGAAATCCCTCTAGGGACCTAGAAATCCCTCTGGGACATAGAAATCCCTCTAGGGACCTAGAAATCCCTCTAGCGACATAGAAATCCCTCTAAGGACATAGAAATCTCTCTCTCTAGGGACCTAGAAATCCCTCTAGGGACATAGAAATCCCTCTAGGGACATAGAAATCTATCCCTCTAGGGACATAGAAATCCCTCTTGGGACATAGAAATCCCTCTAGGGACATAGAAATCCCTCTAGGGACATAGAAATCTATCCCTCTAGGGACCTAGAAATCCCTCTAGGGACATTGAAATCCCTCTAGGGACATAGAAATCCCTCTAGGGACATAGAAATCTATCCCTCTAGGGACCTAGAAATCCCTCTAGCGACATAGAAATCCCTCTAGGGACATAGAAATCCCTCTAGGGACATAGAAATCTATCCCTCTAGGGACCTAGAAATCCCTCTAGGGACATAGAAATCTCTCTAGGGACATAGAAATCTATCCCTCTAGGGACATAGAAATCCCTCTTGGGACATAGAAATCCCTCTTGGGACATAGAAATCCCTCTAGGGACATAGAAATCCCTCTAGGGACATAGAAATCTATCCCTCTAGGGACATAGAAATCCCTCTAGGGACATAGAAATCCCTCTTGGGACATAGAAATCCCTCTTGGGACATAGAAATCCCTCTAGGGACATTGAAATCCCTCTAGGGACATAGAAATCTATCCCTCTAGGGACATAGAAATCCCTCTAGGGACCTAGAAATCCCTCTAGGGACATAGAAATCCCTCTAGGGACATAGAAATCCCTCTAGGGACATTGAAATCCCTCTAGGGACATAGAAATCTATCCCTCTAGGGACATAGAAATCCCTCTTGGGACATAGAAATCCCTCTTGGGACATAGAAATCCCTCTAGGGACATAGCAATCTATCCCTCTAGGGACATAGAAATCCCTCTAGGGACATAGAAATCCCTCTTGGGACATAGAAATCCCTCTAGGGACATAGAAATCCCTCTAGGGACATAGAAATCTATCCCTCTTGGGACATAGAAATCCCTCTAGGGACATAGAAATCTATCCCTCTAGGGACATAGAAATCCCTCTAGGGACATAGAAATCCCTCTTGGGACATAGAAATCCCTCTTGGGACATAGAAATCCCTCTAGGGACATAGAAATCCCTCTAGGGACATAGAAATCTATCCCTCTAGGGACATAGAAATCCCTCTAGGGACATAGAAATCCCTCTAGGGACATAGAAATCCCTCTTGGGACATAGAAATCCCTCTTGGGACATAGAAATCCCTCTAGGGACATTGAAATCCCTCTAGGGACATAGAAATCTATCCCTCTAGGGACATAGAAATCCCTCTTGGGACATAGAAATCCCTCTTGGGACATAGAAATCCCTCTAGGGACATAGAAATCTATCCCTCTAGGGACATAGAAATCCCTCTAGGGACATAGAAATCCCTCTTGGGACATAGAAATCCCTCTAGGGACATAGAAATCCCTCTAGGGACATAGAAATCTATCCCTCTAGGGACTTAGAAATCCCTCTTGGGACATAGAAATCCCTCTAGGGACATAGAAATCCCTCTTGGGACATAGAAATCCCTCTAGGGACATAGAAATCTATCCCTCTAGGGACATAGAAATCCCTCTAGGGACATAGAAATCCCTCTTGGGACAAAGAAATCCCTCTAGCGACCTAGAAATCCCTCTAGCGACATAGAAATCCCTCTAGGGACATAGAAATCCCTCTTGGGACATAGAAATCCCTCTAGGGACATAGAAATCCCTCTAGGGACATAGAAATCTATCCCTCTAGGGACATAGAAATCCCTCTTGGGACATAGAAATCCCTCTAGGGACATAGAAATCTATCCCTCTAGGGACCTAGAAATCCCTCTTGGGACATAGAAATCCCTCTTGGGACATAGAAATCCCTCTAGGGACATTGAAATCCCTCTAGGGACATAGAAATCTATCCCTCTAGGGACATAGAAATCCCTCTTGGGACATAGAAATCCCTCTAGCGACCTAGAAATCCCTCTAGCGACATAGAAATCCCTCTAGGGACATAGAAATCCCTCTAGGGACATAGAAATCTATCCCTCTAGGGACATAGAAATCCCTCTTGGGACATAGAAATCCCTCTAGGGACATAGAAATCCCTCTAGGGACATAGAAATCTATCCCTCTAGGGACATAGAAATCCCTCTAGGGACATAGAAATCTATCCCTCTAAGGACATAGAAATCCCTCTAGGGACCTAGAAATCCCTCTGGGACATAGAAATCCCTCTAGGGACCTAGAAATCCCTCTAGCGACATAGAAATCCCTCTAAGGACATAGAAATCTCTCTCTCTAGGGACCTAGAAATCCCTCTAGGGACATAGAAATCCCTCTAGGGACATAGAAATCTATCCCTCTAGGGACATAGAAATCCCTCTTGGGACATAGAAATCCCTCTAGGGACATAGAAATCCCTCTAGGGACATAGAATTCTATCCCTCTAGGGACATAGAAATCCCTCTAGGGACCTAGAAATCCCTCTAGGGACATTGAAATCCCTCTAGGGACATAGAAATCCCTCTAGGGACATAAAAATCTATCCCTCTAGGGACCTAGAAATCCCTCTAGCGACATAGAAATCCCTCTAGGGACATAGAAATCCCTCTAGGGACATAGAAATCTATCCCTCTAGGGACCTAGAAATCCCTCTAGGGACATAGAAATCTCTCTAGGGACATAGAAATCTATCCCTCTAGGGACATAGAAATCCCTCTTGGGACATAGAAATCCCTCTTGGGACATAGAAATCCCTCTAGGGACATAGAAATCCCTCTAGGGACATAGAAATCTATCCCTCTAGGGACATAGAAATCCCTCTAGGGACATAGAAATCCCTCTTGGGACATAGAAATCCCTCTTGGGACATAGAAATCCTTCTAGGGACATTGAAATCCCTCTAGGGACATAGAAATCTATCCCTCTAGGGACATAGAAATCCCTCTAGGGACCTAGAAATCCCTCTAGGGACATAGAAATCCCTCTAGGGACATAGAAATCCCTCTAGGGACATTGAAATCCCTCTAGGGACATAGAAATCTATCCCTCTAGGGACATAGAAATCCCTCTTGGGACATAGAAATCCCTCTTGGGACATAGAAATCCCTCTAGGGACATAGAAATCTATCCCTCTAGGGACATAGAAATCCCTCTAGGGACATAGAAATCCCTCTTGGGACATAGAAATCCCTCTAGGGACATAGAAATCCCTCTAGGGACATAGAAATCTATCCCTCTTGGGACATAGAAATCCCTCTAGGGACATAGAAATCTATCCCTCTAGGGACATAGAAATCCCTCTAGGGACATAGAAATCCCTCTTGGGACATAGAAATCCCTCTTGGGACATAGAAATCCCTCTAGGGACATAGAAATCCCTCTAGGGACATAGAAATCTATCCCTCTAGGGACATAGAAATCCCTCTAGGGACATAGAAATCCCTCTTGGGACATAGAAATCCCTCTTGGGACATAGAAATCCCTCTAGGGACATTGAAATCCCTCTAGGGACATAGAAATCCCTCTAGGGACATAGAAATCCCTCTAGGGACATAGAAATCCCTCTAGGGACCTAGAAATCCCTCTAGGGACATTGAAATCCCTCTAGCGACCTAGAAATCCCTCTAGCGACATAGAAATCCCTCTAGGGACATAGATATCTCTCTCTCTAGGGACATAGAAATCCCTCTAGGGACCTAGAAATCCCTCTAGGGACATAGAAATCCCTCTAGGGACATAGAAATCTATCCCTCTAGGGACATAGAAATCCCTCTTGGGACATAGAAATCCCTCTAGGGACATTGAAATCCCTCTAGGGACATAGAAATCTATCCCTCTAGGGACATAGAAATCCCTCTTGGGACATAGAAATCCCTCTTGGGACATAGAAATCCCTCTAGGGACATAGAAATCTATCCCTCTAGGGACCTAGAAATCCCTCTAGGGACATAGAAATCCCTCTAGCGACCTAGAAATCCCTCTAGCGACATAGAAATCCCTCTAGGGACATAGAAATCCCTCTTGGGACATAGAAATCTATCCCTCTAGGGACATAGAAATCCCTCTTGGGACAGAGAAATCCCTCTAGCGACCTAGAAATCCCTCTAGCGACATAGAAATCCCTCTAGGGACATAGAAATCCTTCTAGGGACATAGAAATCCCTCTAGGGACATAGAAATCTATCCCTCTAGGGACATAGAAATCCCTCTAGGGACCTAGAAATCCCTCTAGGGACCTAGAAATCCCTCTAGGGACATAGAAATCCCTCTAGGGACATTGAAATCCCTCTAGGGACATAGAAATCTATCCCTCTAGGGACATAGAAATCCCTCTAGGGACATTGAAATCCCTCTAGGGACATAGAAATCTATCCCTCTAGGGACATAGAAATCCCTCTAGGGACCTAGAAATCCCTCTAGGGACATAGAAATCCCTCTAGGGACATAGAAATCCCTCTAGGGACATTGAAATCCCTCTAGGGACATAGAAATCTATCCCTCTAGGGACATAGAAATCCCTCTTGGGACATAGAAATCCCTCTTGGGACATAGAAATCCCTCTAGGGACATAGAAATCTATCCCTCTAGGGACATAGAAATCCCTCTAGGGACATAGAAATCCCTCTTGGGACAAAGAAATCCCTCTAGCGACCTAGAAATCCCTCTAGCGACATAGAAATCCCTCTAGGGACATAGAAATCCCTCTTGGGACATAGAAATCCCTCTAGGGACATAGAAATCCCTCTAGGGACATAGAAATCTATCCCTCTAGGGACATAGAAATCCCTCTTGGGACATAGAAATCCCTCTAGGGACATAGAAATCCCTCTAGGGACATAGAAATCTATCCCTCTAGGTACCTAGAAATCCCTCTTGGGACATAGAAATCCCTCTTGGGACATAGAAATCCCTCTAGGGACATTGAAATCCCTCTAGGGACATAGAAATCTATCCCTCTAGGGACATAGAAATCCCTCTTGGGACATAGAAATCCCTCTAGCGACCTAGAAATCCCTCTAGCGACATAGAAATCCCTCTAGGGACATAGAAATCCCTCTAGGGACATAGAAATCTATCCCTCTAGGGACATAGAAATCCCTCTTGGGACATAGAAATCCCTCTAGGGACATAGAAATCCCTCTAGGGACATAGAAATCTATCCCTCTAGGGACATAGAAATCCCTCTAGGGACATAGAAATCTATCCCTCTAAGGACATAGAAATCCCTCTAGGGACCTAGAAATCCCTCTGGGACATAGAAATCCCTCTAGGGACCTAGAAATCCCTCTAGCGACATAGAAATCCCTCTAAGGACATAGAAATCTCTCTCTCTAGGGACCTAGAAATCCCTCTAGGGACATAGAAATCCCTCTAGGGACATAGAAATCTATCCCTCTAGGGACATAGAAATCCCTCTTGGGACATAGAAATCCCTCTAGGGACATAGAAATCCCTCTAGGGACATAGAAATCTATCCCTCTAGGGACCTAGAAATCCCTCTAGGGACATTGAAATCCCTCTAGGGACATAGAAATCCCTCTAGGGACATAGAAATCTATCCCTCTAGGGACCTAGAAATCCCTCTAGCGACATAGAAATCCCTCTAGGGACATAGAAATCCCTCTAGGGACATAGAAATCTATCCCTCTAGGGACCTAGAAATCCCTCTAGGGACATAGAAATCTCTCTAGGGACATAGAAATCTATCCCTCTAGGGACATAGAAATCCCTCTTGGGACATAGAAATCCCTCTTGGGACATAGAAATCCCTCTAGGGACATAGAAATCCCTCTAGGGACATAGAAATCTATCCCTCTAGGGACATAGAAATCCCTCTAGGGACATAGAAATCCCTCTTGGGACATAGAAATCCCTCTTGGGACATAGAAATCCCTCTAGGGACATTGAAATCCCTCTAGGGACATAGAAATCTATCCCTCTAGGGACATAGAAATCCCTCTAGGGACCTAGAAATCCCTCTAGGGACATAGAAATCCCTCTAGGGACATAGAAATCCCTCTAGGGACATTGAAATCCCTCTAGGGACATAGAAATCTATCCCTCTAGGGACATAGAAATCCCTCTTGGGACATAGAAATCCCTCTTGGGACATAGAAATCCCTCTAGGGACATAGCAATCTATCCCTCTAGGGACATAGAAATCCCTCTAGGGACATAGAAATCCCTCTTGGGACATAGAAATCCCTCTAGGGACATAGAAATCCCTCTAGGGACATAGAAATCTATCCCTCTTGGGACATAGAAATCCCTCTAGGGACATAGAAATCTATCCCTCTAGGGACATAGAAATCCCTCTAGGGACATAGAAATCCCTCTTGGGACATAGAAATCCCTCTTGGGACATAGAAATCCCTCTAGGGACATAGAAATCCCTCTAGGGACATAGAAATCTATCCCTCTAGGGACATAGAAATCCCTCTAGGGACATAGAAATCCCTCTAGGGACATAGAAATCCCTCTTGGGACATAGAAATCCCTCTTGGGACATAGAAATCCCTCTAGGGACATTGAAATCCCTCTAGGGACATAGAAATCTATCCCTCTAGGGACATAGAAATCCCTCTTGGGACATAGAAATCCCTCTTGGGACATAGAAATCCCTCTAGGGACATAGAAATCTATCCCTCTAGGGACATAGAAATCCCTCTAGGGACATAGAAATCCCTCTTGGGACATAGAAATCCCTCTAGGGACATAGAAATCCCTCTAGGGACATAGAAATCTATCCCTCTAGGGACTTAGAAATCCCTCTTGGGACATAGAAATCCCTCTAGGGACATAGAAATCCCTCTTGGGACATAGAAATCCCTCTAGGGACATAGAAATCTATCCCTCTAGGGACATAGAAATCCCTCTAGGGACATAGAAATCCCTCTTGGGACAAAGAAATCCCTCTAGCGACCTAGAAATCCCTCTAGCGACATAGAAATCCCTCTAGGGACATAGAAATCCCTCTTGGGACATAGAAATCCCTCTAGGGACATAGAAATCCCTCTAGGGACATAGAAATCTATCCCTCTAGGGACATAGAAATCCCTCTTGGGACATAGAAATCCCTCTAGGGACATAGAAATCTATCCCTCTAGGGACCTAGAAATCCCTCTTGGGACATAGAAATCCCTCTTGGGACATAGAAATCCCTCTAGGGACATTGAAATCCCTCTAGGGACATAGAAATCTATCCCTCTAGGGACATAGAAATCCCTCTTGGGACATAGAAATCCCTCTAGCGACCTAGAAATCCCTCTAGCGACATAGAAATCCCTCTAGGGACATAGAAATCCCTCTAGGGACATAGAAATCTATCCCTCTAGGGACATAGAAATCCCTCTTGGGACATAGAAATCCCTCTAGGGACATAGAAATCCCTCTAGGGACATAGAAATCTATCCCTCTAGGGACATAGAAATCCCTCTAGGGACATAGAAATCTATCCCTCTAAGGACATAGAAATCCCTCTAGGGACCTAGAAATCCCTCTGGGACATAGAAATCCCTCTAGGGACCTAGAAATCCCTCTAGCGACATAGAAATCCCTCTAAGGACATAGAAATCTCTCTCTCTAGGGACCTAGAAATCCCTCTAGGGACATAGAAATCCCTCTAGGGACATAGAAATCTATCCCTCTAGGGACATAGAAATCCCTCTTGGGACATAGAAATCCCTCTAGGGACATAGAAATCCCTCTAGGGACATAGAATTCTATCCCTCTAGGGACATAGAAATCCCTCTAGGGACCTAGAAATCCCTCTAGGGACATTGAAATCCCTCTAGGGACATAGAAATCCCTCTAGGGACATAAAAATCTATCCCTCTAGGGACCTAGAAATCCCTCTAGCGACATAGAAATCCCTCTAGGGACATAGAAATCCCTCTAGGGACATAGAAATCTATCCCTCTAGGGACCTAGAAATCCCTCTAGGGACATAGAAATCTCTCTAGGGACATAGAAATCTATCCCTCTAGGGACATAGAAATCCCTCTTGGGACATAGAAATCCCTCTTGGGACATAGAAATCCCTCTAGGGACATAGAAATCCCTCTAGGGACATAGAAATCTATCCCTCTAGGGACATAGAAATCCCTCTAGGGACATAGAAATCCCTCTTGGGACATAGAAATCCCTCTTGGGACATAGAAATCCTTCTAGGGACATTGAAATCCCTCTAGGGACATAGAAATCTATCCCTCTAGGGACATAGAAATCCCTCTAGGGACCTAGAAATCCCTCTAGGGACATAGAAATCCCTCTAGGGACATAGAAATCCCTCTAGGGACATTGAAATCCCTCTAGGGACATAGAAATCTATCCCTCTAGGGACATAGAAATCCCTCTTGGGACATAGAAATCCCTCTTGGGACATAGAAATCCCTCTAGGGACATAGAAATCTATCCCTCTAGGGACATAGAAATCCCTCTAGGGACATAGAAATCCCTCTTGGGACATAGAAATCCCTCTAGGGACATAGAAATCCCTCTAGGGACATAGAAATCTATCCCTCTTGGGACATAGAAATCCCTCTAGGGACATAGAAATCTATCCCTCTAGGGACATAGAAATCCCTCTAGGGACATAGAAATCCCTCTTGGGACATAGAAATCCCTCTTGGGACATAGAAATCCCTCTAGGGACATAGAAATCCCTCTAGGGACATAGAAATCTATCCCTCTAGGGACATAGAAATCCCTCTAGGGACATAGAAATCCCTCTTGGGACATAGAAATCCCTCTTGGGACATAGAAATCCCTCTAGGGACATTGAAATCCCTCTAGGGACATAGAAATCTATCCCTCTAGGGACATAGAAATCCCTCTTGGGACATAGAAATCCCTCTTGGGACATAGAAATCCCTCTAGGGACATAGAAATCTATCCCTCTAGGGACATAGAAATCCCTCTAGGGACATAGAAATCCCTCTTGGGACATAGAAATCCCTCTAGGGACATAGAAATCCCTCTAGGGACATAGAAATCTATCCCTCTAGGGACCTAGAAATCCCTCTTGGGACATAGAAATCCCTCTAGCGACATAGAAATCCCTCTAGGGACATAGAAATCCCTCTAGGGACATAGAAATCTATCCCTCTAGGGACCTAGAAATCCCTCTAGGGACATAGAAATCTCTCTAGGGACATAGAAATCTATCCCTCTAGGGACATAGAAATCCCTCTTGGGACATAGAAATCCCTCTTGGGACATAGAAATCCCTCTAGGGACATAGAAATCCCTCTAGGGACATAGAAATCTATCCCTCTAGGGACATAGAAATCCCTCTAGGGACATAGAAATCCCTCTTGGGACATAGAAATCCCTCTTGGGACATAGAAATCCCTCTAGGGACATTGAAATCCCTCTAGGGACATAGAAATCTATCCCTCTAGGGACATAGAAATCCCTCTAGGGACCTAGAAATCCCTCTAGGGACATAGAAATCCCTCTAGGGACATAGAAATCCCTCTAGGGACATTGAAATCCCTCTAGGGACATAGAAATCTATCCCTCTAGGGACATAGAAATCCCTCTTGGGACATAGAAATCCCTCTTGGGACATAGAAATCCCTCTAGGGACATAGAAATCTATCCCTCTAGGGACATAGAAATCCCTCTAGGGACATAGAAATCCCTCTTGGGACATAGAAATCCCTCTAGGGACATAGAAATCCCTCTAGGGACATAGAAATCTATCCCTCTTGGGACATAGAAATCCCTCTAGGGACATAGAAATCTATCCCTCTAGGGACATAGAAATCCCTCTAGGGACATAGAAATCCCTCTTGGGACATAGAAATCCCTCTTGGGACATAGAAATCCCTCTAGGGACATAGAAATCCCTCTAGGGACATAGAAATCTATCCCTCTAGGGACATAGAAATCCCTCTAGGGACATAGAAATCCCTCTAGGGACATAGAAATCCCTCTTGGGACATAGAAATCCCTCTTGGGACATAGAAATCCCTCTAGGGACATTGAAATCCCTCTAGGGACATAGAAATCTATCCCTCTAGGGACATAGAAATCCCTCTTGGGACATAGAAATCCCTCTTGGGACATAGAAATCCCTCTAGGGACATAGAAATCTATCCCTCTAGGGACATAGAAATCCCTCTAGGGACATAGAAATCCCTCTTGGGACATAGAAATCCCTCTAGGGACATAGAAATCCCTCTAGGGACATAGAAATCTATCCCTCTAGGGACTTAGAAATCCCTCTTGGGACATAGAAATCCCTCTAGGGACATAGAAATCCCTCTTGGGACATAGAAATCCCTCTAGGGACATAGAAATCTATCCCTCTAGGGACATAGAAATCCCTCTAGGGACATAGAAATCCCTCTTGGGACAAAGAAATCCCTCTAGCGACCTAGAAATCCCTCTAGCGACATAGAAATCCCTCTAGGGACATAGAAATCCCTCTTGGGACATAGAAATCCCTCTAGGGACATAGAAATCCCTCTAGGGACATAGAAATCTATCCCTCTAGGGACATAGAAATCCCTCTTGGGACATAGAAATCCCTCTAGGGACATAGAAATCTATCCCTCTAGGGACCTAGAAATCCCTCTTGGGACATAGAAATCCCTCTTGGGACATAGAAATCCCTCTAGGGACATTGAAATCCCTCTAGGGACATAGAAATCTATCCCTCTAGGGACATAGAAATCCCTCTTGGGACATAGAAATCCCTCTAGCGACCTAGAAATCCCTCTAGCGACATAGAAATCCCTCTAGGGACATAGAAATCCCTCTAGGGACATAGAAATCTATCCCTCTAGGGACATAGAAATCCCTCTTGGGACATAGAAATCCCTCTAGGGACATAGAAATCCCTCTAGGGACATAGAAATCTATCCCTCTAGGGACATAGAAATCCCTCTAGGGACATAGAAATCTATCCCTCTAAGGACATAGAAATCCCTCTAGGGACCTAGAAATCCCTCTGGGACATAGAAATCCCTCTAGGGACCTAGAAATCCCTCTAGCGACATAGAAATCCCTCTAAGGACATAGAAATCTCTCTCTCTAGGGACCTAGAAATCCCTCTAGGGACATAGAAATCCCTCTAGGGACATAGAAATCTATCCCTCTAGGGACATAGAAATCCCTCTTGGGACATAGAAATCCCTCTAGGGACATAGAAATCCCTCTAGGGACATAGAATTCTATCCCTCTAGGGACATAGAAATCCCTCTAGGGACCTAGAAATCCCTCTAGGGACATTGAAATCCCTCTAGGGACATAGAAATCCCTCTAGGGACATAAAAATCTATCCCTCTAGGGACCTAGAAATCCCTCTAGCGACATAGAAATCCCTCTAGGGACATAGAAATCCCTCTAGGGACATAGAAATCTATCCCTCTAGGGACCTAGAAATCCCTCTAGGGACATAGAAATCTCTCTAGGGACATAGAAATCTATCCCTCTAGGGACATAGAAATCCCTCTTGGGACATAGAAATCCCTCTTGGGACATAGAAATCCCTCTAGGGACATAGAAATCCCTCTAGGGACATAGAAATCTATCCCTCTAGGGACATAGAAATCCCTCTAGGGACATAGAAATCCCTCTTGGGACATAGAAATCCCTCTTGGGACATAGAAATCCTTCTAGGGACATTGAAATCCCTCTAGGGACATAGAAATCTATCCCTCTAGGGACATAGAAATCCCTCTAGGGACCTAGAAATCCCTCTAGGGACATAGAAATCCCTCTAGGGACATAGAAATCCCTCTAGGGACATTGAAATCCCTCTAGGGACATAGAAATCTATCCCTCTAGGGACATAGAAATCCCTCTTGGGACATAGAAATCCCTCTTGGGACATAGAAATCCCTCTAGGGACATAGAAATCTATCCCTCTAGGGACATAGAAATCCCTCTAGGGACATAGAAATCCCTCTTGGGACATAGAAATCCCTCTAGGGACATAGAAATCCCTCTAGGGACATAGAAATCTATCCCTCTTGGGACATAGAAATCCCTCTAGGGACATAGAAATCTATCCCTCTAGGGACATAGAAATCCCTCTAGGGACATAGAAATCCCTCTTGGGACATAGAAATCCCTCTTGGGACATAGAAATCCCTCTAGGGACATAGAAATCCCTCTAGGGACATAGAAATCTATCCCTCTAGGGACATAGAAATCCCTCTAGGGACATAGAAATCCCTCTTGGGACATAGAAATCCCTCTTGGGACATAGAAATCCCTCTAGGGACATTGAAATCCCTCTAGGGACATAGAAATCTATCCCTCTAGGGACATAGAAATCCCTCTTGGGACATAGAAATCCCTCTTGGGACATAGAAATCCCTCTAGGGACATAGAAATCTATCCCTCTAGGGACATAGAAATCCCTCTAGGGACATAGAAATCCCTCTTGGGACATAGAAATCCCTCTAGGGACATAGAAATCCCTCTAGGGACATAGAAATCTATCCCTCTAGGGACTTAGAAATCCCTCTTGGGACATAGAAATCCCTCTAGGGACATAGAAATCCCTCTAGGGACATAGAAATCTATCCCTCTAGGGACATAGAAATCCCTCTAGGGACATAGAAATCCCTCTAGGGACATAGAAATCTATCCCTCTAGGGACATAGAAATCCCTCTAGGGACATAGAAATCCCTCTTGGGACATAGAAATCCCTCTAGGGACATAGAAATCCCTCTAGGGACATAGAAATCTATCCCTCTAGGGACATAGAAATCCCTCTAGGGACATAGAAATCCCTCTTGGGACATAGAAATCCCTCTTGGGACATAGAAATCCCTCTAGGGACATAGAAATCCCTCTTGGGACATAGAAATCCCTCTTGGGACATAGAAATCCCTCTAGGGACATAGAAATCTATCCCTCTAGGGACCTAGAAATCCCTCTAGGGACATAGAAATCCCTCTAGCGACCTAGAAATCCCTCTAGCGACCTAGAAATCCCTCTAGCGACATAGAAATCCCTCTAGGGACATAGAAATCCCTCTTGGGACATAGAAATCCCTCTAGGGACATAGAAATCCCTCTAGGGACATAGAAATCTATCCCTCTTGGGACATAGAAATCCCTCTAGGGACATAGAAATCCCTCTAGGGACATAGAAATCTATCCCTCTAGGGACCTAGAAATCCCTCTTGGGACATAGAAATCCCTCTTGGGACATAGAAATCCCTCTAGGGACATTGAAATCCCTCTAGGGACATAGAAATCTATCCCTCTAGGGACATAGAAATCCCTCTTGGGACATAGAAATCCCTCTAGCGACCTAGAAATCCCTCTAGCGACATAGAAATCCCTCTAGGGACATAGAAATCCCTCTAGGGACATAGAAATCTATCCCTCTAGGGACATAGAAATCCCTCTTGGGACATAGAAATCCCTCTAGGGACATAGAAATCCCTCTAGGGACATAGAAATCTATCCCTCTAGGGACATAGAAATCTCTCTAGGGACATAGAAATCCCTCTAGGGACATAGAAATCTATCCCTCTAGGGACATAGAAATCCCTCTAGGGACCTAGAAATCCCTCTGGGACATAGAAATCCCTCTAGGGACCTAGAAATCCCTCTAGCGACATAGAAATCCCTCTAAGGACATAGAAATCTCTCTCTCTAGGGACCTAGAAATCCCTCTAGGGACATAGAAATCCCTCTAGGGACATAGAAATCTATCCCTCTAGGGACATAGAAATCCCTCTTGGGACATAGAAATCCCTCTAGGGACATAGAAATCCCTCTAGGGACATAGAAATCTATCCCTCTAGGGACATAGAAATCCCTCTAGGGACCTAGAAATCCCTCTAGGGACATAGAAATCTATCCCTCTAGGGACATAGAAATCCCTCTAGGGACATAGAAATCCCTCTTGGGACATAGAAATCCCTCTTGGGACATAGAAATCCCTCTAGGGACATTGAAATCCCTCTAGGGACATAGAAATCTATCCCTCTAGGGACATAGAAATCCCTCTTGGGACATAGAAATCCCTCTTGGGACATAGAAATCCCTCTAGGGACATAGAAATCATCCCTCTAGGGACATAGAAATCTATCCCTCTAGGGACATAGAAATCCCTCTAGGGACATAGAAATCCCTCTTGGGACATAGAAATCCCTCTTGGGACATAGAAATCCCTCTAGGGACATTGAAATCCCTCTAGGGACATAGAAATCTATCCCTCTAGGGACATAGAAATCCCTCTTGGGACATAGAAATCCCTCTAGGGACATAGAAATCTATCCCTCTAGGGACATAGAAATCCCTCTAGGGACATAGAAATCCCTCTTGGGACATAGAAATCCCTCTAGGGACATAGAAATCCCTCTAGGGACATAGAAATCTATCCCTCTTGGGACATAGAAATCCCTCTAGGGACATAGAAATCTATCCCTCTAGGGACATAGAAATCCCTCTAGGGACATAGAAATCCCTCTTGGGACATAGAAATCCCTCTAGGGACATAGAAATCCCTCTAGGGACATAGAAATCATCCCTCTAGGGACATAGAAATCCCTCTTGGGACATAGAAATCCCTCTAGGGACATAGAAATCCCTCTAGGGACATAGAAATCTATCCTCTAGGGACATAGAAATCCCTCTAGGGACATAGAAATCCCTTAGGGACCTAGAAATCCCTCTTGGGACATAGAAATCCCTCTTGGGACATAGAAATCCCTCTAGGGACATTGAAATCCCTCTAGGGACATAGAAATCTATCCCTCTAGGGACATAGAAATCCCTCTTGGGACATAGAAATCCCTCTTGGGACATAGAAATCCCTCTAGGGACATTGAAATCCCTCTAGGGACATAGAAATCTATCCCTCTAGGGACAAAGAAATCCCTCTTGGGACATAGAAATCCCTCTTGGGACATAGAAATCCCTCTAGGGACATAGAAATCTATCCCTCTAGGGACCTAGAAATCCCTCTAGGGACATAGAAATCCCTCTAGCGACCTAGAAATCCCTCTAGCGACATAGAAATCCCTCTAGGGACATAGAAATCTATCCCTCTAGGGACATAGAAATCCCTCTTGGGACATAGAAATCCCTCTAGCGACCTAGAAATCCCTCTAGCGACATAGAAATCCCTCTAGGGACATAGAAATCCCTCTAGGGACATAGAAATCTATCCCTCTAGGGACATAGAAATCCCTCTTGGGACATAGAAATCCCTCTAGCGACCTAGAAATCCCTCTAGCGACCTAGAAATCCCTCTAGCGACATAGAAATCCCTCTAGGGACATAGAAATCTATCCCTCTAGGGACATAGAAATCCCTCTTGGGGCATAGAAATCCCTCTAGCGACCTAGAAATCCCTCTAGCGACATAGAAATCCCTCTAGGGACATAGAAATCCCTCTAGGGACATAGAAATCTATCCCTCTAGGGACATAGAAATCCCTCTAGGGACCTAGAAATCCCTCTGGGACATAGAAATCCCTCTAGGGACCTAGAAATCCCTCTAGCGACATAGAAATCCCTCTAAGGACATAGAAATCTCTCTCTCTAGGGACCTAGAAATCCCTCTAGGGACATAGAAATCCCTCTAGGGACATAGAAATCTATCCCTCTAGGGACATAGAAATCCCTCTTGGGACATAGAAATCCCTCTAGCGACCTAGAAATCCCTCTAGCGACATAGAAATCCCTCTAGGGACATAGAAATCCCTCTAGGGACATAGAAATCTATCCCTCTAGGGACATAGAAATCCCTCTTGGGACATAGAAATCCCTCTAGGGACATAGAAATCCCTCTAGGGACATAGAAATCTATCCCTCTAGGGACCTAGAAATCCCTCTTGGGACATAGAAATCCCTCTTGGGACATAGAAATCCCTCTAGGGACATTGAAATCCCTCTAGGGACATAGAAATCTATCCCTCTAGGGACATAGAAATCCCTCTTGGGACATAGAAATCCCTCTGGGGACATAGAAATCCCTCTAGGGACATAGAAATCTATCCCTCTAGGGACCTAGAAATCCCTCTAGGGACATAGAAATCCCTCTAGCGACGTAGAAATCCCTCTAGCGACATAGAAATCCCTCTAGGGACATAGAAATCTATCCCTCTAGGGACATAGAAATCCCTCTTGGGACATAGAAATCCCTCTAGCGACCTAGAAATCCCTCTAGCGACATAGAAATCCCTCTAGGGACATAGAAATCCATCTAGGGACATAGAAATCTATCCCTCTAGGGACATAGAAATCCCTCTTGGGACATAGAAATCCCTCTAGCGACCTAGAAATCCCTCTAGCGACCTAGAAATCCCTCTAGCGACATAGAAATCCCTCTAGGGACATAGAAATCTATCCCTCTAGGGACATAGAAATCCCTCTTGGGACATAGAAATCCCTCTAGCGACCTAGAAATCCCTCTAGGGACATAGAAATCCCTCTAGGGACATAGAAATCCCTCTAGGGACATAGAAATCCCTCTAGGGACATAGAAATCCCTCTTGGGACATAGAAATCCCTCTTGGGACATAGAAATCCCTCTAGGGACATAGAAATCTATCCCTCTAGGGACATAGAAATCCCTCTAGGGACATAGAAATCCCTCTTGGGACATAGAAATCCCTCTTGGGACATAGAAATCCCTCTAGGGACATAGAAATCCCTCTAGGGACATAGAAATCTATCCCTCTAGGGACATAGAAATCCCTCTAGGGACATAGAAATCCCTCTTGGGACATAGAAATCCCTCTTGGGACATAGAAATCCCTCTAGGGACATTGAAATCCCTCTAGGGACATAGAAATCTATCCCTCTAGGGACATAGAAATCCCTCTTGGGACATAGAAATCCCTCTTGGGACATAGAAATCCCTCTAGGGACATAGAAATCTATCCCTCTAGGGACATAGAAATCCCTCTAGGGACATAGAAATCCCTCTTGGGACATAGAAATCCCTCTAGGGACATAGAAATCCCTCTAGGGACATAGAAATCTATCCCTCTAGGGACTTAGAAATCCCTCTTGGGACATAGAAATCCCTCTAGGGACATAGAAATCTATCCCTCTTGGGACATAGAAATCCCTCTAGGGACATTGAAATCCCTCTAGGGACATAGAAATCTATCCCTCTAGGGACATAGAAATCCCTCTAGCGACCTAGAAATCCCTCTAGCGACATAGAAATCCCTCTAGGGACATAGAAATCCCTCTAGGGACATAGAAATCTATCCCTCTAGGGACATAGAAATCCCTCTTGGGACATAGAAATCCCTCTAGGGACATAGAAATCCCTCTAGGGACATAGAAATCTATCCCTCTAGGGACCTAGAAATCCCTCTTGGGACATAGAAATCCCTCTTGGGACATAGAAATCCCTCTAGGGACATTGAAATCCCTCTAGGGACATAGAAATCTATCCCTCTAGGGACATAGAAATCCCTCTTGGGACATAGAAATCCCTCTTGGGACATAGAAATCCCTCTAGGGACATAGAAATCTATCCCTCTAGGGACCTAGAAATCCCTCTAGGGACATAGAAATCCCTCTAGCGACCTAGAAATCCCTCTAGCGACATAGAAATCCCTCTAGGGACATAGAAATCTATCCCTCTAGGGACATAGAAATCCCTCTAGCGACCTAGAAATCCCTCTAGCGACATAGAAATCCCTCTAGGGACATAGAAATCTATCCCTCTAGGGACATAGAAATCCCTCTTGGGACATAGAAATCCCTCTAGCGACCTAGAAATCCCTCTAGCGACATAGAAATCCCTCTAGGGACATAGAAATCCCTCTAGGGACATAGAAATCTATCCCTCTAGGGACATAGAAATCCCTCTTGGGGCATAGAAATCCCTCTAGCGACCTAGAAATCCCTCTAGCGACATAGAAATCCCTCTAGGGACATAGAAATCCCTCTAGGGACATAGAAATCTATCCCTCTAGGGACATAGAAATCCCTCTAGGGACCTAGAAATCCCTCTGGGACATAGAAATCCCTCTAGGGACCTAGAAATCCCTCTAGCGACATAGAAATCCCTCTAAGGACATAGAAATCTCTCTCTCTAGGGACCTAGAAATCCCTCTAGGGACATAGAAATTCCTCTAGGGACATAGAAATCTATCCCTCTAGGGACATAGAAATCCCTCTTGGGACATAGAAATCCCTCTAGGGACATAGAAATCCCTCTAGGGACATAGAAATCTATCCCTCTAGGGACATAGAAATCTATCCCTCTTGGGACATAGAAATCCCTCTAGGGACATAGAAATCTATCCCTCTAGGGACATAGAAATCCCTCTAGGGACATAGAAATCCCTCTTGGGACATAGAAATCCCTCTAGGGACATAGAAATCCCTCTAGGGACATAGAAATCTATCCCTCTAGGGACATAGAAATCCCTCTTGGGACATAGAAATCCCTCTAGGGACATAGAAATCCCTCTAGGGACATAGAAATCTATCCCTCTAGGGACATAGAAATCCCTCTAGGGACCTAGAAATCCCTCTTGGGACATAGAAATCCCTCTTGGGACATAGAAATCCCTCTAGGGACATTGAAATCCCTCTAGGGACATAGAAATCTATCCCTCTAGGGACATAGAAATCCCTCTTGGGACATAGAAATCCCTCTTGGGACATAGAAATCCCTCTTGGGACATAGAAATCCCTCTAGGGACATAGAAATCTATCCCTCTAGGGACCTAGAAATCCCTCTAGGGACATAGAAATCCCTCTAGCGACCTAGAAATCCCTCTAGCGACATAGAAATCCCTCTAGGGACATAGAAATCTATCCCTCTAGGGACATAGAAATCCCTCTTGGGACATAGAAATCCCTCTAGCGACCTAGAAATCCCTCTAGCGACATAGAAATCCCTCTAGGGACATAGAAATCCCTCTAGGGACATAGAAATCTATCCCTCTAGGGACATAGAAATCCCTCTTGGGACATAGAAATCCCTCTAGGGACATAGAAATCCCTCTAGGGACATAGAAATCTATCCCTCTAGGGACCTAGAAATCCCTCTTGGGACATAGAAATCCCTCTTGGGTCATAGAAATCCCTCTAGGGACATTGAAATCCCTCTAGGGACATAGAAATCTATCCCTCTAGGGACATAGAAATCCCTCTTGGGACATAGAAATCCCTCTTGGGACATAGAAATCCCTCTAGGGACATAGAAATCTATCCCTCTAGGGACCTAGAAATCCCTCTAGGGACATAGAAATCCCTCTAGCGACCTAGAAATCCCTCTAGCGACATAGAAATCCCTCTAGGGACATAGAAATCTATCCCTCTAGGGACATAGAAATCCCTCTTGGGACATAGAAATCCCTCTAGCGACCTAGAAATCCCTCTAGCGACATAGAAATCCCTCTAGGGACATAGAAATCCCTCTAGGGACATAGAAATCTATCCCTCTAGGGACATAGAAATCCCTCTTGGGACATAGAAATCCCTCTAGCGACCTAGAAATCCCTCTAGCGACATAGAAATCCCTCTAGGGACATAGAAATCTATCCCTCTAGGGACATAGAAATCCCTCTTGGGACATAGAAATCCCTCTAGCGACCTAGAAATCCCTCTAGCGACCTAGAAATCCCTCTAGCGACATAGAAATCCCTCTAGGGACATAGAAATCTATCCCTCTAGGGACATAGAAATCCCTCTTGGGACATAGAAATCCCTCTAGCGACCTAGAAATCCCTCTAGCGACATAGAAATCCCTCTAGGGACATAGAAATCCCTCTAGGGACATAGAAATCTATCCCTCTAGGGACATAGAAATCCCTCTAGGGACCTAGAAATCCCTCTAGCGACATAGAAATCCCTCTAAGGACATAGAAATCTCTCTCTCTAGGGACCTAGAAATCCCTCTAGGGACATAGAAATCCCTCTAGGGACATAGAAATCTATCCCTCTAGGGACATAGAAATCCCTCTTGGGACATAGAAATCCCTCTAGGGACATAGAAATCCCTCTAGGGACATAGAAATCTATCCCTCTAGGGACATAGAAATCTATCCCTCTTGGGACATAGAAATCCCTCTAGGGACATAGAAATCTATCCCTCTAGGGACATAGAAATCCCTCTAGGGACATAGAAATCCCTCTTGGGACATAGAAATCCCTCTAGGGACATAGAAATCCCTCTAGGGACATAGAAATCTATCCCTCTAGGGACATAGAAATCCCTCTTGGGACATAGAAATCCCTCTAGGGACATAGAAATCCCTCTAGGGACATAGAAATCTATCCCTCTAGGGACATAGAAATCCCTCTAGGGACCTAGAAATCCCTCTTGGGACATAGAAATCCCTCTTGGGACATAGAAATCCCTCTAGGGACATTGAAATCCCTCTAGGGACATAGAAATCTATCCCTCTAGGGACATAGAAATCCCTCTTGGGACATAGAAATCCCTCTTGGGACATAGAAATCCCTCTAGGGACATAGAAATCTATCCCTCTAGGGACCTAGAAATCCCTCTAGGGACATAGAAATCCCTCTAGCGACCTAGAAATCCCTCTAGCGACATAGAAATCCCTCTAGGGACATAGAAATCTATCCCTCTAGGGACATAGAAATCCCTCTTGGGACATAGAAATCCCTCTAGCGACCTAGAAATCCCTCTAGCGACATAGAAATCCCTCTAGGGACATAGAAATCCCTCTAGGGACATAGAAATCTATCCCTCTAGGGACATAGAAATCCCTCTTGGGACATAGAAATCCCTCTAGGGACATAGAAATCCCTCTAGGGACATAGAAATCTATCCCTCTAGGGACCTAGAAATCCCTCTTGGGACATAGAAATCCCTCTTGGGTCATAGAAATCCCTCTAGGGACATTGAAATCCCTCTAGGGACATAGAAATCTATCCCTCTAGGGACATAGAAATCCCTCTTGGGACATAGAAATCCCTCTTGGGACATAGAAATCCCTCTAGGGACATAGAAATCTATCCCTCTAGGGACCTAGAAATCCCTCTAGGGACATAGAAATCCCTCTAGCGACCTAGAAATCCCTCTAGCGACATAGAAATCCCTCTAGGGACATAGAAATCTATCCCTCTAGGGACATAGAAATCCCTCTTGGGACATAGAAATCCCTCTAGCGACCTAGAAATCCCTCTAGCGACATAGAAATCCCTCTAGGGACATAGAAATCCCTCTAGGGACATAGAAATCTATCCCTCTAGGGACATAGAAATCCCTCTTGGGACATAGAAATCCCTCTAGCGACCTAGAAATCCCTCTAGCGACCTAGAAATCCCTCTAGCGACATAGAAATCCCTCTAGGGACATAGAAATCTATCCCTCTAGGGACATAGAAATCCCTCTAGGGACATAGAAATCCCTCTTGGGACATAGAAATCCCTCTAGCGACCTAGAAATCCCTCTAGCGACATAGAAATCCCTCTAGGGACATAGAAATCCCTCTAGGGACATAGAAATCCCTCTTGGGACATAGAAATCCCTCTTGGGACATAGAAATCCCTCTAGGGACATAGAAATCTATCCCTCTAGGGACATAGAAATCCCTCTTGGGACATAGAAATCCCTCTTGGGACATAGAAATCCCTCTAGGGACATAGAAATCCCTCTAGGGACATAGAAATCTATCCCTCTAGGGACATAGAAATCCCTCTAGGGACATAGAAATCCCTCTTGGGACATAGAAATCCCTCTTGGGACATAGAAATCCCTCTAGGGACATTGAAATCCCTCTAGGGACATAGAAATCTATCCCTCTAGGGACATAGAAATCCCTCTTGGGACATAGAAATCCCTCTTGGGACATAGAAATCCCTCTAGGGACATAGAAATCTATCCCTCTAGGGACATAGAAATCCCTCTAGGGACATAGAAATCCCTCTAGGGACATAGAAATCCCTCTTGGGACATAGAAATCCCTCTAGGGACATAGAAATCCCTCTAGGGACATAGAAATCTATCCCTCTTGGGACATAGAAATCCCTCTAGGGACATAGAAATCTATCCCTCTAGGGACATAGAAATCCCTCTAGGGACATAGAAATCCCTCTAGGGACATAGAAATCCCTCTAGGGACATAGAAATCTATCCCTCTAGGGACATAGAAATCCCTCTAGGGACCTAGAAATCCCTCTAGGGACATAGAAATCCCTCTAGCGACCTAGAAATCCCTCTAGCGACATAGAAATCCCTCTAGGGACATAGAAATCTATCCCTCTAGGGACATAGAAATCCCTCTTGGGACATAGAAATCCCTCTAGCGACCTAGAAATCCCTCTAGCGACATAGAAATCCCTCTAGGGACATAGAAATCCCTCTAGGGACATAGAAATCTATCCCTCTAGGGACATAGAAATCCCTCTTGGGACATAGAAATCCCTCTAGGGACATAGAAATCCCTCTAGGGACATAGAAATCTATCCCTCTAGGGACCTAGAAATCCCTCTTGGGACATAGAAATCCCTCTTGGGACATAGAAATCCCTCTAGGGACATTGAAATCCCTCTAGGGACATAGAAATCTATCCCTCTAGGGACATAGAAATCCCTCTTGGGACATAGAAATCCCTCTTGGGACATAGAAATCCCTCTAGGGACATAGAAATCTATCCCTCTAGGGACCTAGAAATCCCTCTAGGGACATAGAAATCCCTCTAGCGACCTAGAAATCCCTCTAGCGACATAGAAATCCCTCTAGGGACATAGAAATCTATCCCTCTAGGGACATAGAAATCCCTCTTGGGACATAGAAATCCCTCTAGCGACCTAGAAATCCCTCTAGCGACATAGAAATCCCTCTAGGGACATAGAAATCCATCTAGGGACATAGAAATCTATCCCTCTAGGGACATAGAAATCCCTCTTGGGACATAGAAATCCCTCTAGCGACCTAGAAATCCCTCTAGCGACCTAGAAATCCCTCTAGCGACATAGAAATCCCTCTAGGGACATAGAAATCTATCCCTCTAGGGACATAGAAATCCCTCTTGGGACATAGAAATCCCTCTAGCGACCTAGAAATCCCTCTAGCGACATAGAAATCCCTCTAGGGACATAGAAATCCCTCTAGGGACATAGAAATCCCTCTTGGGACATAGAAATCCCTCTTGGGACATAGAAATCCCTCTAGGGACATAGAAATCTATCCCTCTAGGGACATAGAAATCCCTCTAGGGACATAGAAATCCCTCTTGGGACATAGAAATCCCTCTTGGGACATAGAAATCCCTCTAGGGACATAGAAATCCCTCTAGGGACATAGAAATCTATCCCTCTAGGGACATAGAAATCCCTCTAGGGACATAGAAATCCCTCTTGGGACATAGAAATCCCTCTTGGGACATAGAAATCCCTCTAGGGACATTGAAATCCCTCTAGGGACATAGAAATCTATCCCTCTAGGGACATAGAAATCCCTCTTGGGACATAGAAATCCCTCTTGGGACATAGAAATCCCTCTAGGGACATAGAAATCTATCCCTCTAGGGACATAGAAATCCCTCTAGCGACATAGAAATCCCTCTTGGGACATAGAAATCCCTCTAGGGACATAGAAATCCCTCTAGGGACATAGAAATCTATCCCTCTAGGGACTTAGAAATCCCTCTTGGGACATAGAAATCCCTCTAGGGACATAGAAATCCCTCTAGGGACATAGAAATCTATCCCTCTAGGGACATAGAAATCCCTCTAGGGACATAGAAATCCCTCTAGGGACATAGAAATCTATCCCTCTAGGGACATAGAAATCCCTCTAGGGACCTAGAAATCCCTCTGGGACATAGAAATCCCTCTAGGGACCTAGAAATCCCTCTAGCGACATAGAAAACCCTCTAAGGACATAGAAATCTCTCTCTCTAGGGACCTAGAAATCCCTCTAGGGACATAGAAATCCCTCTAGGGACATAGAAATCTATCCCTCTAGGGACATAGAAATCCCTCTTGGGACATAGAAATCCCTCTAGGGACATAGAAATCCCTCTAGGGACATAGAAATCTATCCCTCTAGGGACATAGAAATCCCTCTAGGGACCTAGAAATCCCTCTAGGGACATAGAAATCTATCCCTCTAGGGACATAGAAATCCCTCTAGGGACATAGAAATCCCTCTTGGGACATAGAAATCCCTCTTGGGACATAGAAATCCCTCTAGGGACATTGAAATCCCTCTAGGGACATAGAAATCTATCCCTCTAGGGACATAGAAATCCCTCTTGGGACATAGAAATCCCTCTTGGGACATAGAAATCCCTCTAGGGACATAGAAATCCCTCTAGGGACATAGAAATCTATCCCTCTAGGGACATAGAAATCCCTCTAGGGACATAGAAATCCCTCTTGGGACATAGAAATCCCTCTTGGGACATAGAAATCCCTCTAGGGACATTGAAATCCCTCTAGGGACATAGAAATCTATCCCTCTAGGGACATAGAAATCCCTCTTGGGACATAGAAATCCCTCTTGGGACATAGAAATCCCTCTAGGGACATAGAAATCTATCCCTCTAGGGACATAGAAATCCCTCTAGGGACATAGAAATCCCTCTTGGGACATAGAAATCCCTCTAGGGACATAGAAATCCCTCTAGGGACATAGAAATCTATCCCTCTTGGGACATAGAAATCCCTCTAGGGACATAGAAATCTATCCCTCTAGGGACATAGAAATCCCTCTAGGGACATAGAAATCCCTCTTGGGACATAGAAATCCCTCTAGGGACATAGAAATCCCTCTAGGGACATAGAAATCTATCCCTCTAGGGACATAGAAATCCCTCTTGGGACATAGAAATCCCTCTAGGGACATAGAAATCCCTCTAGGGACATAGAAATCTATCCCTCTAGGGACCTAGAAATCCCTCTAGGGACATAGAAATCCCTCTAGCGACCTAGAAATCCCTCTAGCGACATAGAAATCCCTCTAGGGACATAGAAATCTATCCCTCTAGGGACATAGAAATCCCTCTTGGGACATAGAAATCCCTCTAGCGACCTAGAAATCCCTCTAGCGACATAGAAATCCCTCTAGGGACATAGAAATCCCTCTAGGGACATAGAAATCTATCCCTCTAGGGACATAGAAATCCCTCTTGGGACATAGAAATCCCTCTAGGGACATAGAAATCCCTCTAGGGACATAGAAATCTATCCCTCTAGGGACCTAGAAATCCCTCTTGGGACATAGAAATCCCTCTTGGGACATAGAAATCCCTCTAGGGACATTGAAATCCCTCTAGGGACATAGAAATCTATCCCTCTAGGGACATAGAAATCCCTCTTGGGACATAGAAATCCCTCTTGGGACATAGAAATCCCTCTAGGGACAAAGAAATCTATCCCTCTAGGGACCTAGAAATCCCTCTAGGGACATAGAAATCCCTCTAGCGACCTAGAAATCCCTCTAGCGACATAGAAATCCCTCTAGGGACATAGAAATCTATCCCTCTAGGGACATAGAAATCCCTCTTGGGACATAGAAATCCCTCTAGCGACCTAGAAATCCCTCTAGCGACATAGAAATCCCTCTAGGGACATAGAAATCCCTCTAGGGACATAGAAATCTATCCCTCTAGGGACATAGAAATCCCTCTTGGGACATAGAAATCCCTCTAGCGACCTAGAAATCCCTCTAGCGACCTAGAAATCCCTCTAGCGACATAGAAATCCCTCTAGGGACATAGAAATCTATCCCTCTAGGGACATAGAAATCCCTCTTGGGACATAGAAATCCCTCTAGCGACCTAGAAATCCCTCTAGCGACATAGAAATCCCTCTAGGGACATAGAAATCCCTCTAGGGACATAGAAATCTATCCCTCTAGGGACATAGAAATCCCTCTAGGGACCTAGAAATCCCTCTAGCGACATAGAAATCCCTCTAAGGACATAGAAATCTCTCTCTCTAGGGACCTAGAAATCCCTCTAGGGACATAGAAATCCCTCTAGGGACATAGAAATCTATCCCTCTAGGGACATAGAAATCCCTCTTGGGACATAGAAATCCCTCTAGGGACATAGAAATCCCTCTAGGGACATAGAAATCTATCCCTCTAGGGACATAGAAATCTATCCCTCTTGGGACATAGAAATCCCTCTAGGGACATAGAAATCTATCCCTCTAGGGACATAGAAATCCCTCTAGGGACATAGAAATCCCTCTTGGGACATAGAAATCCCTCTAGGGACATAGAAATCCCTCTAGGGACATAGAAATCTATCCCTCTAGGGACATAGAAATCCCTCTTGGGACATAGAAATCCCTCTAGGGACATAGAAATCCCTCTAGGGACATAGAAATCTATCCCTCTAGGGACATAGAAATCCCTCTAGGGACCTAGAAATCCCTCTTGGGACATAGAAATCCCTCTTGGGACATAGAAATCCCTCTAGGGACATTGAAATCCCTCTAGGGACATAGAAATCTATCCCTCTAGGGACATAGAAATCCCTCTTGGGACATAGAAATCCCTCTTGGGACATAGAAATCCCTCTAGGGACATAGAAATCTATCCCTCTAGGGACCTAGAAATCCCTCTAGGGACATAGAAATCCCTCTAGCGACCTAGAAATCCCTCTAGCGACATAGAAATCCCTCTAGGGACATAGAAATCTATCCCTCTAGGGACATAGAAATCCCTCTTGGGACATAGAAATCCCTCTAGCGACCTAGAAATCCCTCTAGCGACATAGAAATCCCTCTAGGGACATAGAAATCCCTCTAGGGACATAGAAATCTATCCCTCTAGGGACATAGAAATCCCTCTTGGGACATAGAAATCCCTCTAGGGACATAGAAATCCCTCTAGGGACATAGAAATCTATCCCTCTAGGGACCTAGAAATCCCTCTTGGGACATAGAAATCCCTCTTGGGTCATAGAAATCCCTCTAGGGACATTGAAATCCCTCTAGGGACATAGAAATCTATCCCTCTAGGGACATAGAAATCCCTCTTGGGACATAGAAATCCCTCTTGGGACATAGAAATCCCTCTAGGGACATAGAAATCTATCCCTCTAGGGACCTAGAAATCCCTCTAGGGACATAGAAATCCCTCTAGCGACATAGAAATCCCTCTAGCGACATAGAAATCCCTCTAGGGACATAGAAATCTATCCCTCTAGGGACATAGAAATCCCTCTTGGGACATAGAAATCCCTCTAGCGACCTAGAAATCCCTCTAGCGACATAGAAATCCCTCTAGGGACATAGAAATCCCTCTAGGGACATAGATATCTATCCCTCTAGGGACATAGAAATCCCTCTTGGGACATAGAAATCCCTCTAGCGACCTAGAAATCCCTCTAGCGACATAGAAATCCCTCTAGGGACATAGAAATCCCTCTAGGGACATAGAAATCTATCCCTCTAGGGACATAGAAATCCCTCTTGGGACATAGAAATCCCTCTAGCGACCTAGAAATCCCTCTAGCGACCTAGAAATCCCTCTAGCGACATAGAAATCCCTCTAGGGACATAGAAATCTATCCCTCTAGGGACATAGAAATCCCTCTTGGGACATAGAAATCCCTCTAGCGACCTAGAAATCCCTCTAGCGACATAGAAATCCCTCTAGGGACATAGAAATCCCTCTAGGGACATAGAAATCTATCCCTCTAGGGACATAGAAATCCCTCTAGGGACCTAGAAATCCCTCTAGCGACATAGAAATCCCTCTAAGGACATAGAAATCTCTCTCTCTAGGGACCTAGAAATCCCTCTAGGGACATAGAAATCCCTCTAGGGACATAGAAATCTATCCCTCTAGGGACATAGAAATCCCTCTTGGGACATAGAAATCCCTCTAGGGACATAGAAATCCCTCTAGGGACATAGAAATCTATCCCTCTAGGGACATAGAAATCTATCCCTCTTGGGACATAGAAATCCCTCTAGGGACATAGAAATCTATCCCTCTAGGGACATAGAAATCCCTCTAGGGACATAGAAATCCCTCTTGGGACATAGAAATCCCTCTAGGGACATAGAAATCCCTCTAGGGACATAGAAATCTATCCCTCTAGGGACATAGAAATCCCTCTTGGGACATAGAAATCCCTCTAGGGACATAGAAATCCCTCTAGGGACATAGAAATCTATCCCTCTAGGGACATAGAAATCCCTCTAGGGACCTAGAAATCCCTCTTGGGACATAGAAATCCCTCTTGGGACATAGAAATCCCTCTAGGGACATTGAAATCCCTCTAGGGACATAGAAATCTATCCCTCTAGGGACATAGAAATCCCTCTTGGGACATAGAAATCCCTCTTGGGACATAGAAATCCCTCTAGGGACATAGAAATCTATCCCTCTAGGGACCTAGAAATCCCTCTAGGGACATAGAAATCCCTCTAGCGACCTAGAAATCCCTCTAGCGACATAGAAATCCCTCTAGGGACATAGAAATCTATCCCTCTAGGGACATAGAAATCCCTCTTGGGACATAGAAATCCCTCTAGCGACCTAGAAATCCCTCTAGCGACATAGAAATCCCTCTAGGGACATAGAAATCCCTCTAGGGACATAGAAATCTATCCCTCTAGGGACATAGAAATCCCTCTTGGGACATAGAAATCCCTCTAGGGACATAGAAATCCCTCTAGGGACATAGAAATCTATCCCTCTAGGGACCTAGAAATCCCTCTTGGGACATAGAAATCCCTCTTGGGTCATAGAAATCCCTCTAGGGACATTGAAATCCCTCTAGGGACATAGAAATCTATCCCTCTAGGGACATAGAAATCCCTCTTGGGACATAGAAATCCCTCTTGGGACATAGAAATCCCTCTAGGGACATAGAAATCTATCCCTCTAGGGACCTAGAAATCCCTCTAGGGACATAGAAATCCCTCTAGCGACCTAGAAATCCCTCTAGCGACATAGAAATCCCTCTAGGGACATAGAAATCTATCCCTCTAGGGACATAGAAATCCCTCTTGGGACATAGAAATCCCTCTAGCGACCTAGAAATCCCTCTAGCGACATAGAAATCCCTCTAGGGACATAGAAATCCCTCTAGGGACATAGAAATCTATCCCTCTAGGGACATAGAAATCCCTCTTGGGACATAGAAATCCCTCTAGCGACCTAGAAATCCCTCTAGCGACCTAGAAATCCCTCTAGCGACATAGAAATCCCTCTAGGGACATAGAAATCTATCCCTCTAGGGACATAGAAATCCCTCTTGGGACATAGAAATCCCTCTAGCGACCTAGAAATCCCTCTAGCGACATAGAAATCCCTCTAGGGACATAGAAATCCCTCTAGGGACATAGAAATCCCTCTTGGGACATAGAAATCCCTCTTGGGACATAGAAATCCCTCTAGGGACATAGAAATCTATCCCTCTAGGGACATAGAAATCCCTCTTGGGACATAGAAATCCCTCTTGGGACATAGAAATCCCTCTAGGGACATAGAAATCCCTCTAGGGACATAGAAATCTATCCCTCTAGGGACATAGAAATCCCTCTAGGGACATAGAAATCCCTCTTGGGACATAGAAATCCCTCTTGGGACATAGAAATCCCTCTAGGGACATTGAAATCCCTCTAGGGACATAGAAATCTATCCCTCTAGGGACATAGAAATCCCTCTTGGGACATAGAAATCCCTCTTGGGACATAGAAATCCCTCTAGGGACATAGAAATCTATCCCTCTAGGGACATAGAAATCCCTCTAGGGACATAGAAATCCCTCTTGGGACATAGAAATCCCTCTAGGGAAATAGAAATCCCTCTAGGGACATAGAAATCTATCCCTCTTGGGACATAGAAATCCCTCTAGGGACATAGAAATCTATCCCTCTAGGGACATAGAAATCCCTCTAGGGACATAGAAATCCCTCTTGGGACATAGAAATCCCTCTAGGGACATAGAAATCCCTCTAGGGACATAGAAATCTATCCCTCTAGGGACATAGAAATCCCTCTTGGGACATAGAAATCCCTCTAGGGACATAGAAATCCCTCTAGGGACATAGAAATCTATCCCTCTAGGGACATAGAAATCCCTCTAGGGACCTAGAAATCCCTCTTGGGACATAGAAATCCTTCTTGGGACATAGAAATCCCTCTAGGGACATTGAAATCCCTCTAGGGACATAGAAATCTATCCCTCTAGGGACATAGAAATCCCTCTTGGGACATAGAAATCCCTCTTGGGACATAGAAATCCCTCTTGGGACATAGAAATCCCTCTAGGGACATAGAAATCTATCCCTCT
This sequence comes from Troilus luridus, assembly GCA_964056705.1. Taxonomy (NCBI): domain Eukaryota; kingdom Metazoa; phylum Arthropoda; class Insecta; order Hemiptera; family Pentatomidae; genus Troilus; species Troilus luridus. The sequence goes on from CAXKTH010000067.1 coordinate 1,129,021, forward strand.
AGGGACCTAGAAATCCCTCTAGGGACATAGAAATCCCTCTAGCGACCTAGAAATCCCTCTAGCGACATAGAAATCCCTCTAGGGACATAGAAATCCCTCTTGGGACATAGAAATCTATCCCTCTAGGGACATAGAAATCCCTCTTGGGACATAGAAATCCCTCTAGCGACCTAGAAATCCCTCTAGCGACATAGAAATCCCTCTAGGGACATAGAAATCCCTCTAGGGACATAGAAATCCCTCTAGGGACATAGAAATCCCTCTAGGGACATAGAAATCTATCCCTCTAGGGACATAGAAATCCCTCTAGGGACCTAGAAATCCCTCTAGGGACCTAGAAATCCCTCTAGGGACATAGAAATCTATCCCTCTAGGGACATAGAAATCCCTCTAGGGACATAGAAATCCCTCTTGGGACATAGAAATCCCTCTTGGGACATAGAAATCTCTCTAGGGACATTGAGATCCCTCTAGGGACATAGAAATCCCTCTAGGGACATAGAAATCTATCCCTCTAGGGACATAGAAATCTATCCCTCTTGGGACATAGAAATCCCTCTAGGGACATAGAAATCTATCCCTCTAGGGACATAGAAATCCCTCTAGGGACATAGAAATCCCTCTTGGGACATAGAAATCCCTCTAGGGACATAGAAATCCCTCTAGGGACATAGAAATCTATCCCTCTAGGGACATAGAAATCCCTCTTGGGACATAGAAATCCCTCTAGGGACATAGAAATCTATCCCTCTAGGGACATAGAAATCCCTCTAGGGACCTAGAAATCCCTCTGGGACATAGAAATCCCTCTAGGGACCTAGAAATCCCTCTAGCGACATAGAAATCCCTCTAAGGACATAGAAATCTCTCTCTCTAGGGACCTAGAAATCCCTCTAGGGACATAGAAATCCCTCTAGGGACATAGAAATCTATCCCTCTAGGGACATAGAAATCCCTCTTGGGACATAGAAATCCCTCTAGGGACATAGAAATCCCTCTAGGGACATAGAAATCTATCCCTCTAGGGACATAGAAATCCCTCTAGGGACCTAGAAATCCCTCTAGGGACATAGAAATCTATCCCTCTAGGGACATAGAAATCCCTCTAGGGACATAGAAATCCCTCTTGGGACATAGAAATCCCTCTTGGGACATAGAAATCCCTCTAGGGACATTGAAATCCCTCTAGGGACATAGAAATCTATCCCTCTAGGGACATAGAAATCCCTCTTGGGACATAGAAATCCCTCTTGGGACATAGAAATCCCTCTAGGGACATAGAAATCCCTCTAGGGACATAGAAATCTATCCCTCTAGGGACATAGAAATCCCTCTAGGGACATAGAAATCCCTCTTGGGACATAGAAATCCCTCTTGGGACATAGAAATCCCTCTAGGGACATTGAAATCCCTCTAGGGACATAGAAATCTATCCCTCTAGGGACATAGAAATCCCTCTTGGGACATAGAAATCCCTCTTGGGACATAGAAATCCCTCTAGGGACATAGAAATCTATCCCTCTAGGGACATAGAAATCCCTCTAGGGACATAGAAATCTATCCCTCTAGGGACATAGAAATCCCTCTTGGGACATAGAATTCCCTCTAGGGACATAGAAATCCCTCTAGGGACATAGAAATCTATCCCTCTAGGGACATAGAAATCTATCCCTCTTGGGACATAGAAATCCCTCTAGGGACATAGAAATCTATCCCTCTAGGGACATAGAAATCCCTCTAGGGACATAGAAATCCCTCTAGGGACATAGAAATCCCTCTTGGGACATAGAAATCCCTCTAGGGACATAGAAATCCCTCTAGGGACATAGAAATCTATCCCTCTAGGGACATAGAAATCCCTCTTGGGACATAGAAATCCCTCTAGGGACATAGAAATCCCTCTAGGGACATAGAAATCTATCCCTCTAGGGACATAGAAATCCCTCTAGGGACCTAGAAATCCCTCTTGGGACATAGAAATCCCTCTTGGGACATAGAAATCCCTCTAGGGACATTGAAATCCCTCTAGGGACATAGAAATCTATCCCTCTAGGGACATAGAAATCCCTCTTGGGACATAGAAATCCCTCTTGGGACATAGAAATCCCTCTAGGGACATAGAAATCTATCCCTCTAGGGACCTAGAAATCCCTCTAGGGACATAGAAATCCCTCTAGCGACCTAGAAATCCCTCTAGCGACATAGAAATCCCTCTAGGGACATAGAAATCTATCCCTCTAGGGACATAGAAATCCCTCTTGGGACATAGAAATCCCTCTAGCGACCTAGAAATCCCTCTAGCGACATAGAAATCCCTCTAGGGACATAGAAATCCCTCTAGGGACATAGAAATCTATCCCTCTAGGGACATAGAAATCCCTCTTGGGACATAGAAATCCCTCTAGGGACATAGAAATCCCTCTAGGGACATAGAAATCTATCCCTCTAGGGACCTAGAAATCCCTCTTGGGACATAGAAATCCCTCTTGGGTCATAGAAATCCCTCTAGGGACATTGAAATCCCTCTAGGGACATAGAAATCTATCCCTCTAGGGACATAGAAATCCCTCTTGGGACATAGAAATCCCTCTTGGGACATAGAAATCCCTCTAGGGACATAGAAATCTATCCCTCTAGGGACCTAGAAATCCCTCTAGGGACATAGAAATCCCTCTAGCGACCTAGAAATCCCTCTAGCGACATAGAAATCCCTCTAGGGACATAGAAATCTATCCCTCTAGGGACATAGAAATCCCTCTTGGGACATAGAAATCCCTCTAGCGACCTAGAAATCCCTCTAGCGACATAGAAATCCCTCTAGGGACATAGAAATCCCTCTAGGGACATAGAAATCTATCCCTCTAGGGACATAGAAATCCCTCTTGGGACATAGAAATCCCTCTAGCGACCTAGAAATCCCTCTAGCGACCTAGAAATCCCTCTAGCGACATAGAAATCCCTCTAGGGACATAGAAATCTATCCCTCTAGGGACATAGAAATCCCTCTTGGGACATAGAAATCCCTCTAGCGACCTAGAAATCCCTCTAGCGACATAGAAATCCCTCTAGGGACATAGAAATCCCTCTAGGGACATAGAAATCCCTCTTGGGACATAGAAATCCCTCTTGGGACATAGAAATCCCTCTAGGGACATAGAAATCTATCCCTCTAGGGACATAGAAATCCCTCTAGGGACATAGAAATCCCTCTTGGGACATAGAAATCCCTCTCGGGACATAGAAATCCCTCTAGGGACATAGAAATCCCTCTAGGGACATAGAAATCTATCCCTCTAGGGACATAGAAATCCCTCTAGGGACATAGAAATCCCTCTTGGGACATAGAAATCCCTCTTCGGACATAGAAATCCCTCTAGGGACATTGAAATCCCTCTAGGGACATAGAAATCTATCCCTCTAGGGACATAGAAATCCCTCTTGGGACATAGAAATCCCTCTTGGGACATATAAATCCCTCTAGGGACATAGAAATCTATCCCTCTAGGGACATAGAAATCCCTCTAGGGACATAGAAATCCCTCTTGGGACATAGAAATCCCTCTAGGGACATAGAAATCCCTCTAGGGACATAGAAATCTATCCCTCTTGGGACATAGAAATCCCTCTAGGGACATAGAAATCTATCCCTCTAGGGACATAGAAATCCCTCTAGGGACATAGAAATCCCTCTTGGGACATAGAAATCCCTCTAGGGACATAGAAATCCCTCTAGGGACATAGAAATCTATCCCTCTAGGGACATAGAAATCCCTCTTGGGACATAGAAATCCCTCTAGGGACATAGAAATCCCTCTAGGGACATAGAAATCTATCCCTCTAGGGACATAGAAATCCCTCTAGGGACCTAGAAATCCCTCTTGGGACATAGAAATCCCTCTTGGGACATAGAAATCCTCTAGGGACATTGAAATCCCTCTAGGGACATAGAAATCTATCCCTCTAGGGACATAGAAATCCCTCTTGGGACATAGAAATCCCTCTTGGGACATAGAAATCCCTCTTGGGACATAGAAATCCCTCTAGGGACATAGAAATCTATCCCTCTAGGGACCTAGAAATCCCTCTAGGGACATAGAAATCCCTCTAGCGACCTAGAAATCCCTCTAGCGACATATAAATCCCTCTAGGGACATAGAAATCCCTCTTGGGACATAGAAATCTATCCCTCTAGGGACATAGAAATCCCTCTTGGGACATAGAAATCCCTCTAGCGACCTAGAAATCCCTCTAGCGACATAGAAATCCCTCTAGGGACATAGAAATCCCTCTAGGGACATAGAAATCCCTCTAGGGACATAGAAATCCCTCTAGGGACATAGAAATCTATCCCTCTAGGGACATAGAAATCCCTCTAGGGACCTAGAAATCCCTCTAGGGACCTAGAAATCCCTCTAGGGACATAGAAATCTATCCCTCTAGGGACATAGAAATCCCTCTAGGGACATAGAAATCCCTCTTGGGACATAGAAATCCCTCTTGGGACATAGAAATCCCTCTAGGGACATTGAGATCCCTCTAGGGACATAGAAATCCCTCTAGGGACATAGAAATCTATCCCTCTAGGGACATAGAAATCTATCCCTCTTGGGACATAGAAATCCCTCTAGGGACATAGAAATCTATCCCTCTAGGGACATAGAAATCCCTCTAGGGACATAGAAATCCCTCTTGGGACATAGAAATCCCTCTAGGGACATAGAAATCCCTCTAGGGACATAGAAATCTATCCCTCTAGGGACATAGAAATCCCTCTAGGGACCTAGAAATCCCTCTAGGGACATAGAAATCTATCCCTCTAGGGACATAGAAATCCCTCTAGGGACATAGAAATCCCTCTTGGGACATAGAAATCCCTCTTGGGACATAGAAATCCCTCTAGGGACATTGAAATCCCTCTAGGGACATAGAAATCTATCCCTCTAGGGACATAGAAATCCCTCTTGGGACATAGAAATCCCTCTTGGGACATAGAAATCCCTCTAGGGACATAGAAATCCCTCTAGGGACATAGAAATCTATCCCTCTAGGGACATAGAAATCCCTCTAGGGACATAGAAATCCCTCTTGGGACATAGAAATCCCTCTTGGGACATAGAAATCCCTCTAGGGACATTGAAATCCCTCTAGGGACATAGAAATCTATCCCTCTAGGGACATAGAAATCCCTCTTGGGACATAGAAATCCCTCTTGGGACATAGAAATCCCTCTAGGGACATAGAAATCTATCCCTCTAGGGACATAGAAATCCCTCTAGGGACATAGAAATCCCTCTTGGGACATAGAAATCCCTCTAGGGACATAGAAATCCCTCTAGGGACATAGAAATCTATCCCTCTTGGGACATAGAAATCCCTCTAGGGACATAGAAATCTATCCCTCTAGGGACATAGAAATCCCTCTAGGGACATAGAAATCCCTCTTGGGACATAGAAATCCCTCTAGGGACATAGAAATCCCTCTAGGGACATAGAAATCTATCCCTCTAGGGACATAGAAATCCCTCTTGGGACAGAGAAATCCCTCTAGGGACATAGAAATCCCTCTAGGGACATAGAAATCTATCCCTCTAGGGACATAGAAATCCCTCTAGGGACCTAGAAATCCCTCTTGGGACATAGAAATCCCTCTTGGGACATAGAAATCCCTCTAGGGACATTGAAATCCCTCTAGGGACATAGAAATCCCTCTAGCGACCTAGAAATCCCTCTAGCGACATAGAAATCCCTCTTGGGACATAGAAATCCCTCTAGGGACATAGAAATCTATCCCTCTAGGGACCTAGAAATCCCTCTAGGGACATAGAAATCCCTCTAGCGACATAGAAATCCCTCTAGGGACATAGAAATCCCTCTTGGGACATAGAAATCTATCCCTCTAGGGACATAGAAATCCCTCTAGGAACATAGAAATCTATCCCTCTAGGGACATAGAAATCCCTCTAGCGACATAGAAATCCCTCTAGGGACATAGAAATCCCTCTTGGGACATAGAAATCCCTCTAGGGACATAGAAATCCCTCTAGGGACATAGAAATCTATCCCTCTAGAGACATAGAAATCCTTCTTGGGACATAGAAATCCCTCTAGGGACATAGAAATCCCTCTAGGGACATAGAAATCTATCCCTCTAGGGACCTAGAAATCCCTCTTGGGACATAGAAATCCCTCTTGGGACATAGAAATCCCTCTAGGGACATTGAAATCCCTCTAGGGACATAGAAATCTATCCCTCTAGGGACATAGAAATCCGTCTTGGGACATAGAAATCCCTCTTGGGACATAGAAATCCCTCTAGGGACATAGAAATCTATCCCTCTAGGGACCTAGAAATCCCTCTAGGGACATAGAAATCCCTCTAGCGACCTAGAAATCCCTCTAGCGACATAGAAATCCCTCTAGGGACATAGAAATCTATCCCTCTAGGGACATAGAAATCCCTCTAGGGACATAGAAATCTATCCCTCTAGGGACATAGAAATCCCTCTTGGGACATAGAAATCCCTCTTGGGACATAGAAATCCCTCTTGGGACATAGAAATCCCTCTAGGGACATTGAAATCCCTCTAGGGACATAGAAATCCCTCTAGCGACCTAGAAATCCCTCTAGCGACATAGAAATCCCTCTTGGGACATAGAAATCCCTCTAGGGACATAGAAATCTATCCCTCTAGGGACCTAGAAATCCCTCTAGGGACATAGAAATCCCTCTTGGGACATAGAAATCCCTCTAGGGACATAGAAATCCCTCTAGGGACATAGAAATCTATCCCTCTAGAGACATAGAAATCCCTCTTGGGACATAGAAATCCCTCTAGGGACATAGAAATCCCTCTAGGGACATAGAAATCTATCCCTCTAGGGACCTAGAAATCCCTCTTGGGACATAGAAATCCCTCTTGGGACATAGAAATCCCTCTAGGGACATTGAAATCCCTCTAGGGACATAGAAATCTATCCCTCTAGGGACATAGAAATCCCTCTTGGGACATAGAAATCCCTCTTGGGACATAGAAATCCCTCTAGGGACATAGAAATCCCTCTAGGGACATAGAAATCTATCCCTCTAGGGACATAGAAATCCCTCTTGGGACATAGAAATCCCTCTAGCGACCTAGAAATCCCTCTAGCGACCTAGAAATCCCTCTAGCGACATAGAAATCCCTCTAGGGACATAGAAATCTATCCCTCTAGGGACATAGAAATCCCTCTTGGGACATAGAAATCCCTCTAGCGACCTAGAAATCCCTCTAGCGACATAGAAATCCCTCTAGGGACATAGAAATCCCTCTAGGGACATAGAAATCTATCCCTCTAGGGACATAGAAATCCCTCTTGGGACATAGAAATCCCTCTAGGGACATAGAAATCCCTCTAGGGACATAGAAATCTATCCCTCTAGGGACATAGAAATCCCTCTAGGGACCTAGAAATCCCTCTAGGGACATTGAAATCCCTCTAGGGACATAGAAAATTTCTTTATTTTTCGTAATTCTCGATCGTCCATTTTCGCAATTTTCGACATTTTCGCAATTTTAGTTTGTTTGTTGTAGTTTGTTTGTTGCAATTTGTTGTAGTTTGTTTGTTGCAGTTCATCAATCAATCTTCCATTTTCGCAATTGTTGATATTTTCGCCGTTTTTCCATATTTTCGAAATTTTCGATATTTCCACAATCATCTAAATTTCCTCAACCATACATTTTCGCAATTGTTGATATTTTCGAAATTTACCACATTTTCGCAGTTTTCTGTATTTCCTTAATCGTCCATTTTCGCAATTCTCTAGGTTTTCACAATTTTCGAAATTTTAAATATTTTCCACATCTTTGTAGTTTTGAAGTGTTTGCAAATTTTTACATTTTTCATATTTGCTCAATCGTCCATTTTCGCAATTTTCAATATTTTCGCATTTAACTGTTTCAGAATTTTCTATATTTTTCATATTTTATCAATAGTAAATTTTCGCGAATGTTGATATTTTCAATATTTTCGCAATTTGCCACATTTTTGAAAATTTCTTTATTTTTCGTAATTCTCGATCGTCCATTCTCGCAATTTTCGACATTTTCGCATTCAACTGTTTCAGAATTTTCTATATTTTTCATATTTTATTAATAGTATATTTTCGCAAATGTTGACCTTTTTTGATTTTTTTATTTTTCGCAATTTTTCACATTTTCGCAGTTTTTGAAATTTTCATATTTGCTCAATCGTCCATTTTCGCAATTTTCCATATTTTCGAAATTTTCGATATTTCCACAATCATCTAAATTTCCTCAACCATCCATTTTCGAAATAGTTGATATTTTCGAAATTAACGACATTTTCGCAGTTTTCTGTATTTCCTTAATCGTCCATTTTCGCAATTCTCTAGGTTTTCACAATTTTCGAAATTTTAAATATTTTCCACATCTTTGTAGTTTTGAAGTGTTTGCAAATTTTTACATTTTTCATATTTGCTCAATCGTCCATTATCGCAATTCTCTGTTTTCACAATTTTCGCAGTTGTTGAAATTTTCGTTGTAGTTTGTTGTTGCAGTTTGTTGTAGTTTGTTTGTTGCAGTTTGTTGTAGTTTGTTTGTTGCAGTTTGTTGTAGTTTGTTGTAGTTTGTTGAAGTTTGTTGTAGTTTGTTTGTTGCAGTTTGTTGTAGTTAGTTGTAGTTTGTTGTTGCAGTTTGTTGTTGCAGTTTGTTGTAGTTTGTTTGTTGCAGTTTGTTGTAGTTTGTTTGTTGCAGTTTGTTGTAGTTTGTTTGTTGCAGTTTGTTGTAGTTTGTTTGTTGCAGTTTGTTGTAGTTTGTTTGTTGCAGTTTGTTGTAGTTTGTTGTAGTTTGTTTGTTCAGTTTGTTGTAGTTTGTTGTAGTTAAGTGTTGAAGTAGCCTGAAACGTCGAGCGGTTTCTTGTATGAACCTTAGAAGTTATATTAGTTATTTGATTATTAACAGATGGCAATTTTTTGTAGTTTGTTGTTGCAGTTTAATGTAGTTTGTTGTAGTTGGTTTGTTGCAGTTTGTTGTAGTTTGTTATAGTTTGTTGTAGTTAAGTGTTGAAGTAGCCTGAAACGTCGAGCAGTTTCTTGTATGAACCTTAGAAGATATATTAGTTATTTGATTATTAACAGATGGCAAATTGTTGTAGTTTGTTGTTGCAGTTTGTTGTAGTTTGTTTGTTGCAGTTTGTTGTAGTTTGTTGTAGTTTGTTTGTTGCAGTTTGTTGTAGTTTGTTGTAGTTTGTTATTGCAGTTTGTTGTAGTTTGTTGTTGTAGTTTGTTGTAGTTTGTTTGTTGCAGTTTGTTGTAGTTTGTTTGTTGCAGTTTGTTGTAGTTTGTTTGTTGCAGTTTGTTGTAGTTTGTTGTAGTTTGTTGTAGTTTGTTATTGCAGTTTGTTGTAGTTTGTTGATTCCGTTTGTTGTAGTTTGTTGTAGTTTGTTGTAGTTTGTTGTAGTTTGTTGTAGTTTGTATGTTGCAGTTTGTTGTAGTTTGTTGTAGTTTGTTTGTTGCAGTTTGTTTGTTCAGTTTGTTGTAGTTTGTTTGTTGTAGTTTGTTGTAGTTAAGTGTTGAAGTAGCCTGAAACGTCGAGCGGTTTCTTGTATGAACCTTAGAAGTTATATTAGTTATTTGATTATTAACAGATGGCAGTTTGTTGTAGTTTGTTGTTGCAGTTTGTTGTAGTTTGTTGTTCCAGTTTGTTGTAGTTTGTTGTTGCAGTTTGTTGTAGTTTGATGTTGCCGTTTGTTTAGTTTGTTGCAGTTTGTTGTAGTTTGTTTGTTGCAGTTTGTTGTAGTTTGTTTTTGCAGTTTGTTGTAGTTTGTTTGTTGCAGTTTGTTGTAGTTTGTTTGTTGCAGTTTTTTGTAGTTTGTTGTAGTTTGTTTGTTGTAGTTTGTTGTTCCAGTTTGTTGTAGTTTGTTGTTGCAGTTTGTTGTAGTTTGTTGTTGCCGTTTGTTTAGTTTGTTGCAGTTTGTTGTAGTTTGTTGTTGCCGTTTGTTGTAGTTTGTTAAGTTTGTTGCAGTTTGTTGTAGTTTGTTTGTTGCAGTTTGTTGTAGTTTGTTTTTGCAGTTTGTTGTAGTTTGTTTGTTGCAGTTTGTTGTAGTTGGTTTGTTGCAGTTTGTTGTAGTTTGTTTGTTGTAGTTTGTTTGTTGCAATTTGTTGTAGTTTGTTTGTTGCAGTTCATCAATCAATCTTCCATTTTCGCAATTGTTGATATTTTCGCCGTTTTTCCATATTTTCGAAATTTTCGATATTTCCACAATCATCTAAATTTCCTCAACCATACATTTTCGCAATTGTTGATATTTTCGAAATTTACCACATTTTCGCAGTTTTCTGTATTTCCTTAATCGTCCATTTTCGCAATTCTCTAGGTTTTCACAATTTTCGAAATTTTAAATATTTTCCACATCTTTGTAGTTTTGAAGTGTTTGCAAATTTTTACATTTTTCATATTTGCTCAATCGTCCATTTTCGCAATTTTCAATATTTTCGCATTTAACTGTTTCAGAATTTTCTATATTTTTCATATTTTATCAATAGTAAATTTTCGCGAATGTTGATATTTTCAATATTTTCGCAATTTGCCACATTTTTGAAAATTTCTTTATTTTTCGTAATTCTCGATCGTCCATTTTCGCAATTTTCGACATTTTCGCATTCAACTGTTTCAGAATTTTCTATATTTTTCATATTTTATTAATAGTATATTTTCGCAAATGTTGACCTTTTTAGAATTTTTTATTTTTCGCAATTTTTCACATTTTCGCAGTTTTTGAAATTTTCATATTTGCTCAATCGTCCATTTTCGCAATTTTCCATATTTTCGAAATTTTCGATATTTCCACAATCATCTAAATTTCCTCAACCATACATTTTCGCAATTGTTGATATTTTCGAAATTTACCACATTTTCGCAGTTTTCTGTATTTCCTTAATCGTCCATTTTCGCAATTCTCTAGGTTTTCACAATTTTCGAAATTTTAAATATTTTCCACATCTTTGTAGTTTTGAAGTGTTTGCAAATTTTTACATTTTTCATATTTGCTCAATCGTCCATTATCGCAATTCTCTGTTTTCACAATTTTCGCAGTTGTTGAAATTTTCGTTGTAGTTTGTTGTTGCAGTTTGTTGTAGTTTGTTTGTTGCAGTTTGTTGTAGTTTGTTTGTTGCAGTTTGTTGTAGTTTGTTGAAGTTTGTTGTAGTTTGTTTGTTGCAGTTTGTTGTAGTTAGTTGTAGTTTGTTGTTGCAGTTTGTTGTAGTTTGTTGTTGCAGTTTGTTGTAGTTTGTTTGTTGCAGTTTGTTGTAGTTTGTTTGTTGCAGTTTGTTGTAGTTTGTTTGTTGCAGTTTGTTGTAGTTTGTTTGTTGCAGTTTGTTGTAGTTTGTTTGTTGCAGTTTGTTGTAGTTTGTTTGTTCAGTTTGTTGTAGTTTGTTGTAGTTTGTTGTAGTTAAGTGTTGAAGTAGCCTGAAACGTCGAGCAGTTTCTTGTATGAACCTTAGAAGATATATTAGTTATTTGATTATTAACAGATGGCAAATTGTTGTAGTTTGTTGTTGTAGTTTGTTGTAGTTTGTTGTAGTTTGTTTGTTGCAGTTTGTTGTAGTTTGTTGTAGTTTGTTGTAGTTTTTATGTTGCAGTTTGTTGTAGTTTGTTGTAGTTTGTTTGTTGCAGTTTGTTGTAGTTTGTTTGTTCAGTTTGTTGTAGTTTGTTGTAGTTAAGTGTTGAAGTAGCCTGAAACGTCGAGCGGTTTCTTGTATGAACCATAGAAGTTATATTAGTTATTTGATTATTAACAGATGGCAGTTTGTTGTAGTTAGTTGTAGTTTGTTGTTGCAGTTTGTTGTAGTTTGTTGTTGCAGTTTGTTGTAGTTTGTTTGTTGTAGTTTGTTTGTTGCAGTTTGTTGTAGTTTGTTTGTTGCAGTTTGTTGTAGTTTGTTTGTTGCAGTTTGTTGTAGTTTGTTTGTTGCAGTTTGTTGTAGTTTGTTTGTTCAGTTTGTTGTAGTTTGTTGTAGTTTGTTGTAGTTAAGTGTTGAAGTAGCCTGAAACGTCGAGCGGTTTCTTGTATGAACCTTAGAAGTTATATTAGTTATTTGATTATTAACAGATGGCAATTTTTTGTAGTTTGTTGTTGCAGTTTAATGTAGTTTGTTGTAGTTGGTTTGTTGCAGAGGGATTTCTATGTCCCTAGAGGGATTTCTATGTCCCAAGAGGGATTTCTAGGTCCCTAGAGGGATTTCTATGTCCCTAGAGGGATAGATTTCTATGTCCCTAGAGGGATTTCTATGTCCCTAGAGGGATTTCTATGTCCCAAGAGGGATTTCAACACTTAACTACAACAAACTACAACAAACTGAACAAACAAACTACAACAAACTGCAACAAACAAACTACAACAAACTACAACAAACTGCAACAAACAAACTACAACAAACTGCAACTAACTAAACAAACTACAACAAACGGCAACAACAAACTACAACAAACTACAACAAACTGCAACAACAAACTACAACAAACTACAACAAACTGCAACAACAAACTACAACAAACTGCCATCTGTTAATAATCAAATAACTAATATAACTTCTAAGGTTCATACAAGAAACCGCTCGACGTTTCAGGCTACTTCAACACTTAACTACAACAAACTACAACAAACAAACTACAACAAACTGAACAAACAAACTACAACAAACTGCAACAAACAAACTACAACAAACTACAACAAACTGCAACATAAAAACTACAACAAACTACAACAAACTACAACAAACTGCAATAAACAAACTACAACAAACTACAACAAACTACAACAACAAACTACAACAATTTGCCATCTGTTAATAATCAAATAACTAATATATCTTCTAAGGTTCATACAAGAAACTGCTCGACGTTTCAGGCTACTTCAACACTTAACTACAACAAACTATAACAAACTACAACAAACTGCAACAAACCAACTACAACAAACTACATTAAACTGCAACAACAAACTACAAAAAATTGCCATCTGTTAATAATCAAATAACTAATATAACTTCTAAGGTTCATACAAGAAACCGCTCGACGTTTCAGGCTACTTCAACACTTAACTACAACAAACTGAACAAACAAACTACAACAAACTGCAACAAACAAACTACAACAAACTGCAACAAACAAACTACAACAAACTGCAACAAACAAACTACAACAAACTGCAACAAACAAACTACAACAAACTGCAACAAACAAACTACAACAAACTGCAACTACAAACTACAACAAACTGCAACAACAAACTACAACTAACTACAACAAACTGCAACAAACAAACTACAACAAACTTCAACAAACTACAACAAACTGCAACAAACAAACTACAACAAACTGCAACAAACAAACTACAACAAACTGCAACAACAAACTACAACAAACTGAACAAACAAACTACAACAAACTGCAACAAACAAACTACAACAAACTACAACAAACTGCAACATACAAACTACAACAAACTACAACAAACTACAACAAACTGCATCAACAAACTACAACAAACTGCAACAAACAAACTACAACAAACTACAACAAACTGCAACAAACAAACTACAACAAACTGCAACAACAAACTACAACAAACTGCAATAACAAACTACAACAAACTACAACAAACTACAACAAACTGCAACAAACAAACTACAACAAACTGCAACAACAAACTACAACAATTTGCCATCTGTTAATAATCAAATAACTAATATATCTTCTAAGGTTCATACAAGAAACTGCTCGACGTTTCAGGCTACTTCAACACTTAACTACAACAAACTATAACAAACTACAACAAACTGCAACAAACCAACTACAACAAACTACAACAAACTGCAACAACAAACTACAAAAAACTGCCATCTGTTAATAATCAAATAACTAATATAACTTCTAAGGTTCATACAAGAAACCGCTCGACGTTTCAGGCTACTTCAACACTTAACTACAACAAACTGAACAAACAAACTACAACAAACTACAACAAACTGCAACAAACAAACTACAACTAACTACAACAAACTGCAACAAACAAACTACAACAAACTACAACAAACTGCAACAAACTGCAACAAACAAACTACAACAAACTGCAACAACAAACTACAACAAACTGCAACAAACAAACTACAACAAACTACGAAATTCAAAAACTGCGAAAATTGTGAAAACAGAGAATTGCAATAATGGACGATTGAGCAAATATGAAAAATGTAAAAATTTGCAAACACTTCAAAACTACAAAGATGTGGAAAATATTTAAAATTTCGAAAATTGTGAAAACCTAGAGAATTGCGAAAATGGACGATTAAGGAAATACAGAAAACTGCGAAAATGTCGTAAATTTCGAAAATATCAACGATTGCGAAAATGTATGGTTGAGGAAATTTAGATGATTGTGGAAATATCGAAAATTTCGAAAATATGGAAAATTGCGAAAATGGACGATTGAGCAAATATGAAAATTTCAAAAACTGCGAAAATGTGAAAAATTGCGAAAAATAAAAAATTCAAAAAAGGTCAACATTTGCGAAAATATACTATTAATAAAATATGAAAAATATAGAAAATTCTGAAACAGTTGAATGCGAAAATGTCGAAAATTGCGAGAATGGACGATCGAGAATTACGAAAAATAAAGAAATTTTCAAAAATGTGGCAAATTGCGAAAATATTGAAAATATCAACATTCGCGAAAATTTACTATTGATAAAATATGAAAAATATAGAAAATTCTGAAACAGTTAAATGCGAAAATATTGAAAATTGCGAAAATGGACGATTGAGCAAATATGAAAAATGTAAAAATTTGCAAACACTTCAAAACTACAAAGATGTGGAAAATATTTAAAATTTCGAAAATTGTGAAAACCTAGAGAATTGCGAAAATGGACGATTAAGGAAATACAGAAAACTGCGAAAATGTGGTAAATTTCGAAAATATCAACAATTGCGAAAATGTATGGTTGAGGAAATTTAGATGATTGTGGAAATATCGAAAATTTCGAAAATATGGAAAAACGGCGAAAATATCAACAATTGCGAAAATGGAAGATTGATTGATGAACTGCAACAAACAAACTACAACAAATTGCAACAAACAAACTACAACAAACAAACTACAACAAACTGCAACAAACAAACTACAACAAACTGCAACAAACAAACTACAACAAACTGCAAAAACAAACTACAACAAACTGCAACAAACAAACTACAACAAACTGCAACAAACTTAACAAACTACAACAAACGGCAACAACAAACTACAACAAACTGCAACAACAAACTACAACAAACTGGAACAACAAACTACAACAAACTGCAACAACAAACTACAACAAACTGCCATCTGTTAATAATCAAATAACTAATATAACTTCTAAGGTTCATACAAGAAACCGCTCGACGTTTCAGGCTACTTCAACACTTAACTACAACAAACTACAACAAACAAACTACAACAAACTGAACAAACAAACTACAACAAACTACATCAAACTGAACAAACAAACTACAACAAACTGCAACAAACAAACTACAACAAACTACAACAAACTGCAACATAAAAACTACAACAAACTACAACAAACTACAACAAACTGCAACAAACAAACTACAACAAACTGCAACAACAAACTACAACAAACTGCAATAACAAACTACAACAAACTACAACAAACTACAACAAACTGCAACAAACAAACTACAACAAACTACAACAAACTGCAACAAACAAACTACAACAAACTACAACAAACTGCAACAAACAAACTACAACAAACTGCAACAACAAACTACAACAATTTGCCATCTGTTAATAATCAAATAACTAATATAACTTCTAAGGTTCATTCAAAAAACCGCTCGACGTTTCAGGCTACTTCAACACTTAACTACAACAAACTACAACAAACTACAACAAACTGAACAAACAAACTACAACAAACTACAACAAAGCAAAAAACAAACTACAACAAACTACAACAAACTGCAACAAACAAACTACAACAAACTGCAACAAACAAACTACAACAAACTGCAACAAACAAACTACAACAAACTGCAACAAACAAACTACAACAAACTGCAACAACAAACTACAACAAACTGCAACAACAAACTACAACTAACTACAACAAACTGCAACAAACAAACTACAACAAACTACAACAAACTGCAACAAACTGCAACAAACAAACTACAACAAACTGCAACAACAAACTACAACAAACTACAACAAACTGCAACAAACAAACTACAACAAACTACAACAAACTGCAACATACAAACTACAACAAACTACAACAAACTGCATCAACAAACTACAACTAACTGCATCAACAAACTACAACAAACTGCAACAAACAAACTACAACAAACTACAACAAACTGCAACAAACAAACTACAACAAACTGCAACAAACAAACTACAACAAACTACAACAAACTGCAACAAACAAACTACAACAAACTACAACTAGAGGGATTTCTATGTCCCTAGAGGGATTTCTATGTCCCTAGAGGGATAGATTTCTATGTCCCTAGAGGGATTTCTATGTCCCTAGAGGGATTTCAATGTCCCAAGAGGGATTTCTATGTCCCTAGAGGGATAGATTTCTATGTCCCTAGAGGGATTTCTATGTCCCTAGAGGGATTTCTATGTCGCTAGAGGGATTTCTATGTCCCAAGAGGGATTTCTATGTCCCTAGAGGGATAGATTTCTATGTCCCTAGAGGGATTTCTATGTCCCTAGAGGGATTTCTATGTCGCTAGAGGGATTTCTAGGTCGCTAGAGGGATTTCTATGTCCCAAGAGGGATTTCTATGTCCCTAGAGGGATAGATTTCTATGTCCCTAGAGGGATTTCTATGTCGCTAGAGGGATTTCTAGGTCGCTAGAGGGATTTCTAGGTCGCTAGAGGGATTTCTATGTCCCAAGAGGGATTTCTATGTCCCTAGAGGGATAGATTTCTATGTCCCTAGAGGGATTTCTATGTCCCTAGAGGGATTTCTATGTCGCTAGAGGGATTTCTAGGTCGCTAGAGGGATTTCTATGTCCCAAGAGGGATTTCTATGTCCCTAGAGGGATAGATTTCTATGTCCCTAGAGGGATTTCTATGTCGCTAGAGGGATTTCTAGGTCGCTAGAGGGATTTCTATGTCCCTAGAGGGATTTCTAGGTCCCTAGAGAGAGAGATTTCTATGTCCTTAGAGGGATTTCTATGTCGCTAGAGGGATTTCTAGGTCCCTAGAGGGATTTCTATGTCCCAGAGGGATTTCTAGGTCCCTAGAGGGATTTCTATGTCCCTAGAGGGATAGATTTCTATGTCCCTAGAGGGATTTCTATGTCCCTAGAGGGATTTCTATGTCCCAAGAGGGATTTCTATGTCCCTAGAGGGATTTCTATGTCGCTAGAGGGATTTCTAGGTCGCTAGAGGGATTTCTATGTCCCAAGAGGGATTTCTATGTCCCTAGAGGGATAGATTTCTATGTCCCTAGAGGGATAGATTTCTATGTCCCTAGAGGGATTTCTATGTCCCTAGAGGGATTTCTATGTCCCAAGAGGGATTTCTATGTCCCTAGAGGGATTTCTATGTCCCTAGAGGGATAGATTTCTATGTCCCTAGAGGGATTTCTATGTCCCAAGAGGGATAGATTTCTATGTCCCTAGAGGGATTTCTATTTCCCTAGAGGGATTTCTATGTCCCAAGAGGGATTTCTATGTCCCTCGAGGGATTTCTATTTCCCTAGAGGGATAGATTTCTATGTCCCTAGAGGGATTTCTATGTCCCAAGAGGGATTTCTATGTCCCAAGAGGGATTTCTATGTCCCTAGAGGGATAGATTTCTATGTCCCTAGAGGGATTTCTATGTCCCAAGAGGGATTTCTATGTCCCTAGAGGGATTTCTAGGTCCCTAGAGGGATTTCTAGGTCCCTAGAGGGATTTCTATGTCCCTAGAGGGATAGATTTCTATGTCCCTAGAGGGATTTCTATGTCCCTAGAAGGATTTCTATGTCCCTAGAGGGATTTCTATGTCGCTAGAGGGATTTCTAGGTCGCTAGAGGGATTTCTAGGTCCCTAGAGGGATTTCTATGTCCCTAGAGGGATAGATTTCTATGTCCCTAGAGGGATTTCTATGTCCCTAGAGGGATTTCTATGTCCCTAGAGGGATTTCTATGTCCCAAGAGGGATTTCTATGTCCCTAGAGGGATAGATTTCTATGTCCCTAGAGGGATTTCTATGTCCCTAGAGGGATTTCTATGTCGCTAGAGGGATTTCTAGGTCGCTAGAGGGATTTCTATGTCCCAAGAGGGATTTCTATGTCCCTAGAGGGATAGATTTCTATGTCCCTAGAGGGATTTCTATGTCGCTAGAGGGATTTCTAGGTCGCTAGAGGGATTTCTAGGTCGCTAGAGGGATTTCTATGTCCCAAGAGGGATTTCTATGTCCCTAGAGGGATAGATTTCTATGTCCCTAGAGGGATTTCTATGTCCCTAGAGGGATTTCTATGTCGCTAGAGGGATTTCTAGGTCGCTAGAGGGATTTCTATGTCCCAAGAGGGATTTCTATGTCCCTAGAGGGATAGATTTCTATGTCCCTAGAGGGATTTCTATGTCGCTAGAGGGATTTCTAGGTCGCTAGAGGGATTTCTATGTCCCTAGAGGGATTTCTAGGTCCCTAGAGAGAGAGATTTCTATGTCCTTAGAGGGATTTCTATGTCGCTAGAGGGATTTCTAGGTCCCTAGAGGGATTTCTATGTCCCAGAGGGATAGATTTCTATGTCCCTAGAGGGATTTCAATGTCCCTAGAGGGATTTCTATGTCCCAAGAGGGATTTCTATGTCCCAAGAGGGATTTCTATGTCCCTAGAGGGATTTCTATGTCCCTAGAGGGATAGATTTCTATGTCCCTAGAGGGATTTCTATGTCCCTAGAGGGATTTCTATGTCCCTAGAGGGATAGATTTCTATGTCCCTAGAGGGATTTCTATGTCCCTAGAGGGATTTCAATGTCCCAAGAGGGATTTCTATGTCCCTAGAGGGATAGATTTCTATGTCCCTAGAGGGATTTCTATGTCCCTAGAGGGATTTCTTAGTCGCTAGAGGGATTTCTATGTCCCAAGAGGGATTTCTATGTCCCTAGAGGGATAGATTTCTATGTCCCTAGAGGGATTTCTATGTCCCTAGAGGGATTTCTATGTCGCTAGAGGGATTTCTAGGTCGCTAGAGGGATTTCTATGTCCCAAGAGGGATTTCTATGTCCCTAGAGGGATAGATTTCTATGTCCCTAGAGGGATTTCTATGTCGCTAGAGGGATTTCTAGGTCGCTAGAGGGATTTCTAGGTCGCTAGAGGGATTTCTATGTCCCAAGAGGGATTTCTATGTCCCTAGAGGGATAGATTTCTATGTCCCTAGAGGGATTTCTATGTCCCTAGAGGGATTTCTATGTCGCTAGAGGGATTTCTAGGTCGCTAGAGGGATTTCTATGTCCCAAGAGGGATTTCTATGTCCCTAGAGGGATAGATTTCTATGTCCCTAGAGGGATTTCTATGTCGCTAGAGGGATTTCTAGGTCGCTAGAGGGATTTCTATGTCCCTAGAGGGATTTCTAGGTCCCTAGAGAGAGAGATTTCTATGTCCTTAGAGGGATTTCTATGTCGCTAGAGGGATTTCTAGGTCCCTAGAGGGATTTCTATGTCCCAGAGGGATTTCTAGGTCCCTAGAGGGATTTCTATGTCCCTAGAGGGATAGATTTCTATGTCCCTAGAGGGATTTCTATGTCCCTAGAGGGATTTCTATGTCCCAAGAGGGATTTCTATGTCCCTAGAGGGATTTCTATGTCGCTAGAGGGATTTCTAGGTCGCTAGAGGGATTTCTATGTCCCAAGAGGGATTTCTATGTCCCTAGAGGGATAGATTTCTATGTCCCTAGAGGGATAGATTTCTATGTCCCTAGAGGGATTTCTATGTCCCTAGAGGGATTTCTATGTCCCAAGAGGGATTTCTATGTCCCTAGAGGGATTTCTATGTCCCTAGAGGGATAGATTTCTATGTCCCTAGAGGGATTTCTATGTCCCAAGAGGGATAGATTTCTATGTCCCTAGAGGGATTTCTATTTCCCTAGAGGGATTTCTATGTCCCAAGAGGGATTTCTATGTCCCTCGAGGGATTTCTATTTCCCTAGAGGGATAGATTTCTATGTCCCTAGAGGGATTTCTATGTCCCAAGAGGGATTTCTATGTCCCAAGAGGGATTTCTATGTCCCTAGAGGGATAGATTTCTATGTCCCTAGAGGGATTTCTATGTCCCAAGAGGGATTTCTATGTCCCTAGAGGGATTTCTAGGTCCCTAGAGGGATTTCTAGGTCCCTAGAGGGATTTCTATGTCCCTAGAGGGATAGATTTCTATGTCCCTAGAGGGATTTCTATGTCCCTAGAAGGATTTCTATGTCCCTAGAGGGATTTCTATGTCGCTAGAGGGATTTCTAGGTCGCTAGAGGGATTTCTAGGTCCCTAGAGGGATTTCTATGTCCCTAGAGGGATAGATTTCTATGTCCCTAGAGGGATTTCTATGTCCCTAGAGGGATTTCTATGTCCCTAGAGGGATTTCTATGTCCCAAGAGGGATTTCTATGTCCCTAGAGGGATAGATTTCTATGTCCCTAGAGGGATTTCTATGTCCCTAGAGGGATTTCTATGTCGCTAGAGGGATTTCTAGGTCGCTAGAGGGATTTCTATGTCCCAAGAGGGATTTCTATGTCCCTAGAGGGATAGATTTCTATGTCCCTAGAGGGATTTCTATGTCGCTAGAGGGATTTCTAGGTCGCTAGAGGGATTTCTAGGTCGCTAGAGGGATTTCTATGTCCCAAGAGGGATTTCTATGTCCCTAGAGGGATAGATTTCTATGTCCCTAGAGGGATTTCTATGTCCCTAGAGGGATTTCTATGTCGCTAGAGGGATTTCTAGGTCGCTAGAGGGATTTCTATGTCCCAAGAGGGATTTCTATGTCCCTAGAGGGATAGATTTCTATGTCCCTAGAGGGATTTCTATGTCGCTAGAGGGATTTCTAGGTCGCTAGAGGGATTTCTATGTCCCTAGAGGGATTTCTAGGTCCCTAGAGAGAGAGATTTCTATGTCCTTAGAGGGATTTCTATGTCGCTAG
This sequence comes from Troilus luridus, assembly GCA_964056705.1. Taxonomy (NCBI): domain Eukaryota; kingdom Metazoa; phylum Arthropoda; class Insecta; order Hemiptera; family Pentatomidae; genus Troilus; species Troilus luridus. The sequence continues at coordinate 1,150,213 of CAXKTH010000067.1, forward strand.
AGGGATTTCTAGGTCCCTAGAGGGATTTCTATGTCCCAGAGGGATAGATTTCTATGTCCCTAGAGGGATTTCAATGTCCCTAGAGGGATTTCTATGTCCCAAGAGGGATTTCTATGTCCCAAGAGGGATTTCTATGTCCCTAGAGGGATTTCTATGTCCCTAGAGGGATAGATTTCTATGTCCCTAGAGGGATTTCTATGTCCCTAGAGGGATTTCTATGTCCCAAGAGGGATTTCTATGTCCCAAGAGGGATTTCTATGTCCCTAGAGGGATAGATTTCTATGTCCCTAGAGGGATTTCAATGTCCCTAGAGGGATTTCTATGTCCCAAGAGGGATTTCTATGTCCCAAGAGGGATTTCTATGTCCCTAGAGGGATTTCTATGTCCCTAGAGGGATAGATTTCTATGTCCCTAGAGGGATTTTTAGGTCCCTAGAGGGATTTCTAGGTCCCTAGAGGGATTTCTATGTCCCTAGAGGGATAGATTTCTATGTCCCTAGAGGGATTTCTATGTCCCTAGAGGGATAGATTTCTATGTCCCTAGAGGGATTTCTATGTCCCTAGAGGGATTTCTATGTCCCAAGAGGGATAGATTTCTATGTCCCTAGAGGGATTTCTATGTCCCTAGAGGGATTTCTAGGTCCCTAGAGAGAGAGATTTCTATGTCCTTAGAGGGATTTCTATGTCGCTAGAGGGATTTCTAGGTCCCTAGAGGGATTTCTATGTCCCAGAGGGATTTCTAGGTCCCTAGAGGGATTTCTATGTCCCTAGAGGGATAGATTTCTATGTCCCTAGAGGGATTTCTATGTCCCTAGAGGGATTTCTATGTCCCTAGAGGGATAGATTTCTATGTCCCTAGAGGGATTTCTATGTCCCTAGAGGGATTTCTATGTCCCTAGAGGGATTTCTAGGTCCCAAGAGGGATTTCTATGTCCCTAGAGGGATATATTTCTATGTCCCTAGAGGGATTTCTATGTCCCTAGAGACGGTTACCTTGGATAACCTTTCAAAATAGGAATGTAATAATATTGGAAATAAATAAATCGATGTAATAACAATATAATTAAATATATAACATGTTATAAAATAATGTTGTATATAATGTAAATAAATATAATAACGAGATCAATAAATAGAGTAATAATAATGGAAATACATAAATCGAAGTAATAACAATATAATTGAATATATAACATATTATAAAATAATTTGGTATATAATGTAAATAAATAAAATAATGAGATCAATAAATACTCCAATATATAAACGATTTAAAATTAAAATAATTATCTAAAACTAGTATAAAGTATAATAAATAAATAATAAGTATATTTAATCATAAATAATAAGTGTAGGATGTAAAATAATGCAACATATATAAAATATTTAAAATTCAAAAAATTATTTAAAAACTTAACATTCAATCGCATTTCGGTGGAAAATGGGTTGCTATACAGTTCAACATGGATTGAAAAGAGTCTCTATCCCTACATTTCCTATTTTTCTGCAAAATGTTTTTCTCCTGGCAAAAATGAATTGCATCTTCCTCGGTTCTTGCCAAATCCCAAATAAGCATTGTCGTATAACTAAGAAACACCAAACAACAAAATATCGACATTATCTTGTATTATTAACAAAGAACAACTGAGCAACAAACACAACAACGCTCGAACAGACTAGTAAACAAACAATGATGTCTGTCAAAAATGTAAGGTTATCCAAGATAACTGGTAGAAATGTAACTGTTATCTTGGGTTTTGAGAGGGATATCTGGAGTTTTAGGAGGGATTTCTAGGTCCCTAGAGGGATTTCTATGTCCCTAGAGGGATTTCTATGTCCCTAGAGGGATTTCTAGGTCCCTAGAGGGATTTCTAGGTCCCTAGAGAGATAGATTTCTATGTCCCTAGAGGGATTTCTATGTCCCTAGAGAGATTGCTAGGTCCCTAGAGGGATTTCTATGTCCCTAGAGGGATTTCTAGGTCCCTAGAGGGATTTCTACGTCCCTAGAGGGATTTCTATGTCCCAAGAGGGATTTCTATGTCCCTAGAGGGATAGATTTCTATGTCCCTAGAGGGATTTCTATGTCCCTAGAGGGATTTCTAGGTCCCTAGAGGGATTTCTATGTCCCTAGAGAGAGAGATTTCTATGTCCCTAGAGGGATTTCTATGTCGCTAGAGGGATTTCTAGGTCGCTAGAGGGATTTCAATGTCCCTAGAGGGATTTCTAGGTCCCTAGAGGGATTTCTATGTCCCTAGAGGGATAGATTTCTATGTCCCTAGAGGGATAGATTTCTATGTCCCTAGAGGGATTTCAATGTCCCTAGAGGGATTTCTAGGTCCCTAGAGGGATTTCTATGTCCCTAGAGGGATAGATTTCTATGTCCCTAGAGGGATTTCTATGTCCCTAGAGGGATTTCTATGTCCCAAGAGGGATTTCTATGTCCCTAGAGGGATAGATTTCTATGTCCCTAGAGGGATTTCTATGTCCCTAGAGGGATTTCTATGTCGCTAGAGGGATTTCTAGGTCGCTAGAGGGATTTCTATGTCCCAAGAGGGATTTCTATGTCCCTAGAGGGATAGATTTCTATGTCCCTAGAGGGATTTCTATGTCGCTAGAGGGATTTCTAGGTCGCTAGAGGGATTTCTAGGTCGCTAGAGGGATTTCTATGTCCCAAGAGGGATTTCTATGTCCCTAGAGGGATAGATTTCTATGTCCCTAGAGGGATTTCTATGTCCCTAGAGGGATTTCTATGTCGCTAGAGGGATTTCTAGGTCGCTAGAGTGATTTCTATGTCCCAAGAGGGATTTCTATGTCCCTAGAGGGATAGATTTCTATGTCCCTAGAGGGATTTCTATGTCGCTAGAGGGATTTCTAGGTCGCTAGAGGGATTTCTATGTCCCTAGAGGGATTTCTAGGTCCCTAGAGGGATAGATTTCTATGTCCCTAGAGGGATTTCTATGTCCCAAGAGGGATTTCTATGTCCCAAGAGGGATTTCTATGTCCCTAGAGGGATAGATTTCTATGTCCCTAGAGGGATTTCAATGTCCCTAGAGGGATTTCTATGTCCCAAGAGGGATTTCTATGTCCCAAGAGGGATTTCTAGGTCCCTAGAGGGATAGATTTCTATGTCCCTAGAGGGATTTCTATGTCCCTAGAGGGATTTCTATGTCCCAAGAGGGATTTCTATGTCCCTAGAGGGATAGATTTCTATGTCCCTAGAGGGATTTCTATGTCCCTAGAGGGATTTCTATGTCGCTAGAGGGATTTCTAGGTCGCTAGAGGGATTTCTATGTCCCAAGAGGGATTTCTATGTCCCTAGAGGGATAGATTTCTATGTCCCTAGAGGGATTTCTATGTCGCTAGAGGGATTTCTAGGTCGCTAGAGGGATTTCTATGTCCCTAGAGGGATTTCTAGGTCCCTAGAGGGATAGATTTCTATGTCCCTAGAGGGATTTCTATGTCCCAAGAGGGATTTCTAGGTCCCTAGAGGGATTTCTATGTCCCTAGAGGGATAGATTTCTATGTCCCTAGAGGGATTTCTATGTCCCTAGAGGGATTTCTATGTCCCAAGAGGGATTTCTATGTCCCTAGAGGGATAGATTTCTATGTCCCTAGAGGGATTTCTATGCCCCTAGAGGGATTTCTATGTCCCAAGAGGGATTTCTATGTCCCTAGAGGGATTTCTATGTCCCTAGAGGGATAGATTTCTATGTCCCTAGAGGGATTTCTATGTCCCAAGAGGGATAGATTTCTATGTCCCTAGAGGGATTTCTATGTCCCTAGAGGGATTTCTATGTCCCAAGAGGGATTTCTATGTCCCTAGAGGGATTTCTATGTCCCTAGAGGGATAGATTTCTATGTCCCTAGAGGGATTTCTATGTCCCAAGAGGGATTTCTATGTCCCAAGAGGGATTTCTATGTCCCTAGAGGGATAGATTTCTATGTCCCTAGAGGGATTTCAATGTCCCTAGAGGGATTTCTATGTCCCAAGAGGGATTTCTATGTCCCAAGAGGGATTTCTAGGTCCCTAGAGGGATAGATTTCTATGTCCCTAGAGGGATTTCTATGTCCCTAGAGGGATTTCTATGTCCCAAGAGGGATTTCTATGTCCCTAGAGGGATAGATTTCTATGTCCCTAGAGGGATTTCTATGTCCCTAGAGGGATTTCTATGTCGCTAGAGGGATTTCTAGGTCGCTAGAGGGATTTCTATGTCCCAAGAGGGATTTCTATGTCCCTAGAGGGATAGATTTCTATGTCCCTAGAGGGATTTCTATGTCGCTAGAGGGATTTCTAGGTCGCTAGAGGGATTTCTATGTCCCTAGAGGGATTTCTAGGTCCCTAGAGGGATAGATTTCTATGTCCCTAGAGGGATTTCTATGTCCCAAGAGGGATTTCTAGGTCCCTAGAGGGATTTCTATGTCCCTAGAGGGATAGATTTCTATGTCCCTAGAGGGATTTCTATGTCCCTAGAGGGATTTCTATGTCCCAAGAGGGATTTCTATGTCCCTAGAGGGATAGATTTCTATGTCCCTAGAGGGATTTCTATGCCCCTAGAGGGATTTCTATGTCCCAAGAGGGATTTCTATGTCCCTAGAGGGATTTCTATGTCCCTAGAGGGATAGATTTCTATGTCCCTAGAGGGATTTCTATGTCCCAAGAGGGATAGATTTCTATGTCCCTAGAGGGATTTCTATGTCCCTAGAGGGATTTCTATGTCCCAAGAGGGATTTCTATGTCCCTAGAGGGATTTCTATGTCCCTAGAGGGATAGATTTCTATGTCCCTAGAGGGATTTCTATGTCCCAAGAGGGATTTCTATGTCCCAAGAGGGATTTCTATGTCCCTAGAGGGATAGATTTCTATGTTCCTAGAGGGATTTTAATGTCCCTAGAGGGATTTCTATGTCCCAAGAGGGATTTCTATGTCCCAAGAGGGATTTCTATGTCCCTAGAGGGATTTCTATGTCCCTAGAGGGATAGATTTCTATGTCCCTAGAGGGATTTCTATGTCCCTAGAGGGATTTCTATGTCCCAAGAGGGATTTCTATGTCCCAAGAGGGATTTCTATGTCCCTAGAGGGATAGATTTCTATGTCCCTAGAGGGATTTCAATGTCCCTAGAGGGATTTCTATGTCCCAAGAGGGATTTCTATGTCCCAAGAGGGATTTCTATGTCCCTAGAGGGATTTCTATGTCCCTAGAGGGATAGATTTCTATGTCCCTAGAGGGATAGATTTCTATGTCCCTAGAGGGATTTCTAGGTCCCTAGAGGGATTTCTATGTCCCTAGAGGGATAGATTTCTATGTCCCTAGAGGGATTTCTATGTCCCTAGAGGGATTTCTATGTCCCAAGAGGGATTTCTATGTCCCTAGAGGGATAGATTTCTATGTCCCTAGAGGGATTTCTATGTCCCTAGAGGGATTTCTAGGTCCCTAGAGAGAGAGATTTCTATGTCCTTAGAGGGATTTCTATGTCGCTAGAGGGATTTCTAGGTCCCTAGAGGGATTTCTATGTCCCAGAGGGATTTCTAGGTCCCTAGAGGGATTTCTATGTCCCTAGAGGGATAGATTTCTATGTCCCTAGAGGGATTTCTATGTCCCTAGAGGGATTTCTATGTCCCTAGAGGGATAGATTTCTATGTCCCTAGAGGGATTTCTATGTCCCTAGAGGGATTTCTATGTCCCAAGAGGGATTTCTATGTCCCTAGAGGGATAGATTTCTATGTCCCTAGAGGGATTTCTATGTCCCTAGAGGGATTTCTATGTCGCTAGAGGGATTTCTATGTCCCAAGAGGGATTTCTATGTCCCTAGAGGGATAGATTTCTATGTCCCTAGAGGGATTTCTATGTCCCTAGAGGGATTTCTATGTCGCTAGAGGGATTTCTAGGTCGCTAGAGGGATTTCTATGTCCCAAGAGGGATTTCTATGTCCCTAGAGGGATAGATTTCTATGTCCCTAGAGGGATTTCTATGTCGCTAGAGGGATTTCTAGGTCGCTAGAGGGATTTCTAGGTCGCTAGAGGGATTTCTATGTCCCAAGAGGGATTTCTATGTCCCTAGAGGGATAGATTTCTATGTCCCTAGAGGGATTTCTATGTCCCTAGAGGGATTTCTATGTCGCTAGAGGGATTTCTAGGTCGCTAGAGGGATTTCTATGTCCCAAGAGGGATTTCTATGTCCCTAGAGGGATAGATTTCTATGTCCCTAGAGGGATTTCTATGTCGCTAGAGGGATTTCTAGGTCGCTAGAGGGATTTCTATGTCCCTAGAGGGATTTCTAGGTCCCTAGAGAGAGAGATTTCTATGTCCTTAGAGGGATTTCTATGTCGCTAGAGGGATTTCTAGGTCCCTAGAGGGATTTCTATGTCCCAGAGGGATTTCTAGGTCCCTAGAGGGATTTCTATGTCCCTAGAGGGATAGATTTCTATGTCCCTAGAGGGATTTCTATGTCCCTAGAGGGATTTCTATGTCCCAAGAGGGATTTCTATGTCCCTAGAGGGATTTCTATGTCGCTAGAGGGATTTCTAGGTCGCTAGAGGGATTTCTATGTCCCAAGAGGGATTTCTATGTCCCTAGAGGGATAGATTTCTATGTCCCTAGAGGGATAGATTTCTATGTCCCTAGAGGGATTTCTATGTCCCTAGAGGGATTTCTATGTCCCAAGAGGGATTTCTATGTCCCTAGAGGGATTTCTATGTCCCTAGAGGGATAGATTTCTATGTCCCTAGAGGGATTTCTATGTCCCAAGAGGGATAGATTTCTATGTCCCTAGAGGGATTTCTATTTCCCTAGAGGGATTTCTATGTCCCAAGAGGGATTTCTATGTCCCTCGAGGGATTTCTATTTCCCTAGAGGGATAGATTTCTATGTCCCTAGAGGGATTTCTATGTCCCAAGAGGGATTTCTATGTCCCAAGAGGGATTTCTATGTCCCTAGAGGGATAGATTTCTATGTCCCTAGAGGGATTTCTATGTCCCAAGAGGGATTTCTATGTCCCTAGAGGGATTTCTAGGTCCCTAGAGGGATTTCTAGGTCCCTAGAGGGATTTCTATGTCCCTAGAGGGATAGATTTCTATGTCCCTAGAGGGATTTCTATGTCCCTAGAAGGATTTCTATGTCCCTAGAGGGATTTCTATGTCGCTAGAGGGATTTCTAGGTCGCTAGAGGGATTTCTAGGTCCCTAGAGGGATTTCTATGTCCCTAGAGGGATAGATTTCTATGTCCCTAGAGGGATTTCTATGTCCCTAGAGGGATTTCTATGTCCCTAGAGGGATTTCTATGTCCCAAGAGGGATTTCTATGTCCCTAGAGGGATAGATTTCTATGTCCCTAGAGGGATTTCTATGTCCCTAGAGGGATTTCTATGTCGCTAGAGGGATTTCTAGGTCGCTAGAGGGATTTCTATGTCCCAAGAGGGATTTCTATGTCCCTAGAGGGATAGATTTCTATGTCCCTAGAGGGATTTCTATGTCGCTAGAGGGATTTCTAGGTCGCTAGAGGGATTTCTAGGTCGCTAGAGGGATTTCTATGTCCCAAGAGGGATTTCTATGTCCCTAGAGGGATAGATTTCTATGTCCCTAGAGGGATTTCTATGTCCCTAGAGGGATTTCTATGTCGCTAGAGGGATTTCTAGGTCGCTAGAGGGAATTCTATGTCCCAAGAGGGATTTCTATGTCCCTAGAGGGATAGATTTCTATGTCCCTAGAGGGATTTCTATGTCGCTAGAGGGATTTCTAGGTCGCTAGAGGGATTTCTATGTCCCTAGAGGGATTTCTAGGTCCCTAGAGAGAGAGATTTCTATGTCCTTAGAGGGATTTCTATGTCGCTAGAGGGATTTCTAGGTCCCTAGAGGGATTTCTATGTCCCAAGAGGGATTTCTAGGTCCCTAGAGGGATAGATTTCTATGTCCCTAGAGGGATTTCTATGTCCCTAGAGGGATTTCTATGTCCCAAGAGGGATTTCTATGTCCCTAGAGGGATAGATTTCTATGTCCCTAGAGGGATTTCTATGTCCCTAGAGGGATTTCTATGTCGCTAGAGGGATTTCTAGGTCGCTAGAGGGATTTCTATGTCCCAAGAGGGATTTCTATGTCCCTAGAGGGATAGATTTCTATGTCCCTAGAGGGATTTCTATGTCGCTAGAGGGATTTCTAGGTCGCTAGAGGGATTTCTATGTCCCTAGAGGGATTTCTAGGTCCCTAGAGGGATAGATTTCTATGTCCCTAGAGGGATTTCTATGTCCCAAGAGGGATTTCTAGGTCCCTAGAGGGATTTCTATGTCCCTAGAGGGATAGATTTCTATGTCCCTAGAGGGATTTCTATGTCCCTAGAGGGATTTCTATGTCCCAAGAGGGATTTCTATGTCCCTAGAGGGATAGATTTCTATGTCCCTAGAGGGATTTCTATGCCCCTAGAGGGATTTCTATGTCCCAAGAGGGATTTCTATGTCCCTAGAGGGATTTCTATGTCCCTAGAGGGATAGATTTCTATGTCCCTAGAGGGATTTCTATGTCCCAAGAGGGATAGATTTCTATGTCCCTAGAGGGATTTCTATGTCCCTAGAGGGATTTCTATGTCCCAAGAGGGATTTCTATGTCCCTAGAGGGATTTCTATGTCCCTAGAGGGATAGATTTCTATGTCCCTAGAGGGATTTCTATGTCCCAAGAGGGATTTCTATGTCCCAAGAGGGATTTCTATGTCCCTAGAGGGATAGATTTCTATGTTCCTAGAGGGATTTTAATGTCCCTAGAGGGATTTCTATGTCCCAAGAGGGATTTCTATGTCCCAAGAGGGATTTCTATGTCCCTAGAGGGATTTCTATGTCCCTAGAGGGATAGATTTCTATGTCCCTAGAGGGATTTCTATGTCCCTAGAGGGATTTCTATGTCCCAAGAGGGATTTCTATGTCCCAAGAGGGATTTCTATGTCCCTAGAGGGATAGATTTCTATGTCCCTAGAGGGATTTCAATGTCCCTAGAGGGATTTCTATGTCCCAAGAGGGATTTCTATGTCCCAAGAGGGATTTCTATGTCCCTAGAGGGATTTCTATGTCCCTAGAGGGATAGATTTCTATGTCCCTAGAGGGATAGATTTCTATGTCCCTAGAGGGATTTCTAGGTCCCTAGAGGGATTTCTATGTCCCTAGAGGGATAGATTTCTATGTCCCTAGAGGGATTTCTATGTCCCTAGAGGGATTTCTATGTCCCAAGAGGGATTTCTATGTCCCTAGAGGGATAGATTTCTATGTCCCTAGAGGGATTTCTATGTCCCTAGAGGGATTTCTAGGTCCCTAGAGAGAGAGATTTCTATGTCCTTAGAGGGATTTCTATGTCGCTAGAGGGATTTCTAGGTCCCTAGAGGGATTTCTATGTCCCAGAGGGATTTCTAGGTCCCTAGAGGGATTTCTATGTCCCTAGAGGGATAGATTTCTATGTCCCTAGAGGGATTTCTATGTCCCTAGAGGGATTTCTATGTCCCTAGAGGGATAGATTTCTATGTCCCTAGAGGGATTTCTATGTCCCTAGAGGGATTTCTATGTCCCAAGAGGGATTTCTATGTCCCTAGAGGGATAGATTTCTATGTCCCTAGAGGGATTTCTATGTCCCTAGAGGGATTTCTATGTCGCTAGAGGGATTTCTATGTCCCAAGAGGGATTTCTATGTCCCTAGAGGGATAGATTTCTATGTCCCTAGAGGGATTTCTATGTCCCTAGAGGGATTTCTATGTCGCTAGAGGGATTTCTAGGTCGCTAGAGGGATTTCTATGTCCCAAGAGGGATTTCTATGTCCCTAGAGGGATAGATTTCTATGTCCCTAGAGGGATTTCTATGTCGCTAGAGGGATTTCTAGGTCGCTAGAGGGATTTCTAGGTCGCTAGAGGGATTTCTATGTCCCAAGAGGGATTTCTATGTCCCTAGAGGGATAGATTTCTATGTCCCTAGAGGGATTTCTATGTCCCTAGAGGGATTTCTATGTCGCTAGAGGGATTTCTAGGTCGCTAGAGGGATTTCTATGTCCCAAGAGGGATTTCTATGTCCCTAGAGGGATAGATTTCTATGTCCCTAGAGGGATTTCTATGTCGCTAGAGGGATTTCTAGGTCGCTAGAGGGATTTCTATGTCCCTAGAGGGATTTCTAGGTCCCTAGAGAGAGAGATTTCTATGTCCTTAGAGGGATTTCTATGTCGCTAGAGGGATTTCTAGGTCCCTAGAGGGATTTCTATGTCCCAGAGGGATTTCTAGGTCCCTAGAGGGATTTCTATGTCCCTAGAGGGATAGATTTCTATGTCCCTAGAGGGATTTCTATGTCCCTAGAGGGATTTCTATGTCCCAAGAGGGATTTCTATGTCCCTAGAGGGATTTCTATGTCGCTAGAGGGATTTCTAGGTCGCTAGAGGGATTTCTATGTCCCAAGAGGGATTTCTATGTCCCTAGAGGGATAGATTTCTATGTCCCTAGAGGGATAGATTTCTATGTCCCTAGAGGGATTTCTATGTCCCTAGAGGGATTTCTATGTCCCAAGAGGGATTTCTATGTCCCTAGAGGGATTTCTATGTCCCTAGAGGGATAGATTTCTATGTCCCTAGAGGGATTTCTATGTCCCAAGAGGGATAGATTTCTATGTCCCTAGAGGGATTTCTATTTCCCTAGAGGGATTTCTATGTCCCAAGAGGGATTTCTATGTCCCTCGAGGGATTTCTATTTCCCTAGAGGGATAGATTTCTATGTCCCTAGAGGGATTTCTATGTCCCAAGAGGGATTTCTATGTCCCAAGAGGGATTTCTATGTCCCTAGAGGGATAGATTTCTATGTCCCTAGAGGGATTTCTATGTCCCAAGAGGGATTTCTATGTCCCTAGAGGGATTTCTAGGTCCCTAGAGGGATTTCTAGGTCCCTAGAGGGATTTCTATGTCCCTAGAGGGATAGATTTCTATGTCCCTAGAGGGATTTCTATGTCCCTAGAAGGATTTCTATGTCCCTAGAGGGATTTCTATGTCGCTAGAGGGATTTCTAGGTCGCTAGAGGGATTTCTAGGTCCCTAGAGGGATTTCTATGTCCCTAGAGGGATAGATTTCTATGTCCCTAGAGGGATTTCTATGTCCCTAGAGGGATTTCTATGTCCCTAGAGGGATTTCTATGTCCCAAGAGGGATTTCTATGTCCCTAGAGGGATAGATTTCTATGTCCCTAGAGGGATTTCTATGTCCCTAGAGGGATTTCTATGTCGCTAGAGGGATTTCTAGGTCGCTAGAGGGATTTCTATGTCCCAAGAGGGATTTCTATGTCCCTAGAGGGATAGATTTCTATGTCCCTAGAGGGATTTCTATGTCGCTAGAGGGATTTCTAGGTCGCTAGAGGGATTTCTAGGTCGCTAGAGGGATTTCTATGTCCCAAGAGGGATTTCTATGTCCCTAGAGGGATAGATTTCTATGTCCCTAGAGGGATTTCTATGTCCCTAGAGGGATTTCTATGTCGCTAGAGGGATTTCTAGGTCGCTAGAGGGATTTCTATGTCCCAAGAGGGATTTCTATGTCCCTAGAGGGATAGATTTCTATGTCCCTAGAGGGATTTCTATGTCGCTAGAGGGATTTCTAGGTCGCTAGAGGGATTTCTATGTCCCTAGAGGGATTTCTAGGTCCCTAGAGAGAGAGATTTCTATGTCCTTAGAGGGATTTCTATGTCGCTAGAGGGATTTCTAGGTCCCTAGAGGGATTTCTATGTCCCAGAGGGATAGATTTCTATGTCCCTAGAGGGATTTCAATGTCCCTAGAGGGATTTCTATGTCCCAAGAGGGATTTCTATGTCCCAAGAGGGATTTCTATGTCCCTAGAGGGATTTCTATGTCCCTAGAGGGATAGATTTCTATGTCCCTAGAGGGATTTCTATGTCCCTAGAGGGATTTCTATGTCCCAAGAGGGATTTCTATGTCCCAAGAGGGATTTCTATGTCCCTAGAGGGATAGATTTCTATGTCCCTAGAGGGATTTCAATGTCCCTAGAGGGATTTCTATGTCCCAAGAGGGATTTCTATGTCCCAAGAGGGATTTCTATGTCCCTAGAGGGATTTCTATGTCCCTAGAGGGATAGATTTCTATGTCCCTAGAGGGATTTTTAGGTCCCTAGAGGGATTTCTAGGTCCCTAGAGGGATTTCTATGTCCCTAGAGGGATAGATTTCTATGTCCCTAGAGGGATTTCTATGTCCCTAGAGGGATTTCTATGTCCCAAGAGGGATAGATTTCTATGTCCCTAGAGGGATTTCTATGTCCCTAGAGGGATTTCTAGGTCCCTAGAGAGAGAGATTTCTATGTCCTTAGAGGGATTTCTATGTCGCTAGAGGGATTTCTAGGTCCCTAGAGGGATTTCTATGTCCCAGAGGGATTTCTAGGTCCCTAGAGGGATTTCTATGTCCCTAGAGGGATAGATTTCTATGTCCCTAGAGGGATTTCTATGTCCCTAGAGGGATTTCTATGTCCCTAGAGGGATAGATTTCTATGTCCCTAGAGGGATTTCTATGTCCCTAGAGGGATTTCTATGTCCCTAGAGGGATTTCTAGGTCCCAAGAGGGATTTCTATGTCCCTAGAGGGATATATTTCTATGTCCCTAGAGGGATTTCTATGTCCCTAGAGACGGTTACCTTGGATAACCTTTCAAAATAGGAATGTAATAATATTGGAAATAAATAAATCGATGTAATAACAATATAATTAAATATATAACATGTTATAAAATAATGTTGTATATAATGTAAATAAATATAATAACGAGATCAATAAATAGAGTAATAATAACGGAAATACATAAATCGAAGTAATAACAATATAATTGAATATATAACATATTATAAAATAATTTGGTATATAATGTAAATAAATAAAATAATGAGATCAATAAATACTCCAATATATAAACGATTTAAAATTAAAATAATTATCTAAAACTAGTATAAAGTATAATAAATAAATAATAAGTATATTTAATCATAAATAATAAGTGTAGGATGTAAAATAATGCAACATATATAAAATATTTAAAATTCAAAAAATTATTTAAAAACTTAACATTCAATCGCATTTCGGTGGAAAATGGGTTGCTATACAGTTCAACATGGATTGAAAAGAGTCTCTATCCCTACATTTCCTATTTTTCTGCAAAATGTTTTTCTCCTGGCAAAAATGAATTGCATCTTCCTCGGTTCTTGCCAAATCCCAAATAAGCATTGTCGTATAACTAAGAAACACCAAACAACAAAATATCGACATTATCTTGTATTATTAACAAAGAACAACTGAGCAACAAACACAACAACGCTCGAACAGACTAGTAAACAAACAATGATGTCTGTCAAAAATGTAAGGTTATCCAAGATAACTGGTAGAAATGTAACTGTTATCTTGGGTTTTGAGAGGGATATCTGGAGTTTTAGGAGGGATTTCTAGGTCCCTAGAGGGATTTCTATGTCCCTAGAGGGATTTCTATGTCCCTAGAGGGATTTCTAGGTCCCTAGAGGGATTTCTAGGTCCCTAGAGAGATAGATTTCTATGTCCCTAGAGGGATTTCTATGTCCCTAGAGAGATTGCTAGGTCCCTAGAGGGATTTCTATGTCCCTAGAGGGATTTCTAGGTCCCTAGAGGGATTTCTACGTCCCTAGAGGGATTTCTATGTCCCAAGAGGGATTTCTATGTCCCTAGAGGGATAGATTTCTATGTCCCTAGAGGGATTTCTATGTCCCTAGAGGGATTTCTAGGTCCCTAGAGGGATTTCTATGTCCCTAGAGAGAGAGATTTCTATGTCCCTAGAGGGATTTCTATGTCGCTAGAGGGATTTCTAGGTCGCTAGAGGGATTTCAATGTCCCTAGAGGGATTTCTAGGTCCCTAGAGGGATTTCTATGTCCCTAGAGGGATAGATTTCTATGTCCCTAGAGGGATAGATTTCTATGTCCCTAGAGGGATTTCAATGTCCCTAGAGGGATTTCTAGGTCCCTAGAGGGATTTCTATGTCCCTAGAGGGATAGATTTCTATGTCCCTAGAGGGATTTCTATGTCCCTAGAGGGATTTCTATGTCCCAAGAGGGATTTCTATGTCCCTAGAGGGATAGATTTCTATGTCCCTAGAGGGATTTCTATGTCCCTAGAGGGATTTCTATGTCGCTAGAGGGATTTCTAGGTCGCTAGAGGGATTTCTATGTCCCAAGAGGGATTTCTATGTCCCTAGAGGGATAGATTTCTATGTCCCTAGAGGGATTTCTATGTCGCTAGAGGGATTTCTAGGTCGCTAGAGGGATTTCTAGGTCGCTAGAGGGATTTCTATGTCCCAAGAGGGATTTCTATGTCCCTAGAGGGATAGATTTCTATGTCCCTAGAGGGATTTCTATGTCCCTAGAGGGATTTCTATGTCGCTAGAGGGATTTCTAGGTCGCTAGAGTGATTTCTATGTCCCAAGAGGGATTTCTATGTCCCTAGAGGGATAGATTTCTATGTCCCTAGAGGGATTTCTATGTCGCTAGAGGGATTTCTAGGTCGCTAGAGGGATTTCTATGTCCCTAGAGGGATTTCTAGGTCCCTAGAGGGATAGATTTCTATGTCCCTAGAGGGATTTCTATGTCCCAAGAGGGATTTCTATGTCCCAAGAGGGATTTCTATGTCCCTAGAGGGATAGATTTCTATGTCCCTAGAGGGATTTCAATGTCCCTAGAGGGATTTCTATGTCCCAAGAGGGATTTCTATGTCCCAAGAGGGATTTCTAGGTCCCTAGAGGGATAGATTTCTATGTCCCTAGAGGGATTTCTATGTCCCTAGAGGGATTTCTATGTCCCAAGAGGGATTTCTATGTCCCTAGAGGGATAGATTTCTATGTCCCTAGAGGGATTTCTATGTCCCTAGAGGGATTTCTATGTCGCTAGAGGGATTTCTAGGTCGCTAGAGGGATTTCTATGTCCCAAGAGGGATTTCTATGTCCCTAGAGGGATAGATTTCTATGTCCCTAGAGGGATTTCTATGTCGCTAGAGGGATTTCTAGGTCGCTAGAGGGATTTCTATGTCCCTAGAGGGATTTCTAGGTCCCTAGAGGGATAGATTTCTATGTCCCTAGAGGGATTTCTATGTCCCAAGAGGGATTTCTAGGTCCCTAGAGGGATTTCTATGTCCCTAGAGGGATAGATTTCTATGTCCCTAGAGGGATTTCTATGTCCCTAGAGGGATTTCTATGTCCCAAGAGGGATTTCTATGTCCCTAGAGGGATAGATTTCTATGTCCCTAGAGGGATTTCTATGCCCCTAGAGGGATTTCTATGTCCCAAGAGGGATTTCTATGTCCCTAGAGGGATTTCTATGTCCCTAGAGGGATAGATTTCTATGTCCCTAGAGGGATTTCTATGTCCCAAGAGGGATAGATTTCTATGTCCCTAGAGGGATTTCTATGTCCCTAGAGGGATTTCTATGTCCCAAGAGGGATTTCTATGTCCCTAGAGGGATTTCTATGTCCCTAGAGGGATAGATTTCTATGTCCCTAGAGGGATTTCTATGTCCCAAGAGGGATTTCTATGTCCCAAGAGGGATTTCTATGTCCCTAGAGGGATAGATTTCTATGTTCCTAGAGGGATTTTAATGTCCCTAGAGGGATTTCTATGTCCCAAGAGGGATTTCTATGTCCCAAGAGGGATTTCTATGTCCCTAGAGGGATTTCTATGTCCCTAGAGGGATAGATTTCTATGTCCCTAGAGGGATTTCTATGTCCCTAGAGGGATTTCTATGTCCCAAGAGGGATTTCTATGTCCCAAGAGGGATTTCTATGTCCCTAGAGGGATAGATTTCTATGTCCCTAGAGGGATTTCAATGTCCCTAGAGGGATTTCTATGTCCCAAGAGGGATTTCTATGTCCCAAGAGGGATTTCTATGTCCCTAGAGGGATTTCTATGTCCCTAGAGGGATAGATTTCTATGTCCCTAGAGGGATAGATTTCTATGTCCCTAGAGGGATTTCTAGGTCCCTAGAGGGATTTCTATGTCCCTAGAGGGATTTCTATGTCCCTAGAGGGATTTCTATGTCCCAAGAGGGATTTCTATGTCCCTAGAGGGATAGATTTCTATGTCCCTAGAGGGATTTCTATGTCCCTAGAGGGATTTCTAGGTCCCTAGAGAGAGAGATTTCTATGTCCTTAGAGGGATTTCTATGTCGCTAGAGGGATTTCTAGGTCCCTAGAGGGATTTCTATGTCCCAGAGGGATTTCTAGGTCCCTAGAGGGATTTCTATGTCCCTAGAGGGATAGATTTCTATGTCCCTAGAGGGATTTCTATGTCCCTAGAGGGATTTCTATGTCCCTAGAGGGATAGATTTCTATGTCCCTAGAGGGATTTCTATGTCCCTAGAGGGATTTCTATGTCCCAAGAGGGATTTCTATGTCCCTAGAGGGATAGATTTCTATGTCCCTAGAGGGATTTCTATGTCCCTAGAGGGATTTCTATGTCGCTAGAGGGATTTCTATGTCCCAAGAGGGATTTCTATGTCCCTAGAGGGATAGATTTCTATGTCCCTAGAGGGATTTCTATGTCCCTAGAGGGATTTCTATGTCGCTAGAGGGATTTCTAGGTCGCTAGAGGGATTTCTATGTCCCAAGAGGGATTTCTATGTCCCTAGAGGGATAGATTTCTATGTCCCTAGAGGGATTTCTATGTCGCTAGAGGGATTTCTAGGTCGCTAGAGGGATTTCTAGGTCGCTAGAGGGATTTATATGTCCCAAGAGGGATTTCTATGTCCCTAGAGGGATAGATTTCTATGTCCCTAGAGGGATTTCTATGTCCCTAGAGGGATTTCTATGTCGCTAGAGGGATTTCTAGGTCGCTAGAGGGATTTCTATGTCCCAAGAGGGATTTCTATGTCCCTAGAGGGATAGATTTCTATGTCCCTAGAGGGATTTCTATGTCGCTAGAGGGATTTCTAGGTCGCTAGAGGGATTTCTATGTCCCTAGAGGGATTTCTAGGTCCCTAGAGAGAGAGATTTCTATGTCCTTAGAGGGATTTCTATGTCGCTAGAGGGATTTCTAGGTCCCTAGAGGGATTTCTATGTCCCAGAGGGATTTCTAGGTCCCTAGAGGGATTTCTATGTCCCTAGAGGGATAGATTTCTATGTCCCTAGAGGGATTTCTATGTCCCTAGAGGGATTTCTATGTCCCAAGAGGGATTTCTATGTCCCTAGAGGGATTTCTATGTCGCTAGAGGGATTTCTAGGTCGCTAGAGGGATTTCTATGTCCCAAGAGGGATTTCTATGTCCCTAGAGGGATAGATTTCTATGTCCCTAGAGGGATAGATTTCTATGTCCCTAGAGGGATTTCTATGTCCCTAGAGGGATTTCTATGTCCCAAGAGGGATTTCTATGTCCCTAGAGGGATTTCTATGTCCCTAGAGGGATAGATTTCTATGTCCCTAGAGGGATTTCTATGTCCCAAGAGGGATAGATTTCTATGTCCCTAGAGGGATTTCTATTTCCCTAGAGGGATTTCTATGTCCCAAGAGGGATTTCTATGTCCCTCGAGGGATTTCTATTTCCCTAGAGGGATAGATTTCTATGTCCCTAGAGGGATTTCTATGTCCCAAGAGGGATTTCTATGTCCCAAGAGGGATTTCTATGTCCCTAGAGGGATAGATTTCTATGTCCCTAGAGGGATTTCTATGTCCCAAGAGGGATTTCTATGTCCCTAGAGGGATTTCTAGGTCCCTAGAGGGATTTCTAGGTCCCTAGAGGGATTTCTATGTCCCTAGAGGGATAGATTTCTATGTCCCTAGAGGGATTTCTATGTCCCTAGAAGGATTTCTATGTCCCTAGAGGGATTTCTATGTCGCTAGAGGGATTTCTAGGTCGCTAGAGGGATTTCTAGGTCCCTAGAGGGATAGATTTCTATGTCCCTAGAGGGATTTCTATGTCCCTAGAGGGATTTCTATGTCCCTAGAGGGATTTCTATGTCCCAAGAGGGATTTCTATGTCCCTAGAGGGATAGATTTCTATGTCCCTAGAGGGATTTCTATGTCCCTAGAGGGATTTCTATGTCGCTAGAGGGATTTCTAGGTCGCTAGAGGGATTTCTATGTCCCAAGAGGGATTTCTATGTCCCTAGAGGGATAGATTTCTATGTCCCTAGAGGGATTTCTATGTCGCTAGAGGGATTTCTAGGTCGCTAGAGGGATTTCTAGGTCGCTAGAGGGATTTCTATGTCCCAAGAGGGATTTCTATGTCCCTAGAGGGATAGATTTCTATGTCCCTAGAGGGATTTCTATGTCCCTAGAGGGATTTCTATGTCGCTAGAGGGATTTCTAGGTCGCTAGAGGGATTTCTATGTCCCAAGAGGGATTTCTATGTCCCTAGAGGGATAGATTTCTATGTCCCTAGAGGGATTTCTATGTCGCTAGAGGGATTTCTAGGTCGCTAGAGGGATTTCTATGTCCCTAGAGGGATTTCTAGGTCCCTAGAGAGAGAGATTTCTATGTCCTTAGAGGGATTTCTATGTCGCTAGAGGGATTTCTAGGTCCCTAGAGGGATTTCTATGTCCCAGAGGGATAGATTTCTATGTCCCTAGAGGGATTTCAATGTCCCTAGAGGGATTTCTATGTCCCAAGAGGGATTTCTATGTCCCAAGAGGGATTTCTATGTCCCTAGAGGGATTTCTATGTCCCTAGAGGGATAGATTTCTATGTCCCTAGAGGGATTTCTATGTCCCTAGAGGGATTTCTATGTCCCAAGAGGGATTTCTATGTCCCAAGAGGGATTTCTATGTCCCTAGAGGGATAGATTTCTATGTCCCTAGAGGGATTTCAATGTCCCTAGAGGGATTTCTATGTCCCAAGAGGGATTTCTATGTCC
Organism: Troilus luridus; assembly: GCA_964056705.1. Taxonomy (NCBI): domain Eukaryota; kingdom Metazoa; phylum Arthropoda; class Insecta; order Hemiptera; family Pentatomidae; genus Troilus; species Troilus luridus. The sequence goes on from CAXKTH010000067.1 coordinate 1,169,054, forward strand.
CAAGAGGGATTTCTATGTCCCTAGAGGGATTTCTATGTCCCTAGAGGGATAGATTTCTATGTCCCTAGAGGGATTTTTAGGTCCCTAGAGGGATTTCTAGGTCCCTAGAGGGATTTCTATGTCCCTAGAGGGATAGATTTCTATGTCCCTAGAGGGATTTCTATGTCCCTAGAGGGATTTCTATGTCCCAAGAGGGATTTCTATGTCCCTAGAGGGATAGATTTCTATGTCCCTAGAGGGATTTCTATGTCCCTAGAGGGATTTCTAGGTCCCTAGAGAGAGAGATTTCTATGTCCTTAGAGGGATTTCTATGTCGCTAGAGGGATTTCTAGGTCCCTAGAGGGATTTCTATGTCCCAGAGGGATTTCTAGGTCCCTAGAGGGATTTCTATGTCCCTAGAGGGATAGATTTCTATGTCCCTAGAGGGATTTCTATGTCCCTAGAGGGATTTCTATGTCCCTAGAGGGATAGATTTCTATGTCCCTAGAGGGATTTCTATGTCCCTAGAGGGATTTCTATGTCCCTAGAGGGATTTCTAGGTCCCAAGAGGGATTTCTATGTCCCTAGAGGGATATATTTCTATGTCCCTAGAGGGATTTCTATGTCCCTAGAGACGGTTACCTTGGATAACCTTTCAAAATAGGAATGTAATAATATTGGAAATAAACAAATCGATGTAATAACAATATAATTAAATATATAACATGTTATAAAATAATGTTGTATATAATGTAAATAAATATAATAACGAGATCAATAAATAGAGTAATAATAATGGAAATACATAAATCGAAGTAATAACAATATAATTGAATATATAACATATTATAAAATAATTTGGTATATAATGTAAATAAATAAAATAATGAGATCAATAAATACTCCAATATATAAACGATTTAAAATTAAAATAATTATCTAAAACTAGTATAAAGTATAATAAATAAATAATAAGTATATTTAATCATAAATAATAAGTGTAGGATGTAAAATAATGCAACATATATAAAATATTTAAAATTCAAAAAATTATTTAAAAACTTAACATTCAATCGCATTTCGGTGGAAAATGGGTTGCTATACAGTTCAACATGGATTGAAAAGAGTCTCTATCCCTACATTTCCTATTTTTCTGCAAAATGTTTTTCTCCTGGCAAAAATGAATTGCATCTTCCTCGGTTCTTGCCAAATCCCAAATAAGCATTGTCGTATAACTAAGAAACACCAAACAACAAAATATCGACATTATCTTGTATTATTAACAAAGAACAACTGAGCAACAAACACAACAACGCTCGAACAGACTAGTAAACAAACAATGATGTCTGTCAAAAATGTAAGGTTATCCAAGATAACTGGTAGAAATGTAACTGTTATCTTGGGTTTTGAGAGGGATATCTGGAGTTTTAGGAGGGATTTCTAGGTCCCTAGAGGGATTTCTATGTCCCTAGAGGGATTTCTATGTCCCTAGAGGGATTTCTAGGTCCCTAGAGGGATTTCTAGGTCCCTAGAGAGATAGATTTCTATGTCCCTAGAGGGATTTCTATGTCCCTAGAGAGATTTCTAGGTCCCTAGAGGGATTTCTATGTCCCTAGAGGGATTTCTAGGTCCCTAGAGGGATTTCTACGTCCCTAGAGGGATTTCTATGTCCCAAGAGGGATTTCTATGTCCCTAGAGGGATAGATTTCTATGTCCCTAGAGGGATTTCTATGTCCCTAGAGGGATTTCTAGGTCCCTAGAGGGATTTCTATGTCCCTAGAGAGAGAGATTTCTATGTCCCTAGAGGGATTTCTATGTCGCTAGAGGGATTTCTAGGTCGCTAGAGGGATTTCAATGTCCCTAGAGGGATTTCTAGGTCCCTAGAGGGATTTCTATGTCCCTAGAGGGATAGATTTCTATGTCCCTAGAGGGATAGATTTCTATGTCCCTAGAGGGATTTCAATGTCCCTAGAGGGATTTCTAGGTCCCTAGAGGGATTTCTATGTCCCTAGAGGGATAGATTTCTATGTCCCTAGAGGGATTTCTATGTCCCTAGAGGGATTTCTATGTCCCAAGAGGGATTTCTATGTCCCTAGAGGGATAGATTTCTATGTCCCTAGAGGGATTTCTATGTCCCTAGAGGGATTTCTATGTCGCTAGAGGGATTTCTAGGTCGCTAGAGGGATTTCTATGTCCCAAGAGGGATTTCTATGTCCCTAGAGGGATAGATTTCTATGTCCCTAGAGGGATTTCTATGTCGCTAGAGGGATTTCTAGGTCGCTAGAGGGATTTCTAGGTCGCTAGAGGGATTTCTATGTCCCAAGAGGGATTTCTATGTCCCTAGAGGGATAGATTTCTATGTCCCTAGAGGGATTTCTATGTCCCTAGAGGGATTTCTATGTCGCTAGAGGGATTTCTAGGTCGCTAGAGTGATTTCTATGTCCCAAGAGGGATTTCTATGTCCCTAGAGGGATAGATTTCTATGTCCCTAGAGGGATTTCTATGTCGCTAGAGGGATTTCTAGGTCGCTAGAGGGATTTCTATGTCCCTAGAGGGATTTCTAGGTCCCTAGAGGGATAGATTTCTATGTCCCTAGAGGGATTTCTATGTCCCAAGAGGGATTTCTATGTCCCAAGAGGGATTTCTATGTCCCTAGAGGGATAGATTTCTATGTCCCTAGAGGGATTTCAATGTCCCTAGAGGGATTTCTATGTCCCAAGAGGGATTTCTATGTCCCAAGAGGGATTTCTAGGTCCCTAGAGGGATAGATTTCTATGTCCCTAGAGGGATTTCTATGTCCCTAGAGGGATTTCTATGTCCCAAGAGGGATTTCTATGTCCCTAGAGGGATAGATTTCTATGTCCCTAGAGGGATTTCTATGTCCCTAGAGGGATTTCTATGTCGCTAGAGGGATTTCTAGGTCGCTAGAGGGATTTCTATGTCCCAAGAGGGATTTCTATGTCCCTAGAGGGATAGATTTCTATGTCCCTAGAGGGATTTCTATGTCGCTAGAGGGATTTCTAGGTCGCTAGAGGGATTTCTATGTCCCTAGAGGGATTTCTAGGTCCCTAGAGGGATAGATTTCTATGTCCCTAGAGGGATTTCTATGTCCCAAGAGGGATTTCTATGTCCCAAGAGGGATTTCTATGTCCCTAGAGGGATAGATTTCTATGTCCCTAGAGGGATTTCAATGTCCCTAGAGGGATTTCTATGTCCCAAGAGGGATTTCTATGTCCCAAGAGGGATTTCTAGGTCCCTAGAGGGATTTCTATGTCCCTAGAGGGATAGTTTTCTATGTCCCTAGAGGGATTTCTATGTCCCTAGAGGGATTTCTATGTCCCAAGAGGGATTTCTATGTCCCTAGAGGGATTTCTATGTCCCTAGAGGGATAGATTTCTATGTCCCTAGAGGGATTTCTATGTCCCAAGAGGGATAGATTTCTATGTCCCTAGAGAGATTTCTATGTCCGTAGAGGGATTTCTATGTCCCAAGAGGGATTTCTATGTCCCTAGAGGGATTTCTATGTCCCTAGAGGGATAGATTTCTATGTCCCTAGAGGGATTTCTATGTCCCAAGAGGGATTTCTATGTCCCAAGAGGGATTTCTATGTCCCTAGAGGGATAGATTTCTATGTCCCTAGAGGGATTTCAATGTCCCTAGAGGGATTTCTATGTCCCAAGAGGGATTTCTATGTCCCAAGAGGGATTTCTATGTCCCTAGAGGGATTTCTATGTCCCTAGAGGGATAGATTTCTATGTCCCTAGAGGGATTTCTATGTCCCTAGAGGGATTTCTATGTCCCAAGAGGGATTTCTATGTCCCAAGAGGGATTTCTATGTCCCTAGAGGGATAGATTTCTATGTCCCTAGAGGGATTTCAATGTCCCTAGAGGGATTTCTATGTCCCAAGAGGGATTTCTATGTCCCAAGAGGGATTTCTATGTCCCTAGAGGGATTTCTATGTCCCTAGAGGGATAGATTTCTATGTCCCTAGAGGGATTTCTAGGTCCCTAGAGGGATTTCTATGTCCCTAGAGGGATTTCTATGTCGCTAGAGGGATTTCTAGGTCGCTAGAGGGATTTCTATGTCCCAAGAGGGATTTCTATGTCCCTAGAGGGATAGATTTCTATGTCCCTAGAGGGATTTCTATGTCGCTAGAGGGATTTCTAGGTCGCTAGAGGGATTTCTAGGTCGCTAGAGGGATTTCTATGTCCCAAGAGGGATTTCTATGTCCCTAGAGGGATAGATTTCTATGTCCCTAGAGGGATTTCTATGTCCCTAGAGGGATTTCTATGTCGCTAGAGGGATTTCTAGGTCGCTAGAGGGATTTCTATGTCCCAAGAGGTATTTCTATGTCCCTAGAAGGATAGATTTCTATGTCCCTAGAGGGATTTCTATGTCGCTAGAGGGATTTCTAGGTCGCTAGAGGGATTTCTATGTCCCTAGAGGGATTTCTAGGTCCCTAGAGGGATAGATTTCTATGTCCCTAGAGGGATTTCTATGTCCCAAGAGGGATTTCTATGTCCCAAGAGGGATTTCTATGTCCCTAGAGGGATAGATTTCTATGTCCCTAGAGGGATTTCAATGTCCCTAGAGGGATTTCTATGTCCCAAGAGGGATTTCTATGTCCCAAGAGGGATTTCTAGGTCCCTAGAGAGATAGATTTCTATGTCCCTAGAGGGATTTCTATGTCCCTAGAGGGATTTCTATGTCCCAAGAGGGATTTCTATGTCCCTAGAGGGATAGATTTCTATGTCCCTAGAGGGATTTCTATGTCCCTAGAGGGATTTCTATGTCGCTAGAGGGATTTCTAGGTCGCTAGAGGGATTTCTATGTCCCAAGAGGGATTTCTATGTCCCTAGAGGGATAGATTTCTATGTCCCTAGAGGGATTTCTATGTCGCTAGAGGGATTTCTAGGTCGCTAGAGGGATTTCTATGTCCCTAGAGGGATTTCTAGGTCCCTAGAGGGATAGATTTCTATGTCCCTAGAGGGATTTCTATGTCCCAAGAGGGATTTCTAGGTCCCTAGAGGGATTTCTATGTCCCTAGAGGGATAGATTTCTATGTCCCTAGAGGGATTTCTATGTCCCTAGAGGGATTTCTATGTCCCAAGAGGGATTTCTATGTCCCTAGAGGGATAGATTTCTATGTCCCTAGAGGGATTTCTATGCCCCTAGAGGGATTTCTATGTCCCAAGAGGGATTTCTATGTCCCTAGAGGGATTTCTATGTCCCTAGAGGGATAGATTTCTATGTCCCTAGAGGGATTTCTATGTCCCAAGAGGGATAGATTTCTATGTCCCTAGAGGGATTTCTATGTCCCTAGAGGGATTTCTATGTCCCAAGAGGGATTTCTATGTCCCTAGAGGGATTTCTATGTCCCTAGAGGGATAGATTTCTATGTCCCTAGAGGGATTTCTATGTCCCAAGAGGGATTTCTATGTCCCAAGAGGGATTTCTATGTCCCTAGAGGGATAGATTTCTATGTCCCTAGAGGGATTTCAATGTCCCTAGAGGGATTTCTATGTCCCAAGAGGGATTTCTATGTCCCAAGAGGGATTTCTATGTCCCTAGAGGGATTTCTATGTCCCTAGAGGGATAGATTTCTATGTCCCTAGAGGGATTTCTATGTCCCTAGAGGGATTTCTATGTCCCAAGAGGGATTTCTATGTCCCAAGAGGGATTTCTATGTCCCTAGAGGGATAGATTTCTATGTCCCTAGAGGGATTTCAATGTCCCTAGAGGGATTTCTATGTCCCAAGAGGGATTTCTATGTCCCAAGAGGGATTTCTATGTCCCTAGAGGGATTTCTATGTCCCTAGAGGGATAGATTTCTATGTCCCTAGAGGGATTTCTAGGTCCCTAGAGGGATTTCTATGTCCCTAGAGGGATAGATTTCTATGTCCCTAGAGGGATTTCTATGTCCCTAGAGGGATTTCTATGTCCCAAGAGGGATTTCTATGTCCCTAGAGGGATAGATTTCTATGTCCCTAGAGGGATTTCTATGTCCCTAGAGGGATTTCTAGGTCCCTAGAGAGAGAGATTTCTATGTCCTTAGAGGGATTTCTATGTCGCTAGAGGGATTTCTAGGTCCCTAGAGGGATTTCTATGTCCCAGAGGGATTTCTAGGTCCCTAGAGGGATTTCTATGTCCCTAGAGGGATAGATTTCTATGTCCCTAGAGGGATTTCTATGTCCCTAGAGGGATTTCTATGTCCCTAGAGGGATAGATTTCTATGTCCCTAGAGGGATTTCTATGTCCCTAGAGGGATTTCTATGTCCCAAGAGGGATTTCTATGTCCCTAGAGGGATAGATTTCTATGTCCCTAGAGGGATTTCTATGTCCCTAGAGGGATTTCTATGTCGCTAGAGGGATTTCTATGTCCCAAGAGGGATTTCTATGTCCCTAGAGGGATAGATTTCTATGTCCCTAGAGGGATTTCTATGTCCCTAGAGGGATTTCTATGTCGCTAGAGGGATTTCTAGGTCGCTAGAGGGATTTCTATGTCCCAAGAGGGATTTCTATGTCCCTAGAGGGATAGATTTCTATGTCCCTAGAGGGATTTCTATGTCGCTAGAGGGATTTCTAGGTCGCTAGAGGGATTTCTAGGTCGCTAGAGGGATTTCTATGTCCCAAGAGGGATTTCTATGTCCCTAGAGGGATAGATTTCTATGTCCCTAGAGGGATTTCTATGTCCCTAGAGGGATTTCTATGTCGCTAGAGGGATTTCTAGGTCGCTAGAGGGATTTCTATGTCCCAAGAGGGATTTCTATGTCCCTAGAGGGATAGATTTCTATGTCCCTAGAGGGATTTCTATGTCGCTAGAGGGATTTCTAGGTCGCTAGAGGGATTTCTATGTCCCTAGAGGGATTTCTAGGTCCCTAGAGAGAGAGATTTCTATGTCCTTAGAGGGATTTCTATGTCGCTAGAGGGATTTCTAGGTCCCTAGAGGGATTTCTATGTCCCAGAGGGATTTCTAGGTCCCTAGAGGGATTTCTATGTCCCTAGAGGGATAGATTTCTATGTCCCTAGAGGGATTTCTATGTCCCTAGAGGGATTTCTATGTCCCAAGAGGGATTTCTATGTCCCTAGAGGGATTTCTATGTCGCTAGAGGGATTTCTAGGTCGCTAGAGGGATTTCTATGTCCCAAGAGGGATTTTTATGTCCCTAGAGGGATAGATTTCTATGTCCCTAGAGGGATAGATTTCTATGTCCCTAGAGGGATTTCTATGTCCCTAGAGGGATTTCTATGTCCCAAGAGGGATTTCTATGTCCCTAGAGGGATTTCTATGTCCCTAGAGGGATAGATTTCTATGTCCCTAGAGGGATTTCTATGTCCCAAGAGGGATAGATTTCTATGTCCCTAGAGGGATTTCTATTTCCCTAGAGGGATTTCTATGTCCCAAGAGGGATTTCTATGTCCCTCGAGGGATTTCTATTTCCCTAGAGGGATAGATTTCTATGTCCCTAGAGGGATTTCTATGTCCCATGAGGGATTTCTATGTCCCAAGAGGGATTTCTATGTCCCTAGAGGGATAGATTTCTATGTCCCTAGAGGGATTTCTATGTCCCAAGAGGGATTTCTATGTCCCTAGAGGGATTTCTAGGTCCCTAGAGGGATTTCTAGGTCCCTAGAGGGATTTCTATGTCCCTAGAGGGATAGATTTCTATGTCCCTAGAGGGATTTCTATGTCCCTAGAAGGATTTCTATGTCCCTAGAGGGATTTCTATGTCGCTAGAGGGATTTCTAGGTCGCTAGAGGGATTTCTAGGTCCCTAGAGGGATTTCTATGTCCCTAGAGGGATAGATTTCTATGTCCCTAGAGGGATTTCTATGTCCCTAGAGGGATTTCTATGTCCCTAGAGGGATTTCTATGTCCCAAGAGGGATTTCTATGTCCCTAGAGGGATAGATTTCTATGTCCCTAGAGGGATTTCTATGTCCCTAGAGGGATTTCTATGTCGCTAGAGGGATTTCTAGGTCGCTAGAGGGATTTCTATGTCCCAAGAGGGATTTCTATGTCCCTAGAGGGATAGATTTCTATGTCCCTAGAGGGATTTCTATGTCGCTAGAGGGATTTCTAGGTCGCTAGAGGGATTTCTAGGTCGCTAGAGGGATTTCTATGTCCCAAGAGGGATTTCTATGTCCCTAGAGGGATAGATTTCTATGTCCCTAGAGGGATTTCTATGTCCCTAGAGGGATTTCTATGTCGCTAGAGGGATTTCTAGGTCGCTAGAGGGATTTCTATGTCCCAAGAGGGATTTCTATGTCCCTAGAGGGATAGATTTCTATGTCCCTAGAGGGATTTCTATGTCGCTAGAGGGATTTCTAGGTCGCTAGAGGGATTTCTATGTCCCTAGAGGGATTTCTAGGTCCCTAGAGAGAGAGATTTCTATGTCCTTAGAGGGATTTCTATGTCGCTAGAGGGATTTCTAGGTCCCTAGAGGGATTTCTATGTCCCAAGAGGGATTTCTATGTCCCTAGAGGGATTTCTATGTCCCTAGAGGGATAGATTTCTATGTCCCTAGAGGGATTTCTATGTCCCAAGAGGGATAGATTTCTATGTCCCTAGAGGGATTTCTATTTCCCTAGAGGGATTTCTATGTCCCAAGAGGGATTTCTATGTCCCTCGAGGGATTTCTATTTCCCTAGAGGGATAGATTTCTATGTCCCTAGAGGGATTTCTATGTCCCATGAGGGATTTCTATGTCCCAAGAGGGATTTCTATGTCCCTAGAGGGATAGATTTCTATGTCCCTAGAGGGATTTCTATGTCCCAAGAGGGATTTCTATGTCCCTAGAGGGATTTCTAGGTCCCTAGAGGGATTTCTAGGTCCCTAGAGGGATTTCTATGTCCCTAGAGGGATAGATTTCTATGTCCCTAGAGGGATTTCTATGTCCCTAGAAGGATTTCTATGTCCCTAGAGGGATTTCTATGTCGCTAGAGGGATTTCTAGGTCGCTAGAGGGATTTCTAGGTCCCTAGAGGGATTTCTATGTCCCTAGAGGGATAGATTTCTATGTCCCTAGAGGGATTTCTATGTCCCTAGAGGGATTTCTATGTCCCTAGAGGGATTTCTATGTCCCAAGAGGGATTTCTATGTCCCTAGAGGGATAGATTTCTATGTCCCTAGAGGGATTTCTATGTCCCTAGAGGGATTTCTATGTCGCTAGAGGGATTTCTAGGTCGCTAGAGGGATTTCTATGTCCCAAGAGGGATTTCTATGTCCCTAGAGGGATAGATTTCTATGTCCCTAGAGGGATTTCTATGTCGCTAGAGGGATTTCTAGGTCGCTAGAGGGATTTCTAGGTCGCTAGAGGGATTTCTATGTCCCAAGAGGGATTTCTATGTCCCTAGAGGGATAGATTTCTATGTCCCTAGAGGGATTTCTATGTCCCTAGAGGGATTTCTATGTCGCTAGAGGGATTTCTAGGTCGCTAGAGGGATTTCTATGTCCCAAGAGGGATTTCTATGTCCCTAGAGGGATAGATTTCTATGTCCCTAGAGGGATTTCTATGTCGCTAGAGGGATTTCTAGGTCGCTAGAGGGATTTCTATGTCCCTAGAGGGATTTCTAGGTCCCTAGAGAGAGAGATTTCTATGTCCTTAGAGGGATTTCTATGTCGCTAGAGGGATTTCTAGGTCCCTAGAGGGATTTCTATGTCCCAGAGGGATAGATTTCTATGTCCCTAGAGGGATTTCAATGTCCCTAGAGGGATTTCTATGTCCCAAGAGGGATTTCTATGTCCCAAGAGGGATTTCTAGGTCCCTAGAGGGATAGATTTCTATGTCCCTAGAGGGATTTCTATGTCCCTAGAGGGATTTCTATGTCCCAAGAGGGATTTCTATGTCTCTAGAGGGATAGATTTCTATGTCCCTAGAGGGATTTCTATGTCCCTAGAGGGATTTCTATGTCCCAAGAGGGATTTCTATGTCCCTAGAGGGATTTCTATGTCGCTAGAGGGATTTCTATGTCCCTAGAGGGATAGATTTCTATGTTCCTAGAGGGATTTCTATGTCCCTAGAGGGATAGATTTCTATGTCCCAAGAGGGATTTCTATGTCCCTAGAGGGATTTCTATGTCGCTAGAGGGATTTCTATGTCCCTAGAGGGATTTCTAGGTCCCTAGAGGGATAGATTTCTATGTCCCTAGAGGGATTTCTATGTCCCAAGAGGGATTTCTATGTCGCTAGAGGGATTTCTAGGTCGCTAGAGGGATTTCTATGTCCCTAGAGGGATTTCAATGTCCCTAGAGGGATTTCTATGTCCCAAGAGGGATTTCTATGTCCCAAGAGGGATTTCTAGGTCCCTAGAGGGATTTCTATGTCCCTAGAGGGATAGATTTCTATGTCCCTAGAGGGATTTCTATGTCCCTAGAGGGATTTCTCTGTCCCAAGAGGGATTTCTATGTCCCTAGAGGGATAGATTTCTATGTCCCTAGAGGGATTTCTATGTCCCTAGAGGGATTTCTATGTCCCAAGAGGGATTTCTATGTCCCTAGAGGGATTTCTATGTCCCTAGAGGGATAGATTTCTATGTCCCTAGAGGGATTTCTATGTCCCTAGAGGGATTTCTATGTCCCAAGAGGGATTTCTATGTCCCTAGAGGGATAGATTTCTATGTCCCTAGAGGGATTTCTATGTCCCTAGAGGGATTTCTAGGTCCCTAGAGAGAGAGATTTCTATGTCCTTAGAGGGATTTCTATGTCGCTAGAGGGATTTCTAGGTCCCTAGAGGGATTTCTATGTCCTAGAGGGATTTCTAGGTCCCTAGAGGGATTTCTATGTCCCTAGAGGGATAGATTTCTATGTCCCTAGAGGGATTTCTATGTCCCAAGAGGGATTTCTATGTCCCTAGAGGGATAGATTTCTATGTCCCTAGAGGGATTTCTATGTCCCTAGAGGGATTTCTATGTCCCAAGAGGGATTTCTATGTCCCTAGAGGGATTTCTATGTCCCTAGAGGGATAGATTTCTATGTCCCTAGAGGGATAGATTTCTATGTCCCTAGAGGGATTTCTATGTCCCTAGAGGGATTTCTATGTCGCTAGAGGGATTTCTAGGTCGCTAGAGGGATTTCTATGTCCCAAGAGGGATTTCTATGTCCCTAGAGGGATAGATTTCTATGTCCCTAGAGGGATTTCTATGTCGCTAGAGGGATTTCTAGGTCGCTAGAGGGATTTCTATGTCCCTAGAGGGATTTCTAGGTCCCTAGAGGGATAGATTTCTATGTCCCTAGAGGGATTTCTATGTCCCTAGAGGGATTTCTATGTCCCTAGAGGGATTTCTATGTCGCTAGAGGGATTTCTAGGTCGCTAGAGGGATTTCTATGTCCCAAGAGGGATTTCTATGTCCCTAGAGGGATAGATTTCTATGTCCCAAGAGGGATTTCTATGTCCCTAGAGGGATTTCTATGTCGCTAGAGGGATTTCTAGGTCGCTAGAGGGATTTCTATGTCCCTAGAGGGATTTCTAGGTCCCTAGAGGGATAGATTTCTATGTCCCTAGAGGGATTTCTATGTCCCAAGAGGGATTTCTATGTCCCAAGAGGGATTTCTATGTCCCAAGAGGGATTTCTATGTCCCTAGAGGGATAGATTTCTATGTCCCTAGAGGGATTTCAATGTCCCTAGAGGGATTTCTATGTCCCAAGAGGGATTTCTATGTCCCAAGAGGGATTTCTAGGTCCCTAGAGGGATTTCTATGTCCCTAGAGGGATAGATTTCTATGTCCCTAGAGGGATTTCTATGTCCCTAGAGGGATTTCTATGTCCCAAGAGGGATTTCTATGTCCCTAGAGGGATAGATTTCTATGTCCCTAGAGGGATTTCTATGTCCCTAGAGGGATTTCTATGTCCCAAGAGGGATTTCTATGTCCCTAGAGGGATTTCTATGTCCCTAGAGGGATAGATTTCTATGTCCCTAGAGGGATTTCTATGTCCCAAGAGGGATAGATTTGAATGTCCCTAGAGGGATTTCTATGTCCCTAGAGGGATTTCTATGTCCCAAGAGGGATTTCTATGTCCCTAGAGGGATTTCTATGTCCCTAGAGGGATAGATTTCTATGTCCCTAGAGGGATTTCTATGTCCCAAGAGGGATTTCTATGTCCCAAGAGGGATTTCTATGTCCCTAGAGGGATAGATTTCTATGTCCCTAGAGGGATTTCAATGTCCCTAGAGGGATTTCTATGTCCCAAGAGGGATTTCTATGTCCCAAGAGGGATTTCTATGTCCCTAGAGGGATTTCTATGTCCCTAGAGGGATAGATTTCTATGTCCCTAGAGGGATTTCTATGTCCCTAGAGGGATTTCTATGTCCCAAGAGGGATTTCTATGTCCCAAGAGGGATTTCTATGTCCCTAGAGGGATTTCTATGTCCCTAGAGGGATAGATTTCTATGTCCCTAGAGGGATTTCTATGTCCCAAGAGGGATTTCTATGTCCCAAGAGGGATTTCTATGTCCCTAGAGGGATTTCTATGTCCCTAGAGGGATTTCTATGTCGCTAGAGGGATTTCTAGGTCGCTAGAGGGATTTCTATGTCCCAAGAGGGATTTCTATGTCCCTAGAGGGATAGATTTCTATGTCCCTAGAGGGATTTCTATGTCGCTAGAGGGATTTCTAGGTCGCTAGAGGGATTTCTAGGTCGCTAGAGGGATTTCTATGTCCCAAGAGGGATTTCTATGTCCCTAGAGGGATAGATTTCTATGTCCCTAGAGGGATTTCTATGTCCCTAGAGGGATTTCTATGTCGCTAGAGGGATTTCTAGGTCGCTAGAGGGATTTCTATGTCCCAAGAGGGATTTCTATGTCCCTAGAGGGATAGATTTCTATGTCCCTAGAGGGATTTCTATGTCGCTAGAGGGATTTCTAGGTCGCTAGAGGGATTTCTATGTCCCTAGAGGGATTTCTAGGTCCCTAGAGGGATAGATTTCTATGTCCCTAGAGGGATTTCTATGTCCCAAGAGGGATTTCTATGTCCCAAGAGGGATTTATATGTCCCTAGAGGGATAGATTTCTATGTCCCTAGAGGGATTTCAATGTCCCTAGAGGGATTTCTATGTCCCAAGAGGGATTTCTATGTCCCAAGAGGGATTTCTAGGTCCCTAGAGGGATAGATTTCTATGTCCCTAGAGGGATTTCTATGTCCCTAGAGGGATTTCTATGTCCCAAGAGGGATTTCTATGTCCCTAGAGGGATAGATTTCTATGTCTCTAGAGGGATTTCTATGTCCCTAGAGGGATTTCTATGTCGCTAGAGGGATTTCTAGGTCGCTAGAGGGATTTCTATGTCCCAAGAGGGATTTCTATGTCCCTAGAGGGATAGATTTCTATGTCCCTAGAGGGATTTCTATGTCGCTAGAGGGATTTCTAGGTCGCTAGAGGGATTTCTATGTCCCTAGAGGGATTTCTAGGTCCCTAGAGGGATAGATTTCTATGTCCCTAGAGGGATTTCTATGTCCCAAGAGGGATTTCTATGTCCCAAGAGGGATTTCTATGTCCCTAGAGGGATAGATTTCTATGTCCCTAGAGGGATTTCAATGTCCCTAGAGGGATTTCTATGTCCCAAGAGGGATTTCTATGTCCCAAGAGGGATTTCTATGTCCCTAGAGGGATAGATTTCTATGTCCCTAGAGGGATTTCTATGTCCCAAGAGGGATAGATTTCTATGTCCCTAGAGGGATAGATTTCTATGTCCCTAGAGGGATTTCTATGTCCCTAGAGGGATTTCTATGTCCCAAGAGGGATTTCTATGTCCCTAGAGGGATAGATTTCTATGTCCCTAGAGGGATTTCTATGTCCCTAGAGGGATTTCTAGGTCCCTAGAGAGAGAGATTTCTATGTCCTTAGAGGGATTTCTATGTCGCTAGAGGGATTTCTAGGTCCCTAGAGGGATTTCTATGTCGCTAGAGGGATTTCTATGTCCCTAGAGGGATTTCTAGGTCCCTAGAGGGATAGATTTCTATGTCCCAAGAGGGATTTCTATGTCCCTAGAGGGATTTCTATGTCCCTAGAGGGATAGATTTCTATGTCCCTAGAGGGATTTCTATGTCCCTAGAAGGATTTCTATGTCCCTAGAGGGATTTCTATGTCGCTAGAGGGATTTCTAGGTCGCTAGAGGGATTTCTAGGTCCCTAGAGGGATTTCTATGTCCCTAGAGGGATAGATTTCTATGTCCCTAGAGGGATTTCTATGTCCCTAGAGGGATTTCTATGTCCCTAGAGGGATTTCTATGTCCCAAGAGGGATTTCTATGTCCCTAGAGGGATAGATTTCTATGTCCCTAGAGGGATTTCTATGTCCCTAGAGGGATTTCTATGTCGCTAGAGGGATTTCTAGGTCGCTAGAGGGATTTCTATGTCCCAAGAGGGATTTCTATGTCCCTAGAGGGATAGATTTCTATGTCCCTAGAGGGATTTCTATGTCGCTAGAGGGATTTCTAGGTCGCTAGAGGGATTTCTAGGTCGCTAGAGGGATTTCTATGTCCCAAGAGGGATTTCTATGTCCCTAGAGGGATAGATTTCTATGTCCCTAGAGGGATTTCTATGTCCCTAGAGGGATTTCTATGTCGCTAGAGGGATTTCTAGGTCGCTAGAGGGATTTCTATGTCCCAAGAGGGATTTCTATGTCCCTAGAGGGATAGATTTCTATGTCCCTAGAGGGATTTCTATGTCGCTAGAGGGATTTCTAGGTCGCTAGAGGGATTTCTATGTCCCTAGAGGGATTTCTAGGTCCCTAGAGAGAGAGATTTCTATGTCCTTAGAGGGATTTCTATGTCGCTAGAGGGATTTCTAGGTCCCTAGAGGGATTTCTATGTCCCAGAGGGATAGATTTCTATGTCCCTAGAGGGATTTCAATGTCCCTAGAGGGATTTCTATGTCCCAAGAGGGATTTCTATGTCCCAAGAGGGATTTCTAGGTCCCTAGAGGGATAGATTTCTATGTCCCTAGAGGGATTTCTATGTCCCTAGAGGGATTTCTATGTCCCAAGAGGGATTTCTATGTCTCTAGAGGGATAGATTTCTATGTCCCTAGAGGGATTTCTATGTCCCTAGAGGGATTTCTATGTCCCAAGAGGGATTTCTATGTCCCTAGAGGGATTTCTATGTCGCTAGAGGGATTTCTATGTCCCTAGAGGGATAGATTTCTATGTTCCTAGAGGGATTTCTATGTCCCTAGAGGGATAGATTTCTATGTCCCAAGAGGGATTTCTATGTCCCTAGAGGGATTTCTATGTCGCTAGAGGGATTTCTATGTCCCTAGAGGGATTTCTAGGTCCCTAGAGGGATAGATTTCTATGTCCCTAGAGGGATTTCTATGTCCCAAGAGGGATTTCTATGTCGCTAGAGGGATTTCTAGGTCGCTAGAGGGATTTCTATGTCCCTAGAGGGATTTCAATGTCCCTAGAGGGATTTCTATGTCCCAAGAGGGATTTCTATGTCCCAAGAGGGATTTCTAGGTCCCTAGAGGGATTTCTATGTCCCTAGAGGGATAGATTTCTATGTCCCTAGAGGGATTTCTATGTCCCTAGAGGGATTTCTCTGTCCCAAGAGGGATTTCTATGTCCCTAGAGGGATAGATTTCTATGTCCCTAGAGGGATTTCTATGTCCCTAGAGGGATTTCTATGTCCCAAGAGGGATTTCTATGTCCCTAGAGGGATTTCTATGTCCCTAGAGGGATAGATTTCTATGTCCCTAGAGGGATTTCTATGTCCCTAGAGGGATTTCTATGTCCCAAGAGGGATTTCTATGTCCCTAGAGGGATAGATTTCTATGTCCCTAGAGGGATTTCTATGTCCCTAGAGGGATTTCTAGGTCCCTAGAGAGAGAGATTTCTATGTCCTTAGAGGGATTTCTATGTCGCTAGAGGGATTTCTAGGTCCCTAGAGGGATTTCTATGTCCTAGAGGGATTTCTAGGTCCCTAGAGGGATTTCTATGTCCCTAGAGGGATAGATTTCTATGTCCCTAGAGGGATTTCTATGTCCCAAGAGGGATTTCTATGTCCCTAGAGGGATAGATTTCTATGTCCCTAGAGGGATTTCTATGTCCCTAGAGGGATTTCTATGTCCCAAGAGGGATTTCTATGTCCCTAGAGGGATTTCTATGTCCCTAGAGGGATAGATTTCTATGTCCCTAGAGGGATAGATTTCTATGTCCCTAGAGGGATTTCTATGTCCCTAGAGGGATTTCTATGTCGCTAGAGGGATTTCTAGGTCGCTAGAGGGATTTCTATGTCCCAAGAGGGATTTCTATGTCCCTAGAGGGATAGATTTCTATGTCCCTAGAGGGATTTCTATGTCGCTAGAGGGATTTCTAGGTCGCTAGAGGGATTTCTATGTCCCTAGAGGGATTTCTAGGTCCCTAGAGGGATAGATTTCTATGTCCCTAGAGGGATTTCTATGTCCCTAGAGGGATTTCTATGTCCCTAGAGGGATTTCTATGTCGCTAGAGGGATTTCTAGGTCGCTAGAGGGATTTCTATGTCCCAAGAGGGATTTCTATGTCCCTAGAGGGATAGATTTCTATGTCCCAAGAGGGATTTCTATGTCCCTAGAGGGATTTCTATGTCGCTAGAGGGATTTCTAGGTCGCTAGAGGGATTTCTATGTCCCTAGAGGGATTTCTAGGTCCCTAGAGGGATAGATTTCTATGTCCCTAGAGGGATTTCTATGTCCCAAGAGGGATTTCTATGTCCCAAGAGGGATTTCTATGTCCCAAGAGGGATTTCTATGTCCCTAGAGGGATAGATTTCTATGTCCCTAGAGGGATTTCAATGTCCCTAGAGGGATTTCTATGTCCCAAGAGGGATTTCTATGTCCCAAGAGGGATTTCTAGGTCCCTAGAGGGATTTCTATGTCCCTAGAGGGATAGATTTCTATGTCCCTAGAGGGATTTCTATGTCCCTAGAGGGATTTCTATGTCCCAAGAGGGATTTCTATGTCCCTAGAGGGATAGATTTCTATGTCCCTAGAGGGATTTCTATGTCCCTAGAGGGATTTCTATGTCCCAAGAGGGATTTCTATGTCCCTAGAGGGATTTCTATGTCCCTAGAGGGATAGATTTCTATGTCCCTAGAGGGATTTCTATGTCCCAAGAGGGATAGATTTGAATGTCCCTAGAGGGATTTCTATGTCCCTAGAGGGATTTCTATGTCCCAAGAGGGATTTCTATGTCCCTAGAGGGATTTCTATGTCCCTAGAGGGATAGATTTCTATGTCCCTAGAGGGATTTCTATGTCCCAAGAGGGATTTCTATGTCCCAAGAGGGATTTCTATGTCCCTAGAGGGATAGATTTCTATGTCCCTAGAGGGATTTCAATGTCCCTAGAGGGATTTCTATGTCCCAAGAGGGATTTCTATGTCCCAAGAGGGATTTCTATGTCCCTAGAGGGATTTCTATGTCCCTAGAGGGATAGATTTCTATGTCCCTAGAGGGATTTCTATGTCCCTAGAGGGATTTCTATGTCCCAAGAGGGATTTCTATGTCCCAAGAGGGATTTCTATGTCCCTAGAGGGATTTCTATGTCCCTAGAGGGATAGATTTCTATGTCCCTAGAGGGATTTCTATGTCCCAAGAGGGATTTCTATGTCCCAAGAGGGATTTCTATGTCCCTAGAGGGATTTCTATGTCCCTAGAGGGATTTCTATGTCGCTAGAGGGATTTCTAGGTCGCTAGAGGGATTTCTATGTCCCAAGAGGGATTTCTATGTCCCTAGAGGGATAGATTTCTATGTCCCTAGAGGGATTTCTATGTCGCTAGAGGGATTTCTAGGTCGCTAGAGGGATTTCTAGGTCGCTAGAGGGATTTCTATGTCCCAAGAGGGATTTCTATGTCCCTAGAGGGATAGATTTCTATGTCCCTAGAGGGATTTCTATGTCCCTAGAGGGATTTCTATGTCGCTAGAGGGATTTCTAGGTCGCTAGAGGGATTTCTATGTCCCAAGAGGGATTTCTATGTCCCTAGAGGGATAGATTTCTATGTCCCTAGAGGGATTTCTATGTCGCTAGAGGGATTTCTAGGTCGCTAGAGGGATTTCTATGTCCCTAGAGGGATTTCTAGGTCCCTAGAGGGATAGATTTCTATGTCCCTAGAGGGATTTCTATGTCCCAAGAGGGATTTCTATGTCCCAAGAGGGATTTATATGTCCCTAGAGGGATAGATTTCTATGTCCCTAGAGGGATTTCAATGTCCCTAGAGGGATTTCTATGTCCCAAGAGGGATTTCTATGTCCCAAGAGGGATTTCTAGGTCCCTAGAGGGATAGATTTCTATGTCCCTAGAGGGATTTCTATGTCCCTAGAGGGATTTCTATGTCCCAAGAGGGATTTCTATGTCCCTAGAGGGATAGATTTCTATGTCTCTAGAGGGATTTCTATGTCCCTAGAGGGATTTCTATGTCGCTAGAGGGATTTCTAGGTCGCTAGAGGGATTTCTATGTCCCAAGAGGGATTTCTATGTCCCTAGAGGGATAGATTTCTATGTCCCTAGAGGGATTTCTATGTCGCTAGAGGGATTTCTAGGTCGCTAGAGGGATTTCTATGTCCCTAGAGGGATTTCTAGGTCCCTAGAGGGATAGATTTCTATGTCCCTAGAGGGATTTCTATGTCCCAAGAGGGATTTCTATGTCCCAAGAGGGATTTCTATGTCCCTAGAGGGATAGATTTCTATGTCCCTAGAGGGATTTCTATGTCCCTAGAAGGATTTCTATGTCCCTAGAGGGATTTCTATGTCGCTAGAGGGATTTCTAGGTCGCTAGAGGGATTTCTAGGTCCCTAGAGGGATTTCTATGTCCCTAGAGGGATAGATTTCTATGTCCCTAGAGGGATTTCTATGTCCCTAGAGGGATTTCTATGTCCCTAGAGGGATTTCTATGTCCCAAGAGGGATTTCTATGTCCCTAGAGGGATAGATTTCTATGTCCCTAGAGGGATTTCTATGTCCCTAGAGGGATTTCTATGTCGCTAGAGGGATTTCTAGGTCGCTAGAGGGATTTCTATGTCCCAAGAGGGATTTCTATGTCCCTAGAGGGATAGATTTCTATGTCCCTAGAGGGATTTCTATGTCGCTAGAGGGATTTCTAGGTCGCTAGAGGGATTTCTAGGTCGCTAGAGGGATTTCTATGTCCCAAGAGGGATTTCTATGTCCCTAGAGGGATAGATTTCTATGTCCCTAGAGGGATTTCTATGTCCCTAGAGGGATTTCTATGTCGCTAGAGGGATTTCTAGGTCGCTAGAGGGATTTCTATGTCCCAAGAGGGATTTCTATGTCCCTAGAGGGATAGATTTCTATGTCCCTAGAGGGATTTCTATGTCGCTAGAGGGATTTCTAGGTCGCTAGAGGGATTTCTATGTCCCTAGAGGGATTTCTAGGTCCCTAGAGAGAGAGATTTCTATGTCCTTAGAGGGATTTCTATGTCGCTAGAGGGATTTCTAGGTCCCTAGAGGGATTTCTATGTCCCAGAGGGATAGATTTCTATGTCCCTAGAGGGATTTCAATGTCCCTAGAGGGATTTCTATGTCCCAAGAGGGATTTCTATGTCCCAAGAGGGATTTCTAGGTCCCTAGAGGGATAGATTTCTATGTCCCTAGAGGGATTTCTATGTCCCTAGAGGGATTTCTATGTCCCAAGAGGGATTTCTATGTCTCTAGAGGGATAGATTTCTATGTCCCTAGAGGGATTTCTATGTCCCTAGAGGGATTTCTATGTCCCAAGAGGGATTTCTATGTCCCTAGAGGGATTTCTATGTCGCTAGAGGGATTTCTATGTCCCTAGAGGGATAGATTTCTATGTTCCTAGAGGGATTTCTATGTCCCTAGAGGGATAGATTTCTATGTCCCAAGAGGGATTTCTATGTCCCTAGAGGGATTTCTATGTCGCTAGAGGGATTTCTATGTCCCTAGAGGGATTTCTAGGTCCCTAGAGGGATAGATTTCTATGTCCCTAGAGGGATTTCTATGTCCCAAGAGGGATTTCTATGTCGCTAGAGGGATTTCTAGGTCGCTAGAGGGATTTCTATGTCCCTAGAGGGATTTCAATGTCCCTAGAGGGATTTCTATGTCCCAAGAGGGATTTCTATGTCCCAAGAGGGATTTCTAGGTCCCTAGAGGGATTTCTATGTCCCTAGAGGGATAGATTTCTATGTCCCTAGAGGGATTTCTATGTCCCTAGAGGGATTTCTCTGTCCCAAGAGGGATTTCTATGTCCCTAGAGGGATAGATTTCTATGTCCCTAGAGGGATTTCTATGTCCCTAGAGGGATTTCTATGTCCCAAGAGGGATTTCTATGTCCCTAGAGGGATTTCTATGTCCCTAGAGGGATAGATTTCTATGTCCCTAGAGGGATTTCTATGTCCCTAGAGGGATTTCTATGTCCCAAGAGGGATTTCTATGTCCCTAGAGGGATAGATTTCTATGTCCCTAGAGGGATTTCTATGTCCCTAGAGGGATTTCTAGGTCCCTAGAGAGAGAGATTTCTATGTCCTTAGAGGGATTTCTATGTCGCTAGAGGGATTTCTAGGTCCCTAGAGGGATTTCTATGTCCTAGAGGGATTTCTAGGTCCCTAGAGGGATTTCTATGTCCCTAGAGGGATAGATTTCTATGTCCCTAGAGGGATTTCTATGTCCCAAGAGGGATTTCTATGTCCCTAGAGGGATAGATTTCTATGTCCCTAGAGGGATTTCTATGTCCCTAGAGGGATTTCTATGTCCCAAGAGGGATTTCTATGTCCCTAGAGGGATTTCTATGTCCCTAGAGGGATAGATTTCTATGTCCCTAGAGGGATAGATTTCTATGTCCCTAGAGGGATTTCTATGTCCCTAGAGGGATTTCTATGTCGCTAGAGGGATTTCTAGGTCGCTAGAGGGATTTCTATGTCCCAAGAGGGATTTCTATGTCCCTAGAGGGATAGATTTCTATGTCCCTAGAGGGATTTCTATGTCGCTAGAGGGATTTCTAGGTCGCTAGAGGGATTTCTATGTCCCTAGAGGGATTTCTAGGTCCCTAGAGGGATAGATTTCTATGTCCCTAGAGGGATTTCTATGTCCCTAGAGGGATTTCTATGTCCCTAGAGGGATTTCTATGTCGCTAGAGGGATTTCTAGGTCGCTAGAGGGATTTCTATGTCCCAAGAGGGATTTCTATGTCCCTAGAGGGATAGATTTCTATGTCCCAAGAGGGATTTCTATGTCCCTAGAGGGATTTCTATGTCGCTAGAGGGATTTCTAGGTCGCTAGAGGGATTTCTATGTCCCTAGAGGGATTTCTAGGTCCCTAGAGGGATAGATTTCTATGTCCCTAGAGGGATTTCTATGTCCCAAGAGGGATTTCTATGTCCCAAGAGGGATTTCTATGTCCCAAGAGGGATTTCTATGTCCCTAGAGGGATAGATTTCTATGTCCCTAGAGGGATTTCAATGTCCCTAGAGGGATTTCTATGTCCCAAGAGGGATTTCTATGTCCCAAGAGGGATTTCTAGGTCCCTAGAGGGATTTCTATGTCCCTAGAGGGATAGATTTCTATGTCCCTAGAGGGATTTCTATGTCCCTAGAGGGATTTCTATGTCCCAAGAGGGATTTCTATGTCCCTAGAGGGATAGATTTCTATGTCCCTAGAGGGATTTCTATGTCCCTAGAGGGATTTCTATGTCCCAAGAGGGATTTCTATGTCCCTAGAGGGATTTCTATGTCCCTAGAGGGATAGATTTCTATGTCCCTAGAGGGATTTCTATGTCCCAAGAGGGATAGATTTGAATGTCCCTAGAGGGATTTCTATGTCCCTAGAGGGATTTCTATGTCCCAAGAGGGATTTCTATGTCCCTAGAGGGATTTCTATGTCCCTAGAGGGATAGATTTCTATGTCCCTAGAGGGATTTCTATGTCCCAAGAGGGATTTCTATGTCCCAAGAGGGATTTCTATGTCCCTAGAGGGATAGATTTCTATGTCCCTAGAGGGATTTCAATGTCCCTAGAGGGATTTCTATGTCCCAAGAGGGATTTCTATGTCCCAAGAGGGATTTCTATGTCCCTAGAGGGATTTCTATGTCCCTAGAGGGATAGATTTCTATGTCCCTAGAGGGATTTCTATGTCCCTAGAGGGATTTCTATGTCCCAAGAGGGATTTCTATGTCCCAAGAGGGATTTCTATGTCCCTAGAGGGATTTCTATGTCCCTAGAGGGATAGATTTCTATGTCCCTAGAGGGATTTCTATGTCCCAAGAGGGATTTCTATGTCCCAAGAGGGATTTCTATGTCCCTAGAGGGATTTCTATGTCCCTAGAGGGATTTCTATGTCGCTAGAGGGATTTCTAGGTCGCTAGAGGGATTTCTATGTCCCAAGAGGGATTTCTATGTCCCTAGAGGGATAGATTTCTATGTCCCTAGAGGGATTTCTATGTCGCTAGAGGGATTTCTAGGTCGCTAGAGGGATTTCTAGGTCGCTAGAGGGATTTCTATGTCCCAAGAGGGATTTCTATGTCCCTAGAGGGATAGATTTCTATGTCCCTAGAGGGATTTCTATGTCCCTAGAGGGATTTCTATGTCGCTAGAGGGATTTCTAGGTCGCTAGAGGGATTTCTATGTCCCAAGAGGGATTTCTATGTCCCTAGAGGGATAGATTTCTATGTCCCTAGAGGGATTTCTATGTCGCTAGAGGGATTTCTAGGTCGCTAGAGGGATTTCTATGTCCCTAGAGGGATTTCTAGGTCCCTAGAGGGATAGATTTCTATGTCCCTAGAGGGATTTCTATGTCCCAAGAGGGATTTCTATGTCCCAAGAGGGATTTATATGTCCCTAGAGGGATAGATTTCTATGTCCCTAGAGGGATTTCAATGTCCCTAGAGGGATTTCTATGTCCCAAGAGGGATTTCTATGTCCCAAGAGGGATTTCTAGGTCCCTAGAGGGATAGATTTCTATGTCCCTAGAGGGATTTCTATGTCCCTAGAGGGATTTCTATGTCCCAAGAGGGATTTCCATGTCCCTAGAGGGATAGATTTCTATGTCTCTAGAGGGATTTCTATGTCCCTAGAGGGATTTCTATGTCGCTAGAGGGATTTCTAGGTCGCTAGAGGGATTTCTATGTCCCAAGAGGGATTTCTATGTCCCTAGAGGGATAGATTTCTATGTCCCTAGAGGGATTTCTATGTCGCTAGAGGGATTTCTAGGTCGCTAGAGGGATTTCTATGTCCCTAGAGGGATTTCTAGGTCCCTAGAGGGATAGATTTCTATGTCCCTAGAGGGATTTCTATGTCCCAAGAGGGATTTCTATGTCCCAAGAGGGATTTCTATGTCCCTAGAGGGATAGATTTCTATGTCCCTAGAGGGATTTCAATGTCCCTAGAGGGATTTCTATGTCCCAAGAGGGATTTCTATGTCCCAAGAGGGATTTCTATGTCCCTAGAGGGATAGATTTCTATGTCCCTAGAGGGATTTCTATGTCCCAAGAGGGATAGATTTCTATGTCCCTAGAGGGATAGATTTCTATGTCCCTAGAGGGATTTCTATGTCCCTAGAGGGATTTCTATGTCCCAAGAGGGATTTCTATGTCCCTAGAGGGATAGATTTCTATGTCCCTAGAGGGATTTCTATGTCCCTAGAGGGATTTCTAGGTCCCTAGAGAGAGAGATTTCTATGTCCTTAGAGGGATTTCTATGTCGCTAGAGGGATTTCTAGGTCCCTAGAGGGATTTCTATGTCGCTAGAGGGATTTCTATGTCCCTAGAGGGATTTCTAGGTCCCTAGAGGGATAGATTTCTATGTCCCAAGAGGGATTTCTATGTCCCTAGAGGGATTTCTATGTCCCTAGAGGGATAGATTTCTATGTCCCTAGAGGGATTTCTATGTCCCTAGAGGGATTTCTATGTCCCAAGAGGGATTTCTATGTCCCAAGAGGGATTTCTATGTCCCTAGAGGGATTTCTATGTCCCTAGAGGGATAGATTTCTATGTCCCTAGAGGGATTTCTATGTCCCAAGAGGGATTTCTATGTCCCAAGAGGGATTTCTATGTCCCTAGAGGGATTTCTATGTCCCTAGAGGGATTTCTATGTCGCTAGAGGGATTTCTCGGTCGCTAGAGGGATTTCTATGTCCCAAGAGGGATTTCTATGTCCCTAGAGGGATAGATTTCTATGTCCCTAGAGGGATTTCTATGTCGCTAGAGGGATTTCTAGGTCGCTAGAGGGATTTCTAGGTCGCTAGAGGGATTTCTATGTCCCAAGAGGGATTTCTATGTCCCTAGAGGGATAGATTTCTATGTCCCTAGAGGGATTTCTATGTCCCTAGAGGGATTTCTATGTCGCTAGAGGGATTTCTAGGTCGCTAGAGGGATTTCTATGTCCCAAGAGGGATTTCTATGTCCCTAGAGGGATAGATTTCTATGTCCCTAGAGGGATTTCTATGTCGCTAGAGGGATTTCTAGGTCGCTAGAGGGATTTCTATGTCCCTAGAGGGATTTCTAGGTCCCTAGAGGGATAGATTTCTATGTCCCTAGAGGGATTTCTATGTCCCAAGAGGGATTTCTATGTCCCAAGAGGGATTTATATGTCCCTAGAGGGATAGATTTCTATGTCCCTAGAGGGATTTCAATGTCCCTAGAGGGATTTCTATGTCCCAAGAGGGATTTCTATGTCCCAAGAGGGATTTCTAGGTCCCTAGAGGGATAGATTTCTATGTCCCTAGAGGGATTTCTATGTCCCTAGAGGGATTTCTATGTCCCAAGAGGGATTTCTATGTCCCTAGAGGGATAGATTTCTATGTCTCTAGAGGGATTTCTATGTCCCTAGAGGGATTTCTATGTCGCTAGAGGGATTTCTAGGTCGCTAGAGGGATTTCTATGTCCCAAGAGGGATTTCTATGTCCCTAGAGGGATAGATTTCTATGTCCCTAGAGGGATTTCTATGTCGCTAGAGGGATTTCTAGGTCGCTAGAGGGATTTCTATGTCCCTAGAGGGATTTCTAGGTCCCTAGAGGGATAGATTTCTATGTCCCTAGAGGGATTTCTATGTCCCAAGAGGGATTTCTATGTCCCAAGAGGGATTTCTATGTCCCTAGAGGGATAGATTTCTATGTCCCTAGAGGGATTTCAATGTCCCTAGAGGGATTTCTATGTCCCAAGAGGGATTTCTATGTCCCAAGAGGGATTTCTATGTCCCTAGAGGGATAGATTTCTATGTCCCTAGAGGGATTTCTATGTCCCAAGAGGGATAGATTTCTATGTCCCTAGAGGGATAGATTTCTATGTCCCTAGAGGGATTTCTATGTCCCTAGAGGGATTTCTATGTCCCAAGAGGGATTTCTATGTCCCTAGAGGGATAGATTTCTATGTCCCTAGAGGGATTTCTATGTCCCTAGAGGGATTTCTAGGTCCCTAGAGAGAGAGATTTCTATGTCCTTAGAGGGATTTCTATGTCGCTAGAGGGATTTCTAGGTCCCTAGAGGGATTTCTATGTCCCAGAGGGATTTCTAGGTCCCTAGAGGGATTTCTATGTCCCTAGAGGGATAGATTTCTATGTCCCTAGAGGGATTTCTATGTCCCTAGAGGGATTTCTATGTCGCTAGAGGGATTTCTAGGTCGCTAGAGGGATTTCTATGTCCCAAGAGGGATTTCTATGTCCCTAGAGGGATAGATTTCTATGTCCCTAGAGGGATTTCTATGTCGCTAGAGGGTTTTCTAGGTCGCTAGAGGGATTTCTATGTCCCTAGAGGGATTTCTAGGTCCCTAGAGGGATAGATTTCTATGTCCCTAGAGGGATTTCTATGTCCCAAGAGGGATTTCTATGTCCCAAGAGGGATTTCTATGTCCCTAGAGGGATAGATTTCTATGTCCCTAGAGGGATTTCAATGTCCCTAGAGGGATTTCTATGTCCCAAGAGGGATTTCTATGTCCCAAGAGGGATTTCTAGGTCCCTAGAGGGATAGATTTCTATGTCCCTAGAGGGATTTCTATGTCCCTAGAGGGATTTCTATGTCCCAAGAGGGATTTCTATGTCCCTAGAGGGATAGATTTCTATGTCCCTAGAGGGATTTCTATGTCCCTAGAGGGATTTCTATGTCGCTAGAGGGATTTCTAGGTCGCTAGAGGGATTTCTATGTCCCAAGAGGGATTTCTATGTCCCTAGAGGGATAGATTTCTATGTCCCTAGAGGGATTTCTATGTCGCTAGAGGGATTTCTAGGTCGCTAGAGGGATTTCTATGTCCCTAGAGGGATTTCTAGGTCCCTAGAGGGATAGATTTCTATGTCCCTAGAGGGATTTCTATGTCCCAAGAGGGATTTCTATGTCCCTAGAGGGATAGATTTCTATGTCCCTAGAGGGATTTCTATGTCCCTAGAGGGATTTCTATGTCCCAAGAGGGATTTCTATGTCCCTAGAGGGATTTCTATGTCCCTAGAGGGATAGATTTCTATGTCCCTAGAGGGATTTCTATGTCCCAAGAGGGATAGATTTCTATGTCCCTAGAGGGATTTCTATGTCCCTAGAGGGATTTCTATGTCCCAAGAGGGATTTCTATGTCCCTAGAGGGATTTCTATGTCCCTAGAGGGATAGATTTCTATGTCCCTAGAGGGATTTCTATGTCCCAAGAGGGATTTCTATGTCCCAAGAGGGATTTCTATGTCCCTAGAGGGATAGATTTCTATGTCCCTAGAGGGATTTCAATGTCCCTAGAGGGATTTCTATGTCCCAAGAGGGATTTCTATGTCCCAAGAGGGATTTCTATGTCCTTGAGGGATTTCTATGTCCCTAGAGGGATAGATTTCTATGTCCCTAGAGGGATTTCTATGTCCCTAGAGGGATTTCTATGTCCCAAGAGGGATTTCTATGTCCCAAGAGGGATTTCTATGTCCCTAGAGGGATAGATTTCTATGTCCCTAGAGGGATTTCAATGTCCCTAGAGGGATTTCTATGTCCCAAGAGGGATTTCTATGTCCCAAGAGGGATTTCTATGTCCCTAGAGGGATTTCTATGTCCCTAGAGGGATAGATTTCTATGTCCCTAGAGGGATTTCTAGGTCCCTAGAGGGATTTCTATGTCCCTAGAGGGATAGATTTCTATGTCCCTAGAGGGATTTCTATGTCCCTAGAGGGATTTCTATGTCCCAAGAGGGATTTCTATGTCCCTAGAGGGATAGATTTCTATGTCCCTAGAGGGATTTCTATGTCCCTAGAGGGATTTCTAGGTCCCTAGAGAGAGAGATTTCTATGTCCTTAGAGGGATTTCTATGTCGCTAGAGGGATTTCTAGGTCCCTAGAGGGATTTCTATGTCCCTAGAGGGATAGATTTCTATGTCCCTAGAGGGATTTCTATGTCCCTAGAGGGATTTCTATGTCCCTAGAGGGATAGATTTCTATGTCCCTAGAGGGATTTCTATGTCCCTAGAGGGATTTCTATGTCCCAAGAGGGATTTCTATGTCCCTAGAGGGATAGATTTCTATGTCCCTAGAGGGATTTCTATGTCTCTAGAGGGATTTCTATGTCCCAAGAGGGATTTCTATGTCCCTAGAGGGATTTCTATGTCCCTAGAGGGATAGATTTCTATGTCAATAGAGGGATTTCTATGTCCCAAGAGGGATTTCTATGTCTCAAGAGGGATTTCTATGTCCCTAGAGGGATAGAAATCCCTAGGGACATAGAAATCCCTCTAGGGACATAGAAATCCCTCTTGGGACATAGAAATCCCTCTTGGGACATAGAAATCCCTCTAGGGACATTGAAATCCCTCTAGGGACATAGAAATCTATCCCTCTAGGGACATAGAAATCCCTCTTGGGACATAGAAATCCCTCTTGGGACATAGAAATCCCTCTAGGGACATAGAAATCTATCCCTCTAGGGACATAGAAATCCCTCTAGGGACATAGAAATCCCTCTTGGGACATAGAAATCCCTCTAGGGACATAGAAATCCCTCTAAGGACATAGAAATCTATCCCTCTAGGGACATAGAAATCCCTCTTGGGACATAGAAATCCCTCTAGGGACATAGAAATCCCTCTAGGGACATAGAAATCTATCCCTCTAGGGACATAGAAATCCCTCTAGGGACATAGAAATCCCTCTAGGGACATAGAAATCTATCCCTCTAGGGACATAGAAATCCCTCTAGGGACCTAGAAATCCCTCTAGCGACATAGAAATCCCTCTAAGGACATAGAAATCTCTCTCTCTAGGGACCTAGAAATCCCTCTAGGGACATAGAAATCCCTCTAGGGACATAGAAATCTATCCCTCTAGGGACATAGAAATCCCTCTTGGGACATAGAAATCCCTCTAGGGACATAGAAATCCCTCTAGGGACATAGAAATCTATCCCTCTAGGGACATAGAAATCCCTCTAGGGACCTAGAAATCCCTCTAGGGACATAGAAATCTATCCCTCTAGGGACATAGAAATCCCTCTAGGGACATAGAAATCCCTCTTGGGACATAGAAATCCCTCTTGGGACATAGAAATCCCTCTAGGGACATTGAAATCCCTCTAGGGACATAGAAATCTATCCCTCTAGGGACATAGAAATCCCTCTTGGGACATAGAAATCCCTCTTGGGACATAGAAATCCCTCTAGGGACATAGAAATCCCTCTAGGGACATAGAAATCTATCCCTCTAGGGACATAGAAATCCCTCTAGGGACATAGAAATCCCTCTTGGGACATAGAAATCCCTCTTGGGACATAGAAATCCCTCTAGGGACATTGAAATCCCTCTAGGGACATAGAAATCTATCCCTCTAGGGACATAGAAATCCCTCTTGGGACATAGAAATCCCTCTTGGGACATAGAAATCCCTCTAGGGACATAGAAATCTATCCCTCTAGGGACATAGAAATCCCTCTAGGGACATAGAAATCCCTCTTGGGACATAGAAATCCCTCTAGGGACATAGAAATCCCTCTAGGGACATAGAAATCTATCCCTCTTGGGACATAGAAATCCCTCTAGGGACATAGAAATCTATCCCTCTAGGGACATAGAAATCCCTCTAGGGACATAGAAATCCCTCTTGGGACATAGAAATCCCTCTAGGGACATAGAAATCCCTCTAGGGACATAGAAATCTATCCCTCTAGGGACATAGAAATCCCTCTTGGGACATAGAAATCCCTCTAGGGACATAGAAATCCCTCTAGGGACATAGAAATCCCTCTAGGGACATAGAAATCCCTCTAGGGACATAGAAATCTATCCCTCTAGGGACATAGAAATCCCTCTAGGGACCTAGAAATCCCTCTAGCGACATAGAAATCCCTCTAAGGACATAGAAATCTCTCTCTCTAGGGACCTAGAAATCCCTCTAGGGACATAGAAATCCCTCTAGGGACATAGAAATCTATCCCTCTAGGGACATAGAAATCCCTCTTGGGACATAGAAATCCCTCTAGGGACATAGAAATCCCTCTAGGGACATAGAAATCTATCCCTCTAGGGACATAGAAATCCCTCTAGGGACCTAGAAATCCCTCTAGGGACATAGAAATCTATCCCTCTAGGGACATAGAAATCCCTCTAGGGACATAGAAATCCCTCTTGGGACATAGAAATCCCTCTTGGGACATAGAAATCCCTCTAGGGACATTGAAATCCCTCTAGGGACATAGAAATCTATCCCTCTAGGGACATAGAAATCCCTCTTGGGACATAGAAATCCCTCTTGGGACATTGAAATCCCTCTAGGGACATAGAAATCCCTCTAGGGACATAGAAATCTATCCCTCTAGGGACATAGAAATCCCTCAAGGACATAGAAATCCCTCTTGGGACATAGAAATCCCTCTTGGGACATAGAAATCCCTCTAGGGACATTGAAATCCCTCTAGGGACATAGAAATCTATCCCTCTAGGGACATAGAAATCCCTCTTGGGACATAGAAATCCCTCTTGGGACATAGAAATCCCTCTAGGGACATAGAAATCTATCCCTCTAGGGACATAGAAATCCCTCTAGGGACATAGAAATCCCTCTTGGGACATAGAAATCCCTCTAGGGACATAGAAATCCCTCTAGGGACATAGAAATCTATCCCTCTTGGGACATAGAAATCCCTCTAGGGACATAGAAATCTATCCCTCTAGGGACATAGAAATCCCTCTAGGGACATAGAAATCCCTCTTGGGACATAGAAATCCCTCTAGGGACATAGAAATCCCTCTAGGGACATAGAAATCTATCCCTCTAGGGACATAGAAATCCCTCTTGGGACATAGAAATCCCTCTAGGGACATAGAAATCCCTCTAGGGACATAGAAATCTATCCCTCTAGGGACCTAGAAATCCCTCTAGGGACATAGAAATCCCTCTAGCGACCTAGAAATCCCTCTAGCGACATAGAAATCCCTCTAGGGACATAGAAATCTATCCCTCTAGGGACATAGAAATCCCTCTTGGGACATAGAAATCCCTCTAGCGACCTAGAAATCCCTCTAGCGACATAGAAATCCCTCTAGGGACATAGAAATCCCTCTAGGGACATAGAAATCTATCCCTCTAGGGACATAGAAATCCCTCTTGGGACATAGAAATCCTTCTAGGGACATAGAAATCCCTCTAGGGACCTAGAAATCCCTCTTGGGACATAGAAATCCTTCTTGGGACATAGAAATCCCTCTAGGGACATTGAAATCCCTCTAGGGACATAGAAATCTATCCCTCTAGGGACATAGAAATCCCTCTTGGGACATAGAAATCCCTCTTGGGACATAGAAATCCCTCTAGGGACATAGAAATCTATCCCTCTAGGGACCTAGAAATCCCTCTAGGGACATAGAAATCCCTCTAGCGACCTAGAAAACCCTCTAGCGACATAGAAATCCCTCTAGGGACATAGAAATCTATCCCTCTAGGGACATAGAAATCCCTCTTGGGACATAGAAATCCCTCTAGCGACCTAGAAATCCCTCTAGCGACATAGAAATCCCTCTAGGGACATAGAAATCCCTCTAGGGACATAGAAATCTATCCCTCTAGGGACATAGAAATCCCTCTAGGGACCTAGAAATCCCTCTGGGACATAGAAATCCCTCTAGGGACCTAGAAATCCCTCTAGCGACATAGAAATCCCTCTAAGGACATAGAAATCTCTCTCTCTAGGGACCTAGAAATCCCTCTAGGGACATAGAAATCCCTCTAGGGACATAGAAATCTATCCCTCTAGGGACATAGAAATCCCTCTTGGGACATAGAAATCCCTCTAGGGACATAGAAATCCCTCTAGGGACATAGAA
The DNA here is from genome assembly GCA_964056705.1 of Troilus luridus. Classification (NCBI taxonomy): domain Eukaryota; kingdom Metazoa; phylum Arthropoda; class Insecta; order Hemiptera; family Pentatomidae; genus Troilus; species Troilus luridus. The sequence continues at coordinate 1,200,221 of CAXKTH010000067.1, forward strand.
ATCTATCCCTCTAGGGACATAGAAATCTATCCCTCTTGGGACATAGAAATCCCTCTAGGGACATAGAAATCTATCCCTCTAGGGACATAGAAATCCCTCTTGGGACATAGAAATCCCTCTTGGGACATAGAAATCCCTCTAGGGACATTGAAATCCCTCTAGGGACATAGAAATCTATCCCTCTAGGGACATAGAAATCCCTCTTGGGACATAGAAATCCCTCTTGGGACATAGAAATCCCTCTAGGGACATAGAAATCTATCCCTCTAGGGACCTAGAAATCCCTCTAGGGACATAGAAATCCCTCTAGCGACCTAGAAATCCCTCTAGCGACATAGAAATCCCTCTAGGGACATAGAAATCTATCCCTCTAGGGACATAGAAATCCCTCTTGGGACATAGAAATCCCTCTAGCGACCTAGAAATCCCTCTAGCGACATAGAAATCCCTCTAGGGACATAGAAATCCCTCTAGGGACATAGAAATCTATCCCTCTAGGGACATAGAAATCCCTCTTGGGACATAGAAATCCCTCTAGGGACATAGAAATCCCTCTAGGGACATAGAAATCTATCCCTCTAGGGACCTAGAAATCCCTCTTGGGACATAGAAATCCCTCTTGGGACATAGAAATCCCTCTAGGGACATTGAAATCCCTCTAGGGACATAGAAATCTATCCCTCTAGGGACATATAAATCCCTCTTGGGACATAGAAATCCCTCTTGGGACATAGAAATCCCTCTAGGGACATAGAAATCTATCCCTCTAGGGACCTAGAAATCCCTCTAGGGACATAGAAATCCCTCTAGCGACCTAGAAATCCCTCTAGCGACATAGAAATCCCTCTAGGGACATAGAAATCTATCCCTCTAGGGACATAGAAATCCCTCTTGGGACATAGAAATTTCCTCTAGCGACCTAGAAATCCCTCTAGCGACATAGAAATCCCTCTAGGGACATAGAAATCCCTCTAGGGACATAGAAATCTATCCCTCTAGGGACATAGAAATCCCTCTTGGGACATAGAAATCCCTCTAGCGACCTAGAAATCCCTCTAGCGACCTAGAAATCCCTCTAGCGACATAGAAATCCCTCTAGGGACATAGAAATCCCTCTAGGGACATAGAAATCCCTCTTGGGACATAGAAATCCCTCTTGGGACATAGAAATCCCTCTAGGGACATAGAAATCTATCCCTCTAGGGACATAGAAATCCCTCTAGGGACATAGAAATCCCTCTTGGGACATAGAAATCCCTCTTGGGACATAGAAATCCCTCTAGGGACATAGAAATCCCTCTAGGGACATAGAAATCTATCCCTCTAGGGACATAGAAATCCCTCTAGGGACATAGAAATCCCTCTTGGGACATAGAAATCCCTCTTGGGACATAGAAATCCCTCTAGGGACATTGAAATCCCTCTAGGGACATAGAAATCTATCCCTCTAGGGACATAGAAATCCCTCTTGGGACATAGAAATCCCTCTTGGGACATAGAAATCCCTCTAGGGACATAGAAATCTATCCCTCTAGGGACATAGAAATCCCTCTAGGGACATAGAAATCCCTCTTGGGACATAGAAATCCCTCTAGGGACATAGAAATCCCTCTAGGGACATAGAAATCTATCCCTCTTGGGACATAGAAATCCCTCTAGGGACATAGAAATCTATCCCTCTAGGGACATAGAAATCCCTCTAGGGACATAGAAATCCCTCTTGGGACATAGAAATCCCTCTAGGGACATAGAAATCCCTCTAGGGACATAGAAATCTATCCCTCTAGGGACATAGAAATCCCTCTTGGGACATAGAAATCCCTCTAGGGACATAGAAATCCCTCTAGGGACATAGAAATCTATCCCTCTAGGGACATAGAAATCCCTCTAGGGACCTAGAAATCCCTCTTGGGACATAGAAATCCCTCTTGGGACATAGAAATCCCTCTAGGGACATTGAAATCCCTCTAGGGACATAGAAATCTATCCCTCTAGGGACATAGAAATCCCTCTTGGGACATAGAAATCCCTCTTGGGACATAGAAATCCCTCTTGGGACATAGAAATCCCTCTAGGGACATAGAAATCTATCCCTCTAGGGACCTAGAAATCCCTCTAGGGACATAGAAATCCCTCTAGCGACCTAGAAATCCCTCTAGCGACATAGAAATCCCTCTAGGGACATAGAAATCCCTCTTGGGACATAGAAATCTATCCCTCTAGGGACATAGAAATCCCTCTTGGGACATAGAAATCCCTCTAGCGACCTAGAAATCCCTCTAGCGACATAGAAATCCCTCTAGGGACATAGAAATCCCTCTAGGGACATAGAAATCTATCCCTCTAGGGACATAGAAATCCCTCTTGGGACATAGAAATCCCTCTAGGGACATAGAAATCTATCCCTCTAGGGACATAGAAATCCCTCTTGGGACATAGAAATCCCTCTTGGGACATAGAAATCCCTCTAGGGACATAGAAATCTATCCCTCTAGGGACATAGAAATCCCTCTAGGGACATAGAAATCCCTCTTGGGACATAGAAATCCCTCTAGGGACATAGAAATCCCTCTAGGGACATAGAAATCTATCCCTCTTGGGACATAGAAATCCCTCTAGGGACATAGAAATCTATCCCTCTAGGGACATAGAAATCCCTCTAGGGACATAGAAATCCCTCTTGGGACATAGAAATCCCTCTAGGGACATAGAAATCCCTCTAGGGACATAGAAATCTATCCCTCTAGGGACATAGAAATCCCTCTTGGGACATAGAAATCCCTCTAGGGACATAGAAATCCCTCTAGGGACATAGAAATCTATCCCTCTAGGGACATAGAAATCCCTCTAGGGACCTAGAAATCCCTCTTGGGACATAGAAATCCCTCTTGGGACATAGAAATCCCTCTAGGGACATTGAAATCCCTCTAGGGACATAGAAATCTATCCCTCTAGGGACATAGAAATCCCTCTTGGGACATAGAAATCCCTCTTGGGACATAGAAATCCCTCTTGGGACATAGAAATCCCTCTAGGGACATAGAAATCTATCCCTCTAGGGACCTAGAAATCCCTCTAGGGACATAGAAATCCCTCTAGCGACCTAGAAATCCCTCTAGCGACATAGAAATCCCTCTAGGGACATAGAAATCCCTCTTGGGACATAGAAATCTATCCCTCTAGGGACATAGAAATCCCTCTTGGGACATAGAAATCCCTCTAGCGACCTAGAAATCCCTCTAGCGACATAGAAATCCCTCTAGGGACATAGAAATCCCTCTAGGGACATAGAAATCCCTCTAGGGACATAGAAATCCCTCTAGGGACATAGAAATCTATCCCTCTAGGGACATAGAAATCCCTCTAGGGACCTAGAAATCCCTCTAGGGACCTAGAAATCCCTCTAGGGACATAGAAATCTATCCCTCTAGGGACATAGAAATCCCTCTTGGGACATAGAAATCCCTCTTGGGACATAGAAATCCCTCTAGGGACATTGAGATCCCTCTAGGGACATAGAAATCCCTCTAGGGACATAGAAATCTATCCCTCTAGGGACATAGAAATCTATCCCTCTTGGGACATAGAAATCCCTCTAGGGACATAGAAATCTATCCCTCTAGGGACATAGAAATCCCTCTAGGGACATAGAAATCCCTCTTGGGACATAGAAATCCCTCTAGGGACATAGAAATCCCTCTAGGGACATAGAAATCTATCCCTCTAGGGACCTAGAAATCCCTCTAGGGACATAGAAATCCCTCTAGCGACCTAGAAATCCCTCTAGCGACATAGAAATCCCTCTAGGGACATAGAAATCCCTCTTGGGACATAGAAATCTATCCCTCTAGGGACATAGAAATCCCTCTTGGGACATAGAAATCCCTCTAGCGACCTAGAAATCCCTCTAGCGACATAGAAATCCCTCTAGGGACATAGAAATCCCTCTAGGGACATAGAAATCCCTCTAGGGACATAGAAATCCCTCTAGGGACATAGAAATCTATTCCTCTAGGGACATAGAAATCCCTCTAGGGACCTAGAAATCCCTCTAGGGACCTAGAAATCCCTCTAGGGACATAGAAATCTATCCCTCTAGGGACATAGAAATCCCTCTAGGGACATAGAAATCCCTCTTGGGACATAGAAATCCCTCTTGGGACATAGAAATCCCTCTAGGGACATTGAGATCCCTCTAGGGACATAGAAATCCCTCTAGGGACATAGAAATCTATCCCTCTAGCGACATAGAAATCTATCCCTCTTGGGACATAGAAATCCCTCTAGGGACATAGAAATCTATCCCTCTAGGGACATAGAAATCCCTCTAGGGACATAGAAATCCCTCTTGGGACATAGAAATCCCTCTAGGGACATAGAAATCCCTCTAGGGACATAGAAATCTATCCCTCTAGGGACATAGAAATCCCTCTTGGGACATAGAAATCCCTCTAGGGACATAGAAATCTATCCCTCTAGGGACATAGAAATCCCTCTAGGGACCTAGAAATCCCTCTAGGACATAGAAATCCCTCTAGGGACCTAGAAATCCCTCTAGCGACATAGAAATCCCTCTAAGGACATAGAAATCTCTCTCTCTAGGGACCTAGAAATCCCTCTAGGGACATAGAAATCTATCCCTCTAGGGACATAGAAATCCCTCTTGGGACATAGAAATCCCTCTAGGGACATAGAAATCTATCCCTCTAGGGACATAGAAATCCCTCTAGGGACATAGAAATCCCTCTTGGGACATAGAAATCCCTCTAGGGACATAGAAATCCCTCTAGGGACATAGAAATCTATCCCTCTAGGGACATAGAAATCCCTCTTGGGACAGAGAAATCCCTCTAGGGACATAGAAATCCCTCTAGGGACATAGAAATCTATCCCTCTAGGGACATAGAAATCCCTCTAGGGACCTAGAAATCCCTCTTGGGACATAGAAATCCCTCTTGGGACATAGAAATCCCTCTAGGGACATTGAAATCCCTCTAGGGACATAGAAATCCCTCTAGCGACCTAGAAATCCCTCTAGCGACATAGAAATCCCTCTTGGGACATAGAAATCCCTCTAGGGACATAGAAATCTATCCCTCTAGGGACCTAGAAATCCCTCTAGGGACATAGAAATCCCTCTAGCGACATAGAAATCCCTCTAGGGACATAGAAATCCCTCTTGGGACATAGAAATCTATCCCTCTAGGGACATAGAAATCCCTCTAGGAACATAGAAATCTATCCCTCTAGGGACATAGAAATCCCTCTAGCGACATAGAAATCCCTCTAGGGACATAGAAATCCCTCTTGGGACATAGAAATCCCTCTAGGGACATAGAAATCCCTCTAGGGACATAGAAATCTATCCCTCTAGAGACATAGAAATCCCTCTTGGGACATAGAAATCCCTCTAGGGACATAGAAATCCCTCTAGGGACATAGAAATCTATCCCTCTAGGGACCTAGAAATCCCTCTCGGGACATAGAAATCCCTCTTGGGACATAGAAATCCCTCTAGGGACATTGAAATCCCTCTAGGGACATAGAAATCTATCCCTCTAGGGACATAGAAATCCCTCTTGGGACATAGAAATCCCTCTTGGGACATAGAAATCCCTCTAGGGACATAGAAATCTATCCCTCTAGGGACCTAGAAATCCCACTAGGGACATAGAAATCCCTCTAGCGACCTAGAAATCCCTCTAGCGACATAGAAATCCCTCTAGGGACATAGAAATCTATCCCTCTAGGGACATAGAAATCCCTCTTGGGACATAGAAATCCCTCTAGCGACCTAGAAATCCCTCTAGCGACATAGAAATCCCTCTAGGGACATAGAAATCCCTCTAGGGACATAGAAATCTATCCCTCTAGGGACATAGAAATCCCTCTTGGGACATAGAAATCCCTCTAGCGACCTAGAAATCCCTCTAGCGACCTAGAAATCCCTCTAGCGACATAGAAATCCCTCTAGGGACATAGAAATCTATCCCTCTAGGGACATAGAAATCCCTCTTGGGACATAGAAATCCCTCTAGCGACCTAGAAATCCCTCTAGCGACATAGAAATCCCTCTAGGGACATAGAAATCCCTCTAGGGACATAGAAATCTATCCCTCTAGGGACATAGAAATCCCTCTTGGGACATAGAAATCCCTCTAGGGACATAGAAATCCCTCTAGGGACATAGAAATCTATCCCTCTAGGGACCTAGAAATCCCTCTAGGGACATATAAATCCCTCTTGGGACATAGAAATCCCTCTTGGGACATAGAAATCCCTCTAGGGACATAGAAATCTATCCCTCTAGGGACCTAGAAATCCCTCTAGGGACATAGAAATCCCTCTAGCGACCTAGAAATCCCTCTAGGGACATAGAAATCCCTCTAGGGACATAGAAATCTATCCCTCTAGGGACATAGAAATCCCTCTAGGGACATAGAAATCCCTCTTGGGACATAGAAATCCCTCTAGGGACATAGAAATCCCTCTAGGGACATAGAAATCTATCCCTCTAGGGACATAGAAATCCCTCTTGGGACAGAGAAATCCCTCTAGGGACATAGAAATCCCTCTAGGGACATAGAAATCTATCCCTCTAGGGACATAGAAATCCCTCTAGGGACCTAGAAATCCCTCTTGGGACATAGAAATCCCTCTTGGGACATAGAAATCCCTCTAGGGACATTGAAATCCCTCTAGGGACATAGAAATCCCTCTAGCGACCTAGAAATCCCTCTAGCGACATAGAAATCCCTCTTGGGACATAGAAATCCCTCTAGGGACATAGAAATCTATCCCTCTAGGGACCTAGAAATCCCTCTAGGGACATAGAAATCCCTCTAGCGACATAGAAATCCCTCTAGGGACATAGAAATCCCTCTTGGGACATAGAAATCTATCCCTCTAGGGACATAGAAATCCCTCTAGGAACATAGAAATCTATCCCTCTAGGGACATAGAAATCCCTCTAGCGACATAGAAATCCCTCTAGGGACATAGAAATCCCTCTTGGGACATAGAAATCCCTCTAGGGACATAGAAATCCCTCTAGGGACATAGAAATCTATCCCTCTAGAGACATAGAAATCCCTCTTGGGACATAGAAATCCCTCTAGGGACATAGAAATCCCTCTAGGGACATAGAAATCTATCCCTCTAGGGACCTAGAAATCCCTCTCGGGACATAGAAATCCCTCTTGGGACATAGAAATCCCTCTAGGGACATTGAAATCCCTCTAGGGACATAGAAATCTATCCCTCTAGGGACATAGAAATCCCTCTTGGGACATAGAAATCCCTCTTGGGACATAGAAATCCCTCTAGGGACATAGAAATCTATCCCTCTAGGGACCTAGAAATCCCTCTAGGGACATAGAAATCCCTCTAGCGACCTAGAAATCCCTCTAGCGACATAGAAATCCCTCTAGGGACATAGAAATCTATCCCTCTAGGGACATAGAAATCCCTCTTGGGACATAGAAATCCCTCTAGCGACCTAGAAATCCCTCTAGCGACATAGAAATCCCTCTAGGGACATAGAAATCCCTCTAGGGACATAGAAATCTATCCCTCTAGGGACATAGAAATCCCTCTTGGGACATAGAAATCCCTCTAGCGACCTAGAAATCCCTCTAGCGACCTAGAAATCCCTCTAGCGACATAGAAATCCCTCTAGGGACATAGAAATCTATCCCTCTAGGGACATAGAAATCCCTCTTGGGACATAGAAATCCCTCTAGCGACCTAGAAATCCCTCTAGCGACATAGAAATCCCTCTAGGGACATAGAAATCCCTCTAGGGACATAGAAATCTATCCCTCTAGGGACATAGAAATCCCTCTTGGGACATAGAAATCCCTCTAGGGACATAGAAATCCCTCTAGGGACATAGAAATCTATCCCTCTAGGGACCTAGAAATCCCTCTAGGGACATATAAATCCCTCTTGGGACATAGAAATCCCTCTTGGGACATAGAAATCCCTCTAGGGACATAGAAATCTATCCCTCTAGGGACCTAGAAATCCCTCTAGGGACATAGAAATCCCTCTAGCGACCTAGAAATCCCTCTAGCGACATAGAAATCCCTCTAGGGACATAGAAATCTATCCCTCTAGGGACATAGAAATCCCTCTTGGGACATAGAAATCCCTCTAGCGACCTAGAAATCCCTCTAGCGACATAGAAATCCCTCTAGGGACATAGAAATCCCTCTAGGGACATAGAAATCTATCCCTCTAGGGACATAGAAATCCCTCTTGGGACATAGAAATCCCTCTAGCGACCTAGAAATCCCTCTAGCGACCTAGAAATCCCTCTAGCGACATAGAAATCCCTCTAGGGACATAGAAATCTATCCCTCTAGGGACATAGAAATCCCTCTTGGGACATAGAAATCCCTCTAGCGACCTAGAAATCCCTCTAGCGACATAGAAATCCCTCTAGGGACATAGAAATCCCTCTAGGGACATAGAAATCCCTCTTGGGACATAGAAATCCCTCTTGGGACATAGAAATCCCTCTAGGGACATAGAAATCTATCCCTCTAGGGACATAGAAATCCCTCTAGGGACATAGAAATCCCTCTTGGGACATAGATATCCCTCTTGGGACATAGAAATCCCTCTAGGGACATAGAAATCCCTCTAGGGACATAGAAATCTATCCCTCTAGGGACATAGAAATCCCTCTAGGGACATAGAAATCCCTCTTGGGACATAGAAATCCCTCTTGGGACATAGAAATCCCTCTAGGGACATTGAAATCCCTCTAGGGACATAGAAATCTATCCCTCTAGGGACATAGAAATCCCTCTTGGGACATAGAAATCCCTCTTGGGACATAGAAATCCCTCTAGGGACATAGAAATCTATCCCTCTAGGGACATAGAAATCCCTCTAGGGACATAGAAATCCCTCTTGGGACATAGAAATCCCTCTAGGGACATAGAAATCCCTCTAGGGACATAGAAATCTATCCCTCTTGGGACATAGAAATCCCTCTAGGGACATAGAAATCTATCCCTCTAGGGACATAGAAATCCCTCTAGGGACATAGAAATCCCTCTTGGGACATAGAAATCCCTCTAGGGACATAGAAATCCCTCTAGGGACATAGAAATCTATCCCTCTAGGGACATAGAAATCCCTCTTGGGACATAGAAATCCCTCTAGGGACATAGAAATCCCTCTAGGGACATAGAAATCTATCCCTCTAGGGACATAGAAATCCCTCTAGGGACCTAGAAATCCCTCTTGGGACATAGAAATCCCTCTTGGGACATAGAAATCCCTCTAGGGACATTGAAATCCCTCTAGGGACATAGAAATCTATCCCTCTAGGGACATAGAAATCCCTCTTGGGACATAGAAATCCCTCTTGGGACATAGAAATCCCTCTTGGGACATAGAAATCCCTCTAGGGACATAGAAATCTATCCCTCTAGGGACCTAGAAATCCCTCTAGGGACATAGAAATCCCTCTAGCGACCTAGAAATCCCTCTAGCGACATAGAAATCCCTCTAGGGACATAGAAATCCCTCTTGGGACATAGAAATCTATCCCTCTAGGGACATAGAAATCCCTCTTGGGACATAGAAATCCCTCTAGCGACCTAGAAATCCCTCTAGCGACATAGAAATCCCTCTAGGGACATAGAAATCCCTCTAGGGACATAGAAATCCCTCTAGGGACATAGAAATCCCTCTAGGGACATAGAAATCTATCCCTCTAGGGACATAGAAATCCCTCTAGGGACCTAGAAATCCCTCTAGGGACCTAGAAATCCCTCTAGGGACATAGAAATCTATCCCTCTAGGGACATAGAAATCCCTCTAGGGACATAGAAATCCCTCTAGGGACATAGAAATCCCTCTTGGGACATAGAAATCAATCTTGGGACATAGAAATCCCTCAGGGGACATTGAGATCCCTCTAGGGACATAGAAATCCCTCTAGGGACATAGAAATCTATCCCTCTAGGGACATAGAAATCTATCCCTCTTGGGACATAGAAATCCCTCTAGGGACATAGAAATCTATCCCTCTAGGGACATAGAAATCCCTCTAGGGACATAGAAATCCCTCTTGGGACATAGAAATCCCTCTAGGGACATAGAAATCCCTCTAGGGACATAGAAATCTATCCCTCTAGGGACATAGAAATCCCTCTTGGGACATAGAAATCCCTCTAGGGACATAGAAATCTATCCCTCTAGGGACATAGAAATCCCTCTAGGGACCTAGAAATCCCTCTAGGACATAGAAATCCCTCTAGGGACCTAGAAATCCCTCTAGCGACATAGAAATCCCTCTAAGGACATAGAAATCTCTCTCTCTAGGGACCTAGAAATCCCTCTAGGGACATAGAAATCCCTCTAGGGACATAGAAATCTATCCCTCTAGGGACATAGAAATCCCTCTTGGGACATAGAAATCCCTCTAGGGACATAGAAATCCCTCTAGGGACATAGAAATCTATCCCTCTAGGGACATAGAAATCCCTCTAGGGACATAGAAATCCCTCTTGGGACATAGAAATCCCTCTAGGGACATAGAAATCCCTCTAGGGACATAGAAATCTATCCCTCTAGGGACATAGAAATCCCTCTTGGGACAGAGAAATCCCTCTAGGGACATAGAAATCCCTCTAGGGACATAGAAATCTATCCCTCTAGGGACATAGAAATCCCTCTAGGGACCTAGAAATCCCTCTAGGGACATAGAAATCCCTCTTGGGACATAGAAATCCCTCTAGCGACCTAGAAATCCCTCTAGCGACCTAGAAATCCCTCTAGCGACATAGAAATCCCTCTAGGGACATAGAAATCTATCCCTCTAGGGACATAGAAATCCCTCTTGGGACATAGAAATCCCTCTAGCGACCTAGAAATCCCTCTAGCGACATAGAAATCCCTCTAGGGACATAGAAATCCCTCTAGGGACATAGAAATCCCTCTTGGGACATAGAAATCCCTCTTGGGACATAGAAATCCCTCTAGGGACATAGAAATCTATCCCTCTAGGGACATAGAAATCCCTCTAGGGACATAGAAATCCCTCTTGGGACATAGAAATCCCTCTTGGGACATAGAAATCCCTCTAGGGACATAGAAATCCCTCTAGGGACATAGAAATCTATCCCTCTAGGGACATAGAAATCCCTCTAGGGACATAGAAATCCCTCTTGGGACATAGAAATCCCTCTTGGGACATAGAAATCCCTCTAGGGACATTGAAATCCCTCTAGGGACATAGAAATCTATCCCTCTAGGGACATAGAAATCCCTCTTGGGACATAGAAATCCCTCTTGGGACATAGAAATCCCTCTAGGGACATAGAAATCTATCCCTCTAGGGACATAGAAATCCCTCTAGGGACATAGAAATCCCTCTTGGGACATAGAAATCCCTCTAGGGACATAGAAATCCCTCTAGGGACATAGAAATCTATCCCTCTTGGGACATAGAAATCCCTCTAGGGACATAGAAATCTATCCCTCTAGGGACATAGAAATCCCTCTAGGGACATAGAAATCCCTCTTGGGACATAGAAATCCCTCTAGGGACATAGAAATCCCTCTAGGGACATAGAAATCTATCCCTCTAGGGACATAGAAATCCCTCTTGGGACATAGAAATCCCTCTAGGGACATAGAAATCCCTCTAGGGACATAGAAATCTATCCCTCTAGGGACATAGAAATCCCTCTAGGGACCTAGAAATCCCTCTTGGGACATAGAAATCCCTCTTGGGACATAGAAATCCCTCTAGGGACATTGAAATCCCTCTAGGGACATAGAAATCTATCCCTCTAGGGACATAGAAATCCCTCTTGGGACATAGAAATCCCTCTTGGGACATAGAAATCCCTCTAGGGACATAGAAATCTATCCCTCTAGGGACCTAGAAATCCCTCTAGGGACATAGAAATCCCTCTAGCGACCTAGAAATCCCTCTAGCGACATAGAAATCCCTCTAAGGACATAGAAATCCCTCTTGGGACATAGAAATCTATCCCTCTAGGGACATAGAAATCCCTCTTGGGACATAGAAATCCCTCTAGCGACCTAGAAATCCCTCTAGCGACATAGAAATCCCTCTAGGGACATAGAAATCCCTCTAGGGACATAGAAATCCCTCTAGGGACATAGAAATCCCTCTAGGGACATAGAAATCTATCCCTCTAGGGACATAGAAATCCCTCTAGGGACCTAGAAATCCCTCTAGGGACCTAGAAATCCCTCTAGGGACATAGAAATCTATCCCTCTAGGGACATAGAAATCCCTCTAGGGACATAGAAATCCCTCTTGGGACATAGAAATCCCTCTTGGGACATAGAAATCCCTCTAGGGACATTGAGATCCCTCTAGGGACATAGAAATCCCTCTAGGGACATAGAAATCTATCCCTCTAGGGACATAGAAATCTATCCCTCTTGGGACATAGAAATCCCTCTAGGGACATAGAAATCTATCCCTCTAGGGACATAGAAATCCCTCTAGGGACATAGAAATCCCTCTTGGGACATAGAAATCCCTCTAGGGACATAGAAATCCCTCTAGGGACATAGAAATCTATCCCTCTAGGGACCTAGAAATCCCTCTAGGGACATAGAAATCCCTCTAGCGACCTAGAAATCCCTCTAGCGACATAGAAATCCCTCTAGGGACATAGAAATCCCTCTTGGGACATAGAAATCTATCCCTCTAGGGACATAGAAATCCCTCTTGGGACATAGAAATCCCTCTAGCGACCTAGAAATCCCTCTAGCGACATAGAAATCCCTCTAGGGACCTAGAAATCCCTCTGGGACATAGAAATCCCTCTAGGGACCTAGAAATCCCTCTAGCGACATAGAAATCCCTCTAAGGACATAGAAATCTCTCTCTCTAGGGACCTAGAAATCCCTCTAGGGACCTAGAAATCCCTCTAGGGACATAGAAATCCCTCTAGCGACCTAGAAATCCCTCTAGCGACATAGAAATCCCTCTAGGGACATAGAAATCCCTCTTGGGACATAGAAATCTATCCCTCTAGGGACATAGAAATCCCTCTTGGGACATAGAAATCCCTCTAGCGACCTAGAAATCCCTCTAGCGACATAGAAATCCCTCTAGGGACATAGAAATCCCTCTAGGGACATAGAAATCCCTCTAGGGACATAGAAATCCCTCTAGGGACATAGAAATCTATCCCTCTAGGGACATAGAAATCCCTCTAGGGACCTAGAAATCCCTCTAGGGACCTAGAAATCCCTCTAGGGACATAGAAATCTATCCCTCTAGGGACATAGAAATCCCTCTAGGGACATAGAAATCCCTCTTGGGACATAGAAATCCCTCTTGGGACATAGAAATCCCTCTAGGGACATTGAGATCCCTCTAGGGACATAGAAATCCCTCTAGGGACATAGAAATCTATCCCTCTAGGGACATAGAAATCTATCCCTCTTGGGACATAGAAATCCCTCTAGGGACATAGAAATCTATCCCTCTAGGGACATAGAAATCCCTCTAGGGACATAGAAATCCCTCTTGGGACATAGAAATCCCTCTAGGGACATAGAAATCCCTCTAGGGACATAGAAATCTATCCCTCTAGGGACATAGAAATCCCTCTTGGGACATAGAAATCCCTCTAGGGACATAGAAATCTATCCCTCTAGGGACATAGAAATCCCTCTAGGGACCTAGAAATCCCTCTAGGGACCTAGAAATCCCTCTAGCGACATAGAAATCCCTCTAAGGACATAGAAATCTCTCTCTCTAGGGACCTAGAAATCCCTCTAGGGACATAGAAATCCCTCTAGGGACATAGAAATCTATCCCTCTAGGGACATAGAAATCCCTCTTGGGACATAGAAATCCCTCTAGGGACATAGAAATCCCTCTAGGGACATAGAAATCTATCCCTCTAGGGACATAGAAATCCCTCTAGGGACATAGAAATCCCTCTTGGGACATAGAAATCCCTCTAGGGACATAGAAATCCCTCTAGGGACATAGAAATCTATCCCTCTAGGGACATAGAAATCCCTCTTGGGACAGAGAAATCCCTCTAGGGACATAGAAATCCCTCTAGGGACATAGAAATCTATCCCTCTAGGGACATAGAAATCCCTCTAGGGACCTAGAAATCCCTCTTGGGACATAGAAATCCCTCTTGGGACATAGAAATCCCTCTAGGGACATTGAAATCCCTCTAGGGACATAGAAATCCCTCTAGCGACCTAGAAATCCCTCTAGCGACATAGAAATCCCTCTTGGGACATAGAAATCCCTCTAGGGACATAGAAATCTATCCCTCTAGGGACCTAGAAATCCCTCTAGGGACATAGAAATCCCTCTAGCGACATAGAAATCCCTCTAGGGACATAGAAATCCCTCTTGGGACATAGAAATCTATCCCTCTAGGGACATAGAAATCCCTCTAGGAACATAGAAATCTATCCCTCTAGGGACATAGAAATCCCTCTAGCGACATAGAAATCCCTCTAGGGACATAGAAATCCCTCTTGGGACATAGAAATCCCTCTAGGGACATAGAAATCCCTCTAGGGACATAGAAATCTATCCCTCTAGAGACATAGAAATCCCTCTTGGGACATAGAAATCCCTCTAGGGACATAGAAATCCCTCTAGGGACATAGAAATCTATCCCTCTAGGGACCTAGAAATCCCTCTCGGGACATAGAAATCCCTCTTGGGACATAGAAATCCATCTAGGGACATTGAAATCCCTCTAGGGACATAGAAATCTATCCCTCTAGGGACATAGAAATCCCTCTTGGGACATAGAAATCCCTCTTGGTACATAGAAATCCCTCTAGGGACATAGAAATATATCCCTCTAGGGACCTAGAAATCCCTCTAGGGACATAGAAATCCCTCTAGCGACCTAGAAATCCCTCTAGCGACATAGAAATCCCTCTAGGGACATAGAAATCTATCCCTCTAGGGACATAGAAATCCCTCTTGGGACATAGAAATCCCTCTAGCGACCTAGAAATCCCTCTAGCGACATAGAAATCCCTCTAGGGACATAGAAATCCCTCTAGGGACATAGAAATCTATCCCTCTAGGGACATAGAAATCCCTCTTGGGACATAGAAATCCCTCTAGCGACCTAGAAATCCCTCTAGCGACCTAGAAATCCCTCTAGCGACATAGAAATCCCTCTAGGGACATAGAAATCCCTCTTGGGACATAGAAATCTATCCCTCTAGGGACATAGAAATCCCTCTTGGGACATAGAAATCCCTCTAGCGACCTAGAAATCCCTCTAGCGACATAGAAATCCCTCTAGGGACATAGAAATCCCTCTAGGGACATAGAAATCCCTCTAGGGACCTAGAAATCCCTCTAGGGACCTAGAAATCCCTCTAGCGACATAGAAATCCCTCTAAGGACATAGAAATCTCTCTCTCTAGGGACCTAGAAATCCCTCTAGGGACATAGAAATCCCTCTAGGGACATAGAAATCTATCCCTCTAGGGACATAGAAATCCCTCTTGGGACATAGAAATCCCTCTAGGGACATAGAAATCCCTCTAGGGACATAGAAATCTATCCCTCTAGGGACATAGAAATCCCTCTAGGGACATAGAAATCCCTCTTGGGACATAGAAATCCCTCTAGGGACATAGAAATCCCTCTAGGGACATAGAAATCTATCCCTCTAGGGACATAGAAATCCCTCTTGGGACAGAGAAATCCCTCTAGGGACATAGAAATCCCTCTAGGGACATAGAAATCTATCCCTCTAGGGACATAGAAATCCCTCTAGGGACCTAGAAATCCCTCTTGGGACATAGAAATCCCTCTTGGGACATAGAAATCCCTCTAGGGACATTGAAATCCCTCTAGGGACATAGAAATCTATCCCTCTAGGGACATAGAAATCCCTCTTGGGACATAGAAATCCCTCTAGCGACCTAGAAATCCCTCTAGCGACATAGAAATCCCTCTAGGGACATAGAAATCCCTCTAGGGACATAGAAATCTATCCCTCTAGGGACATAGAAATCCTTCTTGGGACATAGAAATCCCTCTAGCGACCTAGAAATCCCTCTAGCGACCTAGAAATCCCTCTAGCGACATAGAAATCCCTCTTGGGACATAGAAATCCCTCTAGGGACATAGAAATCCCTCTAGGGACATAGAAATCTATCCCTCTAGGGACATAGAAATCCCTCTTGGGACAGAGAAATCCCTCTAGGGACATAGAAATCCCTCTAGGGACATAGAAATCTATCCCTCTAGGGACATAGAAATCCCTCTAGGGACCTAGAAATCCCTCTTGGGACATAGAAATCCCTCTTGGGACATAGAAATCCCTCTAGGGACATTGAAATCCCTCTAGGGACATAGAAATCCCTCTAGCGACCTAGAAATCCCTCTAGTGACATAGAAATCCCTCTTGGGACATAGAAATCCCTCTAGGGACATAGAAATCTATCCCTCTAGGGACCTAGAAATCCCTCTAGGGACATAGAAATCCCTCTAGCGACATAGAAATCCCTCTAGGGACATAGAAATCCCTCTTGGGACATAGAAATCTATCCCTCTAGGGACATAGAAATCCCTCTAGGAACATAGAAATCTATCCCTCTAGGGACATAGAAATCCCTCTAGCGACATAGAAATCCCTCTAGGGACATAGAAATCCCTCTTGGGACATAGAAATCCCTCTAGGGACATAGAAATCCCTCTAGGGACATAGAAATCTATCCCTCTAGAGACATAGAAATCCCTCTTGGGACATAGAAATCCCTCTAGGGACATAGAAATCCCTCTAGGGACATAGAAATCTATCCCTCTAGGGACCTAGAAATCCCTCTCGGGACATAGAAATCCCTCTTGGGACATAGAAATCCATCTAGGGACATTGAAATCCCTCTAGGGACATAGAAATCTATCCCTCTAGGGACATAGAAATCCCTCTTGGGACATAGAAATCCCTCTTGGGACATAGAAATCCCTCTAGGGACATAGAAATATATCCCTCTAGGGACCTAGAAATCCCTCTAGGGACATAGAAATCCCTCTAGCGACCTAGAAATCCCTCTAGCGACATAGAAATCCCTCTAGGGACATAGAAATCTATCCCTCTAGGGACATAGAAATCCCTCTTGGGACATAGAAATCCCTCTAGCGACCTAGAAATCCCTCTAGCGACATAGAAATCCCTCTAGGGACATAGAAATCCCACTAGGGACATAGAAATCTATCCCTCTAGGGACATAGAAATCCCTCTTGGGACATAGAAATCCCTCTAGCGACCTAGAAATCCCTCTAGCGACCTAGAAATCCCTCTAGCGACATAGAAATCCCTCTAGGGACATAGAAATCTATCCCTCTAGGGACATAGAAATCCCTCTTGGGACATAGAAATCCCTCTAGCGACCTAGAAATCCCTCTAGCGACATAGAAATCCCTCTAGGGACATAGAAATCCCTCTAGGGACATAGAAATCTATCCCTCTAGGGACATAGAAATCCTTCTTGGGACATAGAAATCCCTCTAGGGACATAGAAATCCCTCTAGGGACATAGAAATCTATCCCTCTAGGGACCTAGAAATCCCTCTTGGGACATAGAAATCCCTCTTGGGACATAGAAATCCCTCTAGGGACATTGAAATCCCTCTAGGGACATAGAAATCTATCCCTCTAGGGACATATAAATCCCTCTTGGGACATAGAAATCCCTCTTGGGACATAGAAATCCCTCTAGGGACATAGAAATCTATCCCTCTAGGGACCTAGAAATCCCTCTAGGGACATAGAAATCCCTCTAGCGACCTAGAAATCCCTCTAGCGACATAGAAATCCCTCTAGGGACATAGAAATCTATCCCTCTAGGGACATAGAAATCCCTCTTGGGACATAGAAATCCCTCTAGCGACCTAGAAATCCCTCTAGCGACATAGAAATCCCTCTAGGGACATAGAAATCCCTCTAGGGACATAGAAATCTATCCCTCTAGGGACATAGAAATCCCTCTTGGGACATAGAAATCCCTCTAGCGACCTAGAAATCCCTCTAGCGACCTAGAAATCCCTCTAGCGACATAGAAATCCCTCTAGGGACATAGAAATCTATCCCTCTAGGGACATAGAAATCCCTCTTGGGACATAGAAATCCCTCTAGCGACCTAGAAATCCCTCTAGCGACATAGAAATCCCTCTAGGGACATAGAAATCCCTCTAGGGACATAGAAATCCCTCTTGGGACATAGAAATCCCTCTTGGGACATAGAAATCCCTCTAGGGACATAGAAATCTATCCCTCTAGGGACATAGAAATCCCTCTAGGGACATAGAAATCCCTCTTGGGACATAGATATCCCTCTTGGGACATAGAAATCCCTCTAGGGACATAGAAATCCCTCTAGGGACATAGAAATCTATCCCTCTAGGGACATAGAAATCCCTCCAGGGACATAGAAATCCCTCTTGGGACATAGAAATCCCTCTTGGGACATAGAAATCCCTCTAGGGACATTGAAATCCCTCTAGGGACATAGAAATCTATCCCTCTAGGGACATAGAAATCCCTCTTGGGACATAGAAATCCCTCTTGGGACATAGAAATCCCTCTAGGGACATAGAAATCTATCCCTCTAGGGACATAGAAATCCCTCTAGGGACATAGAAATCCCTCTTGGGACATAGAAATCCCTCTAGGGACATAGAAATCCCTCTAGGGACATATAAATCTATCCCTCTTGGGACATAGAAATCCCTCTAGGGACATAGAAATCTATCCCTCTAGGGACATAGAAATCCCTCTAGGGACATAGAAATCCCTCTTGGGACATAGAAATCCCTCTAGGGACATAGAAATCCCTCTAGGGACATAGAAATCTATCCCTCTAGGGACATAGAAATCCCTCTTGGGACATAGAAATCCCTCTAGGGACATAGAAATCCCTCTAGGGACATAGAAATCTATCCCTCTAGGGACATAGAAATCCCTCTAGGGACCTAGAAATCCCTCTTGGGACATAGAAATCCCTCTTGGGACATAGAAATCCCTCTAGGGACATTGAAATCCCTCTAGGGACATAGAAATCTATCCCTCTAGGGACATAGAAATCCCTCTTGGGACATAGAAATCCCTCTTGGGACATAGAAATCCCTCTTGGGACATAGAAATCCCTCTAGGGACATAGAAATCTATCCCTCTAGGGACCTAGAAATCCCTCTAGGGACATAGAAATCCCTCTAGCGACCTAGAAATCCCTCTAGCGACATAGAAATCCCTCTAGGGACATAGAAATCCCTCTTGGGACATAGAAATCTATCCCTCTAGGGACATAGAAATCCCTCTTGGGACATAGAAATCCCTCTAGCGACCTAGAAATCCCTCTAGCGACATAGAAATCCCTCTAGGGACATAGAAATCCCTCTAGGGACATAGAAATCCCTCTAGGGACATAGAAATCCCTCTAGGGACATAGAAATCTATCCCTCTAGGGACATAGAAATCCCTCTAGGGACCTAGAAATCCCTCTAGGGACCTAGAAATCCCTCTAGGGACATAGAAATCTATCCCTCTAGGGACATAGAAATCCCTCTAGGGACATAGAAATCCCTCTTGGGACATAGAAATCCCTCTTGGGACATAGAAATCCCTCTAGGGACATTGAGATCCCTCTAGGGACATAGAAATCCCTCTAGGGACATAGAAATCTATCCCTCTAGGGACATAGAAATCTATCCCTCTTGGGACATAGAAATCCCTCTAGGGACATAGAAATCTATCCCTCTAGGGACATAGAAATCCCTCTAGGGACATAGAAATCCCTCTTGGGACATAGAAATCCCTCTAGGGACATAGAAATCCCTCTAGGGACATAGAAATCTATCCCTCTAGGGACATAGAAATCCCTCTTGGGACATAGAAATCCCTCTAGGGACATAGAAATCCCTCTAGGGACCTAGAAATCCCTCTAGGACATAGAAATCCCTCTAGGGACCTAGAAATCCCTCTAGCGACATAGAAATCCCTCTAAGGACATAGAAATCTCTCTCTCTAGGGACCTAGAAATCCCTCTAGGGACATAGAAATCCCTCTAGGGACATAGAAATCTATCCCTCTAGGGACATAGAAATCCCTCTTGGGACATAGAAATCCCTCTAGGGACATAGAAATCCCTCTAGGGACATAGAAATCTATCCCTCTAGGGACATAGAAATCCCTCTAGGGACATAGAAATCCCTCTTGGGACATAGAAATCCCTCTAGGGACATAGAAATCCCTCTAGGGACATAGAAATCTATCCCTCTAGGGACATAGAAATCCCTCTTGGGACAGAGAAATCCCTCTAGGGACATAGAAATCCCTCTAGGGACATAGAAATCTATCCCTCTAGGGACATAGAAATCCCTCTAGGGACCTAGAAATCCCTCTTGGGACATAAAAATCCCTCTTGGGACATAGAAATCCCTCTAGGGACATTGAAATCCCTCTAGGGACATAGAAATCCCTCTAGCGACCTAGAAATCCCTCTAGCGACATAGAAATCCCTCTTGGGACATAGAAATCCCTCTAGGGACATAGAAATCTATCCCTCTAGGGACCTAGAAATCCCTCTAGGGACATAGAAATCCCTCTAGCGACATAGAAATCCCTCTAGGGACATAGAAATCCCTCTTGGGACATAGAAATCTATCCCTCTAGGGACATAGAAATCCCTCTAGGAACATAGAAATCTATCCCTCTAGGGACATAGAAATCCCTCTAGCGACATAGAAATCCCTCTAGGGACATAGAAATCCCTCTTGGGACATAGAAATCCCTCTAGGGACATAGAAATCCCTCTAGGGACATAGAAATCTATCCCTCTAGAGACATAGAAATCCCTCTTGGGACATAGAAATCCCTCTAGGGACATAGAAATCCCTCTAGGGACATAGAAATCTATCCCTCTAGGGACCTAGAAATCCCTCTTGGGACATAGAAATCCCTCTTGGGACATAGAAATCCCTCTAGGGACATTGAAATCCCTCTAGGGACATAGAAATCTATCCCTCTAGGGACATAGAAATCCCTCTTGGGACATAGAAATCCCTCTTGGGACATAGAAATCCCTCTAGGGACATAGAAATCTATCCCTCTAGGGACCTAGAAATCCCTCTAGGGACATAGAAATCCCTCTAGCGACCTAGAAATCCCTCTAGCGACATAGAAATCCCTCTAGGGACATAGAAATCTATCCCTCTAGGGACATAGAAATCCCTCTTGGGACATAGAAATCCCTCTAGCGACCTAGAAATCCCTCTAGCGACATAGAAATCCCTCTAGGGACATAGAAATCCCTCTAGGGACATAGAAATCTATCCCTCTAGGGACATAGAAATCCCTCTTGGGACATAGAAATCCCTCTAGCGACCTAGAAATCCCTCTAGCGACCTAGAAATCCCTCTAGCGACATAGAAATCCCTCTAGGGACATAGAAATCTATCCCTCTAGGGACATAGAAATCCCTCTTGGGACATAGAAATCCCTCTAGCGACCTAGAAATCCCTCTAGCGACATAGAAATCCCTCTAGGGACATAGAAATCCCTCTAGGGACATAGAAATCTATCCCTCTAGGGACATAGAAATCCCTCTTGGGACATAGAAATCCCTCTAGGGACATAGAAATCCCTCTAGGGACATAGAAATCTATCCCTCTAGGGACATAGAAATCCCTCTAGGGACCTAGAAATCCCTCTAGGGACATTGAAATCCCTCTAGGGACATAGAAATCTATCCCTCTAGGGACATAGAAATCCCTCTAGGGACATAGAAATCCCTCTTGGGACATAGAAATCCCTCTTGGGACATAGAAATCCCTCTAGCGACATAGAAATCCCTCTAGGGACATAGAAATCTATCCCTCTAGGGACATAGAAATCCCTCTAGGGACCTAGAAATCCCTCTAGGGACATTGAAATCCCTCTAGGGACATAGAAATCCCTCTAGGGACATAGAAATCTATCCCTCTAGGGACCTAGAAATCCCTCTAGCGACATAGAAATCCCTCTAGGGACATAGAAATCCCTCTAGGGACATAGAAATCTATCCCTCTAGGGACCTAGAAATCCCTCTAGGGACATAGAAATCCCTCTAGGGACATAGAAATCTATCCCTCTAGGGACATAGAAATCCCTCTAGGGACCTAGAAATCCCTCTAGGGACATTGAAATCCCTCTAGCGACCTAGAAATCCCTCTAGCGACATAGAAATCCCTCTAGGGACATAGAAATCTCTCTCTCTAGGGACATATAAATCCCTCTAGGGACCTAGAAATCCCTCTAGGGACATAGAAATCCCTCTAGGGACATAGAAATCTATCCCTCTAGGGACATAGAAATCCCTCTTGGGACATAGAAATCCCTCTAGGGACATTGAAATCCCTCTAGGGACATAGAAATCTATCCCTCTAGGGACATAGAAATCCCTCTTGGGACATAGAAATCCCTCTTGGGACATAGAAATCCCTCTAGGGACATAGAAATCTATCCCTCTAGGGACCTAGAAATCCCTCTAGGGACATAGAAATCCCTCTAGCGACCTAGAATCCCTCTAGCGACATAGAAATCCCTCTAGGGACATAGAAATCTATCCCTCTAGGGTCATAGAAATCCCTCTTGGGACATAGAAATCCCTCTAGCGACATAGAAATCCCTCTAGCGACATAGAAATCCCTCTAGGGACATAGAAATCCCTCTAGGGACATAGAAATCTATCCCTCTTGGGACATAGAAATCCCTCTAGGGACATTGAAATCCCTCTAGGGACATAGAAATCTATCCCTCTAGGGACATAGAAATCCCTCTTGGGACATAGAAATCCCTCTTGGGACATAGAAATCCCTCTAGGGACATAGAAATCCCTCTAGGGACATAGAAATCTATCCCTCTAGGGACATAGAAATCCCTCTAGGGACATAGAAATCCCTCTTGGGACATAGAAATCCCTCTTGGGACATAGAAATCCCTCTAGGGACATTGAAATCCCTCTAGGGACATAGAAATCTATCCCTCTAGGGACATAGAAATCCCTCTAGGGACCTAGAAATCCCTCTAGGGACATAGAAATCCCTCTAGGGACATAGAAATCCCTCTAGGGACATAGAAATCCCTCTAGGGACATAGAAATCTATCCCTCTAGAGACATAGAAATCCCTCTTGGGACATAGAAATCCCTCTAGGGACATAGAAATCCCTCTAGGGACATAGAAATCTATCCCTCTAGGGACCTAGAAATCCCTCTTGGGACATAGAAATCCCTCTTGGGACATAGAAATCCCTCTAGGGACATTGAAATCCCTCTAGGGACATAGAAATCTATCCCTCTAGGGACATAGAAATCCCTCTTTGGACATAGAAATCCCTCTAGCGACCTAGAAATCCCTCTAGCGACATAGAAATCCCTCTAGGGACATAGAAATCCCTCTAGGGACATAGAAATCTATCCCTCTAGGGACATAGAAATCCCTCTTGGGACATAGAAATCCCTCTAGGGAAATAGAAATCCCTCTAGGGACATAGAAATCTATCCCTCTAGGGACATAGAAATCCCTCTAGGGACATAGAAATCTCTCTAGGGACATTGAAATCTATCCCTCTAGGGACATAGAAATCCCTCTAGGGACCTAGAAATCCCTCTGGGACATAGAAATCCCTCTAGGGACCTAGAAATCCCTCTAGCGACATAGAAATCCCTCTAAGGACATAGAAATCTCTCTCTCTAGGGACCTAGAAATCCCTCTAGGGACATAGAAATCCCTCTAGGGACATAGAAATCTATCCCTCTAGGGACATAGAAATCCCTCTTGGGACATAGAAATCCCTCTAGGGACATAGAAATCCCTCTAGGGACATAGAAATCTATCCCTCTAGGGACATAGAAATCCCTCTAGGGACCTAGAAATCCCTCTAGGGACATAGAAATCTATCCCTCTAGGGACATAGAAATCCCTCTAGGGACATAGAAATCCCTCTTGGGACATAGAAATCCCTCTTGGGACATAGAAATCCCTCTAGGGACATTGAAATCCCTCTAGGGACATAGAAATCTATCCCTCTAGGGACATAGAAATCCCTCTTGGGACATAGAAATCCCTCTTGGGACATAGAAATCCCTCTAGGGACATAGAAATCCCTCTAGGGACATAGAAATCTATCCCTCTAGGGACATAGAAATCCCTCTAGGGACATAGAAATCCCTCTTGGGACATAGAAATCCCTCTTGGGACATAGAAATCCCTCTAGGGACATTGAAATCCCTCTAGGGACATAGAAATCTATCCCTCTAGGGACATAGAAATCCCTCTTGGGACATAGAAATCCCTCTTGGGACATAGAAATCCCTCTAGGGACATAGAAATCTATCCCTCTAGGGACATAGAAATCCCTCTAGGGACATAGAAATCCCTCTTGGGACATAGAAATCCCTCTAGGGACATAGAAATCCCTCTAGGGACATAGAAATCTATCCCTCTTGGGACATAGAAATCCCTCTAGGGACATAGAAATCTATCCCTCTAGGGACATAGAAATCCCTCTAGGGACATAGAAATCCCTCTTGGGACATAGAAATCCCTCTAGGGACATAGAAATCCCTCTAGGGACATAGAAATCTATCCCTCTAGGGACATAGAAATCCCTCTTGGGACATAGAAATCCCTCTAGGGACATAGAAATCCCTCTAGGGACATAGAAATCTATCCCTCTAGGGACATAGAAATCCCTCTAGGGACCTAGAAATCCCTCTTGGGACATAGAAATCCCTCTTGGGACATAGAAATCCCTCTAGGGACATTGAAATCCCTCTAGGGACATAGAAATCTATCCCTCTAGGGACATAGAAATCCCTCTTGGGACATAGAAATCCCTCTTGGGACATAGAAATCCCTCTAGGGACATAGAAATCTATCCCTCTAGGGACCTAGAAATCCCTCTAGGGACATAGAAATCCCTCTAGCGACCTAGAAATCCCTCTAGCGACATAGAAATCCCTCTAGGGACATAGAAATCTATCCCTCTAGGGTCATAGAAATCCCTCTTGGGACATAGAAATCCCTCTAGCGACCTAGAAATCCCTCTAGCGACATAGAAATCCCTCTAGGGACATAGAAATCCCTCTAGGGACATAGAAATCTATCCCTCTAGGGACATAGAAATCCCTCTTGGGACATAGAAATCCCTCTAGGGACATAGAAATCCCTCTAGGGACATAGAAATCTATCCCTCTAGGGACCTAGAAATCCCTCTTGGGACATAGAAATCCCTCTTGGGACATAGAAATCCCTCTAGGGACATTGAAATCCCTCTAGGGACATAGAAATCTATCCCTCTAGGGACATAGAAATCACTCTTGGGACATAGAAATCCCTCTTGGGACATAGAAATCCCTCTAGGGACATAGAAATCTATCCCTCTAGGGACCTAGAAATCCCTCTAGGGACATAGAAATCCCTCTAGCGACCTAGAAATCCCTCTAGCGACATAGAAATCCCTCTAGGGACATAGAAATCTATCCTTCTAGGGACATAGAAATACCTCTTGGGACATAGAAATCCCTCTAGCGACCTAGAAATCCCTCTAGCGACATAGAAATCCCTCTAGGGACATAGAAATCCCTCTAGGGACATAGAAATCTATCCCTCTAGGGACATAGAAATCCCTCTTGGGACATAGAAATCCCTCTAGCGACCTAGAAATCCCTCTAGCGACCTAGAAATCCCTCTAGCGACATAGAAATCCCTCTAGGGACATAGAAATCTATCCCTCTAGGGACATAGAAATCCCTCTTGGGACATAGAAATCCCTCTAGCGACCTAGAAATCCCTCTAGCGACATAGAAATCCCTCTAGGGACATAGAAATCCCTCTAGGGACATAGAAATCTATCCCTCTAGGGACATAGAAATCCCTCTAGGGACCTAGAAATCCCTCTGGGACATAGAAATCCCTCTAGGGACCTAGAAATCCCTCTAGCGACATAGAAATCCCTCTAAGGACATAGAAATCTCTCTCTCTAGGGACCTAGAAATCCCTCTAGGGACATAGAAATCCCTCTAGGGACATAGAAATCCCTCTAGGGACATAGAAATCTATCCCTCTAGGGACATAGAAATCCCTCTAGGGACCTAGAAATCCCTCTAGGGACATAGAAATCTATCCCTCTAGGGACATAGAAATCCCTCTAGGGACATAGAAATCCCTCTTGGGACATAGAAATCCCTCTTGGGACATAGAAATCCCTCTAGGGACATTGAAATCCCTCTAGGGACATAGAAATCTATCCCTCTAGGGACATAGAAATCCCTCTTGGGACATAGAAATCCCTCTTGGGACATAGAAATCCCTCTAGGGACATAGAAATCCCTCTAGGGACATAGAAATCTATCCCTCTAGGGACATAGAAATCCCTCTAGGGACATAGAAATCCCTCTTGGGACATAGAAATCCCTCTTGGGACATAGAAATCCCTCTAGGGACATTGAAATCCCTCTAGGGACATAGAAATCTATCCCTCTAGGGACATAGAAATCCCTCTTGGGACATAGAAATCCCTCTTGGGACATAGAAATCCCTCTAGGGACATAGAAATCTATCCCTCTAGGGACATAGAAATCCCTCTAGGGACATAGAAATCCCTCTTGGGACATAGAAATCCCTCTAGGGACATAGAAATCTCTCTAGGGACATAGAAATCTATCCCTCTTGGGACATAGAAATCCCTCTAGGGACATAGAAATCTATCCCTCTAGGGACATAGAAATCCCTCTAGGGACATAGAAATCCCTCTTGGGACATAGAAATCTATCCCTCTAGGGACATAGAAATCCCTCTAGGGACCTAGAAATCCCTCTTGGGACATAGAAATCCCTCTTGGGACATAGAAATCCCTCTAGGGACATTGAAATCCCTCTAGGGACATAGAAATCTATCCCTCTAGGGACATAGAAATCCCTCTTGGGACATAGAAATCCCTCTTGGGACATAGAAATCCCTCTAGGGACATAGAAATCTATCCCTCTAGGGACCTAGAAATCCCTCTAGGGACATAGAAATCCCTCTAGCGACCTAGAAATCCCTCTAGCTTCATAGAAATCCCTCTAGGGACATAGAAATCTATCCCTCTAGGGTCATAGAAATCCCTCTTGGGACATAGAAATCCCTCTAGCGACCTAGAAATCCCTCTAGCGACATAGAAATCCCTCTAGGGACATAGAAATCCCTCTAGGGACATAGAAATCTATCCCTCTAGGGACATAGAAATCCCTCTTGGGACATAGAAATCCCTCTAGGGACATAGAAATCCCTCTAGGGACATAGAAATCTATCCCTCTAGGGACCTAGAAATCCCTCTTGGGACATAGAAATCCCTCTTGGGACATAGAAATCCCTCTAGGGACATTGAAATCCCTCTAGGGACATAGAAATCTATCCCTCTAGGGACATAGAAATCACTCTTGGGACATAGAAATCCCTCTTGGGACATAGAAATCCCTCTAGGGACATAGAAATCTATCCCTCTAGGGACCTAGAAATCCCTCTAGGGACATAGAAATCCCTCTAGCGACCTAGAAATCCCTCTAGCGACATAGAAATCCCTCTAGGGACATAGAAATCTATCCTTCTAGGGACATAGAAATACCTCTTGGGACATAGAAATCCCTCTAGCGACCTAGAAATCCCTCTAGCGACATAGAAATCCCTCTAGGGACATAGAAATCCCTCTAGGGACATAGAAATCTATCCCTCTAGGGACATAGAAATCCCTCTTGGGACATAGAAATCCCTCTAGCGACCTAGAAATCCCTCTAGCGACCTAGAAATCCCTCTAGCGACATAGAAATCCCTCTAGGGACATAGAAATCTATCCCTCTAGGGACATAGAAATCCCTCTTGGGACATAGAAATCCCTCTAGCGACCTAGAAATCCCTCTAGCGACATAGAAATCCCTCTAGGGACATAGAAATCCCTCTAGGGACATAGAAATCTATCCCTCTAGGGACATAGAAATCCCTCTAGGGACCTAGAAATCCCTCTGGGACATAGAAATCCCTCTAGGGACCTAGAAATCCCTCTAGCGACATAGAAATCCCTCTAAGGACATAGAAATCTCTCTCTCTAGGGACCTAGAAATCCCTCTAGGGACATAGAAATCCCTCTAGGGACATAGAAATCCCTCTAGGGACATAGAAATCTATCCCTCTAGGGACATAGAAATCCCTCTAGGGACCTAGAAATCCCTCTAGGGACATAGAAATCTATCCCTCTAGGGACATAGAAATCCCTCTAGGGACATAGAAATCCCTCTTGGGACATAGAAATCCCTCTTGGGACATAGAAATCCCTCTAGGGACATTGAAATCCCTCTAGGGACATAGAAATCTATCCCTCTAGGGACATAGAAATCCCTCTTGGGACATAGAAATCCCTCTTGGGACATAGAAATCCCTCTAGGGACATAGAAATCCCTCTAGGGACATAGAAATCTATCCCTCTAGGGACATAGAAATCCCTCTAGGGACATAGAAATCCCTCTTGGGACATAGAAATCTCTCTTGGGACATAGAAATCCCTCTAGGGACATAGAAATCCCTCTTGGGACATAGAAATCCCTCTAGGGACATAGAAATCCCTCTAGGGACATAGAAATCTATCCCTCTAGGGACATAGAAATCCCTCTTGGGACATAGAAATCCCTCTAGGGACATAGAAATCCCTCTAGGGACATAGAAATCTATCCCTCTAGGGACATAGAAATCCCTCTAGGGACCTAGAAATCCCTCTTGGGACATAGAAATCCCTCTTGGGACATAGAAATCCCTCTAGGGACATTGAAATCCCTCTAGGGACATAGAAATCTATCCCTCTAGGGACATAGAAATCCCTCTTGGGACATAGAAATCCCTCTTGGGACATAGAAATCCCTCTAGGGACATAGAAATCTATCCCTCTAGGGACCTAGAAATCCCTCTAGGGACATAGAAATCCCTCTAGCGACCTAGAAATCCCTCTAGCGACATAGAAATCCCTCTAGGGACATAGAAATCTATCCCTCTAGGGTCATAGAAATCCCTCTTGGGACATAGAAATCCCTCTAGCGACCTAGAAATCCCTCTAGCGACATAGAAATCCCTCTAGGGACATAGAAATCCCTCTAGGGACATAGAAATCTATCCCTCTAGGGACATAGAAATCCCTCTTGGGACATAGAAATCCCTCTAGGGACATAGAAATCCCTCTAGGGACATAGAAATCTATCCCTCTAGGGACCTAGAAATCCCTCTTGGGACATAGAAATCCCTCTTGGGACATAGAAATCCCTCTAGGGACATTGAAATCCCTCTAGGGACATAGAAATCTATCCCTCTAGGGACATAGAAATCACTCTTGGGACATAGAAATCCCTCTTGGGACATAGAAATCCCTCTAGGGACATAGAAATCTATCCCTCTAGGGACCTAGAAATCCCTCTAGGGACATAGAAATCCCTCTAGCGACCTAGAAATCCCTCTAGCGACATAGAAATCCCTCTAGGGACATAGAAATCTATCCTTCTAGGGACATAGAAATACCTCTTGGGACATAGAAATCCCTCTAGCGACCTAGAAATCCCTCTAGCGACATAGAAATCCCTCTAGGGACATAGAAATCCCTCTAGGGACATAGAAATCTATCCCTCTAGGGACATAGAAATCCCTCTTGGGACATAGAAATCCCTCTAGCGACCTAGAAATCCCTCTAGCGACCTAGAAATCCCTCTAGCGACATAGAAATCCCTCTAGGGACATAGAAATCTATCCCTCTAGGGACATAGAAATCCCTCTTGGGACATAGAAATCCCTCTAGCGACCTAGAAATCCCTCTAGCGACATAGAAATCCCTCTAGGGACATAGAAATCCCTCTAGGGACATAGAAATCTATCCCTCTAGGGACATAGAAATCCCTCTAGGGACCTAGAAATCCCTCTGGGACATAGAAATCCCTCTAGGGACCTAGAAATCCCTCTAGCGACATAGAAATCCCTCTAAGGACATAGAAATCTCTCTCTCTAGGGACCTAGAAATCCCTCTAGGGACATAGAAATCCCTCTAGGGACATAGAAATCCCTCTAGGGACATAGAAATCTATCCCTCTAGGGACATAGAAATCCCTCTAGGGACCTAGAAATCCCTCTAGGGACATAGAAATCTATCCCTCTAGGGACATAGAAATCCCTCTAGGGACATAGAAATCCCTCTTGGGACATAGAAATCCCTCTTGGGACATAGAAATCCCTCTAGGGACATTGAAATCCCTCTAGGGACATAGAAATCTATCCCTCTAGGGACATAGAAATCCCTCTTGGGACATAGAAATCCCTCTTGGGACATAGAAATCCCTCTAGGGACATAGAAATCCCTCTAGGGACATAGAAATCTATCCCTCTAGGGACATAGAAATCCCTCTAGGGACATAGAAATCCCTCTTGGGACATAGAAATCCCTCTTGGGACATAGAAATCCCTCTAGGGACATTGAAATCCCTCTAGGGACATAGAAATCTATCCCTCTAGGGACATAGAAATCCCTCTTGGGACATAGAAATCCCTCTTGGGACATAGAAATCCCTCTAGGGACATAGAAATCTATCCCTCTAGGGACATAGAAATCCCTCTAGGGACATAGAAATCCCTCTTGGGACATAGAAATCCCTCTAGGGACATAGAAATCTCTCTAGGGACATAGAAATCTATCCCTCTTGGGACATAGAAATCCCTCTAGGGACATAGAAATCTATCCCTCTAGGGACATAGAAATCCCTCTAGGGACATAGAAATCCCTCTTGGGACATAGAAATCTATCCCTCTAGGGACATAGAAATCCCTCTAGGGACCTAGAAATCCCTCTTGGGACATAGAAATCCCTCTTGGGACATAGAAATCCCTCTAGGGACATTGAAATCCCTCTAGGGACATAGAAATCTATCCCTCTAGGGACATAGAAATCCCTCTTGGGACATAGAAATCCCTCTTGGGACATAGAAATCCCTCTAGGGACATAGAAATCTATCCCTCTAGGGACCTAGAAATCCCTCTAGGGACATAGAAATCCCTCTAGCGACCTAGAAATCCCTCTAGCGACATAGAAATCCCTCTAGGGACATAGAAATCTATCCCTCTAGGGTCATAGAAATCCCTCTTGGGACATAGAAATCCCTCTAGCGACATAGAAATCCCTCTAGCGACATAGAAATCCCTCTAGGGACATAGAAATCCCTCTAGGGACATAGAAATCTATCCCTCTAGGGACATAGAAATCCCTCTTGGGACATAGAAATCCCTCTAGGGACATAGAAATCCCTCTAGGGACATAGAAATCTATCCCTCTAGGGACCTAGAAATCCCTCTTGGGACATAGAAATCCCTCTTGGGACATAGAAATCCCTCTAGGGACATT
The DNA here is from genome assembly GCA_964056705.1 of Troilus luridus. Taxonomy (NCBI): domain Eukaryota; kingdom Metazoa; phylum Arthropoda; class Insecta; order Hemiptera; family Pentatomidae; genus Troilus; species Troilus luridus. The sequence goes on from CAXKTH010000067.1 coordinate 1,231,678, forward strand.
GAAATCCCTCTAGGGACATAGAAATCTATCCCTCTAGGGACATAGAAATCACTCTTGGGACATAGAAATCCCTCTTGGGACATAGAAATCCCTCTAGGGACATAGAAATCTATCCCTCTAGGGACCTAGAAATCCCTCTAGGGACATAGAAATCCCTCTAGCGACCTAGAAATCCCTCTAGCGACATAGAAATCCCTCTAGGGACATAGAAATCTATCCTTCTAGGGACATAGAAATACCTCTTGGGACATAGAAATCCCTCTAGCGACCTAGAAATCCCTCTAGCGACATAGAAATCCCTCTAGGGACATAGAAATCCCTCTAGGGACATAGAAATCTATCCCTCTAGGGACATAGAAATCCCTCTTGGGACATAGAAATCCCTCTAGCGACCTAGAAATCCCTCTAGCGACCTAGAAATCCCTCTAGCGACATAGAAATCCCTCTAGGGACATAGAAATCTATCCCTCTAGGGACATAGAAATCCCTCTTGGGACATAGAAATCCCTCTAGCGACCTAGAAATCCCTCTAGCGACATAGAAATCCCTCTAGGGACATAGAAATCCCTCTAGGGACATAGAAATCTATCCCTCTAGGGACATAGAAATCCCTCTAGGGACCTAGAAATCCCTCTGGGACATAGAAATCCCTCTAGGGACCTAGAAATCCCTCTAGCGACATAGAAATCCCTCTAAGGACATAGAAATCTCTCTCTCTAGGGACCTAGAAATCCCTCTAGGGACATAGAAATCCCTCTAGGGACATAGAAATCCCTCTAGGGACATAGAAATCTATCCCTCTAGGGACATAGAAATCCCTCTAGGGACCTAGAAATCCCTCTAGGGACATAGAAATCTATCCCTCTAGGGACATAGAAATCCCTCTAGGGACATAGAAATCCCTCTTGGGACATAGAAATCCCTCTTGGGACATAGAAATCCCTCTAGGGACATTGAAATCCCTCTAGGGACATAGAAATCTATCCCTCTAGGGACATAGAAATCCCTCTTGGGACATAGAAATCTATCCCTCTAGGGACATAGAAATCCCTCTAGGGACATAGAAATCCCTCTTGGGACATAGAAATCCCTCTAGGGACATAGAAATACCTCTAGGGACATAGAAATCTATCCCTCTTGGGACATAGAAATCCCTCTAGGGACATAGAAATCTATCCCTCTAGGGACATAGAAATCCCTCTAGGAACATAGAAATCCCTCTTGGGACATAGAAATCCCTCTAGGGACATAGAAATCCCTCTAGGGACATAGAAATCTATCTCTCTAGGGACATAGAAATCCCTCTTGGGACATAGAAATCCCTCTTGGGACATAGAAATCCCTCTAGGGACATAGAAATCTATCCCTCTAGGGACATAGAAATCTCTCTTGGGACATAGAAATCCCTCTAGGGACCTAGAAATCCCTCTAGGGACATAGAAATCCCTCTAGGGACATAGAAATCCCTCTAGGGACATAGAAATCCCTCTTGGGACATAGAAATCCCTCTAGCGACCTAGAAATCCCTCTAGCGACATAGAAATCCCTCTAGGGACATAGAAATCTATCCCTCTAGGGACATAGAAATCTCTCTTGGGACATAGAAATCCCTGTAGGGACCTAGAAATCCCTCTAGGGACATAGAAATCCCTCTAGGGACATAGAAATCCCTCTAGGGACCTAGAAATCCCTCCTAAAACTCCAGATATCCCTCTCAAAACCCAAGATAACAGTTACATTTCTACCAGTTACCTTGGATAACCTTACATTTTTGACAGACATCATTGTTTGTTTACTAGTCTGTTCGAGCGTTGTTGTGTTTGTTGCTCAGTTGTTCTTTGTTAATAATACAAGATAATGTCGATATTTTGTTGTTTGGTGTTTCTTAGTTATACGACAATGCTTATTTGGGATTTGGCAAGAACCGAGGAAGATGCAATTCATTTTTGCCAGGAGAAAAACATTTTGCAGAAAAATAGGAAATGTAGGGATAGAGACTCTTTTCAATCCATGTTGAACTGTATAGCAACCCATTTTCCACCGAAATGCGATTGAATGTTAAGTTTTTAAATAATTTTTTGAATTTTAAATATTTTATATATGTTGCATTATTTTACATCCTACACTTATTATTTATGATTAAATATACTTATTATTTATTTATTATACTTTATACTAGTTTTAGATAATTATTTTAATTTTAAATCGTTTATATATTGGAGTATTTATTGATCTCATTATTTTATTTATTTACATTATATACCAAATTATTTTATAATATGTTATATATTCAATTATATTGTTATTACTTCGATTTATGTATTTCCATTATTATTACTCTATTTATTGATCTCGTTATTATATTTATTTACATTATATACAAAATTATTTTATAACATGTTATATATTTAATTATATTGTTATTACTTCGATTTATTTATTTCCAATATTATTACATTCCTATTTTGAAAGGTTATCCAAGGTAACCGTCTCTAGGGACATAGAAATCCCTCTAGGGACATAGAAATATATCCCTCTAGGGACATAGAAATCCCTCTTGGGACCTAGAAATCCCTCTAGGGACATAGAAATCCCTCTAGGGACATAGAAATCCCTCTAGGGACATAGAAATCTATCCCTCTAGGGACATAGAAATCCCTCTAGGGACATAGAAATCCCTCTAGGGACATAGAAATCTATCCCTCTAGGGACATAGAAATCCCTCTAGGGACCTAGAAATCCCTCTGGGACATAGAAATCTCTCTAGGGACCTAGAAATCCCTCTAGCGACATAGGAATCCCTCTAAGGACATAGAAATCTCTCTCTCTAGGGACCTAGAAATCCCTCTAGGGACATAGAAATCCCTCTAGGGACATTGAAATCCCTCTAGGGACATAGAAATCTATCCCTCTAGGGACATAGAAATCCCTCTTGGGACATAGAAATCCCTCTTGGGACATAGAAATCCCTCTAGGGACATAGAAATCTATCCCTCTAGGGACATAGAAATCCCTCTAGGGACATAGAAATCCCTCTTGGGACATAGAAATCCCTCTAGGGACATAGAAATCCCTCTAGGGACATAGAAATCTATCCCTCTTGGGACATAGAAATCCCTCTAGGGACATAGAAATCTATCCCTCTAGGGACATAGAAATCCCTCTAGGGACCTAGAAATCCCTCTGGGACATAGAAATCCCTCTAGGGACCTAGAAATCCCTCTAGCGACATAGAAATCCCTCTAAGGACATAGAAATCTCTCTCTCTAGGGACCTAGAAATCCCTCTAGGGACATAGAAATCCCTCTAGGGACATAGAAATCTATCCCTCTAGGGACATAGAAATCCCTCTTGGGACATAGAAATCCCTCTAGGGACATAGAAATCCCTCTAGGGACATAGAAATCTATCCCTCTAGGGACATAGAAATCCCTCTAGGGACCTAGAAATCCCTCTAGGGACCTAAAAATCCCTCTAGGGACATAGAAATCTATCCCTCTAGGGACATAGAAATCCCTCTAGGGACATAGAAATCCCTCTTGGGACATAGAAATCCCTCTTGGGACATAGAAATCCCTCTAGGGACATTGAAATCCCTCTAGGGACATAGAAATCTATCCCTCTAGGGACATAGAAATCCCTCTTGGGACATAGAAATCCCTCTTGGGACATAGAAATCCCTCTAGGGACATAGAAATCCCTCTAGGGACATAGAAATCTATCCCTCTAGGGACATAGAAATCCCTCTAGGGACATAGAAATCCCTCTTGGGACATAGAAATCCCTCTTGGGACATAGAAATCCCTCTAGGGACATTGAAATCCCTCTAGGGACATAGAAATCTATCCCTCTAGGGACATAGAAATCCCTCTTGGGACATAGAAATCTATCCCTCTAGGGACATAGAAATCCCTCTAGGGACATAGAAATCCCTCTTGGGACATAGAAATCCCTCTAGGGACATAGAAATACCTCTAGGGACATAGAAATCTATCCCTCTTGGGACATAGAAATCCCTCTAGGGACATAGAAATCTATCCCTCTAGGGACATAGAAATCCCTCTAGGGACATAGAAATCCCTCTTGGGACATAGAAATCCCTCTAGGGACATAGAAATCCCTCTAGGGACATAGAAATCTATCTCTCTAGGGACATAGAAATCCCTCTTGGGACATAGAAATCCCTCTTGGGACATAGAAATCCCTCTAGGGACATAGAAATCTATCCCTCTAGGGACATAGAAATCTCTCTTGGGACATAGAAATCCCTCTAGGGACCTAGAAATCCCTCTAGGGACATAGAAATCCCTCTAGGGACATAGAAATCCCTCTAGGGACATAGAAATCCCTCTTGGGACATAGAAATCCCTCTAGCGACCTAGAAATCCCTCTAGCGACATAGAAATCCCTCTAGGGACATAGAAATCTATCCCTCTAGGGACATAGAAATCTCTCTTGGGACATAGAAATCCCTGTAGGGACCTAGAAATCCCTCTAGGGACATAGAAATCCCTCTAGGGACATAGAAATCCCTCTAGGGACCTAGAAATCCCTCCTAAAACTCCAGATATCCCTCTCAAAACCCAAGATAACAGTTACATTTCTACCAGTTACCTTGGATAACCTTACATTTTTGACAGACATCATTGTTTGTTTACTAGTCTGTTCGAGCGTTGTTGTGTTTGTTGCTCAGTTGTTCTTTGTTAATAATACAAGATAATGTCGATATTTTGTTGTTTGGTGTTTCTTAGTTATACGACAATGCTTATTTGGGATTTGGCAAGAACCGAGGAAGATGCAATTCATTTTTGCCAGGAGAAAAACATTTTGCAGAAAAATAGGAAATGTAGGGATAGAGACTCTTTTCAATCCATGTTGAACTGTATAGCAACCCATTTTCCACCGAAATGCGATTGAATGTTAAGTTTTTAAATAATTTTTTGAATTTTAAATATTTTATATATGTTGCATTATTTTACATCCTACACTTATTATTTATGATTAAATATACTTATTATTTATTTATTATACTTTATACTAGTTTTAGATAATTATTTTAATTTTAAATCGTTTATATATTGGAGTATTTATTGATCTCATTATTTTATTTATTTACATTATATACCAAATTATTTTATAATATGTTATATATTCAATTATATTGTTATTACTTCGATTTATGTATTTCCATTATTATTACTCTATTTATTGATCTCGTTATTATATTTATTTACATTATATACAACATTATTTTATAACATGTTATATATTTAATTATATTGTTATTACTTCGATTTATTTATTTCCAATATTATTACATTCCTATTTTGAAAGGTTATCCAAGGTAACCGTCTCTAGGGACATAGAAATCCCTCTAGGGACATAGAAATATATCCCTCTAGGGACATAGAAATCCCTCTTGGGACCTAGAAATCCCTCTAGGGACATAGAAATCCCTCTAGGGACATAGAAATCTATCCCTCTAGGGACATAGAAATCCCTCTAGGGACATAGAAATCCCTCTAGGGACATAGAAATCTATCCCTCTAGGGACATAGAAATCCCTCTAGGGACCTAGAAATCCCTCTGGGACATAGAAATCTCTCTAGGGACCTAGAAATCCCTCTAGCGACATAGGAATCCCTCTAAGGACATAGAAATCTCTCTCTCTAGGGACCTAGAAATCCCTCTAGGGACATAGAAATCCCTCTAGGGACATTGAAATCCCTCTAGGGACATAGAAATCTATCCCTCTAGGGACATAGAAATCCCTCTTGGGACATAGAAATCCCTCTTGGGACATAGAAATCCATCTAGGGACATAGAAATCTATCCCTCTAGGGACATAGAAATCCCTCTAGGGACATAGAAATCCCTCTTGGGACATAGAAATCCCTCTAGGGACATAGAAATCCCTCTAGGGACATAGAAATCTATCCCTCTTGGGACATAGAAATCCCTCTAGGGACATAGAAATCTATCCCTCTAGGGACATAGAAATCCCTCTAGGGACCTAGAAATCCCTCTGGGACATAGAAACCCCTCTAGGGACCTAGAAATCCCTCTAGCGACATAGAAATCCCTCTAGGGACATAGAAATCTATCCCTCTAGGGACATAGAAATCCCTCTTGGGACATAGAAATCCCTCTAGGGACATAGAAATCCCTCTAGGGACATAGAAATCTATCCCTCTAGGGACATAGAAATCCCTCTAGGGACCTAGAAATCCCTCTAGGGACCTAAAAATCCCTCTAGGGACATAGAAATCTATCCCTCTAGGGACATAGAAATCCCTCTAGGGACATAGAAATCCCTCTTGGGACATAGAAATCCCTCTTGGGACATAGAAATCCCTCTAGGGACATTGAAATCCCTCTAGGGACATAGAAATCTATCCCTCTAGGGACATAGAAATCCCTCTTGGGACATAGAAATCCCTCTTGGGACATAGAAATCCCTCTAGGGACATAGAAATCCCTCTAGGGACCTAGAAATCCCTCTAGGGACCTAAAAATCCCTCTAGGGACATAGAAATCTATCCCTCTAGGGACATAGAAATCCCTCTAGGGACATAGAAATCCCTCTAGGGACATAGAAATCCCTCTAGGGACATAGAAATCTATCCCTCTAGGGACATAGAAATCCCTCTTGGGACATAGAAATCCCTCTAGGGACATAGAAATCCCTCTAGGGACATAGAAATCTATCCCTCTAGGGACCTAGAAATCCCTCTAGATTTCTATGTCCCTAGAGGGATTTCTATGTCCCTAGAGGGATTTCTATGTCGCTAGAGGGATTTCTAGGTCGCTAGAGGGATTTCTATGTCCCAAGAGGGATTTCTATGTCCCTAGAGGGATAGATTTCTATGTCCCTAGAGGGATTTCTATGTCGCTAGAGGGATTTCTAGGTCGCTAGAGGGATTTCTATGTCCCTAGAGGGATTTCTAGGTCCCTAGAGGGATAGATTTCTATGTCCCTAGAGGGATTTCTATGTCCCAAGAGGGATTTCTATGTCCCAAGAGGGATTTCTATGTCCCTAGAGGGATAGATTTCTATGTCCCTAGAGGGATTTCAATGTCCCTAGAGGGATTTCTATGTCCCAAGAGGGATTTCTATGTCCCAAGAGGGATTTCTAGGTCCCTAGAGGGATAGATTTCTATGTCCCTAGAGGGATTTCTATGTCCCTAGAGGGATTTCTATGTCCCAAGAGGGATTTCTATGTCCCTAGAGGGATAGATTTCTATGTCCCTAGAGGGATTTCTATGTCCCTAGAGGGATTTCTATGTCCCAAGAGGGATTTCTATGTCCCTAGAGGGATTTCTATGTCGCTAGAGGGATTTCTATGTCCCTAGAGGGATAGATTTCTATGTCCCTAGAGGGATTTCTATGTCCCTAGAGGGATTTCAATGTCCCTAGAGGGATTTCTATGTCCCAAGAGGGATAGATTTCTATGTCCCTAGAGGGATTTCTATGTCCCTAGAGGGATTTCTATGTCCCAAGAGGGATTTCTATGTCCCTAGAGGGATAGATTTCTATGTCCCTAGAGGGATTTCTATGTCCCTAGAGGGATTTCTATGTCCCAAGAGGGATTTCTATGTCCCTAGAGGGATTTCTATGTCCCTAGAGGGATAGATTTCTATGTCCCTAGAGGGATTTCTATGTCCCAAGAGGGATAGATTTCTATTTCCCTAGAGGGATTTCTATGTCCCTAGAGGGATTTCTATGTCCCAAGAGGGATTTCTATGTCCCTAGAGGGATTTCTATGTCCCTAGAGGGATAGATTTCTATGTCCCTAGAGGGATTTCTATGTCCCAAGAGGGATTTCTATGTCCCAAGAGGGATTTCTATGTCCCTAGAGGGATAGATTTCTATGTCCCTAGAGGGATTTCAATGTCCCTAGAGGGATTTCTATGTCCCTAGAGGGATTTCTAGGTCCCTAGAGAGAGAGATTTCTATGTCCTTAGAGGGATTTCTATGTCGCTAGAGGGATTTCTAGGTCCCTAGAGGGATTTCTATGTCCCAGAGGGATTTCTAGGTCCCTAGAGGGATTTCTATGTCCCTAGAGGGATAGATTTCTATGTCCCTAGAGGGATTTCTATGTCCCTAGAGGGATTTCTATGTCCCTAGAGGGATAGATTTCTATGTCCCTAGAGGGATTTCTATGTCCCTAGAGGGATTTCTATGTCCCTAGAGGGATTTCTAGGTCCCAAGAGGGATTTCTATGTCCCTAGAGGGATATATTTCTATGTCCCTAGAGGGATTTCTATGTCCCTAGAGACGGTTACCTTGGATAACCTTTCAAAATAGGAATGTAATAATATTGGAAATAAATAAATCGAAGTAATAACAATATAATTAAATATATAACATGTTATAAAATAATGTTGTATATAATGTAAATAAATATAATAACGAGATCAATAAATAGAGTAATAATAATGGAAATACATAAATCGAAGTAATAACAATATAATTGAATATATAACATATTATAAAATAATTTGGTATATAATGTAAATAAATAAAATAATGAGATCAATAAATACTCCAATATATAAACGATTTAAAATTAAAATAATTATCTAAAACTAGTATAAAGTATAATAAATAAATAATAAGTATATTTAATCATAAATAATAAGTGTAGGATGTAAAATAATGCAACATATATAAAATATTTAAAATTCAAAAAATTATTTAAAAACTTAACATTCAATCGCATTTCGGTGGAAAATGGGTTGCTATACAGTTCAACATGGATTGAAAAGAGTCTCTATCCCTACATTTCCTATTTTTCTGCAAAATGTTTTTCTCCTGGCAAATTGAATTGCATCTTCCTCGGTTCTTGCCAAATCCCAAATAAGCATTGTCGTATAACTAAGAAACACCAAACAACAAAATATCGACATTATCTTGTATTATTAACAAAGAACAACTGAGCAACAAACACAACAACGCTCGAACAGACTAGTAAACAAACAATGATGTCTGTCAAAAATGTAAGGTTATCCAAGGTAACTGGTAGAAATGTAACTGTTATCTTGGGTTTTGAGAGGGATATCTGGAGTTTTAGGAGGGATTTCTAGGTCCCTAGAGGGATTTCTATGTCCCTAGAGGGATTTCTATGTCCCTAGAGGGATTTCTAGGTCCCTAGAGGGATTTCTAGGTCCCTAGAGAGATAGATTTCTATGTCCCTAGAGGGATTTCTATGTCCCTAGAGAGATTTCTAGGTCCCTAGAGGGATTTCTATGTCCCAAGAGGGATTTCTATGTCCCTAGAGGGATTTCTATGTCCCTAGAGGGATAGATTTCTATGTCCCTAGAGGGATTTCTATGTCCCTAGAGGGATTTCTATGTCCCAAGAGGGATTTCTATGTCCCAAGAGGGATTTCTATGTCCCTAGAGGGATAGATTTCTATGTCCCTAGAGGGATTTCAATGTCCCTAGAGGGATTTCTATGTCCCAAGAGGGATTTCGATGTCCCAAGAGGGATTTCTATGTCCCTAGAGGGATTTCTATGTCCCTAGAGGGATAGATTTCTATGTCCCTAGAGGGATTTCTAGGTCCCTAGAGGGATTTCTAGGTCCCTAGAGGGATTTCTATGTCCCTAGAGGGATAGATTTCTATGTCCCTAGAGGGATTTCTATGTCCCTAGAGGGATTTCTATGTCCCAAGAGGGATTTCTATGTCCCTAGAGGGATAGATTTCTATGTCCCTAGAGGGATTTCTATGTCCCTAGAGGGATTTCTAGGTCCCTAGAGAGAGAGATTTCTATGTCCTTAGAGGGATTTCTATGTCGCTAGAGGGATTTCTAGGTCCCTAGAGGGATTTCTATGTCCCAGAGGGATTTCTAGGTCCCTAGAGGGATTTCTATGTCCCTAGAGGGATAGATTTCTATGTCCCTAGAGGGATTTCTATGTCCCTAGAGGGATTTCTATGTCCCTAGAGGGATAGATTTCTATGTCCCTAGAGGGATTTCTATGTCCCTAGAGGGATTTCTATGTCCCTAGAGGGATTTCTATGTCCCTAGAGGGATAGATTTCTATGTCCCTAGAGGGATTTCTATGTCCCTAGAGGGATTTCTATGTCCCTAGAGGGATTTCTAGGTCCCAAGAGGGATTTCTATGTCCCTAGAGGGATATATTTCTATGTCCCTAGAGGGATTTCTATGTCCCTAGAGACGGTTACCTTGGATAACCTTTCAAAATAGGAATGTAATAATATTGGAAATAAATAAATCGAAGTAATAACAATATAATTAAATATATAACATGTTATAAAATAATGTTGTATATAATGTAAATAAATATAATAACGAGATCAATAAATAGAGTAATAATAATGGAAATACATAAATCGAAGTAATAACAATATAATTGAATATATAACATATTATAAAATAATTTGGTATATAATGTAAATAAATAAAATAATGAGATCAATAAATACTCCAATATATAAACGATTTAAAATTAAAATAATTATCTAAAACTAGTATAAAGTATAATAAATAAATAATAAGTATATTTAATCATAAATAATAAGTGTAGGATGTAAAATAATGCAACATATATAAAATATTTAAAATTCAAAAAATTATTTAAAAACTTAACATTCAATCGCATTTCGGTGGAAAATGGGTTGCTATACAGTTCAACATGGATTGAAAAGAGTCTCTATCCCTACATTTCCTATTTTTCTGCAAAATGTTTTTCTCCTGGCAAAAATGAATTGCATCTTCCTCGGTTCTTGCCAAATCCCAAATAAGCATTGTCGTATAACTAAGAAACACCAAACAACAAAATATCGACATTATCTTGTATTATTAACAAAGAACAACTGAGCAACAAACACAACAACGCTCGAACAGACTAGTAAACAAACAATGATGTCTGTCAAAAATGTAAGGTTATCCAAGGTAACTGGTAGAAATGTAACTGTTATCTTGGGTTTTGAGAGGGATATCTGGAGTTTTAGGAGGGATTTCTAGGTCCCTAGAGGGATTTCTATGTCCCTAGAGGGATTTCTATGTCCCTAGAGGGATTTCTAGGTCCCTAGAGGGATTTCTAGGTCCCTAGAGAGATAGATTTCTATGTCCCTAGAGGGATTTCTATGTCCCTAGAGAGATTTCTAGGTCCCTAGAGGGATTTCTATGTCCCTAGAGGGATTTCTAGGTCCCTAGAGGGATTTCTACGTCCCTAGAGGGATTTCTATGTCCCAAGAGGGATTTCTATGTCCCTAGAGGGATAGATTTCTATGTCCCTAGAGGGATTTCTATGTCCCTAGAGGGATAGATTTCTATGTCCCTAGAGGGATTTCAATGTCCCTAGAGGGATTTCTATGTCCCAAGAGGGATTTCTATGTCCCAAGAGGGATTTCTATGTCCCTAGAGGGATTTCTATGTCCCTAGAGGGATAGATTTCTATGTCCCTAGAGGGATTTCTATGTCCCTAGAGGGATTTCTATGTCCCAAGAGGGATTTCTATGTCCCAAGAGGGATTTCTATGTCCCTAGAGGGATTTCTAGGTCCCTAGAGGGATTTCTAGGTCCCTAGAGGGATTTCTATGTCCCTAGAGGGATAGATTTCTATGTCCCTAGAGGGATTTCTATGTCCCTAGAGGGATTTCTATGTCCCAAGAGGGATTTCTATGTCCCTAGAGGGATAGATTTCTATGTCCCTAGAGGGATTTCTATGTCCCTAGAGGGATTTCTAGGTCCCTAGAGAGAGAGATTTCTATGTCCTTAGAGGGATTTCTATGTCGCTAGAGGGATTTCTAGGTCCCTAGAGGGATTTCTATGTCCCAGAGGGATTTCTAGGTCCCTAGAGGGATTTCTATGTCCCTAGAGGGATAGATTTCTATGTCCCTAGAGGGATTTCTATGTCCCTAGAGGGATTTCTATGTCCCTAGAGGGATAGATTTCTATGTCCCTAGAGGGATTTCTATGTCCCTAGAGGGATTTCTATGTCCCTAGAGGGATTTCTATGTCCCTAGAGGGATATCTATGTCCCAAGAGGGATTTCTATGTCCCTAGAGGGATAGATTTCTATGTCCCTAGAGGGATTTCTATGTCCCTAGAGGGATTTCTAGGTCCCTAGAGAGAGAGATTTCTATGTCCTTAGAGGGATTTCTATGTCGCTAGAGGGATTTCTAGGTCCCTAGAGGGATTTCTATGTCCCAGAGGGATTTCTAGGTCCCTAGAGGGATTTCTATGTCCCTAGAGGGATAGATTTCTATGTCCCTAGAGGGATTTCTATGTCCCTAGAGGGATTTCTATGTCCCTAGAGGGATAGATTTCTATGTCCCTAGAGGGATTTCTATGTCCCTAGAGGGATTTCTATGTCCCTAGAGGGATAGATTTCTATGTCCCTAGAGGGATTTCTATGTCCCTAGAGGGATTTCTATGTCCCTAGAGGGATTTCTAGGTCCCAAGAGGGATTTCTATGTCCCTAGAGGGATATATTTCTATGTCCCTAGAGGGATTTCTATGTCCCTAGAGACGGTTACCTTGGATAACCTTTCAAAATAGGAATGTAATAATATTGGAAATAAATAAATCGAAGTAATAACAATATAATTAAATATATAACATGTTATAAAATAATGTTGTATATAATGTAAATAAATATAATAACGAGATCAATAAATAGAGTAATAATAATGGAAATACATAAATCGAAGTAATAACAATATAATTGAATATATAACATATTATAAAATAATTTGGTATATAATGTAAATAAATAAAATAATGAGATCAATAAATACTCCAATATATAAACGATTTAAAATTAAAATAATTATCTAAAACTAGTATAAAGTATAATAAATAAATAATAAGTATATTTAATCATAAATAATAAGTGTAGGATGTAAAATAATGCAACATATATAAAATATTTAAAATTCAAAAAATTATTTAAAAACTTAACATTCAATCGCATTTCGGTGGAAAATGGGTTGCTATACAGTTCAACATGGATTGAAAAGAGTCTCTATCCCTACATTTCCTATTTTTCTGCAAAATGTTTTTCTCCTGGCAAAAATGAATTGCATCTTCCTCGGTTCTTGCCAAATCCCAAATAAGCATTGTCGTATAACTAAGAAACACCAAACAACAAAATATCGACATTATCTTGTATTATTAACAAAGAACAACTGAGCAACAAACACAACAACGCTCGAACAGACTAGTAAACAAACAATGATGTCTGTCAAAAATGTAAGGTTATCCAAGGTAACTGGTAGAAATGTAACTGTTATCTTGGGTTTTGAGAGGGATATCTGGAGTTTTAGGAGGGATTTCTAGGTCCCTAGAGGGATTTCTATGTCCCTAGAGGGATTTCTATGTCCCTAGAGGGATTTCTAGGTCCCTAGAGGGATTTCTAGGTCCCTAGAGAGATAGATTTCTATGTCCCTAGAGGGATTTCTATGTCCCTAGAGAGATTTCTAGGTCCCTAGAGGGATTTCTATGTCCCTAGAGGGATTTCTAGGTCCCTAGAGGGATTTCTACGTCCCTAGAGGGATTTCTATGTCCCAAGAGGGATTTCTATGTCCCTAGAGGGATAGATTTCTATGTCCCTAGAGGGATTTCTATGTCCCTAGAGGGATAGATTTCTATGTCCCTAGAGGGATTTCAATGTCCCTAGAGGGATTTCTATGTCCCAAGAGGGATTTCTATGTCCCAAGAGGGATTTCTATGTCCCTAGAGGGATTTCTATGTCCCTAGAGGGATAGATTTCTATGTCCCTAGAGGGATTTCTATGTCCCTAGAGGGATTTCTATGTCCCAAGAGGGATTTCTATGTCCCAAGAGGGATTTCTATGTCCCTAGAGGGATTTCTAGGTCCCTAGAGGGATTTCTAGGTCCCTAGAGGGATTTCTATGTCCCTAGAGGGATAGATTTCTATGTCCCTAGAGGGATTTCTATGTCCCTAGAGGGATTTCTATGTCCCAAGAGGGATTTCTATGTCCCTAGAGGGATAGATTTCTATGTCCCTAGAGGGATTTCTATGTCCCTAGAGGGATTTCTAGGTCCCTAGAGAGAGAGATTTCTATGTCCTTAGAGGGATTTCTATGTCGCTAGAGGGATTTCTAGGTCCCTAGAGGGATTTCTATGTCCCAGAGGGATTTCTAGGTCCCTAGAGGGATTTCTATGTCCCTAGAGGGATAGATTTCTATGTCCCTAGAGGGATTTCTATGTCCCTAGAGGGATTTCTATGTCCCTAGAGGGATAGATTTCTATGTCCCTAGAGGGATTTCTATGTCCCTAGAGGGATTTCTATGTCCCTAGAGGGATTTCTAGGTCCCAAGAGGGATTTCTATGTCCCTAGAGGGATATATTTCTATGTCCCTAGAGGGATTTCTATGTCCCTAGAGACGGTTACCTTGGATAACCTTTCAAAATAGGAATGTAATAATATTGGAAATAAATAAATCGAAGTAATAACAATATAATTAAATATATAACATGTTATAAAATAATGTTGTATATAATGTAAATAAATATAATAACGAGATCAATAAATAGAGTAATAATAATGGAAATACATAAATCGAAGTAATAACAATATAATTGAATATATAACATATTATAAAATAATTTGGTATATAATGTAAATAAATAAAATAATGAGATCAATAAATACTCCAATATATAAACGATTTAAAATTAAAATAATTATCTAAAACTAGTATAAAGTATAATAAATAAATAATAAGTATATTTAATCATAAATAATAAGTGTAGGATGTAAAATAATGCAACATATATAAAATATTTAAAATTCAAAAAATTATTTAAAAACTTAACATTCAATCGCATTTCGGTGGAAAATGGGTTGCTATACAGTTCAACATGGATTGAAAAGAGTCTCTATCCCTACATTTCCTATTTTTCTGCAAAATGTTTTTCTCCTGGCAAAAATGAATTGCATCTTCCTCGGTTCTTGCCAAATCCCAAATAAGCATTGTCGTATAACTAAGAAACACCAAACAACAAAATATCGACATTATCTTGTATTATTAACAAAGAACAACTGAGCAACAAACACAACAACGCTCGAACAGACTAGTAAACAAACAATGATGTCTGTCAAAAATGTAAGGTTATCCAAGGTAACTGGTAGAAATGTAACTGTTATCTTGGGTTTTGAGAGGGATATCTGGAGTTTTAGGAGGGATTTCTAGGTCCCTAGAGGGATTTCTATGTCCCTAGAGGGATTTCTATGTCCCTAGAGGGATTTCTAGGTCCCTAGAGGGATTTCTAGGTCCCTAGAGAGATAGATTTCTATGTCCCTAGAGGGATTTCTATGTCCCTAGAGAGATTTCTAGGTCCCTAGAGGGATTTCTATGTCCCAAGAGGGATTTCTATGTCCCTAGAGGGATTTCTATGTCCCTAGAGGGATAGATTTCTATGTCCCTAGAGGGATTTCTATGTCCCTAGAGGGATTTCTATGTCCCAAGAGGGATTTCTATGTCCCAAGAGGGATTTCTATGTCCCTAGAGGGATAGATTTCTATGTCCCTAGAGGGATTTCAATGTCCCTAGAGGGATTTCTATGTCCCAAGAGGGATTTCGATGTCCCAAGAGGGATTTCTATGTCCCTAGAGGGATTTCTATGTCCCTAGAGGGATAGATTTCTATGTCCCTAGAGGGATTTCTAGGTCCCTAGAGGGATTTCTAGGTCCCTAGAGGGATTTCTATGTCCCTAGAGGGATAGATTTCTATGTCCGTAGAGGGATTTCTATGTCCCTAGAGGGATTTCTATGTCCCAAGAGGGATTTCTATGTCCCTAGAGGGATAGATTTCTATGTCCCTAGAGGGATTTCTATGTCCCTAGAGGGATTTCTAGGTCCCTAGAGAGAGAGATTTCTATGTCCTTAGAGGGATTTCTATGTCGCTAGAGGGATTTCTAGGTCCCTAGAGGGATTTCTATGTCCCAGAGGGATTTCTAGGTCCCTAGAGGGATTTCTATGTCCCTAGAGGGATAGATTTCTATGTCCCTAGAGGGATTTCTATGTCCCTAGAGGGATTTCTATGTCCCTAGAGGGATAGATTTCTATGTCCCTAGAGGGATTTCTATGTCCCTAGAGGGATTTCTATGTCCCTAGAGGGATTTCTAGGTCCCAAGAGGGATTTCTATGTCCCTAGAGGGATATATTTCTATGTCCCTAGAGGGATTTCTATGTCCCTAGAGGGATTTCTATGTCCCTAGAGGGATAGATTTCTATGTCCCTAGAGGGATTTCTAGGTCCCTAGAGGGATTTCTAGGTCCCTAGAGGGATTTCTATGTCCCTAGAGGGATAGATTTCTATGTCCCTAGAGGGATTTCTATGTCCCTAGAGGGATTTCTATGTCCCTAGAGGGATTTCTATGTCGCTAGAGGGATTTCTAGGTCGCTAGAGGGATTTCTATGTCCCAAGAGGGATTTCTATGTCCCTAGAGGGATAGATTTCTATGTCCCTAGAGGGATTTCTATGTCCCTAGAGGGATTTCTATGTCGCTAGAGGGATTTCTAGGTCGCTAGAGGGATTTCTATGTCCCAAGAGGGATTTCTATGTCCCTAGAGGGATAGATTTCTATGTCCCTAGAGGGATATCTATGTCGCTAGAGGGATTTCTAGGTCGCTAGAGGGATTTCTATGTCCCTAGAGGGATTTCTAGGTCCCTAGAGGGATAGATTTCTATGTCCCTAGAGGGATTTCTATGTCCCAAGAGGGATTTCTATGTCCCAAGAGGGATTTCTATGTCCCTAGAGGGATAGATTTCTATGTCCCTAGAGGGATTTCAATGTCCCTAGAGGGATTTCTATGTCCCAAGAGGGATTTCTATGTCCCAAGAGGGATTTCTATGTCCCTAGAGGGATTTCTATGTCCCTAGAGGGATAGATTTCTATGTCCCTAGAGGGATTTCTATGTCCCTAGAGGGATTTCTATGTCCCAAGAGGGATTTCTATGTCCCAAGAGGGATTTCAATGTCCCTAGAGGGATTTCTATGTCCCAAGAGGGATTTCTATGTCCCTAGAGGGATTTCTAGGTCCCTAGAGGGATTTCTAGGTCCCTAGAGGGATTTCTATGTCCCTAGAGGGATAGATTTCTATGTCCCTAGAGGGATTTCTATGTCCCTAGAGGGATTTCTATGTCCCAAGAGGGATTTCTATGTCCCTAGAGGGATAGATTTCTATGTCCCTAGAGGGATTTCTATGTCCCTAGAGGGATTTCTAGGTCCCTAGAGAGAGAGATTTCTATGTCCTTAGAGGGATTTCTATGTCGCTAGAGGGATTTCTAGGTCCCTAGAGGGATTTCTATGTCCCAGAGGGATTTCTAGGTCCCTAGAGGGATTTCTATGTCCCTAGAGGGATAGATTTCTATGTCCCTAGAGGGATTTCTATGTCCCTAGAGGGATTTCTATGTCCCTAGAGGGATAGATTTCTATGTCCCTAGAGGGATTTCTATGTCCCTAGAGGGATTTCTATGTCCCTAGAGGGATTTCTAGGTCCCAAGAGGGATTTCTATGTCCCTAGAGGGATATATTTCTATGTCCCTAGAGGGATTTCTATGTCCCTAGAGACGGTTACCTTGGATAACCTTTCAAAATAGGAATGTAATAATATTGGAAATAAATAAATCGAAGTAATAACAATATAATTAAATATATAACATGTTATAAAATAATGTTGTATATAATGTAAATAAATATAATAACGAGATCAATAAATAGAGTAATAATAATGGAAATACATAAATCGAAGTAATAACAATATAATTGAATATATAACATATTATAAAATAATTTGGTATATAATGTAAATAAATAAAATAATGAGATCAATAAATACTCCAATATATAAACGATTTAAAATTAAAATAATTATCTAAAACTAGTATAAAGTATAATAAATAAATAATAAGTATATTTAATCATAAATAATAAGTGTAGGATGTAAAATAATGCAACATATATAAAATATTTAAAATTCAAAAAATTATTTAAAAACTTAACATTCAATCGCATTTCGGTGGAAAATGGGTTGCTATACAGTTCAACATGGATTGAAAAGAGTCTCTATCCCTACATTTCCTATTTTTCTGCAAAATGTTTTTCTCCTGGCAAAAATGAATTGCATCTTCCTCGGTTCTTGCCAAATCCCAAATAAGCATTGTCGTATAACTAAGAAACACCAAACAACAAAATATCGACATTATCTTGTATTATTAACAAAGAACAACTGAGCAACAAACACAACAACGCTCGAACAGACTAGTAAACAAACAATGATGTCTGTCAAAAATGTAAGGTTATCCAAGGTAACTGGTAGAAATGTAACTGTTATCTTGGGTTTTGAGAGGGATATCTGGAGTTTTAGGAGGGATTTCTAGGTCCCTAGAGGGATTTCTATGTCCCTAGAGGGATTTCTATGTCCCTAGAGGGATTTCTAGGTCCCTAGAGGGATTTCTAGGTCCCTAGAGAGATAGATTTCTATGTCCCTAGAGGGATTTCTATGTCCCTAGAGAGATTTCTAGGTCCCTAGAGGGATTTCTATGTCCCAAGAGGGATTTCTATGTCCCTAGAGGGATTTCTATGTCCCTAGAGGGATAGATTTCTATGTCCCTAGAGGGATTTCTATGTCCCTAGAGGGATTTCTATGTCCCAAGAGGGATTTCTATGTCCCAAGAGGGATTTCTATGTCCCTAGAGGGATAGATTTCTATGTCCCTAGAGGGATTTCAATGTCCCTAGAGGGATTTCTATGTCCCAAGAGGGATTTCGATGTCCCAAGAGGGATTTCTATGTCCCTAGAGGGATTTCTATGTCCCTAGAGGGATAGATTTCTATGTCCCTAGAGGGATTTCTAGGTCCCTAGAGGGATTTCTAGGTCCCTAGAGGGATTTCTATGTCCCTAGAGGGATAGATTTCTATGTCCGTAGAGGGATTTCTATGTCCCTAGAGGGATTTCTATGTCCCAAGAGGGATTTCTATGTCCCTAGAGGGATAGATTTCTATGTCCCTAGAGGGATTTCTATGTCCCTAGAGGGATTTCTAGGTCCCTAGAGAGAGAGATTTCTATGTCCTTAGAGGGATTTCTATGTCGCTAGAGGGATTTCTAGGTCCCTAGAGGGATTTCTATGTCCCAGAGGGATTTCTAGGTCCCTAGAGGGATTTCTATGTCCCTAGAGGGATAGATTTCTATGTCCCTAGAGGGATTTCTATGTCCCTAGAGGGATTTCTATGTCCCTAGAGGGATAGATTTCTATGTCCCTAGAGGGATTTCTATGTCCCTAAAGGGATTTCTAGGTCCCTAGAGGGATTTCTATGTCCCTAGAGGGATAGATTTCTATGTCCCAAGAGGGATTTCTATGTCCCTAGAGGGATAGATTTCTATGTCCCTAGAGGGATTTCAATGTCCCTAGAGGGATTTCTATGTCCCAAGAGGGATTTCTATGTCCCTAGAGGGATTTCTAGGTCCCTAGAGGGATTTCTAGGTCCCTAGAGGGATTTCTATGTCCCTAGAGGGATAGATTTCTATGTCCCTAGAGGGATTTCTATGTCCCTAGAAGGATTTCTAGGTCGCTAGAGGGATTTCTCTGTCCCAAGAGGGATTTCTATGTCCCTAGAGGGATAGATTTCTATGTCCCAAGAGGGATTTCTATGTCCCTAGAGGGATTTCTATGTCGCTAGAGGGATTTCTAGGTCGCTAGAGGGATTTCTATGTCCCTAGAGGGATAGATTTCTATGTCCCTAGAGGGATTTCTATGTCCCAAGAGGGATTTCTATGTCCCAAGAGGGATTTCTATGTCCCTAGAGGGATAGATTTCTATGTCCCTAGAGGGATTTCAATGTCCCTAGAGGGATTTCTATGTCCCAAGAGGGATTTCTATGTCCCTAGAGGGATAGATTTCTATGTCCCTAGAGGGATTTCTATGTCCCTAGAGGGATTTCTAGGTCCCTAGAGGGATTTCTATGTCCCTAGAGAGAGAGATTTCTATGTCCCTAGAGGGATAGATTTCTATGTCCCTAGAGGGATTTCTATGTCCCAAGAGGGATTTCTATGTCCCTAGAGGGATAGATTTCTCTGTCCCTAGAGGGATTTCTATGTCCCTAGAGGGATTTCTATGTCCCAAGAGGGATTTCTATGTCCCTAGAGGGATAGATTTCTATGTCCCTAGAGGGATTTCTATGTCCCTAGAGGGATTTCTATGTCCCAAGAGGGATTTCTATGTCCCTAGAGGGATTTCTATGTCCCTAGAGGGATAGATTTCTATGTCCCTAGAGGGATTTCTATGTCCCAAGAGGGATAGATTTCTATGTCCCTAGAGGGATTTCTATGTCCCAAGAGGGATTTCTATGTCCCAAGAGGGATTTCTATGTCCCTAGAGGGATAGATTTCTATGTCCCTAGAGGGATTTCAATGTCCCAAGAGGGATTTCTATGTCCCAAGAGGGATTTCTATGTCCCTAGACGGATTTCTATGTCCCTAGAGGGATAGATTTCTATGTCCCTAGAGGGATTTCTATGTCCCTAGAGGGATTTCTATGTCCCAAGAGGGATTTCTATGTCCCAAGAGGGATTTCTATGTCCCTAGAGGGATAGATTTCTATGTCCCTAGAGGGATTTCAATGTCCCTAGAGGGATTTCTATGTCCCAAGAGGGATTTCTATGTCCCAAGAGGGATTTCTATGTCCCTAGAGGGATAGATTTCTATGTCCCTAGAGGGATTTCTAGGTCCCTAGAGGGATTTCTATGTCCCTAGAGGGATAGATTTCTATGTCCCTAGAGGGATTTCTAGGTCCCTAGAGGGATTTCTATGTCCCTAGAGGGATAGATTTCTATGTCCCTAGAGGGATTTCTATGTCCCTAGAGGGATTTCTCTGTCCCAAGAGGGATTTCTATGTCCCTAGAGGGATAGATTTCTATGTCCCAAGAGGGATTTCTATGTCCCTAGAGGGATTTCTATGTCGCTAGAGGGATTTCTAGGTCGCTAGAGGGATAGATTTCTATGTCCCTAGAGGGATTTCTATGTCCCTAGAGGGATTTCTAGGTCCCTAGAGGGATTTCTATGTCCCTAGAGAGAGAGATTTCTATGTCCCTAGAGGGATTTCTATGTCGCTAGAGGGATTTCTAGGTCGCTAGAGGGATTTCAATGTCCCTAGAGGGTTTTCTAGGTCCCTAGAGGGATTTCTATGTCCCTAGAGGGATAGATTTCTATGTCCCTAGAGGGATTTCTATGTCCCTAGAGGGATTTCTAGGTCCCTAGAGGGATAGATTTCTATGTCCCTAGAGGGATTTCTATGTCCCTAGAGGGATTTCTATGTCGCTAGAGGGATTTCTAGGTCCCTAGAGGGATAGATTTCTATGTCCCTAGAGGGATTTCTATGTCCCTAGAGGGATTTCAATGTCCCTAGAGGGATTTCTAGGTCCCTAGAGGGATTTCTATGTCCCTAGAGGGATAGATTTCTATGTCCCAAGAGGGATTTCTATGTCCCTAGAGGGATAGATTTCTATGTCCCTAGAGGGATTTCAATGTCCCTAGAGGGATTTCTATGTCCCAAGAGGGATTTCTATGTCCCTAGAGGGATTTCTAGGTCCCTAGAGGGATTTCTAGGTCCCTAGAGGGATTTCTATGTCCCTAGAGGGATAGATTTCTATGTCCCTAGAGGGATTTCTATGTCCCTAGAAGGATTTCTAGGTCGCTAGAGGGATTTCTCTGTCCCAAGAGGGATTTCTATGTCCCTAGAGGGATAGATTTCTATGTCCCAAGAGGGATTTCTATGTCCCTAGAGGGATTTCTATGTCGCTAGAGGGATTTCTAGGTCGCTAGAGGGATTTCTATGTCCCTAGAGGGATAGATTTCTATGTCCCTAGAGGGATTTCTATGTCCCAAGAGGGATTTCTATGTCCCAAGAGGGATTTCTATGTCCCTAGAGGGATAGATTTCTATGTCCCTAGAGGGATTTCAATGTCCCTAGAGGGATTTCTATGTCCCAAGAGGGATTTCTATGTCCCTAGAGGGATAGATTTCTATGTCCCTAGAGGGATTTCTATGTCCCTAGAGGGATTTCTAGGTCCCTAGAGGGATTTCTATGTCCCTAGAGAGAGAGATTTCTATGTCCCTAGAGGGATAGATTTCTATGTCCCTAGAGGGATTTCTATGTCCCAAGAGGGATTTCTATGTCCCTAGAGGGATAGATTTCTCTGTCCCTAGAGGGATTTCTATGTCCCTAGAGGGATTTCTATGTCCCAAGAGGGATTTCTATGTCCCTAGAGGGATAGATTTCTATGTCCCTAGAGGGATTTCTATGTCCCTAGAGGGATTTCTATGTCCCAAGAGGGATTTCTATGTCCCTAGAGGGATTTCTATGTCCCTAGAGGGATAGATTTCTATGTCCCTAGAGGGATTTCTATGTCCCAAGAGGGATAGATTTCTATGTCCCTAGAGGGATTTCTATGTCCCAAGAGGGATTTCTATGTCCCAAGAGGGATTTCTATGTCCCTAGAGGGATAGATTTCTATGTCCCTAGAGGGATTTCAATGTCCCAAGAGGGATTTCTATGTCCCAAGAGGGATTTCTATGTCCCTAGACGGATTTCTATGTCCCTAGAGGGATAGATTTCTATGTCCCTAGAGGGATTTCTATGTCCCTAGAGGGATTTCTATGTCCCAAGAGGGATTTCTATGTCCCAAGAGGGATTTCTATGTCCCTAGAGGGATAGATTTCTATGTCCCTAGAGGGATTTCAATGTCCCTAGAGGGATTTCTATGTCCCAAGAGGGATTTCTATGTCCCAAGAGGGATTTCTATGTCCCTAGAGGGATTTCTATGTCCCTAGAGGGATAGATTTCTATGTCCCTAGAGGGATTTCTAGGTCCCTAGAGGGATTTCTATGTCCCTAGAGGGATAGATTTCTATGTCCCTAGAGGGATTTCTAGGTCCCTAGAGGGATTTCTATGTCCCTAGAGGGATAGATTTCTATGTCCCTAGAGGGATTTCTATGTCCCTAGAGGGATTTCTCTGTCCCAAGAGGGATTTCTATGTCCCTAGAGGGATAGATTTCTATGTCCCAAGAGGGATTTCTATGTCCCTAGAGGGATTTCTATGTCGCTAGAGGGATTTCTAGGTCGCTAGAGGGATTTCTATGTCCCTAGAGGGATTTCTAGGTCCCTAGAGGGATAGATTTCTATGTCCCTAGAGGGATTTCTATGTCCCAAGAGGGATTTCTATGTCCCAAGAGGGATTTCTATGTCCCTAGAGGGATAGATTTCTATGTCCCTAGAGGGATTTCAATGTCCCTAGAGGGATTTCTATGTCCCAAGAGGGATTTCTATGTCCCTAGAGGGATAGATTTCTATGTCCCTAGAGGGATTTCTATGTCCCTAGAGGGATTTCTAGGTCCCTAGAGGGATTTCTATGTCCCTAGAGAGAGAGATTTCTATGTCCCTAGAGGGATTTCTATGTCGCTAGAGGGATTTCTAGGTCGCTAGAGGGATTTCAATGTCCCTAGAGGGTTTTCTAGGTCCCTAGAGGGATTTCTATGTCCCTAGAGGGATAGATTTCTATGTCCCTAGAGGGATTTCTATGTCCCTAGAGGGATTTCTAGGTCCCTAGAGGGATAGATTTCTATGTCCCTAGAGGGATTTCTATGTCCCTAGAGGGATTTCTATGTCGCTAGAGGGATTTCTAGGTCCCTAGAGGGATAGATTTCTATGTCCCTAGAGGGATTTCTATGTCCCTAGAGGGATTTCAATGTCCCTAGAGGGATTTCTAGGTCCCTAGAGGGATTTCTATGTCCCTAGAGGGATAGATTTCTATGTCCCAAGAGGGATTTCTATGTCCCTAGAGGGATAGATTTCTATGTCCCTAGAGGGATTTCAATGTCCCTAGAGGGATTTCTATGTCCCAAGAGGGATTTCTATGTCCCTAGAGGGATTTCTAGGTCCCTAGAGGGATTTCTAGGTCCCTAGAGGGATTTCTATGTCCCTAGAGGGATAGATTTCTATGTCCCTAGAGGGATTTCTATGTCCCTAGAAGGATTTCTAGGTCGCTAGAGGGATTTCTCTGTCCCAAGAGGGATTTCTATGTCCCTAGAGGGATAGATTTCTATGTCCCAAGAGGGATTTCTATGTCCCTAGAGGGATTTCTATGTCGCTAGAGGGATTTCTAGGTCGCTAGAGGGATTTCTATGTCCCTAGAGGGATAGATTTCTATGTCCCTAGAGGGATTTCTATGTCCCAAGAGGGATTTCTATGTCCCAAGAGGGATTTCTATGTCCCTAGAGGGATAGATTTCTATGTCCCTAGAGGGATTTCAATGTCCCTAGAGGGATTTCTATGTCCCAAGAGGGATTTCTATGTCCCTAGAGGGATAGATTTCTATGTCCCTAGAGGGATTTCTATGTCCCTAGAGGGATTTCTAGGTCCCTAGAGGGATTTCTATGTCCCTAGAGAGAGAGATTTCTATGTCCCTAGAGGGATAGATTTCTATGTCCCTAGAGGGATTTCTATGTCCCAAGAGGGATTTCTATGTCCCTAGAGGGATAGATTTCTCTGTCCCTAGAGGGATTTCTATGTCCCTAGAGGGATTTCTATGTCCCAAGAGGGATTTCTATGTCCCTAGAGGGATAGATTTCTATGTCCCTAGAGGGATTTCTATGTCCCTAGAGGGATTTCTATGTCCCAAGAGGGATTTCTATGTCCCTAGAGGGATTTCTATGTCCCTAGAGGGATAGATTTCTATGTCCCTAGAGGGATTTCTATGTCCCAAGAGGGATAGATTTCTATGTCCCTAGAGGGATTTCTATGTCCCAAGAGGGATTTCTATGTCCCAAGAGGGATTTCTATGTCCCTAGAGGGATAGATTTCTATGTCCCTAGAGGGATTTCAATGTCCCAAGAGGGATTTCTATGTCCCAAGAGGGATTTCTATGTCCCTAGAGGGATTTCTATGTCCCTAGAGGGATAGATTTCTATGTCCCTAGAGGGATTTCTATGTCCCTAGAGGGATTTCTATGTCCCAAGAGGGATTTCTATGTCCCAAGAGGGATTTCTATGTCCCTAGAGGGATAGATTTCTATGTCCCTAGAGGGATTTCAATGTCCCTAGAGGGATTTCTATGTCCCAAGAGGGATTTCTATGTCCCAAGAGGGATTTCTATGTCCCTAGAGGGATTTCTATGTCCCTAGAGGGATAGATTTCTATGTCCCTAGAGGGATTTCTAGGTCCCTAGAGGGATTTCTATGTCCCTAGAGGGATAGATTTCTATGTCCCTAGAGGGATTTCTATGTCCCTAGAGGGATTTCTATGTCCCAAGAGGGATTTCTATGTCCCTAGAGGGATAGATTTCTATGTCCCTAGAGGGATTTCTATGTCCCTAGAGGGATTTCTAGGTCCCTAGAGAGAGAGATTTCTATGTCCTTAGAGGGATTTCTATGTCGCTAGAGGGATTTCTAGGTCCCTAGAGGGATTTCTATGTCCCAGAGGGATTTCTAGGTCCCTAGAGGGATTTCTATGTCCCTAGAGGGATAGATTTCTATGTCCCTAGAGGGATTTCTATGTCCCTAGAGGGATTTCTATGTCCCAAGAGGGATTTCTATGTCCCTAGAGGGATAGATTTCTATGTCCCTAGAGGGATTTCTATGTCCCTAGAGGGATTTCTCTGTCCCAAGAGGGATTTCTATGTCCCTAGAGGGATAGATTTCTATGTCCCAAGAGGGATTTCTATGTCCCTAGAGGGATTTCTATGTCGCTAGAGGGATTTCTAGGTCGCTAGAGGGATTTCTATGTCCCTAGAGGGATTTCTAGGTCCCTAGAGGGATAGATTTCTATGTCCCTAGAGGGATTTCTATGTCCCAAGAGGGATTTCTATGTCCCAAGAGGGATTTCTATGTCACTAGAGGGATAGATTTCTATGTCCCTAGAGGGATTTCAATGTCCCTAGAGGGATTTCTATGTCCCAAGAGGGATTTCTATGTCCCTAGAGGGATAGATTTCTATGTCCCTAGAGGGATTTCTATGTCCCTAGAGGGATTTCTAGGTCCCTAGAGGGATTTCTATGTCCCTAGAGAGAGAGATTTCTATGTCCCTAGAGGGATTTCTATGTCGCTAGAGGGATTTCTAGGTCGCTAGAGGGATTTCAATGTCCCTAGAGGGATTTCTAGGTCCCTAGAGGGATTTCTATGTCCCTAGAGGGATAGATTTCTATGTCCCTAGAGGGATTTCTATGTCCCTAGACGGATTTCTAGGTCCCTAGAGGGATAGATTTCTATGTCCCTAGAGGGATTTCTATGTCCCTAGAGGGATTTCTATGTCGCTAGAGGGATTTCTAGGTCTCTAGAGGGATAGATTTCTATGTCCCTAGAGGGATTTCTATGTCCCTAGAGGGATTTCAATGTCCCTAGAGGGATTTCTAGGTCCCTAGAGGGATTTCTATGTCCCTAGAGGGATAGATTTCTATGTCCCTAGAGGGATTTCAATGTCCCTAGAGGGATTTCTATGTCCCAAGAGGGATTTCTATGTCCCAAGAGGGATTTCTATGTCCCTAGAGGGATTTCTATGTCCCAAGAGGGATAGATTTCTATGTCCCTAGAGGGATTTCTAGGTCCCTAGAGGGATTTCTATGTCCCTAGAGGGATAGATTTCTATGTCCCTAGAGGGATTTCTATGTCCCTAGAGGGATTTCTATGTCCCAAGAGGGATTTCTATGTCCCTAGAGGGATAGATTTCTATGTCCCTAGAGGGATTTCTATGTCCCTAGAGGGATTTCTAGGTCCCTAGAGAGAGAGATTTCTATGTCCTTAGAGGGATTTCTATGTCGCTAGAGGGATTTCTAGGTCCCTAGAGGGATTTCTATGTCCCAGAGGGATTTCTAGGTCCCTAGAGGGATTTCTATGTCCCTAGAGGGATAGATTTCTATGTCCCTAGAGGGATTTCTATGTCCCTAGAGGGATAGATTTCTATGTCCCTAGAGGGATTTCTATGTCCCTAGAGGGATTTCTAGGTCCCTAGAGGGATTTCTATGTCCCTAGAGAGAGAGTTTTCTATGTCCCTAGAGGGATAGATTTCTATGTCCCTAGAGGGATTTCTATGTCCCAAGAGGGATTTCTATGTCCCTAGAGGGATAGATTTCTCTGTCCCTAGAGGGATTTCTATGTCCCTAGAGGGATTTCTATGTCCCAAGAGGGATTTCTATGTCCCTAGAGGGATAGATTTCTATGTCCCTAGAGGGATTTCTATGTCCCTAGAGGGATTTCTATGTCCCAAGAGGGATTTCTATGTCCCTAGAGGGATTTCTATGTCCCTAGAGGGATAGATTTCTATGTCCCTAGAGGGATTTCTATGTCCCAAGAGGGATAGATTTCTATGTCCCTAGAGGGATTTCTATGTCCCAAGAGGGATTTCTATGTCCCAAGAGGGATTTCTATGTCCCTAGAGGGATAGATTTCTATGTCCCTAGAGGGATTTCAATGTCCCAAGAGGGATTTCTATGTCCCAAGAGGGATTTCTATGTCCCTAGAGGGATTTCTATGTCCCTAGAGGGATAGATTTCTATGTCCCTAGAGGGATTTCTATGTCCCTAGAGGGATTTCTATGTCCCAAGAGGGATTTCTATGTCCCAAGAGGGATTTCTATGTCCCTAGAGGGATAGATTTCTATGTCCCTAGAGGGATTTCAATGTCCCTAGAGGGATTTCTATGTCCCAAGAGGGATTTCTATGTCCCAAGAGGGATTTCTATGTCCCTAGAGGGATTTCTATGTCCCTAGAGGGATAGATTTCTATGTCCCTAGAGGGATTTCTAGGTCCCTAGAGGGATTTCTATGTCCCTAGAGGGATAGATTTCTATGTCCCTAGAGGGATTTCTATGTCCCTAGAGGGATTTCTATGTCCCAAGAGGGATTTCTATGTCCCTAGAGGGATAGATTTCTATGTCCCTAGAGGGATTTCTATGTCCCTAGAGGGATTTCTAGGTCCCTAGAGAGAGAGATTTCAATGTCCTTAGAGGGATTTCTATGTCGCTAGAGGGATTTCTAGGTCCCTAGAGGGATTTCTATGTCCCAGAGGGATTTCTAGGTCCCTAGAGGGATTTCTATGTCCCTAGAGGGATAGATTTCTATGTCCCTAGAGGGATTTCTATGTCCCTAGAGGGATTTCTATGTCCCAACAGGGATTTCTATGTCCCTAGAGGGATAGATTTCTATGTCCCTAGAGGGATTTCTATGTCCCTAGAGGGATTTCTCTGTCCCAAGAGGGATTTCTATGTCCCTAGAGGGATAGATTTCTATGTCCCAAGAGGGATTTCTATGTCCCTAGAGGGATTTCTATGTCGCTAGAGGGATTTCTAGGTCGCTAGAGGGATTTCTATGTCCCTAGAGGGATTTCTAGGTCCCTAGAGGGATAGATTTCTATGTCCCTAGAGGGATTTCTATGTCCCAAGAGGGATTTCTATGTCCCAAGAGGGATTTCTATGTCCCTAGAGGGATAGATTTCTATGTCCCTAGAGGGATTTCAATGTCCCTAGAGGGATTTCTATGTCCCAAGAGGGATTTCTATGTCCCTAGAGGGATAGATTTCTATGTCCCTAGAGGGATTTCTATGTCCCTAGAGGGATTTCTAGGTCCCTAGAGGGATTTCTATGTCCCTAGAGAGAGAGATTTCTATGTCCCTAGAGGGATTTCTATGTCGCTAGAGGGATTTCTAGGTCGCTAGAGGGATTTCTATGTCCCTAGAGGGATAGATTTCTATGTCCCTAGAGGGATTTCTATGTCCCTAGAGGGATTTCTAGGTCCCTAGAGGGATAGATTTCTATGTCCCTAGAGGGATTTCTATGTCCCTAGAGGGATTTCTATGTCGCTAGAGGGATTTCTAGGTCTCTAGAGGGATAGATTTCTATGTCCCTAGAGGGATTTCTATGTCCCTAGAGGGATTTCAATGTCCCTAGAGGGATTTCTAGGTCCCTAGAGGGATTTCTATGTCCCTAGAGGGATAGATTTCTATGTCCCTAGAGGGATTTCAATGTCCCTAGAGGGATTTCTATGTCCCAAGAGGGATTTCTATGTCCCAAGAGGGATTTCTATGTCCCTAGAGGGATTTCTATGTCCCAAGAGGGATAGATTTCTATGTCCCTAGAGGGATTTCTAGGTCCCTAGAGGGATTTCTATGTCCCTAGAGGGATAGATTTCTATGTCCCTAGAGGGATTTCTATGTCCCTAGAGGGATTTCTATGTCCCAAGAGGGATTTCTATGTCCCTAGAGGGATAGATTTCTATGTCCCTAGAGGGATTTCTATGTCCCTAGAGGGATTTCTAGGTCCCTAGAGAGAGAGATTTCTATGTCCTTAGAGGGATTTCTATGTCGCTAGAGGGATTTCTAGGTCCCTAGAGGGATTTCTATGTCCCAGAGGGATTTCTAGGTCCCTAGAGGGATTTCTATGTCCCTAGAGGGATAGATTTCTATGTCCCTAGAGGGATTTCTATGTCCCTAGAGGGATTTCTATGTCCCAAGTGGGATTTCTATGTCCCTAGAGGGATAGATTTCTATGTCCCTAGAGGGATTTCTATGTCCCTAGAGGGATTTCTCTGTCCCAAGAGGGATTTCTATGTCCCTAGAGGGATAGATTTCTATGTCCCAAGAGGGATTTCTATGTCCCTAGAGGGATTTCTATGTCGCTAGAGGGATTTCTAGGTCGCTAGAGGGATTTCTATGTCCCTAGAGGGATTTCTAGGTCCCTAGAGGGATAGATTTCTATGTCCCTAGAGGGATTTCTATGTCCCAAGAGGGATTTCTATGTCCCAAGAGGGATTTCTATGTCCCTAGAGGGATAGATTTCTATGTCCCTAGAGGGATTTCAATGTCCCTAGAGGGATTTCTATGTCCCAAGAGGGATTTCTATGTCCCTAGAGGGATAGATTTCTATGTCCCTAGAGGGATTTCTATGTCCCTAGAGGGATTTCTAGGTCGCTAGAGGGATTTCAATGTCCCTAGAGGGATTTCTAGGTCCCTAGAGGGATTTCTATGTCCCTAGAGGGATAGATTTCTATGTCCCTAGAGGGATTTCTATGTCCCTAGAGGGATTTCTAGGTCCCTAGAGGGATAGATTTCTATGTCCCTAGAGGGATTTCTATGTCCCTAGAGGGATTTCTATGTCGCTAGAGGGATTTCTAGGTCCCTAGAGGGATAGATTTCTATGTCCCTAGAGGGATTTCTATGTCCCTAGAGGGATTTCAATGTCCCTAGAGGGATTTCAATGTCCCTAGAGGGATTTCTAGGTCCCTAGAGGGATTTCTATGTCCCTAGAGGGATAGATTTCTATGTCCCAAGAGGGATTTCTATGTCCCTAGAGGGATAGATTTCTATGTCCCTAGAGGGATTTCAATGTCCCTAGAGGGATTTCTATGTCCCAAGAGGGATTTCTATGTCCCTAGAGGGATTTCTAGGTCCCTAGAGGGATTTCTAGGTCCCTAGAGGGATTTCTATGTCCCTAGAGGGATAGATTTCTATGTCCCTAGAGGGATTTCTATGTCCCTAGAAGGATTTCTAGGTCGCTAGAGGGATTTCTCTGTCCCAAGAGGGATTTCTATGTCCCTAGAAGGATAGATTTCTATGTCCCAAGAGGGATTTCTATGTCCCTAGAGGGATTTCTATGTCGCTAGAGGGATTTCTAGGTCGCTAGAGGGATTTCTATGTCCCTAGAGGGATTTCTAGGTCCCTAGAGGGATTTCTATGTCCCTAGAGGGATTTTTATGTCCCTAGAGGGATTTCTAGGTCCCCAGAGGGATTTCTAGGTCCCCAGAGGGATTTCTAGGTCCCTAGAGGGATTTCTAGGTCCCTAGAGGGATTTCTTGGTCCCTAGAGGGATTTCTTGGTCCCTAGAGGGATTTCTTGGTCCCTAGAGGGATTTCTAGGTCCCTAGAGGGATTTCTAGGTCCGTAGAGGGAGTTGTAGGGATTCTAGAGCGTGTTACAGGGTTTTGAGAGGGATATCTAGGGTTTTTTCAGTGATTTCTAGCTTCCTATAGAGATTTCTAGGTCCCTAGAGGGATTTCTTGGCCCCTAGAGAGATTTCTAGAGCGTGTTACAGGGTTTTGAGAGGGATATCATGGGTTTTTAGAGTGATTTCAAGGGTTTCTAAAGCGTTATCTTGGGTTTTGAGAGGGATATCTGGAGTTTTAGGAGGGATTTCTAGGTCCCTAGAGGGATTTCTAGGTCCCTAGAGGGATTTCTAGGTCCCTAGAGGGATTTCTAGGTCCCTAGAGGGATTTCTAGGTCCCTAGAGGGATTTATTGGCCCCTAGAGAGATTTCTAGGTCCCTAGAGGGATTTCTTGGTCCCTAGAGGGATTTCTAGGTCCGTAGAGGGAGTTGTAGGGATTCTAGAGCGTGTTACAGGGTTTTGAGAGGGATATCATGGGTTTTTAGAGTGATTTCAAGGGTTTCTAAAGCGTTATCTTGGGTTTTGAGAGGGATATCTGGAGTTTTAGGAGGGATTTCTAGGTCCCTAGAGGGATTTCTAGGTCCCTAGAGGGATTTCTAGGTCCCTAGAGGGATTTCTAGGTCCCTAGAGGGATTTCTAGGTCCGTAGAGGGAGTTGTAGGGATTCTAGAGCGTGTTACAGGGTTTTGAGAGGGATATCTAGGGTTTTTTCAGTGATTTCTAGCTTCCTATAGGGATTTCTTGGTCCCTAGAGGGATTTCTAGGTCCCTAGAGGGATTTCTAGGTCCCCAGAGGGATTTCTAGGTCCCCAGAGGGATTTCTTGGTCCCTAGAGGGATTTCTAGGTCCCTAGAGGGATTTCTAGGTCCCTAGAGGGATTTCTTGGTCCCTAGAGGGATTTCTAGGTCCCTAGAGAGATTTCTAGAGCGTGTTACAGGGTTTTGAGAGGGATATCATGGGTTTTTAGAGTGATTTCAAGGGTTTCTAAAGCGTTATCTTGGGTTTTGAGAGGGATATCTGGAGTTTTAGGAGGGATTTCTTGGTCCCTAGAGGGATTTCTTGGTCCCTAGAGGGATTTCTTGGTCCCTAGAGGGATTTCTTTGCCCCTAGAGAGATTTCTAGAGCGTGTTACAGGGTTTTGAGAGGGATATCATGGGTTTTTAGAGTGATTTCAAGGGTATCTAAAGCGTTATCTTGGGTTTTGAGAGGGATATCTGGAGTTTTAGGAGGGATTTCTAGGTCCCTAGAGTGATTTGTAGGGATTCTAGAGGGAGTTATAGGTCCCTAGAGGGCATTCTAGGTCCCTAGAGGGATTTCTATGTCCCTAGAGAGATTTTTATGTCCCTACAGGGATTTCTAGGTCCCTAGAGGGCATTCTAGGTCCCTAGAGGGCATTCTAGGTCCCTAGAAGGATTTCTATATCCCTAGAGGGATTTTTATGTCCCTAGAGGGCATTCTAGGTCCCTAGAGAGATTTCTATGTCCCTAGAGGGCATTCTAGGTCCCTAGAGGGATTTCTATGTCCCTAGAGGGATTTTTATGTCCCTACAGGGATTTCTAGGTCCCTAGAGGGATTTCTAGGTCCCTAGAGGGATTTCTTGGTCCCTAGAGGGATTTCTTGGTCCCTAGAGGGATTTCTAGGTCCCTAGAGGGATTTCTAGGTCCGTAGAGGGAGTTGTAGGGATTCTAGAGCGTGTTACAGGGTTTTGAGAGGGATATCTAGGGTTTTTTCAGTGATTTCTAGCTTCCTATAGAGATTTCTAGGTCCCTAGAGGGATTTCTTGGCCCCTAGAGAGATTTCTAGAGCGTGTTACAGGGTTTTGAGAGGGATATCATGGGTTTTTAGAGTGATTTCAAGGGTTTCTAAAGCGTTATCTTGGGTTTTGAGAGGGATATCTGGAGTTTTAGGAGGGATTTCTAGGTCCCTAGAGGGATTTCTAGGTCCCTAGAGGGATTTCTAGGTCCCTAGAGGGATTTCTAGGTCCCTAGAGAGATTTCTAGGTCCCTATAGGGATTTCTAGGTCCCTAGAGGGATTTCTTGGTCCCTAGAGGGATTTCTTGGCCCCTAGAGAGATTTCTTGGTCCCTAGAGGGATTTCTTGGTCCCTAGAGGGATTTCTAGGTCCCTAGAGGGATTTCTAGGTCCCCAGAGGGATTTCTAGGTCCCTAGAGGGATTTCTAGGTCCCTAGAGGGATTTCTATGTCCCTAGAGGGATTTTTATGTCCCTACAGGGATTTCTAGGTCCCTAGAGGGATTTCTATGTCCCTAGAGAGATTTCTAGAGCGTGTTACAGGGTTTTTTTGAGGGATATCATGGGTTTTTAGAGTGATTTCAAGGGTTTCTAAAGCGTTATCTTGGGTTTTGAGAGGGATATCTGGAGTTTTAGGAGGGATTTCTTGGTCCCTAGAGGGATTTCTTGGTCCCTAGAGGGATTTCTAGGTCCCTAGAGGGATTTCTTGGTCCCTAGAGGGATTTCTTGGTCCCTAGAGGGATTTCTTGGTCCCTAGAGGGATTTCTAGGTCCGTAGAGGGAGTTGTAGGGATTCTAGAGCGTGTTACAGGGTTTTGAGAGGGATATCATGGGTTTTTAGAGTGATTTCAAGGGTATCTAAAGCGTTATCTTGGGTTTTGAGAGGGATATCTAGGGTTTTTTCAGTGATTTCTAGCTTTCTATACAGATTTCTAGGTCCCTAGAGGGATTTCTTGGTCCCTAGAGAGATTTCTAGAGCGTGTTACAGGGTTTTGAGAGGGATATCTAGGGTTTTTTCAGTGATTTCTAGCTTCCTATACAGATTCCTAGGTCCCTAGAGGGATTTCTAGGTCCGTAGAGGGATTTCTAGGTCCCTAGAGGGATTTCTTGGTCCCTAGAGGGATTTCTTGGTCCCTAGAGGGATTTCTAGGTCCCTAGAGGGATTTCTAGGTCCCTAGAGGGATTTCTATGTCCCTAGAGGGATTTCTATGTCCCTAGAGGGATTTCTAGGTCCCCAGAGGGATTTCTAGGTCCCCAGAGGGATTTCTAGGTCCCTAGAGGGATTTCTGTGTCCCTAGAGAGATTTCTAGAGCGTGTTACAGGGTTTTGAGAGGGATATCATGGGTTTTTAGAGTGATTTCAAGGGTTTCTAAAGCGTTATCTTGGGTTTTGAGAGGGATATCTGGAGTTTTAGGAGGGATTTCTTGGTCCCTAGAGGGATTTCTTGGTCCCTAGAGGGATTTCTAGGTCCCTAGAGGGATTTCTAGGTCCCCAGAGGGATTTCTAGGTCCCCAGAGGGCATTCTAGGTCCCTAGAGGGATTTCTATGTCCCTAGAGGGATTTTTATGTCCCTACAGGGATTTCTAGGTCCCTAGAGGGATTTCTAGGTCCCTAGAGGGATTTCTATGTCCCTAGAGAGATTTCTAGAGCGTGTTACAGGGTTTTGAGAGGGATATCATGGGTTTTTAGAGTGATTTCAAGTGTTTCTAAAGCGTTATCTTGGGTTTTGAGAGGGATATCTGGAGTTTTAGGAGGGATTTCTTGGTCCCTAGAGGGATTTCTTGGTCCCTAGAGGGATTTCTAGGTCCCTAGAGGGATTTCTTGGCCCCTAGAGAGATTTCTAGGTCCCTAGAGGGATTTCTTGGTCCCTAGAGGGATTTCTAGGTCCCTAGAGGGATTTCTATGTCCCTAGAGGGATTTCTATGTCCCCAGAGGGATTTCTAGGTCCCTAGAGAGATAGATTTCTATGTCCCTAGAAGGATTTCTAGGTCCCTAGAGAGAGATTATTATGTCCCTAGAGGGATTTTTAGGTCCCTAGAGGGATTTCTATGTCCCTAGAGGGATTTCTATGTCCCCAGAGGGATTTCTAGGTCCCTAGAGAGATAGATTTCTATGTCCCTAGAGGGATTTCTAGGTCCCTAGAGGGATTTCTATGTCCCTAGAGGGATTTCTATGTCCCCAGAGGGATTTCTAGGTCCCTAGAGAGATAGATTTCTATGTCCCTAGAGGGATTTCTAGGTCCCTAGAGGGATTTCTATGTCCCTAGAGGGATATCTAGGTCCCTAGAGGGATTTCTATGTCCCTAGAGGGATTTCTAGGTCCCTAGAGGGATTTCTAGGTCCCTAGAGGGATTTCTATGTCCCTAGAGAGATTTCTAGAGCGTGTTACAGGGTTTTGAGAGGGATATCATGGGTTTTTAGAGTGATTTCAAGGGTTTCTAAAGCGTTATCTTGGGTTTTGAGAGGGATATCTGGAGTTTTAGGAGGGATTTCTTGGTCCCTAGAGGGATTTCTTGGTCCCTAGAGGGATTTCTTGGTCCCTAGAGGGATTTCTAGGTCCGTAGAGGGAGTTGTAGGGATTCTAGAGCGTGTTACAGGGTTTTGAGAGGGATATCATGGGTTTTTAGAGTGATTTCAAGGGTATCTAAAGCGTTATCTTGGGTTTTGAGAGGGATATCTAGGGTTTTTTCAGTGATTTCTAGCTTTCTATACAGATTTCTAGGTCCCTAGAGGGATTTCTTGGTCCCTAGAGAGATTTCTAGAGCGTGTTACAGGGTTTTGAGAGGGATATCTAGGGTTTTTTCAGTGATTTCTAGCTTCCTATACAGATTCCTAGGTCCCTAGAGGGATTTGTAGGTCCGTAGAGGGATTTTTAGGTCCCTAGAGGGATTTCTTGGTCCCTAGAGGGATTTCTTGGTCCCTAGAGGGATTTCTAGGTCCCTAGAGGGATTTCTAGGTCCCTAGAGGGATTTCTATGTCCCTAGAGGGATTTCTATGTCCCTAGAGGGATTTCTAGGTCCCCAGAGGGATTTCTAGCTTCCTATAGAGATTTCTAGGTCCCTAGAGGGATTTCTTGGCCCCTAGAGAGATTTCTAGAGCGTGTTACAGGGTTTTGAGAGGGATATCATGGGTTTTTAGAGTGATTTCAAGGGTTTCTAAAGCGTTATCTTGGGTTTTGAGAGGGATATCTGGAGTTTTAGGAGGGATTTCTAGGTCCCTAGAGGGATTTCTAGGTCCCTAGAGGGATTTCTAGGTCCCTAGAGGGATTTCTAGGTCCCTAGAGAGATTTCTAGGTCCCTATAGGGATTTCTAGGTCCCTAGAGGGATTTCTTGGTCCCTAGAGGGATTTCTTGGCCCCTAGAGAGATTTCTTGGTCCCTAGAGGGATTTCTTGGTCCCTAGAGGGATTTCTAGGTCCCTAGAGGGATTTCTAGGTCCCCAGAGGGATTTCTAGGTCCCTAGAGGGATTTCTAGGTCTCTAGAGGGATTTCTATGTCCCTAGAGGGATTTTTATGTCCCTACAGGGATTTCTAGGTCCCTAGAGGGATTTCTATGTCCCTAGAGGGATTTTTATGTCCCTACAGGGATTTCTAGGTCCCTAGAAGGATTTCTATATCCCTAGAGGGATTTTTATGTCCCTAGAGGGCATTCTAGGTCCCTAGAGAGATTTCTATGTCCCTAGAGGGCATTCTAGTTCCCTAGAGGGATTTCTATGTCCCTAGAGGGATTTTTATGTCCCTACAGGGATTTCTAGGTCCCTAGAGGGATTTCTAGGTCCCTAGAGGGATTTCTTGGTCCCTAGAGGGATTTCTTGGTCCCTAGAGGGATTTCTAGGTCCCTAGAGGGATTTCTAGGTCCGTAGAGGGAGTTGTAGGGATTCTAGAGCGTGTTACAGGGTTTTGAGAGGGATATCTAGGGTTTTTTCAGTGATTTCTAGCTTCCTATAGAGATTTCTAGGTCCCTAGAGGGATTTCTTGGCCCCTAGAGAGATTTCTAGAGCGTGTTACAGGGTTTTGAGAGGGATATCATGGGTTTTTAGAGTGATTTCAAGGGTTTCTAAAGCGTTATCTTGGGTTTTGAGAGGGATATCTGGAGTTTTAGGAGGGATTTCTAGGTCCCTAGAGGGATTTCTAGGTCCCTAGAGGGATTTCTAGGTCCCTAGAGGGGTTTCTAGGTCCCTAGAGAGATTTCTAGGTCCCTACAGGGATTTCTAGGTCCCTAGAGGGATTTCTAGGTCCCTAGAGGGATTTCTTGGTCCCTAGAGGGATTTCTTGGTCCCTAGAGGGATTTCTAGGTCCCTAGAGGGATTTCTAGGTCCGTAGAGGGAGTTGTAGGGATTCTAGAGCGTGTTACAGGGTTTTGAGAGGGATATCTAGGGTTTTTTCAGTGATTTCTAGCTTCCTATAGAGATTTCTAGGTCCCTAGAGGGATTTCTTGGCCCCTAGAGAGATTTCTAGAGCGTGTTACAGGGTTTTGAGAGGGATATCATGGGTTTTTAGAGTGATTTCAAGGGTTTCTAAAGCGTTATCTTGGGTTTTGAGAGGGATATCTGGAGTTTTAGGAGGGATTTCTTGGTCCCTAGAGGGATTTCTTGGTCCCTAGAGGGATTTCTAGGTCCCTAGAGGGATTTCTAGGTCCCCAGAGGGATTTCTAGGTCCCCAGAGGGCATTCTAGGTCCCTAGAGGGATTTCTATGTCCCTAGAGGGATTTTTATGTCCCTACAGGGATTTCTAGGTCCCTAGAGGGATTTCTAGGTCCCTAGAGGGATTTCTATGTCCCTAGAGAGATTTCTAGAGCGTGTTACAGGGTTTTGAGAGGGATATCATGGGTTTTTAGAGTGATTTCAAGGGTTTCTAAAGCGTTATCTTGGGTTTTGAGAGGGATATCTGGAGTTTTAGGAGGGATTTCTTGGTCCCTAGAGGGATTTCTTGGTCCCTAGAGGGATTTCTAGGTCCCTAGAGGGATTTCTTGGCCCCTAGAGAGATTTCTAGGTCCCTAGAGGGATTTCTTGGTCCCTAGAGGGATTTCTAGGTCCCTAGAGGGATTTCTATGTCCCTAGAGGGATTTCTATGTCCCCAGAGGGATTTCTAGGTCCCTAGAGAGATAGATTTCTATGTCCCTAGAAGGATTTCTAGGTCCCTAGAGAGAGATTATTATGTCCCTAGAGGGATTTTTAGGTCCCTAGAGGGATTTCTATGTCCCTAGAGGGATTTCTATGTCCCCAGAGGGATTTCTAGGTCCCTAGAGAGATAGATTTCTATGTCCCTAGAGGGATTTCTAGGTCCCTAGAGGGATTTCTAGGTCCCTAGAGGGATTTCTTGGTCCCTAGAGGGATTTCTTGGTCCCTAGAGGGATTTCTAGGTCCCTAGAGGGATTTCTAGGTCCGTAGAGGGAGTTGTAGGGATTCTAGAGCGTGTTACAGGGTTTTGAGAGGGATATCTAGGGTTTTTTCAGTGATTTCTAGCTTCCTATAGAGATTTCTAGGTCCCTAGAGGGATTTCTTGGCCCCTAGAGAGATTTCTAGAGCGTGTTACAGGGTTTTGAGAGGGATATCATGGGTTTTTAGAGTGATTTCAAGGGTTTCTAAAGCGTTATCTTGGGTTTTGAGAGGGATATCTGGAGTTTTAGGAGGGATTTCTAGGTCCCTAGAGGGATTTCTAGGTCCCTAGAGGGATTTCTAGGTCCCTAGAGGGGTTTCTAGGTCCCTAGAGAGATTTCTAGGTCCCTACAGGGATTTCTAGGTCCCTAGAGGGATTTCTAGGTCCCTAGAGGGATTTCTTGGTCCCTAGAGGGATTTCTTGGTCCCTAGAGGGATTTCTAGGTCCCTAGAGGGATTTCTAGGTCCGTAGAGGGAGTTGTAGGGATTCTAGAGCGTGTTACAGGGTTTTGAGAGGGATATCTAGGGTTTTTTCAGTGATTTCTAGCTTCCTATAGAGATTTCTAGGTCCCTAGAGGGATTTCTTGGCCCCTAGAGAGATTTCTAGAGCGTGTTACAGGGTTTTGAGAGGGATATCATGGGTTTTTAGAGTGATTTCAAGGGTTTCTAAAGCGTTATCTTGGGTTTTGAGAGGGATATCTGGAGTTTTAGGAGGGATTTCTTGGTCCCTAGAGGGATTTCTTGGTCCCTAGAGGGATTTCTAGGTCCCTAGAGGGATTTCTAGGTCCCCAGAGGGATTTCTAGGTCCCCAGAGGGCATTCTAGGTCCCTAGAGGGATTTCTATGTCCCTAGAGGGATTTTTATGTCCCTACAGGGATTTCTAGGTCCCTAGAGGGATTTCTAGGTCCCTAGAGGGATTTCTATGTCCCTAGAGAGATTTCTAGAGCGTGTTACAGGGTTTTGAGAGGGATATCATGGGTTTTTAGAGTGATTTCAAGGGTTTCTAAAGCGTTATCTTGGGTTTTGAGAGGGATATCTGGAGTTTTAGGAGGGATTTCTTGGTCCCTAGAGGGATTTCTTGGTCCCTAGAGGGATTTCTAGGTCCCTAGAGGGATTTCTTGGCCCCTAGAGAGATTTCTAGGTCCCTAGAGGGATTTCTTGGTCCCTAGAGGGATTTCTAGGTCCCTAGAGGGATTTCTATGTCCCTAGAGGGATTTCTATGTCCCCAGAGGGATTTCTAGGTCCCTAGAGAGATAGATTTCTATGTCCCTAGAAGGATTTCTAGGTCCCTAGAGAGAGATTATTATGTCCCTAGAGGGATTTTTAGGTCCCTAGAGGGATTTCTATGTCCCTAGAGGGATTTCTATGTCCCCAGAGGGATTTCTAGGTCCCTAGAGAGATAGATTTCTATGTCCCTAGAGGGATTTCTAGGTCCCTAGAGGGATTTCTATGTCCCTAGAGGGATTTCTATGTCCCCAGAGGGATTTCTAGGTCCCTAGAGAGATAGATTTCTATGTCCCTAGAGGGATTTCTAGGTCCCTAGAGGGATTTCTATGTCCCTAGAGGGATTTCTAGGTCCCTAGAGGGATTTCTATGTCCCTAGAGGGATTTCTAGGTCCCTAGAGGGATTTCTAGGTCCCTAGAGGGATTTCTATGTCCCTAGAGAGATTTCTAGAGCGTGTTACAGGGTTTTGAGAGGGATATCATGGGTTTTTAGAGTGATTTCAAGGGTTTCTAAAGCGTTATCTTGGGTTTTGAGAGGGATATCTGGAGTTTTAGGAGGGATTTCTTGGTCCCTAGAGGGATTTCTTGGTCCCTAGAGGGATTTCTTGGTCCCTAGAGGGATTTCTAGGTCCGTAGAGGGAGTTGTAGGGATTCTAGAGCGTGTTACAGGGTTTTGAGAGGGATATCATGGGTTTTTAGAGTGATTTCAAGGGTATCTAAAGCGTTATCTTGGGTTTTGAGAGGGATATCTAGGGTTTTTTCAGTGATTTCTAGCTTTCTATACAGATTTCTAGGTCCCTAGAGGGATTTCTTGGTCCCTAGAGAGATTTCTAGAGCGTGTTACAGGGTTTTGAGAGGGATATCTAGGGTTTTTTCAGTGATTTCTAGCTTCCTATACAGATTCCTAGGTCCCTAGAGGGATTTGTAGGTCCGTAGAGGGATTTTTAGGTCCCTAGAGGGATTTCTTGGTCCCTAGAGGGATTTCTTGGTCCCTAGAGGGATTTCTAGGTCCCTAGAGGGATTTCTAGGTCCCTAGAGGGATTTCTATGTCCCTAGAGGGATTTCTATGTCCCTAGAGGGATTTCTAGGTCCCCAGAGGGATTTCTAGCTTCCTATAGAGATTTCTAGGTCCCTAGAGGGATTTCTTGGCCCCTAGAGAGATTTCTAGAGCGTGTTACAGGGTTTTGAGAGGGATATCATGGGTTTTTAGAGTGATTTCAAGGGTTTCTAAAGCGTTATCTTGGGTTTTGAGAGGGATATCTGGAGTTTTAGGAGGGATTTCTAGGTCCCTAGAGGGATTTCTAGGTCCCTAGAGGGATTTCTAGGTCCCTAGAGGGATTTCTAGGTCCCTAGAGAGATTTCTAGGTCCCTATAGGGATTTCTAGGTCCCTAGAGGGATTTCTTGGTCCCTAGAGGGATTTCTTGGCCCCTAGAGAGATTTCTTGGTCCCTAGAGGGATTTCTTGGTCCCTAGAGGGATTTCTAGGTCCCTAGAGGGATTTCTAGGTCCCCAGAGGGATTTCTAGGTCCCTAGAGGGATTTCTAGGTCCCTAGAGGGATTTCTATGTCCCTAGAGGGATTTTTATGTCCCTACAGGGATTTCTAGGTCCCTAGAGGGATTTCTATGTCCCTAGAGGGATTTTTATGTCCCTACAGGGATTTCTAGGTCCCTAGAAGGATTTCTACATCCCTAGAGGGATTTTTATGTCCCTAGAGGGCATTCTAGGTCCCTAGAGAGATTTCTATGTCCCTAGAGGGCATTCTAGGTCCCTAGAGGGATTTCTATGTCCCTAGAGGGATTTTTATGTCCCTACAGGGATTTCTAGGTCCCTAGAGGGATTTCTAGGTCCCTAGAGGGATTTCTTGGTCCCTAGAGGGATTTCTTGGTCCCTAGAGGGATTTCTATGTCCCTAGAGGGATTTCTAGGTCCCTAGAGAGATAGATTTCTATGTCCCTAGAGGGATTTCTAGGTCCCTAGAGGGATTTCTATGTCCCTAGAGGGATTTCTATGTCCCCAGAGGGATTTCTAGGTCCCTAGAGAGATAGATTTCTATGTCCCTAGAGGGATTTCTAGGTCCCTAGAGGGATTTCTATGTCCCTAGAGGGATTTCTAGGTCCCTAGAGGGATTTCTATGTCCCTAGAGGGATTTCTAGGTCCCTAGAGGGATTTCTAGGTCCCTAGAGGGATTTCTATGTCCCTAGAGAGATTTCTAGAGCGTGTTACAGGGTTTTGAGAGGGATATCATGGGTTTTTAGAGTGATTTCAAGGGTTTCTAAAGCGTTATCTTGGGTTTTGAGAGGGATATCTGGAGTTTTAGGAGGGATTTCTTGGTCCCTAGAGGGATTTCTTGGTCCCTAGAGGGATTTCTTGGTCCCTAGAGGGATTTCTAGGTCCGTAGAGGGAGTTGTAGGGATTCTAGAGCGTGTTACAGGGTTTTGAGAGGGATATCATGGGTTTTTAGAGTGATTTCAAGGGTATCTAAAGCGTTATCTTGGGTTTTGAGAGGGATATCTAGGGTTTTTTCAGTGATTTCTAGCTTTCTATACAGATTTCTAGGTCCCTAGAGGGATTTCTTGGTCCCTAGAGAGATTTCTAGAGCGTGTTACAGGGTTTTGAGAGGGATATCTAGGGTTTTTTCAGTGATTTCTAGCTTCCTATACAGATTCCTAGGTCCCTAGAGGGATTTGTAGGTCCGTAGAGGGATTTTTAGGTCCCTAGAGGGATTTCTTGGTCCCTAGAGGGATTTCTTGGTCCCTAGAGGGATTTCTAGGTCCCTAGAGGGATTTCTAGGTCCCTAGAGGGATTTCTATGTCCCTAGAGGGATTTCTATGTCCCTAGAGGGATTTCTAGGTCCCCAGAGGGATTTCTAGCTTCCTATAGAGATTTCTAGGTCCCTAGAGGGATTTCTTGGCCCCTAGAGAGATTTCTAGAGCGTGTTACAGGGTTTTGAGAGGGATATCATGGGTTTTTAGAGTGATTTCAAGGGTTTCTAAAGCGTTATCTTGGGTTTTGAGAGGGATATCTGGAGTTTTAGGAGGGATTTCTAGGTCCCTAGAGGGATTTCTAGGTCCCTAGAGGGATTTCTAGGTCCCTAGAGGGATTTCTAGGTCCCTAGAGAGATTTCTAGGTCCCTATAGGGATTTCTAGGTCCCTAGAGGGATTTCTTGGTCCCTAGAGGGATTTCTTGGCCCCTAGAGAGATTTCTTGGTCCCTAGAGGGATTTCTTGGTCCCTAGAGGGATTTCTAGGTCCCTAGAGGGATTTCTAGGTCCCCAGAGGGATTTCTAGGTCCCTAGAGGGATTTCTAGGTCCCTAGAGGGATTTCTATGTCCCTAGAGGGATTTTTATGTCCCTACAGGGATTTCTAGGTCCCTAGAGGGATTTCTATGTCCCTAGAGGGATTTTTATGTCCCTACAGGGATTTCTAGGTCCCTAGAAGGATTTCTATATCCCTAGAGGGATTTTTATGTCCCTAGAGGGCATTCTAGGTCCCTAGAGAGATTTCTATGTCCCTAGAGGGCATTCTAGGTCCCTAGAGGGATTTCTATGTCCCTAGAGGGATTTTTATGTCCCTACAGGGATT
This sequence comes from Troilus luridus, assembly GCA_964056705.1. Classification (NCBI taxonomy): domain Eukaryota; kingdom Metazoa; phylum Arthropoda; class Insecta; order Hemiptera; family Pentatomidae; genus Troilus; species Troilus luridus. The sequence continues at coordinate 1,274,518 of CAXKTH010000067.1, forward strand.
TCTAGGTCCCTAGAGGGATTTCTAGGTCCCTAGAGGGATTTCTTGGTCCCTAGAGGGATTTCTTGGTCCCTAGAGGGATTTCTAGGTCCCTAGAGGGATTTCTAGGTCCGTAGAGGGAGTTGTAGGGATTCTAGAGCGTGTTACAGGGTTTTGAGAGGGATATCTAGGGTTTTTTCAGTGATTTCTAGCTTCCTATAGAGATTTCTAGGTCCCTAGAGGGATTTCTTGGCCCCTAGAGAGATTTCTAGAGCGTGTTACAGGGTTTTGAGAGGGATATCATGGGTTTTTAGAGTGATTTCAAGGGTTTCTAAAGCGTTATCTTGGGTTTTGAGAGGGATATCTGGAGTTTTAGGAGGGATTTCTAGGTCCCTAGAGGGATTTCTAGGTCCCTAGAGGGATTTCTAGGTCCCTAGAGGGGTTTCTAGGTCCCTAGAGAGATTTCTAGGTCCCTACAGGGATTTCTAGGTCCCTAGAGGGATTTCTAGGTCCCTAGAGGGATTTCTTGGTCCCTAGAGGGATTTCTTGGTCCCTAGAGGGATTTCTAGGTCCCTAGAGGGATTTCTAGGTCCGTAGAGGGAGTTGTAGGGATTCTAGAGCGTGTTACAGGGTTTTGAGAGGGATATCTAGGGTTTTTTCAGTGATTTCTAGCTTCCTATAGAGATTTCTAGGTCCCTAGAGGGATTTCTTGGCCCCTAGAGAGATTTCTAGAGCGTGTTACAGGGTTTTGAGAGGGATATCATGGGTTTTTAGAGTGATTTCAAGGGTTTCTAAAGCGTTATCTTGGGTTTTGAGAGGGATATCTGGAGTTTTAGGAGGGATTTCTTGGTCCCTAGAGGGATTTCTTGGTCCCTAGAGGGATTTCTAGGTCCCTAGAGGGATTTCTAGGTCCCCAGAGGGATTTCTAGGTCCCCAGAGGGCATTCTAGGTCCCTAGAGGGATTTCTATGTCCCTAGAGGGATTTTTATGTCCCTACAGGGATTTCTAGGTCCCTAGAGGGATTTCTAGGTCCCTAGAGGGATTTCTATGTCCCTAGAGAGATTTCTAGAGCGTGTTACAGGGTTTTGAGAGGGATATCATGGGTTTTTAGAGTGATTTCAAGGGTTTCTAAAGCGTTATCTTGGGTTTTGAGAGGGATATCTGGAGTTTTAGGAGGGATTTCTTGGTCCCTAGAGGGATTTCTTGGTCCCTAGAGGGATTTCTAGGTCCCTAGAGGGATTTCTTGGCCCCTAGAGAGATTTCTAGGTCCCTAGAGGGATTTCTTGGTCCTTAGAGGGATTTCTAGGTCCCTAGAGGGATTTCTATGTCCCTAGAGGGATTTCTATGTCCCTAGAGGGATTTCTAGGTCCCTAGAGAGATAGATTTCTATGTCCCTAGAAGGATTTCTAGGTCCCTAGAGAGAGATTATTATGTCCCTAGAGGGATTTTTAGGTCCCTAGAGGGATTTCTATGTCCCTAGAGGGATTTCTATGTCCCCAGAGGGATTTCTAGGTCCCTAGAGAGATAGATTTCTATGTCCCTAGAGGGATTTCTAGGTCCCTAGAGGGATTTCTATGTCCCTAGAGGGATTTCTATGTCCCCAGAGGGATTTCTAGGTCCCTAGAGAGATAGATTTCTATGTCCCTAGAGGGATTTCTAGGTCCCTAGAGGGATTTCTATGTCCCTAGAGCGATTTCTAGGTCCCTAGAGGGATTTCTATGTCCCTAGAGGGATTTCTAGGTCCCTAGAGGGATTTCTAGGTCCCTAGAGGGATTTCTATGTCCCTAGAGAGATTTCTAGAGCGTGTTACAGGGTTTTGAGAGGGATATCATGGGTTTTTAGAGTGATTTCAAGGGTTTCTAAAGCGTTATCTTGGGTTTTGAGAGGGATATCTGGAGTTTTAGGAGGGATTTCTTGGTCCCTAGAGGGATTTCTTGGTCCCTAGAGGGATTTCTTGGTCCCTAGAGGGATTTCTAGGTCCGTAGAGGGAGTTGTAGGGATTCTAGAGCGTGTTACAGGGTTTTGAGAGGGATATCATGGGTTTTTAGAGTGATTTCAAGGGTATCTAAAGCGTTATCTTGGGTTTTGAGAGGGATATCTAGGGTTTTTTCAGTGATTTCTAGCTTTCTATACAGATTTCTAGGTCCCTAGAGGGATTTCTTGGTCCCTAGAGAGATTTCTAGAGCGTGTTACAGGGTTTTGAGAGGGATATCTAGGGTTTTTTCAGTGATTTCTAGCTTCCTATACAGATTCCTAGGTCCCTAGAGGGATTTGTAGGTCCGAAGAGGGATTTTTAGGTCCCTAGAGGGATTTCTTGGTCCCTAGAGGGATTTCTTGGTCCCTAGAGGGATTTCTAGGTCCCTAGAGGGATTTCTAGGTCCCTAGAGGGATTTCTATGTCCCTAGAGGGATTTCTATGTCCCTAGAGGGATTTCTAGGTCCCCAGAGGGATTTCTAGCTTCCTATAGAGATTTCTAGGTCCCTAGAGGGATTTCTTGGCCCCTAGAGAGATTTCTAGAGCGTGTTACAGGGTTTTGAGAGGGATATCATGGGTTTTTAGAGTGATTTCAAGGGTTTCTAAAGCGTTATCTTGGGTTTTGAGAGGGATATCTGGAGTTTTAGGAGGGATTTCTAGGTCCCTAGAGGGATTTCTAGGTCCCTAGAGGGATTTCTAGGTCCCTAGAGGGATTTCTAGGTCCCTAGAGAGATTTCTAGGTCCCTATAGGGATTTCTAGGTCCCTAGAGGGATTTCTTGGTCCCTAGAGGGATTTCTTGGCCCCTAGAGAGATTTCTTGGTCCCTAGAGGGATTTCTTGGTCCCTAGAGGGATTTCTAGGTCCCTAGAGGGATTTCTAGGTCCCCAGAGGGATTTCTAGGTCCCTAGAGGGATTTCTAGGTCCCTAGAGGGATTTCAATGTCCCTAGAGGGATTTTTATGTCCCTACAGGGATTTCTAGGTCCCTAGAGGGATTTCTATGTCCCTAGAGGGATTTTTATGTCCCTACAGGGATTTCTAGGTCCCTAGAAGGATTTCTATATCCCTAGAGGGATTTTTATGTCCCTAGAGGGCATTCTAGGTCCCTAGAGAGATTTCTATGTCCCTAGAGGGCATTCTAGGTCCCTAGAGGGATTTCTATGTCCCTAGAGGGATTTTTATGTCCCTACAGGGATTTCTAGGTCCCTAGAGGGATTTCTAGGTCCCTAGAGGGATTTCTTGGTCCCTAGAGGGATTTCTTGGTCCCTAGAGGGATTTCTAGGTCCCTAGAGGGATTTCTAGGTCCGTAGAGGGAGTTGTAGGGATTCTAGAGCGTGTTACAGGGTTTTGAGAGGGATATCTAGGGTTTTTTCAGTGATTTCTAGCTTCCTATAGAGATTTCTAGGTCCCTAGAGGGATTTCTTGGCCCCTAGAGAGATTTCTAGAGCGTGTTACAGGGTTTTGAGAGGGATATCATGGGTTTTTAGAGTGATTTCAAGGGTTTCTAAAGCGTTATCTTGGGTTTTGAGAGGGATATCTGGAGTTTTAGGAGGGATTTCTAGGTCCCTAGAGGGATTTCTAGGTCCCTAGAGGGATTTCTAGGTCCCTAGAGGGGTTTCTAGGTCCCTAGAGAGATTTCTAGGTCCCTACAGGGATTTCTAGGTCCCTAGAGGGATTTCTAGGTCCCTAGAGGGATTTCTTGGTCCCTAGAGGGATTTCTTGGTCCCTAGAGGGATTTCTAGGTCCCTAGAGGGATTTCTAGGTCCGTAGAGGGAGTTGTAGGGATTCTAGAGCGTGTTACAGGGTTTTGAGAGGGATATCTAGGGTTTTTTCAGTGATTTCTAGCTTCCTATAGAGATTTCTAGGTCCCTAGAGGGATTTCTTGGCCCCTAGAGAGATTTCTAGAGCGTGTTACAGGGTTTTGAGAGGGATATCATGGGTTTTTAGAGTGATTTCAAGGGTTTCTAAAGCGTTATCTTGGGTTTTGAGAGGGATATCTGGAGTTTTAGGAGGGATTTCTAGGTCCCTAGAGGGATTTCTAGGTCCCTAGAGGGATTTCTAGGTCCCTAGAGAGATTTCTAGGTCCCTATAGGGATTTCTAGGTCCCTAGAGGGATTTCTTGGTCCCTAGAGGGATTTCTTGGCCCCTAGAGAGATTTCTTGGTCCCTAGAGGGATTTCTTGGTCCCTAGAGGGATTTCTAGGTCCCTAGAGGGATTTCTAGGTCCCCAGAGGGATTTCTAGGTCCCTAGAGGGATTTCTAGGTCCCTAGAGGGATTTCTATGTCCCTAGAGGGATTTTTATGTCCCTACAGGGATTTCTAGGTCCCTAGAGGGATTTCTATGTCCCTAGAGAGATTTCTAGAGCGTGTTACAGGGTTTTTTTGAGGGATATCATGGGTTTTTAGAGTGATTTCAAGGGTTTCTAAAGCGTTATCTTGGGTTTTGAGAGGGATATCTGGAGTTTTAGGAGGGATTTCTTGGTCCCTAGAGGGATTTCTTGGTCCCTAGAGGGATTTCTAGGTCCCTAGAGGGATTTCTAGGTCCCTAGAGGGATTTCTATGTCCCTAGAGGGATTTCTAGGTCCCTAGAGGGATTTCTAGGTCCCTAGAGGGATTTCTATGTCCCTAGAGAGATTTCTAGAGCGTGTTACAGGGTTTTGAGAGGGATATCATGGGTTTTTAGAGTGATTTCAAGGGTTTCTAAAGCGTTATCTTGGGTTTGAGAGGGATATCTGGAGTTTTAGGAGGGATTTCTTGGTCCCTAGAGGGATTTCTTGGTCCCTAGAGGGATTTCTTGGTCCCTAGAGGGATTTCTAGGTCCGTAGAGGGAGTTGTAGGGATTCTAGAGCGTGTTACAGGGTTTTGAGAGGGATATCATGGGTTTTTAGAGTGATTTCAAGGGTATCTAAAGCGTTATCTTGGGTTTTGAGAGGGATATCTAGGGTTTTTTCAGTGATTTCTAGCTTTCTATACAGATTTCTAGGTCCCTAGAGGGATTTCTTGGTCCCTAGAGAGATTTCTAGAGCGTGTTACAGGGTTTTGAGAGGGATATCTAGGGTTTTTTCAGTGATTTCTAGCTTCCTATACAGATTCCTAGGTCCCTAGAGGGATTTCTAGGTCCGTAGAGGGATTTCTAGGTCCCTAGAGGGATTTCTTGGTCCCTAGAGGGATTTCTTGGTCCCTAGAGGGATTTCTAGGTCCCTAGAGGGATTTCTAGGTCCCTAGAGGGATTTCTATGTCCCTAGAGGGATTTCTATGTCCCTAGAGGGATTTCTAGGTCCCCAGAGGGATTTCTAGGTCCCCAGAGGGATTTCTAGGTCCCTAGAGGGATTTCTATGTCCCTAGAGAGATTTCTAGAGCGTGTTACAGGGTTTTGAGAGGGATATCATGGGTTTTTAGAGTGATTTCAAGGGTTTCTAAAGCGTTATCTTGGGTTTTGAGAGGGATATCTGGAGTTTTAGGAGGGATTTCTTGGTCCCTAGAGGGATTTCTTGGTCCCTAGAGGGATTTCTAGGTCCCTAGAGGGATTTCTAGGTCCCCAGAGGGATTTCTAGGTCCCCAGAGGGCATTCTAGGTCCCTAGAGGGATTTCTATGTCCCTAGAGGGATTTTTATGTCCCTACAGGGATTTCTAGGTCCCTAGAGGGATTTCTATGTCCCTAGAGAGATTTCTAGAGCGTGTTACAGGGTTTTGAGAGGGATATCATGGGTTTTTAGAGTGATTTCAAGGGTTTCTAAAGCGTTATCTTGGGTTTTGAGAGGGATATCTGGAGTTTTAGGAGGGATTTCTTGGTCCCTAGAGGGATTTCTTGGTCCCTAGAGGGATTTCTAGGTCCCTAGAGGGATTTCTTGGCCCCTAGAGAGATTTCTAGGTCCCTAGAGGGATTTCTAGGTCCCTAGAGGGATTTCTAGGTCCCTAGAGGGATTTCTAGGTCCCTAGAGGGATTTCTAGGTCCCTAGAGGGATTTCTATGTCCCTAGAGGGATTTCTATGTCCCCAGAGGGATTTCTAGGTCCCTAGAGAGATAGATTTCTATGTCCCTAGAAGGATTTCTAGGTCCCTAGAGAGAGATTATTATGTCCCTAGAGGGATTTTTAGGTCCCTAGAGGGATTTCTATGTCCCTAGAGGGATTTCTATGTCCCCAGAGGGATTTCTAGGTCCCTAGAGAGATAGATTTCTATGTCCCTAGAGGGATTTCTAGGTCCCTAGAGGGATTTCTATGTCCCTAGAGGGATTTCTATGTCCCCAGAGGGATTTCTAGGTCCCTAGAGAGATAGATTTCTATGTCCCTAGAGGGATTTCTAGGTCCCTAGAGGGATTTCTATGTCCCTAGAGGGATTTCTATGTCCCTAGAGGGATTTCTATGTCCCTAGAGGGATTTCTATATCCCCAGAGGGATTTCTAGGTCCCTAGAGGGATTTCTAGGTCCCTAGAGAGATAGATTTCTATGTCCCTAGAGGGATTTCAAGGTCCCTAGAGGGATTTCTATGTCCCCAGAGGGATTTCTATGTCCCTAGAGGGATTTCTATGTCCCTAGAGGGATTTCTAGGTCCCTAGGGAGAGAGATTATTATGTCCCTAGAGGGATTTCTAGGTCCCTAGAGGGATTTCTATGTCCCCAGAGGGATTTCTATGTCCCTAGAGGGATTTCTATGTCCCTAGAGGGATTTCTATGTCCCTAGAGAGAGAGATTTCTATGTCCCTAGAGAGATAGATTTCTATGTCCCTAGAGGGATTTCTAGGTCCCTAGAGGGATTTCTATGTCCCTAGAGGGATTTCTATGTCCCCAGAGGGATTTCTAGGTCCCTAGAGAGAGGGATTTCTAGGTCCCTAGAGGGAATTCTATGTCCTTAGAGGGATTTCTATGTCCCTAGAGGGATTTCTAGGTCCCCAGAGAGAGAGATTTCTATGTCCCTAGAGGGATTTCTAGGTCCCTAGAGGGATTTCTATGTCCCCAGAGGGATTTCTAGGTCCCTAGAGAGATAGATTTCTATGTCCCTAGAGGGATTTCTAGGTCCCTAGAGGGATTTCTATGTCCCTAGAGGGATTTCTAGGTCCCTAGAGAGATAGATTTCTATGTCCCTAGAGGGATTTCTAGGTCCCTAGAGGGATTTCTATGTCCCTAGAGGGATTTCTATATCCCCAGAGGGATTTCTAGGTCCCTAGAGGGATTTCTAGGTCCCTAGAGAGATAGATTTCTATGTCCCTAGAGGGATTTCTAGGTCCCTAGAGGGATTTCTATGTCCCTAGAGGGATTTCTATGTCCCCAGAGGGATTTCTAGGTCCCTAGAGAGATAGATTTCTATGTCCCTAGAAGGATTTCTAGGTCCCTAGAGAGAGATTATTATGTCCCTAGAGGGATTTTTAGGTCCCTAGAGGGATTTCTATGTCCCTAGAGGGATTTCTATGTCCCCAGAGGGATTTCTAGGTCCCTAGAGAGATAGATTTCTATGTCCCTAGAGGGATTTCTAGGTCCCTCGAGGGATTTCTATGTCCCTAGAGGGATTTCTATGTCCCCAGAGGGATTTCTAGGTCCCTAGAGAGATAGATTTCTATGTCCCTAGAGGGATTTCTAGGTCCCTAGAGGGATTTCTATGTCCCTAGAGGGATTTCTATGTCCCTAGAGGGATTTCTATATCCCCAGAGGGATTTCTAGGTCCCTAGAGGGATTTCTAGGTCCCTAGAGAGATAGATTTCTATGTCCCTAGAGGGATTTCAAGGTCCCTAGAGGGATTTCTATGTCCCCAGAGGGATTTCTATGTCCCTAGAGGGATTTCTATGTCCCTAGAGGGATTTCTAGGTCCCTAGAGAGAGAGATTATTATGTCCCTAGAGGGATTTCTAGGTCCCTAGAGGGATTTCTATGTCCCCAGAGGGATTTCTATGTCCCTAGAGGGATTTCTATGTCCCTAGAGGGATTTCTATGTCCCTAGAGAGAGAGATTTCTATGTCCCTAGAGAGATAGATTTCTATGTCCCTAGAGGGATTTCTAGGTCCCTAGAGGGATTTCTATGTCCCCAGAGGGATTTCTAGGTCCCTAGAAATCACTCTAAAAACCCATGATATCCCTCTCAAAACCCTGTAACACGCTCTAGAAATCTCTCTAGGGACCTAGAAATCCCTCTAGGGACCAAGAAATCCCTCTAGGGACCTAGAAATCCCTCTAGGGACCTAGAAATCCCTCTAGGGACCAAGAAATCCCTCTGGGGACCTAGAAATCCCTCTGGGGACCTAGAAATCCCTCTAGGGACCTAGAAATCCCTCTAGGGACCTAGAAATCCCTCTAGGGACCAAGAAATCCCTCTAGGGACCTAGAAATCCCTATAGGAAGCTAGAAATCACTGAAAAAACCCTAGATATCCCTCTCAAAACCCTGTAACACGCTCTAGAATCCCTACAACTCCCTCTACGGACCTAGAAATCCCTCTAGGGACCTAGAAATCCCTCTAGGGACCTAGAAATCCCTCTAGGGACCTAGAAATCCCTCTAGGGACCTAGAAATCCCTCTAGGGACCTAGAAATCCCTCTAGGGACCTAGAAATCCCTCCTAAAACTCCAGATATCCCTCTCAAAACCCAAGATAACGCTTTAGAAACCCTTGAAATCACTCTAAAAACCCATGATATCCCTCTCAAAACCCTGTAACACGCTCTAGAAATCTCTCTAGGGGCCAAGAAATCCCTCTAGGGACCTAGAAATCTCTATAGGAAGCTAGAAATCACTGAAAAAACCCTAGATATCCCTCTCAAAACCCTGTAACACGCTCTAGAATCCCTACAACTCCCTCTACGGACCTAGAAATCCTTCTAGGGACCTAGAAATCCCTCTAGGGACCAAGAAATCCCTCTAGGGACCTAGAAATCCCTCTAGGGACCTAGAAATCCCTCTAGGGACCTAGAAATCCCTCTGGGGACCTAGAAATCCCTCTGGGGACCTAGAAATCCCTCTAGGGACCTAGAAATCCCTCTAGGGACCAAGAAATCCCTCTAGGGACCAAGAAATCCCTCTAGGGACCAAGAAATCCCTCCTAAAACTCCAGATATCCCTCTCAAAACCAAAGATAACGCTTTAGAAACCCTTGAAATCACTGAAAAAACCCTAGATATCCCTCTCAAAACCCTGTAACACGCTCTAGAATCCCTACAACTCCCTCTACGGACCTAGAAATCCTTCTAGGTCCCTAGAGGGATTTCTATGTCCCCAGAGGACCTAGAATGCCCTCTAGGGACCTATAACTCCCTCTAGAATCCCTACAAATCACTCTAGGGACCTAGAAATCCCTCCTAAAACTCCAGATATCCCTCTCAAAACCCAAGATAACGCTTTAGATACCCTTGAAATCACTCTAAAAACCCATGATATCCCTCTCAAAACCCTGTAACACGCTCTAGAAATCTCTCTAGGGACCTAGAAATCCCTCTAGGGACCAAGAAATCCCTCTAGGGACCTAGAAATCCCTCTAGGGACCTAGAAATCCCTCTAGGGACCAAGAAATCCCTCTGGGGACCTAGAAATCCCTCTGGGGACCTAGAAATCCCTCTAGGGACCTAGAAATCCCTCTAGGGACCTAGAAATCCCTCTAGGGACCAAGAAATCCCTCTAGGGACCTAGAAATCCCTATAGGAAGCTAGAAATCACTGAAAAAACCCTAGATATCCCTCTCAAAACCCTGTAACACGCTCTAGAATCCCTACAACTCCCTCTACGGACCTAGAAATCCCTCTAGGGACCTAGAAATCCCTCTAGGGACCTAGAAATCCCTCTAGGGACCTAGAAATCCCTCTAGGGACCTAGAAATCCCTCTAGGGACCTAGAAATCCCTCTAGGGACCTAGAAATCCCTCCTAAAACTCCAGATATCCCTCTCAAAACCCAAGATAACGCTTTAGAAACCCTTGAAATCACTCTAAAAACCCATGATATCCCTCTCAAAACCCTGTAACACGCTCTAGAAATCTCTCTAGGGGCCAAGAAATCCCTCTAGGGACCTAGAAATCTCTATAGGAAGCTAGAAATCACTGAAAAAACCCTAGATATCCCTCTCAAAACCCTGTAACACGCTCTAGAATCCCTACAACTCCCTCTACGGACCTAGAAATCCTTCTAGGGACCTAGAAATCCCTCTAGGGACCAAGAAATCCCTCTAGGGACCTAGAAATCCCTCTAGGGACCTAGAAATCCCTCTAGGGACCTAGAAATCCCTCTGGGGACCTAGAAATCCCTCTGGGGACCTAGAAATCCCTCTAGGGACCTAGAAATCCCTCTAGGGACCAAGAAATCCCTCTAGGGACCAAGAAATCCCTCTAGGGACCAAGAAATCCCTCCTAAAACTCCAGATATCCCTCTCAAAACCAAAGATAACGCTTTAGAAACCCTTGAAATCACTGAAAAAACCCTAGATATCCCTCTCAAAACCCTGTAACACGCTCTAGAATCCCTACAACTCCCTCTACGGACCTAGAAATCCCTCTAGGGACCTAGAAATCCCTCTAGGGACCAAGAAATCCTTCTAGGGACCTAGAATGCCCTCTAGGGACCTAGAATGCCCTCTAGGGACCTAGAAATCCCTGTAGGGACATAAAAATCCCTCTAGGGACATAGAAATCCCTCTAGGGACCTAGAATGCCCTCTAGGGACCTATAACTCCCTCTAGAATCCCTACAAATCACTCTAGGGACCTAGAAATCCCTCCTAAAACTCCAGATATCCCTCTCAAAACCCAAGATAACGCTTTAGATACCCTTGAAATCACTCTAAAAACCCATGATATCCCTCTCAAAACCCTGTAACACGCTCTAGAAATCTCTCTAGGGGCAAAGAAATCCCTCTAGGGACCAAGAAATCCCTCTAGGGACCAAGAAATCCCTCTAGGGACCAAGAAATCCCTCCTAAAACTCCAGATATCCCTCTCAAAACCCAAGATAACGCTTTAGAAACCCTTGAAATCACTCTAAAAACCCATGATATCCCTCTCAAAACCCTGTAACACGCTCTAGAAATCTCTCTAGGGACCTAGAAATCCCTCTAGGGACCAAGAAATCCCTCTAGGGACCTAGAAATCCCTCTAGGGACCAAGAAATCCCTCTAGGGACCTAGAAATCCCTCTAGGGACCTAGAAATCCCTCTAGGGACCTAGAAATCCCTCTAGGGACCAAGAAATCCCTCTAGGGACCCAGAAATCCCTATAGGAAGCTAGAAATCACTGAAAAAACCCTAGATATCCCTCTCAAAACCCTGTAACACGCTCTAGAATCCCTACAACTCCCTCTACGGACCTAGAAATCCCTCTAGGGACCTAGAAATCCCTCTAGGGACCTAGAAATCCCTCTAGGGACCTAGAAATCCCTCTAGGGACCTACAAATCCCTCTAGGGACCTAGAAATCCCTCCTAAAACTCCAGATATCCCTCTCAAAACCCAAGATAACGCTTTAGAAACCCTTGAAATCACTCTAAAAACCCATGATATCCCTCTCAAAACCCTGTAACACGCTCTAGAAATCTCTCTAGGGGCCAAGAAATCCCTCTAGGGACCTAGAAATCTCTATAGGAAGCTAGAAATCACTGAAAAAACCCTAGATATCCCTCTCAAAACCCTGTAACACGCTCTAGAATCCCTACAACTCCCTCTAAGGACCTAGAAATCCTTCTAGGGACCTAGAAATCCCTCTAGGGACCAAGAAATCCCTCTAGGGACCAAGAAATCCCTCTAGGGACCAAGAAATCTCTCTAGGGACCTAGAAATCCCTCTAGGGACCTAGAAATCCCTCTAGGGACCTAGAAATCCCTCTGGGGACCTAGAAATCCCTCTGGGGACCTAGAAATCCCTCTAGGGACCTAGAAATCCCTCTAGGGACCAAGAAATCCCTCTAGGGACCAAGAAATCCCTCTAGGGACCAAGAAATCCCTCCTAAAACTCCAGATATCCCTCTCAAAACCCAAGATAACGCTTTAGAAACCCTTGAAATCACTCTAAAAACCCATGATATCCCTCTCAAAACCCTGTAACACGCTCTAGAAATCTCTCTAGGGACATAGAAATCCGGTTAGTCGCAGTCAACTTATTAATTCCGTTTAGTCGCAGTCGATTGTAATCTGGTTTCCGTCCCGGTTTCTCCACACAATCGGCACTTACCAAAATCACCAATGACATACATACCGCTATGGACGACAAAAAACTAACTGTCCTTATCCTTCTTGATTTTACTAAAGCTTTTGATTCCTTGGACCATTCTATCCTTTTTAGCAAACTCAAATCAATGTCCTTTTCTAACAGTTCCATCCGATGGTTCCAATCCTTCCTCTCTGATAGATCTCAAGCAGTTTCTATACCTAATCATCCCCTTTCCTCTTTCCTCACTCTTTCCTCAGGCGTGGCACAGGGCTGAAGTATCTCTCCTCTTCTTTTCAACTGCTATATCAATGATCTCCCTAAATCTGTTCACCACTGTTCCCATCATCTATATGCTGACGATTTCCAAATATATCTGTCCTTTCCCCCTTCCGAGCTATTTTTTGCGTTCGCTAGTATTCAGGAAGACCTAGATAGGATCTGTGCCTGGGCAAAGCTGAACAAACTGGAATTGAACGCATTGAAAACTCAGGCCATTGTTTTAGGTTCCAATTCCCTCCTTACATCCATCCACACCCTCCCAACATTACTCCTAAACGATAATCCTATCACGATTACCTCATCGGTGAAAAACCTAGGCATCACCATCGACCAAAACCTTTCCTGGAAATCCCACATCGCCCAAATATCCCGACGGACAATAAGTTCCCTGAAGTTGTTCCATCGTTCTCGTCATCTCCTTACACAATCTTCCCGTAAGCTTCTAGTATCTTCTCTCATCTTCCCCCACTTTGACTATTGTAGCGTGGTATATGGAGGCCTCTCTAAAATGCTTGAAGACAGATTAAAGAGAATAATGAACTGCTCTCTAAGATTTGTGCTTGTTACTCCGAAGCGATCGCGCGTCTCCCACCTCTATGATGGGTTAAAGTGGCTTTTCCCTCCCTTCCGAAGACAATATTTCCTCTGTTCATTCTTATACCAATCCATTCACTCTCAACACCCTTCATATATCTACAGTCTCCTCCAATTCAAATCATCAGTTCAACACCATAAAACAAGATCCCGCCTTTCTGATCTCTATATACGTTCACGCAGAACTAAAGCATTCGAACGTTCCTTTCTCGCCCGCTCCACCACAATGTGGAACTCAATCCCCCCTAATATCCGTCATACTCCTTCTCTATCATTATTCAAATCCTTGCTGTATCAACATCTATTAGCTTCCCAAAAGGATAGTCTCTAGGTAGGTTAGTCATTTGCTTAGAATACAATGTATATAATAACTCATTGTGTTATCTAGTTCTTTTAATTCTGCTCTTTGAAAAGCTGTACATCATGTAAACAAATTATGGAATGCTAGCTCATGCATTCAATTTCAAAAGCTATGGATTTATCTATTCTCTGTAATTGCTTAATATCCTGTCAAGATCTGTACTATTTATTTACTTACTATTATTTTTGTTTATATATTTCTTTTTAAATTGTTTTCTGTCTTGTTTTCACGCTTTATGATTTGTAACATTTAGCCTTCTGGCCAGATATATATATTATGTTTTTATTCCTGTTCATATCTGTTATTCTAAAGGGACTTTGTCCCAGAATAAAGTTAATTTTCTATTCTATTCTATTCTAATAATTTCGGTTATTTGCAGTTGATCGTAACAATTTCGTTTAGTTGGAGTCAATTGAATAATTTCGCGATAAAAATAATTCGGGTTAGCTGCAGTCAATTGTAATAATTTCGGTTAGTCGCAGTCAATTTAATAACGTTTGTCGCAGTCAGTTGTAATAATTTCGGACAGTTGTAGTCGATCGTGACAATTTCGATTAGTTGCAGTCGATTGTAATAGTTCTCGATAAAAATAATTTCGGTTAGCTGCAGTCGATTGTAATAATTCGAAATAAAAGAAATTTCGGTTAGTTGCAGTCGATTGTAACAAGTTTTATTAGTAGCAGTCAATCAAAATAATTCCGGTTACTTGCAGTCATTAATAATAATTTCGGTTAGTTGCAGTCGATTGTAATAATTTCGGTTAGTTGCAGTCGATAGTAGCAATCTCGGTTAGTTGCAGTCGATCGTAATAATTTCTGTTAGTTGCAGTCGATTCTAATCATTTCGGTTAGTCGCAGTCAACTTATTAATTCCGTTTAGTCGCAGTCGATTGTAATAATTTCGGTTATTTGCAGTTGATCGTAACAATTTCGGTTAGTTGGAGTCAATTGAATAATTTCGCGATAAAAATAATTCGGGTTAGTTGCAGTCAATTGTAATAATTTCGGTTATTCGCAGTCAATTTAATAACGGTTGTCGCAGTCAGTTGTAATAATTTCGGATAGTTGCAGTCGATCGTGACAATTTCGATTAGTTGCAGTCGATTGTAATAGTTCTCGATAAAAATAATTTCGGTTAGCTGCAGTCGATTGTAATAATTCGAGATAAAAGAAATTTCGGTTAGTTGCAGTCGATTGTAACAAGTTTTATTAGTAGCACTCAATCAAAATAATTCCGGTTAGTTGCAGTCATTAATAATAATTTGGGTTAGTTGCAGTCGATTGTAATAATTTCGGTTAGTTGCAGTCGATCGTAAGAATTTTGGTTAGTTGCAGTCGATCGTAAGAATTTCGGTTAGTTGCAGGCGATTGTAATAAATTCGCGATAAAAATAATTTCGGCTTGTTGCAGTCGATTGCAAATATTTTGGTTAGTTGCAGTCGATTGCAATAAATTCGCGATAAAAATAATTTGGCCTACCTGCATTCGATTGTAATTATTTCGGTTAGTTGCAGTCAATTGTAATAATTCTGGTTAGTCGCAGTCACGTGTAACAATTTCGGTTAGTTGCAGTCGATTGAAACAATTTTCGTTTGTCGCAGTCAAAAAAAATAATTCCGGTTAGTTGCAGTTGATCGTAGCCATTTCGGTTAGTTGCAGTTGATCGTAAGAATTTCGGTTAGTTGCAGTCGATCGTAAGAATTTCGGTTAGTTTCATGCGATTGTAATAAATTCGCGATAAAAATAATTTCGGCTAGTTGCAGTCGATTGCAACTATTTTGGTTAGTTGCAGTCGATTGCAATAATTCGAGATAAAAGAAATTTCGGTTAGTTGCAGTCGATTGTAACAATTTTTATTAGTAGCAGTCAATCAAAATAATTCCGGTTAGTTGAAGTCATTAATAATAATTCCGTTTAGTCGCAGTCGATTGTAATAATTTCGGTTAGTTGCAGTAGATTGTAATAATTCTCAATAATAATATTTTCGGTTAGTTGCAGTCGATCGTAACAATTTCGGTTAGTTGCAGTCGATTATAATAATTCGTGTAAAAATAATTTCGGTTAGTCGCAGTCAATTATAACAATTTCGGTTAGTTGTAGTCAATTGTAATAATTTCTCAATAAAAATAATTTCGGTTAGTTGAAGTCGATGAAAAAAAATTCGGCTAGTTGCGATCGATAATATTTATTTCGGTTCGTCGCAGTCGACTGTAATAATTTTGGTTAGTTTTAGTCGATAATAATAATTTCTTTTAGTAGCAGTAAAAAAAAAAAAAACTGTTTAGTTGCAGTCGATAATAATAATTTCGGTTAATCGATGTCGATTGTAATAATTTCAATTAGTTGCAGTCGATCGTAGCAATCTCGGTTAGTCGCAGTCGATCGTAGCAATCTCGGTTATTTGCAGTCGATCGTAATAATTTCTGTTAGTTGCAGTCGATTCTAATCATTTCTGTTAGTCGCAGTCAACATATTAATTCCGTTTAGTCGCAGTCGATTGTAATAATTTCGGTTATTTGCAGTTGATCGTAACAATTTCGGTTAGTTGCAGTCGATTGAATAATTTCGCGATAAAAATAATTCGGGTTAGTTGCAGTCAACTGTAATAATTTCGGTTAGTCGCAGTCAATTTAATAACGGTTGTCGCAGTCAGTTGTAATAATTTCGGATAGTTGTCGTCGATCGTGACAATTTCGATTAGTTGCAGTCGATTGTAATAGTTCTCGATAAAAATAATTTCGGTTAGCTGCAGTCGATTGTAATAATTCAAGATAAAAGAAATTTCGGTTAGTTGTAGTCGATTGTAACAAGTTTTATTAGTAGCAGTCAATCAAAATAATTCCGGTTAGTTGCAGTCATTAATAATAATTTCGGTTAGTTGCAGTCGATTGTAATAATTTCGGTTAGTTGCAGTCGATCGTAAGAATTTTGGTTAGTTGCAGTCGATCGTAAGAATTTCGGTTAGTTGCAGGCGATTGTAATAAATTCGCGATAAAAATAATTTCGGCTTGTTGCAGTCGATTGCAAATATTTTGGTTAGTTGCAGTCGATTGGAATAAATTCGCGATAAAAATAATTTGGCCTACCTGCAGTCGATTGTAATAATTTCGGTCAGTCGTAGTCAATTGTAATAATTCCGGTTAGTCGCAGTCACGTGTAACAATTTCGGTTAGTTGCAGCCGATCATAACAATTTCGTTTAGTTGTAGTCAATTGTAATAATTTCGCAATAAAAATAATTTTGGTTAGTTGCAGTCGATTGGAACAATTTTTGTTAGTTGCAGTCGATTGCAATAAATTCGCGATAAAATTTTTTTGGGCTAGTTGCAGTCGATTGTAATTATTTCGGTTAGTTGCAGTCGATCGTAAGAATTTTGGTTAGTTGCAGTCGATCGTAGCAATCTTGGTTAGTTGCAGTCGATCGTAGCAATCTCGGTTAGTTGCAGTCGATCGTAATAATTTCTGTTAGTTGCAGTCGATTCTAATCATTTCGGTTAGTCGCAGTCAACTTATTAATTCCGTTTAGTCGCAGTCGATTGTAATAATTTCGGTTATTTGCAGTTGATCGTAACAATTTCGGTTAGTTGGAGTCAATTGAATAATTTCGCGATAAAAATAATTCGGGTTAGTTGCAGTCAATTGTAATAATTTCGGTTAGTCGCAGTCAATTTAATAACGGTTGTCGCAGTCAGTTGTAATAATTTCGGATAGTTGCAGTCGATCGTGACAATTTCGATTAGTTGCAGTCGATTGTAATAGTTCTCGATAAAAATAATTTCGGTTAGCTGCAGTCGATTGTAATAATTCGAGATAAAAGAAATTTCGGTTAGTTGCAGTCGATTGTAACAAGTTTTATTAGTAGCACTCAATCAAAATAATTCCGGTTAGTTGCAGTCATTAATAATAATTTCGGTTAGTTGCAGTCGATTGTAATAATTTCGGTTAGTTGCAGTCGATCGTAAGAATTTTGGTTAGTTGCAGTCGATCGTAAGAATTTCGGTTAGTTGCAGGCGATTGTAATAAATTCGCGATAAAAATAATTTCGGCTAGTTGCAGTCGATTGCAACTATTTTGGTTAGTTGCAGTCGATTGCAATAAATTCGCGATAAAAATAATTTGGCCTATCTACAGTCGATTGTAATAATTTCGGTCAGTCGTAGTCAATTGTAATAATTCCGGTTAGTCGCAGTCACGTGTAACAATTTCGGTTAGTTGCAGTCGATCGTAAGAATTTTAGTTAGTTGCAGTCGATCGTAGCAATCTTGGTTAGTTGCAGTCGATCGTAGCAATCTCGGTTAGTTGCAGTCGATCGTAATAATTTCTGTTAGTTGCAGTCGATTCTAATCATTTCGGTTAGTCGCAATCAACTTATTAATTCCGTTTAGTCGCAGTCGATTGTAATAATTTCGGTTATTTGCAGTTGATCGTAATAATTTTCATTAATAATAATTTCGGTTAGTTGCAGGCGATTGTAATAATTTCGCGATAAAAAAAAATTTCGGTTAGTTGCAGTCGATTGAAACAATTTTCGTTTGTCGCAGTCAAAAAAAATAATTCCGGTTAGTTGCAGTTGATCGTAGCCATTTCGGTTAGTTGCAGTTGATCGTAAGAATTTCGGTTAGTTGCAGTCGATCGTAAGAATTTCGGTTAGTTTCATGCGATTGTAATAAATTCGCGATAAAAATAATTTCGGCTAGTTGCAGTCGATTGCAACTATTTTGGTTAGTTGCAGTCGATTGCAATAATTCGAGATAAAAGAAATTTCGGTTAGTTGCAGTCGATTGTAACAATTTTTATTAGTAGCAGTCAATCAAAATAATTCCGGTTAGTTGAAGTCATTAATAATAATTCCGTTTAGTCGCAGTCGATTGTAATAATTTCGGTTAGTTGCAGTAGATTGTAATAATTCTCAATAATAATATTTTCGGTTAGTTGCAGTCGATCGTAACAATTTCGGTTAGTTGCAGTCGATTATAATAATTCGTGTAAAAATAATTTCGGTTAGTCGCAGTCAATTATAACAATTTCGGTTAGTTGTAGTCAATTGTAATAATTTCTCAATAAAAATAATTTCGGTTAGTTGAAGTCGATGAAAAAAAATTCGGCTAGTTGCGATCGATAATATTTATTTCGGTTCGTCGCAGTCGACTGTAATAATTTTGGTTAGTTTTAGTCGATAATAATAATTTCTTTTAGTAGCAGTAAAAAAAAAAAAAACTGTTTAGTTGCAGTCGATAATAATAATTTCGGTTAATCGATGTCGATTGTAATAATTTCAATTAGTTGCAGTCGATCGTAGCAATCTCGGTTAGTCGCAGTCGATCGTAGCAATCTCGGTTATTTGCAGTCGATCGTAATAATTTCTGTTAGTTGCAGTCGATTCTAATCATTTCTGTTAGTCGCAGTCAACATATTAATTCCGTTTAGTCGCAGTCGATTGTAATAATTTCGGTTATTTGCAGTTGATCGTAACAATTTCGGTTAGTTGCAGTCGATTGAATAATTTCGCGATAAAAATAATTCGGGTTAGTTGCAGTCAACTGTAATAATTTCGGTTAGTCGCAGTCAATTTAATAACGGTTGTCGCAGTCAGTTGTAATAATTTCGGATAGTTGTCGTCGATCGTGACAATTTCGATTAGTTGCAGTCGATTGTAATAGTTCTCGATAAAAATAATTTCGGTTAGCTGCAGTCGATTGTAATAATTCAAGATAAAAGAAATTTCGGTTAGTTGTAGTCGATTGTAACAAGTTTTATTAGTAGCAGTCAATCAAAATAATTCCGGTTAGTTGCAGTCATTAATAATAATTTCGGTTAGTTGCAGTCGATTGTAATAATTTCGGTTAGTTGCAGTCGATCGTAAGAATTTTGGTTAGTTGCAGTCGATCGTAAGAATTTCGGTTAGTTGCAGGCGATTGTAATAAATTCGCGATAAAAATAATTTCGGCTTGTTGCAGTCGATTGCAAATATTTTGGTTAGTTGCAGTCGTTTGGAATAAATTCGCGATAAAAATAATTTGGCCTACCTGCAGTCGATTGTAATAATTTCGGTCAGTCGTAGTCAATTGTAATAATTCCGGTTAGTCGCAGTCACGTGTAACAATTTCGGTTAGTTGCAGCCGATCATAACAATTTCGTTTAGTTGTAGTCAATTGTAATAATTTCGCAATAAAAATAATTTTGGTTAGTTGCAGTCGATTGGAACAATTTTTGTTAGTTGCAGTCGATTGCAATAAATTCGCGATAAAATTTTTTTGGGCTAGTTGCAGTCGATTGTAATTATTTCGGTTAGTTGCAGTCGATCGTAAGAATTTTGGTTAGTTGCAGTCGATCGTAGCAATCTTGGTTAGTTGCAGTCGATCGTAGCAATCTCGGTTAGTTGCAGTCGATCGTAATAATTTCTGTTAGTTGCAGTCGATTCTAATCATTTCGGTTAGTCGCAGTCAACTTATTAATTCCGTTTAGTCGCAGTCGATTGTAATAATTTCGGTTATTTGCAGTTGATCGTAACAATTTCGGTTAGTTGGAGTCAATTGAATAATTTCGCGATAAAAATAATTCGGGTTAGTTGCAGTCAATTGTAATAATTTCGGTTAGTCGCAGTCAATTTAATAACGGTTGTCGCAGTCAGTTGTAATAATTTCGGATAGTTGCAGTCGATCGTGACAATTTCGATTAGTTGCAGTCGATTGTAATAGTTCTCGATAAAAATAATTTCGGTTAGCTGCAGTCGATTGTAATAATTCGAGATAAAAGAAATTTCGGTTAGTTGCAGTCGATTGTAACAAGTTTTATTAGTAGCACTCAATCAAAATAATTCCGGTTAGTTGCAGTCATTAATAATAATTTCGGTTAGTTGCAGTCGATTGTAATAATTTCGGTTAGTTG
This sequence comes from Troilus luridus, assembly GCA_964056705.1. Taxonomy (NCBI): domain Eukaryota; kingdom Metazoa; phylum Arthropoda; class Insecta; order Hemiptera; family Pentatomidae; genus Troilus; species Troilus luridus. Next base: position 1,294,694 of record CAXKTH010000067.1, read on the forward strand.
CAGTCGATCGTAAGAATTTTGGTTAGTTGCAGTCGATCGTAAGAATTTCGGTTAGTTGCAGGCGATTGTAATAAATTCGCGATAAAAATAATTTCGGCTAGTTGCAGTCGATTGCAACTATTTTGGTTAGTTGCAGTCGATTGCAATAAATTCGCGATAAAAATAATTTGGCCTATCTACAGTCGATTGTAATAATTTCGGTCAGTCGTAGTCAATTGTAATAATTCCGGTTAGTCGCAGTCACGTGTAACAATTTCGGTTAGTTGCAGTCGATCGTAAGAATTTTAGTTAGTTGCAGTCGATCGTAGCAATCTTGGTTAGTTGCAGTCGATCGTAGCAATCTCGGTTAGTTGCAGTCGATCGTAATAATTTCTGTTAGTTGCAGTCGATTCTAATCATTTCGGTTAGTCGCAATCAACTTATTAATTCCGTTTAGTCGCAGTCGATTGTAATAATTTCGGTTATTTGCAGTTGATCGTAATAATTTTCATTAATAATAATTTCGGTTAGTTGCAGGCGATTGTAATAATTTCGCGATAAAAAAAAATTTCGGTTAGTTGCAGTCGATTGAAACAATTTTCGTTTGTCGCAGTCAAAAAAAATAATTCCGGTTAGTTGCAGTTGATCGTAGCCATTTCGGTTAGTTGCAGTTGATCGTAAGAATTTCGGTTAGTTGCAGTCGATCGTAAGAATTTCGGTTAGTTTCATGCGATTGTAATAAATTCGCGATAAAAATAATTTCGGCTAGTTGCAGTCGATTGCAACTATTTTGGTTAGTTGCAGTCGATTGCAATAATTCGAGATAAAAGAAATTTCGGTTAGTTGCAGTCGATTGTAACAATTTTTATTAGTAGCAGTCAATCAAAATAATTCCGGTTAGTTGAAGTCATTAATAATAATTCCGTTTAGTCGCAGTCGATTGTAATAATTTCGGTTAGTTGCAGTAGATTGTAATAATTCTCAATAATAATATTTTCGGTTAGTTGCAGTCGATCGTAACAATTTCGGTTAGTTGCAGTCGATTATAATAATTCGTGTAAAAATAATTTCGGTTAGTCGCAGTCAATTATAACAATTTCGGTTAGTTGTAGTCAATTGTAATAATTTCTCAATAAAAATAATTTCGGTTAGTTGAAGTCGATGAAAAAAAATTCGGCTAGTTGCGATCGATAATATTTATTTCGGTTCGTCGCAGTCGACTGTAATAATTTTGGTTAGTTTTAGTCGATAATAATAATTTCTTTTAGTAGCAGTAAAAAAAAAAAAAACTGTTTAGTTGCAGTCGATAATAATAATTTCGGTTAATCGATGTCGATTGTAATAATTTCAATTAGTTGCAGTCGATCGTAGCAATCTCGGTTAGTCGCAGTCGATCGTAGCAATCTCGGTTATTTGCAGTCGATCGTAATAATTTCTGTTAGTTGCAGTCGATTCTAATCATTTCTGTTAGTCGCAGTCAACATATTAATTCCGTTTAGTCGCAGTCGATTGTAATAATTTCGGTTATTTGCAGTTGATCGTAACAATTTCGGTTAGTTGCAGTCGATTGAATAATTTCGCGATAAAAATAATTCGGGTTAGTTGCAGTCAACTGTAATAATTTCGGTTAGTCGCAGTCAATTTAATAACGGTTGTCGCAGTCAGTTGTAATAATTTCGGATAGTTGTCGTCGATCGTGACAATTTCGATTAGTTGCAGTCGATTGTAATAGTTCTCGATAAAAATAATTTCGGTTAGCTGCAGTCGATTGTAATAATTCAAGATAAAAGAAATTTCGGTTAGTTGTAGTCGATTGTAACAAGTTTTATTAGTAGCAGTCAATCAAAATAATTCCGGTTAGTTGCAGTCATTAATAATAATTTCGGTTAGTTGCAGTCGATTGTAATAATTTCGGTTAGTTGCAGTCGATCGTAAGAATTTTGGTTAGTTGCAGTCGATCGTAAGAATTTCGGTTAGTTGCAGGCGATTGTAATAAATTCGCGATAAAAATAATTTCGGCTTGTTGCAGTCGATTGCAAATATTTTGGTTAGTTGCAGTCGATTGGAATAAATTCGCGATAAAAATAATTTGGCCTACCTGCAGTCGATTGTAATAATTTCGGTCAGTCGTAGTCAATTGTAATAATTCCGGTTAGTCGCAGTCACGTGTAACAATTTCGGTTAGTTGCAGCCGATCATAACAATTTCGTTTAGTTGTAGTCAATTGTAATAATTTCGCAATAAAAATAATTTTGGTTAGTTGCAGTCGATTGGAACAATTTTTGTTAGTTGCAGTCGATTGCAATAAATTCGCGATAAAATTTTTTTGGGCTAGTTGCAGTCGATTGTAATTATTTCGGTTAGTTGCAGTCGATCGTAAGAATTTTGGTTAGTTGCAGTCGATCGTAGCAATCTTGGTTAGTTGCAGTCGATCGTAGCAATCTCGGTTAGTTGCAGTCGATCGTAATAATTTCTGTTAGTTGCAGTCGATTCTAATCATTTCGGTTAGTCGCAGTCAACTTATTAATTCCGTTTAGTCGCAGTCGATTGTAATAATTTCGGTTATTTGCAGTTGATCGTAACAATTTCGGTTAGTTGGAGTCAATTGAATAATTTCGCGATAAAAATAATTCGGGTTAGTTGCAGTCAATTGTAATAATTTCGGTTAGTCGCAGTCAATTTAATAACGGTTGTCGCAGTCAGTTGTAATAATTTCGGATAGTTGCAGTCGATCGTGACAATTTCGATTAGTTGCAGTCGATTGTAATAGTTCTCGATAAAAATAATTTCGGTTAGCTGCAGTCGATTGTAATAATTCGAGATAAAAGAAATTTCGGTTAGTTGCAGTCGATTGTAACAAGTTTTATTAGTAGCACTCAATCAAAATAATTCCGGTTAGTTGCAGTCATTAATAATAATTTCGGTTAGTTGCAGTCGATTGTAATAATTTCGGTTAGTTGCAGTCGATCGTAAGAATTTTGGTTAGTTGCAGTCGATCGTAAGAATTTCGGTTAGTTGCAGGCGATTGTAATAAATTCGCGATAAAAATAATTTCGGCTAGTTGCAGTCGATTGCAAATATTTTGGTTAGTTGCAGTCGATTGCAATAAATTCGCGATAAAAATAATTTGGCCTATCTACAGTCGATTGTAATAATTTCGGTCAGTCGTAGTCAATTGTAATAATTCCGGTTAGTCGCAGTCACGTGTAACAATTTCGGTTAGTTGCAGTCGATCGTAAGAATTTTAGTTAGTTGCAGTCGATCGTAGCAATCTTGGTTAGTTGCAGTCGATCGTAGCAATCTCGGTTAGTTGCAGTCGATCGTAATAATTTCTGTTAGTTGCAGTCGATTCTAATCATTTCGGTTAGTCGCAATCAACTTATTAATTCCGTTTAGTCGCAGTCGATTGTAATAATTTCGGTTATTTGCAGTTGATCGTAATAATTTTCATTAATAATAATTTCGGTTAGTTGCAGGCGATTGTAATAATTTCGCGATAAAAAAAAATTTCGGTTAGTTGCAGTCGATTGAAACAATTTTCGTTTGTCGCAGTCAAAAAAAATAATTCCGGTTAGTTGCAGTTGATCGTAGCCATTTCGGTTAGTTGCAGTTGATCGTAAGAATTTCGGTTAGTTGCAGTCGATCGTAAGAATTTCGGTTAGTTTCATGCGATTGTAATAAATTCGCGATAAAAATAATTTCGGCTAGTGGCAGTCGATTGCAACTATTTTGGTTAGTTGCAGTCGATTGCAATAATTCGAGATAAAAGAAATTTCGGTTAGTTGCAGTCGATTGTAACAATTTTTATTAGTAGCAGTCAATCAAAATAATTCCGGTTAGTTGAAGTCATTAATAATAATTCCGTTTAGTCGCAGTCGATTGTAATAATTTCGGTTAGTTGCAGTAGATTGTAATAATTCTCAATAATAATATTTTCGGTTAGTTGCAGTCGATCGTAACAATTTCGGTTAGTTGCAGTCGATTATAATAATTCGTGTAAAAATAATTTCGGTTAGTCGCAGTCAATTATAACAATTTCGGTTAGTTGTAGTCAATTGTAATAATTTCTCAATAAAAATAATTTCGGTTAGTTGAAGTCGATGAAAAAAAATTCGGCTAGTTGCGATCGATAATATTTATTTCGGTTCGTCGCAGTCGACTGTAATAATTTTGGTTAGTTTTAGTCGATAATAATAATTTCTTTTAGTAGCGAAAAAAAAAAAAAAAACTGTTTAGTTGCAGTCGATAATAATAATTTCGGTTAATCGATGTCGATTGTAATAATTTCAATTAGTTGCAGTCGATCGTAGCAATCTCGGTTAGTCGCAGTCGATCGTAGCAATCTCGGTTATTTGCAGTCGATCGTAATAATTTCTGTTAGTTGCAGTCGATTCTAATCATTTCTGTTAGTCGCAGTCAACATATTAATTCCGTTTAGTCGCAGTCGATTGTAATAATTTCGGTTATTTGCAGTTGATCGTAACAATTTCGGTTAGTTGCAGTCGATTGAATAATTTCGCGATAAAAATAATTCGGGTTAGTTGCAGTCAACTGTAATAATTTCGGTTAGTCGCAGTCAATTTAATAACGGTTGTCGCAGTCAGTTGTAATAATTTCGGATAGTTGTCGTCGATCGTGACAATTTTTATTAGTTGCAGTCGATTGTAATAGTTCTCGATAAAAATAATTTCGGTTAGCTGCAGTCGATTGTAATAATTCAAGATAAAAGAAATTTCGGTTAGTTGTAGTCGATTGTAACAAGTTTTATTAGTAGCAGTCAATCAAAATAATTCCGGTTAGTTGCAGTCATTAATAATAATTTCGGTTAGTTGCAGTCGATTGTAATAATTTCGGTTAGTTGCAGTCGATCGTAAGAATTTTGGTTAGTTGCAGTCGATCGTAAGAATTTCGGTTAGTTGCAGGCGATTGTAATAAATTCGCGATAAAAATAATTTCGGCTTGTTGCAGTCGATTGCAAATATTTTGGTTAGTTGCAGTCGATTGGAATAAATTCGCGATAAAAATAATTTGGCCTACCTGCAGTCGATTGTAATAATTTCGGTCAGTCGTAGTCAATTGTAATAATTCCGGTTAGTCGCAGTCACGTGTAACAATTTCGGTTAGTTGCAGCCGATCATAACAATTTCGTTTAGTTGTAGTCAATTGTAATAATTTCGCAATAAAAATAATTTTGGTTAGTTGCAGTCGATTGGAACAATTTTTGTTAGTTGCAGTCGATTGCAATAAATTCGCGATAAAATTTTTTTGGGCTAGTTGCAGTCGATTGTAATTATTTCGGTTAGTTGCAGTCGATCGTAAGAATTTTGGTTAGTTGCAGTCGATCGTAGCAATCTTGGTTAGTTGCAGTCGATCGTAGCAATCTCGGTTAGTTGCAGTCGATCGTAATAATTTCTGTTAGTTGCAGTCGATTCTAATCATTTCGGTTAGTCGCAGTCAACTTATTAATTCCGTTTAGTCGCAGTCGATTGTAATAATTTCGGTTATTTGCAGTTGATCGTAACAATTTCGGTTAGTTGGAGTCAATTGAATAATTTCGCGATAAAAATAATTCGGGTTAGTTGCAGTCAATTGTAATAATTTCGGTTAGTCGCAGTCAATTTAATAACGGTTGTCGCAGTCAGTTGTAATAATTTCGGATAGTTGCAGTCGATCGTGACAATTTCGATTAGTTGCAGTCGATTGTAATAGTTCTCGATAAAAATAATTTCGGTTAGCTGCAGTCGATTGTAATAATTCGAGATAAAAGAAATTTCGGTTAGTTGCAGTCGATTGTAACAAGTTTTATTAGTAGCACTCAATCAAAATAATTCCGGTTAGTTGCAGTCATTAATAATAATTTCGGTTAGTTGCAGTCGATTGTAATAATTTCGGTTAGTTGCAGTCGATCGTAAGAATTTTGGTTAGTTGCAGTCGATCGTAAGAATTTCGGTTAGTTGCAGGCGATTGTAATAAATTCGCGATAAAAATAATTTCGGCTAGTTGCAGTCGATTGCAACTATTTTGGTTAGTTGCAGTCGATTGCAATAAATTCGCGATAAAAATAATTTGGCCTATCTACAGTCGATTGTAATAATTTCGGTCAGTCGTAGTCAATTGTAATAATTCCGGTTAGTCGCAGTCACGTGTAACAATTTCGGTTAGTTGCAGTCGATCGTAAGAATTTTAGTTAGTTGCAGTCGATCGTAGCAATCTTGGTTAGTTGCAGTCGATCGTAGCAATCTCGGTTAGTTGCAGTCGATCGTAATAATTTCTGTTAGTTGCAGTCGATTCTAATCATTTCGGTTAGTCGCAATCAACTTATTAATTCCGTTTAGTCGCAGTCGATTGTAATAATTTCGGTTATTTGCAGTTGATCGTAATAATTTTCATTAATAATAATTTCGGTTAGTTGCAGGCGATTGTAATAATTTCGCGATAAAAAAAAATTTCGGTTAGTTGCAGTCGATTGAAACAATTTTCGTTTGTCGCAGTCAAAAAAAATAATTCCGGTTAGTTGCAGTTGATCGTAGCCATTTCGGTTAGTTGCAGTTGATCGTAAGAATTTCGGTTAGTTGCAGTCGATCGTAAGAATTTCGGTTAGTTTCATGCGATTGTAATAAATTCGCGATAAAAATAATTTCGGCTAGTTGCAGTCGATTGCAACTATTTTGGTTAGTTGCAGTCGATTGCAATAATTCGAGATAAAAGAAATTTCGGTTAGTTGCAGTCGATTGTAACAATTTTTATTAGTAGCAGTCAATCAAAATAATTCCGGTTAGTTGAAGTCATTAATAATAATTCCGTTTAGTCGCAGTCGATTGTAATAATTTCGGTTAGTTGCAGTAGATTGTAATAATTCTCAATAATAATATTTTCGGTTAGTTGCAGTCGATCGTAACAATTTCGGTTAGTTGCAGTCGATTATAATAATTCGTGTAAAAATAATTTCGGTTAGTCGCAGTCAATTATAACAATTTCGGTTAGTTGTAGTCAATTGTAATAATTTCTCAATAAAAATAATTTCGGTTAGTTGAAGTCGATGAAAAAAAATTCGGCTAGTTGCGATCGATAATATTTATTTCGGTTCGTCGCAGTCGACTGTAATAATTTTGGTTAGTTTTAGTCGATAATAATAATTTCTTTTAGTAGCAGTAAAAAAAAAAAAAACTGTTTAGTTGCAGTCGATAATAATAATTTCGGTTAATCGATGTCGATTGTAATAATTTCAATTAGTTGCAGTCGATCGTAGCAATCTCGGTTAGTCGCAGTCGATCGTAGCAATCTCGGTTATTTGCAGTCGATCGTAATAATTTCTGTTAGTTGCAGTCGATTCTAATCATTTCTGTTAGTCGCAGTCAACATATTAATTCCGTTTAGTCGCAGTCGATTGTAATAATTTCGGTTATTTGCAGTTGATCGTAACAATTTCGGTTAGTTGCAGTCGATTGAATAATTTCGCGATAAAAATAATTCGGGTTAGTTGCAGTCAACTGTAATAATTTCGGTTAGTCGCAGTCAATTTAATAACGGTTGTCGCAGTCAGTTGTAATAATTTCGGATAGTTGTCGTCGATCGTGACAATTTCGATTAGTTGCAGTCGATTGTAATAGTTCTCGATAAAAATAATTTCGGTTAGCTGCAGTCGATTGTAATAATTCAAGATAAAAGAAATTTCGGTTAGTTGTAGTCGATTGTAACAAGTTTTATTAGTAGCAGTCAATCAAAATAATTCCGGTTAGTTGCAGTCATTAATAATAATTTCGGTTAGTTGCAGTCGATTGTAATAATTTCGGTTAGTTGCAGTCGATCGTAAGAATTTTGGTTAGTTGCAGTCGATCGTAAGAATTTCGGTTAGTTGCAGGCGATTGTAATAAATTCGCGATAAAAATAATTTCGGCTTGTTGCAGTCGATTGCAAATATTTTGGTTAGTTGCAGTCGATTGGAATAAATTCGCGATAAAAATAATTTGGCCTACCTGCAGTCGATTGTAATAATTTCGGTCAGTCGTAGTCAATTGTAATAATTCCGGTTAGTCGCAGTCACGTGTAACAATTTCGGTTAGTTGCAGCCGATCATAACAATTTCGTTTAGTTGTAGTCAATTGTAATAATTTCGCAATAAAAATAATTTTGGTTAGTTGCAGTCGATTGGAACAATTTTTGTTAGTTGCAGTCGATTGCAATAAATTCGCGATAAAATTTTTTTGGGCTAGTTGCAGTCGATTGTAATTATTTCGGTTAGTTGCAGTCGATCGTAAGAATTTTGGTTAGTTGCAGTCGATCGTAGCAATCTTGGTTAGTTGCAGTCGATCGTAGCAATCTCGGTTAGTTGCAGTCGATCGTAATAATTTCTGTTAGTTGCAGTCGATTCTAATCATTTCGGTTAGTCGCAGTCAACTTATTAATTCCGTTTAGTCGCAGTCGATTGTAATAATTTCGGTTATTTGCAGTTGATCGTAACAATTTCGGTTAGTTGGAGTCAATTGAATAATTTCGCCATAAAAATAATTCGGGTTAGTTGCAGTCAATTGTAATAATTTCGGTTAGTCGCAGTCAATTTAATAACGGTTGTCGCAGTCAGTTGTAATAATTTCGGATAGTTGCAGTCGATCGTGACAATTTCGATTAGTTGCAGTCGATTGTAATAGTTCTCGATAAAAATAATTTCGGTTAGCTGCAGTCGATTGTAATAATTCGAGATAAAAGAAATTTCGGTTAGTTGCAGTCGATTGTAACAAGTTTTATTAGTAGCACTCAATCAAAATAATTCCGGTTAGTTGCAGTCATTAATAATAATTTCGGTTAGTTGCAGTCGATTGTAATAATTTCGGTTAGTTGCAGTCGATCGTAAGAATTTTGGTTAGTTGCAGTCGATCGTAAGAATTTCGGTTAGTTGCAGGCGATTGTAATAAATTCGCGATAAAAATAATTTCGGCTAGTTGCAGTCGATTGCAACTATTTTGGTTAGTTGCAGTCGATTGCAATAAATTCGCGATAAAAATAATTTGGCCTATCTACAGTCGATTGTAATAATTTCGGTCAGTCGTAGTCAATTGTAATAATTCCGGTTAGTCGCAGTCACGTGTAACAATTTCGGTTAGTTGCAGTCGATCGTAAGAATTTTAGTTAGTTGCAGTCGATCGTAGCAATCTTGGTTAGTTGCAGTCGATCGTAGCAATCTCGGTTAGTTGCAGTCGATCGTAATAATTTCTGTTAGTTGCAGTCGATTCTAATCATTTCGGTTAGTCGCAATCAACTTATTAATTCCGTTTAGTCGCAGTCGATTGTAATAATTTCGGTTATTTGCAGTTGATCGTAATAATTTTCATTAATAATAATTTCGGTTAGTTGCAGGCGATTGTAATAATTTCGCGATAAAAAAAAATTTCGGTTAGTTGCAGTCGATTGAAACAATTTTCGTTTGTCGCAGTCAAAAAAAATAATTCCGGTTAGTTGCAGTTGATCGTAGCCATTTCGGTTAGTTGCAGTTGATCGTAAGAATTTCGGTTAGTTGCAGTCGATCGTAAGAATTTCGGTTAGTTTCATGCGATTGTAATAAATTCGCGATAAAAATAATTTCGGCTAGTTGCAGTCGATTGCAACTATTTTGGTTAGTTGCAGTCGATTGCAATAATTCGAGATAAAAGAAATTTCGGTTAGTTGCAGTCGATTGTAACAATTTTTATTAGTAGCAGTCAATCAAAATAATTCCGGTTAGTTGAAGTCATTAATAATAATTCCGTTTAGTCGCAGTCGATTGTAATAATTTCGGTTAGTTGCAGTAGATTGTAATAATTCTCAATAATAATATTTTCGGTTAGTTGCAGTCGATCGTAACAATTTCGGTTAGTTGCAGTCGATTATAATAATTCGTGTAAAAATAATTTCGGTTAGTCGCAGTCAATTATAACAATTTCGGTTAGTTGTAGTCAATTGTAATAATTTCTCAATAAAAATAATTTCGGTTAGTTGAAGTCGATGAAAAAAAATTCGGCTAGTTGCGATCGATAATATTTATTTCGGTTCGTCGCAGTCGACTGTAATAATTTTGGTTAGTTTTAGTCGATAATAATAATTTCTTTTAGTAGCAGTAAAAAAAAAAAAAACTGTTTAGTTGCAGTCGATAATAATAATTTCGGTTAATCGATGTCGATTGTAATAATTTCAATTAGTTGCAGTCGATCGTAGCAATCTCGGTTAGTCGCAGTCGATCGTAGCAATCTCGGTTATTTGCAGTCGATCGTAATAATTTCTGTTAGTTGCAGTCGATTCTAATCATTTCTGTTAGTCGCAGTCAACATATTAATTCCGTTTAGTCGCAGTCGATTGTAATAATTTCGGTTATTTGCAGTTGATCGTAACAATTTCGGTTAGTTGCAGTCGATTGAATAATTTCGCGATAAAAATAATTCGGGTTAGTTGCAGTCAACTGTAATAATTTCGGTTAGTCGCAGTCAATTTAATAACGGTTGTCGCAGTCAGTTGTAATAATTTCGGATAGTTGTCGTCGATCGTGACAATTTCGATTAGTTGCAGTCGATTGTAATAGTTCTCGATAAAAATAATTTCGGTTAGCTGCAGTCGATTGTAATAATTCAAGATAAAAGAAATTTCGGTTAGTTGTAGTCGATTGTAACAAGTTTTATTAGTAGCAGTCAATCAAAATAATTCCGGTTAGTTGCAGTCATTAATAATAATTTCGGTTAGTTGCAGTCGATTGTAATAATTTCGGTTAGTTGCAGTCGATCGTAAGAATTTTGGTTAGTTGCAGTCGATCGTAAGAATTTCGGTTAGTTGCAGGCGATTGTAATAAATTCGCGATAAAAATAATTTCGGCTTGTTGCAGTCGATTGCAAATATTTTGGTTAGTTGCAGTCGTTTGGAATAAATTCGCGATAAAAATAATTTGGCCTACCTGCAGTCGATTGTAATAATTTCGGTCAGTCGTAGTCAATTGTAATAATTCCGGTTAGTCGCAGTCACGTGTAACAATTTCGGTTAGTTGCAGCCGATCATAACAATTTCGTTTAGTTGTAGTCAATTGTAATAATTTCGCAATAAAAATAATTTTGGTTAGTTGCAGTCGATTGGAACAATTTTTGTTAGTTGCAGTCGATTGCAATAAATTCGCGATAAAATTTTTTTGGGCTAGTTGCAGTCGATTGTAATTATTTCGGTTAGTTGCAGTCGATCGTAAGAATTTTGGTTAGTTGCAGTCGATCGTAGCAATCTTGGTTAGTTGCAGTCGATCGTAGCAATCTCGGTTAGTTGCAGTCGATCGTAATAATTTCTGTTAGTTGCAGTCGATTCTAATCATTTCGGTTAGTCGCAGTCAACTTATTAATTCCGTTTAGTCGCAGTCGATTGTAATAATTTCGGTTATTTGCAGTTGATCGTAACAATTTCGGTTAGTTGGAGTCAATTGAATAATTTCGCGATAAAAATAATTCGGGTTAGTTGCAGTCAATTGTAATAATTTCGGTTAGTCGCAGTCAATTTAATAACGGTTGTCGCAGTCAGTTGTAATAATTTCGGATAGTTGCAGTCGATCGTGACAATTTCGATTAGTTGCAGTCGATTGTAATAGTTCTCGATAAAAATAATTTCGGTTAGCTGCAGTCGATTGTAATAATTCGAGATAAAAGAAATTTCGGTTAGTTGCAGTCGATTGTAACAAGTTTTATTAGTAGCACTCAATCAAAATAATTCCGGTTAGTTGCAGTCATTAATAATAATTTCGGTTAGTTGCAGTCGATTGTAATAATTTCGGTTAGTTGCAGTCGATCGTAAGAATTTTGGTTAGTTGCAGTCGATCGTAAGAATTTCGGTTAGTTGCAGGCGATTGTAATAAATTCGCGATAAAAATAATTTCGGCTAGTTGCAGTCGATTGCAACTATTTTGGTTAGTTGCAGTCGATTGCAATAAATTCGCGATAAAAATAATTTGGCCTATCTACAGTCGATTGTAATAATTTCGGTCAGTCGTAGTCAATTGTAATAATTCCGGTTAGTCGCAGTCACGTGTAACAATTTCGGTTAGTTGCAGTCGATCGTAAGAATTTTAGTTAGTTGCAGTCGATCGTAGCAATCTTGGTTAGTTGCAGTCGATCGTAGCAATCTCGGTTAGTTGCAGTCGATCGTAATAATTTCTGTTAGTTGCAGTCGATTCTAATCATTTCGGTTAGTCGCAATCAACTTATTAATTCCGTTTAGTCGCAGTCGATTGTAATAATTTCGGTTATTTGCAGTTGATCGTAATAATTTTCATTAATAATAATTTCGGTTAGTTGCAGGCGATTGTAATAATTTCGCGATAAAAAAAAATTTCGGTTAGTTGCAGTCGATTGAAACAATTTTCGTTTGTCGCAGTCAAAAAAAATAATTCCGGTTAGTTGCAGTTGATCGTAGCCATTTCGGTTAGTTGCAGTTGATCGTAAGAATTTCGGTTAGTTGCAGTCGATCGTAAGAATTTCGGTTAGTTTCATGCGATTGTAATAAATTCGCGATAAAAATAATTTCGGCTAGTTGCAGTCGATTGCAACTATTTTGGTTAGTTGCAGTCGATTGCAATAATTCGAGATAAAAGAAATTTCGGTTAGTTGCAGTCGATTGTAACAATTTTTATTAGTAGCAGTCAATCAAAATAATTCCGGTTAGTTGAAGTCATTAATAATAATTCCGTTTAGTCGCAGTCGATTGTAATAATTTCGGTTAGTTGCAGTAGATTGTAATAATTCTCAATAATAATATTTTCGGTTAGTTGCAGTCGATCGTAACAATTTCGGTTAGTTGCAGTCGATTATAATAATTCGTGTAAAAATAATTTCGGTTAGTCGCAGTCAATTATAACAATTTCGGTTAGTTGTAGTCAATTGTAATAATTTCTCAATAAAAATAATTTCGGTTAGTTGAAGTCGATGAAAAAAAATTCGGCTAGTTGCGATCGATAATATTTATTTCGGTTCGTCGCAGTCGACTGTAATAATTTTGGTTAGTTTTAGTCGATAATAATAATTTCTTTTAGTAGCAGTAAAAAAAAAAAAAACTGTTTAGTTGCAGTCGATAATAATAATTTCGGTTAATCGATGTCGATTGTAATAATTTCAATTAGTTGCAGTCGATCGTAGCAATCTCGGTTAGTCGCAGTCGATCGTAGCAATCTCGGTTATTTGCAGTCGATCGTAATAATTTCTGTTAGTTGCAGTCGATTCTAATCATTTCTGTTAGTCGCAGTCAACATATTAATTCCGTTTAGTCGCAGTCGATTGTAATAATTTCGGTTATTTGCAGTTGATCGTAACAATTTCGGTTAGTTGCAGTCGATTGAATAATTTCGCGATAAAAATAATTCGGGTTAGTTGCAGTCAACTGTAATAATTTCGGTTAGTCGCAGTCAATTTAATAACGGTTGTCGCAGTCAGTTGTAATAATTTCGGATAGTTGTCGTCGATCGTGACAATTTCGATTAGTTGCAGTCGATTGTAATAGTTCTCGATAAAAATAATTTCGGTTAGCTGCAGTCGATTGTAATAATTCAAGATAAAAGAAATTTCGGTTAGTTGTAGTCGATTGTAACAAGTTTTATTAGTAGCAGTCAATCAAAATAATTCCGGTTAGTTGCAGTCATTAATAATAATTTCGGTTAGTTGCAGTCGATTGTAATAATTTCGGTTAGTTGCAGTCGATCGTAAGAATTTTGGTTAGTTGCAGTCGATCGTAAGAATTTCGGTTAGTTGCAGGCGATTGTAATAAATTCGCGATAAAAATAATTTCGGCTTGTTGCAGTCGATTGCAAATATTTTGGTTAGTTGCAGTCGATTGGAATAAATTCGCGATAAAAATAATTTGGCCTACCTGCAGTCGATTGTAATAATTTCGGTCAGTCGTAGTCAATTGTAATAATTCCGGTTAGTCGCAGTCACGTGTAACAATTTCGGTTAGTTGCAGCCGATCATAACAATTTCGTTTAGTTGTAGTCAATTGTAATAATTTCGCAATAAAAATAATTTTGGTTAGTTGCAGTCGATTGGAACAATTTTTGTTAGTTGCAGTCGATTGCAATAAATTCGCGATAAAATTTTTTTGGGCTAGTTGCAGTCGATTGTAATTATTTCGGTTAGTTGCAGTCGATCGTAAGAATTTTGGTTAGTTGCAGTCGATCGTAGCAATCTTGGTTAGTTGCAGTCGATCGTAGCAATCTCGGTTAGTTGCAGTCGATCGTAATAATTTCTGTTAGTTGCAGTCGATTCTAATCATTTCGGTTAGTCGCAGTCAACTTATTAATTCCGTTTAGTCGCAGTCGATTGTAATAATTTCGGTTATTTGCAGTTGATCGTAACAATTTCGGTTAGTTGGAGTCAATTGAATAATTTCGCGATAAAAATAATTCGGGTTAGTTGCAGTCAATTGTAATAATTTCGGTTAGTCGCAGTCAATTTAATAACGGTTGTCGCAGTCAGTTGTAATAATTTCGGATAGTTGCAGTCGATCGTGACAATTTCGATTAGTTGCAGTCGATTGTAATAGTTCTCGATAAAAATAATTTCGGTTAGCTGCAGTCGATTGTAATAATTCGAGATAAAAGAAATTTCGGTTAGTTGCAGTCGATTGTAACAAGTTTTATTAGTAGCACTCAATCAAAATAATTCCGGTTAGTTGCAGTCATTAATAATAATTTCGGTTAGTTGCAGTCGATTGTAATAATTTCGGTTAGTTGCAGTCGATCGTAAGAATTTTGGTTAGTTGCAGTCGATCGTAAGAATTTCGGTTAGTTGCAGGCGATTGTAATAAATTCGCGATAAAAATAATTTCGGCTAGTTGCAGTCGATTGCAAATATTTTGGTTAGTTGCAGTCGATTGCAATAAATTCGCGATAAAAATAATTTGGCCTATCTACAGTCGATTGTAATAATTTCGGTCAGTCGTAGTCAATTGTAATAATTCCGGTTAGTCGCAGTCACGTGTAACAATTTCGGTTAGTTGCAGTCGATCGTAAGAATTTTAGTTAGTTGCAGTCGATCGTAGCAATCTTGGTTAGTTGCAGTCGATCGTAGCAATCTCGGTTAGTTGCAGTCGATCGTAATAATTTCTGTTAGTTGCAGTCGATTCTAATCATTTCGGTTAGTCGCAATCAACTTATTAATTCCGTTTAGTCGCAGTCGATTGTAATAATTTCGGTTATTTGCAGTTGATCGTAATAATTTTCATTAATAATAATTTCGGTTAGTTGCAGGCGATTGTAATAATTTCGCGATAAAAAAAAATTTCGGTTAGTTGCAGTCGATTGAAACAATTTTCGTTTGTCGCAGTCAAAAAAAATAATTCCGGTTAGTTGCAGTTGATCGTAGCCATTTCGGTTAGTTGCAGTTGATCGTAAGAATTTCGGTTAGTTGCAGTCGATCGTAAGAATTTCGGTTAGTTTCATGCGATTGTAATAAATTCGCGATAAAAATAATTTCGGCTAGTGGCAGTCGATTGCAACTATTTTGGTTAGTTGCAGTCGATTGCAATAATTCGAGATAAAAGAAATTTCGGTTAGTTGCAGTCGATTGTAACAATTTTTATTAGTAGCAGTCAATCAAAATAATTCCGGTTAGTTGAAGTCATTAATAATAATTCCGTTTAGTCGCAGTCGATTGTAATAATTTCGGTTAGTTGCAGTAGATTGTAATAATTCTCAATAATAATATTTTCGGTTAGTTGCAGTCGATCGTAACAATTTCGGTTAGTTGCAGTCGATTATAATAATTCGTGTAAAAATAATTTCGGTTAGTCGCAGTCAATTATAACAATTTCGGTTAGTTGTAGTCAATTGTAATAATTTCTCAATAAAAATAATTTCGGTTAGTTGAAGTCGATGAAAAAAAATTCGGCTAGTTGCGATCGATAATATTTATTTCGGTTCGTCGCAGTCGACTGTAATAATTTTGGTTAGTTTTAGTCGATAATAATAATTTCTTTTAGTAGCGAAAAAAAAAAAAAAAACTGTTTAGTTGCAGTCGATAATAATAATTTCGGTTAATCGATGTCGATTGTAATAATTTCAATTAGTTGCAGTCGATCGTAGCAATCTCGGTTAGTCGCAGTCGATCGTAGCAATCTCGGTTATTTGCAGTCGATCGTAATAATTTCTGTTAGTTGCAGTCGATTCTAATCATTTCTGTTAGTCGCAGTCAACATATTAATTCCGTTTAGTCGCAGTCGATTGTAATAATTTCGGTTATTTGCAGTTGATCGTAACAATTTCGGTTAGTTGCAGTCGATTGAATAATTTCGCGATAAAAATAATTCGGGTTAGTTGCAGTCAACTGTAATAATTTCGGTTAGTCGCAGTCAATTTAATAACGGTTGTCGCAGTCAGTTGTAATAATTTCGGATAGTTGTCGTCGATCGTGACAATTTCGATTAGTTGCAGTCGATTGTAATAGTTCTCGATAAAAATAATTTCGGTTAGCTGCAGTCGATTGTAATAATTCAAGATAAAAGAAATTTCGGTTAGTTGTAGTCGATTGTAACAAGTTTTATTAGTAGCAGTCAATCAAAATAATTCCGGTTAGTTGCAGTCATTAATAATAATTTCGGTTAGTTGCAGTCGATTGTAATAATTTCGGTTAGTTGCAGTCGATCGTAAGAATTTTGGTTAGTTGCAGTCGATCGTAAGAATTTCGGTTAGTTGCAGGCGATTGTAATAAATTCGCGATAAAAATAATTTCGGCTTGTTGCAGTCGATTGCAAATATTTTGGTTAGTTGCAGTCGATTGGAATAAATTCGCGATAAAAATAATTTGGCCTACCTGCAGTCGATTGTAATAATTTCGGTCAGTCGTAGTCAATTGTAATAATTCCGGTTAGTCGCAGTCACGTGTAACAATTTCGGTTAGTTGCAGCCGATCATAACAATTTCGTTTAGTTGTAGTCAATTGTAATAATTTCGCAATAAAAATAATTTTGGTTAGTTGCAGTCGATTGGAACAATTTTTGTTAGTTGCAGTCGATTGCAATAAATTCGCGATAAAATTTTTTTGGGCTAGTTGCAGTCGATTGTAATTATTTCGGTTAGTTGCAGTCGATCGTAAGAATTTTGGTTAGTTGCAGTCGATCGTAGCAATCTTGGTTAGTTGCAGTCGATCGTAGCAATCTCGGTTAGTTGCAGTCGATCGTAATAATTTCTGTTAGTTGCAGTCGATTCTAATCATTTCGGTTAGTCGCAGTCAACTTATTAATTCCGTTTAGTCGCAGTCGATTGTAATAATTTCGGTTATTTGCAGTTGATCGTAACAATTTCGGTTAGTTGGAGTCAATTGAATAATTTCGCGATAAAAATAATTCGGGTTAGTTGCAGTCAATTGTAATAATTTCGGTTAGTCGCAGTCAATTTAATAACGGTTGTCGCAGTCAGTTGTAATAATTTCGGATAGTTGCAGTCGATCGTGACAATTTCGATTAGTTGCAGTCGATTGTAATAGTTCTCGATAAAAATAATTTCGGTTAGCTGCAGTCGATTGTAATAATTCGAGATAAAAGAAATTTCGGTTAGTTGCAGTCGATTGTAACAAGTTTTATTAGTAGCACTCAATCAAAATAATTCCGGTTAGTTGCAGTCATTAATAATAATTTCGGTTAGTTGCAGTCGATTGTAATAATTTCGGTTAGTTGCAGTCGATCGTAAGAATTTTGGTTAGTTGCAGTCGATCGTAAGAATTTCGGTTAGTTGCAGGCGATTGTAATAAATTCGCGATAAAAATAATTTCGGCTAGTTGCAGTCGATTGCAACTATTTTGGTTAGTTGCAGTCGATTGCAATAAATTCGCGATAAAAATAATTTGGCCTATCTACAGTCGATTGTAATAATTTCGGTCAGTCGTAGTCAATTGTAATAATTCCGGTTAGTCGCAGTCACGTGTAACAATTTCGGTTAGTTGCAGTCGATCGTAAGAATTTTAGTTAGTTGCAGTCGATCGTAGCAATCTTGGTTAGTTGCAGTCGATCGTAGCAATCTCGGTTAGTTGCAGTCGATCGTAATAATTTCTGTTAGTTGCAGTCGATTCTAATCATTTCGGTTAGTCGCAATCAACTTATTAATTCCGTTTAGTCGCAGTCGATTGTAATAATTTCGGTTATTTGCAGTTGATCGTAATAATTTTCATTAATAATAATTTCGGTTAGTTGCAGGCGATTGTAATAATTTCGCGATAAAAAAAAATTTCGGTTAGTTGCAGTCGATTGAAACAATTTTCGTTTGTCGCAGTCAAAAAAAATAATTCCGGTTAGTTGCAGTTGATCGTAGCCATTTCGGTTAGTTGCAGTTGATCGTAAGAATTTCGGTTAGTTGCAGTCGATCGTAAGAATTTCGGTTAGTTTCATGCGATTGTAATAAATTCGCGATAAAAATAATTTCGGCTAGTTGCAGTCGATTGCAACTATTTTGGTTAGTTGCAGTCGATTGCAATAATTCGAGATAAAAGAAATTTCGGTTAGTTGCAGTCGATTGTAACAATTTTTATTAGTAGCAGTCAATCAAAATAATTCCGGTTAGTTGAAGTCATTAATAATAATTCCGTTTAGTCGCAGTCGATTGTAATAATTTCGGTTAGTTGCAGTAGATTGTAATAATTCTCAATAATAATATTTTCGGTTAGTTGCAGTCGATCGTAACAATTTCGGTTAGTTGCAGTCGATTATAATAATTCGTGTAAAAATAATTTCGGTTAGTCGCAGTCAATTATAACAATTTCGGTTAGTTGTAGTCAATTGTAATAATTTCTCAATAAAAATAATTTCGGTTAGTTGAAGTCGATGAAAAAAAATTCGGCTAGTTGCGATCGATAATATTTATTTCGGTTCGTCGCAGTCGACTGTAATAATTTTGGTTAGTTTTAGTCGATAATAATAATTTCTTTTAGTAGCAGTAAAAAAAAAAAAAACTGTTTAGTTGCAGTCGATAATAATAATTTCGGTTAATCGATGTCGATTGTAATAATTTCAATTAGTTGCAGTCGATCGTAGCAATCTCGGTTAGTCGCAGTCGATCGTAGCAATCTCGGTTATTTGCAGTCGATCGTAATAATTTCTGTTAGTTGCAGTCGATTCTAATCATTTCTGTTAGTCGCAGTCAACATATTAATTCCGTTTAGTCGCAGTCGATTGTAATAATTTCGGTTATTTGCAGTTGATCGTAACAATTTCGGTTAGTTGCAGTCGATTGAATAATTTCGCGATAAAAATAATTCGGGTTAGTTGCAGTCAACTGTAATAATTTCGGTTAGTCGCAGTCAATTTAATAACGGTTGTCGCAGTCAGTTGTAATAATTTCGGATAGTTGTCGTCGATCGTGACAATTTCGATTAGTTGCAGTCGATTGTAATAGTTCTCGATAAAAATAATTTCGGTTAGCTGCAGTCGATTGTAATAATTCAAGATAAAAGAAATTTCGGTTAGTTGTAGTCGATTGTAACAAGTTTTATTAGTAGCAGTCAATCAAAATAATTCCGGTTAGTTGCAGTCATTAATAATAATTTCGGTTAGTTGCAGTCGATTGTAATAATTTCGGTTAGTTGCAGTCGATCGTAAGAATTTTGGTTAGTTGCAGTCGATCGTAAGAATTTCGGTTAGTTGCAGGCGATTGTAATAAATTCGCGATAAAAATAATTTCGGCTTGTTGCAGTCGATTGCAAATATTTTGGTTAGTTGCAGTCGATTGGAATAAATTCGCGATAAAAATAATTTGGCCTACCTGCAGTCGATTGTAATAATTTCGGTCAGTCGTAGTCAATTGTAATAATTCCGGTTAGTCGCAGTCACGTGTAACAATTTCGGTTAGTTGCAGCCGATCATAACAATTTCGTTTAGTTGTAGTCAATTGTAATAATTTCGCAATAAAAATAATTTTGGTTAGTTGCAGTCGATTGGAACAATTTTTGTTAGTTGCAGTCGATTGCAATAAATTCGCGATAAAATTTTTTTGGGCTAGTTGCAGTCGATTGTAATTATTTCGGTTAGTTGCAGTCGATCGTAAGAATTTTGGTTAGTTGCAGTCGATCGTAGCAATCTTGGTTAGTTGCAGTCGATCGTAGCAATCTCGGTTAGTTGCAGTCGATCGTAATAATTTCTGTTAGTTGCAGTCGATTCTAATCATTTCGGTTAGTCGCAGTCAACTTATTAATTCCGTTTAGTCGCAGTCGATTGTAATAATTTCGGTTATTTGCAGTTGATCGTAACAATTTCGGTTAGTTGGAGTCAATTGAATAATTTCGCGATAAAAATAATTCGGGTTAGTTGCAGTCAATTGTAATAATTTCGGTTAGTCGCAGTCAATTTAATAACGGTTGT